>OX388311.1:43383-2558420 GCA_947579605.1 Athripsodes cinereus | reverse complement strand
TTGCTAATCTCAAGTATTTACTTATTTACTGATTTTATAATTTATTTCAATCAGTTATTGTACACACCGGGTAAGGAAAGAAACTATCTATGTCATTACCTACGGCATATTCTGCAATTGGTTTTTGTGTTCACACTGTAAAATTCATTTTGAATTATTTTACATTATAAATTTAAAAACAAACACTGTTTAAATTTTCCTTATATATTTTATGAGTACGCCTGCCCTTTGAATCTCTGAAAAATGTATAGTGAAAATTTAAGCAGTTGTTTTTTGATTTATAATAAGTTCGTCGGTAGCCTGGAGGTAAAGTCTCGGTCTCAGGAACAAGGGGTCCGCGGTTCGATCCCAGATGGCGGCAAACTCCCCTTTCACGAAAGGTGTAGGTATAGGGTTATATTTGGGTCTATAACAAAACCTAAATATATCTTTAAAAAAAAAAACAACGAAAATCATCATGACAAATACCTACTGACATAGTATGCGAGCACCATAGACAATAGATAATTCTATTTTCATTATTTTAATGTTTTCATTATATTGTATTTTGTTCTAAAATATTCGAATTACATAGATAATATTTATTTAGAAGTGTCATTAATAAATTATAAATGTTATTATCAAGTGTAGACTACTCGTACTCATTGATCAAGATACCGTTATTATAGTTTCAAATCCTTTGTAACTCTTCTCTTATCTAAAGATATTTGTATTACTAAGGTGGAGTGAAACAAAACCTAATTAAAGTATGTTAACAAAATCGACAGCTAACATTGTTTTCGTTGACTGATAATTGGTTTGATTAGCTACGTAGGAACATATCTGTGTACCTATTTTTTTTATATCGTCAAGATAATAAACGGGGATTTTCATATAGCATAACATGTATAGACAATTCACATAGATCGAGTAAGTCCCAAATTAAGATATGATTTTTTCATTATGGGTACTACTAACACGACGATACACATATATACAAAGCACTAAACACCCAGATTCTGAGCAATTAACCTAGTGAGGCTGCTGCAACTTAATTGTAACCATGTTAAGAAAAAATGTATGTTGATATTTTGTATTTATGCGCAATAAAAGAATTTCTATTTCTAATTTGGAAAAGGTCATTCTTTATTTTACCCTAGTCGGGAATCGAAACCGAGACCTTGTGACTCAAATGCAAGAGCGTTGTATTATATATGAATCACAACTTTCTTGGGCCCGTGGAGTTCCTTGTGAAAAATGTGCCCCCCATACTTTTTCGTATTTTTTTAGATTTTCCTGTAAATGGCAGATGGTGTTCGTAAAACCTCACGTGCAAAACAATTAACATTTACAATTCAACGATGAAGGATACAATCAGACACGGAAACGACAATCTGCGTGTTTATCACATACCCACACGTGAGAGAGCTCGTTAGTAGATAATAGTAGTAAATTTTCTTTTTATCCAAACACTCGTATTAACTCCCAAATCATCGCGTTATATCATAGGTGTACATGAATATGATACTGTTTGTTGTTAGATAAGATAAGATTAATTGATCTTTACCCCAAAATAAAAATATAGATGTCGTCTTATGTACTCTAAAGAGTAGGTACTAAAGACTGTGTATTGTACTCGTATAACCACATTACTATTGCGCTACATATCGACTGTATAGTTCCATAACAGCTCAAGTTTGATTTGATTCGTAATACACACAATAGACGCCACTCCTTCCATTCCACAAATAAATAACTTTAAAAAATACACTTCATATAATTATTAAATATTTAGTTATAGAAAAAAATAATGTACCGAATTTAAATTCCACAAATAGATATATTTTGATTTTTTTAATGATTGAACGGAACAATGACAGTATATGTCTTTAATAGTGCGATTATAATATATCTAGTATATTTCACTTTCTGTTGTGTTTTAATAGCATGATAATATAAATATACCAAAATTACAAACATGGCGATTTCCCGAATATAAGATATTTCCACTTGTTGATCGTGAATTTCAGCACTGAGAAATAAGGTTTATGTGTAGAATTAATTATTAAATATTCGATGTATTGTCTCGTTCGAGTTTTCGGTTTTCATTATATCCCTGAAGATGGTCACAGCACCGAGTCTTAAAGCTCGAAGTAAAGATAATATTAAACATCCATCCATGCCCCATACCTAGGTACATTAAAATACAAATATTACTTGTACAATTTTTTTTCCATTTCAGTTACAATTGCGTAAACAACTCAATAGGAGGTCAAATATAAAAATATGTTTTGATTGAAGAACATTCATAGTGGGGAATGTTAGTATAGTATTATGTATTGTGTAATCAGCTGTTTTCAAACCTCCATCTTGTCATACACATTGTTCCGCCATTTGTCACTGTTCCCAACACATGTAATAGATAATAATATATCAGAAAACAACAGCTAACCGCAACCAACGAGACAAAACCACAGTAGTATTTAATTATCGATGTGATAGATGTTTTGCGGTCTGACATCTTCTTACTTGTCCATCAAATAGAGATCTAATTAAAATTAATAATAATATTTTCTGTCATTTTTAAAAAGAAGGATGTGGTTATTCAATTGTTTTGTATTAAAATATATGCTGTATAATATAAGCAAAAGAATATTGTTTTCTTGTGAAAAAAATATCACATGTTTATAAAATTATTTTTATTTGTGAATATGACCGCACTTAATTTTCCTGAATATAAAGTTTATATAGGTATACTTGGGAATGTTTCGGCCTAGATTTTTGGTTTTCCCCAGCAGCTGTTATCGATAAATGTTAGTTAACTTATATATTTACAAAATACATGTTAGGTTAATATAGCTTTACATGAAGAAAAACGGGTTCATGAATTTTCAGTACCCCTGGTTTTCTACAGGAAATTTCGATAAACGAGTGAAATTAAGATTTTTATTCCATTACACCTATTAGAAGCTTTTACCTAACAAAGTGGTTCGTGAGAGAGAATAGTCCAGTAAAATATTTAAAGTTTTAGGTATGAAGTTTGTAATATTTATGTTTTTATTCAAATTTTGTATTTTGAATATGTATTGGTGCATAATATGTGCTACTTATTCGAAGAAACAGTAACATAACTACTAACAATTAAACATAACTACTTACATTTATACATAAATCAGTAAATAAGTATTGTACGTACGGGTGTACAAAGACTGTAGATCCGTCAGGTAATGTAGCGGCCAGTACCAACGGCCAGCCAAATGATACCAATCTCCTCCTCTATCTGGGTGCATGGAAATAGTGATGGCTCTAGTCGTCGAGTGAGGAAAGCTTTGCCTGCTGAAGCATGATGTTCCAAATCGAAGTCAACGTCAACAGCAGTCGAAGTCCAAGTTTCAACAGTAGTTAAAGTAGAAGGGTTAAGAAATAAAACGCATGGTGTCAGTGAGTAACCAGAAGCAAGTGTTTATTTTGTACAAACAAGCAAACTAGATCACTGACACCCTTTTGCTATTTTCCTAAGCATTAGCATTTTCAAATAAAATTACCTAGGTACATAACCCGTCAACTATTTAGTAAAGTACTGAAGCATAATATTTTACAATCCATACATGTAGTGCCGTCCCGTATAACTTTATTGTAATATGCGAATTCGATATGCAGTAAATAAAATTCAAATCATAAACATATGAAACGAATATAAATCATATTTATCACTATATTTTTCGTGTAAGTTTTATTATAACTACAAATAACTTAAGAATAAAATTTATGAGCTATTTTTTGCCATTGAATGCATTGCTATTTATTGCAACGTTTAATAAAATATTAGACACACTGCACGTTGCATAGAATGTGTTTCCAAATTTACATGACAAGAAAATCCTATAAAATTATGCCTGTCATTACGTCAAGTTATTGCTGCTATGTGATGGGCACATCTTATATTTTCCTGAATATCGCGTTTAAATATTTTCCGGAACATAATACTTTAATTTCCTTATCAATGGTAGTTTTTTTAAGGTATTTGATATCATCGTCAATTTATTCCTCGATGGTATGAAAAAATATCATTAGCAGTGTGTCGAACATGGCAAAAATGCTAGTGCACAATACCATTCTGGTACCGACACTTATGTATGCAAGCGAAACTTGGACGTGGTTGAAAAAGGATGAGAGTGGAATAAATGCTGTGGAGTTGCGTTCACTGAGAAGAATGGTTGGTAAAACGTTGCGAGATAGAGAATGAGCGGATGTGAGAGGAGTGTTGTGGACAGAATGCGTGTAAACAAGTTGAGATGGTTTGGACATGTTGAGCGAATGCAAGATGAAAGGATGACGAAGAGGATGTATTTATCTGAAAGAAGGGGTGTGAGGAAGCGCGGACGTCCAAGAACCACGTGGCTTGATCACGTGGACCAAATTCTTAAGGACGGACGCGTGCTGAGTAAGAGAAATGGGACATGGCGTGAGGGTATAGTATAGTATAGTATGAAAAAATATCCCGGATTTTACGGGACTGTCTCGATATGGAATTCGAAGAATTATTTTTCAAACAGTAATAAAACCTTTTTCATAATATTACCTATATCTGGATGTACGTACAACGTACATACATGAAATACTTATGCCCAATATGTCAATGTGCCCTTAGACTGATGCTAATCGTAAGCTAGCCCTTAATTTGGTTAAATTTGATAAACATACAATTTGGTTAAATTAAACATATTATTAAATAAAGTTACATCAAATAAATTTGTTTTCTGTTTTTGTGAGTTTGTAGCCGCGTATTTTTTTAGATATGTATTGTATCCTACGTTTCAGTCCATTAGCTGGGTCCATCTTCAGGGATTTCTACGTCTTCTCTCCTCTTACATCGTCTGAGCTTCTGTTTTCTGTAGACACTTCAACCATGTTTTAAAACTTGATGTTTTAAAAATTCATGCCATTTTCAGGACATAAAAAAACTAACAGTTAAGAGTGAAAGGCTTATATGTTAATTACTTGACACCAAAATGTAAGTGTTTATTTTATTATTAATATTAAAATTTATTGGATTTATAAAGCAAATTTAAGCAATTTAAGGCCTAGCTCAGGATAAGCCTCACCCTAAGGGACCATTGAAATGCCAGGTCTTAGTCTATGTATGGACCTGTACAAATTCTTTACAAGTGTATTGAAATAAGAGCTTTACGAAGGGTTTTAATCCACAAACAATGAAAAAGACAGATTAAGATATTCTGCATAAGGATTATAGCACCTCAAGTAGTAAATACGTATTAGGTACAAATGAATAGAATAAGTCTCCCACCTTTTTTGTAACTTTTTCAAAATCTTGTAAAAGGCGGGTATTCGCAGAAACATCTTGTGAGATATTTAACATCTCCAGAGGCCTGAGTCAACAACACACTATCGCGTCACGTTCCCGCTCCGCTAGCGTTCGGGTGCAGACGATGGTGCGCCAAAGTGTTAATTTTCGTAACTATTGTGTATCTTAGCAACGAAATTGACACTTGCTTGCAACATCGTCTGCACCCGAACGCTAACGGAGCGGGAACGTGAGACGAAAGTGTGTTGTTGACTCAGGCCTCAGTTCAGCGATGATGTATAGCATCCATCTTGAACGTCTCAACTTTTATTGGCACGGAGAGGATGATTAGCAAATTTATTGCTTGCAATTCTTCCGCTGGCTTCCCCACTCAAGATGGCAAGCAAGTTCGCAATGCAAGTTCAAGATGGTATGAATAAAAGAACATTATTTTCCATTATTGGATTTATTGAAACAGCCGTTACGTTCTACAATAGATTAAACAAATACGAGAGAGACTTCTTTCGACTTTTAGGTCTCTTTGAAAGATTGATAATGATATTGATAATTGATAATAACTAAGAATTCAAAGATATACCTGAGGTCCTATTCTCCAATCTCGATTGATAAATGTCACCTGTGAGATATGTCGATTGAAAAACTCGCACGAAAAGTCGAATGGTAGCCTACGACCCTATTCTTGACGCCATTCGAGATATAAACGGTCGACATTCGAGAAGCTACTGGCAACGTCGCACTTTTCGTATGTTTTTGTATGTGGTCATCGAAAAATGACATTTATTTATACTCTTTTTCACGAGATGGCGTTGATGGTGCTTTCGTGTGGGGAGGCATGTGACGCACAAAGATGGCGCTTTTACATGAGGAGTCACAATCAATATTAAATTTTTCGTTATATTTTTACTTGAACTAAAATACTTTATAAATGCGGCATCACTTTATTTTATTTTATACCGTTTGCGAAATGTAAACGACCATCGAGTGACTCACGGCGGCCATTTTAATCAATTTTTGACATGTCGATTGGTGTGACATTCATCTCGAGTGGTAAAACACCACTCGACAAATTTTCGCATGATATCGTGTGACATTTGTCGTCTACGACTTTCAAGAATAGGGTTTTTAAGAAATCGATCGAAAGTAATAAAATCTCGCTTACGACATCCATCAATCGAGATTGGAGAATAGGCCCCCTGATCGGTAATTCATAGAAAAAATCGGTCATACGGCCGATTAAATTTTGCATCCAGTTTTAAACTGAAGTTGGTTGTAAGACAATACATTGCTAATGCTTGAAGGACATCGATGTTGGAACACAAAAATTCCGAAAAAATGTATTCCGCTGGAAGCTTAGTTTGTCTATGAAAGAAGTCCTCTCTCGTGTTTTTTTTTTAATCAATTTTAATCTATTTTATTTACCGAACACATTTTTTCATACATTCCTTAACCTACATAGTATGTCACATTAACATAATATACACACAATCAGTCATCATAAACTTATGTCTCTACCTTCAATTATCTTATAGGTACCACGAGTATAAAAGATATAAACATGAGCTTGTAACATACCTATATTCAAAACAGTGATTTATATTATTTTAAATACATTACTCGTAACACACTTCTTCAGAATACAGTAAAAACCAATAAGTAGATATTTTATTTACTTATTTATTTATTTATTGAAATCTTTACTCCAGACGTGAAGCTGGGGTGTGTAGGCCTCTCAAATTCACATCATAATACATAGATGGTCGTTGGAAGAGAGGAAGCGACTGCGAACATTGCCATAAATGGAGTGAGCATCAAACAAGTAAGTGAATTCGTGTACCTGGGCAGTAGAATAAACCAGGATGGACGCTACAAAGCAGAAATCGTAAGCAGAATAAACCAGGCAAGGATTGCCTTTAACAAAAAATCGAAGATATTGGAATCCCCAAATATTGACTTAAGCGTAAGGAAGAACCTTACTAAAGCCTTTGTATGGAGCATTCTGCTTTATGGTTGTGAGACATGGACCATCAGCAAGAGTGAAAGCAGACGGTTGGCGGCCTTTGAAATGTGGTGCTACAGACGCATGCTTAAGATCCATTGGTCGGAGCACGTCGAAAATGAAGAAGTATTAACCAGGGTAGGCGAAAAAAGGCAACTCCTTAAGAGAATCAGCCAACAACGAGCTAACTGGAGTGGCCACAACATCAGGCACCCAGGACTACTCATAGCCATCGCGGAGGGTAAGACCGACGGGACAAATGGCAGAGGCCGACCAAGAGACGCATATATGGACCAACTGAAGAGTGATATGAACTGTGGCTCATACGTAGAGCTGAAAAGACTGGCGGAGAATAGAGACGAATGGAGAAGAAAAACCAAACTCGTTTCAGACCAATCCAATGGATTGTAACTCATTATATATATATAATACAAATTGTAAAAAATATGAATACATATTACAGCAAAATAAGAAGATATATTTATTACTATTTCACATATTGAATTGAGTGATAAAGTGTCACAACCGTCCTGAATTTCTTATTGGAATGACAGAGAGAACATTTTGCATACACCTGTATTTCATGCAGTTGTTTAATGACTACCCCACTTTTGAGTGAAACCGTGATGGTAAAGATGAGATAAAATTATTCACTTTTAGGCACTTTCCGCGGAGCCTCCGGCGAAGAATCGGTCTCTTTTTTCTAATTTTCGAGTGTCACGTAAAAAGCAAGTGTTCGTAAAACATCATGAATAAGACAAATAACGTCTTCAATTCAGCGATGAGATATGCCAATCAACCTGAATTTATTATTTTTTATTGGCACAGAAAAAACGAATTGTATGTTTATAACATGCAATTAGTTCGCGAGAGAGAAGTCGCGATGACACAGTATTTTTAGAATCCTTTTTAAAGCTGAATTCTTTCATATAGCAAAGATACTAATAGCTGTGTAATATTATTATCAATAGCACTGTGAAAACAAGATTTGGCAACTCCTTTTTGTTGTGCATACATTCTCAGACAAAGGCGTTTCATGGGAAGCTGCATTACTAAGGCATGTGACTCCTATCTTATATATTATATATGTATCTACATTTAATATGCTTACCGTCCTTTAAATTTCTGTCCAAGAATTGTCTTAAAATATAATTGCCAAATATGCTGAGCATTTCTTTTACCTTTTTCATTGATAATTACTTTTATTTCTCAGTTTACCTCATGGGAACATTAAATTATTCCAGTCAAAACGATTTTGTGGCAGCTGCGCATTTTTTCATATTATGTTGTTCATATTATTATTTAAGTTCATTTAATATTATCTGCAGGTTATTGAGTGTCCTGTTAAAAAATATTCTTAGAGCATTACGTAACATCATGAACTCAGTACTAGAACTGGATATCTCAAATTTTGGTAGTTTTGAGTTATGTGTCCCCGATGTTTGCCTTTAATGTAATTTGAGTAGATTTCTAGTAATAGCTCTGTATCAAAAGGCTTCCTTGTATTGTTATCAAAGTGTTTCAATAATATACAACATTTTAATTACTATTCTTCTGAGTTTAATGTCATGATTTATCCATTATTCCAAAAGTCTTATTTTGAGCTGTCTAGTTATTGAGCCCACGATATGATAATATATTTCAAATTTTATCACACTATAACTATCTTCTTCTTCTTCTTCTTATGGCCTTAAACCCGTACTTCCAGCTCACTCAACCATCGTACGGCTGCCTCCGAGGCGTCGTGTATTTCTCTCAGTCCATCATAGAGTATATATAAGTGGGGTAGCCAAAAGGCTAAATTACTTATTATAAAAATTGTCTACTTCTTGCGATAAAAAGTAGGACTTTCGGGATGATTAGCAAACCTCATCGTTCAGTTGAAAAATAATTATGAACTAATACTATTTTTTTATAAAAGGGCATTGAATTACTTATAGGAAAGAGTGTGCGTACTACGAGTAAAATGCGTTTTAACCAACCTTAACCGATTCGTAAGCATCGGGACATCTTTCCTGTTTCCTTCTAAAATCAGTTCTAAAAGAAGTGACTCTTGATTAATTTCCTTTAGAATGTGAGGCCATTACGGTGACTCCATTAAGACATATATAACATTTTAGTTGCAGTAATATGGTTGCTTGAGATGATGCTAGAGGTAGGTACCTACTTCATATCTTCACAGCAGATGCTACTTGGACAAGAAAATATCCGTCGTCATTTAAGTGTTGGTAATAATAAGTAAATACCCATATAATTATGTATTACTCTGCAAATAATATTATTTATATCATACCGCTTCTTATACACATCTTGCATCGCACCTGTTGTGGAATAGGGAACATGCATGTGTGAGGAATATGAATAAATGTTATCAATTCATATTAATAAATATACGCTGATCACGAATATCCTAATAAGAAACCATAAAATAAAACTTTTCATTCATTATTTTCATTTTAAAAATCCATATTTTCTGTTATTGAATTAGTCCGGTGTGACGTCGCTAGGCGCTATTTTGTATTGCCACACATTTCATTCTTAGTACTGTTTGTAGCGCCTGATATTGTCAAACACTGCTCCGCCACGAGTGGACCTTTTTGCGGCGAAGTGTGAAAATTGCTTTTTTAAATGGTGATAAAAACCTTAATAATGCACATTTAAAAATATAAAAAGTACCATCATTTTTCTAATTTTCTGTTCTATTTTTTGGGTTGAAATTTTTTTTTTGTGAAAGTTCCCCATTCCCCTGTATTTAATTCAGGTGGTCCGTACATAATATAAAATAACCTGTTGGTTTGTATTAAATTATGTAATTATGAAGCTCATATCCTGCTGTTTGTTTAAACTTATTTATGTATGTAAGCAAAACGAAGCTATTTACATAGTTCAGGCGATCTCGACGTGGTATATATCTCTAACATAAAGCTCTAGTCATAAGGTTCGAATCCTGCTACAAGTAACTGTCTCCGTTTAACTTTATTCTTGAAGAAAACAACTACTGAAAAAAATAAAGTTGCCATTATTTTTTTTAATAAATATACCTATCTGGGTTTTGTTATAAACCCAAATACAACCTTATACACATTTCACAGTAAGTTAAAAGCTTGTGTCGTGAAAGAGGAGTTTGCCGGCACCTGGGATCGAACCACGAACCCCTTGTTCATGAGGCCGAGACTCTACCTCCAGGCTACCGACTTACTCAATTTAATTGAACGAAGTTATTGAATTATTTCATAAAAGCATAATAACAAACTTCATAATTGAAATTGAAAGGCGCTTCTTACTGAAGAGACGTAAAGGGCATTTTTTAAGGCTGAAAATTTAGACCTTAGATTTTTATAATATTTATTTTATAGTTCATTGATAATTTAATTCTCTTATTTATTTCAAAGTGTTTATTAACTTCTTAGTAACAACTGTAAAATAATAAATTCTTCACAATATTGCTAATAAATTGTTCTAACATAATATTAAGATCGTGTATGGATAACATGTGTTTTCAATCATGCAGTAATTTATGTTCCTACTTTATATTGTATTTTATTATCGTATAATTATTATTAGATTCATAGTTTAATATTTAGTTATAAAATTTATTGTGCAACTACATTTCTTCTAGGTCAGTGGTTCCCAAAGTTGACTGGGCTCCGACCCATCTAACAAAAATTTCCAATCTTGGGACCCACCTTTTAGCTGTCTTAGAGAAAAGAGGTCATAAATATTGGTAATGCTCAGATTCTCTAGAAGCTTCATGGAACTACTTAATGCTCAGGGCCCACTCAATATTCGCTCGCGACCCGTAGTTTGGGAAACACTTTTCTAGGTTGTAAATTTTTGTACCAGTGGCGCCTTAAAAAAAAATCTGTAATATCCAATCAAACTGATATCCCTTCAGAAAGCGATATACGTGGGCCGAAAAGTGGGATAAGTGGGTGGTAAGATTTGAATCAAAGATCTCCTTATTAAAAATCCTTGACAATTGCCTTTTGATTGGGTTTAAATTTGTAGTATAAACATCTATTTTAAAGCGGTATGACATATTCAGTTCTGTCACTGGCTGTCACCATTGCCATACTATAGTATTATTTATGCCAATATTACCTACATATTTACTTACCTACTGTTTGTGTATGTATTTATGGTATCAGTTATGAATTTCAAACAGTCATTAGGGGAGATATCGAGCATTGCGCTGAAATTTTAATTATTTGTCAGAATTCAGACAATTTTCATTTTAAAAAGATCATTACAAATATTTAAAATTACTACTTTACACATGAAACTACTATAATACCCGTATAAGGCTCAGAAAAGACAACGTCACCTTATTTGGTAGTAGGTACCCCGGACGGAACTTGAACTCGCATCCTTACATTGTCGCGAGGAGTGATTTGTCCAGTTAAGTAAGTCGGACACTACCGATTAAGGTGACGTTGTCTTTTCTGAGCCTTATATGGTAGTTTCATGTGTTAAATTTACATAATTATATAACCTCATACAACGGTTAATTGTAAAAATAACATCGATTAGAAATATTGTTGAAAAAGTCACTCATTGCGTAAATCCTTTAATCTGAATATTCTATCCATCTTTACCGGTGGTCCCCAACCCGAAAAGAAAGATTGGGTATCTATACCATCGCTGAATTGAAGATATTAATGTCTTCCAATGAAAAGTTTTATAAATAATACCTGGTTATGATGTTACCCGAAAATAACTAACAGTAAATAGCCAGAACGCCGATCTTTTTCAGCCTGCGTATATGTTAAAGGTCTTCTGTTCCACACTACACGAATAAAACTCTGGAGTGATGTTAATTATTTATTCGTATTATTTTATTCAATCGCAAACACAGATGCTATAGTATTACAGGTATGATTATGTATTGGAGATGTGTGATAGTAGCTGGAGCGGACTGTGCGCTCTAAGATGTATGATGGAAAATGGTCTCAAAGATTTTGTCTGCATATCGGTTTTATGCAATTTGAAATATGTGGGTGTGTCAATTGGTGCCACCCTTATTTGATAATGGCCAATAACAAGGTTTGCTAACTCTTAAAATTTAACCAATGAAATACTAGAAAATGTTATAATAATTATAGTTACACCCCCTTGTATTATTTATTTATTCCTTGGAAACACTTATTGTGCAAGAATAAGCTTTCTCTTCTATTGTAAGGTGTTAGCCTTTACTCTTTTGTGTTATTTACACAATAGCTTGCAGGTGTTCAAAGAATTTAACCAAACAATATTAATTGTTAAGGTTCCTGTTGCATCAATATTTATAGTGGTCTTCAAGGACAATATCAACATTTGTCTATTCAATACTATAGACAATACCAACTCTAAACTATTTAAAAATATAATTTCAAAAGAATTTCATCCTTTTCAATTTAGTCTTATTGTTACAATTTTAATTGTCCGATTAATTTATTAGTTACATCTGCTATATTCCAGGTATCTACTTCGTTGGTACCTAACACCTCCCTCATCAAGTTGAGTTATCGGGGAAACAAAAGATAGCTCAACACTCACATATCTCCAAACACAAAATAATTACAATTTAAAAATGATTCCAATTCTTAAATTGCTACTTACAATGTATGTATTTTCCTAATGCATTGGTTACTTGCAGTTGGGATAATTTACCTTTATTGGCAAGTAACACCCGCTTACAATACTAAAATTTAATGCAATTCAGCATAATCTACATTTTTATGCAAATAAACATACAGTTTTTAGTAAGTATTCAATTCTTAATTCCTAGATACAATATTCCTATCGCGTTGTTCATTCGCAGTGGGGATAACAACCCTTTATTGGCAAATAATTTACGCGTTACATATGATTACAATATTAAAATTATAATAATTAATTTATGATTTGTATCAAATTTACAATTAATAATTGATATTTAAATTTTCTTCCTGATTACAATTTTCAAGAGATTGTGTAATTATCATAGGAGTAATACCATATGGGACAAGACCCTAAAACAACATTTTCAATTTACTAGGTACTTACAATTTACAAAGCTTTTGATAAATCTTTATATTAAATACAATATTAATAAGGTCTGACAATGGTCAGATGGGTAAATTATGTTTTATTGGACAGTGTCATAAAAGACAGACAGTATTACTCTCACATCAATTATAAATGCATAAGTTAAATCAATGAATCTGAACAATTATTACAATGTTCGTAAATATAACATAAATTATACCTATTACACAATTGGTTAAGGTATTAACTCGTAATAATTTTATATATATAAAATACAAAAGGTATTTCATCGCACATATATTTCTAAAGTAAGAAATCAGTGTGACTTATTGTTACTTTAAAGTCATTAGGTAAATATTAAATTTTTAACGCAAAAGATGTCGAGATAATGCACCATACAATTTATTTTGTAATAATTACTTTTAGTGCATGTTAAAGTTCTAAATAGAACATATTAATTACCTTTAATTTACAATTTAGAACAATATATCGTTAAATAAACGTGAAAATTGAATATCAAGTAGATAAGATTTCTGATACTTCTAATTAAAAAGATTAATTATCTTTTATTCAATATTTTCGTTATTGAACAAATATCTTACTATGGATATTCAACAAAAAAAATGTTCAATGTCTACTAGCATAATAATTATACATTATTTTTTATATAAAAACCCATTAGGTACAAGCTTATGCTTTAATTTTAAAGTTTTGTATTAATTTATTTGATTCAAATTTTCCTTTCATTTACAAAACAATATTTCAATGTTTATAATTCAAATCAACCATATCAAATGATGGAAAATAATTCAAATAATTTAACTTAGAATATGTGACAACATAATAATGCATTACAATGGCAATTTAAGGTATAGAATATGCATGAATTATTAATAAGATTTCACTAACATGGTAATACAAAGAATAGTTTATCACAATTTCAATACATTGAATTTTTTTTAGTTCTTTTTGCAGTGTTATTCACTAATTTAATCCTGATGCAATTTCAAAGATTTTGTATTATTTTTATTATTTTATTTTTTATATATTTCACCTTATATTTACACACATACCTATATAGTTACAATTACATATATTCACAAATTTCTGTTTCTTTTAACTCTCTTTTCTCTACAGGAGCAAAATTTTACATGATCAATAAAAATGTTCCATTACACATTCAATTACAATAATCTTGTTCAAGACAGCAAGGAGTTGAACTTGATTTTATTTATGTTATAAATATAAATGAAACCGTTATATTCATTGGCCAGGGCTCCATTTACAATAATTTTAAGCAAATATTACAGTACGTAATACAAATATCATTTTTAAAAGTAGGTAAAAGTTACCAAATACGAATTATAACTTCCATTATCTTCAGATATCCTTCTTACTCGTCCCTTATAATGCCAGAATTTTTTACTTTATGTTTACTTAAAAATTTACCCTTTCCAAATTTAAATTTAAAGTATTTCTTAATATCCAGTAATTCTTTCTAATATTAATATGTATAATTTGGAAACTTGCAATTCCCAGCAAAGAGTCACAGTACATAGTGTTCAAATAAGTATTGTGGTGATTAATTATTTATAAAAAAAATCAATAACCTTTTCGAACATAACATTACAAATTATTTACTTGCTCAAAGGTTACAACTAAAACAATATTTAAATAAAATCGATTATTGCCGTGTCAGAAATACACGTTAATACAAAGTTATTTTGATGTAAAATACTACAATATATTTTAAAATAAGAAACATTTATAATGTCTATAACATCTCAATATCAGTAAAATTATGGAATTGATATGTATGATTTCCGTTTTATCAGAAATAGAAATTGATCTAAGAAGGTATGATTTTCTTCCGAATCAAGTAAAAAGAACATATAATTATTTTAAGTATTTTGTTTACCTGAAACAATTTCATCAAAGATAACAAAGAATTACTTTCACTTCTTTTTAACATTATTTTATTTTTATTTTTAATTAACATTAGCATTACGAGAAAATGCATAAAACATCAATTTCTTTATTTCATTCAATCCCCTCAAAATGATAAAGGTCTCATTCATCACATTCATTATCAAAGTATCAAAATATATTAGAGATCAATCAATTCATTCCATTCACTTCCTCAAGTGATGAAGATTTTATTTATATTTTATTTCATGCACTTTCCTCAAAGTCATGAAGATTTTATTTATCAAATTCATTATTAAAATATCAAGTACAATAAAAATCAATTAATTTATTTCATTCACCTTCCACAAAATGATGATAATCAAATTTATAAGTGTCGAATATATTCAATAATTTTATATTGCAAATATATAATATATTACAGATAAGGTAATTTGTTCCTTTCACCCACATCAAAGTGATAAGGTTTTTTTTATATTAAATAATTTTCCATGTCCCTCAATTTGGGAAACATTTTTACACATTAATAAATATTTAGGTTTATATTTTTAATTTAATATCCCTCACAAGTAATTTTAAATAATTTTTCTTTCACTTCCCTCAAGGTGATAAGGTTTTTATATTGTATCCTTTTCCAATTCCCTCAAAGTGGAAAAGATTTTAATTATTTTTATTTCATGCATGCATTAGTATATACTTCATTGCCTTTACTCAAACACAAATCCATTGCGAAGCAATGTACAAAAGTCAACATTAAACATCAGCAGTTCCACCAACAGCTTACACAACAACAAATCGGCAATCAATGCCTACAATATTTCAAATCAGCCATTCTTCAAATAGCCTACAACATCACAAATCGGCTTCCATAGCCTACAATAACAAATCAGCCATTCTTCAAATAGCCTACAACATCACAAATCGGCTTCCATAGCCTACAATAACAAATCAGCCATTCTTCAAATAGCCTACAACATCACAAATCGGCTTCCATAGCCTACAAAAACAAATCAGCCATTCTTCAAATAGCCTACAACATCACAAATCGGAATAAATAAAACAAGTGTTTTATTCTACTATTGATTTATTCGATGAGAGAGACGTCTTTCGTCTTATGAGGACATTGTCAATCACTGGCTATTGACAATGTCCTCATAAGACGAAAGACGTCTCTCTCATCGAATAAATCAATAGTAGAATAAAACACTTGTTTTATTTATTTCGATATGGAATTCTACTACCTAAACACCGACACAGTGAATCACAAATCGGCTTCCATAGCCTACAAAAACAAATCAGCCATTCTTCAAATAGCCTACAACATCACAAATCGGCTTCCATAGCCTACAATAATACAATCAGCCATTCTACTAATCGGCTTACATACACAACAAATCGGCAATCAATGCCTACAAAAATACAAATCAGCCGTTTTACTAATCGGCTTACACACACAACAAATCGGCTTGCAAAAGCTTACATCAACAAATCAGCTTGCAAAAGCTTACATCAACAAATCAGCTTGCAAAAGCTTACATCAACAAATCAGCTTGCCAAAGCTTACATCAACAAATCAGCTTGCAAAAGCTTACAATATTACAAATCGGCTTCCTTAGCCTACAATAACAAATCAGCCATTCTTCGAATAGCCTACAACATCACAAATCAGCTTCCATAGCCTACAATAATACAAATCAGCCATTCTTCAAATAGCCTACAACATCACAAATCGGCTTCCATAGCCTACAATAATACAAATCAGCCATTCTTCAAATAGCCTACAACATCACAAATCGGCTTCCATAGCCTACAATAATACAAATCAGCTGTTTTATTAATCAGCTTACAATATTACAAATCAGTCTGTACAGCCTACATCAACAAATCGGCTATTTCTACGATAGCTTACATCACAAATCGGTCTGTACAACCTACATCACTCCATGGACGAATCAAATCCACTGTACCAATTTACAGTGTACATAAAAAAGGGTATACCAATCTTTTCGTCCCTTTCTAATAAATTATTGTATTTTAAATTTTGGTAAATATGTATATAATATTACAACCGTTTATCTGATCAGTTGAGGTTAATGATTTTTTTTTAAATGGCACATTAATTTTGGAAAAACAATTGTGAACATTTTATTTATTTATTACAAGTACGTTTTTAAGTTATCTCATTAATCACATTCCTTGGTTCTTTCTTAATTTATTTTAAGTTCCTTTCTGTTTTATTCCTCAAAGTGTAACAATCATTTTTAGTGTGACCTAATTTTTTACAATAATAACACGTACCTAACACTTGATTTGAAATTTATTTGTTTTATAAGCATCACGTTATTAGATTTACAAGTATTATTTTTAAATGTATTTTCATTTACCTGTTCATTTGTAGATTCACTAAGACGTTTGCGTTTCTAAAATTAATTCGTCTAGTGATATTACAGAAGAAAAATAATCTTTGAGAATTTCTTTACGACTTTGCCAAGTTTGTATAATTTTAATTGATACCATTATTTTAGCACGTCCAGTTAATTGTTTTCGGGCAAACGCCAATAAAATTTGTCGCTGATCTTCGGTTGCTAGTTCAAATGCAGCATCCGTATTAGCTATAAATTCGTTCAATTTTAATCTGGACCCATCGTAAACGTCTATCCAACGGAAAAGTGTAGATAGGCTACAGCCTATATCCTACAGCCTACAGCCTTATACAGCCCAAAGAGGTTGTTTTCCTCCAATTTCCATGTCCAAATCATCTGAATGTACAGATTGATTTACCTTAGACATCTTCGCAAATTAACGAATTAAATAATGTGCTTAGAAAATAACGATAATAAAGAGAATTTATGTTATGAGAAAATAATTTATGTTACAAAATTTTTATTGAAAAAATTTAACTGTGTTTAGAAATATTGATATTTATTATAAGACAATAATTATTTATTTGTAAATTCAAAATTTTAATTGACTTGATTTAGACGATAAATGAATTTATATATGTATATATAAGAAATAAGTTAAGTATGCAATAATACCAACAACACACAATATCAGTTGAAGCAATTCAAATAATGTCAACATAATTTGATAATTAATCGATATATAATTGCAATTTGGCCTTTTCGGTTTTCAACACGATAATAATGAAATAACAGTCTAATGCTTTAAAATGTTATAACTTAAGTTTTAATCGATTAATTAACAATTTTACAATTTCTCATCAAATCTGTGATTCACAGTTCACATAAAATAATTCAGCATTTGGTTCATGCTTCTCTGATATAATATTTTATACAAACATTAAAATTATACCACTGAGTATTTACTTGTATAAGCAATATTTCCTTTTTTCAATTAAAATTATATAAACAATATTTCTCAAGTGTAACAATATTTCCTTTTCTCTCAGAACTTCGTTTTTGATTTAAATTTAATAAGAATAAAAATTTCAATATGTATATCCACATACTAATAAAATAACTACAAGGTTATTTACAGAACCGAGTTTAAATACTCGTTTTAATTTCTGAACCAAGTTATGCACTTGTTTTAATTTTACAATTAAGTATGAGTTTTAATTTCAATTATTTAGAACCTCATACGTATTTATTAAATTCCCAATTAAATGCCTGTTATATATTATATTTTTATAATTGTTTTAAGTTTATAATTTTTTATTTATTTATTACCCAATTTAAATAAGTTGAAAATCACAAAAATCTAAAAATAGGTGCAGTTCCTGACATATGTATTAATGCACCTTACAACCATATGCCAGTTTTAACGGAATCCCTTTTCCAACCTGGAATATTTCCAGTTTTAATGTGATTTTAACAATTGCGCTACCTGATATAAGTATTTTATGCGCGAATAACCTTATACCAGTTTTAATTAGAGATCCCTCAGATATGAGACATTAATTTTCCTCTGATTTAAATTGAGGTATCTGAATAGAATTCAGCAATTTATATTATAATTTGAAATTTTATATTCAACATATCATTACCTAATGCTCAATCTGTTAAATTTGAGGTGTTACATAAATAAAATTCCTCAAAGGTTTATTTTGAATTGAAATTTTACATCCAACATGGAATGGCCTATAAAAACAATTCAAAATATACTACTATCTAATATGCGTTTATCAGTAGTAGTCAACGTGGAATGAGCTACTGTCGATAAAGCATATTACGAAATAAAAATCTTACCTTATACATAATATCTGCGATGTGCCTCGTCGCTGATCAGGCGATTCTGCGGTGGTACAGGAAGTCCAACAACGTGACTTGAACAAACAAGACTAGCGTAGGAATCTTGATCTGCTCGAGCCTCTTCCAAGATGATACCGGTCTCGTCAACCGTGGAGGAAAATCTTGGGCTGGATTCCCGGTGTGTGGTGCAACCTCTCGAATTCTCTGGACCTGCTGGATCCTTGGACGTCTCCTTGGAGTCTGCTGATCTTCAGAGAGAGTGTGGGTGTTTCTCTCAAACCGATGGACCGTTTTATGTGTATCAGTGTGTTTATCGCACGTTTTAGATAACTTGATGTGGTAAATTACTGCGCGACGATACTCCAATGTCGTTTTTCCAGGTAACTTGGAAAGATGTAATTTGAGTAATTAATTACACAGCAAAAGTTCAATCTAACGCGATAATTAACTTGCACGCAATAAAACGTAGAGATTATCCCACCGCTGCCACCAGTGTTAAAGGTCTTCTGTTCCACACTACACGAATAAAACTCTGGAGTGATGTTAATTATTTATTCGTATTATTTTATTCAATCGCAAACACAGATGCTATAGTATTACAGGTATGATTATGTATTGGAGATGTGTGATAGTAGCTGGAGCGGACTGTGCGCTCTAAGATGTATGATGGAAAATGGTCTCAAAGATTTTGTCTGCATATCGGTTTTATGCAATTTGAAATATGTGGGTGTGTCAATTGGTGCCACCCTTATTTGATAATGGCCAATAACAAGGTTTGCTAACTCTTAAAATTTAACCAATGAAATACTAGAAAATGTTATAATAATTATAGTTACACCCCCTTGTATTATTTATTTATTCCTTGGAAACACTTATTGTGCAAGAATAAGCTTTCTCTTCTATTGTAAGGTGTTAGCCTTTACTCTTTTGTGTTATTTACACAATAGCTTGCAGGTGTTCAAAGAATTTAACCAAACAATATTAATTGTTAAGGTTCCTGTTGCATCAATATTTATAGTGGTCTTCAAGGACAATATCAACATTTGTCTATTCAATACTATAGACAATACCAACTCTAAACTATTTAAAAATATAATTTCAAAAGAATTTCATCCTTTTCAATTTAGTCTTATTGTTACAATTTTAATTGTCCGATTAATTTATTAGTTACATCTGCTATATTCCAGGTATCTACTTCGTTGGTACCTAACATATACACAACATACTTACGGACAATTTTCACAGATCAAGCTTCCAAGTTAAGAAATGAGTCTTGTATTATGGGTACTAACGGGACTATACAGACATAAAATACAACAAATACATGTAACACCCAAACCCAGGACAATTTGAAAAAGGGCATTTTCCATTCTGCCCTGGCTGGGCATCATCGAACCTAGGTCCTCGTGGCTCAAGGGCAAGATTGTTACCTCTGCACTACACAGGCCGCCCAAGAAGGACGTTAGTGCAAATGAATGAATGAAATCCGTTAGCTATTTTCTAAGTATGTTATATACCTAAACATAAGTTTAGTGTTTGTTGTACATAATATATATGTAGTTTATCTACGGACTTATTGTAACTATATGTATTTAACGACAAGTCATTGCTGACAATTATTTATGGTGTGTAATTAGCGAATAGTGTTATTTCTTATATCGACGGTCGAGTTCCATATCTCAACAAGTAGAAAAGTTTTATATTCGAGAAATCGTCGTTTTTTGTAATTTCGGTATAATGTATTTATATTATGCTTTAAAAACATAACAGAATGTGAAATATACCATACAAGCTGACCTGGTAAACGCTGTTTTGCCATATACATTTGCCTTGTACTAATATCGCTATTAAAAAATAGGGGTTGATGGTAGAAGGGTGAAAATTTAGGGCTGTATGTATTTTTTAATGCCTCACCATAAAAAATAAATTGACCAAAAAATAAAATTAAAAAAAACTTTTAAGGGTATGAAAAATAGATGTTGGCCGATTCTCAGATCTACCCGATAAGCACACAAAATTTTATCAAAATCGGTCCAGCCGTTTCGGAGGAGTATGATAACAAACACCGTGACACAAGAATTATATACATTAGATAATAATTTATTTATTTATTTATTTATTCATTCTTTACTGTACATTGATAAAAAACAATTACTTACATAAAAGGTATACATTCAAATTAAATACAATCAATATACAGAGGGCAAGTTTATCGCAAAGGCGCGATCTCTAATAATCGTACTATTGAAGATATAACGGAGTCTTTGTACCGTTCAGCACTTAAACAAATCGAAAAATAGGTATATTAGAGGAATTGAAAATATATTTTTTCTATAACTATAATATTTAATATAGTTATAATATTTAATATAAATTATAAAGTTATTTGTTTGTGGAATTGAAGTGTGGCATTGATTGAATATATTATTACTAAATAAGTAATGTATGTATTATATTAATTTTTCGACTTGTTGAGATATGGAACTGGACAGGCGATATAACTATATGCTGAAGCAAAACTACAATATGTCACGAGACGCTGTTTTTCAGTATCATGGTCATTGCTGGTATCTACATATTTTAACATATTATTTTTTTTATTGAAAACACAAAATTCAACCTATTTTCGTCGCAGTCCTCGGTAAAGAAAAGATCTTTAACTATTTTCTGATAGTTTTCGAGCGTCCTGTAAAAGGCAAATATTCGTTAAACATTACGTAGGAATAAGACAGTGTTTCCCAACCGGTGGTTCGCGAACCTCTGGGGGTTCGCTATGTCTACAAAGGGGGTTCGCGAAAATAATAGCGTAATGGCGGGATTTTAAATGGCCCAAGAAAAATAAAAGGAAAAAAAAACAAAAACACAAAAAAAAAGCACACCAAATGCAATGCAGATTGCACGCTGTTGTTTCGAACGTATCCATACTGCCTATCATTAATGACTACATAGGGGGTTCGCCAAATTCTGTTGGATATTACTTTTGGTTCGCGACGAGAAGAAGGTTGGGAAACACTGGTATAAGACAATAATTAACATATGTACGCGATTCACTTAATGTTTTATTTTTTGTTGGCTCGAAGAGGACAATCTGCACATTTATTACAGACTACCCACTCGTGGGAAATGCCGTGATTGTATAAATGAGTTCTCCATCATAAAAAGCATAACGAACATTACATATGTTCATAAGTCACTTTGGACAAAATTCGACATCGTGTAGTATCTCTCCTACATCCAGAATATGAAGTCATGCTCGATAATATATATTATTTATTATAACGCATAGTTCAAACAGTATTTAGTATCTGCACTATAACATTCTCATTATAGATTGCAAACAGCGATAACGCACAATTATAATAAATAAAAATTTACCAACAAATTTCATACTACATACAAAATATTTCACCTTGTATCATCTGCAGGATTTTGATGGAAGTCCATGTGACGAAATAATTTAGTACTTACTTTTTTACTATAATTTACAATAATTTTACCAAAAAAAAACAGTTTTAATGTGTGCAATATGTCTAATTCATTCTCTAAATGTTTCTCAAACAGCATTCACGACACATTATTAATCATTTAGTCAAGAGCGGGTTTGCAAATTATTAAAATATAATTTTAATTTGTTATTATTAAGTGTATTACAATTTATTACGTATATAATAAATGTCATTATGAAATTAGTAAATGTATGTAATTATTGTCCATTTTGAATAATGAATCAAAACGATAAATATGTAGTAATAATGTCGATATGCAATGCCGATGAAAGATAAAACAAAATTATCAGTTTGCCCAAAATAGGTTGATATAATAGGCATTAGTATGCCGGAACGAAATTATACAACGTTACATTTTGGCCAAAGTGACTCGAAATGAATATATGTATACTGTAAATTTAATGCATGAAACTATCATAATTATATTCATTGAAAGAACCTCTACACACTCGGATATCTCAGGAGTCGGAGACTCCTATTTATCCGAATTTGCACACATAACTTTCATTTCCTCAGGGGCGACCCGAAGAACAGATCAACGTAAGTCGCCTCGTTGGAACAATAAACAAAAAGAAACAAAAATAGCCCATATTGGGAAAAATTAAAATAAAGTGATTTCACACAATACATGTGTGACCATAATTAACCATAATAAATTAAACCAATATTATACCCAAAAATTAAGTACAATACAATAATATTCACATGTATACACACATACATACACATACATACATACACACATATACACACACATACATACATACACACATATGTATATATACAGTTGGTACAGATAACAGAGATAAAGTGTCCAGAAACATTTCGGTTATAAAGACAGTGAGCCCAGGGGTCACCGAAACGGGGTAGTGTGGAAAACTATTTCCCTCCCAATGGGGATATTCCAACCAAAGCTACTCTCCACCAAGGGAGACAGGACGCACAAAACAAACGAAAAACAAGAGTTCGCCACGCAACATTCGCCACGCCAAGCAAGCTCAATTCTCAGACTCCCCTGCGTCAGCCGGGGGTAAACCCGGCCCACGCAGAAGATCCCACCTAGACACCCAGGAATCTACAAACCTCTGGAAAGCCCTGAAATTCTGAGGACAAAGTAGCACTTCCCCAAACCAAATGGGCCTGGGGGTGCCATCGCTCATTTCCTCTAGCATTAGATCTCTCGCATCCATCATCACCGGGCACTCCCAAAGGATATGCTCCGCATATTGCGCCCCCATCCCACAGACACACCATGGATCATCCACGAGTCCAAGATCAAAGAGCTTGCCTCTCAGATCTCCATGGCCAGTTATCAACTGTACAGTGAAATGATCAAATGATAGGAAGCGCTTCTTCATTCGTTCACAAACATTCGGGAGGAAACTGTAGACTAATCTAGCAGTTCTTCCTCCATCCCATCTTTCCTGCCACACTTCCATCGTTCTCTTTCGTATCGTGCCGACAGCCCTATTGTAACCTCTGATTCCGGGTTCCGCATGCACAGACATGCCGAAATGTACCACAACTCCATCCGCCTTGATCTTGCGCCTGGCCACAGAGTCCAAAATTTCTAAATCGGCTGGTAGCACTCCAGCAATGACTGGAAGGCCATCACTAGCTGCAGTTCGATACGCACCCGTGACAGCGAGCAGCGGGAGTCTTTGCCCCCTCAAGACCGCCATCGACACAGATCCAACTAACAGCCTGTGCGACCACACACGAGCGGCATACGTGACCTGAGCCACATAAGTCGCCCGATATATAGTCTTCACAGTTCGCCATCTTAGACCCCATGTTCCACGACTCAGTCTGCGAAGAGTGAAAAATAACACACCCGCTTTTCCGGCAGTCGCTCTGACATGCGGGAGAAAGGAAAGGCCTCTGTCCAGGACTACACCCAGATAACGGACTTCGTTGACCACCCTCACGGGTGATCCACTCATCCGAAGAACTGGATTCCTGTCCCCAAGCGAACCCTTCAACCACATAGCAGAGGTCTTGCTCGGCGAGAAGACCAGCCTATTCACATTGCCCCACGTCAGGATACGTTCGATCGCGATTTTAAATTTATTCTCAATGGCGCTCCTCGTACTACCAGATAGCAAGAGAAGCGCATCATCGGCATAGGCAAAAATCGTGCAGCCAGGCGGAAGATCCATTTTCAACAGATCGTCAAACAGAACATTCCAAAGAAACGGTCCTAAAACCGATCCTTGTGGGCAGCCCATGTCCACAATCCTTTCCACTACAATTCCAGCGTGTGTGATCATTACTGACCTGTTGCTAAAGTAGCTGCTAACAACATTAAACAACCAGCGAGGACAACCTCGTATCTTTAGCTTGGCCAGGATAAGAGGCCACCACGCATTGTCAAAAGCCCCAGCTATGTCAAGGAAGACACCCAGAACATTCTTATCCTCACACTCATTTCTCCATTTCAAGCAGGCCTCAATAGCATGCTCAGTGGATAGACCCCTGCTAAAGCCAAACTGTTTGGGATCTCCAGGCATGAGAGTCCCCGCAAGCCGGTTCCTCACCAAGATCTCAAGGATCTTGCCAAAGGAAGGCAGCAAGGTAATGGGTCTATACGCCTTGATATCCGACAGTGGCTTATCATTGCCTTTGGGTATAACCCTCAGCATACCTTTCTTCCAAACTTCCGGAAATATTCCTTCATTCAGACAGGCCTGGTATAGAGCCAGCATTTCTGCAGGGCAGTACGTCCAGACCTTTTTCACAATTGCACCATTGATTCTGTCAAAACCAGGTGCCTTCCTAGGTCCTAAATTTTTGACGATTTCTCCCAACTCAGAATGTGTCACATCGTCAGGTTCGATTATAGACTCATCTGGTGGACAGCGCGACAGGAAACGCAACGCAGCATGAAATGGGGCATCCCTCGATATCGAATCAAGAGGCACAAGCCCATCCAGCAACGTCCTGAGTGTGCCGTCAATACACACTGTCTCACTACCGCCAGCAACAATGCTGGTAAGGTAGTGATCAGCGGATCTCTTGGACTTCACAATGGTCTTTGTAACTGACCAAGGATCGGCATTTCCCGTTTCAGTGATCCACTCCTTCCAGGCTGAGGTCTTAGCATGCCTTATAGCCAATTGGTAGGAGCCTCTCGCACGTTGAAGCCTCTCAAGGAGACGCTTACCTTCGGGAGAGTCGCGCAAAACGCTGCCACTTCTCACCGGGCAAAATGCCCGTTCGGCGGATTTGAACTGGCGTCTTAGGTCCGTGAGTTCAGGCGTCCACCAATTGGTAGTACGCCGTCCCCCAGGCCTACACCTTCCCATCACAGTAACTGCCGTATTAACGACCGCACTGTTAAATTTTTCCCCAGCTTTGTCAGCCCCCTCTGTCAGCCAAATTGCAAAATTTCTCATCCTTTCTTTCAATTCCATACCAAAATGTTCCCAGTTAGTCCTTGAGCCCCTGAAGCTCCAGAGACCATACGGTTCAATCTCCAACGAACCACCAATTGACCAAGTGATCAATCGATGGTCACAGGAAACTTTACCGACGTGAACCCTCCAATTTGAGAGTGTCAAGAGCAGATCATCAGTGCACAGCGTCAAGTCAATCCAACTCTCCCCCATTGGCCCAGCAAACGTGGCTGGACCAGCAACATTCAGAATATTGAGTCCTGTAGAGTCCCCACTCCCAGTGCGTTCTGATCCAGGTCTGTCATGCCAGAGAGGAGAGCGCGCATTGAAATCACCCGCAACTATGACCGGTCTGCCCCTTAGAGCATCCAGGGTCTCACTCAAACCCCGAAGGTGTGTCCCCACAGGGTCAGAGTATTTGAAGTAAACAGAAACCAAGAAGATCTCTCGACCATCAATCCGAAGACATACACAACATCGGTATTCATCCGAAAGTCCCTCCAGAAGCATTGGTTGGACTCTACTTGAGTCAAAAAGGAAACCCGCCATGGGCTTAGGCCCCCTGTCTACAACGGCAAGGGGCACGTCTGCACCATCGAGAATCACCTTCGAAAACAGATGTTCCTGAATGAAAACTATCGGAATAGATAGCTTCGACATGCATCTAATCAGGTCAATAGCCGATGCTCGTGAGCGTCCCAAATTAATCTGGCCTAGCAGGACGGATGCCGCATTAGCCATCATAGTTCGTTGCCTGTGCCAGCCTATCCATTGCAACCCTATGAGCGGGACAATCCCGATCACCCGTGGGGTGGGCTGCGTTCTTTCTGAAGATTGTGCACGTGGCGCACACTCTTTTCTCAACAGAGACTTTGCAGTCCCTTTCCTCATGACCTTCTCTGGCACAACGTGCGCACACAGGGGTCTTGCGCTTGCACTCTCTTTGAGTGTGCCCATACAGCTGGCACCTAAAGCACCTTGTGGCGCCTACAAAGTCCCGAACTTTACAAGCACTCCAGCCCATGTAAACAACCCCCTGAGCCAGGAGTACATTCCTAACTTGCCCGCTGCAAGCTAGTATGCTGCCTATAAGAGCCCCTGTTTTGGAACCAAATTTGGCAACCCTTCTGGTGGATGCCATAAAAGTATCTTGAGTGATACCTTTCCCCTCTATGTTAAGAGTGAAGATCTCCTTAAGGAGATCCTCATCAGATAGATCCCGCGGGGTGTCATACACCACTAGTCGCGGGAGTCTTCCTTTAGGTTCGGCAGCTGTGAACCCTTTAGATTTTAGCTTCGTGGAAGCCAAAATTCTATCAGCACCCTCCTTGGTGGATGTTTCCACTACCACCCCAGCACCGCGCGCCCTCCGTACTCTCACTGCCCTAAATCCATCTTGGACTGGGTCCAAGATCTCTTTCAGAGCCAATTTCGTCTTCTCTGACGAAGCTCCCTCTTGTTGATCAGGACGGATCAGCACAACTGGAGCCTTTTTTTCAACAGCCCGGGTAACGACCCGAGCAGCTCTCTCTGCATAAGTTTCCTTGGGTACCACAACCTGAGGTGAGGATACCTGCGACACGGCTGCCGTCACCGCTCTCATGTTCCCGCTTAAGATCCTAAGATCCTCACGGAGAGCAGTAAGAGCTCTCTCAGCCGCGCTTGCCCTCGAGGCTGCAGCCACCTCACGGAGATGACTCCCCGCGAGGAGACCACCAGCCACGGCAACAAGGCTCTTTATCTCTGCTTTCTGCTCGTCCCTTATTCGTCCCCTCACACTTTCAAGCACTCTTTCAATGCCCATAATCACTTCCTGGAATGCCGCATTGTCATTCTTAGGGCCCTGAATATAATGGGCAGCGTCCTCAGCAGCTGACTCAGGGCTTTAGCACACCTCCGCCGCGAAATAGCGAAAGCGAAACCGCTGAGCGGAGTCGTAGTAGCGAAACCGCTTTTAGCTAGTACATTTGCGCGGAACGCGAACAGCGAAATCGTGATACCGAATAAACACTATTACGTACGCAGTAGTGTGAAATTAGTGGAACTAAATTGCATAATATTCCAAAGTAAATTATCCGATATTGGCCGAATAACAAATATTGAACAATAATCTATCTATACCATCACGGCTTTCCCACAAGTTTATTACATACAGTTGGTCTACTGAGTACCTCACTATCTATAGATACCATCACGACATCTCCCACAACTTTATTACATACAGTTGGTCTAATGACTACTCCACTCTATCTATCTATACCATCACGGCTTTCCCTCAAGTTTATCACATACAGTTGGTCTACTGAGTACCTCACTATCTATACCATCACGACATCTCCCACAACTTTATTACATACAGTTGGTCTAATGACTACTACACTCTATCTATCTATACCATCACGGCTTTCCCACAAGTTTATCACATACAGTTGGTCTACTGAGTACCTCACTATCTATACCATCACGACATCTCCCACAACTTTATTACATACAGTTGGGCTAATGACTACTCCACTCTATCTATCTATACCATCACGGCTTTCCCACAAACTTGTGGGTACTCGGTAGATCAACTGTATGTAATAAACTTGTGGGAAAGCCGTGATGGTATAGATAGATAGAGTGGAGTAGTCAGTAGAAACACTGTATGGAAAAAACTTGTGGGAGATGTCGTGATGGTATAGATAGTGGGGTAGTCGGTAGACCAACTGTATGTGATAAACTTTTGGAAAAGCCGTGATGGTATAGATAGATAAAGTGGGATAGTCAGTAGACCAACTGCATGTAATAAACTTGTGGGAAAGCCGTGATGGTATAGATAGATAAAGTGGGATAGTCAGTAAACCAACTGCATGTAATAAACTTGTGGGAAAGCCGTGATGGTATAGATAGATAAAGTGGGATAGTCCAACTGCATGTAATAAACTTGTGGGAAAGCCGTGATGGTATAGATAGATAAAGTGGGATAGTCAGTAGACCAACTGCTTGTAATAAACTTGTGGGAAAGCCGTGATGGTATAGATAGATAAAGTGGGATAGTCAGTAGACCAACTGCTTGTAATAAACTTGTGGGAAAGCCGTGATGGTATAGATAGATAAAGTGGGATAGTCAGTAGACCAACTGCATGTAATAAACTTGTGGGAAAGCCGTGATGGTATAGATAGATAAAGTGGGATATTCAGTAGACCAACTGCATGTAATAAACTTGTGGGAAATGCCGTGATGGTATAGATAGTGTAGTAATCAGTAGAATAACGGCATGTGGATATTGGCACGGAGAGGACGACTATTATGTTTATTAGTGAGTGCCCCATATGTGGGAAATTTCATGATGATATAGATAGAGAGAATCTTACTTCACTTACCGCAGACCCACGCTATTTGACGTTTGGTCATGGTTTCGCTCCAAAAATCTGTCGAATTGTACAAATACAAAAGCGGCACAAAAGCGAAACATCAGAGACTGCGAAAAAACAGGCGGAGATGTGAATGCATATTTCGTAATCTATGGCGAAACGGTGCTAGAAAGAGATAGATGTATAGAAAACAGTATGTATTTGAGCATGCCATCTCGCTCTTGCGTACGACGCACACGAACTGACAGATTTAAGCGGAGCCGCTTTCTCGATTCCGCAGCGGAGGTGTGCTAACGGCATCAACGTTGCTCTCGTCGACGTCATCTTCAGCGACAGGCGTCCCTCTAGTCTTCTTCTTCCTTCTCTTTGGCTCTGGAGTAGTCAGACCAGACTGCATCCTCAAAATGGGGTCCCTTGTAGATTGTTCTCCCGTAGAAGTTCCGGCAACATCTGATGCCATCGATTGAGCCATCCCAGAAGCAACCACCCCTTCATCCTCTCTAGCATCACGCGGAGGAGTCCTTGTGAGGGACTTCCGCGGAGTGAAAATTCTCTCCGCCTCAGAGTCGTCAGTCTCCATAGTATACGATCAAGACCTCACACCACACAAATCACACGAACTATGCAACACTATTTATACTTGATATATTATGTCTCTTTCAGGGTGAGTGCAAACACGTTTTATCTATTTTATGCTATTCAACAAAATACATTCAAATTAATCGAGCTACAAATCACTATAGTATGGTAATGAAATATATATACACAAAATACTTAATTCACTTTGGAGAAATATACGAGCAAGTTACAGATTATCCACTCTTCATAAGATATTTAAGATATCATAGCCCCCTTTAAGGGGGGCTTCGCACGAAATAAAATTAATGCACTTCACTTCAAAGTGATTGTCACAATAAGTCTTATCACAATAATAGATAACAATATATTGCGCAATATTTAATTCCTTTAAATATAATGCTAAGATCCAATAATAATCACTGTTTAAACATCTCCGCCAAACACTTTTCACATCACAAATACAATTATGAATACAGATTGTAACCTTAAATGGTTTGACTAAATAATAATAACAGTAATATTGATAGAAGGTTTTCACAGCAGAAAAAAAAAATCAACCGCACCCGACAAGTATCGGTGGCGAACTGATTATAATAAGACTTAGGTAGTAAAGACAGCGTCACCTTATTTGATAGTTCCTTAGACGAGATTTGAACCCGCAACCCATCCTTTGCCCTGGCCGGGAATCGAATCTGGGACGCTTTGAACGGCCAAATTGAAAAATGACGTCTCATGACATAGTGTTATTTCGCAATATTTCGCAATTACAGAATATATATACACAGTATGTTAAATTGCAGTTGTTACCCGAGGCTACATAAATTTGCGATTTTTTCTTCCTGTAAGTGTTTTTTTTTTGCTGTATAATATTACTTTTATTTGGCACCAATTTAACTCTTTATTCTCATTACGACACCGCTTTTTGTTCTAATAATTGCGAAAACTTCCACCTATTACGTCTTTCTATTTTCCTGATACCTCTGATAGGTACCATGTTTTTTTTCTAGCTGTGTATTTCGATTAATTAAAATATTTGATAAGATCATTCATGTTGAACTAATAGATCTGTGGTCTTAATATGAGGCTAGTACGTTACGGTAAAGTAAGTGCGAATTACGTTATATCGTGATAACAAAAGCTCTTGCCCCCAACACTGTTCTGTAATCAAACATAACGTGACACCATGGTGATCTCATGATAGCAGCAGGAGAATTCGTGTGAGAAACATGGAACAAATAAAAAAATTATAAAAGATAAATATAATTAAGTTAATAGTTACACTTCCTTAATTATTCTATTCTTATTAAACTCATACTGTCTACCATTTATGACATCATTTTGCCGTAAAATTTACATCAGTTCCGTCAAATTCATCCGTAGCTAATTTCATTATGGTCTGATATCTCAACTGTTGATTTAAGACTATTTTTATTCCATGCTGTTTTTCTATTACTCCTTTTGTTTCGTTTACACATCGATCCATTGTTTTAAATAATATGATAATGTGTACCTACTTGTTCTTCAATAAATAGATGCACAAAGAACTCACGAATTTTGGATATCCGTCAGTATTGTGTACTTACTACTATTAAAAAATCACGTCTTACTTTTGCTTTGTTTATTTAAAACACAGACTATGATTAAACAAGGTGTTATGTTGCTACAACAATAACTCTGTCTGTGTTTAAACAATGAGAGTGTGATGACGTATTGTGGCTAAACGATGCATTCCAGATTCAATGGCAGATTATTACTCACTCAATTTCAATTCTTTTTAATCTTTGTATTTACATAATCAAATTCTAGTACCTACAAGTGCATATTATTTTTATCAACTTCTAATGAATCTAAAGCTATTATAGTCTATATTTTCATCCATTTATTCAATTTTACAATCATATTTTATAACATAAAGTATTCACGCAATGTACTATCTGTTCTTAAACATAAATGGCGCGATCGATTTCGGCGAACCAACGCCATTTTCGAGATGATCTACGAGACGTGGATGACGTAGGTTCGCCGATTAATGATCTATGAGACGACATTCTGTAAAGTGTAAATGCATTATATTATTAAAATATCTCGCAACTGTTTGTTACACAGTGAATTCTTCGAAAATTTGTGAAATTGACAATATTATAGATTACCCAAATTGATTATACGAGAAAAACGTACCCTTGTTTTTTTCTGTAAGTTCAATTTGCATTTTCTTATCTCTAAGTCTCACGTATATATTATATATTTGAAAACTGTTATGTCGCATAGCTAACACTCTCGCCTTTGAGTTACGAAATTCCGGGATCGATTCCCAGCCAGGACAGAATGATAAATGGCCTTTTCAAATTGTTCAGTATCTGGGTATTACTGTATATCTATGTGTTTGGAGCATTGTATAATTATGTGTATCGCTGCGTTAATATCCATAATACAAGATTCATATATTAATTTGGGACTAGCTGGATTTGTGTGAATTGTCCATGTGTAATGTCATGCTATGTTATACCATTCTTGGAATCGAAGCACCTAGCACTATGTACTGTTTCAGTTCCATTTTAAGACAGCTGATTTTTCAATGGCGTCAATGGTTATGGTTACCTTCCTTATCCTTTGGTTTGACTTCCTATCGCTCAACAAAGTATCCTACATCATTCTTTCCATTCCACTTTATTTAAAGAGTTTTTTTTGCGTATCATTTCGCTTGTCAAGAAATTGAGTGTGATAAATCTTTTCTCATTACGAGACCGTTTGTAATAAATTATAATTTATAAAAAAATGGAAGACAGTTTATTTTTTCCTTGTCAGCTAAATGTTTACGGAAGTAAACATTAATCAAATCGTTCTGAAGATCTTAACCAACACTTGCAAAAAATAAATTGTATAATATTATATGCCAACGCATCATTAATATTTTTATTCATTCAATGAAAGTATGTATGTTATTATTAACATATCTACATTTATTTTTATTTTCTATTGTATTCAATATAATCAATAAATAATTTGTAATTAATTTATTATGACTGATATGCGGAAATACAAATAATGTACCTAGATATAAATATTAAGTATTGATTACGTAAAATATTAATGTGTACAATAAATTTATCACTTTAAACAGTTATAAGTATTTTTGAATAATATTTATTCAAACGAGTGACGGAAAATTCAAATTATGTTGCAAAAAATACGGAAACGAGAATACAGAATTACTGACTAGGCGATTAAATGTGAGCGACGACATCACACTAAAGTAGGCGTGCACTTAATACAATTTATACGACCATGTTATTACTAATTATGACAGCATTATGGCGAACAAATTATTGAAAATTTTCAGACAATATTATTTAAAACCAGGGTACCTAGACAAATTGCATTTGGCGATCGACTGCAAACGAAGTTTTCGACAATGTACCATAACATTATAATATGTACATTGTCAAAAAGTTAGTTTGTAGTCGGTCGCCAAATGCAATTTGTCTAGGTAGGTACCTACCCTGAGCTGCATTTTATTTAAGATAATGTGTTTGTAAAATCAAAAATATTGTGAAAATAAAGTTGATCGGTTGCCGGATACAATTTCTTTTTCATTCTTTACTCGTACATTGGCTACAATTTCATAAAGAAATGCATTGAAATTAAAAACAATCAATACACAGAAGGCTAGTTTATCGAAAGGCCGTGACCCGTGACCTTTTCTAACTAACCCATTTTCGATCAGGAGATTACGGGTTCAAACACTGCTACCGACTTACTCCATCTTCGCACCAATACAAACATATAGTTTTATGTGAGGATATATTCACTTATAGAAATCAAAGGAAAATTTAAGAATAAAAAAAAATTACGTATTTCTCTTAGAGTTTTCTGTCAATCATTCGATATAAGTATGTAGTCGCTTAGTTCATATTTTTGTCTCCCGTTTAGTATTTTATTAGCAAATACAGCAGTCACCATTTTTTTGCAGCTCGGTCATGATTTTTTTGTTACTCAATGTTAGTCCGACTGATTCAACTATCTGGCGGCGACATACATTATACGATGTACAGAGATAATTATGAATTAGCTAGCATTGGTATGCTCTTCTAGCAATATAAATAAAATCATTTCAATGTAAAAGTCATTACATTCGCATCAATTTACATATCGTTTGTTCAATTATATAATGTCACATATTAAAATGTCATATTTATAGCACTACTTGAACACAATTCGCATATTTTACAAAATATAACTTCGTAATGGAATCACCATTTGTAATCTGTTTCTAAATTTATTGTTTTTTAAAGTGGTCTGTATTCAAATGACATCGTTTCAAATCATTAATCGAGAGGTCTTGAGCTCAAATTCCGTTACCTGCTTGATGAATCACTTTCATGATACAAGAATCCGTATCATTCATTCAAATTTGTTTATTTTCCCAAATAAGCATAATTATACAATCCGATACAGTTCAAGTACATTGAATTAGGTTGTATTCCCTTCTCTCTTCCTTCCTCTTCTTCTTTCTATATTTACTACTACTACTACTACTACACCATCACGGCATATCCCACAAGTGGGGTTGCCAGCAGATCAGCTGCATGTAAGAAACATGCAAACTGTCCTCTTCGTGCCAATATAAAATCAAGACATTCAGGACGGGTGGCAAACCTCATCGCTGAATTTAAGATGTACAATGTCTTAATTTTTTCGAACACCTGCCTTTTACAGAACACTCGAAAACTTACGCAGAAGAGTGGGAGACCAATTCTTTACCGGGTGCTCCACGGCATATTATACTTTGTATTAAATTGTTCATAGTTTAGATACTTTAATTGGCGATGTAAATTATAAAATGTATATTATTGTATTATTCATTGTTAAAGCTGTTGTATCTATTAAAAAAAATAAAAAAAGTATCCATATGCCAATACAACTAATTTCACTTTGCCACCTCACTAGGCTTAAAGCCTGTGTCGAGGCTGACAGCACAATCAGTAGCTAATTATGTACAAAAAACAAATTAAGACATCATAATAAACAGATTAGATACAACTCACCAATAGACTATAGAGGAAACATTTGTGTAAAGATCAGTAGCAAATTTATAGAGAGAAATAAAACTTGTTAGAGGATAGATAATAGATTGATTGAGGAAATTAATCGGTGATGAAGAAAATTATCAATGTTAATAAAATAGATGTCATCAACAACAAATATCAACAAAACTTTTGGACACTTTCTTTCTTACTTTTCTTTTTATGAGAAATACACTTTCTTTCTCTTTATTTTACGTGCCCAGCCCAACTCTTTCTACGCTTAAGAGGTGGCGATAGACATGGCAAATTTGCTTTTATCCAAATCATCTAACTTATTCGTTCGATGTGGTGCTACAGATGCATGCTTAAGATCCATTGGTCGGAACACGTCGAAAACGAAGAAGTATTAACCAGGGTAGGCGAAAAAAACCAAACTCGTTGCAGACCAATCCAATGGATTGTAACTTATTATATAATATATATATATTTATATTCGTTCGCATTTTACTCACTCTTATATAATATTATATTACAAACACTACATACATGTATAAACAACTGATAAAATACAATGTATGAATATATCATCGGTGGATCCGTGAAATCTCCTACATGCGTGCGCATCTTTCAAGACTTTACAGGAGATAAAATAAAATTGTTTTGCTGGATGATGTTTTGTATGTGTCTGATTCATCACGTGGAACGTATCTTAAAAATTATGTAATTTGTTGAATGTCTATGCACGATTCGAAAAATATTACAGAATCATTTTTATGGTAATTATTTTCACGAATTATCTAAAAAATCAGCACGAAAGAGATTAAATTTCTTTCTTTAAATAAAAATTACATATGGGAGGTTTCATGGATCCATCGACAATAAAATATAATATGAAATGTTAGTTTGAATTAGATAAGAATTCAAGGTAAGAATGAATGAATATAAGAAGTAACGGTACTTTTACAATTATAGAGTGCATTATTTTACTATGTAACATGTATACTGTATTTATAGGTACTGCGTGTCAAAGAAATATTGTGTCCTTATTGGATGCATACTAGAAGTTAATATAACTATTGTTTAAAACTACGTGGTATACAATAATTAATACAGGTAGGTGGACCTTTCCTTATTAAGCATATATGTATGTTTATATTTGTATGTATATGTCTTTTTATTTTAATAACCGGGTTGGAAGACATCGCATTTAAGCGATAAACTCGCCCTCTCTACATTAAATTGTATAACTGATATTTTTCTGATACTTTGTTTTGATTTGTAATATGTACCAATGTACCTACAGTGAAGAATAAAATAAATAAATAAATAAGCCTCTTGATAGAAAAATACTTTCAGTTCATAATTATTATTATTATTGATTTGTAATATGTACCAATGTACCTGCAGTGAAGAATAAAATAAATAAATAAATAAGCCTCTTGATAGAAAAACACTTTCAGTTCATAATTATTATTATTATTGATTTGTAATATGTACCAATGAACCTGCAGTGAAGAATAAAATAAATAAATAAATAAGCCTCTTGATAGAAAAATACTTTCAGTTCATAATTATTATTATTATTGATTTGTAATATGTACCAATGTACCTGCAGTGAAGAATAAAATAAATAAATAAATAAGCCTCTTGATAGAAAAACACTTTCAGTTCATAATTATTATTATTATTGATTTGTGTTTTTGTGCTAATGTGATGATTGAGTGAGCGAGCGAGACTGTGTATATGTAGGCATGTTGAGATGGCCGGAATGTTAGGTAGGTACCTATGTTTTTTAAATTAATTGTGGCGCATGGTATTGGATGATAGCTGCTCTCTGAAAGATTGACCTTTTTTCTAACTTTATATATGTAGTTATTGTCTGTTTTGTGCTTTTAACATTTATAAAATAAAATAAAATAAAAAATTCAATTTTCTGCTTTCTTTAATCAATCCTTTTATTTGTCTATAGATTTGTATTACCACTACCTTGAATTTGTTACCTTTTTATAGTTTTTCCATAATAAGATTATATAATGTTTTAAGTACACCAGCAGAGTAACTCTTGACACAATATAAATACGATCTTAATCTTGTATCGATCTTAACCCCACGATGGGCGAAGTGACTATGGTAAAAAAATCACTCATTGCACAAAATTATGGGTTCAGTATAGTTTACTAATGTAGTCATATTTTGTAAATCTATTATTTTTGTGCAATATTTTTTTTTTATTAGTATCGTTACATATAAATTTAATAATTCAATTATCTTAAAATTTAAAGTTATTACACGTGTCAAATTGTATCATACAGTTATTTTATTTTTGTAAACTAGTAAATACAATCTTATCTATTTATTTTTCACGCCTCTTTTAATGTGTAATCCGTAACTAATATTATCTGCGGATATGAGTAACATTAACAGTCCAAAATAATAATGTATATTAGGTACAGTCAGAGGCGGCTGGTAGGATAAATGCTAAGTACATCAGTGGTAACGTCAATATTGTCAGGTAAATTGAAACAGCAATTGTCAGATGGTATGAACATGTTACAAATGATGCTGTGCGCCGGCGCACCCAGCAGAGACCTGTAATCTCCGTAATACAGGAGAGACGATGGTCCTGGCTGGGACATGTTTTGAGAATGCCTAATGATAGTTGGCCAAAAAAAGCACTGTTCTTCCGTCCGCAGGGGTTCCGTCGGCCCGTTCCTATAACAACGATATCAGAGCGCAAGGAATGTCGTGGAAAGAGGTGACGCAATTGGCACAGAGACGCTCTGAATGGAGGAGGCTGGTTTCTGCCCTGTGCTCCCGAGAGGAGCGTTGAGGGCGATGATGATGATGATGATGATGAAATTGAAACAAATGTTTCTTTCTAGTATTGATTGTTGATTGTGAAAGAAACGTTTTTCATCTTGGTCAAAAGTCTGATTGAAACGCTTGTTTCAATTTGACCAATCACAGGATTAACAGATGAATTGATAAGCAAGATATAATTGATAATTTTATTTAACATAACAAATAATACAGACATAACAATACATAGACTATTTTATAAAAACTTAAATCTAAACAACCTCCTTATAGAGATAAGTCTCGTGGAAAGGAGGGTATATATATGCCATGTAAAATATAAAAAAAAACACTACGAAATATGACGACAATATTTTTCGGTTTTGCAATAAACATAGGTAAAGGTAAAAATCGTAAGAAATCGTAAAAAAATAAGCATATAAAAAATGCTTTCTTTCTTCATTCCCATACATGATATAGAACATAAATGCACTGTATTGTTTAAAGCATACTGATCGTGTATATATTTAATGAATATTTTACTGGAATAAGATAAAAATATTATATACCTACTTATTGAATTTATAAAGGGAGTGCACCGCACCGCATTAATACTCCTTAGGAGGGACCGCAACTGATTGTACCGTCAATAAAACATACATTTTTATAGATATTATTGTGTTATTATTTGACAGACAAATTTATGTAAACATTAGATTGAAAAAATATTATACTGTATTGATATAATATCTTTATACTCACTCGTAAAAAGATTTAGATTAGTGACGAGTATCTATAGAAAACGTATAATAAACCCCAGAAATATATAGTAGATGTTTAGGTTAGTTGGAAGATATCGCGCCTCTATGATAAATTCGACGATTGTTAGGTATATATAATGAGTTACAATCTATTGAATTGGTCTGCATCGAGTTTTGACTTTCTTCTCCATTACTCCCTATTCTCAGCCAGTCTCTTCAGCTCTTCGTATGAGCCACAGTTCATGTTCCTCTTCAGTTGGTCCATTTAAGCGTCTCTCGGTCGGCCTCTGCCTATTAGGTACTGCTTATTAATTAACAATAAAGTTTATTAGTTTTATACTCGTATCAGATACTTCGATTTACCGTATCAAGATTATAACAAGTATTTATTTATTTATCACATCTACGCTGCGTGAGCCTTTTACAAGTAACAAAGAAAAAAAAAACAGACAAAAATAATAAAATTCACATCTGTAGGTACAAATTTATAAAAATTAACATTAAGATGTAAAAGAGTTGGTAGTTATGTTGCACAAAACAACAATAGTAATAAAATAAAACCATTATTTTAAATTATATAGAGATTGGATAAAATTGAGATTGGACTTAAACACTGAGCTTTTGATGAATATTAATAATAAAAGATTAACGTCATATACATATTAAAATACGTTATGTGGGTATATTAATGCTCCGTGGAGCCCCTGGCAATGAATAGAGCTCCCACTCCTTTCTTTAAATATTCGGGTGTCATGTAAAATGCAGGTATCCCTTAAACATAATGAGTGACACATAGAACATCTTCAATTCGAGAATGATGAATCGCTTTTTATTTATTTACATATTTATTTATTATTGAGACGCACAACAGATATTTGAGACATAATTACTATCAGTTGAATCAGCAAAACTTACACAAACAAGCAAACATCCAAACCATGCACACGACATCTATAGATACATTCATTCTATCTCGTACAGAAATCTCACAAACAAACTCTCATAGATATATTCAACATTCACACTATTACAATTTATACAATAAAAAAATCCTTTTTGTGGCATATTCAAGATTGGTGGCATACCTCATAACTGAATCGAAGATGTTAATCGTTTTATCTCCAAATAATTTGACATGTATAGGTATTGCGATTTGCTATACAAAACAATAAACGTATTGTGTCACGTGAGATTACAACGTACAGGTAGGACAAAAACGTGCAGAACATGTCAAATAATAAACTGTTCGAAAGATATTGCCGACATCGACTGTCTGTCTCTGTGGGTGGCATTATTACGTCATCATTTGTTGCCAATAAAAAGATATTTTTCATTACCTAACCTATGTCAAAATGGCTTTTCATAAAATAAAATAAATAATAATCTTCCTTTATTGAAATACTACTGTTCACAATCATATTACATACATGAAAAAACATTAAAATATCCACAAGTATCTGTGTACCACACTAGACCAATATACATCTACAAAGATAGAAATACATCATCCTTTGTCAATTAAAACATATTTTTTGAATTTCGTTCATTATACATGCAGCTATCTGAAAGAGGTGTTGTGAGGGAGCCCGGGCATGCAAGAACCACGCGGCTTGATCACGTGGATCAATTTATCAAGGACGGCCGTGTGTTAAGTAAGCGAAATCAACGTGCGTGTATGAGAAGTTGTACGAGTATGAATGTGAAAGAAACGAAAGATGTATGTATGGATAATCTATAATATGAAGTTCCGTTCTGTCTACCTATCCTACTTGGGATACGGCGTTAGGGTATAGATAGATAGATAGATTCGTGTAGTTTTACAAAGTAAGTACCTAAATACTTGCAATGACCGAAAAGCCTTTGTGGGTTCTTGATCCCCGAACAATAGATATACAAGCCATTCGATCTGGGGCAGTGGATTGTCAGCCGTCTTTACTAAACAAATACATTTTTTTATTTAATTTTCTTTTCTATCCATCTATCTATATCCTCACTCTGAGTCCAAGTGGGGGGGGGCAGAGAGGATGGAAGGCCAAATTAACTTATCCTTACACTTCTTTTACTTCCAGTAAACTCATACACGCACGTCGATTTCTTCTACTAAATAGGCGGTCGCCTTTGAAAATTTGATTCACGTGAATTTTCAATGATATTGAATTTTACTACTTTACAAATCAATATAACTAAGCATTTCTTCATCTTAAACCTAATTGCACACGGGTTCTGACTTTTTAACTGCCTCACTTGATTAAGACTGTTCTGAGGCAGCATATTTATTATTTACTAGGTATAACATCACGGCACATCCCGCAAGGGCGTCTTGCATGTTTACTACACGCAACTGGTCTGCTGGCTACCCCACTTGCGGGATATGCCGTGATGGTGTAGTAGTAATTATAAAGTACGAAAAATAATGTTTTTTTTTTATGTAAAGTATTTTTGTTGAAGCTGAGAAAACGTTCGTTTGTTTTGTAGGAGATCTCTTAAATTATAATATTATTCCCTTGTTAATTGGAATATATCGCGTTGTTGCGAGTTGGGACGATAAACTCGCCCATTGTACAAAATTAAACATGTAGGTACCGCATCCAATTGTATGTTTTTGTGCAATAAAGTTTATTTTTATTATTTTGCGGATAGATAACTATAATAATATTCTATTCTCCCTCCAGGACCCCCAAACTTTGACAATCACTATTATCTTCCAATTATGACGGCGGTAATGACATATCTAATAATAATAACGATTATTTATGTCATCATACGTGGTTCATAAATTGACGAACATAATATCATATTAATAGGTTTTAGCAATGATTAGAGATGAATGAAATCCCCAGTAAAGAATATATCTGTCACTCTTTTCCGCAAGTTTTTGAGTCTATTTTAAATAAAAAATATAAAAAAAACTATAAACTCGCCCTCTGTACATTGAATTGTATAAATGATATTTTCTATGTAAATTTGTATTATTGTAAACAATGTACAGTGAAGAATAAAATAAATAAATAAAGAGGCATGCAACCCATCCTATATCATATTTTCCTATGACACGCAAAGGACGATTTACTAATGCATTACACGCAGTGTTTAGTTCACTGCCCGTGATGCTGTGTATAAATAGTTAGATAGACATATTTTCTGCAATTTGTTAATTGTATGGCTGATTACAGATGATATCCGTTTCTTGTCTCTAGCGTACTAACTTATTCAAAAATGATTGAAAAGAATGCATGTTAAAAGTCTGAAAGATAGAGTGCGTTATAAATGTCATACATACGTGAAGATTTCGGAAGGGCAGTTAGGCCAATAACAAGAATGAAACTGAATAATTACATGTGATCTAAACCACCGTGTCGAAAAACGCGGGAAGAATGAACGAGATCAGAATGACCAAGAAGACAACATGGCTGAGAGGAATGGTGCTCGGAGACGTGACCGTCCAAGGATTAAAATTAAATAGCAAAATCATAAAAACCATATCCTACAGGATGGACATATTATGTTGAGCGCATTGAATAGGAGAGCATGAACGAGGAATTGTATGACAGTGACGGAAACGTAAAGTGTAGGTATGCAGGGATAGGAATAAAAAGCGCTCGTTCCTTTCTGCCTACCCGAAAGGGAAACGTCCTGATAGTTATGGTGATGATACTCATTCAATAAATAACAGAGTACTAACTGTTCAGTATTCAATATGAACTTCATGTGCTGCGCTTTGCATTCTAATAATCTTTTAGTGTTCCAAGTATCTGCTTATTATTAACCTACTATAATAAATTATTAGTATTAGTGGCGACACTTGTACACTTCATTATCTATAATAGAAATGATTTCATGTTTATAAAGTTTATTGTCTCGATCAAAGGCGATCATACAACGCTGGCGGGAAAATATTTTATTATAAGATATTTTGTAAATAAATAAATTTGAATCGATTTTGAAACAATATACTGTATATATATTTTTTGACGCGGCAGCAAAATTGCCATCCACACTTCTCAGCATTATACAACCAGATAAGTCTTCATATGATCAGTCATGGTCACACAAAAACTTAACAGTCTAATGCCGGGAAAAATTCACCTATCCAGATATACAGGATATCAAAGGTTTAGGCTCAAAACGCGGGTTCAAAATACCAGCCTGAAATATCTGTGTTCAGATACAACTGTTTATTATAATAGATTTTTGAATTTTTATGTATCAATTAATCAGTAAATTAACAATTTAGGATTATGATTAAATATTTATGATTCTATGCAATGTAAGGTAATATTACCTATGGATAATTTAATGATAAAATCTTATGATATCTACTGATCATTCTGAGAAATTTCATATAACCAGTTAAAATAGAACTATCATTGTGTGTAGACTGTAGGTACACTAGAGTTTGTGTGTATACTAAAGTCTATAGATCATTTCAAGGGCGTTGATAAAGACTGCAATTTTTCATTTGCTCCGTTGATTCGTTGGTGACAAGCGGATAAAAATAATTGGGTATGCGTTGATTGAAAATCATTTATTTTCTCGTACCAACTTTCGTACTACAAAACGGCGCACTAATTGGCGTTAAGGTACAATAAATTTTATTGTAGGTATAGCAATTCATCGGAAGGAAATGACTGTTTTCGGAGAATAATTCAAGTACCTATGTTCAAGATTATTCAACTTCTTTGTAAATAATTTATGTGATATCTTTTATTGTATTGTTCAATGTTCATGCAATCATCAGGTAATGATAAGACATACATACGTGGTATCACAATTACATACATCACGCGTCATATTATTAGAGTTATACATAATATGATATATCAGAGACAATATTGTAATGAACAATAGGAGCATTCTTTCAACATGGCGCATTGTGGTGATTAGAGCACAATAAAACACATACAATCAAATATGTAATGGTTCTGAATAGTAGAACTGAATATTTTACTATTTATCGCGTATAAAACATGATAAAACTATAGTCCAATGAATTTGTTTATTTATTTATTTACTTTATATAAATGAAAATATGAACAATAGTCAGTCATGCGTTCCGTTGTTTGAATATCTCCACATGCAAATATCGGGTAATTGTTGGTGAGTCCCCATCGGTGTAAGTGCAATCGACACCGCATCTGAATCGGTTCAGCGTACACCAAAGTTTCCTCGAGAGGAGAAATCCAGGTGGTTGTTCGGATGCATTATTATTTTCATTAACTTTGTTGTTATTGCGTGCGATTATTTTAATAGCTACCCCAGCTGTGAGAGATAACGTGATTGTAAATAAATATAGCTTAACTTCCACCACGAACCGTTGGATAATAAGTCGAACTTTAGTGATACATAGTAAAGATACGTGTATCATAGTCAGACTCTGACTTGTTATTTTTGCCAAGTTCAACAACATTTTTATGTATCAAGTTGTGCAACGACCCTACAAGGTTTTTAATTTATATTTAGTCAGTTGACATTGGTAACAAATAATTATTATCTGAATCTTTATACTATGATCTGATTTGCAATATCGCAGGACAGTCACGTATTGAGGTTTAAATGATGTTATCAACTATATGTAATTACTATAAATATAATCATACCTCTGCGCGCTGTTTATTTAGCTGATTAAAAACTATTATAATGTAGTGAAATAAATAAAATAATTATACAATATGTAAACACATCCATTGTGTTGAAATTTATTTAATCACAGGAGTTGAATGACATCTGTGTATCTGTGAACTTTGAATGCATGTTGTGTGTTCCAGCATTTATTTGAGGTAGATAGGTATATTATAATATATTTATAAATACATTGAACAATCAATATCATAGGAAATTGTTATTTTTAATTATTTACTGTATAATATTATTATTCAAACAGTGAACTCCAGTGAAACAGGTTTTCCACGCCTTTCAAAACGAATCAATCCTGAATATTTTGGAACCTAGAAAGCCCCCTTTTCCCACTCAGTCTACGTTCTTTACTCTTCTCATTTGTGGCCAGCCAAAACATGACAATATTTTACCTCTTACCACAACCTTGCCTTGACAAATATGTATTATTGTTATGTAAAATGATTCTTTACGATAATATGAATGTGGTCGTGGTGTATTTGCAAAACAAACATGTGTGTTAATATGTATCTGATAATGTGAAAGATAAGACTGTGAATATACTCGTATAACACCATTGTTAAATAAATAAAAGAGAATATAAGTGAAATTTCGTACAAGAAGAAAATTATTATTACTGTTCAACATCAGGTGGAAGCTGAATATATTCAAGTTTTGTTTTCAAAATATTTATTTAAGTCGGTATTTAAAATAACAATTTTTATTTTTACACACTTTTCATTATTGCATTTCTTTAGAATAATAATTAGAAGAATGAGCAGCGGCCGTAGTCAAAACACATTTTAGAGTTTTGTAGCCGTTCGACTATAGACAACTTTGCTAGAAAGTATAAATTTTCGTAGCTAAAATACACAATGACTGGTATAATTTATCTACGAAATTGATACTTTCTCGCAATGTCGCCTATAGTAGAACGGCTACATAACGCCTAATTGTGTTTTGACTACGGCCGTAGATGCAAGAGAAGTGTTGTGGATATAGAATGTGTGTAAATAAGTTACGATGGTTCGGACTTGTGAAACGAATGGATGATAAAGAGGATACAGGTACCTATCTGAAAGAGGGAGTATGACAAAGAGCGGGTGTGCGAGAATCAAGTGGCTTGATCACGTGTATCAAACATTTCAAGATGGCCGTGTGTGTCGAGGAAGAGAAATAGACGGGTGTGAATGAGAAATTATATGAATAAAGAAAAAGCGAAAGAAGTATGTAAGGATATATCTACATATATGTCATTCCGTTATTTATTCTACCCCATTTGGGATACGGCGTAAGGGTTTAGTAAAATTGCATCTTTTTTATTCATTCTCAAAATAAACAAATCCTTTCTATTTAGAGCAACCTTGAATCATTCAAGAGGTTTCTTATCTATGCCATCGATACATCTTCCACAATGGTAGAAAATTTCATGATTGTATAGGTATTGTATGAATACAATAAAATTAAATGTCATGATCTGGGCGAGAATATGAAAAATTTCTTCAAATTTTTCATAGTTAGATAGTCGAGGTACCTATTTCTCAATACAGTATCACCAAATTCGCACAATATTTGAATTGACGAAACGTGAAATTACGCAACTGAGATTGATAGTGACGATAACGCTTAGCAATATAAATCCACATCCTTCTTATGAAAAGTCTCACTGACTCTACCTATGTCTAATTACACTATTGTTGCCATTTTATTATCAGACCAAAGCGCCAATATTTACATCCTATTTAGTTTTGTCCAACTAGCTATTTGTGGATAGATTGATAAACATATTCATCGCGATTAAGATACGCCCAGTCTGTTTCTTGATAAGCGGTATAAACTCGGTAGTACCTACATTGGTCACAGTGGTGTATTAACCATAAAGGGACAGAAATTAATAAATAGTATCATAATGTGGAAAAAAATGTATTCAGAATACTATACGGTGTTTTTAGAACACTGTACCTACGGTATTTTTTAGAATACGATGTAGTGTTGCCCTAAATTTTCTTTCACTTTTCTTGTAGGTTTTCGAATTTTCATTGTTTTACCACTGACTATGGAAAACATGATTACCAAAAATAACAAACATGTTACGGTTTGTCTATATACCTACCATAAGTGTGGTATACTATAAGTTCAAGAGCACAGCATCTCCCACAAGTGGGGTAGCCAGTGGACCAACTACCGCATGTAATAAAGACACAAGTTATCCTCTCCAAAAATAAGACAGACTGGGTGACCATACTTCAACATAACAATTACCTATATATTTAAATTAATCGATTAGTTATTAAAAAATAATTGTTTTACTATTCGCTGAAGGTAATAATTGCTATGTAAACCTTGCTATCAGATTTCATTTGATCTTAAGGCCTTAATTATTATTTTTTATTTACCTCTAAAGGAAAATAAATAGGATGTATTTTTTTACTACGCAAAATTTATATTACTTTTCCTACTTACGTAGATTGTATGAGCAAATATTGTATTTGCTTTTAGGCTAGACAGATATTAATTTTATTACTGTAAACATGTTACTTAAACGTGCTTATCAGAATAAATATTATGGTTCTCCCACCACCTTCCCTTGGATTTTACTGCTGAGCTGAGCTGAACACATTTTTATCCAGACTCAATGAAACAAAAAAATCTCAAGTGGATTCATGGCTTATCAGAAGGGCTCCTCCGATATTTTGTATCAGAATAGTAATAATAAAAAAACGACCCATCAGTGGGGTAGACAGAGAGAGAGAATGTATCATACGTCAAAGCTACAATAATATCATATTTCTATTTAAAATATATTTTTCCAAAAGTTTTTACTTCTGCTCTATACTTAACCCTTAAACGGGCAGTGGAATCATATGTAACCACATACAAAATCGAACATTTATACGGGTAGGAGCTTCCGAACTGATCACAATATTTCAAATATCAAAGACGATATATCAATAGATAAATGTGTATAAAATGTTATTGTCTACGGGTTATATTGGCAGAAATATGTGAGATGACATTCGCAACTCTCTAAAAATCGTTCGTTTTTGTGCGGAAAATTTGCTAGTCTGCGAATTTTTGTCGATCAACATGAATAAAAATACGTATCAAGGTATTTTTTGTTCTTATTTACTAGTTTTTGAGTGTTTTCTTCAAGATTTTCCAAAGTCATAACAAAATAGTCATAGAAGTTTCCAGCTATGAGAAGTAAGAGGGTATGATAGATAATTTCACAAGCCATAAAAAATGTACTATCAGCAGAGGCGGCTCTTTGATAATGAGCGGCGGTTCAAACGCACCCCCAATTTAAAAGATAGAAACCTAACAATATGTAATAATTAAAATTAAAAAATATCAATAAATTTTTCCATGAACAATATAATAATATCATTCAAGTTACCATATGAACACACACTCATCACATTCACTATTGCTTTGCAACATGCAGCGCTACTGTTCGTTAGAATATTTTAGTGCGGATGTTGAGCGAACTAACGGTGCAAAATCTAATATCGCACCGATAACCCATACATTTCGTAAAACTTCAATACTAAGTTCGTGGTGCTAAGATTGTATGGAGATATTAAAAATATATGGGACATTTTGAGCATTGATCACAACTATGCTCACACGTAAAAAGGAGTAAGAGATACGCCTTGTAGCATTTTGTCGTACATTGACGGAAATTTTTTGACTAGTGTGTTTTTATATGTGAAGGGATTCCTGTTATTAGTTATGTGGACGCGATGAATTAGTACCTACCAAGCGTGTCAAAATGCATAGATTGACGTCGTGAGGTTCATAGGTCAGCCGTATACACTGTTATTACTTATTACTTAATGGTAAAATTTCTATAGACAGTCACCGCTAGTCGCGATTGTGTTATGCAGATAATTAGTTATTTGTAAGATTTTTTGTATTCGAGCGCGCTTATATCAACATGTTACATGCAATTTAAAGAATCTACGATATACCTATATAAAATTGATATAATATTAATTATTATCGTTTTAGCTTATAGATTACTATTAAAATGGGTGAATTAAACGTAGAATACATTAAGAACAGAAAATACCAGAGTAAATGAAGTGTTCGCTAATGGTAAAGAGAGAAGGGTAGAATTTCTTTATAATGATGTTTTTTTTACCGAACCCCCGCAAATACATATTGCCGGCCGCCTCTGACTATCAGTAATATATAAAAATAAAAAAGGTGGTATTTATGGCATTAGTGACGAAGTTAAGACTATCAATAGTGAGATTACTATACCTGGAACGAGTAGGAGTGCATATTTTGTAGCACAAGACTAAATACAAAGAGAACAAAAATTAAATGGCAAACATGTCGAGTTCCGTTGTGTTACTTATTCCATGTTTCGAAAATGTTCATCATGATTCAATGTCTTGAAATGTCTTTATAAGTTATAGTTTCTATTAGTTGTTAAGTATATATCGTATTTTTTAATAAATTATATTATTTAAGTACTATTTTTTTTATCCAGGCAATGGCATCATATGAACCACATATATTTTGACAGGTTTTCTTACCGGGCAATGGTCATATATTTACCACATGATTTTACTCCACTAAAAAATGAAAACAATAAAAAAAATATCGTCGTTGCATATTCAAAAAGAGACATGTGCACACATTTTTATTTGGGCATACTCTTTTAAAACTGTTCATTAAGGCATTAAAATTGTAGTTTGGACTTTTTATTGGCACGTGATATTATTCTTTAAGTATTGAATTTTAATATTGGATACTAAAAATCACTATATAAAATGGTTATGATGTCATTATAAGCAGTTTATTCTAGAAATGTCAAAAAATTTTGAATTCACATGTCCCTTTTTGAATATGCAACGACGATATGCACTTTGTTTTATATTCCTAAATTCTTTTCAAAACCACCTGAAAGAAAACCATTATCCCAAAATCGACGCCTGACCCATTTAAGGGTTAAATTCTGAAAAAATGAATACCTATTACATTTCTGGTACCTATATGTTTATAATAATGATATATGGATGTGTATAAATAACATCGAAGTATTCAATTACCCGTATAGAATTCACAATATCTATGTAACTTGTATACATTTTTGATATTTTTTTATACTAATGTGTCGCTGATAATTAATTATGGGTTTTTCCTATTGTTTTAATTCTACGTCAGTTAATAATGCTACAAAAGATGTAACAGAATAAATTTCCTTCTACTACAGATTAAACAAATACGAGAGAGACATCTTTCGACTACTTAGTGTATAGTCTTTTTTCGACTTCTATAGTACAAGAAAATGCTTGTTTCAATTTCTCCACTTGTGCACTAACAAAATAAATAAAAATCTAACATAGTACGGCAGTCTACTAATAAAAAAGAAAAACTTCTTCAGTCGTGAGAATTTTCTTGAGTTAAGAAACTTGATTTGTTGACACTGTTGTATAATAATGTTGTGCAAAAAGAAAAAATAAAAAATTGTCTACAATAACGAAATAATTATTTTCTTAACCTAAGAAGATTTTTCATGTAATTTTCATGAAAAAAGAAAATTCCTCAAAACGAGAATTATTTCTCAATTTAAGAAGACATATCGTTATAGAAGAATTAAAATTCACAAAACAAGAAAGCAACATGCTTTGGAGAAATTCAAATTCTCAATCTTATTTAAGAGATTTGATTTTCTTAATTCAACGTTATATTATCAACTCAAGACAATTTTTCTTGAATTGTTTGAAATAATTATAATCCTCAAATTAAGAGAATAAAACTTTTCTTCTGTCTGGGGTCGTCAATGGAATAGCTCCATATAATATACATACAGTTAGTCCTCTCCATACCATAAGCAATTGAGAAGTTCAGAGTCTGTGGAATACTTCATAGATAAATTGAAGTTGTTAAAAACTAACTTGTATAGCTGATATTTTTCGAATAGCTCTCTTTGACTTAATATTGCAAGATCTGTAAAGAATGAAACGCGTATTATATGTATTCTTAGGAAATTATTTTGAAATTATAACATTTTGAAAACCAGCCATTGACAATTCGTAAGCGTTCAGACTAGATAGTACATCATTTCACCATAGACATAATACTTCACCAAATAAGTTTCACAATTACCTAAACTTGAATCCATTTGGCATGTTCCTAAATAAGGCTCCGAGAATTCGATAAAGCTCATTGGTTTTCCTATTACCTACTTGATTGGTAAATGTTTATATTGTAATGTTTATTGTTCACAAGCGCAGACTCAAATATTTACGCGAGAAATTCTTATTAATGCCTACAAACAGCACCGTGTAAGACGTTCTTCGACCTTGACATCATGTAGAATACATTATATCTATATAGGAACTTATATCATTCTATTGTTTTGTGTTCAGTACTGTGTCCACTTATAGATACTATGTGAAGTACATAATATATACAACATATCTATGTAGAGCACCACACTGTCGCGAATCAGTAGATTTTTCTAGATGTTACCATTTTATGTTATACACACACAATAGTAAATTGTAAGGCTCTGTAAAGTGTAAATAGAAACAAACATCCTCTTACCCTTGTCCTAGTTGAGTTGGGGACCCGTTTAAGTATTTCTTCCAGAGATCTTTACTGCCCATTGGTACTACTTACAGAGCCTTTGACAGCTCTGAACCAAATCTTTCACAACGCATGTTTGACAGGGTAGGCCCCTTGCTAACATTTTTTGGAGTGGTCCACCGACTATGAAGCCATATCCCCATATCCTAATACTTTTTTTAATGATTGTAGTTGTAGATTTTCAATTATGGCATATCCGGGAAAAACCTCATTTGTGTTTGTAATGTGCGTGTTTATTATTCCCTCTTTTGCAGTCTGTTAAGCTTAAACCATCGATTTTTTAAAACGATCCAAACTTACACATGATACTTATTTACAATAAATAAATAATACGCTTGGGTCAGCAGCGGAAGGATTCGGCCCCGGAATATCTCGATTGAAAGTTCCATATTTTACCTTTCTGCTACTGACCACCAGCTAAAGTATTATATTAAATTATAATAATGCTTCAGTGGACTATCGGCTAACAATATTGTTTGTAAAGCCATAGATTCTTGTGATAACAATAATTGCGAGTGTGTGAACTGTATGATATCACTTTGCAGGGAGCGCCTCCCCCCCTTGGTTAAAGCCATGAAGCTAGCTGTACGATTCTAGTGCCTACCTATGTGTCTATCTACTTTACATGCGTCATTCAGACATGAAAATCATTTATGAATATATTATAATTGCGTACCTACCTGTTTTTACGCAAATATTATTTTTATCAATGATTTCCATTAATTAGTCATAAATATAAACGGAAAATGTGAAAGATATTCATAATTTTCTGCTAGTGGAAATTTTTCCTTACAATGAGTTAATGACTATATAAGTTTTAAGCAAAGGCCTCAAAATTATGATTAAAATTTCCTGAAAATATAGTTGTCTCATACTTCATGAAATTTTAAAGCAGGATAGGATGTACGTATTGTCATTACACAAAGTTTTTTGGGTACCGCAAAATCCAATTGGCCACTGATGAATCTCTCCGTTTGTTTCAGATTGTGAAGAAATCCAAAATGAAGCCGCTTTCCCAGGAGGCGCTCACCATCCTGGCTTTCACATTGCTGTTGTGCCATGTCTCCAGCGAATCTTCAGCAAAGCCAGAAAAAGAATCCACTGAAACTGATTACTACTACGATGATATTGATGATGATATGATTTATCAAAATGATATTCTAAACGAAGGCAAACCATGTCCTAGAGATTGCGTATGCTCAGGGAATCCCGAAACAAGAATTGCTAAATGCTCACGCTTAGAAATCGGTACACAAGTATTTGGAAATGATGTCAAAGGATTGGAAGTGACCAATTTGGACAGAAAACATCCGTTGATTTTGACTGATATGATATTTTATAAAATGGGACTTCACCAACTTACAAATATGAGGTTGACCAATAACATTATGATTATGCTGGAACCAACAGCATTCAATGGATTGAAGGGATTGTTGTCAGCAAACCTTACTAATAACCACATCACCGATGTTGATATGAATATATTTGATTCTAATCCCAACTTGGCTTTGGTTGACTTTTCTGATAATCCTTTGTCTGTGTCCAAATATGACAGACCAATCTTGAATTCTTCATCGATCCAAGAATTGGAAATTGCTAGGTGTGGAATCACAACATTGCACAAGAGAACCTTTTCTTTGTTGAGTAATGTGATGTATATCAACTTGGCTGGAAACAAACTTCAACAAATAGATCCTATGCTCTTTGCTAATTTGATAGCCTTAGAGGAGGTAGATCTTAGTGACAATTCCCTCAGGGAAATTCCTGATAATCTTTTTGCTGGCAATCCAAACATCACAACGCTGACACTTAGAGGAAATCCAATCAAATCAGTAGTAGGAGTTGAAATCAAAGAACTGTTAACAATTGATTTAAGTTTAACTAGTATCAAAACAATTGGACCATCCATGTTTAGTGGAATGAATATCTTGTCCAATGTTAACCTGAGTGGAAGTGGAATCAGCAAAATCCACAACCAAGCATTCCATAATCTCACGTTCCTCAACTACTTGGATCTTTCAGATAATGATCTGGATATGGTATCTGATCAACTAATTAAGGAAAATATGGAACTGGATATTTTCAAAATTGCCAGAAATCCTTTGTTGACTAAACTTCCTAAAAACGGGTTTGCATGTGCTAATTCTACATTCAACATTTATTTGTTTGATGCTTCTGGGTGCCGCATTGAAATGCTACATGACAACACATTCAAAACCATGTCTGCTTTATCTCAATTGCTATTGTCCGACAATGAAATCACCTTTGTTGGAAAATCATTGCATTATTGTCCAAAGTTAATTAAAATCGATTTGTCCAACAATCTAATCACATCCCTCGACAAGAACACATTCAGCAGAAACACAGAACTTGGAAAATTGAATCTTGCAGGAAACCCGCTTAAAACTCTTTCTCCCGAATTGTTTATCGATAATCCTAATATTGCATGGCTAGATGTGAGCTACTGTGAACTGACAACATTATGGACAATCGGTAGCTTCAAGCCTCGTGCTGTTATGAATAATCTACATTTCATCAATGCTTCCAATAATGAAATCAAAACCATCACCAAGAAGGAACTGGAAATAATCAACAAACTTTTTACTCTTGATATTTCTGGAAACCCATTAGAGTGCAACTTGGACTTTGAAGTATTGATGACTTGGTTAGGAGAACACAGAGTGTCACCAGGAGCTAGAGATATGATTTCTTCGGACACAATGTTGACCGAGAACATAAAGGATAAGCATGATAAATGGGAAGCACTAGCCAAATCTGTTTGCAGGACAGAACCATCTAAGCCTGTTATAAATGACAAGCTTATTCCATCTGAGAATAAGAATAAAGCTAAGACTAGCAATAAGATAAATGACTTCTATGTTGTGGATGATGATGATGACTATGATAGTGATGAAGATTACTACGATAATAAGGATGATACTGAAGATCATATTTATGATGATAACTTCATGGAAAACAAAAAGAACAAGGAAAAGGCAAAAGAAATCATTGAAAATGCTGAAAAGAATGATAAAGTAACTGAAAAGACACCAGAAAATACCAATAAACTGGGAGATATCAATTCTAATGCTGATGAACTTATTGAACTGGTTTCAAAGATCAATGAAAATATTGCCACCAGTGAAATAGATATTCCTCTGGCTGATGATTTAATGAAAGATTCTAGTAAAGCTGAGGAAGAACTTGTGGAAGCATATCTAGAACAACAGAGATACAACCGCAATTATTACATCATTATCATGAAAGCTACTGCTTTTATGGTAGTCATCATAGTTCTCATTCTAGGTCTCATTAGATTGGGCAAACTGTGTGCAAGTAAAGAAAGAAATCATGTGAGATGTGCTATCATTTCTGTGAATCGTCCTCGTGGAGATGGACGTGTGAAGAAAGATTGCGGTCTTGTATATCAACAACTCTCTGAAGATTTAACGGGACCAAAAACACCCATCATAAGCAGACATCTGCTAGGTGTTCATGATAAAAACAAAATTGATTCCTATCAAGTTGGACATTTTCATCACAGCAACATCACACCCGAACATGTTTAAAATACAACAATGATTACAAAGTTTATCAATTATTACTATTGTCCACACAATCTAAAAAAAATATCAAATTATTACAGTTTGGGATTTGGATAAACAACCATCATGTTTGTATTATTTTAACAGTCCTAGTCAAGAGGGAACTAAAAGAAATAAGATTTTGTTATGTTTGGAAACTGACTTACACGGGGCAAGGAATATTACACTTTACATAGATACATTTCAAAAATCATTTATTTCAAACTATAATTAAAATAAAAACATATGCATATCAAGGTAAATCATTGTCGATGTAACTTGATCTAATTTTCATTTGAAATTGTTATGGTCAGAACCGACAGCAATAACAATGATCCACAATTACCTCTGACAGTAAATATTCTTTATTTTCAAGTGATATTTTGTGGAAATTCATTATTAAAGATTATTATGCTGAAAATACTTTGATCATCAACCATTCAGAAAAATAACATTTCTTTACATAGCGTAGTTTCTCTTCGTAATACAGATATATAATTAATATATGAGTGACTAAGTATTGAATCTGGACAAACTCATTTCTAGTTAAATTACAATTTGACAGATTTCCATACTAACATTAATTTTCTCCATTATTTTTACATGCATTTCACAGGATTTGACTAGGTATTTTGGAAAATGCAGTTTTAAGGAACTCAGCATGAAGAATATTTCTGAATAGTTAGTTACAAAATGTGTCATTTTTGGATTTGTCCTATTTCGATAATAAACCACACATAATAATGACCATTAATATACCTGTAAGCTATATTATAAATTTTATTGGGAAGATATTTTGACTCAATCACTTTATATGTTATTAATTTTATAATTCGTCCTTGTAAAACATTTCTTTTATTATTGTTTATTAACTCATTATAAATGAGAACATATAGTTTCTAGTATTTAAGTACAATAAAATAGTGCCTTCAATAATGCAGCAGTCTGTGTTTAATATTATTTGCTTGATAATATTTTTTATTTAATTTAATTTGCTATTTTATTATACTTTGTCTTTACTCTGCTTTTTTCATCACACATTCCATTTTGATTTATAGTTAAATGAGTTACTTTTATATCTAATATTATATTATTCTATTTTTTTTTTTAGTTTGTATTTTTCTATATTAAAATTAAACAAAATACAATAATTATTAAGTACAAATTTCTGATGTCAGACAATCTGCACGACCATTGCTGTTTACACAGTTGCTTATATTTTAAAAATAGAATTTAGAACCAGGTCTGTTTATAAAGCAAAATGTCTGCAATTGTTAGTGTTGCCATATACTTTGTCAATATTTAATAAAATATACCTACATTGAAACATTTTTAAAAGAACGATCATTAGATTATATTTATAAATTGTTTTTTATAACCTAATGTTTGTACTTTTTAAATGTTATTATTAAATTATGTTGCATTTGCTTTTTTATCGTGGTTAATATAATGAAAATACCTAATTCGTTCTACAAATAAGACAGTTTGAAGCCATAAATTAGACATACTGATTTAGTCTTAGTGAAAATAATATTTATGTAAAAATAATTTAAGCATATTATTTAGGTTATGTAAATTTTAAGTATTCTGGTAAAATAACAATAAATAATATCCCTACTCAATATGCTATTTCTTTAGGCATACAGTAGGTAATTACTAAACATTATTGGTAAAAAAATATTTATGCTTCATAGCCTGATAGCAGTTTCTCAAACATTAAAAGACTTTCAAAGTTAGGTTTCTGCTTTGACAACTACTACACTCTTATAAGCTAATGAAAAAAATAAGCTATATTATAGAGTACGCAATGGCTAAATACAAAGAAAATAAAAGAAGTGGATTTGCAATTCAGATAAATATTTTACTAAATGAAATGGATCATAAAAAAATATAATTAATTAATTTTGTATGGTATGCAAAATATGCAATATTCTTAACAAAATCATCTCAATTTTAATATTTAATCAAAATTTATGTAATAATATATATGAAGTAACAAACATCTAGAACAAGTCCTAAAAAAAGACATTATTAAATTTATATATTATTAAAACTTGTACTTACAGCACATGCACAATTATTTTATTTTCTACAAACTAAAAAAGACTAAAATGAGTGAGAAAAAATTGTAAAAAATGAACTACAGACGTTTTATTTTTATGACTCATAATTTTTGTCTGTTCAGATGTAAATTGATTTTAAATGTTCACATTTAAATATTAATCTTTCATTTTATGTTTGACAAAATATTTTTGATTATAGATAAAAAGGTGAGTCATTTTAAGAATGGCAGTTGTTGTATTTATTTTAAGAAAATTATTCAAAATTATAATCTAATTGAATAATGAGGTAAAATGATAATTTTATGTATGACGTATTAAAAAACATTATTGAAAGTATTAAATTGTTATTTTTTTTATTATTACTACTATTTTTTATTATGAAAATTAAATCACATTTCTTGAATTTTTTTGAGAAGGCAGAAATGTTTTAAGTCTTGTTTTTAAGACAAAATTTCAAATGGCTACAATTTTTTATAAACCAGTGAAAACGGTTTTTGAATATGAAATCTTCCAGTGATTTTAACATTCATTGTCAATTTCAAAAAATATTTAGTTTGATTTAACCTATAAAATCTTCTATACAACTTTACCACCTCCGCATATCCCACAAGTGGGGTAGTTAGTGGACAAACTGCATGTATTAATCATACAGATTGTAAGAAAATTTTGAAATAAATAAATAGTTCTGTCTATTGAATTTTAGAATAATTTTCTTTTTCTCAGTTTATCACATAAATCAAATTAATGAAATCTTCTACTATACTATATTTTTTCTTGAAATTTCAAAATCAATATGTGTATTATATTTATTTAACATACCTACATATTATGTATTATTTTCATAACTGAAATTAATTTAATCCAAACAGAAATATGTAAAAAAAATAACTTTGGTTTTTTTTTGTGATGGTAATGTTATATTAATAGAAATTATTTGAAGTATATTTTTGTAGAACATATTATATAAAATATTTTGTAAAATTATAAACTTGTTTTACTTTATCCCTATGCTATGTTTATTCAATGTTCCGTTCATCCATCTATCCCATCACGCTATCCCACAACTCCCACAAGTGGGATAATAAGTGCAAGTGATAAACTTGCAGGTTGTTCTCCTTATAGCAATAAAAGCTAAGACATCCAAAATGGGCGGCATTCTTCATCGGTGATCTGATAGTATAATGTCTTAAAATGTGATTTATTTCAAATACCCAACTTCTACAGATTATTCGAAACTTACAGAACAGAATGGATGGCCTATTGTCAGCAGATGCTCCTTAGCAATTTTCATGATTATTAATAAAAAGAAATGGAATTTACTGCCTTACTAGATTTTTGTTTGTAATGAAGCAGTGCAAAGGTGGGATGCTTTGTTGCCGAGATGTAGAAATTAATGTCTTATATGAGAGGTTTTATTTCTTCTTATTCTTTATCGGATGCTCCACACCAAACTAAAGAATAAAATTTATTTAGGTTACACTCCATCTTTCTTAGTCAGGCCCAACTTACACTGGGTGAAACAGGAAGCTTGTGAATTTAGATGCAACTTGCCGAAAGAATCTTGGATACTCTTGTGTCTCAAGCCCAATATTATGTGTCTACTCTGCGAAGAAAAAAAATATAGTGTATCTGGATTTTTAATAAGATATAGTGTACCTTAATCAGCTTTCACAGTAAGCTAAATTAATGACTAAATAGGGAATTCATATAAATTAAAACTATTTTCCTTTTAGGCAGTATGACATGAAATATATATCAAACTTGAATACATGCAGTTAAAAACTGAGAAAGTAACAGACCTCTGTGATAGACTTGCCCTTTAAATATTGATTGTATTTAATATAAGTAAATTGCTGTGTAAAATTATTGTAATCAATTTGCAGTAAGAATATATAAATATTGGACTTTATTTATCTTATTTGTCATTTTAAATAGAAAATGATAAACAAAAGCCATTTTTGCTGTTTCTTAGAGAAAATCTGACAATTCTGTCTGAAACGTAAACACGATGATGAGCTGAATATAGTTCATGGAAATTTGTAAACATAAAAATATTCATTTTTTTTTTTTTTTTTTTTTTTTTTTCCTTCATTTATGGCATAGCATCCTACGAGGATGATTTGTGCCAAAAACAGTCTCAAGGTATAGTTAAATAGTCAAGAAGATAGTCATCACAGAATAATAAAATTGGCTTTCATTGATTTGAGAAGGGACAAATGGATTGATTCGGATGTCATACTCAGCAATGATTCAATATTCAAAGGAAATGGGCAATCGTTCTGAAGAGCATCAACGAAAATATCATATGCATCCCTGATAGGGCACCCCAGGAAAACATGGTCAAGCGTCTCCTCGTCCAGGCCGCACTCGCAGTATGGGCTTTCAACAAGTTGGATTTTAAAAAGATGAGCGTCCAGTCTACAGTGTCCAAATCGCATTCGACATATGGCAGTAATTTCAGATCTGTTGAATTTCGATTTGTGGAACCAAGGTTTTCTTGCGATTTGGACCTGGATCGACCTATATCTTTTTCCTTTTATGAGTGATACGTCCATCCACAATTCACTCCACTTTTTACGAGCATCAGCTTCTACGGTTCGCTTTATGTCATCGTCTGGAAGGATGAAATCTTCCATCGTTGTTCCGAGGGTGCAAGCAGTTTTAGCCAATTCATCGACAGATTCGTTGTGGCGGATACCACAATGTGCCGGAATCCATGCGATAATGGTATCTTGATTGGATAAGGATCGATAGTACATAAGGTTTCTAATGCGCATAATATTCGGATTATCACTGAGAGTCAAAGAAGGGGACATAAGAGTTTGAACAAGAGACAGAGAGTCAGTAAAAATGACGCATTTCATGATATTATGCGTATTTGATAGACACAAGGCTTCAATTATTGCAGCGCATTCCGCCGTGAAAACTGATTTAGATGTCAATTTCAATTGAGAGGAAATATTTAGAGAAGGTATGAGGGCTGCAGCTCCAGTGCTTTCACTTGCAGAAAGCTTTGAACCATCTGTAAATATCGTTACGTGATTAGGCCACTTGTCGGCCACTATGGAAAGAAAATTTCGATTCATGCATTCTTCAGATAATTTAGTATATTTGTTCAATCCTATGTTATCAATCACATTAGGCATAAATTGTAGAAGTTCAAATGCGGAATCGTAAAAAGGTGAAGGGAACGGAAACTGTTTTATGTTGAATGAAACATTATATTTATTTATACTATTGCATAGGTGAGGAGTAGGCTTATTAGACCAGTATCTGTTTGTTTCGTAGAGAGTTTTCAGAATATGAAGGCTTTTCAGAAGAGGATGATTGGAGTATTTAAGTCTTTTTAGAATAAAAGTGTCTGATAAGTATTGTCTTCTGAGTGGAAGTGGCATATCCACGCACTCTACTTGAAGCGAGTTAATAGGAGTGGACTGCATGGCTCCGACTATTAGTCTGAGGGATTTGGATTGAATTCTCTCCAACTTAGTTTCCAAATATTTCGGAAGTGGGCAAAAGAGGAAGCTCGCGTAATCCAAGTGACAACGAACAAGTGCATTGTAAATATTCTTCATAGAGGTGGGATGACTACCCCAAGATACACCAGTGATCGCCCTCAGTAAATTTATAGAGTTCTCGCATTTTTCTGCAACATGGTTAATTTGGGATCTCCAACATAGTTTTCGTTCCATATGTAGACCCAAAAATTTGAGTTCATTCACTTGGGGGATTGGTGTTCCATCCACATCAAGGGAAACGGAGGGAATGTTGTGTTTTCTTGAAAATAGAATAGATTTGGATTTGGAAGCAGAAATACAGAAAGAATTTTTATTTATCCAATTGTTAATGTTCTCCAAAGCTGTTTGTATTAGAGCAACTGCACTATCGATATTTTTGTTTGCTGCATAGAGGGCCAGATCGTCTGCGTATTGAATTATTTTAACGCCACTAGGAAGGACTTGATCCAAGTCAGAGCAATAAATATTAAAAAGCACTGGGCTTAAAACAGAACCTTGCGGGAGACCCTTCCATACTTTTCTACGAGTGCCCCCAAGACCGTCATCGATGACTATTTCTCTGTCAGAGAACATGTTGTATATTATATTGCAAAATGGGAGAGGAAGATTAATATTTATGAGTTTTTGGTAAAGTGTGGAAATACATACGTTGTCAAAAGCTGAATTTATGTCCAAGAAAACGGCTGCTACGTGTTCTTTATTAGTAAAGGCAATATTTATGTCTGTGATGAGTATACTAAGATTATCTGCACATGAAAGTGATCTTCTGAAACCAAATTGACTTACAGAGAGCAAACAATTATGCTCTATATACCAGACCAACCTATTTTTAATCAGATGTTCAAAGAGTTTTAGTGCACAGGAGGACATAGCTATTGGTCGGTAAGAAGAGCCCGAATTGGGATCTTTACCTTGTTTTAATATTGGTAATATCAAATGCTGCTTCCACGGTGTTGGAATTGTTCCTAAACAAAATATTTCGTTTAGAAATCCAAGAAAGATATCAAGAAAATGCTTTGGGAATTTTTGGAAAAATGTGTAAGGTATTTTATCAGTACCAGGAGAACTATTAGGTTTTAACAAGTGAAGGCAAGTTTGAAGCTCGTTGAGTGAGAATGGAGAAGTTAAATTATCGGTGTTATTATTTGGTATTGACACAATAGGTGGGTCTTTGACGGGGACGTGAGAAGGGGCCAATTTATCAACAAAGTTTGGAAGCCATGCTGATCTAGATCCGCATACTTTAGGAGGAATTAGAGATCCTTTGAATCTCCTGATCATCTGCCATACGATTGTTGAAGGTGTATGGGGAGATAAATTGGAACAAAAGGTCTGCCATCCTTTGCGCTTCTTCTGTCTTAATACTTTTTTAACTTTGGCTTGTATGGCTTTAGCTTGGAGGAAGGTGTGCATGCTAAATTTTTTTCGTAATTGATGCATAGCTTGTCTTCTCTCGTTTATCAGATTAGAACATTCATCATCCCACCAGGGAGCATTTTTTGCTCGCTTGTGGTTAGTTTTAAGAGGCATACTACTGTCTGCCGCTTTATATATTTCGTCTGTTATATATTTGTACTTAGTATCTATACAATTCGATTGAGATAAACGAGATTCAAGAGTTGATGAACATAAATCCAGCTTTTTCTGGTAAACATCCCAGTTAGCCTTACGGGTGTTATAAAGAATTCTTGTGATTGGGATGTTCCTTATTGGTTTTGTGAGTAGAGTCATAAATATTGGATAGTGATCGCTTGAACAAGCGTCTTCCGAAATACGCCAGACGATAGAGGGGAATAAATCACTTGTGCATATACTCAAATCAATAGCACTGAGGTTTTGGGATGGAGAGGTTATTCTAGTAGGCGAACCATCGTTTATGATGCACAAATTGTGTTTATCCAAAAAGGAGAGGACACAATTTCCAGATCTGTCTGTTATTGAGCATCCCCAAGATGAGGAGTGGGCATTGAGATCTCCTAGAATCAGGAAACTAGATGGGAGGAGAGGAATGATAGAATCGAAATAGGAGATGTCGAAGCCAGAATTTGGGGGAATATATACAGATACGAAGCCAATGTCGTTAATTTTGACTGCTACTATTTCCAGAAAAGGATTGTGAGGAAGTGATATAATAGAAAAGGGAATTGAGCTGTTGATAATCACAGCAGCACCGCCACCGCGACCCACAGAACGATCTGCCCTTATACAGCTATATCCTGGGATTTTAAAGGTATAATGTGGTTGTAACCAAGTCTCACTTATTGCAGCTAAGTCTATGGAATTTTGGTTTAATAATGTGATTATTTCATGTTTATTAGAGACTGCGCTACGAGCATTCCATTGCAGAAGGTTAACTGGTGTCTGATTACTCATTGCCGTTATTGTTTGAAATTAAATTTAATAAATTCGTTAAGGAAGGATAAAAATATTCATTGTAATCGGTAATTTTCTCTTTAGTCTTCCATTTCTAGCATGCTTGAATATAAAAAAAGGTTTACTATTTTTCTTTACTAACAGAGACATCTATTGAAACGTGTAGAAAACTAAATCTTCATGTTTTGTGTGGAAAGCTGTTTATCTTAAATTGAACAGTCATTGTTGATTTATACGAACATAATTTGTTAGAATATTTATTATTTTATTTTATTTACCACTGCATATTTGTTGCAATATTATAAATAAGTATAGTAAATCAATACTATTACTAAGTATCACGAAATATTATGAGTAGTAGTACCTACAATTCAATGTACAGAGGGCGAGTTTATCGCTAGAATGCGATGTCTTTAGTCTCAAACCGCGGGTATTAAAACTAAAGAAATATACCTACTTACATACATATTAATTAAATTTCCACAGTAATAGTAAAAACAATAAAATAATGAAGAACTTTATATTGCAGCATGCACATACTACGAGAAATGAGTTTAGGAGACAGATGCTATATTCAATGAGATGAAATTAATTTTTGACAGCTTGTCTGAAAGAATGGAAGGTTATTATCCTTATGTAGAGGAAAAAAACTTTTTCCAGCCATTCCAAGAAATTGTATATTTAATTTTGTTAAAGAAAATAGTCACATCCACAAAATACCTATTTTATTAACAAAAAACATACTTATAATATTATTAATTTATCTGCGTATTTCTTTATCAGTGACGTGAATGTCAGAATACTTTTCATTTCATTGGGTTAGTTAGGTACAACAAATTTATTCGGAGCATTGTTATACATACGAAATTCTATTTACTTGCGATTGTGCATGTATTAACACACATTATTGTATGTATTGTAAATTGTAGTGTAATCAAATCGGATCATTTTATATTTTATCAGTCAGGTCAATTTCAAGTTTGTCAATCCAGTCAGTTTGATTTGCGCGCCGTTCGGGAGAGACGTGCGTCAAAAACTCAGCACCTCAACTTGTCCAAAGTTGTCATACGACCAAGTTATTGTACTGTAAACTTTTCAAAAATGCATCCACGTAAAAGAGTTTTGGATTTATTACAAGTTATATCAAGTGCTTCGTAAGTCTTTTTTGTATTTTATACTTTTAAATTTAATAACTTTGTCCAACAATCTGTCATCTTATTACCAATTGAAGTGTCAAAGGGAAATGCGACACGGTCATAAAAGTGGTTCAGTTTTTGGTTTGATTTCATAATTATTTCCCTTTTATAACTTGTAGTTTTTTTATGAAGTGGTTATAGATTTATTTTTCGTTCTTGATAGTATGTTTACTGTAAAAGTTGTGTTGGCTCTTGATTAGAATAAAATTGAATGTAGATACTTATCATTACAGAAAATATTTGCCTACACAATATTTATGAATATTATTTTTAGTCAATCCATAGAATTTATCAACAGTTAAATGAAGCATTACAAAATTATCTATTAAATGTAGGTAAAATTGTAATTTTTGTTTTTTTTTTATCATAGCTAAACTCAAATTTCTTTGTTAAATTTTTTCATTATCTCTACTAGCAAATCGCAGGTATTGTACCTGTTTAATTCATATTTATTTCTTCTTCTTCACCCTCCCCTTTATCCCATTTATTTGGGGTCGGCTCTCCTAGTCCTCATCTTCCAAGTTTTCCGGTCCCCTGCATTCTCGGAATGCAACTCTGCGTCCCTCAGGTCCCCGGCAATTGTGGACATCCAGGTGGCCACTGGCCTGCCTGGTCTTCAGGATCCTACTTCTATGTCCAATATTCTTTTTATCATAATCATTATCCTGTGGTAGTCTCAAAATGTGTCTGTACCATCTTAATCTGTTTTCTGTTACTTTTTCACCAAATGATTTTAATTCATATCTATTTATTTATTTATATATAGTATGCAAAAAAATCATAAAGTTTAGTTTTCCACAGTTAAATAATTCTGGGTGTTTTTTTTATTAATTTTCCATTTGCAGATGTAAGTGTCCCGCTCATGGACATGGTCACAGTCATGCCAGTTCTGTGCCGAATCCGGTGCCATCCAAGGATTATGCATTTGAGGTAAAAAAATTATAAATGAATTTGGATTTGAAATAAACACAAATATACACCAGACACCCTCACATCAAAGAATATCCTTGTGTTGTGTAGGCGGAGTAAGTCTGAAGTGTGTGGAATCATACCCGAGTCTCTTGATTGATAGTCCTAGGACTAGACTTTACTTAATTAATAGTTCATCAATCAAGTTGGAGGTGCTGGGAAGTTTTATTGTAGTCTCAGTCTTGTAATTGTGAAATCTTGGGTTCCAATCCTCCCAATACGCACCTACTCCACCATCATGGTTTAAGAATATTATGTATTCTAAGGGTGTTTGTAGTGTATTTGGGTTTATGTTGAACTCAAATACATCTAGGATTTCAAAAAAATATGTAAGTTTATAATTCAGTGGCAGAATTCAAACTATGGTTACCCTTCTTGAATACGACAAACTAATTCTTTATTACATTCGTTCTTTAATTAGTTTTGTGATCCCCCATTTTGCTCTGTATGATAAATTTACTGTCCACCATCTTGTGACGTCATACATGTTGTTGTTTAACTTTATGTCATATTATTTGAATTATTTGATAAGTGATATCTCACAAATATTAATTTATAAAATTGTAGGATTATGTACAACGTAAGATAAAATCTTGTCACTACACTCGAGATAAATTTATATAATTAATTTATATGTTACTTTGTGGGAGTGTCAAAAAAGACAAGCAATCAAAATTTACAAATAAATAAATTCTGAGTTCGTCGGATGCCTGGAGGTAAAGTCTCGGCCTCGTGAACAAGGGGCCCGTGGTTCGATACCAGGTGCCGGCAAACTCCCCTTTTACGACACAAGCTTTTAGTAGCTTACTGTGAAAGGTGTATAAGGTTGTATTTGGGTTTATAACAAACAAAACCCAGATATATCTTTTTAAAAAAAATAATTAAAAAAATAAGATGAACATTTCTTTTTTACATATCATTTTGCTTAATCTTCCAATTTTAGTTCTTATGCAGAAAAAGTAATACGTGATTATTGAATATTCAATTAAAGTATTGAATTTAGTAATTACATAAATATGCAACTCCTCTCTTACTAACGGGTAAATATTCGAGCAAATTTATTGTTATATTTATCTACTTTGACTCAGATTACAAATGTTTAGAGATAAAAAAAACATTAATCTGCTATACTTGAAAACGCAGTTAATTTGTTTATCTATTAATCAATTAATTTCATAATTAATTATTATGCTTAATTAATGATCTTTATAGTTTAGAAAAAATCCTTTTTATAGTAATTTTATACAAGTTGGGAACCTTTTTGTGATGAAGAAAATCTTACAGTAGATTTATTTATTTATTTTAAATAAGATTACAAAAGGAACTTAATGCATTTACTACTAGCCTTTATCTCTTCACTACTGGATATAGGCCCTTTCAAAGCTTTTCCACAATGTAAGTAAAATATAAATCCCCTACTGCTGTACTCTCTGAAATAATTTGGCAGCTATTCATACAAGTTAGTGTGGGTGCTGTTAAAAATAGCAGAGATAATGAATATTTGTATGGAATCAGTCAAAATATAATCTTTAGGCTCTATTGACATATTATTACAAATTTATCTGTCCAGGTCCAACATCAATCCACACAATTATCAATTTTAAACAACGTTAATCCTCCGTTTTACCCATGGTCTCCATTTAAGGATCCTAATTATTCGAAAATCAATGGGGTAGAACTATGAATACTGATGTATAAAATTACTGCTTTTCTTCCAGAAAACTAATAAACATTGATTTTATTGTATTCCAGATGGCTTGTTCAACAATTCGTTACGGTATTGGTGTAACCAGGGAAGTGGGTATGGACATGGTAAATATGAAAGCTAAGAATGTTTGTGTGATGACTGATCCATACCTGGCCAAACTATCTCCTGTTAAGACTACTATTGATTCTCTTACAAAGAATGGGGTTAACTTTCAACTATATGATAAAGTCAGAGTGGAACCAACAGAACAGAGGTAAGAAGTTGATAAATACACGTACTATAAAAAGATCTATAGATCCCTGTACAGTCCCAAAAAGGAATAGAGCACCTATTCTTTTTATACAAATTTTAATTTTAAGTGTCTTGTAAAAGGTATAATTTTCTAAGACATCATTTTTAAGACATTAAACTTTGCAAATTCAGAGTTTGTCAATTGTTCTCTTTTTTTTTGTATACGACAGAAATGACACTTGGAAAAAATACATTCTACATCTTAAATTCAGTGATGAGGTTGCCACCCATCCTGAATGTCTTTATTATTTGTTGGCACTGTGAGGACAGCTTGCGTTTTTATTACATGCAGCTGGTCTGCTGGCTACGACAATTGTGGGATATGCTGTGATGGTAGAGTAATAGTAGATTTTTTTTCGAAATTGAGTCAGTTGTGCCAATCAATGTAATATTGTCAGCTCTATGGAAAAAAGGTGATTTATGTGGCAAAATATACAAATAGTTATTGGAGTTCATAAATGCCTAAAAAAATCTACATTTTACTTAATATATTTTCAGTTTAATGGATGCAACAAAATTTGCAAAGGATGGCAAGTTTGACGCATTCATCGCTGTAGGAGGTGGCTCTGTAATGGACACATGTAAAGCTGCTAATCTATACGCATCCGATCCTGAAGCAGACTTCCTGGACTATGTGAATGCTCCTATCGGGAAAGGAAAGCCAGTTCTCGTCACATTAAAGCCTCTAATTGCCAGTGAGTGAAATTAAACATATTTGTTTCAAACAAAAATATATATTTACATTCTTACTTGTTTTTTTAAGGATAGAGCTTTTATCCTGTCAGACTTTCTATCTATACCCCCTCCCCCATGCCGCATATCTTGTGCGGTATACAGAGAGGATGTAATGCCAGTTTGATCTATCCTTACGGACAGTGGTTACCCAATTTGTGGGAGATTTTCCTTTAAAGAATAAAACATTTTATTAATAATTTATAAATAATTAAAACACTCTTACATTTTCACTATATTTATTTAAACTCTAACATTTTCGCTCACTTCAATGGGCACTCTTGAGAATGCCCATTGAAGTGAGCGAAAACGTTAGAGTTTAAATAAATATAGTGAAAATATAACAGTGTTTTAATTATTTATAAATTATTAAATATTAATTTTCAGTGTGAACACAAACACCCTTCAACAATTAAACATTTTGTTCTTTTTAAAGAAATCCCGAATAAAAAGTGTTGTACCATGAAATTTTTAATTTCTCAATTGGTAATTTTTCTGAGGTTGTTAACAGTGTAGATCTGAATATATTTTTTTCTCTTTTTTCCAGTTCCCACAACATCAGGTACGGGCAGTGAGACAACCGGAGTGAGCATCTTTGATTATGAACCTCTCCACGCAAAGACTGGTATTGCTAACAGAGCTATCCGCCCAACCCTCGGAATTGTGGATCCCCTTCACACCTTATCACTTCCAGAGAGAGTATGCTCTTATTCAGGGTTTGATGTCTTCTGCCATGCACTTGAGAGTTTTACAGCTATTCCATATACAGAGAGAGGACCGGCTCCAACTAACCCTATTTTGAGACCAGCCTACCAGGGACAAAATCCTATTTCTGATGTGTGGGCGAGGTATGCACTTAAAGTGAGTAACTAAGTTTTTTAATTTTAAGATTTATTGGCAAAGAGAGGACAGCTTGCGTGTTTATTGCATGCGGCTGATCTTCTCGCTACCCTACTTGTAGGGTGTGCCATGACGGTATAGTAGTAGTACCATATTCTCTATTCAAACATTTTAAAGTCAACCACATTCTACACTTAAATTTAAAAATCAACCACATTCTTTGTTTAAAATTTTTGAAGATGACCACATTATTCTTTCAATATGTTGATTGATCACAGTATTTGTTTAAAACTTTATTAATTTGAATCCCATCATTAACACAAATTTTAAAATAAATTACACAATGCTGTACATTTCTTGAATTTTTATAATATCTGAGAGTGTATTCAAGCCAATCTCTCTATCTCTCTGGGGCTCTCTACCACGTTGGGCTCTCTTCTCTTTGTGGAGTCCACAGAAATCTTTAGGTTCTAGATCAGTGGTTCTTAACCTTTTTGGGGGTACCGAACCCCACCAGTTACATATGCATTCACCGAACCCCTCCTAATTTGAAAAATAAAATTAGATTTTTACAAATTCAAAACATGGTATGTATTCATATATAGGTGTTGACTGCTGTCTCAACACTAAACGTGAACGGCTGTCTCACCCATGCTGCATATGACTCTTTTTTTACGAGTATTTTTTTCTTTTTCCAACTCGCAAAACTATCTTGCCTTTAAAATGATTTTCACCGAACCCCCAAGACTGACTCACCGAAACCCCTGGGGTTCGATCGAACCCAGGTTAAGAACCACTGTTCTAGATTCGCTGTGTGGACACTCGGTGATGTCAGGATGGATGGCATCTTAGGAAAGAGATGGTCTTGGGTCATCCTATATATATGCTTATAATGGGGTGCAATATTGTCTCTTTGGTTCATTTTTTTATTTTCCTTCTATATTTATATATATTGTACCTGTTGGTATATTTATGCTACAAATAAATACAAAAAATACATTAGTGCATTGAAACATGAAAGTATTCCAAAAGTAATGATAGATACAAATCATAATTAGATTTTTTGCATTTGACATCATCAGATATTTGTTATTATATAAAGATTACTAGTTGACAGAAAATCAGATGTTTTGTCAACTAATTTAGAGGCAGTACTCTCGTTATATAATCGTCATATTATTTAGATACTTGACCTTGTAATGAAATACAGATAATATAATATATTGTGTTACGTTGGCTGCTATGTCAGGTAGGTGCGTACTTACTTAGTAACCAGATAATAAAATACTGTTATCAATTTTTCAATTCTTATCTACGCCTATAGCAAAACAACATTTACGTATTATTGTGATTAAAGATGTAAACTCCTCGTAAATAACAGTGTAATACAAATATCTATACCTTTCACCTTTCGTTTCGAAACCTTTCTTCGTGTCAAATTTGAATAGCAAGTGGATATCTTTGAGGAGTTGTTGTTTGGTCGAATGTTGCATGATAAGAGTGAAGAATGAGGCGACCACTGCGATCAGCTTCCACCACTGTCAACAAACTTGTAGAATCCAACAGGGCAAACACTTCCAAATTCGCAGAGAGGAGCTTAAGCGTTGCGGGGCCAACTGCCTGGAACCGATTACCATCGGATTTAAGACAGAACCAACCCACTGCAACATTCAGGAGTAAGCTGAAAACACTGCTTTTCAAGAAAAGCCATGGGATGGTCACGGATCATTAAACGGTGCCAAATATAAATTGTCTTTATTATTATTATCATATCTCATTTATTTAACAAAACAATATTAGATTCTACATTTTGAACACAATATAAAATTAACAATAAAATTTAAATGTAACATTAAATAACAAAAACCATAAAATATTAAAATAAATTTATATTAAAAATGTAGAATATTATTATTATTATTAATGAGGACATTAAGAAAATGAACGGATGCAAGAGGAGTGTTCTAGATAGAATGCATGTAAATAATTTGTGATAATTTAGACATGTGGAATGAATGGATGAGGACAGGATGACGAAGAGGATGTATCTATTTGAAAGAGAGGGTGACGAGAGCGCGGACGTCCAAAAACTACGTAGCTTGATCTCATGGATCAAATTTTTAAGGACGGCTGCATGTTGAGTAAGAGAAATTAGTTCATGTGTATATGAAATCTTATGAATGTGGAAGAAACGAATGTAGTATGTAGAGATAGAGCTATATGGTATTCCATCCTCTTTGTTTACCCCACTTGAGATATGGTGTGAAGGTAGGCAGACAGGCAAGTATCTTTAATCAAAATTCTTGGAAAGAATAGGTTTCTCACATTTTATATAAGTTTTCCATCTCTCGTGTAAGAGGCAGGAATTCTTAAAACATTTCGACCTGATAATCCTAGAACGAACAGAGAGAGAAATAGTTTTTTGTATACAGCTATTGGATTGTTCAATTCGCTACCAGATAACATAAAACGACTGAATAATATTGATCAATTTAAAAAATATTTGAAAAACCATATACTTACTTAAAAGACGAACAGTGACAGTTATGTGAGAAGCAATGACATTTTGTGCTTGAAATTTAAAATTAAAATGTTTTGGTGAATTATATATGATGGAAGTGTTAATTATGTGAAAGTTGTAACAACATGCTTCAATCATTATAATGTATTTTTTATATAAGTCACACCGTGTCAAGTTTTAAAATAACATCCTCCCCTCATACCAGCATTTCATTGCTGTTTGGGGAAAACAAAATGTTTTTTGTTATCTAGATTACCTTTGTTGTCGTGTGTATTATGCTTTGTTCACTTTGAGAGAATTGATAATAAATAAATAGAAAAATAAAATATTATGAAATGTTCAATTCAGCAGTCATGAGGAATGCTACCCATCCTGAATGTCCTATTTTTATAGCATGTAGATCTAAATGTTCATTCTAACATATTGATATTCTTGTAACCTGTTTATTGTTCCCAGGTGATTAAAGATTACTTTGAGCGTGCCGTATATCACCCAGATGATTTGGAAGCGAGATCCAACATGCACTTGGCATCAACAATGGCTGGAGTAGGATTTGGTAATGCTGGAGTACACTTGTGCCATGGCCTTTCATATCCTATCTCTGGAAATGTCAAGAAATTCCAACCTAAAGGATACAGGTAACTGCCATATAAAAGTTGTTAAAAAATTTATGTGATTTATAGAGATTCCTGAAATTCAGTTAAATGTTTTTAAATAACAAATGTGCTTTCAGTTTTGTTTTAAAGCCTCGTCAATTTCCTGTTTTTTTGTAAACTCAGAAGCAGTTTGTTCTAAACTTACATTCAATTATGGGGCTCACAAACCATCCTGTTATGTCCATATTTTTTCTAATTGTTTGTATATTCTTGTAATTAGTTTAATGTTGAGTTTAATATTTGAGTGATTCCATGATTTTGTAAAGAATTTATATTTTATTTCCAGTGATGACCATCCCATCATTCCTCACGGTCTTTCCGTAGTAATGTCTGCCCCAGCTGTGTTCTCCTTTACGGGCTCAGCTTGCCCTGAGAGACATCTGGAGGCTGCAGGATTACTGGGAGCTGACGTCAGCAATGCTAAGAAAGCTGACGCCGGAGCCATCCTATCTGATATAGTGAAGAAGTACATGAGCATCATGAAAGTGGAAAATGGATTGTCTGAGTTGGGATACACCAAGGATGATATTCCCAATTTAGTCAAGGGAACGCTGCCACAGGTAATTCAAAACAAACGTTTATAATAGCCAACTTAACCTAACCTTACAGTATTAGTCACTAAGCCGTGGAGCACCCGGCAAATAATTAGTCTCCTACTCTTTTCCTTAAGTTTTCGAGAGTCCTGTAAAAGCTAGGCGTTCAAAAAAATAACGAAATTTTACATCTTAAATTCAGTGATGTGGTTTGCTACCTATCCCGAATGTCTTAATTTTTTGTTGGCGCGGATAGGATAGCTTGCATGTTTATTACACGCAGTTGATCTGCTGGCTATCCTACATGTGGGATATGCCATAAAGATATAGATAGAAAGAAATAGAAAGATTCATGATTGTTTAATGTATTGTAAAACGCAAATGCCGTATATTGTCCAAATAAGTTAATAAATAAATTTGAACCTCATATTGATTTTTATGCCTTCACAAAGCAAAAAAATAATATTATGAGAATATTTGAGGTATTACTTAATTTGTCACAAATCTAGATTTGTTGAAACACAAAATATCTAGCAAACCTTTATGAAGTCCTGAAATAAAATAAGATTAAGACTTCCACTGTTTTCTTCTTGAATTTTTAATAATTTCTTTGTAGAATACATTTGATCTTACAATTTGATGTCAACATTTTTACGTCTTATTTGCTGATGAAATAAAAGATTTGTTCTGCTGCTCAATAATATAAGCATGCCTTTATGACAAATAAAAGGTTCTATATTATGTCATACATGGTAATATTTTAAAAATGTCTTCAAATTATAAAAAAAAATTGGATAGGTAGCTAAAGTACATCAATAATTCCGTAATGAATGATTACCAATAATTAAACACTTTGACAATGACTTTGTAGGCCAAAACCAGGTTATTGTACCTTAATAATTAAAATATAGTAAAATACAAAAAATGTGCATTTATTTCCGTAAATGAATATTGACTTTAACAAAATAAATGTTTCCTCAAACAATAAAATAAATATTTGTTTTCTGTTACCAGCACCGCATCACAAAACTTGCCCCAAGGGAACAATCTGAAGAGGACCTAGCTAAACTGTTTGAGAACTCCATGAAAGTTTTCTAAAGAAACAAATCCTTCTGGAGATTTGAAGATGAGGAAATAGAGAAATAAGGATAATATTAATTCAATCATAATAGGGGTCTTTAAATTAGAAGTCAACAGTGTTATTTATGAATGTGTTATATTTTTACAATGTTAATGTTAATTTTTTAGAAATAAATAAATAAATAAATAAATAAATGTAAAGCAACAAAATGTCTTCCATTTATTATTGTGCCTTTCACATAATGTCAACATTGGACATAAGTGTGAATTTATGTCCAATGTTACTGACATTAATGTGAACTTATGTCCAATGTTACTGACACTAGTGTGAACTTATGTCCAACTTTAGTGACATCAGTATCAACTTATGTTCAATGTTATTGACATTAGTGATGCCAAATGTTGTCTAATTTCACTAATGTCGGTGTGAAATAATGTCTAATGTTACTTGATATTGGTGTCATATTGTAATGTCCAGTGTTACTAATATTGGGCAAAATTCAACTATTCATTCATTCATAAATTGTGCCATGTATGTAAAATAAATAATTTGATTATATATTTTAATATGAATTATTTTTTATAACCCTCTTCCCTAAATTATTTTTTGTTGTTACGAGATATTTATAAATCAAAAATTTTGGCTGAAGTTTTATAACTAATTTTTCAGATTTGAACTAAATATAAAAATAAATGGATTCTGAAACAGGCAATCACTAATTTGATACACAGTTTTAACATCTATATCTCTTTCAAAATATTTGAAAAATCGTTTTAGGGGATTTTGCAGCTAGGCACTTCCTATTATGCCTTCCTCTTTGTCGTTCCGGTAGCGCTAAAGACCATGACCATCATTTGTATAGGCATAAATAAAATGTTTCCAGTGATCCCGATCCTCAATACTTCGCAGCGTCTCATGTTGCCAGGCAACTGTTAGATGAAACTACAAAGGCACCTTTGATCAACTTAAATTTTTGAGCTACTCACTCGCGAATTTATCACTCAAAAATATGAATTTAATAATGCCTTTACTTTGTTCCTTTTTTAGAAATGGGTTATTACATCCTGAATGTCTTGATTTTATATTGGCACGAAGAGGACAGCTGATCTGCTGGCTACCCCACTTGTGGGATATGCCGTGATGGTATAGTAGTAGTATTACATTTTTGTCTTTGTTTGTTTTATTCCAATAATTTTACTAAATATACACTGTGTATATTGAGACAGGCATAAAAACTCACTGATGATGGGTGTCTAACTGAAAGGCCTCTGAGTCAAATATTATTTATAGTGCAAGTAATGCAGTGTTTTATTTAATTATATTTTATTTTCAACCTTTTATTTATAAGTGACGTAAGGGCGGGTATTCTGAAAACATCGTGTAAAAGACATTTAATGGATGGACATTAACAAAATGTATGGTCGTTGGAAGAGAGGAAGCGACTGCGAACATTGCCATAAATGGAGTGAGCATCAAACAAGTAAGAGAATTTGTGTACTTGGGCAGCAGAATAAACCAGGATGGACGCTCTAAATCGGAAATTGGGAGCAGAATAAACCAGGCAAGGATTGCCTTTAACAAAAAATCGAAGATATTGGAATCCACAAATATTGATTTAAACGTAAGGAAGAACCTTACTAAAGCCTTTGTATGCAGCATTCTGCTTTATGGTTGTGAGACGTGGACCATCAGCAAGAGTGAAAGCGGACGGTTGGTGGCCTTTGAGATATGGTGCTACAGACGCATGCTTAAGATCCATTGGTCGGAACACGTCGAAAACGAAGAAGTATTAACCAGGGTAGGCGAAAAAAGGCAACTCCTTAAGAGAATCGGCCAGCAACGAGCTAACTGGATTGGACACAACATCAGGCACCCAGGACTACTCATCACCATCGCGGAGGGTAAGACCGAGGGGACAAATGGCAGAGGCCGGCCAAGAGACGCATATATGGACCAACTGAAGAGGGACATGAACTGTGGCTCATACGTAGAGCTGAAAAGACTGGCTGAGAATAGAGACGAATGGAGAAGAAAAACCAAACTCGTTTCAGACCAATCCAATGGATTGTAACTCATTATATATATATATATATAATTCAATCCTTGACAAATAGTTAGAATGAACAAATTACTAACAAGAAAAAAAACTGAGAAAATTAAGAGAAACAAAAGGATGTGAAAGATGAATTTATTAACTTTTTTATTTATATCGATATTACAATGTTAGACAATATAATAAATATACAAAGCTGAGCATTAGAGAAAAAGAGAAATTCAGTAAAGAAACTCAATCATGCTAATTTTACACATGAAGCTTTTTATAAAAATCTTAGGAAAGACAGATCACCTAATTTGTAAGTCCCCTTGATCAAATAAAGTGACCATGTATTTTCTAAAGCTTATATGATAGCTTCATGTATTAAATCTACATAATTATGTAACCTCGTGCACTTGAACCAGCCTAAACCGATTCGTAAGAGAAGTTTAGACAGTCTGTTAGTTGTGCGTATGAGATATCTGTTGAGTACTATAATTCTTAATCATCTAAAATTTTAAAAAAGAAATTTTGTCTATATACCTTCACTGGGTAAGTAGAGAGGATGAAACAGCTGTATCCCAAGCAGGGTAGGTAGAGAAAATGGAATGTTATATACATCTATCCCTACATACTTCTTTAGTTTTCTCTACATTCATACAATTTTTCATATTCGCACTCCAATTTTATACTCGGCACGCGACCGTTCTTGAGAGTAGGATCCACGCGATCAAGGCACACAGTTCTCGGACATCTTTGCTTTCTCACACTCCCACTTTCAGATAGATACATCCTTTTTGTCATCTTTTCATCCTTCACACACTCCACATGTCAAAACGGCAACTAAATGTCCATATGTCCAAAACTATTTTTTGTCCTGCCACCCCTTTGGTGGAATTTAAAATATTTTTGTTGCTGTTGTTTGTAGATTATTCTAAATCTGTATAATATATTTATTGAATTTTCATTTAAAACCATAGTAAGTAATAATATCGACTGTGCTCAGGACAAAGGCTTCAAACCACATTGGTCAAATTTTATAGGAGAAGCAAAAAACTGTAGGATAAAGAAAATTTTAAATTTTTGTCATTATTATTTTACCATCTTTTTTTAATGTAGTTTTTTTAACATGTCATAAAAATTTAAGAAAAAATATTCAGGAATTATCAAGTTATAAGCAAAAAATCAAAAAAAATGTTGATTAAATCCTTTGTCCTGACAAACTTTAGCAACATGTTAATGAGATATTTAAGTCACATGTTTTGTTGTTATGTGGTTTGATGCCTTTTACCTCGCCGTAAAATTATGTCTTTATGAATTTTTTTGGTATTAATAATGAAACTCATGCTGTTTAAGTCCTTTGTCCTATTGGGTATTTGCAATTAAGTCCTTGCTAAAAAAAAATATTTTGCTTTTTCTATAAAAACTAGACTTTTGTGGATTGAATCCTTTTACCAGAATGTGTAAAAGACACAAATGATTGACTTCAAAACATAAAACAACTTTTGCCAAAATTGTGGTTTGATGCCTTTGTCCTGAGCACTCTTTGCTTTAAACAAATAGATGTATTATCACAAAAAAAAAATAATCTACTATATTATTGTACTATCTACATGAAATTACTAATTCGAGGTTGAGCTAATAACTAAAATTGTCTCTGGCTTACATTATGTTTTGTGTCCGTGAAAAACAACACACAACAGATTAAAATAATATTGTGTTGCACCTGTGCTGTTTTAATTATGAACATCAAGTATTTTGAATTTAGGCGGGCAAAATTAACTAGAGGTTAAGTGAAAAATTAAATATATCTCTGTCACTCATAATGTTTTGTATGAAGATAGACAGAGAGAGATACACCACGAATTAAATTAATGCGTTGCACCAACAGCAATGACCGTCGACAAGGGAACTGCCTAACCTAACCGGTACTAGGAGAGCATAATAATATAGACGGTAAAATTTTAAAATTTGAAGGTTGCGCGCCTTTTGTACATCCTGTGGTTGGTCGAAAGACTACGAAATTAACTCTGGTTGGTCTTCTGAACTATCTTCATCCACTTCTTCGTATGAAATCAAACCTCTCCAATACAAAACTTGTTCAAAAACTTTGTGCAAAAAGGGGGTATCCTTCACAAATGGTAATAGGAACGCAGAAATACAAAGAGCACGATCATGAATTTTAGGTATATCAACGCCATCTATTGAAATATTGTGAAAACGTTAAGTAACTATTAAGCATTAAAATGATTGGAGTATTGGATAAATTATGACACCTACAGATTTTATCAATAAGCTCTACCAACATGAACAAATTAATTAGAATCTTGGAAAGAAAAATAGCTTATTGATTGATAGTTAGGTGCTATGAGCATGTCATAAATAATATGTACGCCAGCGCACTCAGCAAAAATCTGTAGTCTCTGTAATACGGGAGAGATGACGGTCATGGTTGGGTAATGTTTTTTTGAGAATGTCCAGTGATAGTTAGCCAAAACGAGCACTTTTCTTTCATCTACAAGGGTTCTGACAGCCCTCTATCACAATACTCCGTTCCTATGGCAACATTAGTTTTAGGAATATTGTGGAAAGAGATGCTCTGAACAGAGAAGGCTGGTTTCTGCCCTGTGCTCCCGACAGGAGCATTGAACGGCAAGATGATGATTCCATGAACATCCGTGGAACTCCCCCAATGAGAATAAGGTATCCACAGTTTACTATAGTCAATCTGTTTTCCAAAATATTTTTTACATCAGAATAGAATCATCTCTAAAGGATTTTAGGATTGTCACTTCACTCTTCTTATCTATATATTTGCCTTAAACTTATGTAAAAAAAAATGTCTCTTTTATTTCAGACTCTAAAGGGTGAGTGTAGTAAAATAGATTACATAGGTAAATAATAAAAACAGCATAATTCGTAATTGTAATATAATTTATTAAAAAATATAAGACTAGAACAAAATAAATTAAAAAATTAACAATAATAATCATAGTAGATTTCCATTTTACATACATACATAGTACAGATATTAATATTATACAAATCATGATGACGATTAATATACTCTATGGTCTCATCTTAATTCTACTTATTTACATTTAGTTATTTACTAATATATATATATATATTATTTTTGTGATACAATAAGATAATATGTATACATAATATATAGAACAGCTTTCTACAATTTAAATACCTATACAGAATATTTTTATGTAAAGATGAAACTTTAACATGTGGCACCTAAATAATGGTTACAACAATAAAGTATTTAGTTTTCAAATACATTCTTTCTTTTGACATTTGTTATGATGAGAATTTAGAAAATTCTAATTTTAAATTATGATATTATAAAAATAACTGTAAATTTAAGATTCCAAATTCAAAATTTAAATAAATTGTATTCCAAAGCTTCTAAAGTATTGAAATTCAATATTGAATTTTGTATGTATGTATAAAATTTAGTATTGCCAGGGTTGCAAAACATAGGTTTTCATGAAAAAAAAATTGATAAAATACGAAAAAACAAAATAGATAGTACAAATTTAAACTGAATATTCTTCACCAAATAAGAAAACACTTTCTGAATTCAAATTATCATAATTTTGGAATCAATTCATAATATTTAAGCTTCTAAATTTGAAATAAGAACAGAAAAAATAAATGAAATCTAACAAATATCTGACTTCATACATGTTTATTTATATTTCTCAATAGAATCATATTTCAAATAGAAAAAAATAATACTTTATCCATTTCATCATTTTTTTTAAATATTTTTGGATAATTTTATTTCTATCTATACAATGGCATCTCCAACAAGTGAGGTAGACAGTGAATAACTAAACGTAATGAACAAAAAAGTAATCGTTTTCATATTTTATAATTCAATTTTGCTTAACAAAATGGCATTATTAAATTAAAACATCTAAATTCTCCCCTAAACATCTGTACAATGTGTGGTATATGTTAACACATGGAAATGATCGTGGACTCCATCTTAAGAATTTCTATGTGACTGATTCACAATTTATTTATTGTCTACGGTTGTATCTATATGAATCTATGAATTCTCTCTGTTCAACTTGTCATATTCATGGTGAATTAAAGTACGTTCTCTCTCCAATTTTAACGTGTGTTTTTATATCAAATCCCCGATCACATTTTCCAAGCTAAGAACCAAAGTTTGCTGGTCAGCAGTATAGGTATATTATCACAATATCTACAGCATTATTCTACGCACATTCAGTAAATACAACAGCAAAATACTCAATACATTAAACACCTCTAACCTCGCTAAATAATAACTTTACATACAGTTATTAATATTATAATACTTGATATATGAACATTTTATTTCTGATGATTAGTAGATACACAAATACGATAAGTAATACTATTTTTAAAAGCGCGATCAAGACTTCAGTTATAACAAAAATTGTGAGCACTGTAAAAAGTTTAGAAATTATATTAATGAAAAATTGAATATGAATTCATAACATTCTATTTATTAAAGTGAATTATGGGATAACAATATCAAAAATGCTTTTTTAATATCTATAAAAAAAATGTTTGTAAAAATGCTCACAATAAATTTAACAATACAAAATTGAGAAATGGATCTCATCAATGTAGTAGTAAACGTTGAATATTTAAAAATGGTAAATATTTTTACAAAATGTCGAGATAAAAATTGTCAAAGGTCATTACATATTTATATTGATTAAATCTTTCATGAAAGTTTTTTTATAAACAGTTTATTTATGATAGAGTCAAAATTTTGGTAAAAATGTTTAGCAATATTATATTTAAGTATATAAAAAAATCTCTCAAATAATTTATTATACAATTATGAGCTGAACATTTCTCCAGGCTCACACTCAAATAATTAATTACAAAATATACAAAAACAATATTATTATAATTTACTATTTACAAAGATACAGAGAGAGAAATTCTCAAACTTTACCTAAGAAAATGTACAAACAATCATGGCACTGTACATGACTCGTGGAATGTGATGATATAGTAATTATTGCTCACAGCATTCGGTGGTAGCCCAATGCGTGCTGCACTATACACATTATTATTTTATATTTGTAAGTCAGAAAATATTTTTATGTCCATGCAAAAAAGTCAAAATATATTAAACATCGAAAGTTTAGATTTCAGGTTTTGTAAAAAACATATCCACAAGTAAAAATTCAAATTCTCTATTATATTTTTTTTTAATAATCAGCTATTTTGTCAAATATGTAGTACTTTATTTTTAAGACGTTGGGATAAATTAGATAAATATGTGTGAAGTGTATTTTGATCAGCCAACGATATAATATCTTATGAATAACATATTTTTTTATGCCCTAGATATCAGATATTCACAAAACTTTTACACAAGATGAGTGATAACATTTACACGATATATTGATAACAATTTAATTAAATATGATACTTCACTTTTATTTGATCAAAATCTTTCCCTTACTTAATATATTAAAATTATTATAATACCCATACTTCTGAGTTAATATTTCTCTATTTAATATGGCATTCAACACTTACCCTATAATTATATCAAGGAGTTTTATACATTTGGGACAACCAGCTAACTCACTGGCAACTAACAAAATCTTGATCAGTCAACTTAACAACGTGAACAAATGCAACTTGAAGAAAAGCATGATATATAAATTGCTATTATTTTTCATGTTTTGTATAAAATAAATAAATGTGTATAATAAATTTTGGTTCCGTTAATGACAACATTTTTGAATTTCAGTTTTGTCAAAATTACTCCATATGGATGTTTTATTTATTTATTCAAGTTATTATCAGTCAAAATGAACATTTAGAACAACACACACATGAAAAGCAGGTTGTATTTTACATTTGAGAGGTCTAGAAGCAAAATCACATTGATCTTAGAATATTTAAACTGAGAAAATGGCACATTTCAATTTCAAGTGTTTTCGATACTAATTTTCTTTTTTAACTAATTTATTCCAGGATAGAAGCAGACATTCATTTTATTGATTTTATTATAGTAAGAGCCAATGAAAATACAAGCATTTCTGCATTTATAGTTAAATATTTGTGAAAAATGGACCAATGAGACTTTGCTTTTATATCCCTCACATAGGTCAAATGTCACTTTTTTCACAACATTTTTCAATTATGTTTATTGATCTCAAAGAAATACTCATATTAGTAAAGATAATTTGGGATTGGAATAAATCTGGAAACACCCCTTATGCTCACAGTAAGCAATATGCTTGTATCATGAAGTTGGCAGCAGGAAGATTCAAACTTTAAGACCTTACCATCAAAGTACTGGTTTCCATTTTTATACAAATTCACAAACAACTGACAAAACTCTCTCGAAATAGTTTATACATACATTTGCAATACCTGTATTCATCTGTACCAACTTAATCATTATTTTAAACATATTATTATCTTAAAAGAATAGGCCTATTACACATGCTTAAAAACATAGGCCAATAACACATGCTTAGAATCATGGCGGGACTATATCTCAAATGACGAAGTTCTAAAGAGAAATAATACAAGGGATGGTTGAGGGGAAAAAATCATAGGGGGTGTCCACACTGAAAATACTTAGACAATAATTCAAGGATATGACCTGTGGATTGTACGAAGAGTTGAAAAGGGTCGCACAAGATTGAGCGCAATAGAAAGAAAGATACAACACTGCAAACCAATCCATAGGATTGCCTCCAGAGAAATTGATATCTAACATTTAAAATGTGTGAAATTTTACTTATCTCTATTTTGTTCTCTTATGCACAACAGTTATTATATAATTTACATTTAATAAAAATAAGAGAAGAGAGAAATTATATCACATTATAATAACACATCATACACAAATATTATTATTTATAATAAATATCATTTCATAATAATTACACAAAGCTTCTTTTAATGCCAATAACGTAACTCATATTTCATTTTATATACAATCATTAATACTTTGTCACAAACATGGGGAATATCTCTGGAGAAAAGACAAGAAATAGTAAATCAACTGTTTGAAATATATTCAATAACTCAATCATTGGAAATACTACTAAATTACAACTGAACAAATTACTAACTTGAAATCAATCCTCTATTATTCATATATAAAAATAGAATGAGAAGACTAGACAAAACTGAAAATTGTTAATTCTTATATGTATTATCTTGAAAACACAATCATTGGAACTGAGAACTGTTGAAAAAGAATAAAGAAATCACAAATATAATAAAAAATCAACTCTTCAGTTTAATGGAAGTATTAGAGCATGCAAATCATATGAAGGGTCCACAGAAAGAACAAGCAGTCAGCATTTTTGTGAAAATGAGTTCAATACGTTTTGTGGAGTCTCCCACTTTTTTCTTTCAGCTTTCAAACATCCTGTAAAAGGCAGGTGTTCGTAAAAACACACAATCAACCCATTTGATATGAATGAATGAGTTAAATATGCTAATTTATAGATGTTATAAGTTTACAACATTGTAGTTATAGACAGTGGAAAAAAGTTTATTAATAGATATTAATCATATTCTATAGCAGCTAAAACTAAACAATTTGTTTTTCACCAAACATTGATCACAGACTTTCTTTCTGTGTATCCTTCATAAAGTTTAAAACTAAATAAAGATGTCTATTCTACAAGTAGATATTCTCCATATAATAATAAAATACTTGAGTTCTCTTAAAATAAATAATCTATTAAATCCTACAGCAGCCTCATACCGACAAAACACATTCAAATAAACAATTAATTCATTAAATATTGAGGTCATGTTTTATATGTTCAGTCAGGTAGCATGTGCACGAATGAGACGGGGAACATGCCCCTTCTGTTAGGGAAGCCTTCTACGGCTCCCTCCATCCAGTTGTCATCCTCAGTCCTATCATTGAGCACTATTATGACTTCGCCTTCTCGGAATGAAAGCTCGTCCTCGTTATCTGCTGAACAATCGTACAGAGCTCTACATCTTCGCAATGGTGTAACCTAGAAACAAATAATTAAAAATATCAGGAGAAAACATTGATCAACACAGAATTTCTCTGTATAAAGAGGGACCTGTTTTTTCACTGTGCTCCGTAATGAAGTTATACAAAAAATAACCAAGATTATAAAAAAATAAATAATGAATGTCTTGATTTTATATTGGCACGGGAAAGGACAGCTTGCATGTTTATTATATGCAGCTGATCTGCTGGCTACCCCACTTGTGGGATATGCCGTGATGGTATAGTAGTAGTAGTAGATAAAAAAAAGAAACTTAAAATTTATTCTGATTTATTGAACTTACCATATTGATAGACGCACTAGGAGATCTAGAATGAAGACTAGACACATCGGACACATCCAATCTGTTGTCTGATATTCTCATGTGGTCCCCGTCTAAATATGAAATCACAGAATGATGACGGGAGTCATCCAGGGTACCGTCCGACAGCTCGCATAGTTCCAGAGATGAGTCTTGACTAGAACAATCCTGAAATTTGGAAATGCAAGAATCAAATACATCAAATACATTACGTTTCACTTCACAGTAACTTTCCGACAAGAATGTGAAAGAATCATCCAAAAATGAATGAGGTGCCCAAATAAAAAACCGATAATTTGAAGTTAAATTGAGTGAAATAAATTCAATCTTTATTTATAGAATTTAGGATAAAATCAAAAGTGCAGTATTAAAGCTATGTCTAAAAAAAACTATTTTTGCTGTAACCTAGTATCATCTCAATCCCGAGATGATTAGAAGTATTGTTGAATATATTTTTCTATAAGTAAAGTAAATTAAAATACCTAGAGTATGTAAGCTTTGCTAATTTAAAAAGATAATAAAGAATTTTTGAATGCTTTGTTTATACAATTAACCATTGAATGAGGTTACAAAAATAATGTAAATTTAAAACATGAAGCTATCAAATGAGGTTTAGAAAAGACAATGTCACCTTATTTGGTAGTGGGAGAAACTGTCAATTTGCGTAGCTATTTGTGTATTTTAGCTACGAAAATTGTCACTTTCTCGCAACATCGTCCATACTCAAACCAAAATGTAACGCTAAAATGTGTTTTGACAACATGCCCTGTACAGGATAATTGATTGTACCCAGCATGATCTACTCATCCCTAGATATGCTAGAACAATACCTACACGTGAAATCTACACTTCTAGTAAGTTTAAAATCCAGTTCCCGACATCCTATTGTGTCAAAAAATTCATAACATAAGCTGTCATTGTAGTTAAGAAACGAGAATTTTGAAATTTTCAATATGTCTCCTGGTAGCTTAATTGGACAAAGCACACCTCGTGTTAAGGATGGGTTGCAGGCTCAAGTCCCGTCTAGAGCACTACCAAATACGGTGAGGTTGTCTTTTCCAAGGCTTATATGATAGTTACATGTGTTAATTTTACGAATAATAAAGAAATTTGAAGAACAAATTAAGACCGTGATCGAAAATAATATCACCCATTGTTTCATAGCTCCACTCATTTTACAAGACAAAAACACATGGAGCTTGTGTAACTTGAATGGAAATTCTAACAAATATTTGCTATTTTTTTTTTTTTAAAAAGATATATCTGGGTTTTGTTATAAACCCAAATACAACCTTATACACCTTTCACACTAAGCTAATCTGGTGTTAAATTGAAAATAAACCTGTCTTTTATTGTATGCAGAACAAAAAACTCATGCACTAAATCTAAAAGAATAAAAAAAAAGAAAGATACCTAAACCAAATGAAATGATCGCCTTGTTTATTTTTTTTTTGAATCTATTTATTGACACCCTGAAACTTTACTAAAATGAATTACTAAAGGCGTCAATAAATGTATGCACTATTGATAATTAAAGAGTTGTCATCAAGAAGTAGTTTAGGGGACGATTCACGTAAAAATTTAGTGTTAAATACTAAAACTAATATGTACAAGTTATGTAAGTAATAAAAAAAGAATTAAGTGTTATTATGTAGGCATATCAAAAACATAGTTGTTAAAAAAATAACTATAATTTTCTTTGGTCTCTGTTTAAAATAATTATTTGACGTGAACAAGAAAAATGGATGGTACAATGTGGCAAACTGAGGAAGACACATGTCAAAAAGAGGGTTTGGTGTATATTAAAGTAGGGAGGAGTTCATATGAAAAGAGATAGATAAGTATATAAAAGTGGGAAGAGTTTATATGGAAGTGGGAGGAGTCTATGTAAGGGGGAGGAAATTATTTGCAATTAAGAGGAATCATATAAAAGGGAAAAGTCCAAAACAAGAATGGTATTTGAGAAAAGTAAACCTAATGAAAAAAAAAAAAATTAAACCCAAAGTAAAGTGTTATGATAGAATGGTGTATAAAAAAATTATTGATCTATTTAAAAAAATGGAATGCAATTATAAAAAAGGTCGTTTTAAAGCATATTAGTTGATTTTTAATTATTTACATCGTGTTCTGTTAAGTGGGTTTTTAAACGATAAATTTGTAAAACTTTGTACAGCAAAATTGTGACCAAAAAATTTAAGCCATGCCCAACTGTAAAAATATATATATAGGGACAGAATATAAATAAAAACATACATAGTATTGTAAAAATATAAGAACGTGGACAAAAGTAGAAAGCTCTGCTAATTGTATATATTTGTAAATGGCCTCCAGTTAAATGTAATTTACCCTTGTTCCTTTCTGCCCCACAGTATAAAGATGGTGGAACGCTCTATTTTTTTTCTGGTAAAAAAAAAACGTAAAAAGAAGAAATACATTTTATTATGAAATTCAGAATAATAAATACAAAGATGAGAGTAGATAGATATAAAGAATAAGAAGAATTGATTTATATTTATAATTGTAAACCTTTTGTGTTCAAAATTGGAGAAGTTATTTACCTTTCTAGGAGGCGGAGTCGGTTCTTCCAGATGATGGTGAGACGTCCCATTGTGAAGGGGCGTGGCCGGCACTGAATGGGAGGGAGGAGTGGGCGGAGGTTGCTGTGGTCTCGATTTCAGAGTCCCACCTAAATCAGAAAAAATAAAATATAAGGTAGTGTTATACAAAAAATAGTGTTTCATCCGCAATATTTGCATGACCTTATTTTACCACGCCCCATTTGCATAACAATGACGTCAGAGTATAAGGATTGTCATGAGAAAATGTTGGTTCAGCTGGCACAAATTCAATCTGAAAGAACAATGCTTGTTTTCATCTGGTGCTTCTGAGAAAAGCATTAAAGGATTAAATAGAATAAATTAAAGACATTAAGCTTGGGTATACAGGAAAGAAACAAATCTCTATTTGGAGCAATAGAGTTGTTTTGAGCCAACGCAGGCAATTTTTTTATACAAAATATTGAAAGCTGCGCTCTTCCACAGCGCTTATAAGGAGATTAAAAAACATTCATTAAACATTATCATTAATAAATCAAGTGACACTTGACAGGTTGTTGACTTATAGGAATCACCTTGCCGGAGTGGCTGCTAAGGTCCGCACTAGGAACAATATCATACAGAAGCTCACGGGCACCAGCTGGGGGGCTAACGCGGAAACACTCAGAACCTCTTCTCTGGCTCTGGTATATTCTGCAGCGGAGTACTGTGCCCCGGTGTGGACCAACAGTAGTCACACTCGTGCATTGGACACACAGCTAAACAAGACCATGCGTATGATTAGTGGAACCATTAGGTCTACGCCGGTCGGGTGTCTCCCCGTGCTGTGCAATATCGCACCACCTAATTTACGTAGAAGGGAAGCAACAAGGAAGGAATGGTCCAAGTACAATAATAACCCGGATCTCCCTCTTCATCAGGATATACCTCTTAATGCTCGCCTACGTCTGAAGTCCAGACATCCATCTTGGCAACTGGGGAAGCAACTCGCTGAGGAGGGGTCCACAATCAATGAGATGTGGCGTAGTGAATGGAATACGCAAAATCCTAACGTAAGACATCTTATAACAGATCCGACACAAAGACTCCCAGGGTTTAACCTGCCACGGAAGCAGTGGTCGAGAATTAATAGAATCCGAACTGGCCATGGCAGATGCGGACATCTTCTCCACTTATGGGGCAAGAGAGACCACCCACTATGCGCATGTGGTCAAATTGAAACAATGAACCATATTGTGGAGGATTGTTCCCTGAGTAGATTTGCCGGCGGTATAGAGGAGATTCATCGGGTGTCGCCACGGGCAATCGAATATATTAATAACTTAGACGCAGAGCTATAGCTCTTAGTTAACTCTATGCACAGGGGTCGCTTGCATACGAAATAATAATAATAATAATAAATCTAAAGATGTGTAAAATATTCCAAAGCTATCTACGCACAAGTCGAATTCCTGTCAGTACTGGGTGATGGGGTGGAGCGCATATGTCCCAGAGTGTTGTGATGAGGGTACAGGGAGCCTCCTGGAGGTAATGGGGCAGTTCTCTTCTTCAAACTTCCAATGTTACCTAAAAAAATCATAGAATGTTACCAATAATCAAATGAGAGAATATTTCATTCTTTTGATCCATTTCTCTTTTTTTATCTCTAGTAGGGTAGGCAGAAAGAAAATTTTGCCATAAAAGACATACACATTTTGTTCACAAGAAAATTTTGCCATAAAAGACATACACATTTTGTTCATCATATTGATGTACAAATTCAATATTGTATTCATAATTTTCTAAAAAGAAATATAAAAATTCAATAATTAAAATAAGTAGGTAAGTATGTCTCAAATAATAAAAAAAGTCCAAAAATCATTTTACACACTATGATTGCACAGAATAAAACTGACAAAAAATTAATTAACTTACACATATTAGGTTTCCTGGGCAGCGTGTTAGGTGTGGGGGGTGCGTGTGATGCATGTAGTGAATCACACGTGGACGACCGTGATCTTAGGGTAAGGGGGGACTCTCCCCCGCCACTGCCCGCACTGCTACTGAGGGTGCTGCCCCCTACACCTGCGTACGAAGGGGGGCGAGATCTGCTCTTCTTCTCGGGTGTCACACTGCCATTCTGAAATGGTATGACAACAGTCTAAAAACTGATATGAATAAAGAAAAATGTGCACTGTGCAATAAATACAAAGTGTTAACAGAGTTTTATAGTTATAATTGAGAGATGATTGAAGGGTCCGACTGTTAATCAACTTCATCTTAAAATCACATGAAATTCAAATCAAAATCTTTCTATCAAGCAATACAAAAATATATAAATATTTATACATATATACCTAACAATATCTATTTATGAACTAGAGAGAGTCTTGAGTTCGTCAGTAGCCTGGAGGTAGAGTCTCGGCCTTCAGAACAAGGGGTCCGTGGTTCGATTCCAGGTGCCGGCAAACTCCCCTTTCACGGCACAAGCTTTTAGCTTAGTGTGAAAGGTGTATAAGGTTGTATTTGGGTTTATAACAAACCCAGATATATCTTTTTTTTTTTTAACAAAAAAAAAATTTATCACTTTACAAAAACACTGGAAATTTTCACTGAAATACTGTGTTTGATCAATTGATGAATAAATACTAATATACTTATGGCTGAACGTTTTCACTGAAATACTGTGTTTGATCAATTGATGAATAAATACTAATATACTTATGGCTGAACGTTTTCACTGAAATACTGTGTTTGATCAATTGATGAATAAATACTAATATACTTATGGCTGAACGTTTTCACTGAAATACTGTGTTTGATCAATTGATGAATAAATACTAATATACTTATGGCTGAACGTTTTCACTGAAATACTGTGTTTGATCAATTGATGAATAAATACTAATATACTTATGGCTGAACGTTTTCACTGAAATACTGTGTTTGATCAATTGATGAATAAATACTAATATACTTATGGCTGAACGTTTTCACTGAAATACTGTGTTTGATCAATTGATGAATAAATACTAATATTCTTATGGCTGAACGTTTTCGCCTTGCAGAATCTTCAGGGCAAGAGTTACTTAGAACTAAAGAATAGAACTAACTCAACAACACCAGAAGAAAAAGATTTTCTTTCTGTATTTGTTATCTTCCTATAAATAATTTTTCTTCTGAGATCGCATTGGCTTGCAGCTGTAATCATCTAGCAAGATCTGTATTGTTGTTAATGATAATAATTGTATCTAATTGTAATCTGCCTCAATATAAGCTTTAGCCTAGTGAAGTTAAATAATTTATAATTGTGGTAGGTACCTATATAGCTCATTTGTATTTATTTGAAGAAAATATCTATATGAATATGGAAAAAAAATAAAAAAATTATCATACAAATTATTTGTGTAACAAATTTAAGAATTTGATAATTGAACATAAATAATATTATATTATTATGTAAGTGTTGAAAACTCACCCTTTCGTCAATAACTGTGTCATCATCGGAGAAATCTGTAGAGCCGTCGTCATGTGAAAGGTTCCAATCCACGTTTATGTTTTCAAACATACTCTTTTCTCTTTTGTCAGCACACTCCAACTGAAATAAAAAGCAAAATTAATGTAGGTTATATTAAAATAAAGTCCTGAAAATAGAGAAAATATCAATTGCAATTCTTCCTCTTTTCATCCTTAAATGTTTACGTGTAGTTATTCTGCTAGCTATATCTTGATGGTATATCTAAAGGCAATACAATATGTCAAGATTATTAAAAGATATTTTTTCTCACCAATTCTTGACAAACTCTATGCCCCATTTGCTGTGCGATGGACAGTGCTGTATGCCCCCTGGAGTCTTTGATATTTGTTGTAGCTCCCGCTCGTAAGAGTAGCCTCAGTGGTTCGGGTCTATCTGCCAGGGCACACAGATGGACGGCCGTCAGCCCTGAGGACGTAACGCGGTCTAAAAGAGAAGGACCTCCGTTTTGTATGAGGAAGTCTACCAGTGGTAGACGGGATCCGTCACCCATCTCTCGTATCACAGCTAAGTGAAGGGCAGTTTCATTACAGTCCTGAAAGTAAAAAATAAAATTCAATATAAGACTAAATTGACAATTTTTACACTAACCATTTAGACTATGAGAAATTAAAATAATATTCTGTAAATTCTTACATATTTAGATTGTCATATTACTCTTGAGCATAAACAAAGGAAACTAAAAACACTCTGCCTTCCATCTACTAACAACACAAAAATCCATGTGATATTTGAAGTTTATATTGACAAATATATATTAAAAAAAATAAGAGCCATTTCCATACAAATTGGGGAGTGCTTTTTAACTAAATACATGTCAAATTTCTAATTTTACATGACAGATACAGATATCTCTTTTACAGCAATATCCAGTTTTGATATAAAAAATTGATTGGGCAACTTTTTAACATTGTCTGAAAGAAGTTTGGGTGGATTTTTTATGAAATGGGGTGTCTAGTGGTAAAGATTTTATTTTCGCAACATGCACATTTATCGAGTTTTGAAACACCAGTTTTCCATAATTCAACAGATGAAATGCAAATACTGGCTAATAACAATAAGACTTACGGAGCTAGGCATGGTGGCCTGCAGATCAGCCCCTTCTCCAGCAGCCTGTATGAGTTGTAGTAGCTCTCCATTATTCACAGCATGTTCCACTTCTCCAGCTCTCTCACCAGCGTCTGCACATGTGCGAAGTACCCATCTCCTCTCCACATATTTACCTCTAATGAATTGCTGACGCTCTTCCCTAAAACCATAAAAAAAAATCCAAATTAAATTCCTATATTTTTTTTATTGAATTGTTTGTTGCACCTAAAAGAATCTTTATTAAAAAATCTGTTTCTGTCTTTTTTATTTGAATATCAATAATTAAGTCTCAATTGACTACATAATGAATGAAATACTTTAAGTACATATTCTGATGAATTTATTTTTGCTTGCATAAAATATATGTGAAAAATCTTCAGCTATTTTATAAGTTATGTTTGGGGCACAATAATTCAAGTCTATTAAATAATTAATATGAAGTAAACAAAAAAATTAAGACATCGAAAAAAAAAGAAGAAAATAATGGATTCAGGTCAATCTTTGATAAAATTGTGCCACAATTTTTAAATAAATAATGTTATATAACGGGATATTTCGGATAAAATACAAGAGAGCAGATTGCGATGGTGTCGCCATGTGGCCAGGAGATCACCTGAGTATGTAGGCAATAAAGCTCAATGTATCGAGGTTACCGGCAAGAGACCAAGAGGAAGGCCAAAGGGCAGACGGCATGAAGTAGTGAGACAAGACATGCGGAGCTGTGATGTTTTCCATGAGGATGCACTCGACAGAACCAAATGGCGAACAAAACAAGAAAGGCAGACCCCACCACCATGTGGGACTAATAATTGAGAAGAAGAAGAATGTTCTTTTAAATTTGTGGTAAGAAATGAATTTTATTTCTTACATAGAACTTTCCGGTGTTGGTTTATCACTTTGCAGTAGTGTCCTCTCCATCACTTCATTGAATTGCTGATTCCCCACGTGCCTGGCCAGCAGGAGTTGTGATGTGGTGAGACGGTCCAGTGTTAGGGACTGTATACGGGAGATATGCACACCCAGGTCACGGTGGACACCTGAACATTCTATACACACTATGATGCCAAAGTTTGTGGATAACCAGGTAGCGTCTAGAAAACAAATCATACAAATAAAAATCTTTATCATCACTAACAGTTTTTATGTTTTCTGTAACAACTTATTATAATTATAATTCATAAATTATATCGTGGTGGTTTTGAGTTGTGTGTTTCCAATGTTTGCATTCAATGTTTGAGTAATTTCTAATAATAATTAAGAATTGAGAGGCTTCGTTGTACTGTAATCAAAGTGTGTCAATAAATTTAAAATATTAACTACTATCATTTTGAACAATTTATTATGTGAAAAACAAATCTCTAACTGTGCCTGATTATATTTCATTATATTAACATATCAATTTTTAATATGTAACATATTATATTATCATTGCGATAAAGATGAATTACGATGGTTTGGGCATGCGGAAAGAATGACCAAGAAAATAATGAGAGGAATGGTGCTCGGAGATGTGGCCATCTGAGGATCAAATAAACCAGATCTTACAAAACGGTCTAGTGTTGAACAATTTGAACAGGAGAGGTGTATGCAAGGATAGGAGGAAATGGCGCTCGATCACGAGAGAAGTGGCGTGATGGTATGGATGTATTATATTATCTATTCTATGTGCTGGATAAGATTGTTCTCAGGTAACAAGCACACATATTGTATGTATTTATTACAAATCACAATAAATAATATATTATCATATTGTGTTAATTTACCATTGGTAGAATTGCAGTCACAGCAGGCATGGTTCCCCGGCATCCTAAGCACAGCCCTGATGATAGCCTGATGTAGTTCTAACAAGGAATGCCCCTCTCCCCCGCCTCCACACTCCCCACTGTCACCTCCTTCACCTTCATTGAAGGCACGACGCAGAGCACCATCCTTACAATTCACTAACACAGACATCCAGGCTCTCTGGTCATTGTCGTCCTCAGCTTGAAAGTGATATGTTCTATTATCTGCAAATCATTATATATAATAAGGTGTTAGATATATGAAATGCCATTCTTTTCTGGGTGTTCTCAATGGTGAAGGAAGTCGATTTAACAAGCCCAAAGCAGAGTGTAAAATCGTAAGAGGAGGCCAGTGGCGGTTTTAGCTTTTGTGAGGCACTGGACAAAACAATTTTGCAGGGCCCTTGAGACGATTTGGTACATTAGTTACATATAATACCAAGCATTTCACATCTGAAAGAAGGGGTGTGAGGAAGCGCGGACGTCCAAGAACCACGTGGACCAAATTCTTAAGGACGGACGCGTGCTGAGTAAGAGAAATCGGCGTGCATGTATGAGAAACTGGATGAATGTAGAGGAAGCGAAAGAAGTATGTAAGGATAGATATGGCGTTCCGTTCTCTCTGCCTACCCCTCCTGGGACATGGCGTGAGGGTATAGAATAGAATAGAATTTCACATTTCTACCTGCAATCACAAAAATGGCAAAATGCCTACCATTTTTTGTTTGATAACTTTATTTATTTAACAATATGGTTTCACTTCATCTTAAATCTACCTATCTATATCATTTCTCACAAGAGAAGTTATAAAAATAAAAGAATTCTTCTCTTTTCCATGAAATATAAAACATTCAAGATAGCAATGGTATACCTAATCGCTCAATTAAATCTACCTATCTATATCATTTCTCACAAGAGAAGTTATAAAAATAAAAGAATTCTTCTCTTTTCCATGAAATATAAAACATTCAAGATAGCAATGGTATACCTTATCGCTCAATTAAATCTACCTATCTATATCATTTCTCACAAGAGAAGTTATAAAAATAAAAGAATTCTTCTCTTTTCCATGAAATATAAAACATTCAAGATAGCAATGGTATACCTTATCGCTCAATTAAATCTACCTATCTATATCATTTCTCACAAGAGAAGTTATAAAAATAAAAGAATTCTTCTCTTTTCCATGAAATATAAAACATTCAAGATAGCAATGGTATACCTTATTGCTCAATTAAATCTACCTATCTATATCATTTCTCACAAGAGAAGTTATAAAAATAAAAGAATTCTTCTCTTTTCCATGAAATATAAAACATTCAAGATAGCAATGGTATACCTTATCGCTCAATTAAATCTACCTATCTATATCATTTCTCACAAGAGAAGTTATAAAAATAAAAGAATTCTTCTCTTTTCCATGAAATATAAAACATTCAAGATAGCAATGGTATACCTTATCGCTCAATTAAATCTACCTATCTATATCATTTCTCACAAGAGAAGTTATAAAAATAAAAGAATTCTTCTCTTTTCCATGAAATATAAAACATTCAAGATAGCAATGGTATACCTTATCGCTCAATTAAATCTACCTATCTATATCATTTCTCACAAGAGAAGTTATAAAAATAAAAGAATTCTTCTCTTTTCTATGAAATATAAAACATTCAAGATAGCAATGGTATACCTTATCGCTCAATTAAATCTACCTATCTATATCATTTCTCACAAGAGAAGTTATAAAAATAAAAGAATTCTTCTCTTTTCCATGAAATATAAAACATTCAAGATAGCAATGGTATACCTTATCGCTCAATTAAATCTACCTATCTATATCATTTCTCACAAGAGAAGTTATAAAAATAAAAGAATTCTTCTCTTTTCCATGAAATATAAAACATTCAAGATAGCAATGGTATACCTTATCGCTCAATTAAATCTACCTATCTATATCATTTCTCACAAGAGAAGTTATAAAAATAAAAGAATTCTTCTCTTTTCCATGAAATATAAAACATTCAAGATAGCAATGGTATACCTTATCGCTCAATTAAATCTACCTATCTATATCATTTCTCACAAGAGAAGTTATAAAAATAAAAGAATTCTTCTCTTTTCCATGAAATATAAAACATTCAAGATAGCAATGGTATACCTTATCGCTCAATTAAATCTACCTATCTATATCATTTCTCACAAGAGAAGTTATAAAAATAAAAGAATTCTTCTCTTTTCCATGAAATATAAAACATTCAAGATAGCAATGGTATACCTTATCGCTCAATTAAATCTACCTATCTATATCATTTCTCACAAGAGAAGTTATAAAAATAAAAGAATTCTTCTCTTTTCCATGAAATATAAAACATTCAAGATAGCAATGGTATACCTTATCGCTCAATTAAATCTACCTATCTATATCATTTCTCACAAGAGAAGTTATAAAAATAAAAGAATTCTTCTCTTTTCCACTAAATATAAAACATTCAAGATAGCAATGGTATACCTTATCGCTCAATTAAAAATACTCAATATCTTATTCGTAATTATTAACAAATATCTGCCTCATAGATAAGGGTGGAAAATTATACTATTTCAGGGACTATACAATTATTTTTAAAGACATTATTAAAAATCATATCTGTCAAAACATAAAATTTATACAAACTTATTCTTACATGATACTAAGTCGAATCCTCTTTTATCTTCAGATACGACTTTAATTTGGCATGTGAGTAGATTAATCTTAGTTGGAGGCTTGGCCTCGTCTGCGTGGAATATATCCAGAAAGCCCTCCGCAGTCACACGGCATCTGGAAATAAAGACAAAAAATTGATTGACAAAAATATAAGACACAAATTTTTATAGTAACTTCTTTCTTAGGTATAAACAGGAGTTCAGACTCAGGGAGGATAGTCAAAAGTTCTAAAGTAGCAGCAAAGAAAAGTTATGAAAAGTGTTGGACAAAGAATGAACCATCAAGAATGTAAAACATAGTCTGATGCCATAAATAAAATAACAAAAAGGAAATGGATGCGATATTTACAAGAAATAAAAAAGGGAGCTCTATGTCAAAAAAATGCTGAAGAATTTTTATGATGCCAGTCCCACAATATTTTACTTACTAAGAGTTAAAATTTAAATGAGGTAACAATTACTTACTTTCGTTTTTGCCACACCCTCCTAACCTTGCCTTCTGACTTTTTGAGCAAGTACCCCGACCTGGTGACCCCGTGTTGCTTGTCTCCTTGTAGCTGGTGCAAGGAATATCCACCCACAGACGAAGCACTCTAAAAAATGAAAAGAAAGAAAATCAATCACACTGTTTGCACAGGGTAAGTGGTCAGGTATAGTAACTATACTCGTTGCCTCCTTTTACTTTTTTTTTTTCTTAAAACCAATTGTACACTCAATATTTATAAATACACTACTAAACACACTCATAGTAAGCAATATACATGAACTGTGAAGATATCGTAGTTCAGCCGCAGGATTTGAACCTAGGATTTTATTAACGAAAATACGCTCTTTAGAAATTATAAACATGCAAAACAAGTATGAACTACTGAATCAGCATGATCTATTTGATTATTGTATTTTTTTTTACAATTTAACAAGTTCAAACTTGCACAATTTACTTGCCCAATGTAAATAGTCACTAAAATCAAAACCAACCATAGACAACATATTATTTTTCTAAGAGATTAGGAACTTTTCTAATGGAACACAAAACGGTAATGATTAAAAATTTGAAATTAGAACTGAAATAATATGACACTTGTTTTATTCTAGAAATTTTCCACTGCCCTACATTGATCTAATGTGTTATATCAATGCTGCCCTATTGGATTTTCATTTCAGATGTGAAGAAAGTAATTGTTGTTGTAAACCTGTGGAACTTTATAATATTTTTCTTTTATTATGATTAATAGAAATTACAAATTAAGAAAGTGGTTTGGGATATTGTGAGGGTATGTTACAGTGTGGAATGCGAACAGAAACCAAGGTAAATTGATTTATTTTTAAGGTGATTAACAGAGTTGGCAAAAATTATAAATCATGTTTAATTTTTCTTGTCTTTACCAAATGTTCTCTAATTGGTACTCGCCTTTTACAGGACTCATTATTTGCTGGGTACTTCAGGGTAGTAAAATTAACATTTTTTTAAAAAGATTATAATTAAAATTAAAACACTGGTTTATTCCACTAAGGGTGCGTCCAGATAGTAGGATGCGAACGTCAATCAATCATCAATCTTCAACGATTCGGATCATTCTCCGAAGAAATATTTGAATGAATGCCTTCGTAAGCCGTATAAGGACGGGAAACAAACGCATGCATTCGAATATTTCTTCGGAGAATGCTCCGAATCGTTGAAGATTGATGATTGATTGACGTTCGCATCCTACTATGTGGACGCACCCAATGAGGATTGTTTATTTGTTATAATGTACAGAGAGCTAGACCGCCTGGTAAAGCACTCTGTGCGCAAAGACAGACGACGTGATGTCGAAGCCAAAATACAGCTTGCACAAACTGCCGCGGCCAGGAATGACTCGAAGACTCTCTTTGAAATTACCCGCATGTTGGGAGGAAGAGGTCAGAATAAGACTGCTGACTCAATTAATGATAGCAGTGGAAACCTGATCTCTGCCCCTGACTTAGTAAGAGGAAGATGGAGAGAACACTTTGAGTTCATTCTAAACCGACCGGACCCCTCCTCACCTTTTGATGTTGGCAATGAGGATAGCGACCTAGATATCCCACAGGTATCTGGGATAGCCGAAACCCCCCCAACACATGAGGAGATTGAGGCAGCTGTAAAAAGGCTAAAAAACAACAAGGCCCCAGGTGAAGATGGAATCCACGCAGAGCTCCTTAAGTATGGCATGAATGCGCTTATCCACCCACTGTACCATCTCTTTAACAAGGTGTGGAATGAGGAGCTCTGCCCGAAAGATTGGAGAAATGGATCCATCGTGACACTTTTCAAGAAGGGAAACCCACTGGAATGCGGAAATTACCGTGGCATCACACTACTTAGTGTGCCCGGTAAAGTTCTCTCACAAATCATATTGAGTCGCATTCAAAAACCAGTGTTGGCATCTCTGAGAAAGCAACAATGCGGGTTTGTACCTGGCAAGTCCTGTTCGGACGCAATTTTTTGTGCCAGATGTGTACTCCAACAGTCGCAAGAGTTCAACTCACCGCTTGCATGTTGCTTCATTGACTACGAAAAAGCTTTTGACAGCCCCCACAGACCAACCATATGGAAAATACTGGGCGCGTATGGCATCCCGCCCAAGGTGGTAACCATGATCAAAGCCCTGCATATGGACTCTGAATGTTCTGTCAGAACATCAAGTGGTCCAACTGACACCTTCAGGATCACCACTGGAGTCCGGCAGGGCTGTATATTGGCACCTTTTATCTTTGCCATAATTATGGACTACCTGCTCAGAAAATCTATTCTGGGCCCTGGCGGTGTGCCTTTATCACAGCGTGAAAACAGTGAGACGTCTGTGGGAGTGCTGCACGATCTTGAATATGCGGATGATCTAGCCCTTTTTGATACATCTGTGGACGGATTACAGTGCAACGCTAATGCTCTTTATGAAAATTCCTTGCGCCTTGGCCTTCGTATCAACGCTGGTAAAACGGAGTACATATGTAATAGTACATGCACGAGTACTCACACCCCACTAATGGTTGGCAATTCCCAAATATCTCAGGTTAGTAAATTCAGGTACCTGGGAGCAACCATAACGCCAGAGGGTGATCTCCGGTCGGAATTACCAATCCGCATAGGAGCAGCTAGCGGGGCTTTCAACAACATGAACAAAGTTTGGAAGGCGTCTGGACTCAGCATCAGGACAAAATGTCGCTTGTTCAATGCGTGCATCATCCCAATCCTTCTATATGGCTGCGAGTCTTGGCACTTAACCAAGGCTCAAGAGCGGAAGATACTAAGCTTTGAAAACAAGTGTCTTAGAAGGATTTTGGATGTCAGATGGTATGAACATGTTACAAATGATGCTGTGCGCCGGCGCACCCAGCAGAGACCTGTAATCTCCGTAATACAAGAGAGACGATGGTCCTGGCTGGGACATGTTTTGAGAATGCCCAATGATAGTTGGCCAAAAAGAGCACTGTTCTTCCGTCCGCAGGGGTTCCGTCGGCCCGGGCGTCCCTCTTTCACAATACACCGTTCCTATGACAACGATATCAGAGCGCAAGGAATGTCGTGGGAAGAGGTGACGCAATTGGCACAGAGACGCTCTGAATGGAGGAGGCTGGTTTCTGCCCTGTGCTCCCGAGAGGAGCGTTGAGGGCGATGATGATGATGATGATGATGAATGTTTTCAACTGCAATACAGTTAATATAATGCATTTCCACAAAGTTACACTAGAAAATATAGAATATTTTTTAAAGATTTTTTGACTAGACACATTGTTATCCTACACTATATATTGCTTTTTTCATTTATTTATAAGATGGATGCACTCACCTCCTTTTCCATTGGAGCAGCTGCCCTGAGCAGTGTTCTCAAATCAGCCAGCTTCCTCCTCTCTTCATCCTGTTGCTGCCTGATCCTCTGCAGTCTCACGCTCAGGTCTGCCACGTAGCTGCCAAAGTGCTCTATGGTCTTCAGGCCATCCTGGAAGTAGTTTGTCTGCGCGTGGTAATACTCCACAAGGTGTTGTAACAACTCTATGCCCTTTTTTGTCTTGATCTCGTTGAATTTTATTAAGTACTGTAAAAGAATAGAAAAAAAAGGTTATTGAAGCACATGTATCATTATCCCCTAGAGTCCTCAATAAAGAATAGATCTCCCATTCTTTTCTATCGAGTTTCCTACAAAAAGCAGGTGTTCGTTAGCCTTACGTATAAGGCAATTAACATCTAACAACTCAGCAATGAGGCATGCCACCCGTCCTGAACGTATTGATTTTTACTGGCACGGAGAGAATAACCAGCATGTTAATAACATGCAGTTGGTCCGCTGACTACCCCATTTGTGAGATATAGCTTGGTGGTACAGTTACAGTAGTAGCGGTAATAGTAGATAAATCTGCATAAACATGTAGATATTATGTGTTCAGTACATTACATGGATATACCAATGTATTAGTACCCATAATACAAGATTCATATCTAGGTTTGGGACTGGCTCAATCTGTGTGGACTGTCCATACCTATAAATTAGTTCAAAATAGTGTTGATAACTTTTGTCATGCACTCATATGGAATATAAAAGACTATTGGGTTCTACATATTATGATAATGAATATATTGGTCGTTCTCTTCGTGTGATATACAAATAAGAGGTATAGGGTCAGTGAGTGGTATTTGGGTTTAGACATAAAATTGTTGGTTTTTTTCCATTAACAATCTTTCAATACTATTGCTTGCAGGAAAACTTGAGGCTAGACGGCTTGATGGCTTAAGAAAAATAGCGGGAGGAAAATGGATGCAATGTGCTCAAGATGAAGAATTGCGGAGGGTCATGTCCAACTACAGATTCAAAGTGGCTGAATAAGCATTGAAAGAGGTAAGCGTGGTTAGCATTTCATTCCTTCATCTCCTCTCATCCCACTACTGAAAGGTTGTATGTACATAATTCCGAATTCATAACTAAATATATTTTTATTTTTTCAACCCAAACGCCGAAGAAGAAGAATGCCGATAACCGTAAAATTGTATTTTACCTTCATTTGCTACGATGACAATTATTTTTTGGCACTAGGTGCGTGTAATAACGTAAAGTCGATTAAACATAGACAACTCAAATATTAATTACGCAATGTTTCTAGATATGTATACCTACATATATATTTTATCATCTGATAAATTCCGACGCATGCAAGGCAAGGTGGTGGTAGCTTCTTCCTTTGCCGCCGTCACTAATGAAATTCCTGGAAAATCCTAGGAACGCGTCAATTACTATTATTATTATTACTAATCCAGCACATCTCTCTTCTACCACTCCATACAATACACTAGGTATTATAATATATCACGGAGTCGTATTCCAGACATTCCTGTCGAACATAGAGATAGGGAGGGAGAGATGAGGATAGGACGACGGACAGGGATTCATCACGCGATATTACGGTGATATTATGGATCACCCAACACAACACATTATAAAGTTAGTAGACTTGAATATACCTAGTATTGCAAATCATAGTATTTTATCCAAATCAGATAGCAGAGAACCACTTTCATATGTGTTAGTGAATGATCATATGTTTTTGTTTTTTCTTTACTTTTTTGTATTTTGGCCTCAGCTGGTGCATAGAATGCACTTTACTTCTTTTTTGTTTGTGTTATATTTTTTTAATTTGGAACATAGTGTTTTATAAAATAATTTAACAAACTTCACTGGCTTGTGAAAAATGTAATATTTAAGTTGTACTATATAAAATGTAAAAGCTGTTTGTTTGTATTAATAAAATAAAATATAAAAAAAAATATATAAAAAATATACGTTTACAGAAGTATGGTTATGCACGCATATTATTTTTGTTCACTTATGAATAAAGCGCGATAGGCTTATTTACTAAAAGAAATAGAGAAAGAAAAGTGCTACTCTAAGCAAAAGGAAAATAATGCAATGTCAAACTGAAACTTAATATGAATGTAAATAACTTGAATAAAAAAAAAAGATTTTTGGCGAGCATTCTACCACTTAACCAGCGATGCAGTGATTGTGGTTGTTATACGATTTTTGGCTCAAATATAAGATTTTCAGTAAAAGCAATAAATTAGAAACACACTTAGAAAATATTAGGATTCGAATGTTCTGAAGCAGTAGGTACGTACCTAGACCACAATGTCTTGTGGATTTGTTTGTAACAAAAAGTCATTACAAATACAAATAAAGGATATTCTCAGATATCCGTGTAATAAAATCACACATTGAGTGTAGATATTATTATATAGAATGTTACAAAGGCACGCAATAACACAAGAGTTGACCGCAAAAGCAAATTATCTCACAATTACTATTAAATATGTTGGAATGTATTCCCATTCTCGATGTTACAGTGGTTTGTAGACTCGCTTCGCACGAATGAAGTCCTGGACTCGACAACACATTTAATCATAATAATAAGAATATTGTATTCATAATCCCTTTATATAATACCTTTAGTCATGTCAGCTACAGGAGTAATTCCGAAATCTTTAATAAATAATTTACAAAAATTAGATTTACCGGTTAATTTGTACATAAAAATTCAAAAATCTAATATAATAAACACTTGTATCTGAACACAGATATTTCAGGCTGGTATTTTGAACCCGCGTTTTGAGCCTAAACCTTTGATATCCTGTATATCTGGACAGGTGATTTTTTCCGGCATTAGACTGTTAAGTTTTTGTGTGACCATGACTGATCATAATATGAAGACTTATCTGGTTATATATTGCTGAGAAGTGTGGATGGCAATTTTGCCGCCGCGTAAAATTATTGCGTATGCTTTCTTGATAGATAATAATTATGTAATCTGAAATAGTGGATGACTGAAATCTACAACTTCTATTATCCTAACTTTTATTAAGTATAGGTACTCCGATTTAAAATTTACGCCCATCCGAGTTGAAAAATTTCATATTATTTTAGTACTTGACAACCAATTTTATCCCAATCGAAAAAAGTTTGGCTATTTAACATTTTATTTGGCCCGATGGAACTACGTTCTAACTTCTGAGATCGGATAACAAAACTGAATTGAAAATTTCCCCCAACCGGAAATTGAACTCTCGTGCATCGCAATCACAATAGCAGGGACCAGCGCTGCGCTAAGCGATAAGTCATGTTACAAAAGACGAAAGGTTAAAAGGTAACAAAAAGTTGATAAATTTACGGAACAAATTAACTTGTATTACCTTACTAAGTACTCAAGTATTAATTACCTATTCTAAAATGTAGTATGTGTGATAAAATCTCATCATTTCCTAAACGACTTGAACAACGCCCGTAAATTTCACTACGGCAATTGATTTTTTTTTTATAAAAAAAGATATATCTGGGTTTTTGTTATAAACCCAAATACAACCTTATACACCTTTCACACTAAGCTAAAAGCTTGTTATTATTTATCTATTGCAGAAAAATAGTCACTATGAGAAGACAGGAATGTAAGTCATCATAGATTATTTGAATTTATTGAGAGTGATTACTTAAAATATTTAACCACATTATTTCGAGGTTTCAATATAATGTTTTGAACGAGCTTTTTAAACAGTTTTGTAATAAAATAATACATTTTACATTTCATCGCCAGGACTCTGGAATTTTAAATCATCATTCCGACGATGCCAGTTGTGAAGAATTAATATACGGAGGAACCTTGACATATAAACGTAAAAAAAATACTACGAGTCTTCACCTTTAAATAATAATATTGTGTTATTATTCTTTCAATGCAGTGGAAATATTTTCATTAGGCATAAACATTACTGCCTCTGCGTGTATCTATATTGAGATTTATTTCGGCCATATTCATAAAGGCAACTCCCATTTCTAACGTGATAAGGACGAATAAAATCACACCTATTCGCTAATTTAAATATATGAGAATTAGGTAGGTACATACTTACAATAAATACAATCATAATATTACCAACATTTTATTATTATTATTTGAGTATAACATAATTGAACATTACGACGTTTCTTTTACCGACACCGAATTATATTATAATACACTCTTTCGAATTTTCATATCTACCATGTATACCTACATGATATCATTTGATTGATTAGTAACGTGAATAAATAATGCGCGATATTTTCATTTTATCGATTATTAATAATTATTATTACTATAGCTTGATATCATCGCCAATTATTTTATTGGTGATCTGGTCCTTGTTTTACCTAAAATGTTATCGATATAATATCCATGGTGTTTGTTCTCTCACACTGCGTTTCATACCAGATACCAGACATGACAGAAACATTAACTGTAATAAGTAACATACATAAAATACATATTACATATACATATGATGTTCCGATGGAGCAGGTCAGATGATGTGATTTGGTGATGACCTAAGCCCAATTAACCTCTCACCTCACCCCATTACAATAATATATGTATTATGGTACATATGTAATAAGGACAGTCACATAATAAATATATTACAATAGCATTCATCTAAATAAATAAATATATAACACTAAGTTCTAATATTATGATCTTATTGAATCACCACTAGGTAGGTATATGTAAATAATAGAAACAAATATATTTTTATACTAGACGAATGGTGATACTATGATCATCATTCATATTTAATAATATTATGAATCATTGATTTCGATTGACCGACGGCGAACGCTTTAACAATGTACAGTTTATAGAACAGCTAGTGCACAATCATATTAATAACACTATTAAAAAAAAACATTTTTACAGCTACTCAAGTTCGCTCTGAAACCAATGAGACGGATTTCGGTTAGAATGACAACACAATCTCCAAAGAAAGAAAACATTCCCACAACTGGATGGAACTGAAATACTATCGACTACACTTGTTGAGACTTCGAACCGATGCGACAGCCTATATCATTATTTGTCCAATAAGGTAAGCTTTTTTCAATAGTTTTAATTCTACATGGGATTGAATACAGCCGGTGATTATGAAATCTTCAACGACCAGAGAATATTATTTATTATTCAATTTTGACCTTGAAATATTCCAGAATTTGTTTTTACTTACATATAAATATCCTTAATTTTAAATAATTCAAATATTGATATTGAAATTTGTTTTTTTATTCGTCTCTTCATAATTTATCGATCACATTTTTGTTTTTTTTTTCCAAATTATTTAGTATAATTTCAGTTTAATTCAATTCAAGATTTTGTGTTTCTATCTTGACCATACTTTTTTCGAAATTGACTATTTTATTTCTTGACTCTCAAACTATAATTGACAATATTTTCTTTTGACAATTTATTTTTAGTCCTAGGTATACATATTTTGATTTTTATTGATAAATCACACTCATTTGTTGTATATATATATATATTTTTTTTGTTTGTCTAATAATTTAAATCATTTTAAATTCAATTAATCTTTTGTACCTGCATGTGAAGCTTGTTTATATATCTTGATTATACATATCTTTTTTTTCATTAATTTATTTGCATGAAACTGTAACTGTATAATGTCTTCGTCTGTCAAATTGTTTTAATTGTTATTATTATTTTATTGTTCAACATGTAAAAGGCTTTGCCGTGTAAAGAAGTTAAATAAAATAAAATAAAATAAATTTTATAATGTACACACGTAGTTTTTAAATTTATTTATGAAATTGTAACATTATTCCTTAAAAAGATCTCTTGCAAACTCAAATTTATTAAAATATTTTCCCCCAAAGTACAAAAATAAGTTATAATTATAGACAAAAATATTACGATGAATTAAAATAATAGATGCATTTAGATTACGATAGGTAATTTTGGTATTAGACAGAAAAAGATTTTTGATGCAAAAATATGATTGAATTCAGTATAGACAATAATCCTTTATCTTTATAGTATATTTATCTAAGCACTCACGCCGAAAGAACGAAACCCCATATTGATATATCCTTACATACTTCTTTCGCTTCTACTACATTCATACAATTTCTCATAAACACCCGACGATTTCTCTTACTCAATACGCGACCAAATTTCTTGAGAATCTGATCAATGCGGTCAAGCCACGTAGTTCTTGGACGTCCGCACTTTCTCACACCCCTTCTTTTAGATAATTACACCCATTTCTTTCTAGTACCTACCTGTTTCAATTAATCAGAATATATAAAAGTAATTAATAGTAGATAAGACCTATGTATGTACATAGATCGTGCTGGGAATGTAAGACTAAAAGTAAACCGATTAACTATTAAACAACGCTGTTAACATAATGTACCAACACGTAAACATGTCGGTCGAATAATATTTATTACGTGCGAATATGATTGTTCTCTCTATCGAACATCTCATCTCATCTCATCTCGTCTCACAAAACACAACACGTGCACGACCATACCAGATGACTGCGGCACGAATAACTTAACACTATACAGAATAAGTACTTGACTAAATGCCTCTATTAAACCACAATCTTCAAAAGCACTTATTGAGAACAAACCTAATTATTTCCATCTACCTACGAAGTAACAAAAAGTAATCTAAACTTATTATTTTTAGTCGACCTGTTTGGTTCACTGAGGAGATTTTCCAGCCATTTATTATTATAATCGTGAATCAATTTCGGCAGGCGAACAACTAGCGATCCAAAAAAATATATAAAGGTAGGTATACATTAAATTTTAATCTGATCGCAAATTTGTGTCTCAATTTAAAAATAAAACTCCTGAGATTCGTGAAAAAAAGTAACCTATTCTTTGTATTATTTTTTGAATCGTGTTTCATGCTTTATGAAAGAATAAAGTAATGCTAATGAGTAGGAAGGTACATAACAATTAATATATAATTTACCGTTTTGGTATTCATTTCGTTAATACAGGTATATAATAAGTTTAGAAACATAATATTTTCTCACATAGCAGACAATAAATCATCTCAAATAGATCGATACCTATCTAATGATTTGACCTTAACAATGTAATACACAGAGAGAGGAGCGATATAATAATAATAATAACTAAATAGCTCGTGCTGCTACAGTTACGTTTATCTGATGTTGAAATAACGAATCGAATACGTATAAACAAGTAGACATAACAAAGCGAATAACGCATTTCTACATATACGTACATCAATATTATATACATGGTGAAGAGTTCGAATTGGAACACCAAAAAGAATTTAATCTGGGTTCGAAAAAAATTCACCTCACACCCCAAACATCTTCACAGTTATGGTGAGATAACTGAACAGCGAGAGGATTCGAACTTATAGCGGGAAGTTTTGATTGAAGGCCCGAGACTCGGATATTCTTTGGAAGAGTCTATAAATTATTTATAAGAGTCTATAACACAAAATATGTAAAATGTTTTGGAGAAGCAATAGATTTAGATGTAATGAAAAGAGAATCGCTACGTTTTTATTATAACTGCATTAAAATGAGAGTGGTACAAAGTGTACATAAGTTCCAGCATCTGATATTTATTTAATTTCATCCGGAATGTAATCCGGAATGAAAGAGATGGATGTTGGTGTCGAGTTGAATGGGTTTCGAGTGAATGCATTGATGTACGCAGATGATTTGGTGTTAATGGCTGAGAGTGAAAGGGACTTACAAGAGATTGTTACATGTGTCTATGATAGTTGCAATTTGAATGGTTTGGAAATGAATGTATTAAAGACGAAAGTTCTAGTGTTTGAAAGAGAGAATGAAAAAACGATTTGTGAGATCAAAGTTGGCGACGACTGATTGGAGCAAGTAAGTGAGTATGTATATTTGGGAACTAAAATGTTGGTGCACAATACCATTCTGGTACCGTCACATACGTATGCAAGCGAGACATGGACGTGGCTGAAGACGAAAGTGGAATAAATGCAGTGGAGATGCGATTGTTGAGAAGAATGGTTGGTAAAACGCTGCGTGATAGAGTGAAGAATGAGGATATTAGAAGAATGAGCGGATGCAAGAGGAGCGTTGTGGACAGAATGCGCGTGAATAAACTACGGTGGTTTGGACACGTTGAACGAATAATAATTTTTCGTTGAACGAATAATGAACGAAAAATAAGAATGACAAAGAGGATATACTTGTCTGAAAGAAAGGGTGTGAGGAAGCGCGGACGTCCGAGAACCACGTGGCTTGATCACGTGGATCAAATTCTCAAGGACGGCCGCGTGTTGTGTAAGAGGAATCGACGTGCGTGTATGAGAAACTGTATTAATGTGGAGGAAGCGAAGGAAGTGTGTAAAGATAGATCTGTTTGGCGTTCCGTTCTCTCTGCCTACCCCACTTGGGATACGGCGTGAGGGTATAGTATAGTATGTAATTGACAAGAAGTGATAACTTTGAAGTATTATAATGTGTCGTTCCACAAAGACTACAATCCGCGTTAACATAATCTATGTATCTATATACCTGGTTCCAAACAGTGGTGAGTGCGTACTTCTCGCAAGCAGGTTAACAGGTCACCGTCATGTCGAGATGCCAAACCAGAGGAACTTAGTGGACATACCCAGACTAGAGAGGCCAGCACAATACATTAAATGAGAAGACTCGATATTCAGTAAATTTAACAATACAATAATCTTTCTGCGGTTAAAGATGTATCAAACCTGATTTTGAGATTACGTCGGCTCCAAAAGTTGAAAGGAATTATGAGAAAGTCTCTTACGATATGTTAAAAATCCAGTCAAATACGAATGACACATTTTACAATATTTTCAATGATAGTGAAAATAAAAAACATAAAGGTCTTTATGTATATATCAAACATATTATATCAAACATATTATTGCAGTGGAATTCAGCGAATTTATTATGTAATTTTAAACTGAAGTTGATTAACTAACCTCACACATCTGCAACTGAAAGAGCCGCCTCTCCTTCTCCATTTCGTCAGCTATCTCCGCCGAGGTGACCTCCGTCCTGATCATCCCCGCCTCCCTGGCCTGCGCCTTCTTCTCCTTCTCTATCTTCACGTACTTGGAGTCGTAGTCTTTGGACGCCTTGTCAAACGGCCTTTTGAGGTCGCCCTTCACCCCCCGTAATTCGCCTTTCAGCAAACTGTCCACGGGAAACATTACTATGTTGTTTATGTTTTGCATCTGTAACAAGAAATAAACGGACTATAATAGTGGATATAAAATATAAAATCATTTTGTCGTTTGAGTTGATTTGTAAGCATTTGCAGATACGATATCCAATGGGATTTTTTGTTTAAAAATGAACATTGTCAAAATTAGCAATATAGGTACATAACGTTCAATAATGTAATAGGGTAGAAATGAGGGTACATAAACTATCGATAAGTTGAATCTCGTGTCGACACTCCTTTTCAAATAAGAAAATTATAAAAATATCCCTAGTAACTGAGTTCCTGCTTAATATTTATAACATTATCGACGAGGCTCCAAACTGCGAAAATATTCACCACTTGGCGAACTTTATTCAGAGCGCGTATTGTACGAGTTGTTGTGTACTACAGCGGGGGAGAGGAGAGAGAAAATGTGTAAATATGAAAGGAAGCTCATTCGGAGAAAGGAGGATGTAATCCTCAGGGTGTGAACTGATTCTTACATCTCCTGAGACAAGGTGCCTCCTTTCTGTTCCACACACACACATATACATAGCAGAGAGTAAAGGAAAGTTTTCATTATTGTTGACATTTTTCTTTTACAATTCATTTGGGAGAAATGATGAAAAACGTTTTACACGTTGGCGAAAAATGCTCAAGTTGTCAATTCAGTCAACCCGTTTCTGAAATAAATTTGACAAAAGGAACAGTGTCGGAGATTATGGCTTCCTATCGCGAAGTGATCGACAGCCAGATGGAAATATATCGTTTTTAAACGAGGGTTTCGATGTGTGATTTCATCTGTTTCTGTACTCTACACTATGTACATATATGTATGAATATTCACTATTTGCGTATACATACTACAAGCATAATCATAAATAAAAAAAATAATAAACACAAATATATACAATACGAGTAAGCTGCATTTAACATTATATTTTAATACTTTGAACGTTTTCATACATTATTAACCTCTGACATTAAGAGTTCGCAAAAAATTGTAACTGTAGGTTATTAAATATGTTCTTTAATCTCAGAAACAAGGCATTCTTAAATAAGAGAGATCATTATAATATTTACTTTGAGATACTAAATAATTTAACGTTTACAATTCTCCTTCTCCTACACACTACACTACACTATATAATAATAGGTACACATGGAGTAAGCCCGAGGTATTCAAACATTGTTTTAAGTTAAAAGGTTTAAACTAGAGAATAAATACGGAGCTAGTACAATCGTAACATTTTTTTGTTCCTTTTTATTTCACGTTTATCTACGTTCGCAAAAGAAGTTTTGTAACAAATTTAATTTACCGTAATGTCTATTTATCAATATAGACAAGACAGACACAATATTCAGTACTTTAGATGAGGCAGTTGAGAAAGGATCGACTATAATAAAATGTAATAATACAGTATGTAGAAATGTTTGATAAATCTTGAACCTTTTTCACTTTCATACACATAATGGAATGTTATCTGTAAACAGTGCGAGAATTTAAATAATAATATTGGGTGCTTTTATATATGTAAGAGATAAATGGGGATGTTTGAGCGCAGACTCGCCATACTTAACTTCAAAGTACTTCCCGTATTATTGATATAGTTGAAGTTAAAAAAAACTCGGGAATTTAGCTTTCAACTTTTAATTATTTATTAGAAAGCTAATTTTACAAAATTTAATTATTTATTCATTCTTTACAGTATATTGACCACAAAACAAATTTACAAATAAGTAAGTATATTCATAAAATACAACCAACATACTTTTATATTTTTTCTATTCTGTATATATTTTATCGGAACACATATATTTTTCATAAATCCTGATTAGTTTCATCTAATTCAGTGTGTAACATCAATTCAGAAATCACAATATAGTTCAATATTAAAATGGATCGATTTGGATTTGTATGTGATCCCCCCATTTACACAATCACAAGTTGTATCTTATAAAGGTAACTAAAAACAAGGATATCTATTTAATGAATGTATTAGAAAATATACTCTTCCTGCTGGAACCTGCGTTATCATTCCATCTTGTCCTACCGAACTAACTTCAGTCCAGAACACCATTAATCTTGTTTATGTAGAGGGAGATCTAAATAACAATAATAATGCTGGTTTCAAATCATTACACACCACGATGAAATTACATAATTTCTATTCTTATTCATGTCCAGATAGTTATCCCCGCGTTTGTGTGGTCCAAATTTATTATTACCACTCTCAGAGATAATATTATTATAAAGAAGAACGAATATTTGAAAATGACGCGTAATTTAGAAGCGCGGGACCCCTGTGTAGATGATTGTAATAATAATGGTAAAAGGGTCTCAAAAAAAACTTTAAATATTATTAGAAACGGGAATCCCCAAATTAATAATAGGCTTCGTCGTGAAAAGAATACAAATTAAATATATTTTAATTTATTTAAATAATAGCTACTTTAGTATAAGCTAGCTACTATAATGTAGTGTAGAGAAAATATAACGTCACGATAAAGATCAGGGATTTTAACTATTTTTTTTTGTGAAGATAGTAAGAATTTGTCTAATTTAATTATAGTATTCGTATCAATTAACTTGTTTCAAGTAGGTATTTAGATGTTATACCTGATAATGTCGAGGTGGGCGGTGCGCGTAATTAAAAATGAATTAAACAAGAAAATAAAATAATAATAAATTGTAAACAGTGACAGGATCACTACATAATAATTCTTTTAATTAGGAGAATTACTGAGAATTTATCAAGATGTACAATATGTGGGTGTTCTATATGAAGACATAGAAAAAATATCAAGGGTACCTACAACATAAACATAATAAGTTAAACATATAACATAAATTCAATTAGTTGTATTTTATGTTTGTATATTAATTTATTGATAGATCCCGTGGAGTCTCCGGTAAAGAATATATCTCTCAATCTTTTCTCTATGAGGCTTGCATTGCTTGTAAGGTAAGCTATCCATCCTGAATGTCTTAATTTTTATTGACACGAAGAAGTCAGCTTGCACATTTAAAATGTGTAGTTAGCCGTGATGGTATGAATGAATTTTATTGATTAAAACATACAATTTTTCTTATGCGTACTAATAAAATGACAATGTTCAAGGATTGATTGAAAAAGGCTGAAGCAGAAGAAGTAAAAATAAAAATCGATCGTAATACTTTTCTCATCAATATTGAGTTTGCAGTCTTTTTTTAAGTTTAGATAGAAAAAGGTTATAAATTACATCCAAAATAATATCAAGTGTGTAAAATACTTTAACCCTATTTCTACGACACACTTCATGTTTGATAAAAATCAAAATTATTGCAAACGGATAAGGTGGATCTTATCTAAATTGCTTCGTTAAAACTCAGCGTCTTCACACCATACTTATCTTAATGGGTAACGTGTACAGCAGAGTTAACATTATTTATTACATATGAAGGAACATTGAAGGAGATCCACCGTCCATCCGGATGCCGTAGAAGTCTAGAGACTTCCATTTATACGAAATACTGCACTCAACAAAACTTGTCCACACCGAAGATGCCATAATTTATTTTATTTTATTTGAATAAAATATACCACTGCCAGCTTGACAGTTGTGAAACCTAATTGCTGGACAGTGGACAACATATAACAATCATAAACAAATATGAATCTAAGAATCTAAAATAACAACCATACGAATATAACCCATTAATAAAAAAAATAACTTACAATATTCTGTAAAAACACTACACAATATTTCAAACACCATTTAAAAAACCAATAAATAAAGTTAACTCAAAAAACATCAATAGATAAAAAAAAAAACAATCACCATGTTATTTTTCAGACCGGGCACAAGGCCACTACCCAATCAGAGCCACCCATACTACGTCACGCTACTTGTTAATTAAATTACTAGTGATGGGCAAGGCTCACTTCGGTTTTAGTAGACCATGTACCCGATCCGACATAATTAACAGCAAGAAAAAAACATATTAAAGCGTTTACATGCTTATATAAAAATCAAATAAAAAAAAAAATCTTCACATAATATAATTATTATGCACCATAATAATTAATTATAATAATAATGATAAAAAAATATAATAATAATAAAACAAAAATAAAATAAAACATTACAAGTGGATGTCTACATGCTTAATAAATTCCTGATATGATATACCAAAAATATCAATGTGAGGTGCTACTTCGTTAAGATATTGCACTGCTCTACCTACTGGAGAGTTAGCCACTAGATTGGTCCTGCCCTGTGGAGGATAAAATAGTACATGTGTACGCGATCGACAGTATGAGTTTGGTACGTAAAAATTTAATTCGGCGAGAATTGCGGGATTTTGTACTATTCCATGTAACAATTTAAAGAAATGTCTACAATGATACTCCTTACGCCTTTTTTCCAACGTTGTGAACCCCATACAACCCATGATAAATAATGAGGGGTAAAGGTAAGGATAGTAACCACATTCGACTCGGTACAAGTGTCGCAAAAAACGCTTTTGAACTTTTTCAATTTGCAGTACATAAGTAATTTCATTTGGACTCCAAATAAGGGAACCTGATTCTAGAATAGAGCGCACAAGTGATTCGTATAATATACGCAAGGTGTTACCGTTTTTAAAGTGTACTGAATTTCTCATTACGAAACCTAGCACCTTGAAAGCTCTGTCCGTGGTTTCCGTGATGTGTTTTTTAAATGAAAGATCTGCCGTGAATACAATGCCCAAATCTTTAGTTTCTTCTATTTGACACAACGACATTCCTCCCATTTTATATGAGTATTTAAGCGGTTCGCGAGATCTTGTATAAGTCATCATATTACACTTTTGTATACTGAATAAAAGATTATTCTTTAAGGACCATGAATAGATGGCATCTATGTCGCTTTGCAGCAGTATTGCATCATTTTCTGATTCTATCTCACGAAATACCTTCAAGTCATCAGCGTAGAGTAAGTAGTTAGAATTTTTAATGACTTTTCCGATAATGAGCAGCTTGAGGTGCTGGACGGCCAAAATATCCCCATGTATAAAATATTTTGACTACACTCCTTCGATGTCCCTCTAGCCGAGAGAAGCAAACAGTAATAATATGAAGGAACATGTACGATAGATAATTGCGGAGTGAAGACGGCATAATAAATGTGATATAATTTGATTTATTTAAGTTACCAAATGTAGAAAGTAAAGCCTACCATATAATTATATTGTAATGTTATGTAGTAGTGAGGAATTTTCACAGAACCATATCATAAATTATAAAACTTATATATTATTGCTGACATATTTGATTTATCATTCTCATTGTTTGTTTTAATTAAAATTTCGGTTTATAGAACGTAAAATATATTCCTCAACATACTCCATGCATGATTTGTTTTTTTGCTAGTTTTATTTCGAAATTCACAATTTTGCGGCTGTCAGATAAGGGTGAGTCGCATTGCGTTCATTAGGGAAGTGATTTATCGTAGCCTTGAGACCCAAGAGAAAACAAATCTTATTCCTACTAACATTGCACCATTATCCGATGTTATCAAACTAGCGAGAATATCACCTATAAAAGAATAATGTATATTTAATGTACTACATACTATTATACCATCATAGCGTATACTTACCACAAGTTGGGTAGATAGGAGATCGGCTGCATGTAATAAACTTGCAAGTTGTACTCTCCGTGCCAATAAAAAATAAAACATTCAGGATGGGTGACGTGCTTCATCACTGAATTGTAGATGTCAATTGTCTTATACGTGAGGTTTCACAAACACCTGCTTTTAACAGGGCACTAGAAAAGTTACAGAAAAGTGTGGGAGATCTATTCTTTTCCGGGGACTCTACGGAGTAGGTATATTTATATTTATCAAATACATTTATATAAATCTGATCTAAAATCTGAACACCTCTGAAGGTATGAATACATTAATTTGTCTTACTTTTTAAATGATATCGGTATCTTGAATGGCAACAATAATAATAAAAAAAAACATTGGACGTTTTTCAAGATTGGAGTAGAGGATGATTTTTCATTACAAGTCATAGCAAAAGAATATACCTATTTTGAATAATAGCATAAGATTGCAAAGTAACCAAGTAAATAATGTGAAACGATAATGTCTGCATTGAGAGAGATAGGACGGGATAGGATAAAGCGCCAGCGGCAATGCACACAGGATAAACGTAAATATTAACGAGCTACCGCCAGTGATATGTTACAACTAGATTCGCAATGTCATACAAATATTCTCTAAAAATGTGTACCCACCCGTCGAGGTACAATACCTGAGTAATATATATTCATCTCTTTTCTTATGTATATATTCATCTCTATCTACCGGCCTTTGTCGTCTGTAATAATCCCCATTCTCATATTGTCTATCTCTTGTTATCTACAAACAATTTATATGTGTGTCGCTTTTTTTCAAACTAAAAATTGCGGCACCAAGGACCGCAAAGAGATTTTATTGATGGTACATGTTTGAGATTCATATTGCAAATCTAGGTATAACATATCACTGGCTACCGCAGCATTATCTTACTTTAGGGGTGCGCAAACAGTCGATAGTGAGAATATAATAACAGTTTACAGAACCCTGCCAGGCCCAATAGTAGCGTAATTATACTTTAATAAAATACTTACCAAGAATTAAAATAGTATTTTATAAATAAAAACGAGAGTTCTTTAATTTTATAGACATAAAAAAATATAGGAATGTTGTGATTATTTTCCCCAATTAACTGTTTCTGAAATATCGAAAACCTCTGACATGGACTCGAATACCTTCTCTTGAAAACGAGATGATGCAGAACATTTCAGACATACACTTCAAAGCCAGAGTAACAGATACCGCATTTTGGTCTCTTTTAACCCAAGAAAAATACCCAAATCTAAAATAAATCGCCTAGCAATTGACTTCCTTGTTTGGGTTAACGTATTTTTGAGAATCTGATTTTTCTGAAAGAAAAATAAATCAATAATTCGAAATACCGCAATCGGCTTAGTGACGAACACCTGTCTTCGAACTTACGTTTGGCACTAAGTAAATACTGTGCCATTCATCGACCTCTAAAGCTAAACAATAGGTACGTAGCTATGTACCTACAATTTTTTTCTGCTTGCGATTCGATCGCTTGCCGTCCAATTTTACTGTCGTGGATTGCCGATGGTGTAAGACTGTGCACCCTTGTCCTACTCTGTATTAAATTTGCCGCCTGTATCTAGTCAATGAGTAATAGTACCTAATAGATGGCTGGCAGCAACTCTCATTGCTATAAACTACGATAATATGAAGAATTATCATAATTCCCAGTCTTCGGAAATATATGGCGAGAGATCATGATTCATATTCTCCAATTTCAGATGTAGAAGAAATGACCAACGTATAAAAAGATAAAAACATTTGAAATATTAAGATTTAAGGACAAGTTAAAACAAAATTTTATTTCATTGGCACATTTGTCAACTTTTTATTGGATAAAGTAATATATATTAGTTATTCGTCAATCCGTTTATTAATTTTATGTTTTTTTCACGCAGCACACCTCGATACAGGGCAACCTAGGGAGGCTGCTGCAAGATTATTGTATCCATGTTGATGATGTGTCGTCTCTGGTTTTGTGTATTTATTTTCCTAGTAAAAAAATACACATGTAACCTCATACACTGGTTTATTGTAAAAATTAACTCTCGTAAATCGTAAATAATTTTCGTTTTGTTAGTGTTTAATAATAAGCACTAACAAAACGGTTATTACAATGAAATATTTTCATTGGTCAATTATTTTAGTCACTAATTTCGTTATTAACTTTACTACAAATATTACTGATATTTCATTAAAAGCGAACGCGAAAAAGATCTTCATAAAAATATAATATTTATTAAAATTACATAAAGCTTCATATTGTATACATAGTCGCTTTGTATGTAAGTGATGCAATAGAAAAGTAGATACAATATAATAATGGTAATAGATTATAGAATATCATAAGACGGCAGGGGCTATTAAATATCATAATTCTATGAGGAATGCCTCTAAAGAGACAAGAGTAGGTACCTTCTTTGTAGAGAAACACAATCACAACAATAAGAGCAGGAATACAATAGGCACATACATGAAGTACTCATGGCATTGGTTACAATACAACTGCAATAAAGCTCTTATTATTGAATTTCATAAAAGACGAAAAAAATAGTAGGTAAACAGTTTCAGTTTACCTCGCAATATAATATTATCATTGATTACATTCGTTTCAATGAGAATACATTCGCTATTTGCTGAAAAATAAATTGAAAAAGCAATTAATCTGTTAAAATTGTGACTTGATTTGGATAACATAGATAAATTTATACATTTTGAGAAGTAATGACACATTTTGTCCAACAGTGAAAAATCTAGGTACCTACTACACAGAAAGGAATATATAACATAACAACGGTCAACAGTCACAAAATGGTTGTTAGATTTTAAATCATTTTTAGGATAATCATATTCAACAGCATTTCATGGGTCGGTAAATTAATTTACTCGGGCCACGTCAGGCGTAAAGGCTGATATTAGAATAATAATACTTAGTCCCGTACAGGGCACAACATGACGAATGAGGATGTCAAAATATCAATACAGAATACAACACTAAAAGTCCGTACATGTAATTACTTCAACTGCTTGATATGCCTATTCTCATTGTTACTAGGAAACAAACAATAGACAAGTCGGAGAAGATATCATGTCATGTCGAGATAATAAACAAAATACCATACATTTTTGAATAATAGGCATCTCATATAGCATATACCCACAGCTACACCTACCTTCACCCACAATGAATGATAAGACGAAAAATATGTCAGAGAAAAGGAATGTGAAATAATATTATTATATAGGGATGTCCTATATTGTTTTGTATTGTTGTCCTATGTTATGTAATACACACGGCAAGGGCGTCTTCCTCATTTGTAATGTTATATTATTTTATGTTATCAATTATTATATTATGGATGGTATCATGTAACAATATTTCAAATGACAGACGTAAAAAAATGTATTTAGAGTCAATATAATTAAAACCTAATATTGTTTCACTATAACAATGCGATGAAGTATACTAACCATTCTGAATGCCTTAAATGTTTATTGATATGGAGAGGACAACTTGCATATAGATAGATGAAGAGACCAAAATAATTGAGCAACTCAAATTAACAAATCCCTCGTAATATCTAAATATGCTGACTCATAACCCATACAACTGAATTATTAATCTAAATCCAAAAGACTCCCCTTTCACGACACAAGATTTTAGCTTACTGAAAAGGTGCATAAGGTTGTATTTGGGTTTATAACAAAGAAGTATTTTTTGATTATCATAGTTTGAGAATGATGTTGGTTGAAACATCGTTGCACAGCACCATTCGTATTACGTCCCGTGAAGAATGTATGTAAATACAGACATGTACGCGTTTAAGATAAACAGCATTATAAATTTGTATTGTAGGAGAAATTGGATGCCAACAATAAAACTCACCATCACATCCACTATTGTTCCTTGAGATGAAATAGACTTCAGACATAATCTCTATCGTTTACATACATTCTTGTATATCTATACATTGTACATTTTAACCTTTATCATAATATTGTTAAATTTCTAAATTAGAGATTGCTTCTAAAGCTACGATCAGCATTCTTGCTTTTCATAATATATTTATTGAGAATATTCTTCAGTCAAAATTTCAATGTTATATATGTAATTTACTTGTATCGTCTCTAAATATAACAATACGGAAATATACAAAAACAAACAGGATTATCGCGTTAGTTGGAAGATATTGTTATAGAGTAATAAACTCTATGATTTTATTGGTGCACAACTTGTAAAACTCCATAATTTTAATTTATAAATTACAATTTATTTGTTTTTACATTTTGTTTTTACATTTACATACAAATATTTCACATTATTTAAAATATTTTTTGTAAAACAAATAAATTGTAATTTATAAATAAAAAAAAAAAAGTAATAAACTCGTCCTCCGTGCATTGAATTACATTATGATCAGTAATACAGTATTATCAATTCACAGCAAAGTTGTCGTTTCATTTGAAACAAAATTGAGGATGATGATGATTTTATTTCTGACCCGTTTAACAGTCCCTAGACCGTCTCAAGGGCGCCAGTGAAGAGTTCAGTTTTTAATTTGCTTCTGAAGCTGGTGACAGTCTGACTATCTCTCAATGGTGGATATCGTAAGTATAAAAAATAACGAAATAAATAAAACAAGCGTTTTATTCTACTATTGATTTATTCGACGAGAGAGACGTCTCGCAATTAACGCTTGTTTTATTTATTCGATATGGAATTCTACTACCTAAACACCGACAGTGAATATAAAAAATAAGATATCCTGGGTGGGTGGCAAAAATCTTAGCTAATATTACATAAAATGCTTAATGTCTCAGGAACGAGTTCTTTTACGAACGACAAATAATAAAAAGGCTTTTATTAAGAATGAATGACACAATTAATAAATAACTTAATCGGAATTACAATTCGCTAAAGTTCTTGCGACAATTACAATAAATGGGCACTTCTGGGTTCAGGGTATAAAACAGACCGTGTTCACGACAATCCTTAACGTAGTGAAGATTAAATTACTGATGAAAAAGTAACATTGAAATGATGGCTTATGATGAAATAATAACTAAACATGCATATCACGTATTCATTTATAATTTATTCCGATCACAGAGTCGGCAACATGACGTTACCCAAAACATGGCTACTGGGAGATGAAATGAAAACAATAAATTTGTATTACACTTACAGCAGTGGACTTAGCATTTAATTTTGCTAAATTCTAGAATCACTAGGAGCATTTTGCATCACTCACGTACAGAATGTTACTTAAGAAATAATTGTATTGTTATTTAAAAAAGAAAACGTGGAAAAAAATCTCCTTACATCCGAATGAAACAACTTTAAAAGCTTTGCATTGATATTACCTACAGTCAAACCAAATTCTGACAGGAATAACGTATGAGATGAGCTTTATGCGTATTCTTTATTTAATATTTAAAAAACTTGCAATTTTGTATGTAATATGATTTTGGGGAATTCGACACGAGTAAAGCATAAAAAAAAAACATAAAAGAAGGCACAATTTTAAAGATGTAACGTATTAGAGTGAGTGAGAGAGAGAAAAAGAAAAAGAGACGTATTCTGGATAATATCTATAATTTATTCGATTCAATTATTTATCCTACATAGTACTGTATAATATCATACAATGTGACACACGTGTATTGTGTGTAGGTATTTCATCCGGAATTGAATCAATTGTCATTCGACTTGGTACCATTCTAGGCAGACCCTCGTCACACTATTTACAACAGATTTTATAATAGGATTTTAGGATAAAAAATACATATAGAATTATTCTATATCATATTCACTATTTTTATTATCTACTACAACACCACCATTTTTAGATACTTTTAGAGACATACAGAGAAAAACTTCGGATACATAATACATAGTTCAATCCTTTCATTGGTTTTCAATGCTTGGTTTAAAAATGTTATTTCTTCCTCTTTTTTCAACATAAAAATCTGATCTACCACAATTTTTGTAACTATTTTTAAAAATCGTGGCTCGGAATAGGTATATATATGTCAGTAAGGTATACGCATAAATTACATATCAAGGTTTTCAACTTGTTGCTTTTTAACATTGAAAGCTTTTAAGCTTACCTCTCCATACATTAAGCACAAAATTAAATGTGTATATAAAATAGCCTATCATGCCTCAATATAATAATGCTCAACATACCAACAGTAGCATTACACGGGTATGTGGGCGCTGTGAGGCATACTGAATGATTACTACCCTAACAAAAATAGTATTAGATACCTTCATACTACTGTACTAACATACAATAATATTATTACGTATGGAAGGGAAGGGAGTTAAGGGTAACATGTTATTCCGCTCCGACACACCTGGACTCGATTAGGAGGATACACATCGCACAGCCAGGTGGTGTTAGTGATATATAGTGTAAGTACAATGTACATAGTTACCTTCATACAGTAGGATAGCGATAGGATATAGGGATAGGATAGATATTACATATTATATGGAATATACGCACATGGGATTATGTATATAATTACAACAGATGTGATATCTACATACATACAACTATACAAATACAACATGGTATAAGTTCGTTTTGTACGAATCTATTGCAAATTAATCGCACGAGTTGCTTGTCACAATATAACAAACTATGAATCATAATTGTTATTATTACTGACAATAAGACGATTCTTACAAGGATCATTACAGCTGATAGCCAATGCGATCCCAGAAGATAACCTTAAACGATATCCAAACGACAACACAAATACAATATAATATCTTCAATTTTTTTTACAAATTCCGCATACGTCATTCTACGACAAGGGTGGCCAACCCGCGGCCCGCAAAGCATATGCACACTTTTTTAAATGATAGTCGGTACAAGTCCCCATTACTTTTTTGAAAGAGATATTTGGAAAAAATATTTTTAAAGAAACCCGAGGAATTTTGAAACATTTCAAATTCCTACACTATTTTGAAAATTTGACGACGGGGGGGTAGAAATTTTAAGGTGAAGCAAAATTATCAAATGTTCCATATATGGATTATATTGTTGTGCGGCCCGGTAGGAAATCTCATTCTGAAATTTGGCCCGGCTGCTGAAAAAGTTGGCCACCCATGCTCTACGACATTGGGACGTGTAAGACACTAAACTCGCTCAAAACCATAGGATTACTTATTAAATTAGACATTATATCCGATTACATATAAATACCACTTCATTTCAAAATTTTCCTCAAAATTTCACAATTTATTACGGTATTTATTGTAGTCATTACATCTTTAAAAGATTGTTATTGTAATTGTAAATTTAACGGAGATCACAACGCTTACAAAGATATTTATAAAACGTGTAGTGTGAAAGAGATGTGTCTATAGAGGCGTAGGCAGATATGCACTTCACCTATAAGCAGTAGAAATCGTGGATGTGGTAGGTAAACAATGAACCTTTAGAAAGATGGAAATGCCAGGGTCAAGGCAATAGAAGGTTACGATACATACCTACATTACAAAACAAGATGAAGGTGCCTACATATAATAATAATAGGTATATTACATGAATAATAATAACACTTAAACGCAATATTATGTATATGTGTGGGTACACCTCTCGGACACGTGTGTGAAGGTACATCGGATTATAAAAATGTGTTAGATAATAATTATGTTCACCCAACAACGAAATAGATTTTAACGATGCTTTTCAGAACACATAATTCGATTCGACTTTTGGCACCGATTTGTTACCAAGTGAACATCTCGATGCAGATTTAATGCGTTAAGTCAGATTCCTTAGGATTACCTATTAATTTTATTTTTAAATTACAAGTACATAAACAAATATATACAAAACGACAAAACAATCTAAATAAATATTTTAAACATTACAATAAAAACTTGACATTAATTCTTAAAAATAAACCATGTAAATTAAAAAAGAGAACATAGTATATTTGATAATTGCGATCTTTAAAAGAAATGCATAAAATCTCATACTCGAACGTGAATCTCTAAATTTTTTTTGTCTAGTTTTGAGACGAGTTAAAGATGGGAGCAAATTTTAAAATTGAAACCTCTTGCTTCTAAGTGAAATTGAGGCGCCCTGGGCATAAATGTTTAATCTAGAAAATAATTCATACAGGTTTACTTATTAATTTTAACATGGCCAATAAGATTAGTATGCCGGAATTGCAGTAGGTATTTAGGTACTAAGAGAATAATATAGTTCAGTGGTGCACCTGAACAGGTGACATACAATAAATATTATTATCACTATATTTTATACTTTCTAAATAACTTCAGCCGGTGGCTGCAAGTTTCCATATATGCACCAGCAGTGCTTAATGTTAATACCTATATTTATCATAAACACAACTAATATAGTCGACGCTTATTAGTACGTACAATATAGTAGGCCTCTAAACTAGATGCTTTAAACTAAAGCTTATGATATATGGAATAGCCTACAACATTACATTAGAACATCTATCTATTTATTATGTACAAATAATTACCATATGACAACGCGTAGGCGACGGGCCTCCTTGCCTAGTCCATCGTTAATACCAACACTTACATGGTATATAATAATATTAATCACACGTAACGATAAATTTAATAGTTAGCTAGTTGTATTTATATAAAATATTATAGTCAACACATATAACATCTAAACAACACCAACTCCGTGCGATTAGTTTTCACAACTATTGCAATAATTCAGACTCTAGGGAGATATACTTCAGAGAGGGTAAACCAGATTGGATATCCGTATTACTTAACTAACTCCAAAGATAATAATAAATATTCAACACCATAATATCTGAAACAGTGATTAACAGAACCAAAACCAACGTGTATAATAACTTACAACTAAAAAGTACTTATTAAACCTAAAATAATTGATTTATGTTGCTTCTTTCCTTCGGTAATAAAACAGTTTATTAAAGAAGATAATTAGGTAGGTACTAAAACATCGAAGTTCCTCTTAATTCACACTAAAAGTAAATTGATCTTATATTTGTAATTTTCTGAGCAAACACTTCAGTCAATATAATACTTTGTACAACGTAATTAGTGAGAAGAAACATAAGTAAAGGAACAATTTGTCTATACATTATTTGTACAGGAAAGTTATTCGCTTGATTTAACACAGGCACAATGAAATAAAAGTTTAAGTACAATTGAAAATATGTACATAATAGGTAATAAGTAAGTATGAAGCGAGTGGATGATATGTGAGAGTAAGCTGTGGTGTGCTTTGTTATAAGCTACTTATTGAAAATACCGGAGATAATGGACTACGTGTAAGCATGGATCCGCAGACACGCGTAGCCACATACATGTATGATTTTTTTTCAATAATTAAACGTATTACGTCACGTTTAACGAGACGTTAAATGTAAGAATGTATTTTTTTAATCATCCCATATATTCACAGGAGAAGTTTTTTTTTATATATTATGTTAATACGAATATAAATACGTGTAACTTAATAAAACTTACAAGCCAAAAATGTGAACAAGTTTCGCAAATGTAACAAATAAAAAATAATCAATGTGTTAACTTATTATTACTCTAGAATCGAAACCATAGTTTACAAAAAAATTAAGAATATGTCTGTTTTAGATATTACGTTGTCAATTTTCAATTATCATTTGCAAACATACGAAAAAAAACGTGAAAGGTCACTAATTGGCAAATAAACTTTAATGGAATTCATATAATTAATCTCATAACGGTGTCTATTCATTTACATGTTGCTCCTTACGTTTGTGTTTTGTGGATGCAATAAAGATTTCATTAAAACATTATTTCGCGTCGAAGTTTTTATATTTGAATTCACATTAAATGCGAATCGTGTGGGTTTCTCCTTGAATGAAAAGAGAGACCTTGCGAATATAGTTATATTTTAATAGTTTTAATAATGAAATTGCTTACATATAAAAATGTCACGCAATTTATCATATGATGTTTCAAAATAATACATTACTACATAGCAAGTCGTTTACGTCAAATTAATGTATACAATAAACCAATAGAAAAAAAAATATAAGTATTGAGCGTGTTGTTAAAGTCAAAAACAGAAGTGCCCTTGTGCCATTGCGGTGATAGCCTAACTATACTACTATACTATACCCTCACGTCATGTCCCAGGAGGGGTATAGGCAGAGAGAACGGAACGCCATATAGATCTATCCTTACACACTTCTTTCGCTTCCTCTACATTCATCCAGTTTCTCATACATGCACGCCGATTTCTCTTACTCAACACGCGTCCGTCCTTAAGAATTTGGTCCACGTGATCAAGCCACGTGGTTCTTGGACGTCCGCGCTTCCTCACACCCCTTCTTTCAGATAAATACATCCTCTTCGTCATTTTTTCATCTTGCATTCGCTCAACATGCCCAAACCATCTCAACTTCTTCTTCACTGCAAATGCAAAAAGGAATCTCCCAAAATCATCAAATTAAATACAGAGAGAGATTTTTAGCCACGGTGTAATAAAGTATGTGTCACAAATTTTACTACAAAAGATTTCGGAGATTAATATTGCATATCTTTATAGACAAACTGATACAAAAAAAAAACACTAGGCTACGTTATGTAATTGGAGTATGAATGATTGTGTGTAGCCGAGTGTGGCTAATTTATAAAAGGCGAGAACATTAACACAATGAGCAATTAATAAAGTGTTCATTAAACTACCATTCATCTACAGATAGTGAAACTGAAGAAATCTTGTAGTATAAACCGACAAAAGAGGTGTCGTTTGTTCTGTACATAACTAAATAAAAACACACCAGAGTGACGTAACTGATTTAATTAATAATAATTAACTGATTGAAATTAAAAAGATATTAATGAAATAAATTAAAACTCCATTCACTCATTAACAACATCCTTTCTCACAACAGATCTGTCAGATGAATATTGTGAGATGAGAAAGATTTATGACAAGCATCATTGATCATTATTGATCTTATCTTCGGGCGGATCCGTTATCTTTCGTATGTTACATAAGAATAATAGTACGTCAAAAACTATACGAGATCGATCGAACAAACGACGACGATCTAAGACAGAGGTCTCAAACCTTTTTATCGCCGTTGACTGGTAAAAGTATAATATTTTTACCGTGGCCTGCTGAGGGGGAAACGTTGATTAATTACAATGAAAAAGTGCAAGTGAGAATATTTTTTTATTGATATCCCTTATACTCAAAATTTCTACACCCGTCGCCAGATTTTGGAGAAGATTAGTAATTTGAAATATTTTCTCCGATTTTTTAAAGGAATATTTCAACAAAAAAGGTCCGACCTTCATGTTCCATCCACGGGCCAATACCACTTGTTCCGCGGACCAGGGGTTGGATACCACTGCTCTAAGATCTAAGATACAAAAGATGAATAAGATTTCACAAAAAGATGATATACAGATAGTTCGTCTATACATTAGTGTATTAAAAAAACTAGATTTTATAAAATGTACCTACCGAAGTAAAAAAAGAGAGGAGTAAAAAATATTTAGGTACATTTCATTTTTGTACATGAATACTAAGTAATTTTAAGCGTGAAGAAATGTAAGGCACGAGTGCCTAAGTGTATGTAATAATAATAATATGTAACTTTGTGAAGGTTTGAGTACTATAATATTACTATTGTATATTTTCAAAGAGCTTTTCATCTCCATAGAATACCCAGCCCATGAATGTAGTAAGTACCTTTTATATAGCGAATGAAGTGACGGCTAGCTGTCTAACCGGATATTGTATAACGGATGTTCGAGGAGATTCTAAACCGGATATCAAACGTTCATTGAAGACCCACCCCACCTCACTTGATATCTCAGAAGTCGTAGACTTCCATTTATCTACACATTCAAACCAAGAATGTTTTAACGCGCGGGCCAAGGGCTAACCGGCCAAAGCCACCGTCATGGGAATCTTTCATACTACTTCTCTCTTCAATGTCCCTTTCGGAAGTAAGTAAATTTATAAAAAAAAAATATAACAAGAAATAATTAAGAACAAGAATAATACAAATAGTAATAAAACATGAATGACAAAAAAAATAAAAACAATTCAGAGGGCGTGAGACCCAGAGTGGACAGTGCCTGCATACTGAGGAAACATTGAGACTTCCCAAAAGGGACATAGGCACTCCCCAAAACTACTAGGATAGGACGACACAAAGAAAAACCGAATTCGCTGTCGCGCCCACACCGAAACGGACAAAACCAACCCCAAGACTTTCCCAGGTCAGGCGGGGGTGAACCCGGCTGATGCAGAAGTTCCCAATGAGATACCACACATCTGGAACGCATGGGCCGGATTTTGATTGGTTACCGGATACTATGCGATTTATATTTAGTTAGATCATCATCTTACAACACTTGTTGTTATAACATTATCACTTTGCTATATAAATGCGAAGAACATTTCGGTTATTTAATTCACCGAACATTTACATACATACATAGACACACATACGTATCCGTAATAGGATAACGTGGAAAAGTTTATACCCGCGCCAGTATAATAATAATAATATATTCTTCAAATCGATATAACTTTACAGGGAAATTTTCTTGTTACCAATACTATTTACATAATGGAGAGGAATAATAAGTAGCAATAATGTGCGATAAAGAAGTATTACTATCAGATTACGTATTTATATTTTACAGGTATTACATAATCTTTTAACATATTAAGGTAAAACTGTTTTAACCTATAGACAATACTATTTTATATGTACCTACCTAGAACTAAGTGACTCGATGTGGTTTTTAAATATTTTTGAAAATATTATAAACATATACATATGCAAATAAAATAAACATCTATATTTCAAGGAAAGAAAGAGTTGAAAATTTTATTAACTCTAATAACCGGAAGATCAGTCAGATTTCACAATGTAAAAAGATAACCGATAACACTCATTATAGATATTCACAACCGGTCAAAATGAATAAACTATAAGACGACAACATTCCACACTCCATTGACAATGATCAGAAGGAAGATAATATGTATATATTAACGTTACTTATCATATAAGTTTAAATAGAATGGTCACCAAGTTACATATAGTTAACAGGTTACTCAATATAGACAGGTGGACAAAGGCAATAGCGAATTGATATCGAATACAGTGCGGAAACATTATTACTGTATTTGCATATTACTTTATAAGCATATCACTACCTACAGGTAGAGGTACATATTCTAATATTATAATTATGTTGGTAAATCAGCCATGTGGAGAGGAAACAGGAAATTATCACCGCTCGATGTCATCTCAGATCGTGCGTGTATAATCATACATAGGTATTTATATATACTTAAACACATACATACATACGTTTACAGGTTGGCAAATCCTACATGTACAAAATGTGTTGTCAAATCTTCTTATGTTGCGAAGTTCACTGGACTAAAAGATAACACGAAGGATTCAAATTAATAGAATTAAAGTTGATGTAATATTTTTTTTAATTATCTATACCGTCACGGCATTTCCCACAAATGAGGTCAGTGGACAGTATATAGTCAGTGGACAGTATATAGTCAGTGGACTAATTGCATATTAATGAAAACGAAATTAATTTTCAGTGTAATGATAAAAGGTCAATCATCTTTTGATAATTTATTATCAAAACAAGATATATAGTTATTCCATTGTTGACTTTTTTAATTTGCGAGCCGGCTTTCACGAGTTTCCGCTCTCATCGTCAGGCGTAAGTGCCTTTGGAATAACTATATATCTCTTGTTTAATAAATAAATTATAATATGAACTTCCACCAAAAACCGTCGGTCAATAAATTAAACTTTTGGACTGAAAATTATGTCATTTCAATACTCGATATAAAAAGACATATATAGATAAATGTGTGTGTAGTAGTAAGTACCTGACTGAACGGGAAGCACACGTCGATATCAAATTAATTCTGTATGAAAAATCACGATTTTCATATTCAGTAGAGTGAACACTGTCCCCAGCTGATGATAGTAACACAATCGTAGAGACAATATAGACAGGAAAAATGGTCATACAAATATCCGCAAATGGGACGCGGGTGGAAAATTCAATTCAATAATAATCATTTATTATATAATTTGTCTTCCATTTCAGCTTCACTGTGTTGCTACGTTATTTCCAAAATACAAGAAATACAATTCAAAACAATTTTCCCAATAGGCAACCTCAATAATGTAGGTGGGTACATTTTGATATAATGAAAATTAGTTAACTTCAATACATTCAACAGACATTACACAAATAATAAAGGTATCGCATTGTGTATTTATCTATGAACTCAACTAACCTGATTACCTATGATATTAGTTTAACACGAAATTAATACTTATCCTTTTTTTAAAAGCCTTTGTATGGAGCATTCTGCTTTATGGTTGTGAGACATGGACCATCAGCAAGAGTGAAAGCGGACGGTTGGCGGCCTTTGAAATGTGGTGCTACAGACGCATGCTTAAGATCCATTGGTCGGAGCACGTCGAAAACGAAGTAGTATTAACCAGGGTAGGCGAAAAAAGGCAACTCCTTAAGAGAATCAGCCAACAACGAGCTAACTGGATAGGCCACAACATCAGGCATCCAGGACTACTCATCGCCATCGCGGAGGGTAAGACCGAGGGGACAAATGGCAGAGGCCGACCAAGAGATGCATATATGGACCAACTGAAGAGGGACATGAACTGTGGCTCATACGTAGAGCTAAAAAGACTGGCTGAGAATAGGGAGGAATGGAGAAAAAAAACCAAACTCGTTGCAGACCAATCCAATGGATTGTAACTCAATATATATATAATGGTATGAAATAATATTTGTCAGATATAATATTATATTGTATAAACTAAGTCAAAGGTCTGTTTTAAAACAAGAATGAACGTTTTTTACAACTATAAAAAACTGATAGGTTATCGGAAATTTTATAGTTAAACATAAAAAAAAAACAAATTGATTTCCTTGAAACTAGCGACAGATGGCCGATACTCAGATCCTTATGGCAACCTTTAATAAGCCAACATTAAATATATAACACAAAAATAATCAGCAACACAATCTTTTAGAGTTATGACATCATTAGAGTAAAACTACCATATAAAGTAGGTATAATTCGGAGCCTTATTGCCTTTCTCGTAGACGACTGGAGTGAGCAGTGAGGGGTTATTTATTAACAAATTGCACAACTTAATTAATATACCTACTCTGTTATCGTCGCTAATGTGTCAGTTATATATATATTTTCTTTTTGTTATAAACTCATTATAAAAATCATCATAGCATGGTTTCAAAATCTCAACCCACGAACACTTTTTTTTAAACAAAAAGAAAATTTTATGACAAACCATAGCCAAATTTATTCATTGAAATATTCGGTGAAAAAACAACATTGAGAATTATTATAAAAAAAAAACTGTATAATTGATATCTACTAAACTAGAAATTTTCCCAGAAGAATTAAATATATTGCCAGAAAGGAAATATACAATTAACACGATAAAGGTAATGATCAGAGAATTACAAGTGGATAATAGAATATTTTACGTGGGTGTATAAAAATAGGCAACATTAATTAATAGCCCCTCTGTGAAGTGGATAGCTATCTACGACCTCACGTGTATAAAAAGTGGTATGGTGTTCACTGCTCACTATGCACTAAACAGAGAATCGATTTACATAATTACCTACTTTACGTTACCATATGGCTCTCGAGTGTGTGTATCAGTGTACTGTGTATAGTAGGTTTGGACCAGTTACGTGACCCCATATCATATTATACCGACATCAGCACCCGAAGCGTCTATCTGCCAGTAGGTAGCCAACTTCACAATAACTCTTTACTTCTTATCTCGTGTAAAAACATAAAAGTATTAGTGGTGCCCCATGTAATGGAAAGTAAGGAACATGTACGTATTATTATCGTGGTTAAGATATTATTATGTGGTAGGCACATACATATACATGACTAGTAGACGGGAAACCTGCTACTGATAGATAAAGCTATTACCACTGAAATAAAACAAACTATGCGCGATAAAAAATTAAGTTGGAATGCTGTTCAACGAAGGACAATATTCTGAAAAGTTAGTTTAATCAAGGAAACGTCCAAAGCAGATCATCCCAACTGGTAAAACTAATAGTATTAAATAACATATATACACCAATTACGTTATCATTTGGCGATAGTGATAATTGCAATGGGAAACCTAGTCTCCCTGTGCTTCCAACGCTGACTTTATGGGAAAAAGAAAGAAATAAAACTGCTTGTTACACATTTACTAAGGGTCGTCAACCCGAGTACAACGATGCTTAATAAATTAACATCGCTTTAGTGAAATACCGAGGTATTTGAAAGTGGAAAAACATAGACAAAGTCGCAATGGCTGTATTATTATATCTGCACAGACATGCAAATCTGACATAATACTCCATCACTCACTGACCTAATAATAATATCAGAAACAATAAGTTAGTGTTTGTTTTATGAATATTTCATATAATAATTATTATTCTACTAAGTACTTTGACTGCATTGGTTTGCCTGATAACACTAGTCACTAGTGTACAACACGATATCGACATGATACTGTGCTAAGGGGCGTGAATGGAAATTATAAACATAGAGCTGTTGTTTTTTGTATCACCATTATATTATGTATGTATAATAATGTTCACTATCACAATGTTGTTATCGCATCTGGTCCGCGAATGCAATAAAATACTATCTGAGTAACAACAACAATAGACAGCTGTGGGGCGGGAACAACAAATAGATAAATAGATGGAATGGATATAATTACATTATTAATCACACATACCTACCTAAAAACGTATTTATTTTTTAACAAGAGTGTAATCGTAAATAGGGTAGGAATTATGATTTGATAAACTCTAAAGACACTCATTCGTAGCAGTAATTACGGTACGAGAAAGAAAAACAAACTAGCGTTTAAAATATCTATTACTATTCAATTACAAAATAGATAGAAGTCATAAACGTAAAAGATGAATAATGCCTGTTGCAAAATCGCTTAGAAATTCCATTTAAAAACAATTTCCCAGTCCCAGTCGCTCCGAATGTAGTAATGATATTCTAAGTAATGCACCAGGAGCGCATGCAGTCGAAGAGGATATACCTAGCAGATAGGAACTTACTCGATAAGTATTTTTCGCAAGCAATGTTGGTAATGTGGTGTTCTCACTTTGGCGAATATCGCCAGGCTCCAAAATATCGCCAGCCATTTTAACCGTGTGAACAAAATGACAGCTAGTCTGAAACGATAAAAAACCAGTAGAAACGATATCGTCTCGAGTTGACCACCTCCAACTTTTCGGCCGATTTCTAACGATTCGCGCATGCGCAGAAGTGCGCGGCGTTCGTATCTATGGTAAAGACTTTATAACCTATAAATTTTACAATGTTTCCCGCTTCGTGACAGCTGTTATCTTTGTTGTTGGTTTGTGTCGTTTGTTTCCTTAATTAAAAGGCGCCTTATAACCTCTACTATAACATTTTCGACTAAAAATAAACATTTCGCGATCTCCATCTCGACGCCATTTTGAAAACAGTGTCAAAATCAAAGCGCATCTGACAGATCGTTTCTATATTGGTGGACTGTGTGAACAGGTGTGACGATCAATGGATGTCCGGCGAATTTTGTTTTTTCGCCTGGCGATATATTTTGAAATTCGCCTGGCGATATATTTTGAAATTCGCCTGGCGATATTCGCCAAATGTGAACACCCCATAAGACAAGTCGTGTTGTGCGGTGTATGCAGTGTTGGGCGTTATTCAATTAATTTTTCAATTGTAGGCTCAAACAATTAAATTTTCAATTGCAGTTAAATCAATTGCAATTAAATCAATTGCAATTGATTTAATTGTAGCGAATTGCAGTTAAAGTTAATTGCAATTAAATCCATTAATTGTGGTTTTACAATTGATTTAATTGCAATTGAAAAATTAATTGTGTTATTTACAATTAACTTAATTGTCAATTGTAAATAACACAATTAATACCAAAGATCGGCATGCATATTCCATAGTAACTATCCGGCATTCGCCGAATAGTAAATATTGAACTAAAATCTATCTATACCATCACGACATCTCCCACAAGTTTCAAGATTATTACATACAGTTGGTTTACTGACTATCCCACTCTATCTATCTATACCATCACGGCATCTCCCACAAGGTTATTACATACAGTTGGTTTACTGACTATCCCACTCTATCTATCTATATCATCACGGCATCTCCCACAAGTTTATAAAATACTGTTGGTTTACTGACTATCCCACTCTATCTATCTATACCATCACGGCATCTCCCACAAATTTATTAAATACAGTTGGTCTACTGACTATCCCACTCTATCTATCTATACCATCACGGCATCTCCCACAAATTTATTAAATACAGTTGGTCTACTGACTATCCCACTCTATCTATCTATACCATCACAACATCTCCCACAAGTATATTAAATGCAGTTGGTTTACTGACTATCCCACTCTATCTATCTATACCATCACAACAACTCCCACAAGTATATTAAATGCAGTTGGTTTACTGACTATCCCACTCTATCTATCTATACCATCACAACATCTCCCACAAGTATATTAAATGCAGTTGGTCTACTGACTATCCCACTCTATCTATCTATACCATCACGGCATCTCCCACAAGTTTATTACATACAGTTGGTTTACTGACTATCCCACTCTATCTATCTATACCATCACGGCATTCCTCACAAGATTTTAATACAGTTGGTCTACTGATTATCCCACTCTATCTATCTATATCATCACGGCATCTCTCACAAGGTTATTACATACAGTTGGTTTACTGACTATCCCACTCTATCTATCTATACCATCACGGCATCTCTCACAAGTTTATTAAATACAGTTGGTCTACTGATTATCCCACTCTATCTATCTATACCATCACGGCGTAAAAATCAACTCCTGCGTTATAAAAAGTATTTTACAGGTAAGAAGGGTAACTTTCACATTTTTTTGTATTATTTGAAATGGTCCAAGGTGACCAAAGCATAAACAACTAATACATATCATAAATTCGTATTTTTCAGGGCTGTGCATTTCGTTATACACTTAATTATTTGTATTAAATGCATAATTTTTGTGTATTGCATGGTGTTCAGTACATGCTCTTGGAATTTTTCATATCGGTTATAGTATTTTTATGTATAATACTCATCCTATAGAGTATTTGCAATTATTTGATAATTATGGAGTCACGTATGTATCTTGCACGTTAATGTTTCATTCATTTCTGCAAAAAAAACCGAACGTCAATTAATTTTTCGGAATAAATGTTTCGAATATCTAATTTTAACATTCGCGAATGCGAATTTCATATTGTGGTATTCGTGAATGCGTATTTTTATTCAAAATCAACACTTAAACAGAAGTCAAAATAACAGGATATCAGAAATTTCATCACTTAGTCAATTGTTTAATAGAACTTACTGTTATTATTTATAATAAACATACATATATGTAAAAATAAATTCATTTTAAAATTAAACTGTTTTATAAAACTTTCATGTCAACTGACAACCCTAATTCTTGTTTGGTCTACATTTACAACAACTATTCACTTTGTAAGAGAGCGACAAACAATAGATGGACTCTGGACAATAAGACAAAGACCACAGGACAGGGAAACACAAAAGACAATAACCCTTATTACAGTAGAATGAGATGACCATTGCAATCTGTAATGCAACTAAACGGGATGAATATTATTATTTATTCCATATTATTCTATAGCCTAGACTCTAGACCATCTCAATGGCACCTATTTTAAAATATGAAATAAATATGGTATAGATAGATAGAGTGGGAAAGTCAGTAGACCAACTGTATGTAATAATCTTGTGGGAGATGTCGTGATGGTATAGATAGATAAAGTGGGATAGTCAGTAGACCAACTGTATGTAATAATCTTGTGGGAGATGTCGTGATGGTATAGGTAGATAAAGTGGGATAGTCAGTAGACCAACTGTATGTAATAATCTTGTGGGAGATGTCGTGATGGTATAGATAGATAGAGTGAGATAGTCAGTAGACCAATTGTATGTAATAATCTTGTGGGAGATGTCGTGATGGTATAGATAGATAAAGTGGGATAGTCAGTAGACCAACTGTATGTAATAATCTTGTGGGAGATGTCGTGATGGTATAGATAGATAGAGTGGGATAGTCAGTAGACCAACTGTATGTAATATAGATAAAGTGGGATAGTCAGTAGACCAACTGTATGTAATAATCTTGTGGGAGATGTCGTGATGGTATAGATAGATAAAGTGGTTTAGTCAGTAGACCAACTGTATGTAATAATCTTGTGGGAGATGTCGTGATGGTATAGATAGATAGAGTGGGATAGTCAGTAGACCAACTGTATGTAATAATCTTGTGGGAGATGTCGTGATGGTATAGATAGATAAAGTGGGATAGTCAGTAGACCAACTGTATGTAATAATCTTGTGGGAGATGTCGTGATGGTATAGATAGATAAAGTGGGATAGTCAGTAGACCAACTGTATGTAATAATCTTGTGGGAGATGTCGTGATGGTATAGATAGATAGAGTGGGATAGTCAGTAGACCAACTGTATGTAATAATCTTGTGGGAGATGTCGTGATGGTATAGATAGATAAAGTGGGATAGTCAGTAGACCAACTGTATGTAATAATCTTGTGGGAGATGTCGTGATGGTATAGATAGATAGAGTGGGATAGTCAGTAGACCGACTGTACGTAATAATCTTGTGGGAGATGTCGTGATGGTATAGATAGATAAAGTGGGATAGTCAGTAGACCAACTGTATGTAATAATCTTGTGGGAGATGTCGTGATGGTATAGATAGATAGAGTGGGATAGTCAGTAGACCAACTGTATGTAATAATCTTGTGGGAGATGTCGTGATGGTATAGATAGATAAAGTGGGATAGTCAGTAGACCAACTGTATGTAATAATCTTGTGGGAGATGTCGTGATGGTATAGATAGATAGAGTGGGATAGTCAGTAGACCGACTATTTTTTATAAACTTGTGGGAGATGTCGTGATGGTATAGATAGATAGAGTGGGATAATCAGTAGACAAACTGTATGTAATAAACTTGTGGGAAATGCCGTGATGGGATAGATAGTGGAGTAATCAGTAGATTAACGGAATGTGATAAACTTGTGGATATTAGCACGGAGAGGACGACTTACATGTTTATTGCATATAATTAGTCTACTGACTAAGTGTCTACCCCATATGTGGGAAATGTCATGATGGTATAGATAGAGAGATGTGGAAGGCCGGATACCGGTTAGTTTCAAACATACACATTACTTCAAATTTTTTTAATTGTTAATTGTTTATTTTTTTTATGCATTTTACAATTAACAATTAATCAATTGTAATTGCAAAGTTCTACAATTACAACTAATCAATTGTAAATTGCGGCTACTCGCAATTAACAATTGAAATTTCAATTGTTAATTGCAATTAAAAACTGGCAATTTAACTGTTAATTGTCAATTGTTTCTACAATTGATTTTTGCCCAACACTGGGTGTATGGCGATAGTAGAGTGATGGTGTGAGGGCGGAGCAGGGGTTAGCAGGCAGGGAGTGTGTCAAGGGCGCCTTGTGAGGAAAACACCGCACACCTCCTGCGCACAGCTCGATCGCGGCTATGGACAGCCGTCGGAAGCTACCAGGCGAACATATTCCACAGAGGGTATAATCATCAAGTGTGCAACTTACAACTTTACAATCCCTACATACAAACCATATTTTAAAAATGCACAATTTCAAATTGTTTTAAATTAGCAAATAAACAGAAAATTCAAAACTTTTTTGTATTGTATCGTTGTAAATAATAATTTAGATAACTGCACAAGCGTTTTATTCTACTAATGATTTATTCGATGAGAGAGACGTCTTTCGTCTTATAAGGACATTGTCAATCTCATTGAATAAATCATTAGTAGAATAAAAGGCTTGTTTTATTTATTTCGATATGGAATTCTACTACCTAAACACCGACAAAGTGAATTAGATAACTGCATTAATGAGTGCGTCATAGAATTAATTATTTCAATTTAATTAAGGTTGTTTAATGAACTTTGATTGTAAAATAAATATTAGTTTATTAATAGGAATTCAATGTTTTGAAAATTAATTCCAACGCTAAAATAATAATAGGTATAGAATAACCTTTACACAGATCCGAAGGACAACAATTTATTGATGTGAATTTTAATTAAATAAACACGTTCAAATGTCAAGTGCATCATTCCAAACAACAAAAATATACCATTATACAATATTCTAGACCGCACATCAAATGAAACACACTCCAAACACTCAAGTCAAGTAAAATGCAAATTATAGAGTATGATACCTGCATTCAATTACAAAACGAGTACATGTACACAATACGTGGGAGATAGATGACAAGTTGGTACTCGAGATGCTGAGTTGCGAATACTTGTAATTTAATAATTTATTTATTTATTTATTTATTTATTTAACACAATATACGGCAATTGCCTTTACAAGTATACAGATAAACTTTATAACGTCACACAATCATTCAACATATGTACAAAAATATAAAAACAGACAAAACATTCTCCAGTTAAAGTCAAAAAATAAAAATGAAAATTTAAATACAAATAAAATAAATTCATTAAAAGAAATAAAATAAAATAATATTATGAAACTACAAATGTAACAAGTACTAATAATAAATATGATATCACTGATGCAATTATGCAAACATACCTACCATCACGACATTTCCCACAAGTGGGGTAGCCAGCGTACAAATTTCATGTAATTATTGCTGATATAAAAAAACAAAGAGTTTGATTATTTCCTAACACGGCAAGAATAACAAGCCCACATAAGTCCTCTTTCACGACACAAGCTTTTAGCTTACTGTAAAAGGTGTACAGTATAAGGTTGTACTTGGGTTTATAACAAAACCAACAAATATCTTTTTATATATATATATATATATATATATATAATAATAAAAAAATACACCTGCCAAAACGATGACAATGAAATAAAAAAAACAAAAGTGATTATAAGAATAATTAATCTCCCTGTATAAAGATAAATAAATGCAAGGAAATATTATACTCCTCTACTAATATATCGGTGATCCTGAATGTCTTTTTTGTTGACACGGACACCTTGCATATTCATTGCATGTGGCTGGTCTGCTGGCTACTCTACATATGAGATAGCAGGTAGCATAGCTGTTGATTTAACATATTTAAATACAGGTACATACAATAAATATTTGTACATGTTGATGGTTAGTTTCTTGTCTTACATTATATAGGTTTGGTTAGAGCGAGTGTCAATTGAAATAACGGTATTGATTTAGTTGACGTTGATTTTGTCAAACTCCATGTTAAAATACATGGAAGAAAACAGAATTGGTTAAGATTAGTTTGAAAATGACTTTGTAAGTCGAAACCAGGTCACCAAACTCGTATAATTAAATACAAAGTAAAACCAAAACCATTTGTGTTTTCTTCCATGTAGAATAATGATGTTAAAACAATATTTCATATCCGTGAAATGGATTTCAATTTGTACTGTTATAAAAACACACATTAGTTAGTAAGTATAGAGTAAATAAAAAAGTAATTACGCAAATAAAGTGGAAATGTCTAACAGCGAGGGAGATAGATAGACATTAAAATAATTATGTATGTACATTCAGTGCCCGAGGGCAGGAAGCGTCCGATAAGATACACGTTGTATTAGCCCATATTTTTACCACAATATACTGAAAATAACATAATATACGTACATAGTAAATGGATATTACACTTACTCGAGCAAGTAAAAACGCATGCTCAAACTAATAACTAATTTAACACACTTATGTACCTACTGTGTGCCTACTTTTATTGTACCACTTAATTGCCCACAGAACTAAAAATCATAGATTAATTCAACATTTAAGTTTAGGTTTAATACGTATTATAATGATAGATACTATTTGATATTTATGTATCATATCCATGAACTATGAATAAAATATTGCGTAAAAAGTAATTAATTAATGTCACACCTACAAAAAGAAATGATGTGCAAATAAATAAAGTGCATGGAAAACAAAAGTCTAAAGCAGCTGTAAATGGCGTGACGTAACGACACTATGCGGCAAAACTATCAAACAAATAATATCTAATGTGTATATGGAACAATACAACGTAACACACTGCAGTTTACAAAATTAAGTACCGAATGTATGCACCTACTACAGAACAGAACAGAGCAACCTTTTGTCCTACTTCACATAATAATAATATTGTCATAGGGAATGCCGTGTAACACGCCAACCAACAACGTGGTGCATCGCGTACGAGGCCTTTGTTCGTAGAAACCTCTTCAATTACCTATAATAAAATTTCCCGCAATAAATGTGTTCATTTCTCAATACAACCGGAGACAGAAGACAAAACTTAAAAAAAAGACAAAACTATCTCCTAAGCTGTAATTTAATCCAACAGGCCTCTTTCACTCATGACCTCTTTCAAAGATATAACTGATGTACCTAATGTTATCTCTAATATAGAAATTTGGTAAAATTCCATTAAGTAGGACGTATACACTATATACTAAAACAATAACCTAATCCAAGTGCGGAGTTCCAGGAGTATAATAGATATCCCACATTTCCATGCAAGTGAACTCAGCGCCAATCATGTCCCTTATCCTGAATGGTTAAGTATTGTAACGCGGAAAAGACGACTTACATGGTTGTTAGATTCAGTATTTGGTCCAACAATTGCCTCACATGCAAGAGAAGCGGTGATGGAAGATAATATAAAATACAAAATGCAAACGCTACATCACATCACACGGTAAAAGATTCACAATATTATACACAATTAGTGATCACACATAGTAACTGTTACACTATTGTAAAACAATGCATTAACGATAAAACAATGAGTGCTATGCCACGCGACTATGTATGGTACAATAATTGATTCAATACACAATTACAATTTAGTTCAATTCATTATTAGGTAATTAATATAGCAGAAAATTAACTACGTGCACGTGTGTTTTCATCCGCATTATTTGTTGCAAATAATGTCACTTACCGCCAGCCCCAGTAGGTAGTACAATATCGTTATGTTAATATATACAATACTCGTACATTGTACTTTGATATAAATTGAAATGGGAAATACATTATATTGCCTCTCGGAAGAGATTCTAAATGATAATAGGTATGTATATTAATTACTGGCAACCGTATAAACGGATATTGGAATTGCTATTTAACGATTCAATACCCTTAAATAAATCATACGGGATTACCGGAATAGTGCATTTCACTTATGTAATTGGTAATAAGAAATAGATAATTATATCAAGTTATATAAAATGTAACGAGAGATAAATGCAATGATTTCATATAAAAAAATAACAAACACAGAATATGTATTTATTTGTTTTCTATACCTATTATTATTCAGTTTAACTTAGTATTTTAATTTTAGACTTCGACTATGTAGAAGGATCGCTTCAAAAAATAATCAATAAAATAAAATTAACTAATAAAAACCGCGAAAGTTTGAAGAATAGTTTTTTAAAACTATTTTATGCAATAGAGGCAAAAAAACAAATTTAATAGTTTAAAAATACATAAATAAATCAATGTCTATAAATAAATGTAAATAATGATTATGTACTAGCTTGTCGAATAATTTACTTGATGCAAGAAACATTTCAAAAACAAGCAATAACAATAATCGTTACAGATAAATCAATGTAAAAACATTGCGCGAATATCGCATATTATGTACCTTATCATTAATATATCGACAATAATGTACCTACAACAAAAACGATAGTGATAACAGATCACTACACAATATAACGACATAGTTTATTATTATTATTTATTATGATACATGTTGTATTGGAAGCTGAAATCACATGGCCATTAATCAAGACTAAACAATGTAATACATATGTTATATAGTATTATGTAGATAGAAAGATTGCTACGTATTATTTCGATGGGGAGGAGGTCACGGACCAATCAAAATCAAATTAGAGAAACCTATCATGTATGTACGCACCATATTCACAGTAGGTACATATCTTATCCCGTAGAGCACCCGGTAAAGAATTGGTCTCCCAATCTTCTGCGTAAGTTTTCGAGTGTCCTGTAAAAGGCAGGTGTTCGAAAAAATTAAGACATTTTACTTCTTAAATTCAGCGATGAGGCTTGCCACCCATCCTGAATGTCTTGATTTTATATTGGCACGAAGAGGACAGTTTGCATGTTTCTTACATGCAGCTGATCTGCTGGCTACCCCACTTGTGGGATATGCCGTGATGGTATAGTAGTAGTAGTAGTACATATCTTATAAAGGCAATACGGAATATCATAACGTAATAAATAATGGCTCTGTATTATAATGTAAACTAGCTTCAAACTTAAACCCAAATATAACCTGAAATTATTAAGAAAAAATAATTAATTTTTTAAATCGACTGAGATCTGGTGTGGGAAACTGCGCGACAATAGGGAACGATGGGGCTTCCTACAGGACGAATCCGGAGCATGTGACTGTGGTGCAGCACAGACTATGCCACACTTGTTGGAGTGTCCATTGTGCACCGTCACTTGCACTATGGAGGATATTTTTGACGCATCTCCACCTTCTGTGCGTTTTGCACAGTACTGGAGATCAGTTTGATTTTTTTCTGGGTTTCGACACGATAAAATAAAAAATAAAATTAAGAAAAAAGGCTTTGTGGCGTTTATGATTAAATAAAAATAAATCAAAGGACAAATTCTCTAGTTGTTGTTTTTCGGATTTGCCATGTCTAGTTTTATTTTGTCGACGTTTTGGTGCACATGCTGGCCTCATCTTCAGGATATGAACAACCAGACAACCAGATAGTGAAGATAGCCATGAAAGAAAGAAAAGAAAGACAAATTGGGTATCATACACAACGACTAAAAAAGATTGACAATGTCCTTGAAAGACGAAAGACGTCTCTTACAATAAAAATGTATAAACTTATAAAAAAAAACATTTTCTTCATCAACTAAAAAGTGGTGAAAAATGATTAAAAGGACAATACAGTGTGAATAATTTTTCATTGATATAGGTATTTACATAACTAAATAACGGTTTACTTTTTTAGAAATCTTTGATTTTTTCTAATGATGGAGGTAATTTGTGAATGCATTCACAATATCACTAATATAAGAACGACCTAATATATATACTGCTTCAGAACAGACTCAAGTCTAGCTAGGCAGTAAATTCCATTATTTGTTATAATTATTTTAAGAACATGTGTATTTAGATTTAAGATAAAGGGAAGTATTGTTATAGATGGAAGAAATCATAGTGATAATCTCGCACTGAATATTCATCATTATCGCCCTCAACGCTCCTCTCGGGAGCACAGGGCAGAAACCAGTCTCCTCCATTCAGAGCGTCTCTGAGTCAATTGCGTCACCTCTTTCCACGACATTCCCTGCGCTCTGATATAGCGTTGTCATAGGAACGGTGTATTGTGAAAGAGGGACGCCCGGGCCGACGGAACCCTTGCGGACGGAAGAACAGTGCTCTTTTTGGCCAACTATCATTGGGCACTGAATATTATTGTCCAAATATTTTGTATTTTATATGGTTTTGTTAACGCTGTTACATAAGGATGATATGCAAAAAAATAAACATACACACATATTAACGAACTAAATTATTTATGCGAGAATCGCTATACATAATTTGAAGGTGATATTGTATAACATTATGAAAATGTATGTACAGCTACAATATTACTTAAACTACATTCCATCAATTATTATTTATATTTTTGTATAACGGTACTCTATTACAGGCCGGGCTATCGTCACTACATTATTCTAATAACAGTATGGGTATCCCATTATGGACTGACACAACATCATTTTTGAAACAAACAAAAAAACAAAGACTTACAAAAAATTGGCAAAAAGTGCCATTATGGCAATTTTACACGAAGAAATATAGTAACACTTTCTGTGTTTTTTTTATTAAGAACTAATACAATATGATGAAAAAATACGATAAGAAAGTACATTACGTGTGACAAAATGTAAAAAAAAAAATATTTGCAACGCAATTAATAGAACATTACGAGATAGAGAAATGGTACAATGAAACATAAGTTTCAAGCTATATATCTATACATTTTTAAGGAAAGAGTGACAAAAATATATAGGTACATAGCTGAGAGAAAATGTACTCAGAGACGTGGCCGGCCGAGGATTGGATGACCAGACCATGTAGACATACCCTTATGTTACTTATTTACATTGCTATTATGAACATACCTATTTTAATATAATAATTTGTCTATTGTGTGACATTGTCAAGAATGTGTAACTACTATGTCTCTAATAATATGATATTACTATACAATGTTCTATCGAGAGGTACAAAAGGCAACACGCAGCTTTTTATTAGCTTACATTGTAACACCATTTGCATGTCGGTATATACCTACTAAGAATACATTTAGTAATACATATTATCCAGGAGTACCTACTCCACACTCTACTACAGTAATGTATCTTGCAGATGCCTAAATGTGTAATACATTATGTAGGTACCTAAACTGAGGAAAACATCATAAATACACATTGGTGATGAGTATGGACGAAACGGATAGACGGATAACGCACACTTGGATTAATTGAAAGGTATCTCGCCTTTGTGATAAACTCGCCGTCTGTTAATTGATTGTTTTTCATATTACTATATTTATATTCTATATATTTTTAAAATTGTATTCAGTAAAAATAGATAGTATGCTTTGTATGCTCAATTATTGCTAAGGTGAACACTGTCATGGTGAGCGATTGAGAATAAATAAATAAAATGTAAAATTGCTTGTATTCAATGTACAGCCAGAATAAATAAATGAACAAAACCTGTCAAGGCTCTTGGAATTAGATAATTGGAAATCTAACGGCTGGATATTTGGTCAATGTTATGATGTCTTAAGCTAAAAGTTTTTTTATGCCATGTTGAATAAAAGAATGCGTTTAATCATGGAGCTTGTGAAAAAGTTCTGAACACGTGAACTTTCTTGAAACTTGAACGTAAATTCTATAAAAATATATTTTATTTACCTTACTGCACCTTACTACATGAATTAACCGATTAGCTTGAGTTGATTTTGATCTTTTTGGATGTAATCACTACTCGGTAGGATAGTAATTTTGAATTCCGTGATTACAAATACAATCCGACAGAGAGTCAGTTCTACATCAGAGTTGGGGGACCTGACATGACACTAATAGAAGAAGTAAAATGAATCCAAATAGATCGGACACCGAATATGCGTTTCATCTCTATTTGTGAGCACATTATATTGCGAACCTCTATAATACATATTATCACACACAGATTCATAGTAAATGTTGTGGATAATGATTTATCCGTATGTTATACCGAGTAACCTATTACACATTATTATGATGTGATGTGCCGCCTAAGGGTCTGAGCGAAAAGCAATTTGCATATCTACTACATGAACATAAAAACACATAAAAGTGTACTTACTTAAAAATATATTTTATTACAAAGTCATCGTTTCCTATGAATTTATAGCCTTCTCTAAGATCGATGGATGTATTATAGAATACGCAGTGACTATGGAATTTTCAAGAACCTGTCGTAAAATCTTCAGGATGTCATCCAAATTTTGTTTTTCCCAAATCACATTTTCGAGTCTTGCGAATTTTCAAATTAGCAGCGTCCACATTATCGACAGATCTTGTTCTTCTTTCCTTTTTTTTCGTTGTCAATAAATTTAAACAATTTTCTTCCACATTTAGAAATCGAAAAAAACATTCGTTTACAACTTTAGTCTGAATGCAACTGTATTTACGAGTGAATAGTTAAAATATAATGGCAGTTATCCTTCAGATATTTATCTCTGAAAATCGCTCAACTTAATTCTCATATTACTTTCACAGATGACTGGCCAAGTGATTGACTAAGCATAACAAACATGAAAGGATTGAACTCGATAACGTTTCAGTTCAAAGAACTTCATAATAGGAATGACAAAATTAAGGTGAACATTGATGAGAAAAAGCGTTTCCAGAAATTGTAGAGAAGTAATCCGCGGATCACCCGGTAAAGATTCTGTTTCCCACTCTTTTTACAAATTTTTGAGTGTCCTACAAAAGCCAGGTGTTCGAAAAAATAAAGACATCTTTACATATTAAATTCAGCGATAAGGTTACCCATCCTGAAAGTTTTAATTTTTTGTTGGCACGGAGAGGACAGTTTGCACGTTTATTATGTGCGACTGATCTGCTGGCTACCCCACTAATGAGATATCCCGTGATGGTATAGTAGTAGCAGAAGAAAGTTATATTTTATCAACTATAAATTTGTTTAGATCTGTAATTCAGTGAGAAATTCGTTGTCTCACTATTATCTTACGAAAGTTTAACTTTCATCCCATCCAATTTGGTTCGTCCACTCCAAAAATTACTGACAGTAGGATAATTCTAACGTGTTTTTACTAGGTTTTTTATTGCCCAAACTTTTTTTTTGCACCGGTCACTGTGAGATGAACTAGAGATTAGTGTTTAATATAATAATTGACACTTGTAACAAGATAACTGTGTAAGCAGTAATAATAATAAAGATACAAAGAAGAGATAAAATTAGCAATGCGTAAATAGTTAACGTTCAAATAAAAATCACACTTATGTATCTACAAGCGACAACATTATTATTACGTTACAATGTATATATGTATGACGGATAAAACTCTTCAAGAGAAGTAGAACGATATTTATTTGGGCGGAAATTGCAACACTTCACTCTACATTGGAATATTTGCTTAAGGCGGATGAGAAGAAGAAATTGTAATAATACAGTAAAAAGAACGCTGACTCCTTTATTATTCTTACTTATTAAAATTTTCATAATTATTTTTATCAAACATGGTAGAGCAATGATGGTTTGAATGTACTTGTTTAAAAAATAGAGAAATGATAATTTTCACATACCTACATATATATAATTACAAGAATATTCTATTCTATTCTATTTTTCTCAAGGCCATCCACTCGTTTGCGAGTGATTTATAATTACAAGAATAAACTATGAAATATACGAAAATAAATACTGTTTCTTAATGTGTACCTACATAACAATATGCAGGATTTGTACGAGAACATTATACTAGTGTTGATTCTGTCACAACACATATAAACTTAAATGAAATAACACCGCTCGCCGGCATTGTGATAGATACCTACCGACAATACAAAATAAAAAGTTCAATTCTGCATTACCGGTAGCAATAACAGAAACAACATCAAATGAGTACGTATTCTATGATAGAACTGTATCGGTAAACAATGTCCAGTTATTATGAGAAGCGCGACACTGCAACTACATAATTTATTAGTAGATAGGTATATAAGTAGTATTAGTATGATGGGAACGAAACAGTTTCGTGTCTCTTCTTTCTCTCGTTTCAATTTATGATCATCAGTAGATATAACTAACTAACAACAAGTCCTACGTGTAGCAATAATAATTTTATGTATATATGTACAATACTAACATCGCGATGGATTCTGTTGTTTAACGGTAACATAATATTATTACCAATGTTAGATAACTAACTAACTCGGCACAGTTCGGAAACAAATGACAAATAAATAGTTATTCAGTCGACTAATATTGTTTAGTTATTTCCTGACGGCATAAAAGAAAAGTTATTATAGACCGTCACAGTACAGGTTACAGGTATTTCACACTAGTTAATGATCCCTGAATGAATAATGGAATATCATGTCGATCTGTTCGAAAACTCGGCCAAATAAACCACATTATGAAGAGTATCTGGAACCAGCATAGTAAAATACTCGATAAAGATGCTTTTTTAGGGGTCTTGAGATTGATATCTGTTATATTTGGCTGAAAGAAAGAAAATGTCTTTATGCTGAAAAGACACCCCGTCAAAATCTATTATACCAATAAATTTCATATTTGTTTTAATTTGTACATCTAGAATGGGTGGATAGCCAATCTTTGAATACGTAATTTTCTGTCTAATGAGAAAAGTTTTACGAAAAGCAGTTCGCAACATGTTTTAAATATAATGTATAAAAAGTGAGAGTACTATATTAATCTACGCCTTCGCGAATACACTTATAAAGGAAAATACAGTAAAAAAATGAAAAGAAGTAATTGTCTGTTTTATCCGATCGAATTAAATTTTGTACACGTGCATCTTTTCGTGGTATTGAATTAACAATAATTTAAAGGAACGAAACAAGCGTAAGCACTTGAATGCTGTAAAAAAAAAACATTTCACCGTTTATTCGCTTTATGTGGATAGCAAAGTGAAATAATAATATGAGCCATCTTGGAAAAAGGGCGAAACTACCTATATTATTATTATTATTAGGACGCTTTATAATCGTACGTGAAGTAAGTAGGTAAGTAGATATATTTCTGTTGAACTGTGCACCTAAGTACCTACGTTTACGCGAATATCCCAACTAGGTATGACGACAAAATAAAACATGCGTACGATTACTTACAACTTTATATGTCGCTGCATACTGCAGTGGAAAGACATGAAATCCGGACCCGAAAACTACGAATATTAGAACATCATGACTGAGTTTACTAATTTCAATATTATTTAGTAGGTACTTGCTTGCTTTTCGTGATTATTCATAAAGTATTTTTTTTTAAACTTGAGGATCATACTAAAGCATGGGTCCTCTTTTGGAATAAGCGAAATTAATGTATCAAAACACTTTATTGATAGTATACAACTACATTTGTATACTTTAGATTATTAGAATTAGATTAAACTAACGTACAATTGATTGAAAACAATGATTTTTTTTTAATAATAAAAAAATATGACGTGGTATAATATATACTTTGTCTATAATAAATAATCTTTAGTAAAAACAGAGTGCAATTAATAACAATGAACAGTGTAAAAAGTGGAACAAAAAAATGAAACACTAACGCGATATTATAATAAATTTAATTAATAATTATATTATCAAATAACTTTTAAGATGCTTCAAAAGCTAACAAAGCTACACAAAATTATTAAAATATCTTTATATTAATGTAATATGTGTAATGTAACAACAAGTGGTATCTATCATAATACTGTTTGATAATTAATATACATACATGCATAAACTTTATTAGATCATCGCGTGTCTATACTTTGTGAAAATTCGGTTGACACGAATGTGAATAACGTACATCAAACATGACAAAATATAATAAAATAAATAACGGATAATAAATAGTCTCTCGAGATCCATTATCAACCAAAATATTGTAGAATACTTTTTCAATACGTTGTTCATACAAATATAAATATTATCGAAACGTACTTCAGAAATGCGAATGAAAAATTGCAGTCGGTACAAAGTTTAATAAACCTTTATTTACAAAAGTTTGTATGTCAAGAAGTCCCGGAAAGCAGTATCTTAACCATTTTGGATCAATATAATCTCTCTCGATAATAATAAGAATACATGAATGTGAAAAGGCGAATGTAGTTATCTGCCCAACCCACAAACGATGCCGCGTGCGGGAGTACATTTCGTAAATTTCACATAATCTATTTTTCTAAAATCACAAATAACATCGCATACACAATATGACACTGTCTTTTCCTAATGAAATCTAAATGGAAGAAGATTAGGTATAATAAAACTAAATGATAATATTTCATGTTATGATTATAATATTATAATCTCCTTTTAACTTATGATTGTTTCTACTGGCAGGTGGCACTGCGTTTAACAATAATAATTACCATTGCATACCCATAGTAATAAAACACTAGATCACTTGCAAATTCCACGGCCAGATCGGCTGTAAGAAAAGTAGATAATATAATGCTGATACAAATATTATTATTACAACTATCTTTCCATTATGATGTAACGCTACATAACCAACTTACTTATATCCAATAGTTACGATTGTAGTAATTGAGATATTATTAGATAATATTATGTAGGTAGGTACATAACTACATACCGAGGGTATACAACCAAAATGCACTAAGTCAGTCTAGCGCTACAAAAGTTTTCAAAAACTATTCAAGTAATTAACATATTTCCTATGTTTAAATTTGTTTGCAAAGCCTAAAAGTCACTTACCAATATCATCTTAATTAAAGTTCAAATAATACATGACGAATTTGTATTGATCTAAACACTTTTTTTTTCATTTAATTGCCACCATGTCATCTCAAAACTGAAATGACTTAGTGCATTTTGGTTGTATACCCTCGAATTACCCACATACATTGTTAGAGTAGATAATATCTATCCATTATCGTAGATAGAAATAACAAAACATTCGTCTGTATTATCACATTGTTTCGTCTTATGTTATGATACATTGTAATAATGACTTCAGTAAATAACACTAATCGAGTCTATTATAGAGAAATAATACACACACACATACATGAATCATCTCAATCAGCTGTACTGCCGCGTTCTTCTATAAATGATACAACAATGTGTTTATGGATAATTACAATACAATAAAAATATAATATATCAAGACATTTAATAAAATACTTGTATGTATATTATCCATGAGATTAATAATAATTCGTTTTACACCTTCGTCATTGTTTGTCCTCTGATATAAAATTTTGCCGCGTTAAAGTTTTTTCGGTTTGATATTTTCAGTTAAGTTTTAATTCCAAATTCTAAACGTTTAATGTAACTGTATAGTGAATGATGAAATTAAGTTCTAGTTTCCTTTTCAGAACTTTTCACGAAGGAATTAAATAAAGGATCTCTATATGTACATAATAAGTAATGCCATACAAAACTGAACACATAGCTATCAACAAATTTGTCTATGACAATATGAGATTCAATCTTTTGTAAATGATAAGTTTCGAGAAAACGATAAGGTTTAGGAATTCGCAATAAGCTATTCGCCTCGATTATTATTATTATTCCATATGTTACTATTCATCTGAATTCTTATCTAATAATTGAGAAACTTAATGAGTATCCGATCATAGGCGACTTCGATTCTCCTTACAATTCCCCGAATCAGTATAAGAATAAATAATTATAAATAATGATAAAGTCAATTTACAAAACGAATCGCCAACATTTTACATTCCACACGAAACCAATTCAACAATTTCTAGGAATAAAATGAATTAACGTGGTAGTCGTTAAATTTTATTGTGAATAGTGATGAATATAATATATTCTCTTTGCCTTGCGAGAAATCTGTCCCAAAGATTAACAATTAAGTCATTTAAAATAAATAAATCACAAATTCAGGCGATAAACTGAGCCAATGTTCTATCGAATTATGGAAGTTTTTACACTCATTATTTTCTGATATAACACTGCATTCATTGCTTCGTTTTTTTTAAATGGGGCAATCCACACGAACTGAGTGATTTGTGCTTGCTTTGTTTTTTATTGTTTGAGAATCCAAATATAGTTGGCCATGTAGAGAACACTTCTTTCATCTGAAGGGTTTTCGAAGGGTAGGACAACTCTTTTTTTTTTAAATATATATCTGGGTTTTTTGTTATAAACCCAGATACAACCTTATACACCTTTCACAGTAAGCTACTAAAAGCTTGTGTCGTGAAAGGGGAGTTTGCCGGCACCTGGTATCGAACCACGGACCCCATGTTCATGAGGCCGAGACTCTACCTCCAGGCTACCGACGAACTCTCTTCAACAATACACCATTACTATGATAACAACGGAAAATATCGTGTCGTGAAGCGACTCAATTGGAGCACATTTGCTATATATGGAGTGTTCCCGAGATAAGCACTGAAGGCCGGAAGAAAAGAAAATAGTTTCACATCTTGTTGTGTGAACAAAAATGAATCCTCTATTTAATATTAGTTAATTCGATTAATTCATCATGATTATGATAAAGACCACAGTGAAGTATGGATGTTTTAATTGTAATTTACTAAATAACAAAACAGGTATGTATAAAACTTGCATAGGGGTAAAAAATGTAAAGGAAACGCGTAGGTGTTATTGTCTTACAACAATTTGCATTGAACAATATATACATGGTCATTAGCGAAATATTATCAAGCATTGCTCGTCATCTCATCTTTTCATACAATAGTATGGCAACACCCCTTCCATCCATTGTATGTGGAGGAGAATCAAAAGAGTATCCAAAAACTAAAAACGTATTTTTTTGTTTCGATCCAGCCTAAGAATAAAAATATCCATATATAGCATTTTATTTAAAACAACGATATAAACAGATAATTTTCATAGTAAACAGACATCAAGTTTTTCGTAAACATGAAGTATTTCTAGTCAGTCATTTTTTTAATTATTTATTGAATACGAACTATTTTCACAATACACTGTTCCTATGGATACGGACATGAGAGCGTTCTCTGGAAGTCGAAAGAAAAAGTGACCTAGCTGACGTAAATCGCTATGCTGAAAAAAGGGGGCTTGATTCTACACTGTGCTTATGATAGGAACACCACGCGTCCTTGAGACGGATACTCCATTAAACAGCGCCGAATAAATCATCAAACGTGCATACATACAAAGGGCGAAATAAAATAATAAACTAATAATAATAATATAATAATAAAAATCTTTATTGCACAAAAAAAAAACATTATTAAAATATAAATATTGTAGAACCAGACAAATAAATTTGTGCAATGGGCAAGTTTATCGCAGAAGCGCGATATCTTCCAACTAACCCATCATTTTATTTTATTTGAATAAAATATACCACTGCCAGCTTGACAGTTGTTAAACCTAATTGCTGGATAGTTGAATCATCAACTACTTTCCAGTGTGGACAACGCTTACAATGTTTGGAATTTCGGACAAATGGAAGTATACGCTATCCAGGCGGTCGGTGGGTTTCCTTCAATACTGAACAACCCTCATATGATAACGTTATATACATACTTTTCTGGTTAACCTTTCCTTTGTTTAAAATTATGCTCAATACGTGTGTAATTAGTCGAATGATTGATCGTCAAATGGATTACATTGTTCTGCACATGGAGATATTATAACGTACGCGCAGGCAGCCTCAATAACAACAAAACAATACTACATGATTTAGTACTATTGGCCGTAACACAGATGAGATAACAAATGACGAATCAATGAAATTCATAATTAATTGGAAGATGTTGAATGATGACGCGATTGCAATTCAATTAAACATTGGAACAATGCAATTGCCGGTATATTAGTCTCAGAGGTTGCACATCAATTAATAAGTAACGGCATTGACCTACAGAAAACAGAAATTATATAAACTACATTGATTTCAATTGAACTATGTTCGGTACCGATATTATTAATATAATCTGACGATATGAATGTCTGTCCTTATGGGATTTAATTTGAGTATGTATTTCAAACTTACCAGTGTTTTCATGAGGGCTGATAATTCTTTGGTGACAACAGCAAACTTTAGGAAGGCGGCTCCTATGTCAGGTTCAGAATCTCTGTCTTTATTGAGAGCATTGCCCCCAAGCCTCTCAAGGGCTCGGGCCAAATACATCTCATTATCCACATGAGCTGGAAAAAAGAAAAATAACAGATTGTTACAGCAGAAAAACAAACGGATATTTATTACTACTATACCCATATGCCGTATCCCAAGTGACGTTGAAAGGCTTGTAGATTCATTCTTTTAGAGAGTAACGATTTTCAAGAATTGGTCAGTCATCGGAAATTTGTGCAGTTAAATTTCTAATTCGCCTCAAGAGATTTCAGAATACGTACGCTCAGTGAGAGATAAGGCATTCATTATAGTACAAAATATTTATCGAGCAATTGATCCTTAATTATCCATATCCGTTTTGCGTAATGGTGTCAATGAGCAACAGATTAGAGTTCCTAATCATAGAACATAGCAACTGATAACAATAAAGACAAAGATAAAAAAATATTGAGCATTAATGATTGAATAACATTTATTATACATTACACATGTACATGGCAACATTGATAAATATATTATCAGAATAATAGTTTGTTGATATTAATTAGTCCATCATCGATTTCTGTAAGTTTTCGTTTCGTTTCATTTGCAATTCAATAATTTGAACAATGGATGAAACAATAATAAAATTTCAGATTCACATAACTAACAACAGTATCTTAACCATAAATATTTCAACGGCGCAACATTCACAAAATAATAATTATTATTGAGGGAAGAATAGAAAGAAGGGAGTACAGTTTAGTTTAATGCACAATGTTTTAGTTCATAGAAACATATAACATGGATAAGCAATACATGTAGTGTACAACGTATTGCAGCTACGACAAAAATAAAATCATATTCATCTACAAAATGGTGACAATAAAACATATGTAGTATTATTATCACAGTTATTATCTTCAACGTCTTATTTTATTATAACACGAAGAATTTTGACTATCCTATCCCATTTTCTTATAACACGAAGAATTTTGACTATCCTATCCCATTTTCTTATAACACGAAGAATTTTGACTATCCTATCCCATTTTCTTATAACACGAAGAATTTTGACTATCCTATCCCATTTTCTTATAACACGAAGAATTTTGACTATCCTATCCCATTTTCTTATAACACGAAGAATTTTGACTATCCTATCCCATTTTCTTATAACACGAAGAGTTTTGACTATCCTATCCCACTTGAGCACAAATCACTTATACCGGGTGGAATGCATATGAATAAAAATATCCCACTTGTGGGAGATGCCGTGATGGTATAGATAACACACATAACTTGATAATTTGTATATTACGGTGGTGTATGACATTTGAGCATTATTATTACAATATATATCTCTTGTATGACATTTAAGCATTATTATTACAATATATATCTCTTGCACAAAATTTAGAAAGCGAGACGAATGCAAAAATATTTATTACAATGATAATAATATAATGCAATAGTGACACAAAACAGACGACTTCAATAATAATGATAATAATGAACTCTGTGAGAGGGCGGAGTCTGCGATCCAGATGTCAAAATAATGATACGGAACGAACTCTATATGCAATCACTAAATATAAGCTAGGTGTTTTGGAGAGGTGAAATTATCATACAAATAAATATGTAAAAAATCTCTGTGAATTTAAAATGAATTTAGATTGCAATTACAACATTTAAAAGCATTTAAATTTTTGCCATGCAGATCAGGCAAACCTAAATATATTTATTAATCTCTCTTTATACAACATTTTCCCGGATTCAGATTACATTTAATATGACAATTATCATATGAGAAAAAATGAGTACTGCGACGCTGTTTGGGATGAATTTAGGGTTATTTTTAAGCCAGATTCCAACGTTCTGTAAAAATAATTTGATTATAATTTATACAGTACGTACATTTTTTTATAAGCGAATAAACGAATCTAATAATAATAATAACACAAACACATGGTATTGTAATTACAAGTTGGTTGCACAACACTGCATACGGCAGTCAGTACCTAATCACATGAATTATGTATGCAAAACGTGATGTTGCCTTTTCGTCCGTAGAAAGTGAAAATGAGATGCTGCATCATTTGAGAACGGCGCCGTGTGAACCACGATACATTCATTATGTAGGCAGGTATATAATATATTATATTATATGATACATAATAACACAACGCATGCAAGAAAAATGTTGTTGTAAAGGGTTGCACACAAAACATGCCGTGTCACCTTGACCTAGTAATAATATGATATTGTTACTTGCATACTTTTGCACGTGCCAGCAGACTACCAACTGCATAGGGGAACAATAAGAAAATTGTTTTCTCTACTTTGAGAAAGTATTCTAAATCTATTGTATTATTATTATTATTATTTGGATGATTTGTAAAGCGCCGTTTTGTGAAAAAAATCCACCTCAAGGGCGCTCTTTACTAACTAAGGTTGTGCCTGGATTATTCCGTGAGATTTCTTGAATAGATAAGTATTGTAGGTATTTACGGTTCGTGTTATTATAAAAAAAAAATAAACGTAGGTATACTAAAAAGTGGTTGTAACAAAAGAACAGCTCACAGTGTGCTAAAACGGGTAAGGTTAGGTTGAGATAGATATAATTATAATAGGTACATCTTTTTACATGTTTCGTTTATTTTTTCAAAGTCATTTCCATATATTTTTTTCTTTTTTCTCAACGTAACCAAACCACCGCATTAAAATAAAGCTCTATGTTCTCTTACTATTCAATGTAAGTTTAAGAGTGTCCTGCGAATGGCAGGAATTCGGAAAACATCAACGAATAAGACATTTAACAGCTTTAATTCCGCGAAGATACATGACATCCATCCTGAAAGTTTTTAACTTTTGTTGGCACGGAGAGGACCACTTGCATATTTTTTAAATGCAGTTATTCCGCTGGCTACTTCGCTTGTAGGAAACCTTATAAAAAAAGTATCGACAAATAATCAAGATTTTTCAGTTATTTTGAATTCCAGATTTTATGTGTATTCGTGTTGGTATGCTTTTTCATCCATAGGACCGATGTGGTATCCCTATGACATTACCGACATTATTCATCACGCCCTCTAGCAATGAAGAATCTTCGCATTCATTTTAATACATAATTTTTAACAATATATAACCGGTTTTATAACAGGTAGGCGATTTATATAATCGCATCACCTTTTATTGTATCGCAGATTTTTTAAATTGAATTAGGACGGATATGTAGGTCCAAATACTTGCGAAATTGAACATTAATAAGAATAGCGTAAATTTGTGAAGCAAAACTAAAAAGGATAGATTAATACATTATGACTAAACAATTAAATTTAATACATTACTTAAAAAAAGTGTTCCTTGACGAATGATCATAGTTTCGAATTCCACTTCCTCTGAAAGACGTTTTCATGATACAAATTTTAGACACTGTAATTTGTGCGATGCGATAGTATTTAAGTACGTAATTTATAACGAAATGATATCATTATTATTTTTTAAAGAAAATATATAAAGGGTTGTTCAACAAGAACTTTGTTTTTTAATTGTGGCAACACCAGCAACATGATAGTTTTGACATTTAATTTTTTGACGTATTCGTAGTGGATGCATTGGCAATTGTTGCAATGAATTCAATTTCGCTTGAAAATCGCATTAAAATAATTAAAATCCATTATGAAAATGGTGGTTCTGCTAAAGTGACATTTCGTCAAATTCGTGATATTTTCGGACAACATAATCGTCCTTCTGAGACCGCTATTAAGAATTTGGTCGCTAAATTTGAGTCGACAGGCTCGATACAAAATGTGTTAACACCAACGCGTGTACGACCGGGTCGTTCAACTGAAAACATCGCAGCCGTGAGCCACAGTGTTGAAGCAGATCCAAATTTGTCAATTCCTCGACGTTCTCGACAATTGGGGTTATCCAAAACCACCACATGGCGAATTTTGCGTAAGGATTTGGCTTTGAAGCCTTACAAGGTTCAACTGGTGCAGGAATTGAAGCCGAACGACCATTCAAATCGCCGTAGATTCGCTCAATTCATTCAGGAACAACCCGCTGGTTTTTCTGAAAAAAACATTTTTTCAGACGAAGCCCATTTTCACTTGTCAGGGTACGTCAACAAGCAAAATTGCCGCATTTGGGCTTCTGAAAATCCTAGAGCAATTATTGAGAAGCCGTTGCATGCTCAGCGTGTCACTGTATGGTGCGCTGTGTGGTCTGGAGGCGTGATTGGGCCGTTTTTTTTCGAAGATGAGACTGGAAATGCGGTAACGGTCAATGGATCACGCTATCGCAAGATGTTGACAACTCAATTTTGGCCTATTATTGATGACGTGGATATCACTGACATGTGGTTTCAACAGGACGGTGCCACATGTCACACAGCCAATGAAACGATCAATTTATTGCAAACCAAATTTCCCGATCGCATGATTTCACGAAACTCAGCTGTTAAGTGGCCAGCCAGATCGTGTGATTTAACGCCACTGGATTATTTTTTGTGGGGCTATGTTAAGGACAGAGTATATACGGAGCCAATCGAATCGATTGCAGCCTTAAAACTCAAAATCCGTGATGTGATTAGCGAAATAGTCCCGCCATTTTGCCAAAAAGTGATTAAAAACTTTGATGAAAGAATCGACATCTGTCAGCGTGCTCGTGGTGGACATTTGTCAGATATCATTTTTCATGCATAATTGCCAAACTTTTCTCTTTGTAATTCAATAAAAATTTTAATCATCTTCATCAAATTTTTTTGTTTTATTTTGTTTTAAAAAACAAAGTCCTTGTTGAAAAACCCGATATTTAAACAACGACGTAGTAACGTAACAACGCAAAGAATAATATTTTCTCAGAAGGACCAAATCGACAGGTCCGGTGGCGGGACCTCGGAGAATTAATTATGTCACGAACCAAAGCGTCCTTGATAAGGAAGAGAAGAACACAAGATACAATCTCTGCTGACATTGATAAAATACATCAAACCACAATCATAATAATACTACATAATATAATCATGGAGTTTCAGAGATGAGGGGAAAATAATTAGTGACTTGAAAGAGAGTTTGGCAATCATTATCAATAGATAGATATATTATGTATAGAATTGTGATTGGACGACTGGGGGTGATTATTATTATAAATTTCCAATAGGAAAAAAAGCTGTGGAAATGACAATTCAAAGGTCAGACTCTCGCCAGAAAGACGGCCCGATAAGATAGGTAGTTATAAAAGAAGAATTAACAATTTTATTACGTGTGTTTTTGTACGTGTAATTTATTTATTTATTTATCACTTGTGTACGGCGTGAGCCTTTTACATGTTAAACATATAACAAAGCAGAAAAAAACAATTTGACAGACAACAATAAAAACTGATAAAAAATGAATTGGTACAAATTTATAAAAATAAACATTAAGATATAACAAAAATGGTAGTAATTTGAACAAAAACAGCAATAGTATTAGAATAAAACAATTAAAGTAAACTAAATTAAATTAAATTAAACCATACAGAGACTAATGCGATATCTATTAGATATTTAAAGGATTATGGAAGATTAAAGATCGGTCATTTGTCGTCTCAGAAAATGCTGACAACAAATTTTAGACAATAAATTTGGTATGGTCAGAAATCCCAATGAAAATGAGGACAGAGGCCTGTAGAAAGGAAGAAGTATATGCACGTAAAACATTTTTTAGCACAAAAATTTAAATAGAAACTTACCCGAAACAAACATTTTAGTGGAGTATTGTACAATAGGGAACATTCACAAAAAAAAATTTTCAACCCAAAAAATAGTACAGAAAATTAGAAAAATTATGGTACTTTTTATATTTTTAAATGTGCATTTTTAAGGTTTTTATCGCCATTTAAAAAAGCAATTTTCACACTTCGCCGCAAAAAGGTCCACTCGTGGCGGAGCAGTGTTTGACGATATCAGGCGCTACAAACAGTACTAAGAGTGAAACGTGTGGCAATACAAAATAGCGACTAGCGACGTCACACCGGATTAATTCAATTACAGAAAATATGGATTTTTAAAATGAAAATAATGAATGAAAAGTTTTATTTTATGGTTTCTTATTAGGATATTCATGATCAGCGTATATTTATTAATATGAATTGATAACATTTATTCATATTCCTCACACATGCATGTTCCCTATTAACAACCATTAAAAAACAAGCTTCCACATAGGTATCTAAAATATTCTATTAAAAAATAACTCTTAAACGTAACTGGAAGGCGAAAAACTAACGAGAAAAGTTTATTTTTGGGGAAAACTGCGATAATTCGAGTTGATCACTGGAAGTGTTCGAAGAAAGTAAGCATGGGTAGACAGACAATGGGCACTTATCTTTGTAAGTGGTTGACAGGAGAGTTAACTATATGAATATCTACATCCTCAATGTAGAAACAATAAGTTCCAAAGAAAACTTGACTAAAGCGTGAAGAGGTTCTATTATTGGATATTGACCGGGCAGTCGATATATTTAAGAGTTTAACATTAAATAAAATGTTTATCATATCAGCATTAAGCGTATTCCTTCAGAGTCAACTCATAGCATTTTTAATTTACGACAATATTAAGATTTGTATGGAAAGAAATATTAATTTAGATTGGCTCATTCAAAAAATACGAGTTAAATAAAAAGAACCGTGAAATATTTCATATTTATTATAATAAAAAAATGTATATATATAAATAATATTTAATTGAATGAATTATAATTATCTCAAAATTAATCAAATCAATCTTATAAGATAATAATAATTTCATAAGAAAAATGGAGATCATACTGTTATTCTAAGGATTTTGATAAAAGTTGATTAAAGAAGAGTGAGGACACAGTGTGTTATTGATAGCTTTGAGCGAAAAAATCTCTGACGTGGAGAATATATACGACGGTCATTAATAAAGAAAAGTTTATGTGTGTCTCTCAATACATCAACATCCATGACAAGAAAACAGATGAAATTCAATTAGTCACAATGACAGAAAACTAGTGCCAGCTAATAAACTTATGTGCAAAAAAATCTATTCGGATATACTACAGTAAATATAACGCATGGAAAAATTCTTCAAGTAATAATGAATAAGAGGAGAAAGAACATACGTGTTCACTAAGGATCAAGAAAAACTACAATATATTATTATTCTAACGAAAATTTCTTTGATAAGGGTTGGTATAATTTAGCTACGTAACTAACATAACGTACTTCAATATCAAAACGAATATTTGTATAATTACATATGTCAAGTATAACGGCGATGAAAATTACATTCTTTTAATGTCAAATGATTGATTTTTTTGCCATGGAATGCGGTGATCAAAAACCACTTATTTACCAAATTTCGGCAAAATAAATCTAGGGTCGAGCATACAATTGGTAAGTAAATCAATAAAAGTAAAGATTCTTTGTTTATCTCAACCAGAATTTTGAAAAATATTTGATGCGTGTTTTGCTTGCATGATCTATTATTTTAGAGGAAAGGTCATAGAAGTTGTTCAGAATATAAAGTCTTCAACAGCGTGTATTTGAAGTGTTTTTCTTTTACACACAACAGTAACAATTTGTTAGATATAGGTACCCATTATTTAGTAAACAGAAGTAAGATAACTGACATAATATTATTATATACCATCACGGCATATCCCACAAGTGGGGTAGCCAGCAGACCAACTGCATATAAAACATGCAAGCTGTCTTCTCTGTATTATAAATTTCGTTATTAAATCATTAATATTTGCTGTTACCAAATCTACTCCTAAATACAAAGTATTAGCAAAAAGAACAATAAAATTATAGGTTATCTAGACAAAATACAGTAAAAGTACATAACATTAATAATATGATATATTTGATACGAGATTAGTAAATTAGTGTATGGGAAATCTCTTGTACGATCTTATTGTATAATATGTATTAAGTTAATAATGATAAGTAGGTATAACAAAGGTAAGTATACGTTATCACGTAAAAGTGAAAAATAACATAAAGCAGAGTAATAATTCATAGAATGCTATTATGTACGTTATTATCAAAGTGATAATACACGCGACTGGCGAGACTATCAGAAACGAATCTTGCACGTAGTAAAATGTAACTATTTTCAATTAACTTCTGCTTAATAGCTTAGTAGAAATAAAATAATGCATAAATATTATGGTTACAAAAATGAATCAGAAACTATAATTAAAAAATACATATCTCCAGCAACTGATAATAGAAGAAATGTAGTTTTGATTGTTTGAATGTGAAACTGTACAACGATACGACTAAATTCAAATTAGTGTTCATTAAAAGTGTGTAATGGTCCTGAATCACTTCCGAATTATTATATGTTTAAATAATTTGATTGTAAAGTTCTGAGAGGAGGCATATGCGAATCAACGATATGATGAAGAATAAGATTGAGAGTTAATCAAATTTTCGGATAACAAACTCACCAAAAACTCTGATTATTTTATTTACCAGATCACAATAAAAACTTTCAATCCTACCCAAAACTTGGCACTTTGGATTCATCAACTTCTAAGTAATATTAAATGTACGTGAAAGCTGTTTTATCACGGATTCTTAAAGCATTTAAAAGTGGAGACCTCTGCGATAAGTCTTATGTTTACCCTTTACGGGTCGCAGAATAGAGCGGGGATAGTAGATAATTATCGATTCCAATTTATAAATACTAATAATATGTATTATGTTCGTTAATTATTATGTATTATTATAAAGTAGACTGTAATATACACTTAGTTGTAATAAAATACGTACACTGTTAGCAGCAGAGTTTAATAAGCAAAGAGTAAAAGAAAAATTCATTAGCGAAAGTGTAGCGTAACAATCATTATAAACAATATACTTAAATAAGTAAATAGAAATACAGTTTTGTCGGCTTATAGCTGTACTTAATAATGTACATAAGTATGTAGACATTATTATTATTACGATAGTTTACGATATAATTCACGTGTAATGTAATAAAAATAGGCTTTCTCCTAAATATTATTACCGTAATATGAACGCAAAGGCGAAGAAAAGAGCATAAATGTGAAGATGACTAACATCGTTAATACTAATATTAGAATTAAATTATGTGAATTTTAATTAGTCTTGATCAATTCTCACTTCTCTGGATTATTTAATTTTGATTTATTTGCTAACGGCATTCAGCAATCCACAGGTCATACGAGCGATTTGTGCTTACTATATTTTGTAAATTTACTTTATAGCACAATATACTGGAACTTTAGTCCACTAATTAACAGTTGCATTACGTATATAATTTTCTTCAAATCAATTGAAGGATTTCACGTTCCATTACAGTCTACGACAACGCGTAAGAATGATGCAATGAATTCCAATTTTTTGTCAACAGAATCAATGTGTACTGAAATCTTCTTTTTTAATGGAAGAAAGCAAATTGAAAATCGTGTCAATGTATTATACAGTTATAAACTGACACAATAGGTAGGATAAGTTGTGAACTATTTCTTATTAAGAAGTGGTATTATTAATCGGTTACGGCAATCCACCCGATTCGAGTGATTTGTGTTATAAGTGGAAATGCACGAGAAATATAAATAATTTGTGTTGGTGCTCAAGTTATAGAATTCCATTTATTGGATATATTGAAACAAGCGTTCCCTTGTACTATACATTAAACAAACACGACTTCTTAAGTCATTATCAATCTGAATGGTTGACATTATCAATCTGATAATGACCTAAGAAGTCGAAAGTTTTCTCTCTCGTGTTAGTTCCATCTATAGTAGAAGGAAACGCCTTTTTCAGTTTATCCAAATAGAAGTTACTTGCAATGTTATTAAAATTATATATTACTCGAATTGGTCCATAATCACAAACATTTTGAACATGAATTTAAGTTAGAGATAGTTTGGATTAGGTAGTCAAAAACTGAAGTTCCATCAGAAATATTTTTTGTCCTAAAACAATGATAAGCGCAGTTTTCAGCTGTAATATTGAATACAACTACTAAAATCCTTTTCACTTTGTGGTATCATTGTGCTTGATCCATAGTGATTGTGTTTTATACAGTTGGTATGATATGTATTACTTCTATAGATGACTTATAAAGAAGGTCAATAGACGGAAAAAGGAATGAAAAAGATGAGACTAATTACACTCAATACATACAAGTACACTGAATAAATAAGCTGAAGGCGGCCCAACTCAATCCTCCTAACTGGGGACTTGTACAATGTACATTTAATTAATTATTATACTTTACCAGACTACAGTACACAGAGTAGTATATATATTAAGTGACATTACTTCCACAAAAGTATTATTAAACGGACGACAACATAATTGCGGGTGATTTGTGGAACAAAGCGACTACATTACGACAACATTTCAGAACTAAAACAGTGAAGAGTATGTAGTTTATATTCAACGGGTCATATTATATCGTACACAACGTCATAACTCACGGCGAAGAGTGGAACTTCAGTGCTGAGGGGCGTTTTATTCAAATTAATTTCATTATGGAAGCAATGATATACCTAAGTAAGTTCCTTTCTAATAACTGGAAACGTTAAATGTGTAAATCTGTCAAACAATGGCACCAAACAATGCGATGCGATTATACTATGCTTATATGTGTGTAGAATTACGTGGGTTGCTTAGTACGGGATAAAACCGAAACCTTAGAATGAAGTTCAGGAGATCATCCCACCTTATACCTTCGACGCCTACAAACTAAAATCTAATTGAAATAGCCTAATCAGTAATTTTATTCAGGGGTCAAACTCTGCAAAATAGATTAACAATATTATTTTTTTAATATTCTCGAAATTTGGAGATTGTGAAAATACATGGCTAATCCATTCTCATTACATATTTTCTTAAAATTGTTTTTTAAATTAATATTCCTATCATAAATCGATAATGATAATTGACATTTACTACGTGTGAGTACATCCCGTTAAGTCCCCGGTGAATAAAATATCTCCCACTCTTATCTGTAAGTTTTCAAATGTTCTGTAATAGGCAGATATGTGTAAAACATCACCAATATAAGATATAAACAACACCTACAATTCAGTGATGACACGTACCACCCATCCTGAATGCCTTTGAAAGACAAATTGAATGTTTATTACATGCAATTTGTCCGCTGGCTAATCTGCTTGTGGGTTATGCCGTTATGGTATAGAAGTAGAAGTAGCAAATTTACTAGGTTTAATAAAATGCAAGCTTTACTGTAAATGAAAGTACTTCTGTAAAATAATAAGTCTAAACATGATGAAAAAATTTAACAGCAAAAATATTCGTAATATTGAAAATATCGTTTCTGTAGTTTGCAATGTAACAAAATATCAAACCTAATATCAAAAGTAAGCAATAACAGCATTCAACAACTTTACAAATTCTCTGGTGATATATACAAGCCAAGCACGCAAATTGTTCAATAGTCAATATAGAGACAGGTATAATAGGTGCTGAAATAATATAGTAATATTATATGTATTGTAAACTCACAATGACTCATACTCTAAAATGATTTAGCAGCTATTGTAGAAAAAATCTCAACAATCAACATTCCTAAACCGAGTTCAACATTATAATAAGCCGACTGATAAATAATCGATTACCAATAATTTACCATTCATAAAATATAATAACAATAACAGTATTTGGTATGAATCTACAAATCGTGGATAATATGTTGTTTATTGAATAATATGTGATGTTAGCTAGTACTTAGTACTTACACATATCCGCATTGTATTAATACATAAAGGTGCGCAATTTGTTTGAGTGAAATATTGAACTTGAGAATGACAGGATAGTCCCTTGAGATAAATACAGCATTGAAACTGGTGAAATTTTACACATAGAATAGTATGACAGCAAGAAACAACACGCAGAGTCACAGTATAAAAGTGTATGTATTTAAAGCAACAAGCGTCTATACGTACCACAGCCCACAATACAGTTATTATCTTTTTATTTATTATGAAATACTCTTTAAACCTCCAAACAGAAAGCTTTAATCTCTATGTCTAATCTTCGTCTGAAAATTCATAAATAAAGTCCACATAGCTGCAAAGGAAACACCAGTCGGTTCACGACCCCGAGGAAGACCACCAAAAAGATGGGAAAATAGCTGGTCTTCAGCATCACAAGAGGCATCAACTTCCGAACTAACAGATCGATGATCTATATACAACACGAAGAAAAAGGAGTTCACTGTGTCGGTGTTTAGGTAGTAGAATTCCATAAAGAAACAAATTAAGATTTTCGTGATAAATAAATAAAATGAATTCTCTAGGATCCCAATGGTCAAAAACTGTAACATGGTATGATATATTTTAAATACTATAATTACTATAAGATATTAATACCCTATCCGTCACACAATCGTCTTTCCTTCATGTATTGTAAAAACATAATATGATTATCTAATGTAATAAAGAATAATCAAATAAAAGTCTATTTATAGACTTCAAAATAATCTTTCATGACGATGCATGTATTATGAAAATGACTTTATGAATAGACTACCGTAAAATGTTACATAACAATGTTAATCTGAATGATTTATATGAATCAATTTTTGGGAAGGGGACTATGTTAAGCTCACTACTAAGTTAACTACGTCTACGTTATACACAGGGTGCTCACCTACGGAATATTTATCTTCCAAGGTTGAAAAATAAAATACCTACCGTTAAAACGCACTGTACGGAAAATTCGTCATTGTCTAGTTTAAGGCTCATTGTTTTGAGGACGTGAACAACGATATTGCGTATTTGCGTCAATAATAATTTTTAATTTTTTCTACTTGCCGGAAAATTCAGTTCAATAGAAGTTTTTCGTACAATGCATTTCAATTAATGTAGGTACTTTAATAACAAAAGAGAAAAACGAAACGAGACGTTTTTTTTAAAGAAAATTATATTTGCACACCCTTCGTGTAGAATTGCGTCAACAAATTTATGTCATGACGTAGGAGTGAAGTTTTCAGCATCGAGTGATTAGGGGGCGCAAAGTGGATTATTAAATAATACATAATACCCATTACATTATACCATTATTAATGACAATAACAGTGGAATACTGCCACCATCACTACACCGTATACACCTCTAGATGCCGAACTACCTACTAACGACTCGACAAAAGATTATGTTATGTAGGTTATGTACGTCATCCTTTCAGATAGTGTGTAGTTATGAAAAGGAGATCAATAACGAAAAAAAAACGTCTTTCATTTTACTATAGACAGATACATAGTCCCAATCACTGAACTTCTCGGCGAAAAAAGTAATGGAATGAATAATGAAAATTGAATTAACGATTTAATACATTATTTTATGTAGTTCAGAGACAGGCGTTCTCTCAATACAAAGTAGACAACAAGAAGTTACATTTGTATATGAGGTCAAGTGAAGCAGTAAATTCTATTTCTTATTATTGCTTTTAAAACACATGCATAAGGTTAATCAAAAAGTTATGTTTAGTTATATTGATTTTGTAGTAGTTATGTTTGATATTGTCGGAAATAAATAAATTCAAAAACTCTATTATATTTAATATAAAAATGGATATAATGACCGAAATTATCATATCACTATTCATTTTAATTAGATAATAATAATTATAACACAAACAATGTAGGTAATACTTTACTTAATTTTTGTAGGTGAACTTTCCAAACAATGAATACTTACAACAATATAGCCTGCCTTAAAACGTGACATTTTAAGGCAGGCTATATAGAGTTATTATGGAAAGGGGTACACAATCAAACTACTCTCCAGTCAACCGTTTCATTCACCCACTCCACAAATATTACATAAATATATACGATAAACAGCGTTACAAAATTAACAAGAAATTATTAATTATTATACACTAATTATACTTTTGCATACAATATTCACAGCTGTCGTCCCTCAGGATGTTATTCAAATCGCTCTATTTAAGTAAGTGATCATGGTAGTTTAAAATATGTTGACATTTTTAACAATAAACGCGATGATAGAACGACAAGAATATAATAAAAAGGAGAGTGCAAGAGAGCAAGGACGTCTAAGAATTAGGTGAAATTAATTAGATGAATCCCTAGATACATGAATTGTAACGTTGAAAATGTTACCAAAATATAAGAGTCATTTTGCAAACCTTGCATTGAAATTGTTTTACACTTACAAATGATACGATTCAGGACTCAATTTTATCTCCAATAACTACTTAAATTGTTTGTTAAATAGATATTGGAGATTTATGAATATCCTAGATTGATGCATGGGGATTGCATATGTTTTTTTTTTTTAAATAATCAGCGAAGTAAACCCAGCAAACCCACTACTGATTTGAGAGAAAACTTCATGTAAATATATTCACAAACAAACTGAAATAACTAACTATATTTATCAGGTACTTAAATGACTCGGTTGATTAATGTTTGAATGCGGTACGACCAGTCTTTTGTCAAAACAAATTATCTACATTGAAGGCATTTATTAGTTTAATTACACAAAGTACAAGTCCTGTCGCTTTAAACAGAAAAATAATTAATTATAATACAATAGCTTACAGTAGGCAAGCTATATGTTCTAACATTTAAAATCTCTTAAAAACTTAACTGTTTTTGTACACAGACTTCATAACTCAATTAAATAATAAATTTAATGTACATTTAACTGGTTTACGTTCGGTAAATGCTATAAGATAAACTTGTTTAAAAACTTCATCTATCAACCTGAATATTCATATATGTTGCATATAATTAAGTATTGTTGCTCTCAATCGTTCACTAATCTTATTTAATTAGTGTTTACACACTAAGGAATTAAAAACGAACTAAAGTCAAATATCTTTTCGAGGATTCTTTTATTTATAAAAGTACCTATGGAATTCCGAAAATCTAATAGGTAAATATAAATAAATATTTTTCTAAGATTCTTTTGTGAATACTATTTATGTTCATATACCTACCTAAGATCATTCGTAATTAGTCATTTTGATACTGTTGAAATATCTGCATTTAAATTTATTGTTTGTAGTTCGGATTATTTCAAGCTTATTGACGCAGTCAATAAAAAAATAATTGTTTCTGGAAGAATTTTCAAAATCTATCTAAAAATCTAAAAACATACGCTTCACTTGGGAAAAGTTAAAATGGTTAATCCAAATTAACAGTGGATGAATGATGATCTACGTCTAAATGTGGCGGTAGTTGAATGATTTACGTTATATTATTTACTGTGTACCAACTTTTTGAACAAACGGAATGGTATTTTCTCATTCCAAATAAAAACAATGTCGAGAAAATGAAAAACAAAAGCTAACGCAGAAAACCATCTAAGAGACCAAGTATATTAACGAGAGAGAGAGATATTGGATCCTGAAAGTTCCATTTATCTTCGTATCCCAAGAAAAACGTAACGAGTTTATTTTTCAGGCAATGTTGTGTGGTGACTTATCTATATTACTGCATATCTATACTATACAGAATCGTGTAGAACTTTTTATAATAATCATAAGTGTTCTCTTTTTGTAATAAATTGATTATTAACGAATGATCATTAAATGCCACAAGTACAAGTAAGCTCTTAAATGATATTTAACAACACAATTGAAGTTACTTCAGAATTCATTGCTGCATGTGAGATGGATATTATATTAAATAATATGGGTACAAAACATACTTATCATCGAAGTATTTATGAAACCCCTCCCACTACCTGTACCCTTCTCACCACATGAACAATAGCTCTCACATTTTTTTAGATTTCAGTTTCCCTGAAGATGCCTACAAGTATAGCGCCTAAAACCAAAATCGTTGCTTATTGTTAAAATAACCGATGGTTCCTCACTTTCATATTACATTAAAAAATATACGAATATCATTGCGAAAAAACTTATGATTTAATCTCAAGTTGCATATATTTTTGATTATATTATCGGAAGATATTAATTTTTCATCACTTTCTAACTATTAAATTTGAATTTTTAAATTACCCTTCATTCTGCGCCCCATACAAGTTTGACATTGTTCCTTAACACTTTGATAGCTTTTTAATGCAAAATGTAAAAATGTCATTATATTTCAACGAAAAAAAGTATTAAGTTTAATAAAACTATAGTTGATTTTGTTATTTTTCCCTTTATTACGCTTTTTATTACCACCAAAATAAAAAAAAGCTAAAATATCTGCGTGTTCCTGCGTTATGCACAGTTGTGCCTAACGATATTTTATATGAAATTCTTTTTCTATTTTGCATTAAACGACATTTTTTTTTGTTTTAAGTATGCTTCCAACTTTTATTTCTTTATTTAAGTACATAGAAATATCATTCAACTGGAAAAAATACCTCAAAAGCTTATTATATTAGAGGTAGTATAATTAAGACATTTCTTTTTGTATAAAAAAAGATACATTTCTGGCAAGGTAAATGAATATATCGCTAAAATAATATATTTAACACTAAGATAATACTCCCAACTTGTATTTAATTATAACAAACACTAAGAAATTGCGCGAAGTTTCAAGTAAAAAACAAATTCACATTATAAATCCCGTGTTTTGCACATAAGGATTTTGTATGTAAAGGACAGTTCACATTGTGGACCGCGGTATTACAACGGTGATAGATATAAATACTACATCATGCATGCGCATAAATTTTAAACACTTTTTATTTGAAAATAAGTTATTTTATTCATAATAATATATTATATTTTATTCATATTCGTATATAGTATAATTTTTTTTTTGTCATAGCTGCAATACATTATTATGTAAACCTATCTATATAATAAGTTACTATGTGATATACCATTGTGCTCTGAACTAAAGTCTAGTTTGAGAGATCTACAGGAGTCTGATATATAAAAATATTAATAAAAAATAAGGTGACACTGACACTGGTCTTATTTTTTCCCCTAAATTTTAAATCCGAGCTATAAAAGTTGAATATCTTCAGTAATTTGCGCAAGGTTTCATATGTACAGGGCCCGGACGGTTGTTCTATTCACCTGCCGTAAAAACAGCAAATTTATTTCTGTGTTAATATAAATATTCTCATAGAATCATTTACTTCATCATTAATTTCTAACTACCTGCGCAGGTACATTGAAAACTTGAATCAAAATTTGGACGAGATGTGAAATTATCGCATTGCCGTGATGTCGATAATTATGTCATTATTTTCCATATAGGTATACCCACCTATTTTGTTTTATGATAATTTTTATGCCTGCGGAAGTCTTAGAATGGTTTTATTTTTTATTATTTGTTCACGGCTCGAGTCATTTACAAGTAGAAGATTTACATACATAATGTATATAAGGTAAGCATATGCATAATGGATTAAGACACAGCAAGTTATACTAAAAGTCACCAAAAAAGTAAAAAAATAACAATGAAATTGTCTCAGCAATAATAATTATTGATATTAAGAAACAACATACTGAGCATGTGAACTGCGCTTTATAAATCTTGTGCATAACGACGTGTCTATGGTTTATAAGCAAAGATTTTGGTTTTAGGCCATAGGCGAAAACGTTCGGTATTTAACCTAACAAAGTGGGGATTAAACAGTGCTCAATAATATATTTTTTACATTTTGTTTAACCCTCTTCTTGGCAAGCTATGATATTGAAGACTTAAAAATTATTTTATTGTTTTTTTGTAAGAATGTTAATGCTCTTATGGAGAAAATGATAAAATTTTTGAAAAATATTCCAAAGCATGCTTTATTTTCAGTTGTATCTTACAGGATACACTGCCAAAAAGCCTGAGATTAATGTACATATACAAATACAGCAAAATTTTAAAACAAATAACAGAAAGGATTAAAAATCCTCTAGATTTCCACTTAAATAAAATATTATTTTAAAATAAAGTAACAGTAGGCATATAAATATATATGTACTACTAATAGTAGTAGTAGTAGTAGAATAACAAAAATAAACTTTTATGGACTGCCGCTGCTTGCTACTTGCCCTACTCTTAGACTTTGGGACCAATATCATACTGAGAGATTTACAATGTCTTAATTTGCCAATAAAGTATTTTGTCATATTTATACATTCCCTGATTTTTACACGTATACATACATACATTCCATCACCCTGCTTCCCTCGTGGGGTAGGCAGAAATGATCAAGCGCCACTTCTTCCTGCCCTTACAAAGGCTTTTCGCTTTCATGACATTCGTGCAATTTTTCATATATTTTCTCCTGTTTGCCGTACTCAACACTTGTCCATCTTTATAGATCCAGTATTCATGATCCAGCCATTTAATCCTCAGCTGGCCACGTCTCCGGGTACACTTTCATTTAGTTATGTATATATTTATTATCACTCTTTCCTCATGCATTCTTTCCACATGCCCAAAACAACGTATCCTATTTACATTTATCTTTGTTATCACACCAGCTTTCATTCTACATTCTTCTCGTATTTCACTGTCTCTTTGACTTATTATACAGAATATAAATTGGAAGAATCAACAACTAAGCTTAAAGCCCCAACAAAAATATGTTGTAGTAGTCTAGAGGACTTTTAATTCAAATTTCTGGCACATCTAATAAAAAAGGAATGTGGAATGAAAGTTGGTGTAATTACAAGGATGAATGTAAATAATTTAAGATGGTTTGGGCACGTGGAAAGAATGAATGAGAACAGAATGATTAAGAAAATATATTTGACTGTGAGGAATGGTGCTTGGAGATCTGGACGTCCGAGGATCAAATGGCAAGATCATTTAAATCAAATCCTACAGGACGGTCACGTGTTGAGCACATTGAACAGGAGAGCGTGCATGAGAAATTGTATGACAGTGGGGGAAGCGAATTATGTATGCAAGGATAGAAGTAAGTGGCGCTTGATCCTTTCTACCTACCCCTCGAGGGAAGTGGCGTGATGGTATGTGTGTATGTATGTCTAATAATAAAAAGGCTCCTTTTCTTTCCAATGAAACTGTCTACTGCTTTTAAAATAGTTTTGTAGTAGTTTTGTTGTTGTAACTGGTCTAGAAACGATAGTATCATACGACGATAGTAGTTTCCTTTAAATCGTCATCCGACTCCACATCAGATTATGCTCCAGGTATTGAAACAATTAAAGATTATTCGTTTTCATATATACAAATGAAATTCATGATTTTAACTTCAGAAAGTATCCGAAAATAGATAAAAGCAAGAATAATTGTTCGTGATAACATGTTTACCTTAACTTGGCAATGTGTCTCTCAGGATACATATGGAACATAACATGTTTTACTACTTTTTTGGCAATGTGTCCTGTAAGATACATTGATCTTGTTTCTGCTCTACCATAAAAAATATTTAAAATTCAAATGCAAAACATCTTTTAATCAATAAACACAAACATTAACTACAGTATTATACTATTTATTTTTATAAAAACCTTTCAAATATTGTATGAAACAGTTTTATTCGTTAGCTGCTCTCCTCCATTTTGATATTTTGTCAATACAGAAAAAACTAACATGTTCAAGTATTAAAAATGTTAAATAATAATGCCAATAAGTGTTGCTGTTTGTATCCACTTTACTAAAATATTGTTTGTGAGTGGATGAGTATTACTTGTTGGACTTGAATGTTTAAAATAAAGACAAAATATATAAAAATATACTATGTATACTATAGGATACATTGCCAAGAAAAGGGTTAATAAAATTAAAAACTTAATCGTTTATGCATTGTTGAGCAATTTCAATTATTGTGACTATGAACTCGTATTTTTTTATAAAATATTTTAAATAAGCGTGACGCAGCATTTAATAACAAAATAACATGCAAATAATACAATAAGCAACGGATAACAAAACCATTCACAGAAACCACCGGATAACAAAACCATTCACAGAAACCACCGGATACACTGCGGCAATAGGATAAAATTTAATAATAACACACATGAATGTGCTTATGATATAGCGCTAATAATCAAATATATATCCTATTGTTATTACGGACACAACATACCACATGTAAATATTTCAGACAGTCCATATATAGCAAATATACAATATATAGATTTACGCATCATGTATGGAATCTACTTCACTGGAAATAGGAATACAGAAATAAATACTCCTTGTACAAATCCAACCAGACATCTCAATTGGAGAACCGCCGATGGTTCTCCAATCAAGATGTCTGAATGGTTTTGTCATCTGCTTGTTGTGTCCAAATCCAGTAAAACAAACAAAAAAATTGTTATGTTCTAAGAAATTCCATACACAAACTTCCATCTTTCATGGACGAAATACAATGATCACATGTAAAAAAATACGTCACCTATCTTAAACGTGTTAACTCTTAATGACACGGAGAGAACGACTTGCAATACTTGCAGTTGGCTACCCCGTCCGTGGGAAATGCAGTGATGATATGAATAAATTATTGTATAAAGATTTATTTACAAAATGTTTTTGACTAAAACATTAGATTAAATATAGCATTTATTGGCAGTATAATAAAAGTTATTCATATATTAAATTTTACGGATTAAAAAACAACTTATATTTTTTTGAACAACGTCGGAGCTATAAGGTAGATATTATACAACATACCTACCTATACAAATTCTACAACATGCATGTATTTAGGTACATAATAATCTTAGATTTGTATGTCTATTTTAAATTAATTATCATTATGAAACGATATGCACGACCGGCAAATTTATCACACCAAATTACTATTTTCATAATAATCACTTCTTCAATTATAAAAATTCGACAAAGTTGAAATTAATTAAATTAATAATAATAACCCTGTTCGTTCTGCTAAATTCAAATGATCGAAGCAGGTTTGCTGTATACAAACTAAAAAAAAAACATACAAACTTTGAAAAGGTTAAAATTAGGATTGACATGAAAAAATACAATCAGAAAACTATTACGCTTCGACAATTCTTGTTCGACATCTTCAATTATTATCTCTTTATAAAACTATCTCTCCTATCGAATAAAATATACAAGAAATACGAGCACAAAACGAATTAAAAGGGCATTACAAGCTGAATATTACTTATAAGGATAATAATATAACAAGTGGGTAATAATAATAACAATGCTTAATTAAGCGGTCTGTCCGATGGCAATCTTCGTCAGTATACATATGATAATAATATAGTAATATACTCAATATTATTATCTCACAAAGAAACTAGAATGGGCTCTTGAACTTATTACTAATAACAATGATATTATTATCGGTACAAAGTAGACTAGATACATAATAGGTAGATATTCCTCCAGATGGACTGTATGGTGGTGTATAATTGTATAGAGTGTATAGAGGGAGATAAAATGCTTACAATATTATACAACATCTAGGTATCTGGAAAAGTCTCGTACTTAGATTCATTAATTAAATATTAATTGCCTTTATTAATTAAATTAAGCTCCAACACTCGTTGCCGCTGTTGCTGCTATAGACATTCAGATGAATCTTTCATTAATAATTAATCTATTCAATTATTATTATTAAACACGCAAATTTTTATTACAATCATTTAACATCGTTCAAAGTGGACGCTTTTAATCAATTTGCATAATAATAAAGTAACTTTGCTATCAGAATAAGTTTAGAGTTTTTATATCAAACAATTTGAAGTCCTCAAGGAGAGTAAAATAAAATAAAAAAAGTTAGTGGTATCACTGCTCTCTAAAACAAACACTTCAAAAGCTTTAATAAGAGGTGCACAAATATCTTATTTATTTATTTTATAATTTTCTCAGAATTTCGAATCTGGTATATATCAGAAATTTGTGATCGAATATTTGCCCACCCCTGCCTTAAAGGAAGCATTAATATTTTGTATTAGGTATATAAAGCGTATTATAAAGAAGGTACCTACTTAATAAATAAATAATAGGAATAAAGAAAAAAAACATCTCTATATTTACAGTATGTATAAAGGTCACAGAATCGATCTCATCTAACTGATACATACGGATTATCATATCATATATATTATAAATAAAACTATGTACAACAAAGAGATTAAGTATCAAAGTCCTCCTTTGAATCGAATATAGATGAAGAAAAAAATAGCCAAAATACAGTTAGACTTGAACTATCCGATACACAATAATACCCGGCGTAGTACAGAAATCAATAATATGTGATTCGAGTTCTGAAAACACAGGTATAAAAAAAATATTGTCCTCCAGGTTTAGTAAGTAATTATAAACACAAAACGACAGTTGTAGTTAAAAAACCGCACTTCTAATATATTATGAACCATCAATATATTTTATATAAAAAAACGTGCTTTTTAAATTTATTATAAGTATTATACAACGAGGGAGATACGAATTGAACGAACGCTTGTTTAAGATTGATTAATATATTATTTTGTACCCACAATTCGACTGGTATGTAAGAATATATTAAACATATTTCAACTGTACATTTTTTTAGTTTTACTCTACAATTCAGCGATGAGGCATGCCACCCATCCTAAATATCTTATCTTTTATTGGCACGGGGAGGAGAATCTGCATATTTATTATTTGCAGTTAGTCCGCTGGCTACCCCATTTGCGGGATATGCCGTGAGTATAGTATAGTGTTTTTGTGCTATATGAAAAGATCGAATTCCGTAAAGCACAGAGGGTATTCTTTTTAATATCATAACAAAAGAGTCAATACTGGTTATGTTAGCAAACGAACAAACAAACAAATTGAATATTTACGTGTCTAGATCTCATTGAAATGGGAGATGAGCGTGTAAGCTTACTGCTACAACTAATACTACGAATATATATGTCAATATAGCTATACACTATACAGCTACAATACATATGTACTGAACAATATAATTAGTTATAAAAAATAGAGAGGCAAAAAGCTATCCACATCTCTAGCATGAAGTAGGAGTGCCAAAAACCTGTTGGTAATATACTCGGATAAGTTATATTGAATAATATAATACATTTACATACCAACATAATATAATAAATTGTACGTGAGGCGCTTCCGCATTGAAGACTCGGGAACAGATAATTATAATAAATATTTGTATAAGTTGGTTCCTATAAAATATGTTTATATAAACATAAACCAGAGAAGCAACATGGAAACTAATGCCCCAAATATGAACTCTTATCTGTTTGTCAAAATATTTGTCATTTTATCATCATCTCCGTCGGTCCCTCAATCCTGAGGATCGTGACCATCATGCCTCGTCCTGTAAACCATCTGTCTCCATGTTGAGCGATCCTCCGCCGTGTGCAAGGCCCCGTGAAGTGAGCTCTGTGTGGCCTCCTTAATTTGGTCGCTCCATCTTATTTGTCATTTATTTATTTTTATTGAACATAACAATAATACAGATGTAACAATACATAGACTATTTGATAAAAACTTAAATCTAAACATCCTCCTTACAGAGACAAGTCTCGTGTAAAGGAGGGTTACTTTGAGTTGAAATAACTTTATTTCTCGGATATTGCAGGAGTCCAAGGACTCCTATTTATCCGTTTAGGGTTACTTTGAATTCGGTGTTTTTAAATTGTCAATTCGAAGGCTATTTGCTGACAGGAACCGTAAAAAAATATATTTCAGGCCTCCCCAATAGCTCGCCAATGAAGACAATGTTGGTTTGAATAAGCGAATAAATAGGAGTATACGACTCTTGACATATCCGTTTGGGAGGCAGGTCTCTCTTCAATGAGCGAAGCCGAGTTCAAAGCTGGTAAATTATAATATTTTATGATATGTATTGTTTTGATATCCATACAAACAAACCAACACAAGCATGTGATAGGTAACACACTTATTAATTTGTATCATCGGACCAATAACAACTATGTATGTATGTAGGTATGTTTGTTATATCTAGCAAACTTTACAATATCCATTCACAAAACATACACTCGTATGTAGATACACCCATACAAAGTAGGTCTACTATTACTCATCGATTCAAAAGCTAAAAACAGAAACTATATCAGTTGTATTGAACCAAAATTCAAGTTCAGTCATCGTATTAGTTAATGTCCGTCCCCTGATCTTACATGACGGAAGGGTGCTTACAAGATGGTAGCGTTAATTAAAAAAAAATATAGTAAGAATAAAACAGATCGACTAGCCTAATCTAAATTGGGAATACCACAGAGTTCACTAAGATGTGAAATTTGCTAAAATTGATAAACAACTGGAAAAATTAGGCTGACTTTAAGTCTCCCGTCTTGCAAACGAGCCGCTAAATATAGCCGTTTAACTCGCTCTCTGTATATTGATTGTATTAAATTTGAATGCATCTCTCTATAAAATTATTTGTCACGTGATCAATGTACAGTAAAAAATGGACAAATAAATAAAAAATTGAGAAGTTAAACGAGGTATTAATTGACTTAGTTATTAATTAATCTTTGAATAGTAACGAAAAAATACTTAAATCACGACATTCCGATCACAATATCTAAAATCAAAATGTAAGTAATCATGAAGAATTCATATCGACAAAAATAGTTAGTACAATAAACGATAATAATTCTAATATCTACATTACGCTACATACATTTTTGTAGATTTAATTTCATTGTGTAACAAAAGAATGAGTTATAAACGTTTATACCTACTTAATATCTTATCAGCTTTGTAATTCCATTGTGTCGTTAGTATTACAAATATATCAAGTTATTGATATTTTGTGATCACGGTATCCCCTACGCCAGGTAAATATTTATTGATATTTTCATAATGTAATATTTCTGAACGTCTATGATATAATACAATCATTTTTCAAATAGCATTCCTCTCGATTGACAAAAGAGAAGATTTCCAATAGAAATACATAATACCATGTATGTTCAATAATAGTGTACCTAATAACACGGTCGTTACATCCGAAGAGACTCGTTGTATTCATTGCAGAAGAAATGTTGGGTTAAATCGAAAATGATATCTCTAAAATCTAATTTGACAATGTGTATGTATTGTGTAGGGGTATTCCACATATTGATAATTGATAAAGGAATTTCATATTTTCGCTACACCGGCTACCGTATGGACGAACATTTTATAGGTATGTGAGGTAGGTAGGTAGGCAGGTAAGTATCTACGCCAATAATGTTTCTACCGGAAGAAAATTCAATTTATAAAATACGTAGTCACGTCCTAACGTTATATTGTTAAACGTCTTTGGACCCGTACTATTAATCCAAAATACCCATTTTACAAAAGACCCCCAAACCATACCATTATGGCATCTCCCACGAGTGGGGTAGCCAGTGGCCAAATGCATGTAATAAACATGCACATCGTCTTCTCCGCACCAATTAAAGTCAACACATTGATAATGCGTGGTATGCCTCATTGCTGAACTGTTAGATATTAAATATCTATTGAAAATGTTAAATATCTTAAAACATGACGTTTCACGAGTAACTGCCTTTTACAGGACACTCGAAAACTTAAAGAAAAAAGTAGGAAATATATATCCTTTACCGGGAACTTCACGGCTAATATAAAACCATGCATACATATAACTACCATCATGCTACTTCTCTCATGGGGTAGACGGAAAGAAAAGGATACAGCGCTTCTTTCTTCTGTCTTTGCACACGTTTTTTGCTTTCATCACACCCACGCAAATTCTAATATGTGCTCTCCTGTTCATTGTCTTCAGCACGTGGCCGTCTTTTAAGATCTGACCAGCCATTTAATTCTCGGCCAGCCACGTCTCCGAGTACCCTTTCTCTCAGCCATGTATATATTTTTTGTCATTTTGTTTTTATGCTATTTTTTTAAAATTAAACACGCAAATAACCAATCTAGTATGTAATGAAGATTTTGTGTACATTAGAATATACATTTAATAAATACAGATGCTAATATAGATCAGAAGCCTAAGTCGGATTGCTCGCACCGTCAGTAACGCTACATTATTTCCACTAAATGCATAAATGAAATTTTAAGTATAGTGTCATTTTTATATATTATTTTGTATAAATAATGTATTCAAGAAACAAGTAGAGGTGTAAACTATAGAACTATATCAAAAACTTTAAACGGCCATACTGAAAAATCATGTTTTTTGTATAATGCCACTTTTGTTTTCAATGTGCGACATGATGGATTTACAAAAGTTTATTCAGTTCTCCCTCTTATGAGAGTACTTACTCAGCTTTTGAATACAATTTCAATGTCAAAGAAGTATTATAACCACAAGACTGTGGTATCTGAATCATGCGAAACTTAACAAAATTACAGTAATTACCTACATAGGATCCCGAGACGCCCAAAAAATATTTAAAATATTAAGACCAGATGCATATCAATTATTATAAATGAAATTATCTGCAATCAAAACAAATCAATGCCGTAGAAAATAAAGAATTAAAATACCGATATCAAGGTGCATAAAAACTAATACAATCTCTTTCAAATGATCGTGTAGTATCAGCAACAACTCAATTAAAACAGTCATTTACGTTCAGTCGTTTATTAGTGACCATTAATCTCAACGATAATAATATTAGGTAATTAAATAATCGAGAACACTTAACTATGTATTTATGATAATATATAATAGTAAGACATATGAATGTATAAGCATAGACATGCAACATCATTCAGCGTAAAACCTTTGGCATTTAACGCACGTTTATCTTGTTAACATAAGTAAACCTTGTATTTTTCATGCTGAACAAAATAGTAAATATGTGATACAAATATGTACAATACTGTAATTGATGAAACGCATTCTTAGATACTTTACATGATAATATTCATTACACCTGTATGTAGCACAGAAAATGCAAATATTTATCCAAAATATAACAAAACAGCGTTAAAGATGCAGTATAATATAAAAAAGATTTTTTTCTAAGGATGAATCTGATTTTTTGTTTTAAACCCAAATACAACCTTAGACACCTTTCACACTAAGCTTAAAGCTTGTGTCGTGAAAGGAGAGTTTGCCGGTATTTACTAATGAATAATTCGTTTGATCGGATGCACATACATATGTCAAGTCAAGTTCATACAAAGAATATAATAGCAATAGATATAAAATAGTTGCGATACTACAAATTACTGTATTGTTATAGCAAGTGATGATTTGTTTAGGTAGGCGAGTAATCAGAAGAGGTGCCTTGTACTATTATAATAACTGATATGAGAAACTGTGAGGTATTACTACTGGATACAGAACGTGAAGTGTCCATTAAAGTGTACTGTGTGCGCTTTAGTTTAGTTCAGAACAACGTGACCCAGATACGTGACACAGAGAGCTGTAGTAGGTACCTCACAATGCATTACATGGAGTGGTGCTCTGGGATCAGGGAACAACAGGGTGTGGCTAGATAGACGAGGAATGAGAACGGGGTTGAAGAAAATCCTAGTATGACAATCCTGATAACAACGTGTAAATGAAATTCTAATATCATGCGAGCACAAAGTGATAGGTCTGAATATTACATTATCTTCCATTCTGTTTAATTAAATTACAATACATTATATATTATACATTATAATAAATTATAATATAACAACGCTTAACAACTCAATACAAACCGTAATATAGTCGTAATGTTTGTGGAGGTTTTCATAATATTTTCACGTCTGCAAACTTTTGTTTAACGTATGAATAATTAAATAGGGAGACTTAGCTTCCGAGGTAAACATAATTAAAATTTAAAATGAGAAATTATATTCATGCAGAGTTTGAACTTCAGAATTCAATTTAAAATATATAATTGAATCATTTCACATCAAACGATAAACTTTTGGTAAGGGTGATGTGCCCTAAATTTGATATATAAAAACAACTAAATTAGTACTTGATCCATACACTATTGAAAAAGTTTTATACATGCTACATACTCTATGTTCCAAAATATGTTCCTGACAAACAAATTAAAAATTCACCAGATAAGAACTATACTTCAACCAATTTTCCGTTTAATACTAAATAATGCAATAGAATCCCAAGTATCTTGTGGCTTTTACTCATTCCTATACACAAACATGTGGTTGATAAATTATTTGCCACAATTTTCTCGAACACCTGCAATAAAACTTCAAGCAAGCAGTCGTTACAAGTTTAAGTTTGTAAAGTAGTGTAAATTCGAGACGATGAATTTCACTTCAAGTTGTTGATGTTGAGTTAGTATATATTTTATAAAGATATCTGATAGAACTCGGTCCAACATTTAAAATTCAATTACATTCAACGGATTTACTACTCGATTCAATACTCGAAGCAGACGAAGTTACTCCAACTAAATGTTTCATGCAACTTGTTCGACACAGTGTGTACTTGTACTCTTGTAATATTTCCACATCTGCGCTCGTGCTTCCTGTTGGGAAAGAGAGACAACTTTTATTCCAACTCTCGTATAAAATAAGAATCATAAATAACACTTAATTGTTTAATAAAACTTATATTTACACAACGTTAATTCATAAACTAAAATAAAATCCACATTTGGAGTTTTTTTGCAAATAAGGAAGATAATTATGTTAATAAGTTAAAACGAAAGAGATGGCTTATCGACGTGGAATACCTGGGTAGCTTTTTATAGACATCGTATTTTTTTATCATTCTTACCCTGTACCTGACACTAATACCAATAAATAAATTGAAAAATTATGAATGTTTTTATTCTTTAGACCCTCACTGTTTTAGTGCCAGGGAAAGAGTAATAATTTAAATATCGTTTCCTGCTCCTAAGGGAAAGTGAGAGAGTAAAGTCGACATCCAGGGATATTTATTTCAACTTTATTGATCCGCGACTAACGCAAAGATAAAATCTATATCTGGATAAGATGAGATAATATTAAGAACAAAGGAATCTGAAAATCATGAATCGATTTGCCATTTTGAAATAGCTATCTTGAGATAAAAAAAGTATATGTGAAATAACGGACATTTTCTAGCTCCAACATAACATTTTGATTTTATCAACAACGATAGTACCATTTTCATAGTTAAAGTCACCTCTCCCCAGGGCATTCTCTTGTTGTCTGTCGGGTAGGTCGTTACGAATCAACAATAATATAATAATACAGTCGGTTCCGCTTAATTGGGACACATCGGGACTTGGGCATATTGTCCCAACTAAGCGGCTGTCCCAATTAAGCGAATTTCACATTTTTTCAAATTCATTTAATTGGTTATGGCAACTATGGCCATTTACCAGTAATAAACACAAAATTAAACAATGCATATTTTTTTTAATAAATGGGTAGATACGTACAATTGAATTCAATGCGAAAATGAGTCAAGTGTAGTCTGTCATATCAAATTCTTTGTACATATTTTTTCATGATAATAATTATGTGTAACATAATTATGTGCTGTGATCTTAAACTTACTGTCCCAATTAAGCGGAATGTTGTCCCAATTAAACATATTTATTTACTATTGGTTTCTTGGTTTGGTTTCTGTTCTTTGAGATTTGTCTCAAATAAGCGGCTGTCCCAATTAAGCGGTGTCCCAATTAAGCGGAATCGACTGTATACCTAAACCAATACAAAATAACGTATCTTCAGTAGATGTGTGGAGAAAAGGAGGCTAGAGCAGAATAATCCTTCTAATCATAATAATAATATTACGTGTGTTGCTGTAAATCTCATTGGCTGTTCGTTGTAGGCAACTTGCTAGGGTATTATGGGCGGTACGCGAGACATATTATAACATTCATTAAACATAGCAAAGGTGGATAACATGTGTAGTGTGTACATAATTATGTTATGATAGCACGGATACGTATTTACCGGTTCTAAAGGCCAAGTCAAGGACTAAACGTGTACCGGTGGTAATATGCAAGGTCACTAAACTCAAGGATAATAAATACATATCTAATAATATTACATCAATAACACGAAGTATGAACTGAACAAACAAAGACGATGACAACAGCTCACATCACTGAAGTGTGTAATGTAATGTATTGTAAATAGTAAACAAAATACAGCACAGGACAGTCATGTCGATATGTATTAATTACGATAAGATTATCAATGTGACGAAATTTACGACGGGTATCTTATTGTTGCTATTGTGTAATGAATCACGATAATAAAACACAACGAATAAAATTATTTCGGCCTTCCAATATTACTAGAATTTCATACTACATTATAAGATTTGGGTAGGTAAGTTGTTCAATTACTAATCATTATGGGGTTTGAGTCTGGTTGTATGAAATTGCATCTTTGCGATAATCTCACCCCTGTGCGACTTGATGATGTTTCACATATTTTTTTATTAATTTCAATATTGAAATGTAAAAGTCTGTAACTAATGATAAATAAAAAAAAAACTAGAAAAATCATTAAAACCTAATTTTTTTATTCTACTTATATTATACCATCACTCTATCTTCCACGAATGGGGTAGCCAGCAGATCAACCGAATGTGATAAATACACAGGTCGTGTCGTCAATTTTTTACTTTTTTTATACCAAAATAATGAAAACTGAAGTATGCAAACGAAATCATTACACACTTGATTATTTTTAGGGTATCTGAAATTATTTTCATTAGTTTTTGTAATAAAAACATATATAAATATTTCAAACCAAAACAAATAAATGTTTTAAAATGTTCTTTTAGCCCCTTAAAACTCACCTGTATATTTACGAATACACAAGTTGTACAACGCCTTTTGTGGGTAAAACCGTCAACCCAGACCACTATTTTACCGTTCCTGAGTGTTTAGTTATCGATATGCAAACAAATAACGAGAGTAAACACATGCCACAGTTCAAATTGAAATAACACTTAACTGTAACTGCCATACATACATACGTACATGTATACATACACAACATAACTATACAGAGACTACCTCACATCAATACATCTACGGCCTAGTAATTTCATTCCGTGGCGCTTTTCACGTTCACTACGCAAACACTTGTAATATGTTTTAAGTTTACAGCCGAAGTAACTTTGAACTCATGTAAACACACTACCCGACTACTAGTCAAGTGAAAAAAATTATATATATAATAAGTTACAATCCATTGGATTGGTCTGCAACGAGTTTGGTTTTTCTTCTCCATTCGTCTCTATTCTCAGCCAGTCTTTTCAGCTCTACGTATGAGCCACAGTTCATGTCCCTCTTATTTAGGTAAGTACAAATGTAGATTAGTTACTGAAATATCCGAAATACTCACATTAGTTTTATACAGCGAAAATATTATATATATGTCATGTGTCATACATTTCGTTGTTATTTAGATTATTTTTTATGAACTAAATGGGTAGAAATGCATATAGGTACATATACAATTAATTGCTTTGTGAAATTTGTTATTGAAACTGTATTAATGTTCTCTGTGTTTTGTACGAGATTTATGAAGGATTGTATGTAACTGATGATGTGAGATGGATAAGTTGATGAATTATTGTATTGTTTTTATTATGTTAGTGATTGTTAATGCTTTTTATTGGAAGTTGGTGATTTTATTATTGTGTAATGTATGTTTTTGATGTAAAAGACGATAGCCGTTTATGTATTAAATAAATAAATAAATATTAAACCTTTCTCACTATACCATCACGGACTAACTGAAGATACTGAGCATACAAGTCATCTAAGAAATATAAGATAATCTGGATGATATCTAGCATACCTCATCGTTTAATTTAAGATGTTTAGTGTCTGGTTATCATTTCAGACTATAATGTTTAATAGTTATACAATACGAAGCTACTGTTACCAAAGTTTCGATGCAAACGTCCACCATTTTCAAACGATTATTGAGTTTTCAATAATCGTTTGAAAATAGTGGAAGTCTCCATCGAAACTTTCGTATTGTATAAAAATTAAACATTGTAGTCTAAAACGATAACCAAATATGGATCGAAACTCTTATATAGGGAACGCCTCAAACATACGTTTAATGTTTTATATAATTATAATCTTCTACAAATTCCTGCCTTTTAAAGGAAACTTGAAAACTTACAGAAAAAAGTGGGATACCTATTTTATAACGGGGACTACACAATCAGTAATCAATTGTTTTGTTATCGTCATGTAAAAATAAACATTAATTGCTCTTTAAATGATGCATGCCTATGTCCTTTACTCGCTTATAGTCCTTTCTGTCCCAATAACATACATAATACAAAAATAATATGTATGTATGTATAAACAGTAACAACAGTGTTGGGCTGTTCCCCTTACCTCGACTTATTAATATTTAACATCTTTATGAATCCGAATTGTTATACCGCACCTGTGCTGTGCTGGCAAATAATGTCTCTCAGTGCCTTCATTTCTTCACTATATATAGACATATTAAATGTGAAACATGCCTAGAGACTTAAGGAATAAAGGAAAAATAAAGAAAGACCCTTTGATGCACGAAAGAATGTTAATACTAGTTTGGATTCTTAATTCGTTGAGACTTACACGAACATGTTATGTTTTTTTTTTATTTATTTTGGCAATGATGTAAAAAAAAGGAGAAGTTTGCTTCTTTTCGATAAACTGGCTTTCTATATATTATCATCACGGTATATCCCACAAGTGGGGTAGCAAGCAGACTAGCTGTCCTCTCTGTGCCAACGAAAAATTAAGACATTCAGGATGGTTGCAAACTTTATCGCTGAATGAAGATGAAAAATGTATATTTATTTCCTTTATTTTGATTGCATTTAATTTGAAAGTATTTCTCTATGAAATTGTTTGTCGTCAGTGGAAAGTAAAGCATGAATGGATAAATAAATAATAAAGCATTGAATGTTTCATTCTTCTCCTTTTCTAAAGAAAATTGACTAAGAAGCATTAAGGGCCCCATTTAGCAAAAACAGTGAAATATTCTATGTATTTTCAACAAATTTGATAGAGAAACTGCCAAAACTTGTTGACCCTTGCAAACATATTGATTTGATAAAATAAAAAATCAAATATATATCACCAATATTAGTTTTTTCCTAAAAAATAAATAAATCGCAGACTGACGAGATCTATTAAGGTACTCTTTGTTATATCAAAATACAAATTATTTGTAAAATATATATATTTTTATTCAACCTATCAAGCATATAAATACTATATATTTTAGCAAACTTTTGAGCACATGAACAAAAAATTGAGTTCATGTGGTGATTTTAACCACATGAACAAAAAATTGAGTTCATGTGGTGATTTTAAGTTTCAAAATATGAGAAATTTTATCAAAAGAATTTTTTTTAAGTCGGTCAATATCCATGAAAAAAACAAAAAAATAGATTTTTTGTTGTTCTATAATTGTAATACTATCTAAATATTCTCAATATTAAAATAAATATATGAAAATTTGTAGGATTCTCCTGCATTTAAGTACCAAACACACCCCCGAATTCGATTTTTAGAAATATACTTTTTTATAAACGAATACTATGAATCTAAATTCGAGTTTTTTTTTAAAAGTTAAAGTTTGATATTGGTAATTAATATTTGTTTTTATATTTAATCAAACCAAAATGTTCGTAGGGTCAACAAGTTTTGAGAGTTTGTGTACCAAACTTGTTGAAAATTGAATGTTTTATCGTTTTTGCTAAAGGGGCCTTTTAATAATAATTAAAAATAATTTGTGAAACATAAATTATTATACAATTTTCCAAGTAAATAAAACAAAGTTACGTATAAGTAAAACCACTTGTCAGGATACTTGATTTTTATGTTTAGTTTTAGTTCTGAAGATGAGACAGTAGGTCTTGAAAAACGTTTAAACAAATAAAATTGTAAAAGTGGAAAATACAGTGTTTGTTTTTTCAAAAATAGTTTATTAAAATTTGTATTCAAGGCAAAAACGTCAAATATTAAATATGTGTGGTTCATATCAAATACAAAACAAAAATAAAATTAAATGCACGATATTCAGGAAGACATTAAAAATATACTTCAATCACTAGCGATCGAAAACCAGTGAATTGAAATGTATTTCAAAATGATAATTTTCACAAAATACTGAAGAAAGAAACGTTGAAATCGTATATTTTTTTTGGAATGAAATCAATTAAATGATAATATTTTATGACAAAAACGGGATTCCAGACAACTACCGAGATGTCCAGACAAACTTTTATACCAATTGCATTGAAGAAGAGAGATGCAATAATAAGAACTTGTCATAAATCCGGCTGGCAGATATCTAATGATATTATTGGCTATAATAGCCTAGCGAGTATCTACAATATCCGACGCATTGGGTTGGCATAGAAGTCTCATCCATTATAATATTATTATTATGTGTCGGTGTAAACGACTCCCAGTTGCAACAGGAATTTATAGTGAACAACACCCAGTCTAGACTAGCCTGCCCACCCCATCAGGTTTCTTCAACCCTATTAACAAACTGGCTGTTGCTACTTTTAAACTACGATGCACTGCCGCAGACTACCATGCGACGACTCTCTTTTATGTCCGGTCCAACCGAAGGGAACAAACGCGATTCATTCACTGGTAAAATGCTCCGTGATGCGGAAAATTTGCCGACACCAGACAGGTCGCGAATAAATAAAAAAAAAATGCTAAATTCGGTAGTCACATAAATTAACATTAATCTGCCGGTGGTTAAGCGGTCAACAAACTTGTGTACACTAAAAACGACTTCATTACGAGATAGGCTATGAAAGATTATAGAAAAAATACTCAGGAACAGAATCCTGTTATACACAGTAAAATAGAGCCAATAATAAGTCATTGCATATTAAACAAACAACTTTAGGTATCACACGAGAAGGTGTCTCACACAATTTATATCGACAGTCACGAGTATAAAACAAGAACATTATATTTATATCGAAACGACTTTTTTACACAATAAATGTGGACATTAAGCAATTTGAAGATTACATAATTATATATTTAAAGAGGGTTTATTGATGAAGAATAAATATTTAAAAAGGGGTTATTGATGAAGAATTGACGATAATAATTACAAATAAAAATTCTTACAATTTCCAGAATTGTGTATCGCCTTGATGGCTTTCTTCATTTTCATCAGGCCTTCTCGGTCGAAATCCAACGTCTGAAATAAAAAACAATTATTTTATATTTATTTATTTACATTATTCATCATTATTACAAAACATTTGAAAATACATATGGACAGAAATAATACACCATAATCACAAAGCAAAGACAATGCATCATCCTACTCAACTCGCACTCGCACCTTTGCTATATATGTAAGCCCACAAGTTTGTCATTTATTACAAAAGTTATACAAAAATTAAAAAAACAACAAAACATCATATATTATTACATGTAATTATTCCACAAAATGAAAATAAAAGTGAACGCAATAACAATAAATAGTACAAAGAACACAGTAGTTCATAAAGTAGTAAAATGTTTCAATATCATTGTGACCCCATAAGGAGACCTTACGTAGTTTTAGTGAGGTATTATTAAGGTCAAACTAACAACACCTTATTAAAATTATTATTATATTAATGATTATTATAATATTCAATTGTTTGATATTATTTAATAAACTTGAAATAGTTCCCACACACTCATAGGTAGGGCAGACATTATTACGATGCTGAGATCGAAAGTAAGAGTTGGTAATTCACTAAGTAGAAGTTATAATATGATGTATAACAATAATAACATAACAATGTAAGAATTCAACACCACGTGCAAACATCTTTACACCGAGTGTGTGGCACAGATAATCCATGAGCAATAACAATAATATAATCGGCGCAAACATTAATGATGTAATAATTGGAATGACGGAGGTTTTAAACGGCAATACTGCGGGCGATTGTGGGTGGAGTACAAGGATCAACAATTAATACACATAGTATGTAAGAATGAGAAACTCGATGGGGTACAAAATAATATCAAGATTGAAATAAGTGAACGAGAAAAATAACATGTTGTGGGCAATGCTATAATGTATTAAATGTACCGCGACTGAAATAATCAATATGATCTATATAGGTAATTACTGTCAACAATATATATCTTGGTCCTTCGAGTTGGATTGTCCTTCGGGTAGGATCAGATTGTATCCAACATCTGGTCGGTTAAGCCGGATACAAGATTTGAAAATAAATAATATTTCACAAAATTTACTGCATATTGAAAACCTATAAAAATATCACCAAATAAAATACAAATGGAGAATTTGACTACAGAGTGTGCTAAAATATGCTGATAAATCGTAATAGGAAATTACAAACACTTGGAAATATCAACCAGTACTACATTTTAGAATGAAATAAATCTCGTATTTTAATGCGAAGTAACCGTGTTAAGGCACCATTTTTGAATTCATACCTTTATAATAACCACAATTTGACACTCCAGGTTGAATAAATCTTAAATAACGTGAAATGTATTAGTTTCTATATAAAAATCCTTTATAAGTTTTTGGATAAACACAAGGATTTTGATAATAAAATTCACAATGCGGTAAAACTTAGGAAAGGGGAATAAGAGAAAACAACGAGAAACATACTAAGGGATATAATTCAATTAAAAACTTTGTTACACAACAAAAACAGCAAAAGGAATAAATTGTTTGTTACAAAGTCTATTTACCCTAATATTATCTAACATTGGGAATAATGATAATATTACTTCTCTACGTAATATATAATAAAAGTTTGTAATACACACAGATACAATAGGTATAATAACTTAAATATGTTTACTTGCATTTGACACAGCTGGTAAATAGATTAAGTTGTGTATCTAAACTATACTTACATTACTTACGTAGATTGTTCAGAATAGCAAAGTCGTAAAAAAAACTACAGATAAATATTTTGATCCAGCAAGCAGTCGTAGAAAACAATACAGATAATAACTTGATACTAGCAAGTTATTGACGCCAAAATAATTAAATGCAAACCTTTAAATTATATGTGAAATAAATAAAAAAAAACTGCAACTAAATTGAATCACTAATGTACATTCCTATTGTTATATAAAACTTCATACGTTGTAAGTAATAACATAGTGAAGAATAAAACAAATTAGTAAGGGTTTCCTATATTTGGAAAAATCTTTGACGCAAAGTGCAATTAACATTAAATTGAAATACATTGAACGTTTTTATTACAAAAATAACTTTGAAAGAGCAAAAATAATACGAATTTCGAAAGTTTCCACTATTTCGAGTTACAAACATTTAATCAAATAACAAGAGGTCACTGGCTCGGAAATTGCTTCAGCTTTACCCAATAATATGTATTAACTAGTTTGTTCATCTCCCGCTTCAGGCAAACCACACAAATTTATGTATTTTAGGTACCAAACAAAATCAAAACGAAATGTTATTATAGAGTGAATGTAATATACAAACATAAGCATGAAATCAGATACTTGGCAGAAATGCATATTCATTTTAAGAACAATATTAATCTTCGATTAGCCAAAAATATCGCTGTGTTTTATTTCACTTGTGTTCCGATGGCCTGAAGAACACTCTTTCACAATACACGATTCCTATTTAAGAAATATTTGATTTAGAAAACAGACTATGAGTAGAGGAAGATATTCGAAACTTTCATAATATAATAGAGTTCAAGTTTTTAATTTTGACGAAGATTCTTTAATATTCAAATTTCATGAGATAAAAGGATTGGTTTAACGAGATACAGCTGGGATAAATTTGTCTGGCCAGTGATTTTATTTAATTAAAAGTTTAAAAATATTTTCATAGAATAAAACTTAATATAAACTGTGTTGCAATATTACACAACTGTGGATTTAATTTAATCGAGCACTGTTTAAACATCAACAGACGTCACTGGCGGATAAAAATATTAACAAACAACAAAATTTCAAAAGAATTAATATTCCTAACATTTCATAACAAAGCGGATGAAAGAAAATCACTGTAAGCGTCACAATAAAAGGATTGTACTAGAAAAGCTTGCAAAACTTTTGAGGCGATCTGAAGGATTGAGTACTCAATGAATGGAAAGAACTTACGAATAGTGAATGCTTTTAAAGCTCCAAATGGTAATAGCGGTATTATTTAAAATACAGAAATAAGCAACATGGACGCGGTAACTTTCAGAAGTTCGTTAAACTATACAGTGAAATATTTCCGTTACAAGCGAAAGCCTTGGTAGTAATTGATAGAAAAGTCATAAAAAACAGTAGTTAGCAGAATACCTTTATGTATTGCTTTAATAAAACAAGGTTGTTTTGTATTTATGTACTGTCGTATTAAAAAAAGCATGGTATAAAAATAAAACAATAGTTATTTATGTTCACATAAAAATAGTTACTTCGATTTTAACACAATAACATAAAAAACAAAAATAAAAGAATTTCATTTGATTATTTATCTGGGTTTTTTTTTTGTTATAAACTCAAATACAACCTTATACACCTTTCACAGTAAGCTAAAAGCTTGTGTCGTGAAAGGGGAGTTTGCCGGCACCTGGGATCGAACCACGGACCTCATGTGCACGAGGCCGAGACTCTACCTCCAGGCTACCGACGAACTCCGACTAAATGTGACTAAAATATTTTTTGACGCATCTTTTATTTATTTATTTCCAGAACTTAACAAAATTTTTACTAGCTAAATATTACTTATATCTTAAAAACATATTCCTTTTACAATTATTATACAAAATGGAATTTACTGCCTCACTAGACTTGTTCTCTTTGTTCTGAGGCAGTAGTATTTTATTTCTTGATTTGATTATTTACATCAAAACAAATTAAAATTTACGAACTTTGTTGCAATGAATTTCCGTTTACATTGGTACCTACATATTATTCCAAGCAAACATAGGAAACTTTTCAGGATAACGAGACCGCATGGCAAAACATACAAAGAGAAGTACTTAGCACCTACTGTTTGTTAGCTGCTGTGCTCTTTTGTTACAGTACAGAGTATAAAAGCAGCGACTCCCGTCAACACCACATATCCACACATCTTCATGTTGATGGATGGAACCGCAAAAGCCACTACACAAAGAGAGAGACAAAGTATTTGCATACATGTTCATACAATTGTCCCTGCAAATTATGTTTTGACGTGAATATTATTTATCCGGTAACTCAAAGAGAAAACGTTAAGTATTTAAGAGATGATGCATTCAAAATATACGCATTATGTGAATAATTATCAACAAACGGAAAGGATTCTGATACACAATGAAATATTTAAATTGTGAGAGTTTGTAAAGGTTCTGAAGCTGAAAGCAGATAAAATTGTAGATACAACTGACAGTAAAAGTGAGTGTTGTCAATTTTTATGAAAAATAAATAAAATCAATGACTAATGAAATTTCGTCATTGCGAGCCAGGAAAAACAATAAATGTGGATAAAAATCGCAGCTTACGATCACTATCACAGACAACAAAGGTCGCAAACTCGTTTTAATTTACCTTTTAATATGGCCGGCGAATCGCCCGAAGGCGTTTTGCAAACCATACTGGAATATCTTTGAAACATTTAGGTTCATTATTGAACATCTTGGAGCCAATTATCTTGCAACATGATTATAATCGTCTCACCCCTCGTGCGCAGCTTTAAATACTCTTTGGAATCTGAAATTCGAACCGATTCTACCACCTCGCTTTCTCCCCCTATCTTGGTCTTTGGATTTTTTCCTATACCCAAAAGAGTATTCGAGGATAATCATTACACCTCATATGATGAGTTGAAGGCATCTTTTGTGTCATGGATTCGAGAAAAGTCTGAACAATTTCTTAGTGACGAACGGAATAAAAAAAAACAAGTTGAGATAACTTTACCCTTAACGGTGACTATGTTGAAAAACAAATATATATGGTTATGAAGCTGTAATTTGATAGAGTTTTGAAGAATTCTAATTTAATACAGTTTTGAAGAATTGTAATTTAATGTGTTTTTCCATTTTTTCATTTCTCTTTGTTAGTGCTCTACAAGCTTTGTGCATTTTAATAATCGAAATAAATAAAACAAGTGTTTTATTCTACTATTGATTTATTCGATGAGAGAGACGTCTTTCTCATCGAATAAATCAATAGTAGAATAAAACACTTGTTTTATTTATTTCGATATGGAATTCTACTACCTAAACACCGACACAGTGAATACATTTTAATAATATTCAGTCTTCGTACAACCTACTGAAAAGATTTATTTATTCGGAAAACCTTAAAGGTTGATGAATTATTATTCACTACATCGTTCCTCATTCCTCACCAAGCGCTTTTAAATTATCTGAAAAGAAAAACACAACAACAAAATTTATTGAGACACGTAGGAAAGTAAACCTAATATATTATGTAACATCGATAATGAAAAGAATTCCCCGACGGAAACAGTCTTAAGATAATATCGTGTTTCTGCGATCCGATAGTAAGTGTTGATTTATACTAAATATCGCACAATCGTGTACAGTAGTCGTTTCACACAACAAAATTACAGTCGAAAACCAGTCGGGTACTTCATAAATTTCGTTACTACGCTAAAATTTATAAAAGAGCTTCCAAACCTTCTACATTCTACTACATCATCAGGTAGTTGGAACTCGAAAACCCAGATCTTTGACACTAACTTAAGATAACTAAAGAATTCACTGGGTTAATGTTTAGGTGTAGTAAAATTCTATTAAATTAAATAAAAACAAATGTTTTTTTCTACAAAATTGATTTCCGTGACAATATTCAAGTCGACTCTCTCAATAAAAATCAATCTATAGTAGTAGGTATTTGATAAACATTTGATATTAATTTCATAACTCAAGAACCTTTAGTAAATTCGAACTTTTATACGAAACATGAGAATTTTTAGGAAATTCTATTAGGTGTACCAATTTATCATTGTATAAAATATCAAATTTCTATGGTCTATCGTACCTTTTCCAAATAGATATATGTCAGAAAAGCTATGTGAAAATGAGATACTTTTGAAATTGAAATCGAGTTAATAGTGTGTGGTAAGCATCAAAGAAAAATAAAAGATTGAGACGGGCAATGAAAGATTTACGAGTCTGAATGACTGAAATGTCACAAGAATGTGTATAGCGAATACGTGTTGTGTGTTGTATGAGCTTATTTCACTTTCGTGTCCACGCGACGACATTGAAAGCGCAACGGGACGCTACGAGTTACAAATGTAGGCGTCGACATTATATGTATTATATTTATTACTTCTTCAACTAGCAATCTCACATAATTAATTATATATTTCAATGGAAATATTAATTAAATATAATGAAAAAGCAAAGCAAAACTCATTAAATATCATAATAAAAATATTACGAGAAAATTTTATTCTCCGTTTGATGTTTTTGTTAAAGAGAAGGTAAAACAGGATAAATTGTTTTTAAAAACTAGGAATTCCTTGTAAATCTATTAATAATTAAGCGCAAAAATATTATTATCCAGGTTTATTAATCATAACACTTCGCAAATTATAAACCAACAGTAACAGGAAATTATATTAATAATAACACATTTAGAATACCAAATTGCCATCAATAATGACAGTAGATATATAAATAAAAATAAATACAATTGTTTATCGTAATACTTTTATACTTTAATAAAATACAAAACTAACCAACGGCACAAGCTTTTAGCTTAGTGTGAAAGGTGTATAAGGTTGTATTTGGGTTTATAACAAATCCAGATATATCTTTTTTAAAAAAAAAAAAAAAAACCATCTAATTTTAATAAGAAGTTTTAGGATTTTTTAAACTCAATAACATGTAGAAACTTTCACTTGAGCTAAAATCTCTCGTTTTACTACTGCCAACTAAATTATGTCCTATTCCACAAACATTAAATAACAATAAAATTGTGTTGTAGTTATGCGTGTATCGAAATAAACGAGTTGATGATAATAATAATATAGTAGTAAGTGAAAGGAAGGAAAAATGGTTGCGGAAATGACGGAGCACTTAATATTGTGTACTTGACGATTGTAAAGAGAAATAAATTAAAAAGATCTCGAAACGAGTGTGAATGAATGAAACAACAGGAAACAGCACTAAGAGACTCCCTGCTTCTCATTCAAATGGTAGTCTGACCTAACAAGGGAGTGGAAGCATCCGTTTCCTTGTCAGAATAATATAAAGCAATAGGGATGACGAGTGATAGGCCGAGAGTACAAACATCTCAGTACATCCTGACCACTACAAATTGATATTGCTTCATTAAAATTTATGGTCAAGTCGTAAATAATTAACAGAGGAAATGTTGGCATTTAAAATGAAAAAAATCAGTTGAAAACATTTATTCATTTTATATTTCATAAAAACTATATCCCTAACTCTTTCTTCAAATCACAGCATTTTCGCATTCCAGTTAGCCAATAAACGATTCCAAGGCTTCACTCTACGCACAATTCCAAATTTATAAAATGTTTCGATACCTACGGAATGAACGATGGAGTGATTCGAATAGAAAGACTTGCATTTAAAGACCAAACATGAAAATATAATTTGGACAGTTATTACGTATTCCTCATTTCATTTTTTAATACTGATTGACATTTAATATTTTATTTTATTGTCAAATCTCGAAATCATTTGTCTTTGCCGCTTCCTGTTATTATTTAAAACAATATTGAATATGTATTTGCATAACATTATTATAAAGAAATCAGTATCAGACATGACTTTTATTCGTCATCCTGTCGCACAATTAATAGGTAGATATAAAAAGATGACATTCAAGCATAACAACCTGCCTAATTAAAACAATTATTAAGAAACTACTAATTATAATAAACAGAAACCGTATTTTCATAAGCAGCAGGAGATAATGATAATCTTATTTGGTATTAGCTTAACTTACAATATTTATGTACGGAAAACTATTAACTTAAAGGAATATTGACTATATGAAGAATTGTGTGACAGCAACCTACACACACATACGCTGTACAAACATAAAATTTTAATATAGATGGAAACTTACAATAAGAATACATTATAACAATACAATATAATATGTAGGTATGTATAGATGATGTTCAGACGACCTTGTGAGGACAACACCATCATAATCACAAAAGCCCGACACCACGCGATGCGATGCGACGCAGGTGCGGAGCGGAGCAGAGATGATAAACACTGAACAGTGGTAGCGTAGACGTACAACTTCACTACAGAATATTATTATGTATAATTAACTATTATGTAGGTATGTACCTTGAGACTACAAATTTACATAGAACATGCAACATGGATGAGATGATCTGAAACATGCAATCCACTGCAGCTGTCTATAATCTGCAGACTTGCGAGGTATATCTACTATTATTATTCTTATAAAACATCTACCAAAGAAAACATAATATCTCTGGTATTAAAATCCATTCTACTTACTACCTACATCTCAACTAAATTTGGTTAAGTTGCGATCGTATTGAACAGATAGGTCATTAGAATAAATCGCATTAATCACCTTCCAGGGGTTCGACTTGGAGATTTCTTCTTTGCCCTATATTTTCGACAGTACCTTGCCGTGTCCAAATAACTATATGTCGGAGAGTTGTCTAAATAAAACTAGTAAATAAATAAATCAACATCTGGAACTCTATTAGTTAGTAGGTACTAAATATTGTTAAACATCATATTCATCCATAAACCTTTCCAAGTTGCGTGTTTCTGTCATTTGATTCTCTCTTTTTAGACTGCAATATATACCCATAGATTTACGCCATTATGCCTCTAATTTGATGAAAGCTGAGATTTATTGAAATTAAAAATCAAATTTTTGACACCGCCACGGAATTTCCAATAAGGTAGCCAGCGTATCAACTGAATGTAATAAGCATGCAGATTGCCCTCTACGTCCCAGGAAAAGTTAAGACATTCAGGATGAATGGCATATCTCATCCCTGAATTAAATATGTTAAATGTCTTAAAACGTGTTTTTTTTTTTACAGGACACTCGAAAACTTGCAGAAAAGAATGGGAGGGCTATTCATTACCGGAGACTAAACGGGATAGTGAATAATGAATCTCGAAAATCTTTTTCTTTTATTTTACACTAATAAAGTTTTTGAGTTTATACTATTGATTCAGTTGGAAGAGATAGCGAGGAGTATTTAATTTGAATGTATACCTTCATTTGTTATCAATTTACAATAAAGAATGTATAAATAAATAAAACGAACAACAACAAAATCAAAAAAACTTTAAAATATTGATTCTCAATTCAAGTTCACATGTTCTCCGAGAAATATGGAAATATAATATAGGTATCATCTCAACAGACCCAAGTCTGCTACAAGTCAAAAATATCTATACGAACATTCTTTATTAATTCATTCATCAGATAAGATTAATGTTTCTTATATCATTTTGCGAATACAGGTCCTAGGATAGGGGTCAACCGCACGCTAGTCGATGTTATTCTCAATGGATTAAGGTGTGTTAGTTGTGGGCCAACATTTTTTATTGCCAATGAAAGAATAAATAACAAAGATGACTAAACATCCGGATTTCATACAAACATAATAATAATTATAATACCGTGTTCACAAATTATTCTGTCATCGTATCATTGGTACAAAATAACAATTATAAAAAGATGCTTGGAATTACTAGATGTTTAGAATATTTTATGTCTGATTAATTACAAACAGTTAAAACATATTCAGTGGGAGAAACACTTAACGATTTACATTTTATTGAATGTAACCTAAACTTAATGTTCCAAAATAATTCATGCCTAAAATATTGATTAATATCTAAAAATGTATCAAACTCAAATTATCCGAAAGCGGATTGAATATCGAAAAATAAAATCATCGAATTTAAAACTATTCTCCACGCTTAGATCAATAAATAATAACAAACAAAAAAAGTATGAAAAAACTAAATTGTTTGAACACACATATATTATTAAAGTTTACTCTGAAATAATCATATATTATTGATGGTTTGGGTGTGTATAATTTAAAATCATTTCATCTCTTCTGATCTATTGATTGTAATTATTATTACTTGGTATATGATTGACGGATCACGAAATCATTCAACACAAGATATATTATAACTATGTACCTACTATCCTTTTATTGCTGTACATCGATACACGCATTAAAATGAAACTATCATAGAATCATGTAACTGATAGCAGCGATAAAAAATTGGGAGAAAAGAATAACAGTAAAATATAAAACAATATCTTTTATATTAGTAGGTACAGTTTTACACTTTAGTTTGCAGTCAGACTAAAACCGGAGTTTGTATTCAGATCTTGACTTCTTCATAAACGGTGTCATTAAGTATTGTCAAGTTATTGCCCGTAATTCTTAGCAAACAGGCGTGTCTTTAGCTTTCTTTCTGACCTTCTCACCATTTACATAGTCTCATTAACTCACAGGCAGTTTGTGAAAATTTTGTGAAAGGTCGTGCGAGATTTATAAATTAAAAAATATTTCTAATGTATGCAATACGTCATCCAACAAACCAAATAATACGATAAATGATTTATCATCTCACCTACGAAAAATTAACAAACAACTGTTCTAAGCAAGTAGGTATGCAAAGTGTTGTGGTTTGCAAACCACATTTATGGTCAGAGATGAAAAATTCAACGCAGTCTAACCCAAATTCCTTGCCGATTTTGGGGTCAAGATTGTTTGTAACTTTTCTTAGGTCGCTAACTTTTAAACTACATAGGTACTAACTAAAATGCGTTGTATTTTAAATTACTGAAACTACGGAAAAATAACAGTTTAAACTGATGTCAGAATTATCCACCAGTCGTAAATATTGTGGCAAAAGATTATAATTATTCGCGAATAATACTCACAGGAAAAGTAACTTAATTGGGGAGGGTCCGACGTTGTCTTCAAGATACTAGTTGGATAACAATAAAATACATAGAACTCCCAAGTTATTTATACGAATTATCACCAGATTTTCAATAGAATAGAAAGTTACCCACTAACCTGGATAGGTATCAAAAGTAAAGAATGAAAAATTTCATCACAAACCTTGGCTAGGTGAGTTCATGGCAGCATGCCCATAGTGTTACGTCCTGTCGTAACGATACTTTACGATACATAAATAAATCTACAATAATGACACTAGAACAACGTGACAGATAACAATCAAAATAATAACTAGCGAATATATAATATTATTCAGTAAAGTATGTACCTACCTACCTACTAGGTATTCTGTTATAATAATGATGACAATATTATGTTTCTCATTACAATGCAGGTCTACACCCGGCAGAAATGAGAAGAATAACTCGATACGTAGGTAGGACTAGGAACAGTCTATTGTATTCAAATTATTATCTAGTGACGCGAGATATCGAATGCAAATAATGAACGCATCATCTATTCGAATAATCGTTTAATCGATTTGTTCTTCTTCTTTCTTTTGAGTTCCTCCTAAGATTGTCCAGGTAAAAATAAATAAATACCTACACAATTAATGCTTAATACAGATAACGTTTATTCGTTATTGGATTAAGCAATCCATCAGAATATTACTTTTCTCATATATTTATGTGTAGTTATATATTATGTAATATTTATTTTTGAATAGCGAATGTTGCGAAGGTGTAATAATATGTCTAGTCATCCACAGGCATTTTATCATTATATGCACATGAATAAATAAATTTAATCAATCGACTCGCGTTATTCGGTTGGTAAAATTTGTTGCAAGATTTAAACAGAAAAAATCATAAATCGTATTTTATGAACACGATCCTTAGAATTGAGCGACCGACGGAGATGATGACGATATCAATCAAACTACGGAGTAGATTCATTCAAGTATCCATGGGCTAATTCTCATTTCAAATCGTGCATTGCATCGAATTCTCAACAATTCATTGGATGGTGAAACATTGGAATTTCAGAATACAAAAGAAGAATTCTATCAATTATTCGCATCACTAGATAACATCTGATAGAGTGTCACAAGTAATTATTGGTGAGTAGGTACATGCAGCTGCCAATATAGATAATATGAATATGAAGTTATTTATGTACATAGTAAGTTAACAATGTGCAATATTAAACGAAACATACCCATGGAGATCAGATGTAGCCCCACTACATGTAGTATGTACTATTATAATAAATATAATGTCAAATAAACAATGAATCATTTAATAAGTACATAATAACGTGACAACAAATTGATGTGATGCCATATTGAATGATCTTCTACTGAACATCAAATCTTATGGCATTGATTAAACTCTTCTTTATCTTCTTATTTAGACCCAAAGGTCTGTTCATGCAGGAAGGTTCTCTTGCGATGTAGAGAACCAGCTGTCTTTCCGTCGTTTTGTGGGTATTTCTGGCGAGCGCCGTCCCGCAGGTAGTCCATGTAGGACAATATTTAGGTTTCTGCCATTGTTCATCAACTGGACCCGTTCGTAGTAATATCTCCGTTGTTGTTCCCATCTAAAAACATCTTGGACCGCACACATCTCTCGGAATGCAGTATTTCTGACATGGTCCAGGGGGTTTTCCTAAAAATTAAAGTTTGTATCTTTTTAGTTCGAAGCATGATTTCGGTTTTGGCCGTGTCCGCTCTTATTTCTATACCATACGTGAGTAATAGGGCGTACACAGTCTTCTAAATGTGAACCTTGCTGATTGTTTTCATTAATTGTTGCTCCAGATATCGATATAGTATTTTTATTATTTCTTCGTGTTTAAATTATTTTTTTCTAAAAAGCAACTTTACACTACACTTCTTTAATTTAAAAATTTCTTCAACTTGAAAAATGTCATATTTTTATTCACGTCACAGAGAGATAAAGTACCGTATTGATGATACGGGCAACAGGTTACTACAGTTTCTAAAATGTTTACAATTAATAAAGTGATTATGACTGGGGTTGTAGAAGGGAGGAGAGGAAGGGGCAGAGTGCCAATAAGATGGAGCGACCAAATTAAGGAGGCCACACAGAGCTCACTTCACGGGGCCTTACACATGGCAGAGGATCGCTCAACATGGAGACAGATGGTCTACAGAACGAGGCATGATGGTCACGATCCTCAGGATTGAGGGACCGACAGAAATGATGATGAATAAAGTCAAAAATATACAAATCCCCGATCCAAAATGTATTTATAACAAAATATAAGTATAAAAGAGTTAATAAATCCTTCATATCATAACATTTAACGTAAGCATGCGGGCATAGTGACTCGTAGAATTTCGCCCACAGGCATAGATAGTTGAGTGGGCGAGGAGGTTGTAACGTAATGTAACTTGCAAGCAGGTGGAGTGCAACACCCATGCAGTACAACAGCAATCCATATATGCTATGAATATTTAATAACATAACCTGTCCTTACATCTGCACTCTCGGTCCTAGGACACGTGTGTCTAAAGGACATACGGCAATGTACTTAATTAACGGACAACGTGATGCTATAATAAGACAACATGTCGCAGGGCAATCAGTTGGTATACAAATGAAGCAATTATCACCACACTACTGCACAACACAATGCAATGTGCGAAATTAACTACATACCTACTTAATATTATTATATTGTGTAGCACAACTGATTACAGATGTATTGTTGTGAGCATTAATTTCGGCTCAATGAATTATTTCCTCATTAAACGCAAATCAATTATTACAATTGATTGATAATATTAACTAACACCTACGAATCACATTACAGGGATTCTTTATATGGATATATGTCAACAAATTATTTAACTAGTAGTATTATTGCTGTGTAATAATGGTGTGTCAAGTAAACATACCAACCCACAGAGAAATTAGAAACACTGAGTACGATTTATTTGACACCATGTTTTAAACCTAAAAATATAAATCTTTTTGAGTGTACTTTTTGTCAACGCAGACGACATTTAAGTAATCAGGAGAAAACGTACCTAACAATAATCACGAGAGGGACAAACTATATAGGCTGACCTGAATAAGAAAAATAGAACAAAAAAAGAGTTACACAAAACAATAAATTCAAATGATTAGAAAATAACGCTGAAATCCTAAGGAATCTTTCTGTGTTAAAACAATTATATATTTCGGCGGTCCAGTTCCACACATCAATAAGTCGAAATTTTCGAAACTTTTGATTAATTGGTAATTTATAAAATCAACTCCACTCTATCAATCCCACAAACAAATAACTTAAAAAAAGTACACGGTTCCCATTATATGTTAATTATTAAATTAATGAAAAAAAAATAATATAATAATAATAATAAATAATAATAATAAAAAATCTTTATTGCACAAAAAAACAAACATTATTGAAACACAAACATTGCAGAACCAGACAAATAAATTTGTGCAATGGGCGAGTTTATCGCAGAAGCGCGATATCTTCCAACTAACCCATATAACAAATATACCTATTTTAAATTCCACAAATAAATATTTAGAATTATTTAACTATTGAACAGAGCAAAAACAACATAACGTCCCAAATAGCGTGATTATTATATGGAATATTTCACTTTTTGTTGTGTTTTTAAGGCAAAATATAAATACCTATACCAAAATTACAAAAATGGCGATTTCCCGAATATATGACATTTCGACTTGTTGATGTGTGGAACTAGAACGTCGATGTATATTATGTAAAAGATCATGTATTGATGAACGCTGCGATATGATGGTAAATAGAACTCATGTATCGTAGGTAGCCCGCCGATAACTTGCTGGAATTATTACTATCGGTATCTACGATATTCTGTAGTCACCGTTTTCACTTTGAACATAAAAGCGGATAATTTTTTTTTTTTTAATTTTATTTTATTACACCAATAAATAACAAATCTTATACATATTTTCATTGATGCTGCCCAACTAGGTATAACCTGTTCTAGGGCAAACATCTCACAAACATATCAATCATACTGAAACATATACACATCACAAAAAGCATTCATCTCCTATATTAACACAATCACATTCATAACAAGAAAAACACTGCTGCAAACCATCCATACATGAAACAACACACAAACAAACCATTTCTCCATATAAAACCAGAATAAAAAAACAACACATCCCTCAACCACACACATCACAAATCCCACACCACATACAACAAAATAAATCAATAAGAATTGCAATTACGATTGTTGCGATATCGACGAAGGATAAATTAAATTTAAAATACCTCAATCAAAAACAATCACTGGAACGCTTTATAAGGCAAAATAAATAGTGAGATAGTCAGTCGGCAGGTAAAAACAAAAATGAACATAAATTATTTCAGATTACGTTAGAGCAATTTGTGTAGGTAGGTACAATGCAAACAGATGTTTGAAATATTATTACATTCGCAATGTAATAATTGCAAGAGTGCCAGCCAACCAGATAACTAACATGCACAGAGAGAACATAGTAATTTATTATCGAATCATTATTTATAATAATACTTTAAACAATATTTATTTCTAGACACTATCCAGTAATAATAAATCTTTCATATTTCCTATAGGTGCCAACACAGTCAATTATACAACTCTAATGAAAAATTATAGAATAAAACAACATAAGGAGCCTTACTCCAAAAATGTCACGACCAAAGAAAAGATGTTTATGGTTGCTTTATCGATTACGAGAAAGCATTTGACAGAGTAAAGCACACTGAGTTAATCAAACTGCTTCAGAGATATAATGTGGATGATAAAGACGTGAGAGTGATTAGAAATCTATACAGAGACCAAAACGCTGTTATCAGACTTGAAAATGGGACTACTTCTCAAAGTATTCCCATTCAGCGTGGAGTCAGACAGGGATGTGTACTCTCACCCACTTTGTTCAACATGTACTCTGACTTGGTTTTCAAGCAAGCACTGTCTGATGTGGATGTTGGTGTCAAGGTCAACGGCGTAGTCATCAATAACATTAGATATGCTGATGACACTGTTCTACTAGCAGATAGTATAGAAGACCTTCAACAGCTTTTGGACAAGATCAATTCCACCGGTGAGCGTTATGGTCTGAATATTAATGTCAGCAAAACTAAACTGATGTTTTTCAGTCGAGAGAGTCACCCAAATGCAAATCTTCAGCTGGGTGGTGTCAATATTGAAAGGGTAAAGCAGTTTAAGTACTTGGGTAGCATCATCACTGAAAATCTGGACCCCGAAACAGAAATTAAATGCAGAATAGAAGCAGCTCGTGTAGCTTTTAATAGGATGAAGAATCTTCTTTGTAACGATAATATAAATTTGAAACTCAGACAAAGAATGATTAAATGTTATGTGTGGTCAGTTCTTCTTTATGGTGTCGAGGCATGGACCCTCAAGGTTAATACCATTAACCGCTTGGAGGCGTTTGAAATGTGGATCCACCGAAGAATGTTGAGAATATCTTGGACTGACATGACAAGTAACGTTGAAGTTTTACGTAGAGCAAATGCTCATAGAGAATTGTTCATAACAATCAAGCTCCGTAAAACTTCATATTTTGGTCATATAATGAGAGGAGAAAAATATGCCATCCTAAAGCTAATCATAGAAGGGAAGATTGAGGGCCGTAGAGGGGTTGGAAGAAGGCGGCTTTCCTGGCTCCAGAACATTCAGGAGTGGACCGGGATGAGAGGTGTGGAGGAGCTGTTTCGTGCTGTCCGGAACAGGAAGGATTTCTCCCAAGTGGTCGTCAACGTCGGGGGGACCCGATAGGACACTTAGAGAAGAAGAAGAAGGAGTCTTAGGATTGCATCAATTTGTTTCTCAAAGGGGGTTAAAAAGTGTTACTCTATGTATTTAAGTGTTATTAATAACGAACAATATTTCAAGAGAAAGTTAATACAAATAGGTACTTTGCGTCGATGACAATTACATAAATCTTTTGACAACCAAGAAATATTACAAAACGAAAAACACGAAAGGCTTAAAAAAATTAGGAAAATACATAATTAATACGATACAAAAATAAAAAGAAAGAATGACAGCAAATTTGCGTCGAAACCAATTTTTTACAGTACATGGTTCAACTCGTGTAAGATCGAAGCAGATTGTGCAAATTGTCCCAGCAATGCTAATATAAGATACCAAAGATAATACAAACATGAATGTTGTCTCGTTTACAAGTTAGATATTTTTCTTTTCATTCCCAGTCCTCCGTCCTTCAGCTGCCGCCGGGCCTAATGTTGTAATTTTCAATTTGCATAATTGTAACAACGTTTCGCCTTATTACAACTGCCAGACAGCGAGTTTTGACGAGGGACAACTTATACAATAGATTTAGGTGCCCAATACACTTACATGTAAAGTATATAGCAGATACTAATAAACAACAGTTCTGCGAAATCTGTCACAAAACAAAACCACGCAAACCGTATATGGAAACACGAAACATTAATGTGTGTGTGAGAGACTCCACTGAATAGTTGTTGCATATAAAAGAGGTACAGCAGGGAGGCATTTCTTCGACCTTGAATTTAAGGTTATTCAGAACAGGTAACGTGTATTGTCGATGGATAAGAACTTTAGAAAATTACTCCTTGAAAGTTGAGATTAATTTAAATAGGCATCACATAACCGCATACTCAATGAATAGAAAAGGATTAAACCACCTTCGCTGGAGTGATGATCAAGGTGACGATACCTAATGAAGATTAATAATTAATAAAATGTATTAAGAGTGTATTGCATCGATTAGGCACATTACATTTGAGTGTTTCCGATACATTAGCACGTAAGAACTACCGAATTTAGCATCAAGGACAAACGATTCAGTAGTAATAGCAGTAGCAACAAACAACATGCCATGTAACACTAAACTCATAATAAATTGTAGTATAATATTAAGGTGACCAACCGTCATCCTTTTTTGAGTTCAGTCCTCTCTTGATAATCGCCCCCCTCCTTTTAGCAATTTTCTTTTCCTTTTTGATATTTTAAAACCTATATAATATTAAATATTTTAACAAAATCGAGGAAATCATGAAATATTTCAAATTCTTAAAAAAGGTCCAAAAAAAAGGTTCGACTAAATGAAAAAAATCTGAGAATGTAAGATCTAAAAAAAGGTCTTTATTTTTGAAAATGGATCAAATCAACAAAGTCTGGGAATGCAAGACCTAAAGTAAAGATCCTCACTTTTAAAAAATGGACTAAATCAACAATTTCTGGGAATATAAGGCCTAAAAAAAAGGTTCTTATTTTTGAAAAATGGACCAAAACCACCGAATTCGGGATTGTAACAAAATGTTCTTTAACAAAAAGAACCCTCTTTTTTATTGAAATATTCTTTAACAAAGTCGAGAAGTTTGCGAAATATTTCAAAATCCTATATCAAATCTAGGAAATGTCCTCCTTTTCGCTGCTAAAAAGTTGGTCGCCTTAATAATGTATAATCAAACCGCGAAAGCATGATGGTGAACATTCAGACTTCAATACGAATGTCGTGTTTATGTTAAACAAAATACACAAATGCAAAGTAATTATCTAAATATTTGGGTTTATAACATAAACCCAAATAAGTCTTTTTAAAAAAAAAAAAATTAATCACATTTAAACAAATCTTCAGATCAATCTACAAAGCTGTCTTTGGCCTGATTTAACTCAAATTTTCATTGTGAACTACAAATAAACTAGTTGACAAATTAATTCTTTTTCAACATACGAAACTTATTTTCAATACGAATGTTTGAAATTGTTTTTTGTTTTAGGTAAGGACAATATTTTTTTTGATAAAATACAGTCATGTAGTTAAAACTGTTGACCGACAGTACTTGGTGAAAGGTCATGTTAAATTAATAAAAATAAAACAAATATTTAGTTCTTCCACGGTGACTTTATTATCCACGAACCGGCTCTCAAGAGCTTTCGTTCTCGCCATCTGGCTCACGTAAAGTATACAATCATACAAGTAACACATATTTAAGTACTTACATTGCAAAGAAAATATAAATTGCCATTTCTACTACCACTACTATACATACCATCACGGCATATTCCACTCGTGGGATATGCCGTGATGGTATATCTGGGGTAGTCAGCAGATCAGATTCATGTTATAAACATGCAAACTGTCTTCTCCGTGCCAACAAAAAATAAAACATTAAGGATGGGTGGAAAACCTCATCGCTGAATTAAAGATGTAAAGTTTCTTTATTTTTTCCAACATCTGCCTCTTACAGGACACTCGAAAGTTTACAAAAAAGAATGGGGGATCAATCTTTCCGATATGCTCCACGGCAATTTATGAAATATTTTAAATAGCAATTTCCTCGTTGGCAAATGTTTTATGTTTATATAAAACAAAATGCGCGTCATTCTGTCGCGATTTAAACATAATATAAACACAATATTTATTATTTTAATTATAAACAAGGAAGTTGAGAAGTAAGTGGGAGACTTACAGAATTAATTTTAATAAAACATTTTAAAGCGCAATTCATAAAATACTTTCGTACTAGGTATACCTACACAGAGTGGTAGAGAGAAAAAAACTTAATTAAAGTTTGCGAAGTTTGTGAAATACGAAAGTAAAACTTCAGAAAACTACCATCACGATAAAAATATAACGCGGAAGAAAAGAATGTCGTACCTAAAGAAGATTTTTACTTCATTCAAACTCGTACAAAAAATAAAACAAAATAAAAATAAATCTAACAAGGTGTCTTTCAGAACTATGCTCGAGGGTAGTTCATCTTCTACATTGCAATGGTTCAGACTGGTACAAGTTCAGGTGAGGATTAAGAAAAAAAAAACGTGACTATCGTAACTATATTAAGTACTAAACACGGATTACATCAGGATGCCTAAAACCAACACCGATAGAAAAACTATACCCGATTATTGGAACCGCCCCACCCTATATTCGGCGACGAACAGCTGCAGATGCAGAAAGGTATAAACAAACTCATGACAACAGGCACCCTCTTTATCACCACCAGCCAGTGGTGTCCCGACTGATCTCCAGAAACAGCTTTCTTAAGAGCACTCTTCCTGTTGAGTCCTCACAACAACGAAGAGAAGAACTCTGGAGAGGGGACCCTGGAGTGACATTGTGGATGGACCCACATGAAGGTATCCGAGTGGGCGAACATCTGCCATACTCTTTGTGGAAAACCCTGAATAGACTAAGGGTTGGTGTCACAAGGTGCAAGAAAAAACTTCAGAAATGGGGATACCTATCTGCAGAGGACGACATACAATGTGAATGTGGCGCAGTTCAGGATGATAGCCACTTACTAATATGCCCACTGATGGGGGACGGCTGTAGTCCTGAAGACCTTATCATAGCTAACGACAAGGCGATGAATGTCGCCGCTTATTGGAGTGGGAAGATTTAAAAAAGACCGGACACGTAAAGTAAGTAAGTAAGTACTAAACATTTCATTGGGATTCTATACTGACACTCCAGTATTTTAATTATTTTATTTTATTCTTCTTGCACATCATCATACACATAACAAAGTAACAAAGCAGTTTACATAAAAAAATAATGTGATGATATGCAGTGGCGAGATATAATCACTTTATAGTGATTTCTTCCATCTAACCACGTCATATTAACACTAAACAGAAACAAAAATACTAATAACAAAAACACAAATAAGAAAAATCTCTACATAAATTAAAATAAAAGAAAAAAATCTATAGTCCACACACCCAAGACTCCAAAGGGACCGGGAACTATAGGAAGGGGCTAGGAGACGGATGATGAGTTAGAAGACAATAAATATTTCTTGAATGCGTATTTAAATCCATTAAAAGATTGAGATGATATCTTATGAGAAAAAGAGAGATTATTCCAGCAATGAGCACCACATACTGAGAATGATTGAGAGTAGAATTACCAGAAGACGCTCGTTGTTGGAACGCAGTAGTAGGCCATGGTTCGCTAGATACTCGAATTTTTCTTTCAAATAGTAAGGAAAAGACGTTGAATAAAGTGTTTTATGAACAAGAATGAACAGAAAAGAACTGTAATGATTATCGCATGATTAGCCTAATGAGCCATGTATTAAAACTGTTTCTTAAAATTATACATGCCAGAATAAGAAACAAGTGCGAGCAAGATCTAGATGACACACAATTCGGGTTCCGAAATGCATTCGGTACCAGAGAAGCTTTATTGGCAGTCAATGTCCTGCTACAGAAGTGTCGCGATCAACGCAAAGAGGTGTTTGCATGCTTCATCGATTACGAAAAGGCATTTGACAGGGTAAGGCACACGACACTCATGGAGATGCTCAGAGACTGTAATATTGACTCCAAAGACCTTAACTTCATAAGAAATCTCTACTGGTGTCAAACGGCAAAGATCAGATATGGAAGCGGAAACACAGAGGCTATAGCTATACAAAGAGGAGTTCGACAAGGTTGTATTCTGTCACCTCTATTGTTTAACCTGTACTCCAACAAAGTCTTTCAAAGAACTCTAGAAAACACTAGCCTTGGAGTGAAGATCAATGGAGTCGTTATAAATAATATCAGATATGCTGACGATACAGTCATATTGGCTGAAAGTATAACTGATCTCCAAGAGCTTCTTAATAAGATTGACACGGCTGGAGAAGAGTTGGGTCTGACAATAAATGTCGCTAAAACCAAGTGGATGTCGTTTGGAAGACTTGATTATTCTGGATCATCTCTGCAACTAAAAGGAGTAAATATCGAAATGGTTGACAAGTTTAAATACCTCGGCAGTATCATAACAAATACACTCGACCCAGATACAGAGGTAAAATGCAGGATAGAAGTTGCTCGTGCTGCATTTAATAAGATGAGACCCTTCTTCTGTGACGATAATTTGAATCTTAAACTTCGACAAAGAATGATAAAAGCTTACATATGGTCAACTCTATTATACGGATGTGAAACTTGGACTCTGAAAGTAAACGTAATGAATCGGTTAGAAGCATTCGAAATGTGGGTACACAGAAGAATGCTTCGTATACCTTGGACCGAAAGGGTCAGTAACATCGAAGTGCTTAGGAGAGCCGGAGCCAAGAGAGAGCTGTTGTCGATTGTTAAAGTGAGGAAGGTCTCATATTTGGGTCACGTGCTGCGTGGAGAGAAGTACCGTCTCCTCCGCCTTATATTGGAGGGCAAGATAGAAGGAAGACGGGGAGTTGGCAGAAAGCAGATGTCCTGGCTGCGCAATATTAGAGAATGGACCGGAATGAGGACAGTGGATGACCTGTTCAGAGCAGCACAGGACAGGGAGGTTTTCGCCGGAGTGATCGCCAACGTCGGGGGTACCTGACATGGCACAGAAAGAAGAAGAAGATGAACAAGAGATAAAATTATGAAGCTCGATCACGTCTTTGACACACTGTTAGCCAATTCAGAGTATGCCGGTACTGGGAGATATGGTCGAACCTTTTGAGATTAAAAACGAAACGGATGCCAAAGTTTTGAACTCTCAAGTTTATCTGTCAAGTTTGTGATTTAACTAAAATTATTGTTGTTATGAATTGATTCCCATTAGTGTTTTGTTTTGTTCATGGTTAATTTTTGTCCTTGTCTTGCTCCAACTGTGTTGTGAAAAAGAAATTTGATTTGTATATTTTTTTGTGTATTTTTAAACATTTAAAAGGCTCACGCCGTGGATATGTAAATAAATAAATCTAAACTGGGCTCAATCGACCTCTTTAAAAATTGCACAGCAACCGACAAAGCGAAAAACCAGATAAACAAACAAATGCCCTATTGTTTAATTTACTGAAAATAATTTATAACTTACTTCAAACTATAGTAATAATATGGCACTAATACTGTAGAATAACTCTGAAATGTAGGTAAGTACATTTCAAATAGCCTGCATGTATATATATTATAAGTATACTTAACAGAACGGAGTCGTATCATTCATTGGTCACAGCCAGAGATGTGACGTATTTGAAATAAAAGTATTTAAAATACAAATACAAAATACAAAATACGTATTTGTATTTTGTATTTCAAATACCTTTTTGTAAAAAGTATTTTGTATTTTATTTGAAATACTTTTTTTGAGTATTTTGTATTTTACACAAAATACTTTTACAAAATACCTTTTTATTGTTTGAAACAAAATTCTGCCATTAATTGATATGCGCGTACGCAAGCTTTTTTTGCCAATTTGTTGAATTACAAATACAACGTTTCCATTAGAGTACTCCATGTTAGAGATATACACACATAATAATGATGATTGAACAAATTATACATGACGCCGTTTAACGATCCATGGCCATTTCAAGGGCGCTGTGATTTCTCCTGAATGGTAGCATTTTCAATTTTGTCTGAAGGCAATCTATTCCAGGCAGATGACGCTGCGACTTTGTTTCTTCTTTCTGCAAATTTAGAGGTAATTGCCCTTTTGAGTTCAACGAGTTTAAGAAGCTGAGCACAGCCTTCGACACACATTTTCGTCAGCGGAACAGCTCAGTGGGTGGTGTGCTGCCTTGTGGACAGTGAGACACAGTTTGAACACCAGTATCTCTAGGACTCTCAGTTAGTGTAGACTTCTTAGTAGTGAAGTTATGTGGCAGCTCTTATTCTCTCTGTAAATGATCCGGAGGCAACATTAACTGGAAGCTGCTGGAATAGATGGAACTTAGCTGGAATCGGGGGTCAAAAATGACCCCAACGACACAATTCTAAGTAATAACTTTGAAGACTTAGGCCCTGCAATCTTGGGCGCTTACGTAATCTCATAACGTCATGGGGTGCAGCTGGTGACGAACTTGCGTCGCTCTAATATTTCTAGAAGTGGAGGAATGTACACATGTGGGGTCAAAAATGACCCCCGAGTCCGGGAATGGTTGTATTTTTGTTACGTTTTTCGTGAAAGCCAGAAAAGCGTCCAAAGAGAACTAAATATATAAAAATAAATTGGCATCGAATTAGTCATGCCTTTTGTACAAAACAACATAATTTTTTTTTTTGTTAGACCTAAAAACAAGAACGGTATTTTTTTTAAGAACATCAAGTAGAAGAAGACGTAGCTACTAATGCCACTCAAACAAACAACCGTAAGAGAGTAAGGTGTTATTTATGTGATCGTAAAAAGAACCTGAAAGGTTTCCTAAAGTGTAGCAAGTGCTTACTTTTTATGTATAAAAAACATAGTGCCAAAAATATTACATGTACCTACCAAATGTTAGACTTATAAGAGGAGTTTTGTTTTAGGTTGTTTTTTTGTTTTGTTTGAGTTGATCTCAAGAGATGTTCCTGTTATTTTGTTAAATGTTCATATAAGAAAGCGATAAAAGTAAATGTTTTTATGTTATTTTTATTTATTTAATGAATAAAATCTCCTGTAGTTGATACTGTCAAAATAATTAGACAGAAGTTGATTTTGCTAAAAACTATATAGTTTATGGTAAAATGTGTAATAAAAATTGTTAATAGTTTAGTTAATAAGTTGTTTAGTAATAAATTAAACGAAAAATTAAAAATATGTTGATGGTGTGAATATGATACCTAACAACTAACAACTCTGTTGGGGTCATTTTTGACCCCCGATTCCAGTTACGTTTCCTAAAATAGCGATTCCTGCTAAGGGTTAAAAACCATCTGAAGACGATAAGGAAGAGTCTGGAGCAGTCCTGTATATAATATGATGTTACAGTAGTCCATACGATTTCAGATTTGGATTATCCATTCTGATTTATTTTGCAGCCCAAGTCAGGAATTCTCTTACCTGCTTGATGATACTCAATCCATTTATGACAATTTTTGGCTTATCTCTTCTAACAACCGTACATTTTGTCATGACTTAATTAATTTTTTTTTCTATTTTGACAGTTCTTCCTAAGGCTCATCCTAATTGTCTGCAAGCAATGCTATATCGAATCATGTCAACCCTTTCTCCATTTATGTATACTTTTGTCCAGTTTTTAATTTCTTTTTGATTCATCAATGGTTTAAATTTTAAATACTTTTGTCTTACACCTTGATCGACTATTTGTAAAAAGTATTTTAGAAAGGTATTTTAAAAAAGTATTTTGAAAATACGTATTTTGTATTTTGTATTTAAATACCATTTTGAAAAAGTATTTAGTATTTTGTATTTGAAATACAAAAATTCAAAAGCATTTGTATTTTGTATTTAAATACTTTTTTGAAAGTATTTTGCACATCTCTGGTCACAGCACCGCTAGTGAGGCTGACCAAAATGCTCGTGGTCACGGAACTGATAACCGCCAAACAATACTCATACAATATTCTACAATACATATACCTACCTACCAAATCACAATCTCAGTGCAAATATATTATTATAACTTAAATTACAATGACAATATATGAACAAATAATCAACTGCATATATAGGTTCACTGTGTCGGTGTTTAGGTAGTAGAATTCCATATCGAAATAAATAAAACAAGCGTTTTATTTATTTCGATTTGCATATATATGTACTAACTTCACTTTATTACTTTTGATAAAAAAATGATTTTGTTTTCGTCCATAAACACCAATACACCACTTCATTTGCGGTGAAAGTGAAAGGATTATGTCCTTGCACACGTTTTTTGTTTCTCTCCTGTTCTGCATATATGTGTTTATCACGTGTCCGTACTTAAAAAAAATGTTCTAAGTCTGCATTTTAGAGTCATTTGATCTTCAGGCGGACGTGTATCCAAGCATCCATCTCTTAACCATACACTGTTTATACACCTAGCATACAGTCAGTAAATAAGAAAGAAAAAAACTAGTTGCAAAGGCCGAATTTTAGATCTCATTCAAATGATTCTTAAAATAATATGTCCCACATGGAAAGACAGACTGCGATGAAATACGGAAGAAATAATTCAACTTTTATATAGAACACATAGAATTATTTCGAGTCGCGATGAATACGGGAAGAGATGAAAATATTCAAATTCCAGAAACTATCACCACGAGATTGACGTATCAGGGTGCAAGGACCGTTAAATGGTAAAATCATTATAAAGCGAGACACAGTAGTATAAATAAGAACGTTATAATTAAATAATTATCACACCAGTGACACAGATCCAGTAATAGGCGTCCAACTGTCTATCATAACATAATAAGTACATGTGTTATAATTATTGGTATGCATTTCTGTGTATAATTCTAGCCATTCATAATCCGTATTATGACTAATAAAGAGCGAGGGCAAGTGTTGTGATGATGTTTACTGGTGTAGACATCGAGATGTTGGCGATGATGCGAATGTGAATGAATCACTTGGTTACATTATACAATATATTGTATATTACATAATTATAACATCGGGAAAGTGATGACACATTGTTGAGAACGGACGGAGGCAATGCGACCTTAAAATTGAACACACCTTGCAAAGGTGAAAAATCCCACTTGAAAAGTTATTCTGCCGAATTAAGGAACGTTTTTTGTGATCTCTAGATCTTGAATGGTCTGACCTCAATACCGCCATCCTTAACATCTGAAGACTATGAACGTCAATTTCGGAGTTTATAATGAGATTGATTTATGTTGTGTAGATACTATTACTAATCGTCATTCAAAATCCTATTTGAATATACCTAATTCAAAAAGAAATTGAATTTATGCAAAATTATAATTGCCAAGATGTAACTAATTCGTCCGATAAAAGAATGTTATAAAGCTGTGCTAAAACTGAATTTGATTGTTGAGATAATTGTATAAATTTAAATCACACGAAAACTAGCTGCAAAATTGTGACGCCTACACGATAATGCAACTAATATCACTGAAAAAATGTTTTGAAATTAAAAATGTAAATAAAATACAAGAACTAATAATAAAAAGCAATTCATCTGAATCTAAATAATCATATACATAGGCTTACTACGTATGTATGCATATTTTGTACATATTAATATGTATGTAGTTGTAGGTATGTATGAATAACATATTTTGGCTCCGTATCAAACATATGATAGTTTTATGTAATTCAGACCATAATAATTATATTACACGATTTCATTTTAATGAAAAATGCCCGCCTCGCCTAACACATATAGCATCAAATATAATTTTATACATACAAGTAGATAATAATATTTGATAGAATAATTGATACGAAAGATAAAGATTGAAGAAGTGGCTGATAAAAGATGGCGAAATCGAGATTAAATATTATATTAAATATTATAATTACCGTTTAAAAGAAAATAGTATATATGCCTAAGTAAGTAAATAAAATATGATTCTAGACACCTAGGCAGTGTATATTTTTATTGGCAATTATTTTCAACATCTTATCTTTTATCGCATTCCTAGTGCATTGCCTCTTTGACTTGAAAGATTGTACGGTGTAAAGATAATACTTGGTGTATACCAGAGTGCAACAATATACATATGGCCTGTTAGGAATACAATTCTAGCTACCGGGATAGTAAACGCTACATATTTATCCTTATACAATACACCGTTCCTATGACAACAATATCAGAGCGCAAGGAATGTCGTGGAAAGAGGTGACGCAATTGGCACAGATACGCTCTGAATGGAGGAGGCTGGTTTCTGCCCTGTGCTCCCGAGAGGAGCGTTGAGGGCGATGATGATGATGATTTATCCTTATTGTGAAAGTAAGACTCAAAAGGTAGAAAAAAACTGATTAATAGACTCTATTCTTCAAAACACGTGATGACTTCTAAAATATGGTGGTTTTCTGGATAACGGTGCAGAATACAAAGTCTAGATTTATTATCAAAGAAAATATTGAATTTATTATCAATAGTAAATATTATAAACTGTAAAAAGATTATGGCAAACATCAGATATACGAAATTAAATTTTTCTACATTAAATATTTACAAACTGAAATGTAAGGACGGCGCTAGGAGTGACAGTGATAACAAAACTGATATGTACCTACCTCTTATCATATCTGCATGATAAGAACATGCTAATATTATTCATAGATTAGATATAAGCACCTAAGCATTATGACTTAACTATAAATGTTAAGACTGCAATTTCAGTGCAATAAGCATGACTATCTATAATTAATATAAATTATAAAACATAATATTTATGTAGAAATAAACAACACGCATTTATACGTGTGTGCAGCGTGAACATGAGAGCCTGACTGATTATATTTTGTCGTGATACATGCTGGACATGCCACTGTATTGAAAGACCAATTGACACACCTCAATATCTGACAATGTGCAGATAGCAACCACATTAGATAGTAATAATAATATGTAGGTAGTCGTACGTTAGAAGAGAGACACAGTAAGTAGAGATGTATTATTAATCAATCTATGGTGTCTAGTCTAGACACTGTCGGACAATTTACCACGTACTTGATTAATTTTTGATTGCTAGGTTTGTGGACACTTCGAACACTTTGATAAATGTAGAATTCAAGTGGAAAATCACTGTAATAATAATAAACTTTATTGTACAAAATATTTGGATACAAATAATAAGGTAACATGGTATGTATAAACGAACAATTTTGCACAATGGGCGAGTTTATCGCAAGGACGCGATATCTTCCAACTAACCCAAAGTAATCGAGATTCAAATATTCGATAAGTAATAAAAAATATACATTGATCTTGAAATCAGCCGGTTGTTGTGGCTGGTGATTTCAATGCGCGCTCCCCCCTCTGGTACGACAGACCTGGTTCCGATCGCAGTGGGAGTGGTGGTCCCGTAGCGGATTTTATATCCTCTATGGGGCTTGGCATTCTTAATGTTGCTGGTCCTGCCACGTTTGCCGGGCCGATGGGACAGAGCTGGATTGACTTAACGCTGTGTACGGGCGATCTGCTTGCAGAGCTCTCCAACTGGAGGGTTCACGTCGGTGAGGTCTCTTGTGACCATCGGTTGATCACCTGGTCGGCTGGGGGATTGCTTGGGATCGAACCGTACGGTCTTTGGAGTTTCAGGGGTTCGAATGTTGATTGGGAGCTCTTTGGACTTGCATTAAAAGATGAATTGAAAGATTTTCCACTTTGGAAGTATGAGGGTGCCGAAGTAGTTGGGGAAAAATTCAACTCAGCGGTCGTTCAGGTTGCGACAAGGGTGCTGGGTAGATGCAGGCCTGGAGGAAGGAAGTCTACCAATTGGTGGACACCAGAACTCACGGCCCTAAGGAGAAAATTCAAATCCGCCGAAAAGGCCTATGGCCTTGTGAGAAAAGGCAATGTTTTACGGGACTCTCCTGCTGGAGTCTGGCTCCTTGAGTCACTGCGGCATGCGAGGGGCTCCTACCAACTGGCTATAAGGCGTGCAAAGGCCTCTGCCTGGAAGGAGTGGATTTCAGAAACTGGGAACGCCGATCCCTGGTCTGTGACGCGTACAGCTGTCAAGACCAAAAGATCTGCTGACCATTATCTTACTAGCATCATAGCTGGCGATAGTGAGACCGTGTGCATTGACGACACATTAAGGGCCCTATTGAATGGGTTAGTGCCAATGGACTCAACGTCCAGTGATACACCTTTCCATACGTGGCTGCGTTTCCAGGTACGTTGCCTACCGGATGAGTCAGTAATCGTTGAAAACGTTGTGACTCATGAAGAATTGAGGGAAATCGTCAAAGGGTTAGGACCAAAAAAGGCACCAGGAATTGACAGATTGAATGGAGCGATTGTAAAACATGTGTGGAAGACATGTCCAACGGAAATGTTGGAACTCTTTCAAATGTGTATGAATGAAGGTGTGTTTCCCAAAGTATGGAAGAAAGGTTTGCTTAGGGTGATCCCAAAAGGCAATGATAGACCACTGTCGGATCTCAAGGCGTACAGGCCTATTACCCTGCTGCCTTCCTTCGGCAAGATTTTAGAAATCTTGGTGAGGAATCGGCTTGACATTTCACTGACGCCAGGAGATTCCAAACAATTTGGTTTTAGCCGTGGTGTCTCCACTGAGCACGCCATTGAAGCTTGTTTGAACTGGAAGGATGAGAGATTGGAAAAGAATGTGCTGGGAGTCTTTTTAGATATAGCTGGGGCTTTTGACAATGCATGGTGGCCACTTATTCTGGCCAAGCTGAAGATACGGGGGTGCCCCCGTTGGTTGTTTGACGTAGTTAGCAGCTACTTTAGTGATAGGTCAGTGGTGATTACTCATGCAGGACACATGGTTGAAAGGGTTGTTAATATGGGTTGCCCACAGGGGTCGGTCCTTGGACCCTTCCTGTGGAATGTCTTGTTTGACGACCTTTTGAGGATGGAGTTACCGCCTGGTTGCACTGTTTTTGCATATGCAGATGATGCGCTTCTCCTTCTCTCAGGAGATACGAGAAGTGCTATTGAAAGTAAGTTTTGTGTCGCGATCGAACGTATCTTGACGTGGGGCAGAGTGAATAGGCTCGTTTTCTCACCGAGCAAGACCTCCGCTATGTGGTTGAAGGGTGTGCTTGGAAGAGGTAGAAACCCGGTTCTTCGGATGGACGGACAATCCGTGAGGGTTGTCGAAGAAGTCCGGTACTTGGGTGTTGTCTTGGACAGAGGGCTTACTTTTCTTCCGCATGTGAGAGCGACTGCCGATCGAGCGAGGGTGCTGTTTTTCACCCTTCGTAAACTTAGCCGTGGAACCTGGGGCCTTAGAACGAGGACTGTGCGCATCATATATCGGGCGACCTATGTGGCTCAGGTCACCTATGCTGCCCGGGTTTGGTCGCACCGTCTTGCGGTTGGCTCTGTATCTGCGGCAGTTCTGAGGGGACAGAGACTTCCTTTGCTTGCCGTCACAGGTGCGTATCGAACGGCTGCCAGTGATGGCCTTCCAGTCATTGCTGGTGTGCTTCCTTCGGACTTAGAAATTCTTGACAGTGTAGCCAGACGTAAGCTCAAGGCGGATGGTAGGGTCAATCATCTCGGAATATCCGTTCAAGCGGAGCCCGGGATAAGAGGTTTGAATAGGGCAATCGGCAAAATACGTGAGAGAACGATGGAAGTTTGGCAAGAGAGATGGGATGCGGGGAGGACTGCCAGGTTAGTCCACAAGTTCCTCCCGGATGTTAGCGAGAGAATGAAGCGGCGTTTTCTGTCTCTCAACCACCATGCTGTACAATTAGTGACAGGCCACGGTGATCTAAAGGGCAAGCTCTTTGAGCTTGGACTAGTGGAGAATCCGTGGTGTGTTTGTGGGACGGGTGCGCAAAGTGCGGAGCATATCCTCTGGGAGTGCCCCGAGATGATGGATGCTAGGGATAGAATGATATGTAATATGAGCGAGAACACTCCCCGACCTGTTTGGTTCGGGGAGGTGCTGCAATGTCCACGGAATCTCAGGGCATTTTTGGAATTTGTGGAGACATGGGTTTCTCGGTGGGATCTCCTGCGTCAGCCGGGTTTACCCCCGACTGAGGTAGGAGTGCTCTAGGATTGATTGTTGCCCTTTGCGGCGGGATCTGTTGAGCGAACTCGTTATTTGTTGTGTTTCGTCCTGTCTCCCTTGGTGGAGAGTAGATATGGGAGGGATGTTCCTGTTGGGAGGGAAATGTCTTTTCATTGCGCTGGTAACGGCGACTCTCGAGTCTCACCTTCTGAAAGCCCAATAACAAATCTCTGGACACCTTATTTCGGCCTCTGGTCCAAATTAGATACTATATTGTTATAACCATTGATAATTATTGTGCTTGCTTGTCATTTTTTTTTTTTTTTTGGGTTTTTGTTGTTGAGCTTTGTTTATTTGTTGTGTTTGATTCGGTTATAATTGCATTTTATCCTCCTGAGAGGGGCATCGAAGACGTAAATGTAGCATAAAAGATTCCCACGAGGCGGTATTGGCCGGCCAGCCCTTCAGGCTGCCCAATGGAGCCCGCCCGTGAGGACTAAAGTTTTGCTTAGAAGAGCGGATAAATAGAAGTCCCCCGACTTCTGAGATATCCGGGTATGGGAGGGAGTCTTCAATGTATGATCTTGAAATGCTGGGTCCACACAGCTGGATGCGAACGTCAATCATCAAGCATCAAGCAAAAATCTTAAATCTTTCGGCGACAATTCGGAGCATTCTCCGAAGAAATATTCGAATGAATGCCTTCGTTACGTCTCGTCTCATGTATCTTGCACACTTCTTCATCTTGTCCTTGACTCATGATCCGTTATTAGTAAGTACTGCAGCATGTAGTCTCATCTATTGAGAACGGGTGAAAAACAAGATTCTACAAACTACCATCTCCAATATACGTGACAAGAATACTAATCAATAATAATGACAAGAAGGTTTTGCTATTACATATTTAGTACAATTTTATATTGTACATAGAATAAGTCAGATCTAATTGCGACCCACATTGATTGCGGCGAGTGACGAGAGACAAAGATGAAGGCAGAGTAACCAGATTTATATCTGAGATCCTGCTAGATGCCTGAAGAAAAACTGCTAAAATTTTCTATATTTGAACGAATGCTAAAAAAATGACTCACATTTTAATAGACAAACACGAAAATTCTAATAATTACAAATGCGTTTATTTAGGTATTGATGCTATTATATTATAAAATCGATAACTTCGACGTTATAAAACAAGGAACAAAAGCAACATGCTGCACTTATTTCATATATATGTTTTTGTTGCCGTAATTTTATATGATGTTTGTACCTACTTACACTAATTTTGTTTGATGTTTTTTACTTACTGTGTAGAGTCTTGATTGGTTTACGTATTATAAATATTTATTGTTATTGTATTATATTGTGAGATAAACTGTATGACTCTGTTACAACAAAATAAAATAAAAATATACATGAATAAATTCGTAGGCCAAATTAGGTTATGATTACAAAATATAGACTTTTAGTACGGCTTAATTCTAATACATCTGTCAAGCCCCTAAAAACGATACAAATTCACAATCTTGCTGAAATTGCAAGGTTCTCCTTATTAGGATAATGATTATAAAATACAGATTTTTACAGTGACCAGAAAGCCCTAAAAAGGATGCGAAAATCAGCAAAATCCTGCTAAAATCACGATATTCTGCTAAATCTGGCCATTCTGGACAGAGTGATGTGATCTGCCATGCCGTGTTCCTCCACAATAATACTATGAGACAAGACGAGTTGCGGTTTAGTCACAGAAGTAAAGTAAACCAGTTTAATGATTTTATTATTATTGTTGCGGTACATGTGTATCGGATAAATTACACACATAAATACAATAATATATCCAATGTAACTTTACCTATAAATCTCGTAAAGCTTTACATTTATCCGACGATGCGAGCGGAAGCATTCGAAATCCGTTTCGCAAATTGATGAAGTCACAGTGGCCACATTTACAGCATATTTTGTTTCACTTTAATTTCTTATTAGGATGAACTTCCATCAAGAACAGTTGTTCGAAAAATTAAACATAAATACGACAAAGACATCGAATACATTACCAAGATAATTATTATTCTATAGACATTCCACCCAATATTGAGTGATTTTGCTATCAAGAAATAGTACATGCTGAATATATATATATTGTGTAATGTGTTATTGGGATAAGGTCTAAGATTCTTTCTTTCTTTCTTTTTCCTCGAGGCAAGGCAAGTGAATTATGACGGTCTAAGATTATAGCAGTAGAAAATCTGAATTTTCTACATAGATTAGTAGGAGGGACATAATAATTAATGTAATATTAATGACTTCGTGAATTAGATTTTTTTAGGAGGGTTATCATACTCACTAGAGACAAGTAGTCATGTGAGTGTACTCATCTCATGTAGGTAAGGCAAGTGAATTATGACGGTCTAAGATTATCAGAAATTGTGAGCAGAATAAACCAGGCAAGGATTGCCTTTAACAAAAAGTCTAAAATATTGGAATCCCCAAACATTGATTTAAGCGTAAGGAAGAACCTTACTAAAGCCTTCGTATGGAGCATTTTGCTTTATGGTTGTGAGACATGGACCATCAGCAAGTGGTGGTGCAGATGTGGTGCTACAGACGCATGTTGAAGATCCATTGGTCGGAACACGTCGAAAACGAAGAAGTATTAAACAGGGTAGGCGAAAAAAGGCAACTCCTTAAGAGAATCAGCCAACAACGAGCTAACTGGATTGGCCACAACATCAGGCACCCAGGACTACTCATCGCCATCGCGGAGGGTAGGACCGAGGGCACAAACGGCAGAGGCCGGCCCAGAGATGCGTATATGGACCAACTGAAGAGGGACATGAATTGTGGCTCATACGTAGAGCTGAAAAGACTGGCTGAGAATAGGGAGGAATGGAGAAGAAAGACAAAACTCGTTGCAGACCAATCCAATGGATTGTAACTCATTATATATAAGATTATCGCAGTAGAAAATCTGAATTTTCTACATAGATTAGTAGGAGGGACATAATAATTAATGTAATATTAATGACTTCGTGAATTAGATTTTTTTAGGAGGGTTATCATACTCACTAGAGACAAGTAGTCATGTGGGTGTACTCATCTCATGTAGGTACTGTAGTGGCTCTCACGGTTGATAAAACACGATAATCCACATTCAGGCAGTGGGTGCATTACTTCTAAGAATTTGTTGAGCGGAACAGTGTAATTCATTCAACGCAAGACAGGAAATAAACTCTTCAAAATTCATTCAACTTCTCTGAGTATGTATGTGCACGTAATAAAATGAACACCATAATACATATATGTGTATAAATTATACCATATTACTTATTACCTTCAATGTAAGTTGAAGACAATAGTGCACCCACTTGCCAATGTGAATAAACGCATTCACTTGTAAATATTATTACGAAAAATGAGAAGCAAATAACGCGCGTTATTGTTATTAATGTTTAAACAATAATTATATCGTTTTGATTTAACATTAATTTTAATAACATGTGAGCAATAAACAATAATATTGTATAATATAATAAAATGCAAGGTAAATGTTGTACGTAAGGCATTGTAAACAATAACAAATTACCCACTTCCTACATCATATTAATACCTTTGTCTTGATACACATACAATAATAATACAAAATGTGACTTGTAGAAACGCACTGCGAATATTTTGCAAAACATGGTGTACACACCTCTTCTAGAGATCCAATGGTCTGACGACATTGTGGCATCCGAGATACGAAGGTGGATGTTGTTGGAGAATTATAATCCTCCCTCGTCTCCTCTATGAACTCATTGACACCTATAAGGCCCGGCATGTCGAATAATAATGAACAAACACTATTCACAACACACACTCCACTCACTATGCAATATTATTATGGAAATATATTAAACTGGACGCACTCTATTTAGACATTGTGTCAACCGTTATTATATTCTTATAAAATAAATCACACTTGTTGATATAGCACTGCACTAATGAGTAATAACGTATCACTCGATTATTTTTAGCATCGTACACTATAATAACATTTGGCTCTATATTATAAAGAGATGACACGCGCGGACGCACCAGCACGCCTGACGAATATTTACCAACTATCGGATTTGGTAGTATTTTGCGTGTGTATTGTACAAAATTGCCGTTATGTGATAAGGGCTCACTCTGTTGGCAGAATATTGCACAAACTTCACTTTGACACTGACATCTAACGAGATAACACAAAAACATTTACACACACCACATAACCCAAATCAGTTTTTTTTTTAAATATAATAGCACATCAAAACGAATTAAAACTTCACATTATAATATGTTGACAAGTGCAAAATAATTTTAGTATTTATTTCTAACTTTATAATGCCATAATTAAAAAGTTTATGTATTTTTAAATTTAAAAGAATTTAATTTGTTTTTACAATGTATTGCTATATCACATAATTACAAAAACTCCTTTAATAAAAGGAAAGCTTTGTATGTTTTTGCAGATAAACAAATAATTTAAAACAGCTCGTGTGTTCATAGTTTGGAGTTATTGTTATAAAAATACTTATTTGACTTCTCATTAACCGATAATACACTTTGGAGTAGGTAAATAAGCTATGACATTTTAATTTATTATGTTTGGCAACATTGTCAAAAAATGTCAGAGATCCAGAAGGGTATGTTGTCATATGACTGTCGTGATTATATTTTTTGGATGATTTAGTTTCTCGCAATAATATAACTAATTTATTAATATTATTTCAGATTGTGGAAAGATTTGGATGCGTCTGTTTGATCACCGGCCTTTCTTAAATGGCGAAATAAACTTCATGCTCAGGGAATTCGAGGTGAGTTTTGAATAGGTACTGTGTATTTTGAATCAATAACTCCATATAACTAATGCAAATGTTATAAAGTTGATTTAATATCTTGCAGGAAAAGAGAGGAGATCGTGAAATAGAAAATTTGTTCAGTGTAATTGAGAATATTACAGAAATAAAAGACAATCAGATTGACAGATTGAAACAGTTATCTGATGCCAATCTACCAAAGTGGTCTGCAAAACTAGAGGAGGCCTTACAGGAGTGTGACAAGATAAAAGAAGTGGAAATTGAAAAATCTCAAGTAATAATAATCATTTCCTTTTAATTTATTTTTATATTCCAACTTATGTTTTGTGGGTGAATGTAATTCTATTGTGATTTCATACATTTTTGTTTTGCTATTTCAGGACAAACAACGTGAAGCCAAGAGAGAGGAGAGGAAAAAGGAGTGGGCAGCATTTATTGAAGACATAAATCAAAAATATGTCAGAATAGACAACGCATTTGAACAAAAAGAAGAGGAACTCAAAGATTTCTACGCTGATTTAGAGCATAAACTTAAAATAACCACTAAATAAAATACATACAAAAACAACACAATGGATTCTAAAGGATTTATAAAGGATGCCACAATCAGAATTTTACCATCACCCAAATTTGAAGAATTCTTAGACAAATTAAAAATCGCAAAGAGTATGCCTGAAACATTGAAAAATTATTTGTACAACACAAATAACAGTGATGATCTAATTGTAGAAACAAATGGTGATGTGAAAATTGCAAACCATGTAACCAGCGAAGATTTGAAGACGATAAAGGAATTACTGAGTAAAGATATAACACAAAATGTAACAACAACAAAGGAAGATGTAAAAGATAGTAAAGAAGTAGACGTTGAGAAAATAGAGTTAGATAGTGAAGAAACAGATAATACCACAGATGAAGAGGTTAAGTCTTATTCCAAAATGTATGCCGATAATATTAGATGCTTACGGATCTGTGATCTGGAATGGATCATGTCACATTTAAATAAAATTAGAAGTGAAGATGGAGAATGCCTATATCTCCATGAGTTGTTGGAAGGCTCGGAGATTATTTTGCCAGAGAATGAAGTGATAAAGAGAAACCCCGTTCTGGAAGCGAGGTGTGTTAAATTACGGAAGGAGCAGAGTAATAGGATGTACAGAGATATGACAAAGAATGTGGATAATGTTAGGAAGAAATTACCAGAGGATACTATTGCATACCAGTGTAAGTAATTTTGCGCCTTTATGTTTCATGTTGCTTAAAAAAATAGTTTTGAGTGTTCACATGGTGAATCTGAAGTATTAATTTTCATAATGCCTCTTAAAAAAAAACCAAAAAATTAAGAGTCCATTTTCTACACACATATTTGTATTTAGGGATAATTTATTTATATTTTTCAAATTCATTACTCTGGATTTAGATAGATAATTTAATATTTCTTTTATACATACATACATACTATCACGCCGCTTCCCTCGTGGGGTAGGCAGAAAGGATCGAGCGCCACTTCCTTCTATCCTTGCATACATCTTTCGCTTCCGTCACTGTCATACAATTCCTCATGCATGCTCTCTTGTTTAATGTGCTCAACACGTGACCGTCCTGTAGGATTTGATTTAAATGATCTTGCCATTTAATCCTCGGACGTCCGCGCCTCCGAGCACCATTCCTCTCAGCCAAATATATCTTCTTAGTCATTCTGTCCTCATTCATTCTTTCCACGTGCCCAAAGCATCTTAACTTATTTACATTCATCCTTGTAATTACACCAACTTTCATTCCACATTCCTTTCGTATATCACTGTTACGCACAAAATCTCTCAGACTCTTGCCACACATCCTTCTCAACGATCTCATTTCCACTGCATTTATGCCGTGGAATATTTCTTTTATTCTTTACTGAAATTGTTTATTACATCAATCATTACAACTTTGTATTGTACATGTATGTACAACATCATAAAATAATCAGTTATACTACTTAATACACAGTGGGTGAATTTATCTCTTGATTAAAATATCTTCCAACTAACCCTGATATATTGTATTGCAGTGAAAGCTATCAACAGTCATCTTGTGGCCATATTACAATTCATCTTCTCCGTGTTTGCTGGCTTTATGTTTGGATTCATTGGAATTGAAGTGTTTACTGGAAGTTTAGACTTTGGATTCCGTCTTCTCCTCGGTGTGATGTGTGGTCTGATTGTCGCTTTAGCTGAAATATACTTCCTGGCTAAGAAACTCAATGAAGATATGACGATGGAAGAGAATATACAAGTTGGGGGACCTCCCGTTATCCCCAATCAGAAATTACACGCTGATTAATATCATGACTGTTGATTGTAGTTTGATTATTATTATGTTTGCTGTATATAACTAATACACTCCATATTATCTTATGTACTTCATTATACATAATTAGTATTACCTTTGTAATAAACTTTTTATAAATAATTGTTTACTTAACATAGTTTTTTATTGTTCTTCTTATGCTCTCCAACACTCCTCCCAGGAGCACGGGGCAGAAATCAGCCTCCTTCATTTAGAGTGTCTCCGTGCCAATTGAGTTACCTCTTTTCACGACATTAACGATGCTCTGATTTTCTTGTCATAGGAATGATGTATTGTGAAAGAGTAATGGCCAAGCTGTTGAAAACATTTGAGGAAGTAGAAAGGAGTTAAGTTACTGATGCATACAAATCTAATTTGTAACTTTTATTATAAGAATAATGATAGTCATAAAATAAAATGAGAATTGGATGGATTTCTGTAAATGATACTCACACATTTGATAGAATGGTATTTATTAAAATAAAACATCAGCAACGTAAAGGTGATACAGTGTATGTGATATAATCATATTGTTGAAACTACCGAGTCATCATACCAATACATAGCAGCATATTGTAGGATAACTTCACATAAGGCACTAAGAATATTCAATTATTAATAATACAGAGAAATCAGAACAAAAAGATAGTAAAGTAACATGACATTGTCTACCATGCAAGTGCTATTGCTTTTTAACTTTGTTTTCAATTGGGCAAAATAGCGTGAATATTACAATTTTGTTTTTTACAACTAACCATTGTCTGAGACTATATATGTAAATTTAAACATGAAACTATCATATAAAGCTTAGAAAAGACAACATCACCGTAGGGCTCTGGATGAGATTTGACCCCGCAACCCATACATTTCGCAAAGTGTGCTTTGTTCAATTGATACAAATATTCCAAACTGGTATTGTGGTAGACAATGTACACTTCAAAATCTAGAAGAAATGAAAACGATCAAAGACTCCTTCATCTTCACCCTGTATGCAACTTATTGTTCCACTAATAAATACTGTATCGCTATTATACATAATATTAACGCCATGTATATATACAAAACATACCAATACAATTAATCGATCTACAGAAATATAAATTACAAATTAACAAATTAATACATACACCATTTAAAATTATAAACACATTCTAAGAGAAAGGACATACTTTTATTTTAAGGCAAAGCGTCCATGTCAAGTGAAATATGCCGATCATACTATAAGTTCCCAATGGAAAATTAAAACAGTACAGGGCCAGTTTCAGTAATACTCATAATAGAAGTTATAATTTTTTTCAGATAATTCATCAGGATGTTTAGAACACAATCTTTCAATGTAGGTTCCTTTATAAACATAAAAAATCTATGGATCGACAAACAATTCAGATATTTTTCAACAACTCATTTAATGAGTATGAAACTGACCAGTCTACGAGTCTAGAAATGCGATAAAATAATATGCCACACATGTTCAAACAGGGAATAGCATTATCATTCTCATATATTATGTAGAAATATAAAATTTATGGTAGGCTTACAAGTTTATATGGTAGGTTTCCAGTGATACAACAATATTTGCTACAAGTATGGATTCTGTAGGATAGATAAGCAAGGGAACTATGTAATAAAGCTATACATTAATTTAATATAGAATTTCACTAAATACATAGAAAATTACTACACGCATCATGGAAAAATATAATATTACTGTGTTGCGTAGAAAAATAACAACATTATTATAGCAATCAACAAATTATCATTGTTCAACTCATTTACAAAAAGAAAATGAAGTTTAATGTGAATATAATATATTGTCTACATAACTTTTCATTTTTTTTTTGCTACAAGTGTCTACTTTGACTTTTATTTAATCTAAAATGAGTGATTTCGTGAACTTACTTCATTAATCATATTTAAAAAATTATTGCTTTAATTATTTATTCAAGTGAGAAAATGTATTTATTAACTTATTTCCACATTTTTAAAACCAAAGAGAACCTTTTTGACAAATTTAAATCCATAAATATAACTATTTTTGACCTTTTCAAGTCTAATGAATTGAAATGACATTTAGCCAATTGGAATAAAGAAAAAATTTAATGACAATATTACATAATTTCAAGATATACAAATAATTAAAATACGAAACAAACAAAAAATTACAAACCAACCAAGATTTGTATTTCTAAAATCATTACATTGATTTCATCACAAAATTCTGATAGAGCTGGTCGTGGGATTTAAACTTAAATATTCGCGATTGATCGGATCAGTGAGTATTTGGTAAAAAAAATGTATATTTGTTATGCTTTAAAATACATAAAAAGTTGCAAGTTGTGAAATAAAACCGTAGCCTCTTTGCTTTAAGTATGTGGAATATTATAAATAGAAGCCTCTATGATTCTTTGGTTATAAAAAGTTAATAACAATGGTATACAATATATATAATGTAACTTACAAATAAGCCAATCCAATTAAGTAATTACTCGTACATTTCTTACAATCCTACATTAATAACAATTAAAAATTTTGTAAATAGGAATAAATTGAATTTGGTATAAGTAACACATTCATATAAAAATAGAGTTTCAAATAAAATATATAAGATAAATTAAATGATGTTATCCAAAAACCATACACGTATTAAATCATAGACTGGTATTGGGTCCAATATGTTTTGAATCAATCTTAAACAAACGTTGGTCCGAGATAGTGAAATAGTTTATTGTTTTGAATTGGTAGTGAAACAGCAAAAAATGCTTTTTGTATTGGTTTTTTTAATGTTCGTACCTGAATACTGAGAGAAACAGTAGTATGTTTCTAGGCCCAAAGTCAAAACACATTTAACGTTACGTTTTCGTTCCGTTAGCGTTTGAATATAGACGACGTTGCAAGCAAGTGTCAATTTCGTTGCTAAGATACACAATAATTAGGAAAATTGACACTTTGGCGCAACATCGTCTATATTCGAACGCTAGCGGAACGAAAACGTAACGTTAAAATGTGTTCTGACTCAGGCCTCTGGTCTGTTCATGCAATGATTCACTAATACTGTTTAAATCAAACACCAACATGAAAATGGGACAACAATAGATGTTCTGTAATGAGATAATACTAACTAAGAATTTTGTGAATTATGAATTAACAAACCAAGGTATTTAGCATTGTGATAATAACATTCTTAGATTTAAATTACACGCTACCTTATTTTTCAACTTTGTAGCTCTAATGATTGTTGTATAACATCATTCAATTATTGTTGCTGTATCATGGAGATAAATACACAGAATAAAAAGGTTTGCATAAAAAATGTAAATGTATAATTTTAAGATAGGTAATTTAAAATTAGTTTTAAAAGTTATTAGATGTTGATATACAATTTATTGGCAGTAAATTTGTAGAAAGCACTATGGATATTTATTGTTTAAATTAGTTAATATTGTGTCAATCTTAAAATGATTAAATTTAAATTATGTCACATTTAAAATTACAGAGATACTATCATTGTTAAATAAACAAATAAAATTTAATTTTATTGACTGTATCGATATAACTTTGTAATACTTCATATTAAATTATTTAATAAAATGAAAAACTGACTACTCTTTCTGAAATTATAGTTAATTTTTCCATATAGGTACATACAAACCGACCAACTTTGGCAGTACTGGTAACAATAGAACATTTCAATTTTGTGTGACATTCAGAGCAAGTAATAACCCTCTTACCTTTGAGTGACGAGGTCCCGAGTGCAATTCTCAGTCAGGGCAAAATGAAGAATAATCTTTATCAAACTGTTCTGAGTCTGGGTTTTACATGTATCTGTGTTTAGCAAATTGTATATCGTCGCGTTAGTACCCATAATACAAGATTCATATTATCTTAGTTTGCGACTATCTCGATCCATGTGAATTGTCTGTTATGTTACATTTTGATTATTGGAGTCTCTAAGGCCCAACGCATCAATCTGTAGATAGATAAATTTAGCCTGAGGATAAGCCTATCTCTAGGATATTTGCCGCATCAATGTAAAGATACGGCCTATCCCTAGGATAAACGACGCCATTTTTAACTACATCTTAAAGTGGTGGATAAAATTTATCCTTAGGATAAATCGTCCCAATTATCAAAATGGCGTCGTTTGTGAACAGCTGTGAAGGATACGTTATGTGTTGTTTTTGCTACATACATCGAGTATGAGTATTTTTTGATGTTCAACAATGTCGTATTATGTTTAAAAATGTTGTTAAATCATTGTTTCAACCACCTCAAAGAAAATATTCTACAAATAACGCGGTGATTACTTTGAAGGAAAGATGACATAACCGCCATTTTTGTTTTCGTAGAATCGATTCACGTAATACTTTTAGTTATATACGGTAGATGGCATTATCAGATTATATGCAAATTTTATCAACTACAAAAATGTATAATATTTTGTATAAAAATGTATTCAAAATGTGGTAGAATGTATTAATAAACAACAAAAAAATGACTTAAAACGGAATTTTAACAGAAAAATAACAAAAGTAAAATCCTAATGTAATGTTTCGAGCTATGAGTGTTGTTTACACGCAAAAGTATTTCGTAATATGTGTAAAAATATATTTAACAATATTTTTTCTTTACCTGGAAGCATATTTTTACAATTATATAAATTTATTATTATATTAAAATCTCTTTTGATTTGCAAATAATAAATATTTATTACGAAATATACGCTAGAGTGGGAGCAAAATTGGCGCCAAACGAAGATCAAGCTAAAACCATAGACAAAACATGCGATTTCAGTGTAGCCAACATTTAAGACTGGTGGATAGCTATCCACTGGATAGTTTTAGATTGATGCGGCAAATAAATTTAACCATCACTTTATCCATAAGATATATTTATCCTTTAGATAGCTAACTACAACTTTTATCTATATATTGATGCGTTAGGCCTAAAAGGAATATTTTTAATATCTCTTTGTTTTAAATGTGATGTGATGTATCAATAAGGTTTTAAGTGAAATATCTTATCCAAATATCTTACAGTACTTATTGTGTAGTGTAAAAACTCATTTTTATTTTATTGTTAAAGAGCATGCATGAAACCTATGTTGGACGAAATATATTTTTCTGAATAAAGTCAACAGTAATAAAGCACAAGGAGATATTTTATAAAACAATCTTCTTCAACAAGTTACCACAACAACCAAAAAGTGATTTTGGCACAGTTTTGTGATCATTATCAATTAAATGTTATTGCAGTAATTTGTAATCATTTAAATATTATATTTGTGTTATTTAAAAAAAAATAACTTATATTAGCTTAAATCTACACAAAAAATATTATACATATAAGGAAATAATCATAAAAAAATCTGATGAAATTGGTGGCTTAATATTCAAATTGTGGATAAAACATGCGGATTGATGTTTCTCAAATGTTGGAATAATCTTTCTAGATGTAAGGAATTCAAACACTGTCACATTTTTTAAAAATAAAATGTCAAAGGCGTTTAGTTAATAGCCCAGTCTCTACCCAAAATTCCATTCTGGTACATAAAAAGAATGCATTGGTGTGTTTTCAACTTATTTAGTTTTATAGTTTAAATTTGTAAGATATTTCACCCTATCTGTCTACTGTAGATTCTACACCATCACAGCATATCCCACCAGTGGGGCGGCCAGAAGACCGACTGTAAGTAATAAACATGAAATATGAAAAAAAAATTATGACATCCGGGACGGGTAGCATACCTCATCGCCAAATTGAAGATGATAAAAGTCTTAATTGTGACGGTTAACGAACACCTGCGCCTTGTACAGTAAACATTCATCCTCTAAATATTTAATTCAGTTTTCAAGAAATTAACAATTTTGGATATTTCTGAGTAGATAAATTATGTACATTTGCATACTAAACCACCAATATCTTTTTTATTAAATGTAAGTAATTCAAATAACAAATCAATGATATGTTATCATTTTCATTATTCAACAACAATAGTTTATAATACTTTTTGGATAGGATAATAATACTTTTTCTTTTCAATTTATGTAATATGTAATAACAATATTTGTGTTTTTTTCTATAAGAAGATATTGACTTTCTACTTCATACAAAATATCTTACAAATCATTTCAATATTGTACCAGCCAACATTTAATTATCTTTACAACATTTCACTAAATCTAACAATCTACAAAAATATATAATGAATATAGATTTTTTGACGCTAAATACATTTCATTCACTATTTGATGTTAAACAAAGCTAATTAAAAAATAATTTTTACAGATGTCATAAGACGTGTAGTGTGGCACGGAGGGAACACTCTTGCCTTTGAGTCACAAGGTCCCGGGTTTGATTCCAAGCCAGAGCAAAATGAAGAATTTTCGAATTGTTCTGGATCTGGGTGTTACAAGTGTATGTGTTTAGTGATTATTGTGTGTTGTCGATTGTGTGTTGTTGATTTAGTGTGTATTGTCGGGTTAGTACTCATGATACAAGATTCATAACTTAATTTGAGATTAACTAGATCTGTGTGAATTGTCTAAACTCTACACTGTTATAATATACACTATATTTTTCACTTTATAGTTTCACATTATCTCGTGTTTAATGAACCAAATTTATTTCTTTATTAAACAAATGTATATTATACATGAAAAATGAACGAATTGCATTTAAAATCAAAAAATCATATTTTTTATTTATTTACAAACTACGCGCATGGAATGTGAATAATTAATTCATTTATTGTATTTACAACAAGCAGCAAGCCATTTTGCTGTATCAAGAATAGACTCTATTTTTGAAGCATTTATTATATAAGACATTTGAATGTTTTCAAACGAGTATTCTACAATGCACTTTTATTACAATCAAGTAATGTTAAAATGTCAAGAATAGACATTAAGAAATATTATTATACAAGTATCTTTGGTATATTTGGATTCCATTTTGAGATAGACATTATCAGCAAGATGGAGGATAAGTTAATGACAGATAAAATGAGTTAGTTCAATAATCTACCACTAATTAAGATGGCAAAAGTAGTGAACACTCAGTAATTATTACTGAAGACTTTTTTATTATTTATTTATACTTTATATCACAATATTTAGACAGAATTGGTAGAAATTTACAATTACTTCTTTGGATGAAAATAAAAACATGATTTAGATAAAACAGAGAGATGTCTTTCATCTTCTTAGCACATTATAAATCTCTTGTACGCTAATATAGTAAATAATTATTTTTAGAATGAAACTTTAACAATACTGAACACTTAAATCATAGAATTGATACCAAGTAAATTTAGATCACACATGTGAGAAGCTAGCAATTTGAAATTTTCATTAATTCTGTATTGTGTTTAAAATAATTGCTTAAAACATAGGTATATGTCCCAATTCTGTCAATATGTTTAATAAAAATCAAACACTTCTTAAGAATGAAGCACCGCATATCAACCCTAAAAATGCTTTGGCTTTCAGCACATTCACAAACAACTCTTTCATATTAGATTTGGTCCTCATTGCTCACCAATATGTTACAAAAACTCACATACATATAATAATTTTTACTGTCACAATATGAAACAGTAACTTAATTACAAACAATCTCTACATTTTTCTTCCTAAAATGGTTTACACTTTGCTTCTGCATTTTTAATCCACATGCCATTTTTTTTAAGCTTAAACTGCAGAATGAAACTGGCAACATTAAATTTAACTAATTGCACTTAACTACGATTTGTAAGCTCAAAGTCAAAATACACTTAATTACATACAGTACATGTCAGTGGTGAACTGTACATAATTATGGCAAGCATTGTCAGTATCAAACTGTATATAATTATGGTTAACGTCAGTGTCAAGTTGCACCTAATCATGGTTTATGTCAGTGTCAAACTATACATAAATATAGCTTATGCCAGCAGTGTCAACTTGGACATAATAATGGTTAACATGTTAGTGTTACACTGTACCTGGCTAAGATTAAAAAAAGTGTCAAACTGAATCTTCTGAGTGAAAAGCGTCAGTGTCAAACTACACTTAACATTTTTGTCAGTCAGGTTTTATAACGATGATAAGTGTAAGTGTCAAACTACATTTAACTACGGTGAGCGTCATTGTGAAATTGCACAGTAAAACTAATTCAAAAATATGGACAGCGTATATTACAAATATTTGAAAATACTGTCAATACATCTCACTAGATATTTAACAGCACGATTAACATCACTAGAGTTGTCAATATGTTAAAATTTAATAATTTATTTGTCAATCCGCTCCTGATTCAATTATCAGTGTCAAACTGCACCAATTAAGATAAATTTGTCAACGTTAAAATAAATCTTATTTTTATGAAACTAATTTGATCTCATCAGAAATTTTGCGCAAAAGAACAAATCATTATGACAGACTTTCTTGATCGCATTCGTCCCAACTATCGCATGCATATGGGTCATCGTTGTCACACTCAAACTCGCAGGCAGAGCGTCCCGTAGCATCTGAACTGAGGTCAGTCATACCAGCTTCAGAAACAGGTTTTGAAATATCCAGAATCTGAAATATAATTATTTTCAATAATACATACACACACTTTTGAATTACAAATGATCTTTTACTTTATGATGTTATTTTATTTTATCTAGATAAAAAGGATACAATATGAAAAAATTTTTTTTTTTGCATATCGTCATTGCATATTCAAAAAGAGACATGTGCGAACATTTTTATTTAGGCATACTCTTAAAAAACTCTTCATTATGGCATTAAAATTGTTTGGACTTTTTATTGGCATGTGATATTATTTTTTAAGTATTGAATTTTAATATTTATATATTTATATTTAATACTAAGAATCACTTAATAAAATGGTTATGATGTCATTATAAGCAGTTTATTCTAGAAATGTCAAAACATTTATAAATTCACATGTCCCTTTTTGAAAATGCAACGACGATATTTACTTATAAGTTTACTCCACTAATACAATTAACAAAGACCTTTGTAAAACAGCAGAGACAATGTACACTTCCCATGTATCACAAAGATTACAGATTTAAGCTAACTCATGTTTTATGACTCTCAAATAATGACTGCCCAAAAATAGACTGTTCTTCCGTCGACGAGGTTTTTCAACAACAAGAGTAACTTTTTTCACAACATGACATTCTTATGCCGTATATCTAATTGAACCATCTACAAAGCCATTCCAAAGAGCTGCAAGGCTTATTTTTACAATACACTTTTGTTGGAAAAATTGTACTGACTGAGAGTGAGTGAAAGTGTCCAATACAAACTGTGTCTTATGGTGCACAAAGCTCAAAGCAACTCAATCACTCTCTGAGTTGTGTTCTCAAAACATCCACCAAAACTGGACGAGATAAACAGAGCCAATAAGTCCTGCTTCTAATAAAGGGCTTTTAGTATTACGGAACCCGTCAGTTGAAACAGTCTCTTCGAAGACCTTAAAAAAATCAATCTATAACAACATTCGGAAGCAAACCGAAGACACCACTCTTCTAATGTAGCTTCTTACGCACTTGAGATGGATGCTTCATTAAATAGTGACTAAAAACCATCTGTGATACCAGAGCATTGGGAATGCTGTTCCAAAAGGTGACTTGATTAGCACGGAATCACTATTTTGAGTTGATGGGGGTTGTCTCTGTCTCGAGAGAAACATTGAAGGGAGACGTGCAAGAAATAAGGAAAATATATTATACCTCTGCAGAGGACCTCTGGCTGTAGTTATCAGACAAGAGATCCCTCTCAGCATTAGATGGTATGAACTGTGGTTGAGATCTTCTCTTTATGCTGTCTTTATTTACGTGTCTCATATCCACTTTGCTGGTGCCATCTTGCTGTACAGCTGTACCTAAAAAAATTTTGATAATTTAAAATAAAAGTAAAACTAAAACATTGTACGTTCTTAGAACAATAAAAATGTCTATAAACATAAATTAAATGAGTTTTTCTTAACAGGATACCAATGTAATTAATAGGTTATATAATTAGATTATTGCCAACATAATAGAGACATATAACTAACTGGTCTTTTGTTTTCAAAGATTGAATTGAATCCTGGTTATTGATTTTAAAACAGAAAGAAATCGTATCTGCTGCAATTCAGATTCCATTAATGATGCCATAAATGTATTTTTTTGGAAAATGAAGATTATTGTCATTATCAAATTTAAAAATATCAGAGTGCAAGTCAAGCATCATATCAACCAGTTTAACTGACAATACAAAACTATTCTAACGTTATATGAACTAACATTAAAAAAAAATATTGATGCTTTTCATGTGCAAATTTCTTTACCTGTTCTGGTATTATCGTGTGGCAGTGGTGGCTCGGCATGTGACGCAGAATGCGATGTAAGGGAGGGGGCGTCCTCTTCACCAGACAGAGGGGAACCAGAGCAGCCCCAACCAGAATAATACACCTCGGGTGCTAACTCTTGACTCTCTAAAAGCAACATCATAAGTTTTAATTCTAATTATAGTAACAGTAAGGCCATATTGGAATTTGTTCAGTTATTTCACTAGCTATGGCACTTGTGGGATATGCTGTAATGGTATAAATAAAAGATCTGTAAGAGCGTACCACAGTCGATGATGTTACAGAAACTATAGTTGGTTATATTAACAGGCTGGTTGATCCATGGATGTGACATCAGCTGGGAGATGGTACATCTCTCATCTGGATTCTTGCATAGCATCCATCTCAGTAAGTGCTCCAGATCTGGAAAATATTATTTACGATTAAAATTCAATTGAAAAAAAAAATAGAAAGGATTCAACCTTTTGATAAATATTAATGAAATAAAAAAATATACAAATTCTCGAGGGCATAGATTGGTAACAAGCCTCATTCAGAGCAATTCTGCACCTTCTGATTCACTTTCTCTTGTGAAATTTCTAATGCTTTGATGTCAAGTAGATGTCATAGAAATAGTGTCACCATAAATTTTGTGGATGTAAAGCCAATGCTTTTTAGTCAACAATATTCATGCAGAAGATAGATAATCTATAAAGAACATTGTGCACAAAGGAGCAAAAACTATATATATAATGAGTTACAATCCATTGGATTGGTCTGCAACGAGTTTTGACTTATTTCTCCACTCCTCCCTATTCTCAGCCAGTCTCTTCAACTCCATATATGAGCCACAGCTCATGTCCCTCTTCAGTTGGTCCATATTGACGTCTCTCGGTCGACCTCTGCCATTTGTGCCTTCGGTCCTGCCCTCTGCTACTAGTTGGAAAAAAATGATTTTAAAACTAGTTGGAAAAAAATGATTTTAACTCACCATTGCTAACAGTCTGAGGCAAAACAAGTAAAGCCTGTATGGTATCCTCAATGTCCATGAAGGGATTCTCAAAGAACACCAAAATATACATAGTTATACCCATGGACCACATCTCCAGTTCAGGACCAGCGTATCTGGAACACAATTGCCATTATCAGGATACATTTTGAATTATTTATTTATTTCTTAAAACAGAGTGAGCCTTTTACACAATTATAAGTTGAGAAAATAATATAAATAATGCAAAACACCAGTAACAGTATTTCATTGAAAATGAAATGAAATTCATAATACATATATTAATTCACAATATATGTGTTGCCTCTGCCAAATACAACATAAATTACTTTTTATTCACCCATTCAAGCACTCTGCAGAAATCAGTTTGCTTCTAACAAACGCATAATAATATTCATCATATATAAAACATTTCCCAATTCCAATTCAGCGAATGTTTTATTTTTTTTATATCACTGGATGTTCATTGTATGCAATGAGTCTGCTGCTTAGCCATTTGTGATAAGAGTGATATTAATATTGTTGAAGGGTGTTTGTGTTTACACTATGAAAATTCATATTAAATAATTTAAAAAGAATTAATAACATTTATATTTTCATTATATTTTATTAAGACTCCAACGTTTTCACCCACTTCAATGGTCATTTTCAAGAGTACTGAATAAGTAGAATGTGCTTTACAAAAATTGAGGGTGTTATGGAAGGAGGAGAGGGGTGCATGTGGAGATAGAAGTAGAAGGGTGGAGGGTGGTATTGGTAGATACAACATTAGGTGAGACAGGGTAAATTAATAACGGGGAGTTAACGGGAATTTGAATATTGTCAATACATATTTTGCTTATGTCTAAATATTTCCAAAGCTTCCATTGCGTGCGTGATAGATAGATTTTAACAAGAAAGTAAAAATTCTTACTTGTTCCCTGCTAAAACTTCTGGACTGCAATACTCCGTAGTGCCATAGAATGTTGAGAAAAGGACATTGTCATGTCTGAAGGTAGCCGAACCAAAGTCAATCAATTTTACGTGGAATTTGTTGTCTATGATCACATTCTCGTCCTTTATGTCTCTGTGTAGAATGTTCAGGGAGTGGAGATATTGGACGGCCTGCCCAATCTGAAAATATATACAGTGGATTAATCACAACACATTGAAATGTAAAACAATCTGGATAAAAAGAAATTGTAACCAGATTCAAAATTATGATTGATATGAGTAACAAATTTATATGCAATAGGTCTACTGGTTACCCCACTAGTGGGAGATGCTGTGATGGGGTAGATAGAATAAAACACTTTTTTCTGTCCACAAAGTTTCTGATGAATTGCTTTGACCTTTTTCAAAATACACCATCCCTACGATGTCAGAACAATAGCAATGTTGTGTGAAAAAGTGTCAAAATTTGTCCAGAATCACACTGAACTTGTGTTTCCAAGAGGACCACTGCAGGGTTGAAAATAATTAAAATAATAATAAACTGAAGAATACCTGTCTAAAGATATATGAAGTGAGAGGTTCGTCTAGCTTTGGCCAACGCTCGATGAACTCAAACAAATCCATCCCAGAACCATGTTTCTCCATTATCATTTGGAAGTATTTATCATTCTCATATACATCAAGTACATTCACCTGGAAAAATCAAAATATTTTATAAAACAAATATATAAGTAGAAAATTTATTACATTTCATATACAAATTCTGAGGTGGTTGGTAGCCCGATAGTAAAATTTCAGAGTTTCAATTGAGAGATTCCAGTTCGAATCCGCCCACTGCCGGTCTACTCTACCTTCAAAACACAAGCCTACTTTATTGAGAGTTGTTTCTGGGTTTATTTCAAATTCAAATTCAACTAAATAATTCAAATTTCTATGTGACAAATTATTAAATAAAATAAAATTACTTAATTAGGTTTATTTTATCAACTGACAGTTTCTGGTGAAAGTTCACTATAAAATTGAATTAAAAAAAAAAATAGGAATTTCGCTAGTGACCAATACATTTGGTTTTATTTTAATTTATAAATATTGCTCTACTTTGAACAAATGGCCAGTAGCAAGAGCTTACTTGTTATGACAAAGTGATATCATTTTCACTTACTTTGTAGTAATGTTAAGTTATACTAGGTCTATAGAATACTTACAATATTTGGATGTTTCAATGTCTGCAATAAGCTAACTTCCAAAGGCACCTTTCTCCCACTCTTGTCGGGGCAGTCCACCCAGAATTGCTGATTCACTTTCTCCTTAAGAATGAACTTAGCGATGACCAAAAGACGATCTGATCTCCTGTATGCCATTTTTACGCATCCATAAGCACCTTTACCTATGTATAAAAAAAATAAGAAAATAAAACAATGAAAAAAGAAACACATTAAGGAATATTATCTCCCTCTTTTCAAGTATTCGTAAAACATTACCAATAAGATATATAAATTCTTCAGTTAAGCAATGAAGTGTGCTACTCATTTTGAATGTCTTAATTTATATTGGCACGGAGTGTACATCTTGCATGTTTATGACATGTAGTTAGCCTACTAATCTTCTGCTTTTGGAATATGCCGTGATGATATAGATAGAAAAATGCAATGGGAATGGCTAACACTGATTTATTTCACTATATGATACCATCATGGCATCTCCCACAAGTGGGGTAGCCAGCAACTGCATGTAATAAACATGCAAATTGTCCTCTATGTGCCAATAATAAAGATAGTTTGAACAGCGATGAAACAAGACATCCAGGATGGGTGATGTATTTCATTGCTGAATTGTTGATGTTAATAATCTTGTATGTCATGTTTTACAAACACCTGTCTTTTACAGGACACTCGAAAACTTGCAAAAAAGAATGTGAGGCCTATCTTTACCGGGAACTTCACGGGGGTAATTTTGATCAAGCATTACTTACCAATCTGCTTAAGTGTGACATAGTTTTTACTATATTCTCCTGATGTCTGCTCTTCTCCGCATTGGCTCAGCAGTGATATGGAAAGGGGACGGCTCACATTGTGACTGCCTTGCTTGTGAACCTGAACACAACAAATAATAGATAACAATAATTTGAGATGGAGGGACAATTGAGAATTCACATCCACTCCTACCAAGTGTCAGCCCTGTGTCCTGATTAACAAAGTAATTTATTTATTCATTCTTTTTATTGTACATTGATTACAAACAATTCAATAGAAAGTATATATTCAAATTCAATACCATCAATCTACAGAAGGCGAGCCTATCGCAAAGGTGCAATCTCTTCCAACACACTCAGAAACAATCAATACTTTTCACAGATTCTTTGTATATTCACATAAGCAAACAATATAAAACTGAAATTTACCAAAGTCAATTTGACAAAATCAAAAAATTCTTGATAAGCTTCGTAAGATATTCCTTGCACATTATTCATGATTATATTGATATTCACATTATTCATGATTATATTGACTAAAATACTTATACCAAACAGTTTTTACAATATTTGCTGATAATTACAAAAATACCAAGACGATTACAAATTGACAACAATAGTAAACAAGAGATTGATGGAACACTTACAATAGAAACAGAATTGTCGGCAGTAGAATTAATACTTGATGGATGCATGGATATGCTGGGGACACACTCAGGGTTGGCAACACTGACCCACACACAAAGGGCATCACTGCCTCCTCGTAATTTCACACTGGAGACGGTATACACTATACCTAAAATCAAATTAATTAAATTGTTATTATTTATTGTGATAAATGCAGAGCTGGGACCTGTTAACCAAAAATTTAACATAATTAATCGTTAAATAGAAAAGTTAACTATGTTAAGCATTAAGCTGTTGTTTTGAAAATGTATCGCAAGTTATAGTTAATTGTTAGTAAAAGGAGCTTAAGAAATAAAAAAAGTCCACAGCGCAAAAAAATCAGGAGGTAAGAAAAAAAAATGTGCATAGGAGAAGGGTTTTTTTCCCTAAAGGTGCCTTGGAAAGATATGAACTTTTAAAAAACTTACTTAAAAACTCTCACCCAAAAAGTGGCTGACTTTTAATTAAATGAAAATTAAATTTCAACAAATTGAGATCAAGAAAAAGTTATTCGCAATTTTCACAAAATTAACTAATTATTAACGATAATGATAATTAACAATACAGATTAACTCATTTATCGTTAATGCCCAGCTTAGAATAAATGCTTACTTTGCAAAGAGTTTAAATGCAGCAGTTTATAATATAAACAATAACAAAACACTACTTTTGCACCGTAACACATTTTCTGGAAATATTATTTTTCCATTATCAAACAGTTCAAAGTTTAAATGTGTATTGTGAATTACATATTTTACACTAATTTAAATCTTTAATTAATTCATCAGAGAGGTTTCTACAAAAGTTTGAAATAAATGACCAACAATTTTATTACATGCTTTTCCATTCTTAGTGTTTAAAACTCACTAAGGGAGTGAAGCAGGGTTGTGTAATGTCTCAGTAGCCGTTCAATCTATATTACAACTGTTGCATGCAATCAATATTTTGATTACTTTATTTGACATACACACATAACGAAACCCAATAAACTGCCCCGATCAAAATATATAATCAGTTTTTAGTTGTTTAGTAATATATATAGCAATTACAAAAGCACAACAATAAACTGAGAGGACCTGACAAAGAAGGATTCAAATATATTATTGTTAATTTTTTACACCGTTAAATATTTTCTTCTAAAACAATCTGTCTGTCCTCCTGAAAATATAAATATGTTGTTTGGTGAAGGATATAAAGTAGGGAGACTTGTGTTTCTTAAGGGGGAAATCAAAATAATTTCTCACTAAGCTCAGTTCCATCTTTATGCAAGACACTGCCTCTGTATGTCGCTCCTCTGATGGGCTGATGATGGAGGGGGTGCAAAGGATGTAAGGGTGGTCCTCCAGCCCCTGCACTCCTCCCTATTCTTCCATGAGGAGTTGAAGTACAAATCATATTGCTGCGAACACAACGAGGAGTCCCTACCAATATATCACCTGCAATAAAATAACTTGGAGTTATTGAGTTGATATTTATTTTGTACAAAATTCTTCATTTCATTAAGATATATTATGAATTCAAATATCCATCTAGATACAAACAAAATTGTTTGGATTTGAGAAAATTCATGAGAATTAAAGTAGAACTAACAATACTTACGTTCCATAATTTTCTGATTATCAGATACAGTATCATTCTTTGATTCCGTCTTGGGTTTCTCTATACTCTTATAAGCAATAGACCTGTCTGAAAGTAAGTCCGTCTCATCGGTAAGGGCATCTGCAGCACTAGACAACGGCATTTCATTTATAGGAGTCAAAAAGTCAGCACTAGTTTCGTTTGAATCACACAAATCTAAAGACATTGTACTTCTATCCAATACGGAAACAACAGATTTTATGGGAACAACTTTCGTGGAACATTTATCAAAGTTTAATTTCATACTCGCATCTGGCATTTTGGTTCTAACATGACTCGGATGTCCGTTGACACTATAATCGTTTGATTTTCTTGATGTGTAATAAATTGACTCGGATCTATCAGTAGATTTGTTTGGATCATTATGCTTATTTGCTAAATTGATATTGTTTTCTCTATTCTCGGATCCAAGGATGTTTTCTGATCTAGATTTTGATATACTAGAATTGTAGCATTCGTCGTCCATTGACATATTGGACATGTTTGATACGACATCAGGTAGTAGTGAGAAGTCTGTGTCCATCCTATGTTCGCACGTACTGATACTGGAGACCATGTCTTGCGTTGGAGTCGGTGTATGAGTCTTGTCCAGGTTCTGACAGCTGGATGATTTGTCTAGACATAGGGCACTTGAAGATTTGTCTCTGGTCACTTGCGAGATTTGAGAATGTTGGATGCTCTGGCTTACGGGGGATTTACGGCTTTCGTCGTCATCATTGAGTTCTGTATCGGAATCTGGAAATAAATAATTGTAATACTTGTAAATGCAGTACAATATATTTAATGAAAAATGTCGGATGTAGAATACTTCATGGGTGAGTAGAATTTTGCAAAATTCCTAATACAATTTTTTTACATTATTGTAATTGAGAGTGTGTCATATCACCTTTACATGAAAATGCATCACAGGTGAGATATATCTTTTTTTTAAAAAGATATATCTGGGTTTGTTATAAACCCAAATACAACCTTATACACCTTTCACACTAAGCTAAAAGCTTGTGCCGTGAAAGGGGAGTTTGCCGGCACTAAACTTTGACACTTAACATGTTCCATATGATGTGACTCAAAATTATTACCGCCCAACGTAGGATCATATAGGATCCAATTGGGACCAAGAAATAATAACTATCATTTAAATTAAAATAGCCATTGTTATATCGCTCGCTTGCAAGAACAACTTCATAAAAGGAAAAATGAGAGTTTTTAAGTTAAAAATAACAAAATACTGTATTTTGCCATTAACCATCCATAAACCATTTTTATCAATAACTGATCAAAAATTTGTGAACAACGACATATTATACAAAAACTGTCACTGATATATTTTTTTTTAACAAAAACGTCACTTTTGCTACCTAGATTGTTGCATTCATTTTCGTAATAGGTAACATTTTCAAATAACATTAAAATATTTTTAATAAAAAGGGGACAAATTAATACTTGTTTTGTATAAGTTTGAGACCTGTTTAGAGAAATATTTATTTGAAAACTTTAGACGCGTTTATTTCAAAACGTCACTGTTCTTGCAAGCGAGTGATATGCTATTTGTATACTAGCTACTGCAATTGTAGAAGATACTGAAATAGTACAGATAAGATTGCTATTGGTGATGCTACCTGAATGATTGTGATGTACAGGTGATAGGCTGACGTTCCTACTCCTTGATTGAGAAGTCTGTACCAAGTGTTCCTCGTGGCAGAAGTTGGAGATGATTGAAGAAACAGGTCTGCCGACGACCTCACCACGCGCTTTGCCAAACGTCAGCATTGTGAAGTGGTGGTTACATGCCGACACCAAACCAGAGTCATCCACAACCAGAAGGCCACTCACATTGTGGTAAACCTAGAAATTAAAAAAATAATTGAAAAACTTTGAATATTGATTTTTGAAAAGATGGAACTATTACAAATAAAAATATTGTAAATGAATAGTAGTAAAAAGATTCTTTTCAATATACCTGACAGTTGTTTTCCCTTTCTTCAAGTAATGGATCGCTTTCAAGGATTATTTTATAAAAAGTATTTACTGAGCAAGATAATGCATCTCGGAGATAAAAGATGAAGTTACAAAATGTTTGAAAGAAATTTATTAACAGTTTATTAAGAAGACAATAGAAAGATACAACTTTTTGTGCTGCTTGTTTGGTTTTTTGAGGCAAAACACTTAAAGATCCATGCCAAAACCGATAAGTAATCAAATTTAGTAAAAAACTGAAAATTGATCGTTTCAACAGCATCTCTTCTGCAAGCGGAATGATTTGAACCTGGGATCTCTCAATAAAAAGTCTGAGACTCTTCAATCAAACCATCAATGGTTTCAATGGAATAGTTTGGCTCTAGGTCTCAGACAAGCCCCTAAATACAACTGTTTCAGGAGAGGAATGAAGACATATTTGTTCACAAGGTTTTACACATGACAAACTACATTATTTTAATTTTTTGGACAGACTGAATGTCTGCTGAACAAAATTAAATTATTTTATTATTATGATTTTTTATCTTTCTAACGACAATTTTTATTGATATTATGTAGTTTTAAAATGGACGTGGATGTTGATCCTAAATAATGTAAAGCCCCTTGAAGTGATATTATCACAGTACGGCGCTATATAAATAGTCATATTATTATTATCAACTAGCACTATGAGATGAAATAATGATTGTTAAACCACATTATTGCAAAACTTCCATTAAAAAATTAGTTAAAAGAAATCATGCAGCATTTACGACAAACTTGTTCTCTGTATGTTTATTATATTTTAATTTATTATTTTGTATATAATTGGTTGTAATCAATGTACAAAAAAAGAGTTAATGAATTGTTGTTGATAAACATGTGTACTATTGGAAGAAAAATTTATAACTCAACTTAGATTTTACTCAAAGTTAGTTTGGTTAAAAACAACTTTCCCGACCGCTTGAATATCAAGTTATGTTGTCATTTTTCACAACCCAAAGAGAGAAATATTGTTTTTCACATATTCCTCATAATTTCATTGACGTTGTGTATGTGATAAATAATTCACAGCTTGTATTGATTGATTGATTGCCTACACAAAATGTTATTTGTTTTGTATGACTCAATAATGACTCACTGTATGTTTCGTAGCAGCGTCATCATCAATGACGTAACTGGGGAATGACGAAAACATTTTAGAGGAATATTTAGTAATGAAGGAAGAAACACATTACAAGCATTTAAAAACATGACAAATTGAATATAATGATAGGAATCTATGCCAAAACATATTTGAGAAAATTTTCATTTAGGAATAGGACTTAGATTGAGAAAAAAAATGAATGCACGAACATAACAAGTCAAACTCAACTTTCTACAACTGAAACTTAACCCACTGAATGATCATGATGAAATAATATAAATAAAAGCAAGACTTACCCTGACAGTTATATCATATAGTTTTTTATTGTCGTAAGGGACAGTGTCCTTGTCTGTAAAGGACTGGCCAAAGTTCAAGTCTGTCGGGTCGTGATGTTTAATCCAAAGGCACAATGGAAATGTGCTGCCATCAAATGTCCTACCTGAGGAGAGATAAAACATTTTGATAAAACTAATTAAATCTCATTAAAAGATAGAGAAAAAAATCACCCCACTTGGCCTTGTAGCAGAATAGGATTCTAACATTTTTCTGATAATTTCAGGTGTCTTGCAAAAAGGTAGATAACTTTAAGCGACTTTTGAGACAATCGGATATTTATTGCCAAAATATTCCAGTTATAAACAATGCCTATTCCGACGGCCCGAATGTCCCTCTTTCACAATATATCATTCCTACGACAACATCATCAGAGCGCTAGGGATATCGTGTGAAGAGGTGGCACAATTGGTGCAGAGACACTATTCAGAGGAGACTGGTTTCTGCCCAGGGGCCGTAGACAAACCACACTTAGCGATCGACTACTGACGAACTTTTCGATAATCTACCTACAATGTACCGTGTAATTATGCATTATTGTTGCGGTTATTGTTGAAAATTTGTTTGTAGTCGATTGCCAAGTGCGGTTTGTCTAGAGGGTCAGTGCGCTCAAGAGCATTGAGATGAGATAATAAACAATACTATGATTTTATCTCGAACATACACAACCCAATACCAGAACTTAACACACATGCACAGAGAATTAAGGGATTGTCTCTAGGTGTGTGGGATTTCAAAAACACATTATTATTAAAAGGACACCATATTCTACCGGGAACAATACAGCCCTTGGCCAATGTAATTCCAGAGGAAACAAACATTTACAATAGTGTTTCCACTATCCTAACAAATTCTCCATATGTTATGTGAAATATGTTCACATTGTTTGAAAAACCTTAAAGATTTTATAATACATCTGAAATAGAAAAATAAGTCTTACCGCTCATTATGAAAATTTTATCACTGTTTAACACAGAGAGGATATTTTAAGTTGTCCCATTTGTGAAAGATTTTATGATATAAACATTGCGAGTTTGATATATTTACCTGTAGCTTTCTGTTTAGAGATCTGCTTGGATATATCCTGAGAATCCTTTGTGGGCATACTGATGGAGGGCACTAAGGTGGATATGTGCAGCCCTATGAGTCTGTCCGTGTGCTCACATTGGAATATCAGGGCCGCCTCTTCATTGTCACAACCTGTTGTCAACCCTGTCTCTCCATCCACATATATCTGGAAACATACAACATACATTTTCAAACACATAAAGCAACAATTTAGTATCTTATTAAAGCATTAGATTGTGAGAAAAAAAAACAGATTCCAAATATTCCCACATTTAATTTGAATATAAAAATTATGATAGTAGTAGTAGTAGTTATTCATTTTTTACTGTACCTATATGATTAAAAACAATTTAATAGAGAAATACAATTGAATTAAATCAATATACAGATGGTGAGTTTATCGCAAAGGTGCAGTCTCTTCCAATTCATCATCATCATCATCGCCCTCAGCGCTCCTCTCGGGAGCACAGGGCAGAAACCAGCCTCCTCCATTCAGAGCGTCTCTGTGCCAATTGCGTCACCTCTTTCCACGACATTCCTTGCGCTATGATATCGTTGTCATAGGAATGGTGTATTGTGAAAGAGGGACGCCCGGGCCGACGGAACCCCTGCGGACGGAAGAACAGTGCTCTTTTTGGCCAACTATCATTAGGCATTCTCAAAACATGTCCCGGCCAGGACCATCGTCTCTCCTGTATTACGGAGATTACAGGTCTCTGGTGGGTGCGCCGTTCCAATTAACCCAAAATTATTGTAAGTGCATATTACTTTAATATTCTCATTTGTATTCGCTTATACATATTTCCCTATTTTTAGACATTCGTATTTGTGAATATCAAAATAAGATATTAAGAGCATTACTATGTATTAACATCCAATACAGATTATAAATTAGGGTACATTTGGAATAAGAGATTTTTTCATGAAAACCTCGCAAATTAATGAAGTGGAGTTTATTAAATATATATTTTATTTTAATGAACCTCAACCAAGACTTGTCGGCTGATATGCTGAACAGTAATATATTCCGTCTGTTCAAGATGATAATATTGTATCATGTTTTTTATAGATAAATAGATTGTTGCTTACCACAGCCTGTTTGAAGTGTACCGGCTCAGCCACAGCCAGACAAGGTCCATCCTGCTCCAGCTGTCTTATCCACAAAGACACCACTATCACCTGGCCGCTACCTGTCATCATCTCCACCACCTACACACATTACATAACACACAGTTTATATTGAGTTCGTCGGTAGCCTGGAGGTAGAGTCTCGGCCTCGTGAACAGGGGGTCCGTGGTTCGATACCAGGTACCGGCAAATTCCCCTTTCACGACACAAGCTTTTAGTAGCTTACTGTGAAAGGTGTATAAGGTTGTATTTGGGTTTATAACAAACAAAACTCAGATATATCTTTTATAAAAAAAAAAATATAAAGTCAATTTATTTTTTTTAAGAGATTTGTACTTTTCTCGGGAACATAGAAAACAGCCCTCTCCATTAAGAGTGATTCTGCATTTACTTGACATTCCTGAGGCCTGAGTCAATAACACACTTTCGCGTCACGTTCCCGCTCCGTTAGCGTTCGGGTGCAGACAATGTTGCGCCAAAGTGTTAATTTTCGTGACTATTGTGTATCATAGCAACGAAATTGACACTTGCTTGCAACTTTGTCTATACTCGAACGTTAACGGAGCGGGAACGTGACGTGAAAGTGTGTTATTGACTCAGGCCTCTGATGTTCTGATATAATTTTCATGGGAACTATGTATTGCAAAAGAGGGTCATCCAGGATGTCGGAAACTTATGGAAGAATGAACGATGTTCTTTTTGATGAACTAACATTGGACATCCTCAAAACATGAATCAGCCTGGACTATTGCTTCCACAGTATCACAACAGATCTTATTACAAAAGACAATACATCATTATTAGTGACAGGTTCGTGCCACTGATGTTTGGAGTTTATTATGAAACTTGAAATTTTTTTTAATGACGGTCAATTTAAAGTTATTTATAAAAATATATTTGTTTATACCTTTCCACTCATGAGCACCATGGATCCATCCTCGGTGTTGAGTGAACCCTCTGTGAGTACAGTCCCAGCGGGAGGTCTAGAGCGTAGTAATTGCTCTAAGCGCAGAGCACACAGCTCACTGGAGGAGTATCCCAGCAGGGAACATGCACGACCATTTACAATGAGAATCTGGAATAAAAATAATACTTATTTCAGAAGACATTCATTCAATTATCTTACAACTATTGAGTCGTTTAGTCCAGGACTTTAAATCATTAATTATCAATCTGTTAATGAATAAATTAATTTTGTTACTCTAAAGAGCCGAAGAGCTGATTCCCAGCATGAAAGTCAGGAGCTTCAAAAAGGCCTTCTGACCGATTGTCATACAGACAGCTCTTTGAAAAATCACAAGGGGAAACCGTGTTTCAAGAAAAGTATGGACGTAACGGAACAGAATCAAGGAGAGTAACAATTTCAGCAAAAGTTAATTAGCCCATTGACAATTAGCTCTGGTCTCAACCTTGCTTATACTTGGGGATGAGAGACATTGAATAAAACAATCAACATTTATCTACCTGTGTAGTCTTAGAGTCAATAGTAAAGACAGCCTTGTTGGGATTGAGCCCCTGTGCCAGCCTGTCAGTCAGAGGGTAGTGCGGGGGACCTGCAGGTAGAGGGGACTCACTCAGCGCTGCCAGGGAGCTATTGAAGCGAACCCCATTTGGACCGTCCACTGCAACATACAATGTAATATATTATTGTATATAAAGATAGAACATTTGAAGGAAATTACTGCAACAAAGCAACAGATATTCTGTAAAATAAGTTAAGCAATGAACTTTTACCAAGTGAACTTTGGCCAGTAGTTTAAATTTTGATTAATGAGGCATTTTTTGCATAAACATTTAAAAATAATTATGCGCTATTACCCAAAAAAAAATATTATCAGCTTGTCTTATTTTGTTGAATATTCATTAAAATTAGAGATGGTGAGGTACAATAACATATTTTTATTGTTTTGGTATGGAATGACAAATTGAAGAATTTTAAGAAAATTATATTAAATCAATTCTAACCAATTGTAAAAAAAATAGATATAAATTACCTCTAACAAACTCCATTACAGCCTTAGACTTGGAGGAAGATGGTTCTATATCCATTTTGTGAGTTTTAAAGGAAGTCCTTATTCTGGGAAAACTCTGGTTAGCTTCAAATGAATAATCGTGTGGAGCGCCATATTCACCATTGTCATAAAGATGTCGCTTTCTAAAACTGTAAATATGAAGTAAAAAACAAATTGGCAACTTGGCAACTCTCTTCCACAATACACTGTTCCTTTGACAAAAATATAAGTGCGTTAGGATTACTATGGGGCGAAGAACCACTTTAAATAGAAAGGGAACATTTCTACCCCGCATTCCTAAGAAGTCTAATATAGTTTCATACCAATTAACTAAAGGTTTGAAACATATATTGTGTATCTAACATCATCACCATCTCACCATTTAGTGCTCTTCTCGGGAGCACATGGCAGACACTATCTCCCTTCATTCACAGCTTCTTAGCACTCTGATGTCGCTGTGATAGAAACCATGTCTCTATCCAACATACTCAACATTAATCAAGCATTTGAACTATTTATAAAGTCCACATTAATTTTTAAAACAATCTGTTTTATTATTACATTCCGTAGAGTACCCGGTAAAGAATAAGCATCTCACTCTTTTTTGTAAGTTTTCAAGTGTTCTGCAAAAAGCAGGAATTCATAAAACATCACTTCTAAGACATTTAAAATCTTCAGATCAGAAATAAGGTAGGTATACCACCCATTCTGAAAGCTTAATGTTATTGGAACAGAGAGGACGACTTGCATGTTTATTACAGTCAGTTGGTCTGCTGGCTACCCCACTTGCGGCAGATGCCGTGATGGGATGGATGGATGAATCTTGTATTATTGACACATTAATTTTATTCAATCTTATTATTGTCAAATAATGCATAAATCATAAAGGTATAGGTACACAGAATTCTTATATACCTACTTATATTTGAACAATTTTTAACAAATTCTATAATTTTGGACGTATTCTAATAAAGTGTCCTTTGACTTACTTGTTTAATCTATGTGGAGACAAGAAACTAGATGGAGAGGCACACAATCTACGTTTAGCATCCACATTACACTTGAGTTTGCTACTTTTGGGATTCTGGAAAAATAAAACAAAAACAATAGATTCACTGTGTCGGTGTTAAGGTAGTAGAATTCCATATCGAAAAAATAAAACAGGTGTTTTATTCTACTAAAGATTATATTTTGTGAGAGAGACGTCTTTCGTCTTATGAGGACATTGTCACATTGTCTTTAAGATTGACAATGTCCTCATAAGACGAAAGACGTCTCTCTCACAAAATATAATCTTTAGTAGAATAAAACACCTGTTTTATTTTTTCGAAAAACAATAGAATGATCCACAACAGTTGCTATGTTCTCAATATTTCCATAAATCAATTATGTATGACCATTTTATAATTTCTCTCAGCTACTTTAAAGAGTAAAATGTGTGTTTAAATATAATTACATGGAAAAATAAGTTTGTTTCCATAATACTTACATCAGGTATTATATTGAGATGCTCTGGAGAATAAGACACATCTAAACGTCTCAATGGATGGAAATACTTTGGTGATATTAGACGCAAGTCATCCAATTGGAATCTAAAAATACAACAAACTATTTCACAGGTCCAACACAAACATTGAACTCTAACAAAGTCCTTTTGACAGAAAACAAATTACATTTTCTAGTGCTTCAACATTCCATGACCTTATACACATTGTAAACGTCAGGATAGGATATCAAATACGACACTCACTTATTTATTTACATTTATAAGGTATATTTATAATTATATTTTGAGGGAGAAACGAGAAAATCAATAAATCTGAGCCATGATCGCGCGCAGTTCAAACATTGCAATCCATCAAGTTTTGTAAAATAAATAATATTGAAATACAATAAAATATTAACTTACTTGTCGCGTAATTTCGATGCCATGTTTATTTTCAATGATTTTAATCTAAAAAATAGTCTTAAATATGTTTTTAAAATAAATAATTCGCGAAAACAACTTCATCGGATGTCAAATTTAAATAAAATGACCGTTCCAGTTTCTATTGCCATTTTTAAAAATACGTTTGTAAATACTATTTTGAAATTAGTTAGTTTGCGCATGTATTTCTGAATTTTCAGATTGAAAAGTATAAAAAATAATTTGAATTTTATATAAATTATATGAGGCATTCGTGATTTGTGATTTTGTGTTTTGGAATTCACATGATTCTTTAATTTTAATATTATTAACAAAAACTAATTCGCTACTTTATGATAGTTGTTTCTATTGTGGCAAGTATTGTAATTGTTGGTGTATTTTGTTGACGTATGTCAGGTGTGTTACAAAACTATTAAGAATTTCAAAATATCGAAATAACTTTTGTGGGATTTGTGTGGGAAGCTATGTGAAGGTGTTGTAATTTATACATTAGATGAACACACGAATATATCGTAATTATACAATGTGTCCTTTAATGTTAGTTTGTTAGCCCGTTTGTGAGTGATGTTATTAGAAAGTGAAGGATTATTCGTTTAGGCCGCACCTGTGTCCAACCAGTCATGTCGCATTCCATTGATACTAGCGTGAATAGAGTGCTTGAGGGTCAAGGAATAGATGTCGGGGAGGCGTCATTATGTGACTTCACCCTAGCTGAGCAGAATGCCGCCGCAGAGGCTCAAGGGGTAGTGCCCGCGGCTCCATCCACATACAAACCGGTCCTGGGGGAATCAGTCACCTATATTGTGGCTGTAGTGATTATAGGAGATCATGGAGAAGTATTGATGATTCAGGAAGCCAAGCAAATGTGTGCTGGAAAGTGGTACTTGCCTGCAGGAAGAATGGAGAAAGGGGAGAGCATAGAGGAGGCAGCACGCAGGGAGGTTTTAGAGGAGACGGGACTGGAGTGTGTGTGCACCACTCTATTGGGTGTGGAACTGGCAGGCGGAGCGTGGGTGAGATATGTGTTGGCAGCTAGAGTTACTGGAGGTGAACTTAAAACACCTGCCAGAGCAGATAAAGAATCCTTGCAAGCCAAGTGGATAGCAGATTTGGGGGAGGTGTCATTGAGAGCTACAGATATACTGCATCTAATCGAAAGAGGACGGGCACATAAATCTAAAGAGGGTGGAGGCTGGCATCCCGACATACTCCCAGCACCACAGTACCACGAGAGGAATCTGCTCAGATTGGTGGTCATCATTAAGAAGAGGGCTAACAATAGAGTGCATGTATTAGTTAGTGAGAAGACCACTGTACACTTACCAACAGCGGAGATCAATCCTTCCAAGAGTGTTCACTCTACATTAAGAAAATTCTTGGTAGACATATTCGGGGCCGATCTTCCTCAGCACCGTCCTCACGGTCTCCTGTCTGTAGAACACACTCCTCCTGTAGATGGTACAGATGGCAGTTGTCTCACATTGTTGGTTGCTTTCAGACCTCCTCTGGAAGAGGTTCCTATAATAGGGAAGTGCGCTTGGCAGGAAGTGTCTAAAGAACTTGGAGACAGACTGCTGGCTAGGGTCGCTTCTAAAAATGCCACATTGATGCTACATGTAGTTCGTTAAGTTAATATTTTCATATCATATTTGGTAAAGTCTTATATGTGTCGCTGAGTTTCGAAATCCGCTGTAACACATTCAAATGTATGTGTTATAGCGGATTTCGAAACTCAGCGACACATATCATCTATCTCCACATTTTGTTTACTTCTCGTTATCAACTTCCTAATATTGTTTGAGTTTACAATATTCAGGTTTCTGTTATATAAATCACATAGATACCAGATTTTGTATCAAACACATTTTTGTAAAAATATCACAAAATAATATTTTCAAAGATAGATCTGTGATACAATATTGGATTGGTAAAATGACTGCACTTCTGAGGCGAACTATGTCATTTACAAAATAACATATTATTAAGTACCTATGGTTGATAGAAGTAGTATATAAATATGCAGGTTTAGTAGCGTTAGGTTTTATCCAGTGATCAACTGAATACTCAAAATCAAATAGGGGCTAAGTGCCAAACAATTTTTTTTTCGTCAATCGGTTGTAAACGATAAAGCCAATGCCCAAAAAAAAGTATGAGTGCCTGTCCGTTTTCGGTTCTTAGATCCATCGAAAAATTCGTTGGTCCGTAAGTGCCACACATTGTTGTTTAAAAAAAAATCGTTTGGCTGTTAACCCCTATTTTATTTCCAGTATTCAAATATTGTTTTTAGTGTGGCTTATTGACATCAAAAATATTTTCTCATTTTGTGCAGACTTCATAACTCAAATTCGTCTTAACTCGACATTAATTTTTTTAAGGGTACTGTAAAAGACAGCATTTTTAAAATATATTGCTTATTCAGTGATGAAGTAAAGTGCTCATCCTGTTTGTTTTATTTTTTTGGCACAGAAAGAACAACTTGTATGTTCGTAACCTGCAGAATTGTCCTAGTGGTTACCACGCTTAGATGTGAGGTACTGTGGTGGAATAGGTAGATAAACAATCATTTTCCTCACAGACAAGTGGAACAAAGAATGTGGAGATTTTGAAGAACTTTTACCATTCACTTTTATTTTGATTTCATTATTTCATCACGCTTCAAAATGTAAGGTGATCTGCGAAATTGTCATTTTACAGGAGAGCCAAATAAAGGAGAACAAATGCATAATTTTATTATTCTATACAATAAAATTACAAAAGTTATGTAGAATGGAATGATCTTATTATGAAAGAAGTGATATATTACTAAACCTTATGACTAAATATGTTACAAAACAATTTTTGTAGAATCTGTAGATCAGACATTACATTTTGGGTGTGACAATATTTTTCATAAGACAGGTTTTCACCGATATTCTTAGCTAAAGACGGTAGCTAATTATTACAATATTGGTATGAACCTGCGTTTATAAATGCTGACAATAATGTACGTGTTTCTAATATATAGACATATCATTTTGCAATAATCTTTTAATTGTAGACATGTTTAAACATAATTTGTTTAGTTGAGGTCCTTATTAATATTTAAATTAGAAAAGTGTTAATACACCCTATAATCAGTTGTATGAAAATACCTTTTTCAGATATCAAATGAGTTTTTGTAAAGAAATTCAATCTTTTTGTAAGAAATTTGTTAAAATAAATTTTAATGGTATAAATTTAGAATGATGAATTGGTGCCAAAATTTTATATCTGATGAAATTTTTGTAAAAATATTCAGCATTTTTTGTTGATATTTCATGTGGTTTTCATTACTAATTGTTGTCGAAAATAATAATCTTTTTATTCTCTTCTGTTCTCATCCATTAGCTTGCCTGAAAATGAGAATGCAAGTTTCAAACGTTGACTGTTAAAAGTTAATGTAATATACTAATATAAAATAATGTGGTATAAAATAATTTTAATACCACATTATTGAGAACATCTTCTATAAATCTTCAATAGTAATATCCACACCGAAGCTGCGAATAAAGGAATGTGTTATATAAAAAAACAGAACTGAGAACTGTTGGATCTCTTGCTTTAGATCTGTATTTCCAGGAGAAGGAAAGAGATGAAAAAAAACATTTGTTTGTTTGTAGCTCCGATGTAGACGCTGCTAATTGTCAAGTTGATATTGTACAAGATTGTTCTGCCAAATTTGTCAATAAGGTCAAAACATGCTGCGATATAATAAGTGGTCGTTATAACCTGAGGTACAGTCTTGGATTTTCAATTGAGAGACCTGGGTTTGATTCCACTATCAGGACACAAGCATATTGCTTATTTTGAGGGTGTCTGGGGTGTATTTGGGCTTATTTCAAATCCAGATTCATTTTATTTAAAACTGCGTACAAGCAATATAAAAATACTCTTAGTACTTATAATGCTCAATGGTGGAGGATGGGGTACCACATAATAAATTAAGTTTATTATTCAATGTTTAAGTTGTCACTTATTACTTACATAGAATATTATTACTTTGAGGAAGCTATATTATAAAGTACGGTTTACACTATCCAATTACACTTGGACCAAGTGCGCTTTGATAAAACGCTTCTTGTGTATTTGTATAAACTTGGACATCTTTGTTCAATCAAAATGTGAATAGCGTTCCATCTTATTCCACTTTGAAAGGATAAGGACGTCTAAGTTCATAAAATTTCACTTGGAATTTTTCATCAATACACACTCAGTCCAAAAGTACTTGGATACTATAAACTGGGCTTTAATTATCTATTTAATTAATTGTAATAATAATTGTACAAGAAATTTCTTTTTAAAAAGTATTATTTAATGCATGAGATTATATTATAATTTTAAACATAATTTTATTATTCCCATGATCACAAATTATTTTTAATTATTTTGTGTATGTATTATGTTTCCATTGTTACACTACTTTTACTTACTTTTTATTATATTTTGATGGATGGCGCTTTGCTATAATGTATCAAGCTACAAAATCGAACAAATAAGTTATATTTTAATTCAGATATGTAAAAGTGATATTCTTGGTTTAGTAAAACTATTGAGCACCTGAAGATAACAAACCTTTTGTAATAGCAACATTTGTTAACACTCATAACTCATTCAAGTGACAAGTCAATTCAAAACATCAATATTTTTTGTTTGATGTTGGTGTGGCTTGATACATTGCTAGAGAACACTAGTTAAACTGCGCCCTCGGAATGGGTATTCTATTAAACGTTGCCGAAGAAATCATCCATCATCATTAGATGTTTTAGTATTATATTATATATTTAAGAACTATCATACCATCGTGGCAACTCCCGCAACAGGGGTAGCCAACCAGCCAAAGGAAATGAACAATTTTATATTAAGTTCATTTTATACAGTTAATTCACCAGCAATGGAGTCATATGCACCAATGTCAAAAAACTTAACATCTTTTTGACAATTCCAAGTGTGCTTATTCTGGCAATGGATCGAGTCTCGTACCATATGCAAAAGCATGAGACAAATAATGGTTTTAATTTAGAAAAAGCAGTGTTTTACACAATAAACTTTTTTTTAATGTGTCATTTCAATTGTGCAACAATAATCTGATTTTAAGTGTAATATTGAATTTTATAATATAAAAGATCGAAAAAAGTCTTAAAAATTAACTTTTCTTCAATTACCAACTTTATAATTAACTGGAAATAAAAAATCATTGTTTACAAATTAATTTAAATAAAATCTATTGGTTTTTTCTGTTTATTAATAGTAACATTAATTTCTAATAATTGTATTTATTTTATTTACTGTTTACCATCTTTTTTGTTAAGTTTTCTATTTTTTGTATTTATGTAGTTTTACATAATAAGATATTTATTATTATTGTTACTGTTTCTTGCAATATTTTCTCTATTCTTGTCAAAAATTAACTTGAAAATGAATTACTTTATAAGTTCAACATTCCCTTGATTTGGAAATATAATATTATAATATTGATTGTATTTGATTATTTTTAAGATACATAATCTTTTCATTCCAAAATGTGTTTTGATATTATTTCAATGGAATTTAATGGTGCTTCTAGGTCTTATGTTTACACAATAAAGAGTTTTATATGTATAACAAATGTTATATCTTTTCTTTACCCTTTTGTTTCTATGGAGTCCCTGGCAATCAATATTTCTTCCACTATTTTCTGTCAGTAGGTATAAGACATTTAACATCTTCAATTCAGCGGTGAGGTGTGCTACTCATCCTGAATGTCTTGAATTTTATTGGCAAGAGGAACAATATTTTATTGATAAAAGGAATAACTCATAGCCGAGTACAATGAGAGACTGGACCAAAGTTTTAATTTCCTATTGGAGTGATGTAGATGTTGTTAAAAATATATTTTTAGGTGTATTTTGTATTATGCTATGGAGGATCAAGTTGGTAGACTCTTGCCAACCTGATTGTCATAAAATAAATCTGAGGGCAGCGGAATTTGATCCAAGGTAGAATCAGTAGGGTCGACTTTGTCAGCTGATAACAATAAGGTCAGGAGAAAAAAGAATATTAATTTTGTTTTGCTATTAGGCGACTAAACACTAAATTTAACTTCTTTGATTATTCCTGAAATATCTGCAACTTTATAATCACTTCTGTGTGACAATAAATGCATAAAATCAGGAGTAATACCCTAAATACACTGTTTTATGTTTTTCATTATACATACTATACTAACCATCACGGCATATCCCACAAACGGGGTAGCCAGCAGAACAACTGCACGTAATAAACCTATATATTGTAGTACTCATCCTTTTTTTGAACAGTTTTACAAGTATTTTTTATAATCTGCTTTAGAATTTTAATGCATAAATTTATCGGTAAATCTATATTTTGTAATTTCGGTCTTACCCCTATACCTAGCTTGATAAATTACTATAAATTCATCCATTGCTTCTTACCACTGACTTACATTATCTCTTGTATAATATATTTTTTTTCCATAGCAATTTGTATTTGAAACTAATTTCTTCTTTTTACGCTAACCTGATGATGAGAGCGAGTGCTACTGAGAGCCGGCTCGCGATCAAAGTTACAAAGATAGAAAATAATACTAAGTAAAAAAGGGTTTTAAATCTAACAATTACCTGTACAATGTTTAGTTGAAATTACACTTGCTTTTCTACAATAGTTTGTTATGTTTGCAGTAAGGTAATAATGAGTTAATAATAATTCTATAAACAACGGATATCAAAGAGGTATTATGCAATATTCCTTGTAAGTATGTAGGTTGAAGGCAGGTACATACACTAGTATCCATCTAGACAAGTTGGCAATAAATGGAACATTTTTTCCTGTTACCTCTTAGGTACCTTTATTTTACATAATATACGAAAAATGCTGGTGTACAATACTATTCTGGTGCCGACATTGTTGCAAGCGAAACTTAGACGTTGTTGAGAAGGACGAAACTGGAATAAATCCTGTGAAGATGCGATCGCTAAGAAGAATCGTTGATAAAACGTTGCGTGATAGAATGAGGATATTAGCAAAATAGCCGTTAAACAGTCCCTAGACCGTCTCAAGGGCGCCGGTGAAGAGTTCAGTTTTCAATTTGCTTCTGCAGCTGGTGACAGTCTGACTATCTCTCAATGGCACCGGAAGACGATTCCACGTAACCGGTACAACAACACCAAAGGCCCTCCCATAGAAGTCGGACTTTCCTGCTCTATTGGACATGCGGAGCGAAAGAAGTATATGGGGGTAGAGCTGTGTTGCGCTCCATCCTCTCTGCTTACCCCACTTGGGATACAGCGTGAGTGTATAGTAAAATATTATATATACCTACGTAATACACACTTTGTCTTACAGTTGATATAAAACACTTGATAGTATTAATGTATATGAAGTACTCGTATAGGTATATCTATAGATGTATATACATACGTTTGTATATTTTATGTATATTACTGTAAGGCTGCACACTGGTTTATAGTTGCTCTAGTTTTTTGCAATAACACCACTTGGACAATCGATATTGGCTAATAAGCACTCTACATAGACAGTAGGACACGATAAATACATACCTAGGTACTTGATAGATATGGATTAATTATTAAATCTGTCATTTATAAATATTAGAATCAGCATCACGGCTACTCTACTTATAGGTACTTATATATTATCAGCCAAAGTTTTTAATATTTTAATGTAAGTAACAGCGTCTTGTTCGAAGACAGTTTTTTATACATTTTCATGCAAATTTAGTTCCACACTTTTATCACATGCTTCTCCTCGTGCCTTATCAGGTTTCTCCAACGTTGGTAATCACCTCTGAAAGGGCCTATCTATCCTATGCCAGTCGAAAGAGTTTCTGATCCTGAGAGCAAACCCTGAACTCCCCCTTTAATTTGTTTGTTTCATTGAGTCTGGAATCTGGATGATATAGGAGCTCAGCTCTTAAAACATCCAGAGGAAATTGGTGGGAAACCCTTAGTGTTTACGTACCTGCATATATCAGAATATTATTTACCTATATAGGAATTAAATTATTGATAATATTTGTACGGCAACTTATATTTCTGTAAATTGGTTTACGTAAAACTATTATAATCTTTTTGGAATATTAATATACGTACAGTTTAATCCTTTTCTTGCCTGAAACCTAAAACTTCATGAGTGGGAGAAAACTCTTCAATTCAGCGATGAGTTGTACCACCCATCCTGAAAGTCCAATTTTATTATTGGCATGGAGAGGATAATTTACCAATTTATTTCTTGCTGTTAGTCCGCTAGCAACCCCACTTGTGGTACCTATGTTATGTCGTGATAGTATAGTAGTGGCTCAAAATTGAGGTTCGAAATTGAAACCAAAAAGATGATCTGGGTATATTCAATAATGAAACCAAAAATATTGAAGAAAAAAGAGCAAAAACGGTGTAAATGTTGTAAACACAGGAACAAAACATCTTAATTCGTGAGAATACATATTCAAACAGAATAAATAAAAAATAAAAGACATTTTATTGTCTTTGGCAGTTACATCAATCACCGTAATATAATCTATGGGTAGAAAGGTAGGTACCATAATAATGATAATAATTTCTTTTTTATTTGTTTATGGTTTGTACTTGATGTTTATTATTTCATTATAGCAATTGTCTGCCTCATGGAATGCTACACCAACTTACCTCTGAGTATAATAATTTAACAAATAATAATAGCGACATCGCTGTACTTACAATTACAATCATTTCACAGTAGGTACTCTCGATTTTATTAAAAGTACAGGAGTACCACGATAACGGAAGGTCAAAGAAATTCCGAAATACCACCACGTTGTGAACCACATTAAGCTAAATAAATAAAATTTATTTATATTTAAAACTTATATATTTAATATAAGTTCCAATGCTGTATCTGATCTCCCCGAGGTTGTCGATGGTCCTGGAGAAGATTTTTTCTAAAATTGAAAACATAGGTGCCTGACGGTTTCATAAAACACTTAACACTTTTGACTGAAAATGGAAATATACAACAGCCTATTTTTTGTCATTATTGGTAATAAGTGATGATTCTGGCAAGGACCATAACAGTTGAAGACCAATATGCGATCCCAGAAGATTTCTACATTGAACTATTAACTCAACTTGTAGACTTCCAGATGACATAACTACAATATAGTGCTCCCACGGGGCAGCATTTCTCGCTTTAATGCGACATTAAATCCTGTTTTTGCATGTGTGTGTCGTTGTGGAGAAACATATCTCCAGGTACGGCACGAGGTATGTGGCGGGCGCTGCCCTTTAAAAAAAACTACAATATATTCTCAATTTATCTTATAAATTCCGCGTAAATGTGTCATGTAAAATATAACTATATATTTCACTGACGTGGTAGGATCGGAGATGCCAACACTGGCATAGTGGTATTAAACTAGAGAGAATTAAAATATTAATAAATCGTCACCTAAACGGATAAATAGGACTCCTTGGACTCCTGCAATATCCAAGAAATAAAGTTATTTCAACGATGTACCTCTATATATTTCACTATTTCACGTGACACAGTCAGATTATTAGAAATTTGAACAGCCCGTTCTACTGGAATTAATTTAAAGCAGTATAATTTATTGGTCAATGGAACATAACCGATGTGCTCTCATGTGAAGTTTAATTATGGTCAATAGTGTAGACAGACATTTAAGAAAACGAGAGTTTACAATTTTTCTTGAAGTACTACTATACTATACTACTATACTATACCATCACGGCATATCCCACAAGTGGGGTAGCCAGCAGATCAGCTGCACGTAAGAAACATGCAAACTGTCCTCTTCGTGCCAATATAAAATCAAGACATTCAGGATGGGTGGCAAGCCTCATCGCTGAAATTAAGATGTAAAATGTCTTATTTTTTTCGAACACCTGCCTTTTACAGGACACTCGAAAACTTACGCAGAAGAGTGGGAGACCAATTCTTTACCGGGTGCTCCACGGGATAAATTTTTTTTTTCTTGAAGTAATTGTTATAAAATGTAATTTAACATCGCTCATTTGAAATCAACGATCTTCTATCTCTACTTCATGAGGTCAGGATACAAAATTATTTGAAATCAGAAATGGTTTAGATGCGCTGGTATGACAATACAAAATGTTGTTTAGTGAATCATACATAATAGAAGTTTGTTTGTACATACGTACTATACTAACAAAGTTGAGTCACTAAAATGAACTGTTTACTTTCTCTACGGTGCACTGTGTCAGAGTGTTATAGTTGTTGTCATCTTGTCATAATAGTAATAATGTAATTATCGTAATAACTATCTATCTAGCTGACAGTGGCGGGACTAAACTTTTTATATCGATAATTAACTCTATCTTAATAAATATCAATTATTAATATTTTGTATTATCCAACGTAAATATGATTCAAGAAATTTTCGGACAAGGGACAGACATTTAAAAGGCCTTCTTATACAGTGTGTTGTTCTAAAATCCTGTTTTATCAAGTATAAGTTAAGTTCAGGAAATTTTGGAGTGATGCAACCAATTCATGAATGTAATAACCTTGTTAAATAGGATAAATTGAAACAAGAATTTCGTTACACGAGAAAGACGTATTTTGATTTGTTAGGATCGATAATGACCTAAGCATTTATATACCGAATACCTTACTATTTATTCGTGTATGAAGGGCAAGCATACGGTGCTTTTTGCATGTATGGTAGGCAGGCCACTGTGATACATCTATCTCTACAGATAATAGCTAACGCTGATATTATTTGTTAAAGTTACTATATATAATAAACATACATAGTTGAGTAAACAATGCCGCAATACTTTTCCGGGTTACGAATCTGGACAATGCGAGTTACAACGCCACCACCACTGATGCGATAATAACCACTTTACAACCTATCCATCAACTCCGTACATCTTCTAATATATAAAAGGAAGTCGTGTGTGTTACAACACTTATAACTCAAGAATGGCTGTACCGATTTGAATGATCTCTGATTTGTTGGATTCTTCTCCGCCCGGAATAAACTATAGGCTATTAAAACATCTTACAAATTCACGGGAAGAAACAATATGAAGAAAATTATTTACGCCATACATTTTTAATTTCAAAAATAAAAACAATATGGAGAGTTATGGCGCTATTAGCGCCCCCACGTCGCCTGTTGCATTGTGCTAAAATAATCCGTAGGTTCTGCTATATTAAGAACCAAATTACTATAACTAATATGAACGAAATGTGTACTAATATTTGTTTACTATAATTCGGTAGTTACATGACAATAGGTTGTATCTCACTAAAACATAATTTTACAGGAGAGCAAAAACAAAGTTTGCAAAAGTGATATTTCAGCCAAATTTCGATCATTATATATCAAAATGAAGGTAATTATTATTTCTACAAGATAGATGTAACATTCTCTTAATAATTTCTTCTACAAGATGTATGTAACATTCACTAAATAATTTCTTGCAGTTTAAAAATATTTGAGTTTTTTTTCCATGTGATGAAAACAATCTTTCTACATGTCAATAAGTTACGTCTTTTCTCTCTTTATTCTGGCTATAAAGAAACATATCCTTTTGCCACATCAAATATTACACTATTTTGAGCATTTTATGGAACAAACTTGAAAACGCAAAAAATGCGAGATACAACTTATTGCCATGTAACTACCGAATTATTCCACTAATATTTATGTATCGATAGATCTTCTGTCACATAAATGTGGACGTGCACAGATTATATTTGAAATCGTATTTTATTTTTGCAGATGGAAAATTAGTATTGAACCAAAAATTGTGCTATTAAAGATGAAAATAAGAATGTGTTCATGTAGGTAGTTCTGATGCAAGATTGTGTAGTGAAATTTGCAGACAGAGAATAAAAATTAAGAAGAAATCCATACATTTTTAATTTCAATAAAAAATGCAATATGGAGAATTATACAAAATCAACAATGAAGTTTTTTTTATAGATTGGCCTATTTATATGATAATTTTCTATACATTCTCAAATTAGAATCGTTATCCATACAATTTAACATCTGTAGTTCTGATATTTCAATTTTGAAAAAATCATGGAAAGAATTTTTATAAATTTTAAATGAATAGGTAAAATCTACCTGAAAAAAAAATTAGTACCTACATAATTATATTACGTACTGCAGATAATTTATAAACAAATCTGAGTTAAGTATAATTGTTCAACATAAATTGTTCATGTCGGCCGGTGTGGCGCGGAGCTCTTTCCTTTGAGTCACGAGGTCCCGGGTTCGGTTCCCGGACAGGGCAAAGTGAAGAATGACCTTTTTCAAATTGTCCTGGGTCTGGGTGTTACATATATATGTATATAGTGCATTGTATATGTGTGTATCGTCGCGTTAGTACCCATAATCAAGATTCATCTAAGTTTGGGACTAGCTCGATGTGTATGAATTGTCTATGTAAAAAAAAATGAATGTAACTTTCGCAGTTTGGCGGCCCCACCCGTTGTCGAGTACTTTTTTTCCATAGAAAAGGTAATATTTTTGAAACTTGAGGAAATTGTTGCCATACGTAGAATTATTTTAATTTGCCGGCAAAAAAAATCCACTTCGAAAATTAATTTCCTAAAATTCCGTACATATTACTCGACAACGGGTGGGGCCGCTCAAGTTTCATAGTTGCGAATTTTTTTTCCTATAAAAGAATTTTCCAAAAATTTGGTGACCAAAAAATAATTCACCATATGGCAACAATTTCCTCAAGTTTCGAAAATATTACTTTTACATGGAAAAAAGTACTCGACAACGGGTGGGGCTGCTAAACTACGAAAGTTCCAAATGAATTATATTTTTTTACACTATACCTTCGATGACACACTTTGACAATTACGGGAGTTTGTAAAGAGATTAATAATATTAATCATTCATAAAGTCAGTGGGAGAGGGCAGAAGATAGGGCAGGAGTCGAACATGTGTTGAAAGGCTTGGTTTGGAGTGGCCAGAGGTCCTGGAAGCAGCGGTGGACAGTTATCTCTGGAGGAGATACTTAGGGGCAATGGGCCCCCGACCGAACTAGGACAAGGGGAAGAAGATGTATGTATGAAATCGTTCATTGATTCTTAGGCGGTACGAAGTTCGCCGGGCCAGCTAGTTTAAAATAAAAGATATATCTGGGTTTTGTTTTTTATAAACCCAAATACAACCTTATACACCTTTTACAATAAGCTACTAAAAGCTTGTGTCGTGAAAGGGGAGTTTGCCGGTACCTGGTATCGAACCACGGACCCCTTGTTCACGAGGCCGAGACTCTACCTCCAGGCTACCGACGAACATAAATACTTAATCGGAATTTTCACTGTAAAAATTTATAAATTTTTTAGTTTAATTTAAAAAAGAAAAAAATTAGAGAGTTCGTCGGTAGCCTGGAGGTAGAGTCTCGGCCTCCAGAGCAAGGGGTCCGTGGTTCGATCCCAGGTGCCGGCAAACTCCCCTTTCACGACACAAGCTTTTAGCTTACTGTGAAAGGTGTATAAGGTTGTATTTGAGTTTATAACAACCCCAGATATATCTTTAAAAAAAAAAAAAACTAAAAATGTTTATTTATACTATCGTGCCAGGTGGAAAGCGTTGACAGAGGACAGAAGAGGTTTATATGAAGAAATCGATAAACGTGGGCTGAAAAAGAGAGTTAACTAGCTTGTAGATTAAATGTTAAAAAAATGTACAATTCGTCAACACGATGCTGAAAATAATATGAAATTCAGGATTGGTCACTCCCTGAATTGAAAATGTCAAATCTATACCTACAAATTCAAATCCGTTCCTTGGAGCACCCGGCAAAGATTGATCTCTCACCTTTTTCGTAAGTTTCCGAATGTCCTGTAAAAGGCAGGTGTTGGAAAAAAATAAAGACATTTAACATCTTGAATTCAGCGATGATGTTTGCCAACCATACAATAAATTTGTTTATTTTTTGCTAGCACCGAGAGGACAGCTTGCATGTTTATTATGTACATCAGATCTTTTGGCTAATCTTCATGTGGGATATGCTGTGATGGTGGCAATAAAACTTAAAACATCTTCAAAAATATTTGTTTAATGATCAATGTACAATTTCAACAAGATTTCAATTGAAATTTAAACTAGCCAATAATCACTGCAGTGAGTGCACCTTATATTAACACGCTAATTTTTTTTATTTTATTAATTTTTAATTGTAAAGATGGTCAAAAGAATATACTTGTGTTTTTGTACTTTGTGAGTCATATAAAAATAATACAAAACACTTATTTACTTCTGGTACAATAATTTCTTAGGAAGAAACGCAATACAATATGCTAGATACTTATTAAGTTTTATTATTTTGAATTGTCATCTGAATTTTTACAATACCTAATTGTGTTCTTCCGCAATCTGGCCAAATGATAGCGGTAAGCATCTACATAATTATATAATACAATTTTTATACTTTTTCCATTCTATCCACACGTTACACAGGTATTATATTTTTTAAAATAAACTTTTAAGTATGTACCTATCTAACAACACTTCCTGACGTGAATGCGGCAGAACAGAATTATTGTCTACAAATGAATGCAGTTCCTACAGAATAATTATAGCGGTCTAAAATCCATTGGATTGGTCTGTAATGAGTTTGGATTTTTTTCCATTCTTCCCTATTTTCTGCTTTAATTTTTCCGAATTTATAATATTGTACTGCATTTAAAATAATAAATATTTTATGTTCACAAAATTTCTTGGTCTTTTTGTACCCCATTTATTTTCTCAGTCATTGGAAGGTTACAAAATAATTCTTGTAGAGGGGGTAGCAGCGCAGTCAAAAGGGCGGTACTATGCGCAACGCTTGGTTATTCTCTCCAGAAATTGAGTATAGTCTCTTTAATTCTACGTATGTGGCATGTGGCACAGTTCATGTTCTTCCTCACTTGATTCATATAGGCGTCTCTTGGTCAGCCTCTACTATTTCTGCCTTCTGTCTTGCCCTACGCGGTGGTGATGAGCAGGCCTGTGTGCCTGATTTTGTAGCCAATCTATGTTACCCGTTGTTGGCTGATCTTTTTAAGAAGTTGCCTACTTGAAGAAATTTTGTAAAAGCGACACAAAGAAAGATTTACGAGCACACAATACAAACAAACGGACCAATGGCAAACAGTTTCGACCATATAATACATATATGAATTACTTGTCGAACAAATAAAAGTTGAAAGGTACTCAACTTGAAACGAATCATCTTTACCTACTGATTTTCATCGTTACAAATTTGATGAAAATCTGTTCAGACGATTGACGATATTTTGGATTCCTGGCGAAATTCGTTCGATGTGAACACTATATTAAATGGTAAAGTAAAGACTTGTGGTATTCATTACAGTTATATGATTACAACATAAAAAAATAGAAAAGTACCTCTCGTTATATTTATTTATGATTAAAAAATACATATATATATCACGATGATGCATTTGTTATTATTTATTGTGAGGTCTTATATAAGTGTAACATAATTTTAATTATTTCAAAATATTTACAACTGATTTTACGCTTGATCTGACTCTGTAATGTCGTTGCTATACGCTTTGCTAAGAGATAATAGAAATAAGGTACATCAAATATATTTTCTACGGGTTCATATTATTGTTGTCGCAAACCATCCTAAATTTCAAAATCGTTTTCTAATTATTTCCAGTTAGTTGCTACTTATACAAAGAGAAATAACAAAAGTTATATAAAGAAGAGCCATTATGCAAAACCCTTTAAGGGCCCCGTTTAGCAAAAACGTTAAAACATTCTATTTTCAACAAATTTGATAGAAAAACTGCCAAAACTTGTTGACCCTTGCGAACATATTGATTTGATAAAACAAAAAAACAAATATTTATTACCAATATTAGTTTTTCACTAAAAAATAAATAAATCGCAAACTAACGAGATTTATTTAGGTACTCTTTGTTATATCAAAATACAAATTATTTGTAAAATATATATATTTTTTATTCATCCAATCAAGCATATAAATACTATAGATTTTAGCAAACTTTTTTTAATATACAAAAAATTGAGTGCATGTGGTGATTTTTGGTTTCAAAATATGAGAAATTTTAACAAAAAAAATATTTTTTAAGTCGGTCAATATCCATGAAAAAAACAAAAAAAAAATAGATTTTTTTTGTTCTATAATTGTAATAACTATCTAAATATTCTCAATATTAAAATAAATATCTGAAAATTTGTAGGGTTCTCGTGCATTTATGTACCAAACACACCCCCGAATTTGATTTTTAGAAATATGCTTTTTTATAATCGAATACTATGAAGCTAAAATCGAGTTTATTTTTAAAGTTCAAGTTTGATATTGCTAATTAACATTTGTTTTCATATTTTATCAAATCAAAATGTTCGTAGGGTCAACAAGTTTTGAGAGTTTGTGTACCAAACTTGATAAAAATTGAATGTTTTATCGTTTTTGCTAAAGGGGCCCCTTAGGGGGGAGCCCCACCTTTACACCTCCCCCTGCTAAGGGGGAGGTGTAAAGGTGGATGGCGCCCGTAGTGGCTGCCTGAAACCTCTGACGTCTCATTTTTAAAAATTAAAATATTGTCTAATAATGATTCAAAATAACAAAATTTTAATATAGTGTTTTTAGTTTCAATAGTTTAATAAGGATAATTGTTTTTCAAGTGTTAAATTACTTTCAAACTAATTAAAAATTACAAATTTAAAAACAAATGAACTAGTGGATAAAATTTGTGACAATAATAATAATACCTACAATTAGAACTCACATAATTGTTCCATATTTCAAATTTGTGACAGTTAGAAATACATTAATTATTTTTAATAGTTAAATTAAATTCATAAAATATATTAAAATTTGATAAATAACAAAAATTAAATTAAAAAAAAACTGAAAATGCGCCCTTGCGGTGGTTTGTACCACAAAACGGCGCTCAATAAATTGTCCAGATTATTATTATTATTAAGTACTCATTGAGGTGTCTCGAATCGTTTTTAAATGGTTAATAATTGGTTTAGTTTGATTAAACACCCACTTTTCTTTACATTATGAATTTTTGCTGAATTGAATATAGATCTGGTTTGGTTATCGAGATTATAAGTTTGTGCTCTTTGATAAGGATAAGATAAATGCACTATTTTTCAGCATGATGATTCGTACGTACCATTTGAGAAGAGTTGCAATGCATGTATATACAAATATAATTCCCTTGGTGCTTCTGGTACTAATGTATTCTTTTCTATTTTGTTTTTACATAATATTTAGTATAAACTGTCAAATCAACAATCAGAAGTGCAGATGTTGATGCTGTTTTTAAAAATTAAAAGGCTCTCAGCAGCCTGTAATAAATTATATTTAAGTCTTAAATTTATGTATATTAGATTGGTATAAAGGGGATCTTAATTGGTTTGTTTATTGTTGTCTTTTAATGTCTATACTAATTGTTTCAACTGTCTGATCCTTACTGAATAAATAATAAAAAAAAATTGTCATAACCTTGTTCATAGAATATACACGGCTACAAGCCTTTTACATTTTGGCAAAATATAAAATACATACATAGACATAACAATGACATAAAAATGTGTAAAACAATTTACGGTGTCGAAGATCAAACAGTAACCAGAGAATATAATAATAACAATTGAATTATTAATAAAAAAAGAAGCATAGGAAAATCATTATAAAATCAATACATTATAAATACGACCAAATGGAATAGAAGTTGTTAGTAAATGTTTTAGATCAATATGAACAATAATATCATAGCAAAAATACGTTCTTTTATGTTTTTTGCTCTTTTGGTGCTTCCATAAGGAACCTTCATTTTTTCCCGCAATCCACCCAAAATGAGTAAATTGTGAAAAACCTGAGTAACTATTTCCATATCTAAGAAAAGTGATTATATATAGGAATTCAATCCACAACAATTTGAATGTAAGTCAAATCTGATACCCGCTGTGCAATCAAGGCCGACATTATAGCTCGTTTCCACGCTCCAGAATGCTATTTTAATTTCAGCAATTTATCTGCATATTATTTTCTCATTTCACTTAAATTACATAACAACAGAAATGAAACCAATCGTAAGTAAAGATCATTTGGAAACAGTTGATATAATTTTCACGGAATCGAAAGAAATTTTATTAATATTTATTATTTTATTAAAAGTTTATTAAACAAAACTTATGTTGTTCTTGGGTATTTTCGTTGAGATTTTTTCAAATATGTTCGATTATTTACAGTTGAAGTAGAAACATTAGAGAAAAATTATAACAATTCCCTTATTAAAAACTATTTTAAGTAAGAGTTTCAAAAACTATACAGCAATTATTGTTTGTCGATGTTGCCCTTTCAATCAACTACTGAAAGAGGTTATATTATGTAAATTTATCACATGAAACTACCATAATTATAGGGCTTAGAAAATACAACATCACCTTATTCGTTATTTTTTCTAAGCCTTATTTGGTAGTTTTATGCGTTAAATAAACATAATTATATTAATAAAAAATAAATTATCTGCAAAATTTATGGATTATTTTTTTGCGATGAATACTCATATTAAAAAATAAAATATACTTAGGTCTAATATTTTAATTTAACCTTAGGGTGATGTTTATTCTGAACTAGTAGCCTTTAATTTAACATCCAATAAACTTCAATTCACGACTACATATTTTACACCAAAATGTAAAAGACAGATACTGCCTCAAAACAGACTCAAGTCTAGTGAGGCAGTAAATTCCATTTTTCTATTGTCAAAAGAATGTGTTTAAGATATGATGTTTAGTTAGTAGCAAATTTTTTTGTAGTAGTAGTTAGTTGTTTTATTGTTATATTTATGGAAAATAAATGAAAAAATAAAAAGATAATAATAGTAACCCTCAGAGATAATCATGTAATAGCCTTTACTCGTATAGCTTGGCTTTTCTATCATTATAATCAAAATGAGTAAAATAATTGTGAAATATTGAAGTTTATTGGATGAAAAACCAAATTCAATCAAACTTAGGGCTACCTCAGGATAAAGCGTCATCATAAGGATATATTAGTCCTTAGAGATACAAATAAACTTACTAGCAACACACACAATTTTGGATACCTACAGTTTTTTAATCCCCCAGAATAGGCAAATCAAAAGATAGAACAAAAAATCGCGTTATAAAGTATTCCGAAAATACCCACAATAGAATTATATAACATTTTACTTACAATTGTCTATTTACCAGAAATTGATGCAAGTTATTTATTAAAATGAATTGCTGTTATAAAACGACATCCGTTATGGTCCATTTAATAATAACGAAGATAGCAGAATCGGTGTGTACTTACCATAATAAAAATATGGCGCAATAGCTGATGAAAAGACTAGGATAGTTGGTATGAAAATTTTCTTTCTTCTTCCTCCTCTTTTAAAAGATCAGCTGTAGATCTGTTCTATGGCGTCGAGGTCCCTTGAGACACAGAATTCCATATCTTCTTTGGTAAACATTAAACCGCTTCAGAAATGGAAAAGGAAATTGTAAAGAAAACAGGATGAGATGGAGTGTCTTACAAAACGAATCCAGTACGTGCGAGTGTGGTTAAGCAATCCATTTTGTCACAATATCTATTGGAGTGCCAGTCCCAGATTCATTTCCCAATTTTGATGCCCTTCCAGTTGCTGTGTTGTTAGCTTTCTACGGAGATATATCTAGGCACGCCAATGTTTCTTTATAAATAAATAAGTTTATTAAGACCTATGAGCCAAGAATTTCACGGAGAATCTGTTAATGTCATAAAGTACCTACCTATATTTATTTTCAGTTTGAAATAATTGATAAGAAAATTATCAAAACGAATTGATTGATATTATATTTACTTATAATGTTCACTGAAGATCAATAATAAATTATCATAATTTAGTTCCACGTTTGTACTTGATTACTTAGCATTATCCTCGCATTGTGACATTTTAACAAATCTTTGAAAAATGTGATTTTCTTATATAACCGTGAATGTTATTAAACAATATCGTAATTAAACTTGCTGTAAAATGTTGAAATGTTTGTGCTCTATAAAGTTTTACGATTGACTTTATGGACTGAACTCCTTAATCCATGTTACATCAAATAACAATGAAAGGTCTGTTAGTTGCGGTTCTTTGTAGTCCGGTTGCTATTATTACATTACATACATCTTTCTGTTGTTAGTCGTGATAAACAAATTAACTTTATAATAATATTACCATATAATTAAACCTCATTAAGCTTTATCATATTTTTTTTTAAATAGAAGGACGCCGGGGAGCTGGCAAAAAAACAGACATCGTGGCTGCGCAATATGTGAGATTAGACCGAGATGAGAGATGTGGAAAATTTGTTCTAGATAGCGCAGGACCGCGAAGCCTATCTAAGAGTGATCGCCAATGTCGGGGGACCTGGTGATTAGCTATGTGCCTACATGGATACTAAAATGCAACATCAACTTCAAACTAAGATAATCATTTTTTTCTGTTTGTAGTAGATCAATGATTAAATTTATTCGTTCGAAATTAGGATCTTCTTGCGATACGTTCTAACGATTTAAATACTTATGATTTTCAAGAACTTTTTCTTGAGGCTGCCCAAAATGTCACTTCCGGTATGGACAAGATTTGCTTAGTATAAAATTTCGGATAAATAAAGTCCCAAAATATCATGTGCTATGCTTTAATGATTCTATTTCTACTTTAGCGTAAAATATCTCAATTCTCACACAGATTTAAAATTTTTTTATTATTATTTTAAGATTGGGCTGAAAGTATTAAGATAATCGATGATTTGCATTGAGTCAAAACTTAAAAGATCTCATTCTGTTTCACTTTTCATTTATACGTCAAAATTTGAAGCAAAAAACACAACACAAGAATTTAATTATTACAATGAATAATTTGATAACTTGTAATTAAAGTGTATAATTAAATAAAACAATGAAAATATAACTATTATTCTGTCCTATTTTATAATCATTCCTATCAATAAATAAAGTTGATAGGTACACCATACTTGTGTGAACTGCCCGCTATTTTGTATATATTATTACAATTTAAAACAATAGGACAATCGTAAAAATTGTAATTAAAATATTCATCGATAACTAAATTATATAGGTTGATAAGTAGATTAATTTTAACATAATTTAAATTTTTGACTTTTAACGGAACAAATCTACGCCCGAAGTGTCGCAATTATAATTATAGAGTTGCAATTTAGATAAACCAACCAATGCAAATATTTCTTTGCCACAAAGATTCTAAAACTTTTTTGGTTTGAGATATTACTAAATTATATGAGTTCTTATTTTGCCTTTTAAGGGTTTCCAACGTTTTTAACAAGTTTTGTGAATCTCTTTTCTTCTTTACGTGTCTTGTCGGGTCCCCCCGACGTTGACGACTACCTTGGAGAAATCTTTTCTGTTCTGGACCGCACGAAACAGCTCCTCCACACCTCTCTTCCCGGTCTACTCTCGAATGTTCTGAAGCCAGGAAACCGCTTTCTTCCAACCGCTCTACGGCCCTCAATCTTCCTTGTATGATCAGTTGTAGGATGGATATCTCTCTCCATCGTGATTCGAAAAAGTTCTTTCATCACGTCCAGTGATAAGCACATAGCAGCTCGACCCGCTGCTGATAATTATGCCAATATGCTCAATTCGAAATTCTCGATTTGCGCTATTCCTACACATTGCAGGCAGTTTAAAACAGAAGAGAATGATAAAAAAAACGTTGGCAAAGACGCATCGCATTTATAATACGAGTGACCCTTAGTATACTACGCCTTATTTGAATGTTTCTCTATATCATGTTTCATTTATTCCTATTTCTAAAATAAAAGAGATAAAAATGTCTTCTATTTTGGACCATGTTATTCTTTCCTCTACTTGTCACTCTTTATCAGTTTCATTTCCACAGTTCTTTTAATAAAACCAGATCATCGTATCTGAGGTCTTTCCACATTTATTCTGAATATTTTTTGACACTCTCACTACAATTCTCCTTTATTTTAGCCTCTTTGGATCTATTTTTGGACACTGATTTCTTCTTTGAGTAAATAACTTATATTTCGGTCACACTGCATTGAATTTGGATACTTAGATTACATTATAGGTATTTATTTATTCTTGTTGCACATCATCATTATATAACAGTGTTAACAAAACAATTTAAAATACTAGGATGATATTTATTTATTTAATTTTATAAAGTTATAATTATTATACCTTAAAAATAACTTATAACAAACATATATATAGTGGCGAGATAAGCACTATCAAGTGATTTCTTCCATCTAGCCTTACCTATATAGTAATTAAATTATGTCGCGAACTTTAGGTTGAAAATCACAGTAGGTAACATTCGATTATATTTTGTAGCATTGTTTCAGAGCACAACCTCATTTTAATTGCCCTTTTAACGCTGCCACAAGTTCCCACAGCTAAAATAATTGAAAATTATTATTATTATTACTATTCGTATTGTGACTGCGAGCAGTGTTAATAATCACAATATGTACATACTTGAGGATAAGATCAACATAGCTGTCGCATGTACTCAAATAATATTTAATTATTTGACTACCTACCTATCTTACATTGTTAACTTTTAATATCAGAACGTATTTTTTTTTTAATTCTATACGTTTTAAACAGGATTGTTCGTACTTTATGATTCGTTATCTCTTTCGATTATTCGTAAAATAAGACAACATAATATATAGTTTTATTACTCTTCTTAAGAGAGAATCTTCAGAAGAAAAATAATGATTTTGAGAGTTAGTAAACAATTGATCCAGAGTAAGAAGTATAAACACAATTTGTTTACGTTTTTAAATGTCGGATTCTAATTAATGATTAAATGATTCAATCAAATTTAATAGTTGTATTGTGAAAATTCATTTAAATAAATTAAAAATGTAGATATAGAAAAGCACTGTTGCTGAGCGTTTTCGCTTTGCGGAAAAAAGTAACACTTAGGTATTTAATCATTGATTAATTAAATACATAATTATCATGTTGACAATGTTTGTTTATTCATACTTTATTAAACAAGCACAAAAATAAAAGTTTAAGTTTCATACTGAGATGATTGATCTCTAAATTACTCGCAAACGAGTGAATGGAATCGATTAGAAAAGAATAAAATAGAAATCATTGATGAATGACAAACTAACAATGAAAGGGTCCGAAATTAATATGACAAAATGATTTACAAATGGATGGAGTGCCTTAAAAAGTCTACTATATTCTTATTCAAGACAGTTTTCTCGAGATATAACAAAATAATTGAAAATATATTAACAGATATATTTTTTTTATTCCATCCCTAATTGAAAATTATGTCACTTCTGTGGCTATTGAACGCGTAACTTTCAAGACAGTTTCCTCGAGATGTGACAAAATAATTGAAAATATATTAACAGATATATTTTTTTATTCCATCCCTAATTAAAAATAATGTCACTTCTGTAGCTATTGAACGCGTAACTTTCACACTTGTATCAACTTAATTTGAATTATGTACAGCCTGCAAGAAAAATGGTTATATCGTGAGAGTTGCAGAACAGATAGTACTAGCCTCGATAAGATAAAAGAATAATATATTATTATTCGTACAAAATAACAAAGCCTAAGAGATAAGAACTTAATGTTATAATTTCATTGTAAGCCAAGGGCGGCGCGTGGAGATAACGAAATGGCCCACCCAACCTTGACTATAACACGACTTATATATTGACATGAATACGTTCAACTTAACTTACTACGTATTGCAACTATAAGAACAAGTAATACTATCAATCACAGATCTAAAATTATCATTTATTTATCTCTACAGTAAACGAATAAGGTAAAAACATAATGCAATTAAGTATCTATAGCTAAACCTAAGGGAAATAACTATAATTTAAGGAAATGAAATCTACATAATACTTGAATAGGCAAAAGCTTAATTTTTTTTTGTAAAAAGTAGGTAATTATGAAAAAAAATCTTAACGTTTATTAATTACAGCTGCTTATTGATACCCAATATCATATTAGTCTTAAATGGTGTTGTTTAAGAATCGCAAAGCGTTTTATGACTTGTGTACGGCCGTGTGTTGAGTAAGAGGAACTGACGTGCGTGCATGAGAAACTGTATGAATGTGGAAGGAAGTGTGTAAAGATAGATCTATTTGGCGTTCTGTTCTCTGTCTTCCCCACTTGGGACACGGCTTGAGGGTATAGTATAGTATTTTCACATAATATTATATAATTATCTACGTATTTAAATGGTTTAATATTTTTGTCATCTCATTTTAACAATATTCCAAAACTGGAGCAACCTTGCTGTATTTACATTTCAATGTTTCTTAAAAATTCAACAATAATTTCAAGATCCAAGTTTCAAGTCGTGTGTACCTACCTACATATATATCTACAACGAGATGCAATAATTGAACTATACATTTGATTGATCGTTAATATAATTGATAGTTTCGATTAGGCTTTAGATGTGACCTCCCTTAAATCTGCCATGCCTCGAACGGTATCTAGTCATTTTAGATCCGATACAATCTTATTATGGATTATATATAATGAATCATTAACTTTATAATAATATTAGAAGATATATTTATATACAACAAATATCATATTTTATTACGAGTATACAAGTAGATATATGGACATTGGACACACACTATGCCATAGTAATTCCTTACTATTTCACACTAACCGTTAATTATTTCATTAATAACAATGTTTTTAGCGTTGGTCGTGTCTTTTCGTACCTCTAGCATATTGAAATATAGGTAGATACTGAGATGATTGATTAATTATTTTTATTAGCGGTATTTTTAAATAATAAATTTTGTTTTTATTTATGTATCAAACTTTTATGATATGTATTTATGTATTGCGAGACTGTTTTATGATTTACATTATATACTCAGTTTTTTCAGAATTTAAATTTATGACGTTTACATAAATAGATTGGTGAAATATTGTCCCTGTTTTATAGGTATGTATATTTGTTGATGTTGTTGAATATCTTTTTGTATGTATCGATTTTCCGCAAATTATTGTTTGAAAGTCTTTCAAATTTATATAAATTTTAGTTTTAAGCTCAGATTGGTCTGGAAAGGTTCCAGTGGCCATCTATTGAAGGGCTTTCAAACAGTAATTTGCTTAAATTTGATATATATCTACATTTATCTATCATACTTTCAAGATTTATAAACATCATCCATAAAAAATAAATTGGTAGATTACATACATACATACATCTTCTTCCCTTTGTCCTAGTAGGGTCGGGGGCCCATTGCGTCTAGGTACCTCCTCCAGAGATCCCTGTCCACCGCTGCTTCCAGGACCTCTGGCCACTCCAAACCAAGTCTTTCAACACACAAGTTTGACACCTAGATTAGATTAGTAGATTACAATATTTCATATTACTGTGACGTTTGGCAAACATATTTGGATTTTGTGAAAGAATTTTCAGAATTAAGTTCCGATTTTGTGGTGAGCTTTAAGACAACCTGAATAACACAATAAAACTGTTACCGAAATTAAAAACAAATATTTTTTAGACTATATTTATTTTTGTATTGAAGTGACATCTTTCGTTTTTCAAAAAGATTGTCAATCAATATTAGCGACGATTGACAATACGAAAACGTCTCTGCCAATAAAAAATCAATGCCTATAGTGGCCAAAACATTTGTTTTCTATTTCTTTTTGGAATTTAACTACCTAAAAACCAACTTTTCGGCAACGAAAAGTGAATTTAAACTGTAATTAATGTCTCTTATTCATGAAAAATGGATAAATTGAAATAACTTATTCAAAATAAACTACTCGAGTTACCTATATACTGACAACACTTTAAAGTTTAATGTAAGGCATGACAACACAGCTTAAATTTAATTGGTACTTATATTTCAAGGAAAATATGAAATCGTCAATCATTTGTCTGAGTCATTCTATATAAAGTACCTCAAAGAAAACTTGAACCAATTATGATTAACATTAACATATGATTATTAATACTATTTCCATAGTTAACTTTTATAGAGATTTATTATACAGGCACACCTATTTTTACTACACATACCTTTACCCGTATTCACAATTACGGAATAACTTTTATTCCATCTGCTATATCAGACTAAGTAATTCTACGTTACTTACAAATAGTTATTAGCTTTATTCTAACGTAGTAAATTTTTGTATTCTCTGGGATCGCATTGGCCGAAGGCTGTAATGGTCCCAGTAGAATAATAATGATAGTGTTTCTTAACCGCATTGAATGAATCGCCCCCTTTGTCACAGTAAATTACCTCAAACAAATAACGTAATATAAAATTTACACTTTTTTCTACGTACGTAGGTATGTATTTTATGCAATAAATTTCACTACCTACAAATAAAAAATAATTAGAAGTAGGTAAAATGAATGAGCTTATTTTTCTATATTGACACAATACCCACACAAACTTCTGCAGCGACACTTTAATGGTAAAAAATTTAAAACGCCCAACTGAACTCCAATACGCCCACAAAGGGGTAGCTGGTGCCCCGGTTTAGAATCACTGTGGAAGCGTTATGTTTGGCTTAAATTATTTTAGCTGTTAATTGCTTTTTGGCGCAAAACAGACCGAAGTTAGTCAATTCATATTATTACTCTACAGAATCATCCTAAATCACTCGCAAACGAGTGGATGGCCTTGAGAAAAATAGAATAGAATACTCTACAGAAATTTTAAGGTGTGTTTATTGGAGTGAAGCATAAGAATTGATCTCTTAATCTTTATCGTAAGTTTTCAAATGACCTGTAAAAGGCAGATGAAAAAATAAAGATATTTTACATCTTAGATTCAGCGATGAGGTTCGCCACCCATCTTAATGTCTTAACTTTTTGTTGACATGAAGATGACAGCTTGCATGTTTATACGCAGCTGATCTGCTGGCTATTCCACTTGTGGGATAGTTTATTTAAAATAACATTGATTGTGTGCCCGGTTGAACAAATTCGTTTTTTAAATAAGGTTTTATTTTAACCTAGGATAACTCTATTCTCAGATTAGTCATGGGTAAAAAGATATTTATTATGAGTAAAAGTGTAAGTTAATATTAACATTCATCGATTTAACTTCAGTACATAGTACCAATTAATATTATTATAATTAAATTTATTTTGACACGATGATTATTAATTGGCCCTAAATAAAAAAAATCAAAGTGATAAATTAAAAACTATGTTATAATTATTATTAATTCAACACTGTTAATTACATTAGTAAAGGTGAGATTCAACAACTTGTTGAACTATAAAAATTGACCATACATTATTAATTTGATAATTAATATTCGCAAGTAAGATCTCAATGTCTTCAAGAGTGATTCTAAATAAAATAGACATTATTAAATAACATGTTTTTAAAGTTGGAATTGGAAAAACAGCCAAAATTAAGCATCTTTACCAGAGTGTGATTTGGACATCTAATGAAACGTTTTCTTAACATTTCTATTTGCTTTGATAACGTCATGAAAAAGATGTATGAAGGTTTTTTGGGACTATTGAGATGTCTAATCTTCTCGTCATTATCTAGTATCTAAGAACCATCAAGTAGAAGCTTTTGAAAATATATACTGTTTAGCTTTATGAGAACCAAAGAATACCTGGAAGACCAAAGAATACCTGGATGACACAATGCAATAGAATCCTGCGGAGAAATGGCCTGGATGAAGATGATATAGCAAACAGAAGAGTGTACAACCTCAGAACGAGAAGAGCCGACCCCAACAGCCTTCAGCGGCAATAAGTTGGGACAGTGCCAGGAAGAAGAAGAGCTTTATGAGAACCAAACATATTATTATTTTTAAAGACATGCAATTATTGAAAAGAGTGGTTGGTGAAATGTTGCGAAATAGAGTAAAGAATAAGGATATCGGAAGAATGATCGGATGTGAGAGGAGTGTTGTGAATAGAATGTGTGTAGGTATATTGCTATGGTTTGGACATGTGGAGTGAATGGGCGATGAAAGGATGACGAAGAGGGGGTATTTACGAGTATCTGTGAGAGGGAGTGTAAGAAAGCGTGAACGTCTGAGAACTACGTGGCTTGACCAAGTGGATCAATTATTAAACACGACCTCGAATTGAGTGAGAGAAATTAGCTAGCATGTGTGAGAAACTGGATGAATGTGGAAGAAGCGAAAGAAATATTTAAGGATAGACCAATATGGCGTTTTGATCTCTCTGCCTACTTCACTTGGGATACGGTGACTTTGTAAGTTAAAACAAGGTCACTTTATTGTTAAAAATATTAACATTTAAACCATTTGTGTTTCTTAACATATTTTTTTTAATATTACATATTTGTGTATTTTTTTCTACCATATTAATTTATGAATTAAACTTAGTAGGTATATTAGTATCAACATCATAAAGTTTGTAGTATGCTTTTAAACTGCTGATGTCCTGGCACGAACACGCGGTCCTCTCTCAAAAACTCTAAGAGGAATGAATATGATGAATATTAAAAAACAATAATAATTCAGGACTTTCCCATTTAATTTAATATTGAGAGGATAAAGACCGCGTCGAGATTAATCCATCTATTATTTATATAATAGCTTTTGCCACACATACCATTGGTTACTTATATTTCCCGAGGTCTAGGACTTAGAAAGCACCAATAATCTCTATCTTCTTTTTGGGCACTGATTATGTTCGAAGTTTTATTGTGAAGTACCTATTTTACAAAAAATAAAATTGTAAGTTTTTTTTATTAGGTATAAGGCTATATTTTTGTGGTTATTTTTAAATTTGTAATTTATTTATGATTTGTTATATATTATGTTGTCCACTGTCCAGCGATTAGGTTTTATAACTGTCAAGCTGGCAGTGGTATATTATATTTAAATAAAATAAAAATAAATAAATTAGTCCCACATGGTGGTGGCGTCTGCCTTTCTTTTTTGTTTCGCCATTTGGTTTTGTCGAGTGCATCCTCAATCTCATGGGAAACATCGCAGTTCTGCACGTCTTGTCTCACTATTTCACGAAAGCACAAATAATAGTGGAAATAAAGACAAAAGATTATATCATGTCTGTTTTAGGTGAATACCAATGCAATATTATCTACCAGTAATAATTTATAAATTAACAAAATTATGATATTAACTTTCAAAGTGCTTACGTACGCATTCATTGCACATAATGTTATGATTATTCAACTCATAATAATAATAATAAATGTTGGACACGCAATTTGATATTTTGTTACAACATTGCAGTGTTACCTAGTAGGTAATGCATTTCATTGAATATTTATGTAAAATAATTCATATTACATATAAATTTATATATCGTTTTGCTGCGTTGAGAAACTATACATAATCTATAAATTATGATTTTTTTAAATATATTTTTCTATATATTATTATGACACGCGAAATAGATCACCTTGAGTATGCGCAGCATAACTCATAACTCATAGTCGATATTAGAATATAAAATCTTAACAGTGATTTATGAAAGAAAACCGATGAAAAGGTCACGATATATAATAACATAACAATGCTATGTCCTTTTCACATTGTTGATTTCTGTTGGATATTTGTGAAATACTCAGATATAAAACAGTCATATTTAGATTCCAAGTAAGGTTAAAAATTTGAGTTAATATCCTACTACATCACTGCTATACTCTATCATCACGATATATCCCACAAGTGGGGTAGCGAACAAATCAGCCGAATGTAGTTAACATGCGAGCTATCATCTCCGTGCCAAAAAAATAAAAAGACATTTAGGATATCAGAATATCTACCTCATCGCTGAATCTAAGATGTAAAATATCTTTATTTTTTGCACCAGCCTTTTACAGGACACTCGAAAACTTAAGGAAAAGTGGAAGGACGTATAGTGAAATAAGCATTTTTGTGCTGTTGGTGTGAATAAACAAGTAACAAGTCATATATATATATATATTTATGATTTTTCTTTATTGATTTAGCTATTGAGTGCTTAATGTGTAGAAATGGATTCGACGATTGATTTTTTGCAATTAGATATACAAAAAACACACTACGAAAGAGTAAACTTTTGTACGCTGATAGCTAGATACTACGGCGACGCAAATGTCACAAATATGAAAAGTATCTTAGAATAATATTTATTAATGCAATGGTCCAGTTGTAGAGTGATTACCATAATGCGTCCTAAATCAGACTCTAGCTTGGTGGGCCATGAATACAATGCTAATTATTAACAAAACAATAAATGGGTGTACCTCTATAATGTAGATATGTACTTCAAGATAAGCTGAGAATAAATATATTTCAATAACACAGTATTATTGCTCAAAAAGTGCAACTAACAAAAAATGTGGTTTTGGATGTTTTGTAATATGACCCTGAAATTTAGAAAACTTTTCTGATATGATTTTGATTAAATTTTCCGAAGTTTTATGATTTTAATTTAAGTTATTTTTTTCTAAATCTTTCTGTTTATAAAACACGAGCACTAATGGATTTTAAATGATTTTCAGCAGAAATGTAATAACATTAACTATGTATTGAAAATTATTAATACATTATGGCCGATTCTTTTTCATTTTTACTATGCATTTCACATTAGAGTTCTATATTTCAAACTAAAAAACCGAATAATTTTCATTTACAAAAACACTGTTCAAATTTACACAACACATTTTTTAAACTCTTACGTTTTCGTCCACATTTGTGGATATTTTCTATCATGTACTTTTAAAAATGTCCGTCGATTCCATCCGTCTGTGGAAGAAAGCGGGCAAACGTTTGAGTTGAATAAATAAATATATTGTGAAAATTAGAATAGTGTTTCTTTATAAATTTAAATGATTTAAATTGACAAAACCAATCAGAAACCTTGATTGGAGAACCATGTCTACACAATGCAACATTGTGTAAAATCTAATCGGAAGAAGTGAGAAAGGTGTCCCAACGCTTACGAATTGGCTCTAGGGTGGCTTAAGTGATCACTTTCGGTGTTCGGACATTCGGTTTCGGCACCGAAAGTGATCACTTAAGCCAGCCTAGAGCCAATTCCTAAGCACCTTTCTCACTTCTTCCGATTAGATTTTACACAATGTTGCATTGTGTAGACATGGTTCTCCAATCGAGGTTTCTGATTGGTTTTGTCATCTGCACCCAAATCCGGTTAAACAATAAAAAAATAATCAGTTATGTGAATTGCGAATGGGAGGGGAAATTGCCTCTTTTGCAGACGATACCGTATTGCTTTTCAGTGGTAGCAACTGGAACAATACTTATAGGCTGGCTGAGAATGGACTGGGTTGCATCTATGGTTGGCTCAACAATAACCTGTTAACCCTTAACCCTGACAAAACAAAATATATTGCTTTCTCTCTCACAATGGCAGGACAACCGGGAAGTGATCTTTGTCTTAAGCTTCATGCAGGTGATTGTGACCGGGATGATTGTAGATGCCATAATGTGAGAAAGACTAGTTGTATTAAATATCTGGGTTTGGACATTGACCAACATCTTAGATGGGACCAATATTTAGAAAAGTTAACAAAAAGAATTAGGAAGCTTGTCTACTTTTTTTATAATCTGAAAGGTATTATTCGTGGAAATAATATTAAGTCAGTGTACTATGCTATGTGTCATTCTCTGCTGGAATACGGAATCGAGGCATGGGGAAGTGCAGCAGAGGCTCATTTGCTAAGCGTCAGCATTGCTCAGAAAGCTGTATTAAGAGTGATGCATGGAGCTGGCTTCATGGAACCATCTGAGCCTATCTTCCGTTTTTATAGTATACTGGATGTGAGACAGCTTTATATTTCTTTTATAGTTTTGAGATGTCATTCTTCACTGTGTGAAAGTCCTGAAATAAACAGCCCAAGGATAACTAGATCTCGAGTGCGTGGTCTCAGAGTGGTACCGGCGATGCAGACTGCACTGGGGCAGAGAAGTGTAGCATTCCTTGGCCCTAGAATGTATAATTTGTTAGACGACAGGTTGAAAGAAATTTATAATGTTTGGAGATTTAAAAAAAGGGTCAAACAATGGTTGATTTATAAGGGAAGAGATTGGGCACGGAAAACGCTTTTCCACATTTTAAAGTAAGCTAATATTGTGTTTTTTTTTTTACTGTTCAACACTTAAAACTGTCTCTTTTTCTAGAGTCTTTGTTATACTGTAGAAAGTTTAATATCTGTTTTTGAGTAATACCTCTACACAGGACTTGTCCTCATGAGGTATAATACTTATTTATATGTATTTTTAGTAATAATGTATGTATTAATTGACTTCTTATGTTGTGTAAACTGTATGTATGTATATAAATAAATAAATAAATAAATAAATAAGTAAATATTCTAAAGATTTAAATTGAGTTTTCACAGTGTGAAAACAAGTACCCCTCAGCATTTAATAAATCTGAAGTTTTACCCAGCAGCTTATATGCCTTTTATTTATTTGTAAATATTTATTTAATAATGTACCTTCTTAATTGATTATACATAATTTATTATGATTTTAGAAAATTAAATAGTACAAGTGCAACACTACGTAATCAACCATATAAAAGCACGAATCGTTGCAAAAATATCTTGAAAAACTATCAGCGGGTAATGGTGCATAATAATATTTGTAATGAAGGTCGTTTGCATCAATAAATAAATTAATGATTAATAGTAATAATCAAATATGAAAATTATTGGTAATTTGTAATTTCCAGTCTCTGATTAATTGATTAATGATGATGTTTGGATTCTCCATTTCCTTGCATCTGCTTGGCGGAGGTTGAAGGTTAAAACAATTCCTTATTTTTAGATTAAAATCATCCAGGAAATTGGTGTTTATATTTTGTTCACTCAGCATGAAAACACAAATAAATCATTAAATAGATCGAGTTATTTAAAAAAATATAAATTAGAATTCGATTCGATAAATAATTTGATGAAAGAGTTGTAACATTCATTGTTGAAAGTCTTGAGTGTATGCAATAGATTAATATTACGTTATTCTTCATCTCTAAGTGCCATATCGGATTCTCCAGCGTTGGCGATCACTTTGGAGAATGCTTCCCTGCTCTGTTCCAACCCTTTGCTATGTATTGTGCAGCCACGACATCCTTCAATTCCACGTCGTCCCTCAATTTTGTCTTCTATTACTAACCAAATAAGTCGATATTTTTTTTAACATTTTTTGAAAATAGTCAAATACTGAGAAAATCAATGGAAGAGAGTCCAAATCAAATCAGTTTGCGGGCTCTACTTACAATTTACTATAAATAGATTTGTCCAGTTCTATAACTGGATGATACAAATCATTCCAACGGGTGATTTGCCTAGTTCAAAAAATATGTTTGTTCAGTTTCGATATCAAACGAAAGAAAAGATTGTTTAATGTATTTTAATATAAATTTTGGTTATTCCAAACTAGGCTTTTTGTTACCAACAATACAATATTGACGTCAAAAAACTACTTCAAGATTGATTTTCATTATTTTTTTCAAATATAGGAAGTAAAAATATGGTAGACAATCTAAAGCTTTGCTCAGATTAAACCATTTAAAGTTTAAAAGCTGAAATAAGTAATTAACATTTCAAACTTTCCGGATACATTATGTTCAAAAATTCATTAGGTTTATTGATAAACCCTCTGGGGATAACTAAATTTTTAACAAATAATATATATCTATAAGTTTAAAAAAAATCAATTCCATCAACATTCTTTTACAAATAGTAAGTATTTAGTGTACCTAAAATGAATTATTCTGATTATAGACAATTTGTTATATTTGCGGATACTGCCACATTTGTAGGAATAGATTTAAATTAACTTATATGTTAAAACTATTACTAGGTATATGCAATTCATGATTACTTTAAACAATTAAATAGGTAGTAATTACATATTTTTTTACCATAATATTATTATAAACGACCTTGTATGACTGTGGTATGTTGTAGAGTTTTGGTGCCCCCTATGCATGCTGTTACATAACAGCTCTGCTTTTATAGATATGAACACGTTGTATGTTTGTAAAGTACTGGTTTATTTTTACTTGTAAAACGCAGTATCGCGGTATTAAACAGCAGGCTGTATCATTGACGGAAGTTTCGAACGTTAAAGAAAAATGTTGCGTTTAACATAGCAATATTTTGACTGCGAATTCTCGAGATAATCGAAATTTTTTTGTAGAGTCTTAGTGTTCTTTCGTTCTTGTGAAATATGTAGGTAGTCCTCTAGCATTTAACTCAATAAATTAAATATATCTATCTATACCCTCACACCGTGTCCCGGGAAAGGTAGGCAATGAGAACGGAACGCCATATAGATCTATCCTTACACACTTCGTTCGCTTCCTCCACATTCATCCAGTTTCTCATACATGCACGCCGATTTCTCTTACTCAACACCGGCCGACCTTTAGGATTTGATCCATGTGATCAAGACACGTGATTCTTGGCCGTCTGCGCTTCCTCACACCCCCTCTCAGATAAATACATTCTCTTCGTCATTATTTCATCTTGCATTCGCTCAAAATGTCCAAATCCATAAACTAAATAAAAATCATAAAAAGATTTCAATTTCTGTATGTCGATTAGGTATATATAATTCGAATATATTTTTCTTTATAAAATTGTATTATTTTGATCAATGTATAGTAAAGAATGAATAAATAAATAAATACATAAAATAGATTCCAATTTTTTTTTTGCCGGATACATAAAAATTTAGCCAGTTACACACAGAAATTGTAGATTGGCCTGTAATATTAATTCTAACTTTGACAATGAACTAAAATGATACGGAGTATACAAAACTAACATAATAGTAAACTATTAATTTTTTCGGTAGTCACTTGGTGAAAGTTCATTTTTAATAAATTTTGTTATAAAAATAAAATCAAAAACACTGTTTACTTTCACTTGTTATTTATTTTAAATATTTTAGCAAAGATCTTTCGTTATATTAACATCATCAGTGCTCACTTACAACTAAACACAAAACAAAATCTGCTGGTATACATAAGCATTATACATTTGTATGGGGATTCTTACAGTTTAACTTGTACACTCGGGAGTATACAAGTTAAACTGTAAGAATTGTGCCACATCATATATTGGACAAACAGGAAGAAAAATCAGACAAAGGGTTGAGGAACACAAAAAGGCTGTAAAAAATATTTCAATAAACTCAGAAATGGCTGACCATTGTCGTGATACGGGACACTCAATAGATCTGGATAACATTGATATTCTACATAAATCATCCAAAGGATATAATTTAAATATCTTAGAAAATATTGAAATTAATAGGCATGTGATAAATAATAGTTGTACTGTTATAAATAAACAGATCCCTCCATTGTCCTCACCTCTTATCTATCCTTTTGTATATTCCGATCCACCTTGTAAACCAACCACATAATTATTATTTCTTAGAAATGGGAAATCCCCATACAAATGTATAATGCTTATGTATACCAGCAGATTTTGTTTTGTGTTTAGTTGTAAGTGAGCACTGATGATGTTAATATAACGAAAGATCTTTGCTAAAATATTTAAAATAAATAACAAGTGAAAGTAAACAGTGTTTTTGATTTTATTTTTATAACAAAATTTATTAACATAATAGTGTTTTTACTTTAAGTTCGTATGCTCTCGTTACTACAAAATTATAAATATATTAAAAATATTTTATACGTATCTTTTATGCTGTTAATTACATTGTTATTAAAATTCAAACACATCAAGTATTTCTTAAGGCTTTAGAGTTATTATTTATTTACTCGTTATCTGTCATTAATCTCAGTAATTAAAAGGTTTCACTTTTATAAGAATATGCTCCAATTAGGATACCATATATATATTTAATATTATTGTTGCCATATACAAACCAACTGACAGTTGTTTATGTATTATAGCTACGGTTGAATACCTATTATATATATAATAATTTGTATGAAGGTAGTTTCTACATAGTTTAATTTAATATTTTTTTAGTTCCTTTAGTGATTGTACTAGTTGGCATAGGTGAAGGACATCATACACCATATTGTTTCTGAGAAATATTTGAAGTGGTTGTAAACATTCTAGAACTATTTTAAAATTCAATTTAGGCTACAAATTAAACTAGATCAATGATTAATCATTCATTGTTTTCACTTCAATTATTAGATGTTTTCTTTTGAACCTAAAATATATTTTCTTTGAAAAGGAAGTCTACAGTTTGACAATCAAACATTTTTGTAATCGGTCAAACAAAATACGAATGTAATTCGGATATTTCTGTAATAAATCTGGATAAATTTTATATTGAATACAAAAGTGCATGAGCAAACTTTTTACTATTTGTATTTTTTTAGGACTTGGTCTAACCTACATATATAGTCAGACCAAAAGTTTTACGACCGCAATGCTAAGCCATTCTTGTGACTTATTCTACCTACGTGTCTATCTATCTATAAGTTTGTTTTTATCAAATTTTATTATACTCAAAATAAGCACAATACTCATTTGCGAAATATTTTTTGTTATAATATTGTTTAACGAACACAAAATAAAGTTTCCAGACATCTGAACAAAAAGGTTTAAAATATCTCTTTACATTCATACTACACTACACAAACCTTTACATATTATATAAACACTCAGACTAACATTCATATTAACACTATTTATATTTATATATCTACAGTTAGTCATGATAAGTTCTTATTAATATTCACGTATAAATTAAATATATTAATGAACAAACATTTGAATATGTCTGTTAATATGTATGGTTACTACTGAGTACACCTACTGAGGTTGAATTTCTAATGAACAAACATTTGAATATGTCTGTTAATATGTATGGTTACTACTGAGTACACCTACTGAGGTTGAATTTCTAATGAACAAACATTTGAATATGTCTGTTAATATGTATGGTTACTACTGAGTACACCTACTGAGGTTGAATTTCTAGGCATGATTCTAAACATTTCACAGGATCATTTTTTTGATTAGGTACATATGAGTTTCCACAAAATATTGAAAAAAAAGCAGCACATAATTTAATTTCTCTCAAAAACTTCCTTGAATATCTCAGCGTACATATGTCATTTCATCTGTAGATGCGGTTTGACGTGATGAATAATTTGGTATCAATATCTATTACTATGCGCCCTTGAAGTGAATTTATTCCACAAAACGCCGCACTATAAATTGTCTAGTTATTATTACTATTCAACCATCACGGAATATCAAATAAGTGGGGTAGCTAGCCAGCAGATCAGCTGCATGTAATAAAGATGCAAGCTGCCCTCTCCGTGCCAACAACAAAAATAAAGATATTCAGGATAGGTGGCAAATCTCATCGCTGAATTTTAAATGTAAAATATTTTTATTTTTCGAACACCTGCCTTTTTACAGAACACTCGAAAACTTGCGGAAAAGAGTGGGAGACCAATATTTTGCCAGATGCTCTACTTACTTACCCACTTACTTCCGATGGCCAAAAAGCCATTTTAGGACCTTTGCCTCCAAAACAGTAGATCTCCAAGCCTTTCTATCTTGAGCAATGGAATGCCAGTAGTCTTTAGCATTTAGCTCTTCTAGATCTCGGTTGATGTTATCTAATAATCTTTGTCTTGATCTGCCTAATGGTCTTCTGCCCTCGGGTATACCGTGCAGAATACCTTTAGTCGCCCTTTCTCCAGATGCTCTATGGAAATCAATATCTCATTTTTGAAAATAAATTTACTCATGGGAGGTTTCATGGATCCACCGAGGATAATATATAGTCAGCAATACTCGTACATATATGAAGGTACCTTTTGTGGTTAGTATGAGTACCTATTATAAAAGTTAAATACATATAGGTACACTAGAAGTAGGTGAGTATGTATATAAATGTTAGAATCACGATTTGGAATGTAAAGCTAAGTTTGTTTGTTATTATTGTTGTTATTTAAGGCAATATTTATTTTGCCTCTAATATTATTAACACAAAAGCATTTCCTTTAAATTTAACTTTGATTACCTATTATAACACTCATGAGTCCTATGTTATGTTATGTTCAAAACGAGCATTACAATGTTACGAGGGCAAATCGCATTACGAAGAAATGATTTATCTATCAAAATTTGATTTAAAATGATCGATTATGAATAATTTGCAGACGCTCTTGAAAAAGTTATCAGTAGTTAGAATCTTTATATATTTATCTATTTATCTGCACCATCATGGAATCTCACCCGCCTTTTGGCCATAAACTGTTATTTTTTTAATTTGATGTGCCTATTTTGTAAATATTTTATAATCAATAAATATTGATTATTAATGATGATGATGATTTTGGATGATTTTATTTTATTTATGACGCCGTTTTACAGTCTCTAGACCGTCTCAAGGGCGCCAGTGAAGAGTTTAGTTTTTAATTTGCCTCTGAAGCTAGTGATCGTCTGACCATCTCTCAGCAGAAATTCGTTGAAAGAAATCGCGCTTTTGCGATAAGCTAAAAAAACATGATATAATATGTAGGTACGTACGTCGAAAAAATAAAGACATTTTAGACCTTGAAATAAGCGCTGAGGTTTGCCATCCATCCTGAACGTTTTGATCTTTTATTAGCTTGAAGAGGACAGCTTGCACGTTTATTACATGCAGCTGTGCTGCTGGCAACCCCACTTATGGGGTATACCGTGATGGTATAATAGTAGTAATAGTACTAGCCAAAAAAACACGATATAGATATAGGTAGATACTTACTATTATTTTATTATTATAATACTAATTTGACTTTTGTATAAAGTTTTGGTATTGTTAGTTTAAAATATGAGCATTGTTTCTTATTTCCTTTTTTGTTAATTCAGGATTTAAGTTAAAAGTGATTAATGGGAATTAAATCGATGAAGGATTAGATTATTGATACTAATAAATTGTGTGGGTTTTTTCATAGTTTGGTTATGTCCATGTTAACAGATAGACAAAAACATTGTGTGTCTGAAATGATAAATTTTACAAACATTAGGTATTCCGAAATATCAAAGTTCCTTATTGAGTAAAATTGAAAATAGAAACCAGTTACTAAGATTACATAATGAAAATAGATTTCCCACTCTTGTATTGTTATTGTAAGTTTCGAGATGGTTGTTCAAAACAGTTATTTAAAAATGTAAATAGAAAGACACATTAAATAATATTTTTAATTAGGTTAAAATGAGGCATAGCACATGTTATGTGTGTCTTATTTTTTTTTATTTTCTCTGAAAGAACGAATCGTAGTTTATAGTCTCTAATTATAATATATTGGCTGCTCTACTTATTTCAAATGTCGTGGTGGTACAAAAAAAGAGACTCATAAGATATTTGTTATTTATTTATTTTATTCTTTTTACATCATTTACATAACAAAATCAACGATTAATTTATATTAAAAAAATGTAATGTGTTGGTGTAAACACTGTGAACATTCATTATTATTATTGAAATAAATAAATAGCAAAAAAAAACACTGTTTAATTTTCATTATAAATTTTTATTGCCTCGAACGTTTTCGTCTACACTGATACTCGTAGACGTTTTCAAGAGGACTCTTAGACGAAAACGTTCGTGGCACTAAAAATTTATTGTGAAAATCAAACAGTGATTTTTTGCTACTATTTGATTTAAAAAATTAAAAAAAAATGTGATGATCTGCAATGGCTAATATTCACTATATTAGTGGTTTCTTCCATCTTACCACGATTTAACAATCTTGAGTGCCTTATTTGTTTATGTTGTAGAGAAGAGGGTCTGCATGTCAATTACATGCACAAAGTCTACAAGCTTTCCCATTTATGAGAGAAGCAAATAAAGTTTTTATGAAAATTTTATGATAATTCCCGCTGTATACCCTTCTCGCTTAATTAATGTCTTTCTAATAAAACCTATGAATAATTATATCAATAAATTAATTCACTTTATTTACCGTGAACCACTGATCTTGCAACCTTGACTCTAACATAACAATTCTGCATTGTCATTATTGTAACTTTATACATTGTATGATTACAGATACGTACCTTTATCTTATCACACGAGAAATCATAGTTCGATATAGATTAAGTTTATTATTTTATATTAATACTGCGTAATTCAAATGTATCCGCACCAATTAGATATTAAGTAGAGTGGCGATTGTTCTCGATTAACTTAATTTATAATTCTAATACCAAAACTTCACACAATTATTTTCATTTGTGTTTTATTGTACGTAATTTTTCTCAGACAGTAAGGAAGGCTGAGACAAAAACTCTAAAAGGCAAACAAGTGGGTATTGTAGAAAAATGCTGATTTATAAGAAGACAGTTTATATTGACCAGCACTTACTGAGACAGTGACACAGCTGATGTAGAAGCATCATAAATATCTCCCGTTGCCCTTGTAGTGACTTGAATTGAGGATAATTCAGGTCAATGTGACAATAAAGATTACTCAGTTTAAAGATAAGTCATACACACTGAGTTTGTTCTGCATGAGACTCCATATGAACTTCCATTTAGAATCTGAATTATGATATTCACAGTTTATATTTTTTTCAACCGCATATTTAATTCGACTGGCCGTATACGAAATTCCTAGAGGTTTTGGTGAAAAGCACGCATGTTTAAGACACTGCATCGATGTAATGTGACACGAGTAGATCAAACTTCAGTTTCATCCACTCTGCCTTTCTCAATGAGATGCAGCGGGAGGGAATAAAGATATTGAGAATTTGGCAAAAACACGAAGTGACACGTTCCGTCTACAACATACACATGTATGGATGAGATAACTGAAATGTAGGAAGTTAGTTCTTTTGCATCGATTATGAAATAGTTTTATATAGTTCCGTGATGCATTCAGACTGCACTCATTACGATACACTGTCAAGGTTATATGTAGGAGCTTATGCTGTAAGCTATGATTATCCCATATTGTTTCTATGCTTTGTGTTGAAACGATTACTCTATATTTAATGTTATGACTAGGACATTGCCAAAATATCGCAATTAAGTGTAGGTATTTATTGATCTTATTACTGTTGTTTTATATCGTAGGTATTTGCATTATTTCGATTAGTTAGCGTAGGTGTTTTGAGTTCTGAATAGAGCGATTAAATTATACTTTTACATTGTAAATTCTAATACAATGGTTAATTGCAGAGATGTGACGTACTTGAAATAAAAGTACTTAAAATACAAGTACAAAATATGTATTTTCATTTTGTATTTCAAATACCTTTTCGTAAAAAGTATTTTGTATTTTATTTGAAATTGAGTATTTTGTATTTTACACAAAATACTTTTACAAAATACCTTTTTATTTGTTTGAAACAAAATTCTGCCATTAATTGATATGCGCGTACGCAAGCTTTTTTGTCAATTTGTCGAATTACAAATACAACGTTTCCATTAGGGTACCTACTCCATATTTGAGATATACACACATAGGTATGCTGAGACAATAGATTGGTTTTTTGATGGAGATGATTCTGTGAGGAGTAAGATGATAGAATGTTTTAATCAGCAATGCTATATCGAATCATGTCTTATATATATACTAGCTGGCCCGGCGAACTTCGTACCACCTAAGAATCAATGAACGATTTCATACATACATCTTCTTCCCCTTGTCCTAGTTCGGTCGGGGGCCCATTGCCCCTAAGTATCTCCTCCAGAAATAACTGTCCACCGCTGCTTCCAGGACCTCTGGCCACTCCAAACCAAGCCTTTCAACACATGTTCGACACCTGCCCTATCTTCTGCCCTCTCTATGAATGATTAATGTTATTAATCTCTTTACAAACTCCCGTAATTGTCAAAGTGTGTCATCGAAGGTATAGTGTAAAAAAATATAATTCATTTGGAACTTTCGCAGTTTAGCGGCCCCACCCGTTGTCGAGTACTTTTTTCCATAGAAAAAGTAATATTTTCGAAACTCGAGGAAATTGTTGCCATATGGTGAATTATTTTTTGGTCAGCAAATTTTTGGAAAATTCTTTTATAGGAAAAAAAATTCGCAACTATGAAACTTGAGCGGCCCCACCCGTTGTCGAGTAATATGTACGGAATTTCAGGAAATTAATTTTCGAAGTGGATTTTTTTTGCCGGCAAATTAAAATAATTCTACATATATGGCAACAATTTCCTCAAGTTTCAAAAATATTGCCTTTTCTATGGAAAAAAAAGTACTCGACAACGGGTGGGGCCGCGAAAGTTACATTCATTTTTTTACATAGACAATTCACACACATCGAGCTAGTCCCAAACTTAGATGAATCTTGATTATGGGTATTAACGCGACGATACACACATATACAATGCACTATATACATATATATGTAACACCCAGACCCAGGACAATTTGAAAAAGGTCATTCTTCACTTTGCCCTGTCCGGGAATCGAACCCGGGACCTCGTGACTCAAAGGAAAGAGCTCCGCGCCACACCGGCCGACATGAACAATTTATGTTGAACAATTATACTTAACTCAGATTAGTTTATAAATTATCTGCAGTACGTAATATAATTATGTAGGTACTAATTTTTTTTTCAGGTAGATTTTACCTATTCATTTGAAATTTATAAAAATTCTTTCCATGATTTTTTAAAAATTGAAATATCAGAACTACAGATGTTAAATTGTATGGATAACGATTCTAATTTGAGAATGTATAGAAAAATTATCATATAAATAGGCCAATCTATAAAAAAAACTTCATTGTTGATTTTGTATAATTCTCCATATCGCATTTTTTATTGAAATTAAAAATGTATGGCGTAAATAATTTTCTTCGTAATTTTTCTTCTCTGTCTGCAAATCTCACTACACAATCTTGCATTAGAACTACCTACATGAACACATTCTTATTTTCATCTTTAATAGCACAATTTTTGGTTCAATAATAATATTCCATCTGCAAAAATAAAATACAATTTCAAATATAATCTGTGCACGTCCACATTTATGTGACAGAAGATCTATCGATACATAAATATTAGTCGAATAATTCGGTAGTTACATGGCAATAGGTTGTATCTCGCATTTTTTGCGTTTTCAAGTTTGTTCCATAAAATGCTCAAAATAGTGTAATATTTGATGCGGCAAAAGGATATGTCTCTTAATAGTCACAATAAAGAGAGAAAAGACGTAACTTATTGACATGTAGAAAGATTGTTTTCATCAACATGGCAAAAAAACTCAAATATTTTTAAACTGCAAGAAATTATTTAGTGAATGTTACATACATCTTGTAGAAGAAATTATTAAGAGAATGTTACATCTATCTTGTAGAAATAATAATTACCTTGATTTTGATATATAATGCTCGAAATTTGGCTGAAATATCTCTTTTTCAAACTTTGTTTTTGCTCTCCTGTATAATTATGTTTTAGTGAGATACAACCTATTGCCATGTTACTACCGAATTATAGTAAACAAATATTAGTACACATTTCGTTCATATTAGTTATAGTAATTTGGTTCTTAATATAGCAGAACCTACGGATTATTTTAGCACAATGCAACAGGCGACGTGGGGGCGCTAACAGCGCAATAACTCTCCATATTGTTTTTATTTTTGAAATTAAAAATGTATGGCGTAAATAATTTTCTTCATATTTTTTCTTCCCGTGAATTTGTAAGATGTTTTAATAGCCTATAGTTTATTCCGGGCGGAGAAGAATCCAACAAATCAGAGATCATTCAAATCGGTACAGCCATTCTTGAGTTATAAGTGTTGTAACACACACGACTTCCTTTTATATATTAGATTCTTGTCCAGTTCTTCATTTCTTCTATCAATTCATCAATGGCTCGCTGTATATAACAGTTAAAGAGTGCTGGAAATATTGAATACCCCTGTCTTACACCTTGTTCGACTATATGCAAAAAGTATTGAATAAGTATTTTAAAAAAGTATTTTGAAAATACGTATTTTGTATTTTGTACTTATACCTATACCATTTTGAAAAAGTATTTAGTATTTTGTATTTGAAATACAAAAATTCAAAAATATTTGTGTTTTGTATTTAAATACTTTTTTTAAAGTATTTTGCACATCTCTGGTTAATTGTATATAATATATTGTTGATAAATAAATGAAAAAAAAATAAAAAAAATACCGTCGATAAACACCTTCACAATAATTTTCATATTAACTTTTAATTTTCATTAACTATTAATCTTCATACGAAACAATCTGATCTCGTATTTATCAATCTATAAAATATTGTCATCAAGTCATCTTCAACAAATAAAATAGATGATAAGACTAACGTTGCATGTAATGCAATGTAATGAGCATTATTATTGTTTTCTCCATTTCATATAAAATAAATATTCAGGATGCAGATGTTAAATTCATCAAGGAAAGAGGATAATATACTTGTCCGAAAGAAGGGGTGTGAGAAAGCGCGGGCTTCCGAGAACCTTCAAATCCATCAAATTCTCAAGGACGGCCGTGTGTTGAGTAAGAGAAATCGACGATGAAATCAGCCTACTCCAAAGTGATGACGAAGAAGAATAAGATACTGTATTATTTCCTTTTACAGAATACTAGAAAATTTACATAAAAAAGTGAGAGCTCATTGCATTCCGGGGACTTCACGGTAAAACCAAATTATAATTAGTAGTTTTATATCTAACAAATTCACAATGAAAAGAAACATTATTAATGTTGAAATAGCGTGGTGAGATATAATTCACGTATTGATTTAATAATAATAATATCTAGAACATATAGCGACAACGTAATTAGTTTCAATGTCAGGAAATTGTGTCTACTTAAATTCATAGGTAAACTATTACAAATATAACGCTATTGCGATATATGTAGTTGAATGTCACACTTTTATTAGTAAATTATAGTTTATTATTTAAATTTATTGTACATTACCTCATTCCTATACATTAATAAGCCAATTCCTCTCTTTCTTTCGTTCTTCAATACATTACAGAAACTAGACCCCTTCTTTCTGAACAATTCTTCACCAATCAAACAACCCCTTCATCTGGGTCGTCTTAGGATATAAGCCGGGGTCCCTGAGCACAGTGACGGTCCGAGACCTCATATTGCACGCTCATATTCTCAAATTGCATGCCCCTCCCCTTCGTTACCATAGTTTTATTCAATTCGCCAGATGGCGCAAGTAATCAGTTTTATCAAATTACAAATAAAACGTATTTATTATTATTAAAATGTTGACGAGACAATTTTTTTTGTCCAGACGAATATGCCTATTTATAAAATTATTCATTCCTTATTGTACATTGATTACAATGCATACAATTTTATAGAAAAAAACATTCAAATAAAATAAAATAAAATATACTGAGGACGAGTTTCTCGCAAAATTTATTATTCTTCCAACTGACTCAAAATATCAAAATTTCGGGGCACCCGTGAGACCGGCGATCCTGGGCATGGGTCCCGTCTGGTATTATGGTAAATTCAGCATAGTTCATCCCAAAAATCCTACATACTCAAAATATTTTATGAAATTAGATTCATTTTAAAGTAGGACTTATTCCAACTGCGTACAAACTAGATGAAATATATAGATTTTTGATGTTTCTTCAGCAGCTGTGAAATTGTCCGAGTACTGGTAGAGATATATATCCAAATGAGTAGATATATAAAATATTTTCAAACTACTACACCAAGAAATAGTTGAAATTAAATTTCATTAATTATTAATTATGTACCTAGTCATTTTTATGAATACATATGAATAATATTTTATGTTGACATTGATAGATCTTGTTTGCTTCGGTAAATATGTATAATATGCATTGATATTATTTAATTAATTAAATTGATCAGCATAATATATAAAGCGCTGATTTTATTTGTTTTATGTAACATATTAACATCCTGTCTACCACACCTTTGCTCTGGCGAAGGATTTCATGTTCTCGGACAGTTATTAAACTAATTTCCTGCATACAAATGTCATCTAGCAACAATACAGCTTAATGTTAAGAATTGAAAATACCTTTATGTTATTTTCAGAACCATATCTTAATTCACTTTTATCTAGAGGTGATATAATGAGGATCTTAGATTGAAACGGGTCTACATTAGTCTCAATTTTTACGTTTATGAATTGATATATCTAGTTTTAAGGATATATTTTACCTAAGCCTAAAATACTACCTTAAGCCGAAATAAAATTAATTATCATCATTATCTCCAACACCATTATGCCACTTCCCTTGCGGGATAGGCGGAAAGGATCGATCGCTGTTTTCTCCTATTCTTGCATATATTTATGGTTATATTTATTGCTCCTGTTACTGTCATACCATTCATTCTGTAAGATCTGATTTATATGATCTTGCCATTTGATCCTCGGACGGCCACGTCTCCGAGTAGCATTCCTTTCACCTATGTACCTCGATATATTTCCTTGGTCCTTCTATCGTTATTATAATTTTTTCATCAAAATCACCGTAGCTTATTAATTTTCACTCTTGATGTTACCTCAAATTCCATTCCTTTTCGATAACACTATGTAACACAATAAAATCTACATCAATTTTAAAATCTTCTAGAATCAAGTAATACAATTTCTAAATATGTGAAACAGTTAAATGGTCAGTCAGATAAGATTTGTTTTCAGATTGCAAGATTTAAATCCTAATTTAAACTTTATCGGAATAAACTTTATCGGAGTTCGTCGGTAGCCTGGAGGTAGAGTCTCGGCCTTATGAACATGAGGTCCGGGGTTCGATCCCAGGTGCCGGCAAACTCCCCTTTCACGACACAAGCTTTTAGCTTACTGTGAAAGGTGTATAAGGTTGTATTTGGGTTTTATAACAAAACCCAGATATATCTTTAAAAAAAAAAAAAAAAACAAATAATGGTGGTAAGATAACTTTGAGATATATGTTGGGAAAAAAATTTAAATGCATCACCTATCTGTAAACTCTGGAGAATACAAAGTCTATAACAAGGACCAATGTAAAAAGTATCTTGCTAAATACAAAAACACGTCAAACTTACGTAAGTATTGTTTATACTTTATTGGTATTGACGTTTCATTCTGTCAGTGAGCAAGTATTTTCCATTCAGAGCAAAAATACTCCAATTTATATATAGTTTCTCCATAAAGCTACAGTTTACTACATTTTAACGTCATTCGTAATAACTTAACACGGAAAATATTGTCCAAAACAAACCATTCATTATGTACAAGAGATTTATCATAATAATAATATGAAATGAATTCATTGTTATTATTTGTAAAAGTGCACAACTCACGATTTTTGCCTAAGGGCTTCATATATTTGTACTAAATATATAATAGATCTTGTAAAATACATAATATGTATTGCAAATACAAACTTAGTGCCTTGTTTACAATATTTTATACTTCAGATAATAATTTGGCCGGATACTGAATAACGGATATTCAGTGGCTAAATATTTGGCCACTTTCCTGAACTATTTAGCCCAGGACATCGTCTTAAATCAGAGACTTGTAATGTAGTAGGTACTGATTTTCTCAGAAAACTTGTTCGAAAATTAAATCCAATACAAAAATGTTCGCCTTTTCTTTCTTTAAACATAATAATATTTTCTTCTTCTTCTTCCTGGCACTGTCCCAACTTATTGCCGCTGAAGGCTTTTGGGGTCGGCTCTTCTCGTTCTGAGGTTATACATTCTTCTGTTCCTTGTATCATCTTCATCCAGGCCATTTCTCCGCAGGATTCTATTGCATTGTGTCATCCAGGTATTCTTTGGTCTCCCTCTTGATATATAATAATATAATAATATTTTATTAACACACATATATTCAATAGACGTGGTTCGACGTTCGTCAAAAGGTATTCATTTTTCTTGTATATTTGTGTCATAGAATTTCTATGTGTCTCTATTTTTCTGTTATATTTTATTATTGTCTTGATTGTTTACTGTCTTGTAAAGGTTTTTTTTTTACTGTAATGCTGTTTATTGTTTCTTTTATACAATAAATAAATATTGTAAAATGTTGAATTAATTTGTTATTTTTTTTTTTTTTTTAACATACATAGACAACTCACACAGATCGAGCTAGTCCCAAACTAAGATGAATCTTGTATTATGGGTACTAACGCGACGATACACACATATACAATGCACTACACACATATACATGTAACACCTATTATTACACATATTAGTTTAAAAACTTTCTCAATCGACAAATTGATAATCTGATAACTTGTCGGAGAGTCAAACACTTTAAAGTTACTGATTATTTTATTCATCTTTAATGCAAATAATTCATACAAGTGCATGACATAGGTATATAGGTAATATGTAGATAGCTGTGGGAGTTACTCAACATTCTGATTATTTAAGGACTATGTATGTCGACGCATGAAATATTGAAATATTAAATTTAGTAGGTAAAAGGTATTAGTTTTTAGATTATAATTAAGTACTGGTATTATAAAAATAATGACGGAAAATATGTTATTTTGAAATCAAACAAAGTTTTAAACTTACAATTAAATATTGTAAAGACTGAACTTAGTGTGATAAATTTTTGCTGGTCATGAAATAGTAAATTAAAATTAGTTTATTCTCTTGCCGTTTGTCTCCAGTAAAGAATAGGTCTTCGACTCTTTTTTGTAGGCTTTCAAGAGCCCTATAAAAAGTAGATAGTCGAAAAAATCCCAATTTAAGACATTTTAAATCATCAATTGAGCGGTAAGGTATGCCACCCATCAAGAATATCTTAACGTTTACTAACTCAAAGAGTTAATACTTCTAGCAATGAATGCATCTATTCTAATAATACTAATTGTATTGTCAGTAATACTTACAACCTATATCTATAAAGAAGTCAAGAGATATAATGTGTAGAATGCTATACCTTTGACATGATCTGGTACATATAATAATTGTTACAAGTATTACACAACAACTGCATTATAACATAATATAACATAACATACATCATATAATTATTGCTAAGAGTAATTTCAATAGTTGTATAGGTATATACGCAAACAATAATATACTTTGAAGGCACTCTTATGAACTATAAACATGTCTCATTGTGTCTGCAAAGGGCATTGACGGTAATTATTTGAAATAGAATGATTGATATTATTAATCTACATCAATCGAAATAATCAATAAGAAATAATTTTAATGAAATCGAACGAGATGAATCAATTATTAATAACATACACATCTGAAGAGTGTAAATGTCTATTTAATTGTTTGTGATAATTTTCTGCTAAAACAATACACAACCTAACAAGATTAACATTTGTTCTTTGTAAATAATACATGCAATATAATTTACCTAATAATGTTTTTTTTATTCATAGAATGTTATTCATAAGTGTTAATTTATTATTCGTTTATTTTTATTATTTGAATTAAAGGATGAGTATTGATTCATAATTAAACCAACGTCACTTATTTGAAATTATCAAGTATTTGAAGAAATGGTTCGATTAATATTCTCTTTGTGGAATTTAAAAGAATTGCGAAACTGTATTTTAGCGCTTGACGTTGATTACAATATATAGTCTCTCTATCAATAATAATAATTTATTTATTTATATTATCACCAAAATAATGCATATATGAAATCTCGTGATTGATACCTTATTGCATCATAAACATGGGTAATTTCATCAAATGTAATTTATATGAAAGACAATATGTTTTATACAACTTATATGTTTTAAGACTAAATGTTTTAGTTGGATTTTTACAAAGTTCAATTTATAGAATAGCCCTCAAGAAAACATATATTCAGTCAACGTACTCGTAGTCTTAAGATGACGCGAAGATCGAGTGATTCAAGACATTGAAGGAGACACACCGTCCACCCGGATACCGCAGAAGTCTGGGGACTTCCATTTATCCGAGCAGAATTCGGAATGCTGAAGACTATTATAACTCTCTGCATTTTCCAATACTGTTTATTGAAGTTAAGTACCTGTATCTGATCAAGCCGAATATATGTACGTTTGTTAATATTAATATTGTTCTGTTTAAATTATCTATGCACATCATTACAGTTTTAAGTCTATACTTAAGGCTATACGATGTGCAAAGTGTTAAAATATATACAAAAAAAATCATATAACAGAGCAACACAATTAATCACAACAGAATGTTTGTTGCCTCCATTGGAGCCATCAATTCCCTTAATGACAAAGAAAATAGGTCACAATGCTGAGCTAACGAATTGAACATTACTATTGTACTGCTGGTTGGAGAATTCATCGCCAAATTTGTTCTTCCATGTATTTTATAAAAAAGGAAGATTGACTATTAGTTAATTAAATAGAATTTAACCACACCTAAATAAAGGATGGTTTAAATTGAAAATTATTATTAATAATTATCAATACAATATAGTGAGTCATACAATTATTATCTTTCTTAATAGGGAAGCGTGCTACAGTTAGTTAATAAAACGAAGATTTTGAAACGTAAAATGTCTATTTCTTGAGTCTGCATTTGTTGAAAGTCTATATAAATTGCACCGCACTGCATTTCATTGTAGTCTATTATTATACGGTAATACTACATACCTACATAAAAAGTATGAGTTTAGATCTGTTAGTTTGTGGGCGAGGCCAGCACATTCTTGCACAAGGATTTGAAACAAAGTATGTACCAACAACTGCAATATAAGTAATATGCAATTGTGTACAATCTACCTTTCAACAATGATACGAGGGTTTTGAATCACAGAATTCAATAAAATATAGAGATACATTTTATATAAAGCTAGAAGTAGAGCAAATGCAAAGCAGATTATTTTTTTCTTCACTCATTTTCTGCAAGACAAATAGTCAATTTATTGTTTTTTTTTTAATTAAAAACATTTGAATAAAAAAAAATGAAAAAAATTCATTTTAGATTTGTGATTATTAAAGTATTCAGAATTTTTACGATGTATTGTATATAAAATTCTCAGAGAACCCTTTTCCATAATACGCCAAACCAGTAATATCTACGTAAGAATCTTATGGATATCCCCGGAAGATATGACTCAAATAGTACAGTTTTGCCCTGATAGAGGAGGCCATAATTTTAAGCCCTGAGGAACTCCCTATAAGAAAGTTGAAAGGCGATTGATAGATTTTCTATTGCAAGTAAAGTGAACTGAATTATATTGCTTATCTTGTAGGTATAATCAATTCCATGACTATTTCTTTGTTCTATATTACCTATATTAATATCGAATGCAATATCAGTATCTTATTGGTCTTTTAGTTCAACCTACGATTAGTTTAATTAACCCTTTAAGGTCGAATTGCGGTGGTTTTTCCATAAAACGACGCATCATAAATAAGTTGTCTAGTTATTATTATTATTATTCGACTTCTTAAGAGAAGTAGACTTCTCAAAAAATCTCAATTTTGTATCCCATAATTTTACTTATCGTGCGATGTTTACTATCCCGAAGCAGGTATTAAAATATTTGCACCAAAAACTTATGATAATGAAATCTTTTTTTTAACTATATTTCAGATTTTACTTTCATCGTTTTATTTTCATTCTTCTTTTTTGTTTAAACTAATTACGCGTTTTACTATACTGTTAATAAAACAAATATTATTTATTATATTATTAGTTACTTTTTTCGAATACATTTTTTCCAAAACCATAAAAATTCATCCTATTTGACAATAAAACAGAGATGAATATTTAAAATTACTTGTGGAAATCTTACGGTTCAGCAAGGGTTAATGTATGTATACCAAAGATAATATAATGTAGATAGGCGCTATAAGCATACAGCCTGTATATCTATCTGTACAATATAGGTAAGCTTTAGTAGAGCTTTAATAGTAGTTCCGTGATTTCAGATTTCCTATAATCAACTGAAATCAATGAATCAATTATTACATTGCAGATATTATTAGTATTATTTAATGAGATATTAAGAGAAGTACAATATTATCTTATTATTATCTGATATGAATACTCGAACATAATTGTTATTGTTTAATCCAACCTCTAAGTACTGTTCTACAATGTAATATAAATCCTTTTTTGTTTTCATAATAATTTATTTTGATTAGTTTTGACTTATTTGAATGATAAATAGGTATACTATATTTAATAAATCTAATGTTTTTGTCTTAACACTTTGGAAATTCATTATTAACATTTAATAAAAAAAAATTTAAACTCTGTATAATTTCCAAATTAATTATATTCAAATTAATTATAGTCTATATTTGGGGTAAGCGATAGTTTTGCTGCGTGTAATACGAGGGGTGTAGAAACAATGCCACATCTATCCTATAACACTAAAACTTTATCTTCTTCTACCTACTGCCTCGTATTTTTGTCTTAATTAAGTTAATGTCTACCTTACATGACTTAATGCTATCTAATTTAATAATTATCATTGGCGATGAACAAACAATATATCAATTACTTAATACATGATCTTAGTCATCATAAAATTGCACACTAAATTTTCATAATCCTATCCTGTGGAGCACCCGGTAAAGAATTGGTCTCCCACTCTTCTGCGTAAGTTTTCGAGTGTCCTGTAAAAGGCAGGTGTTCGAAAAAAATAAGACATTTTACATCTTAAATTCAGCGATGAGGCTTGCCACCCATCCTGAATGTCTTGATTTTATATTGGCACGAAGAGGACAGTTTGCATGTTTCTTACGTGCAGCTGATCTGCTGGCTACCCCACTTGTGGGATATGCCGTGATGGTATAGTAGTAGTAGTAGTAATTTTCATAATTAAATTTGACTTCAAGACCAACGTATGTCAATAAAAATCATAGGTTAACATGTGTAATCCAGTTAATTAAATATATATTTACTGTTTACTTCCTGTGCAAAAAGTATAAAGTAAAATTCACTTCCTCTGCTGCAATATCCTTTCGTGAACTACATATTAATATAAGGTATTAATATAATCGATAATCAAGGTTCTTCAAACGAGATATCTGAACCACTTTCTAGAAGCAGTCTATCACGACATGTACTTGTATGAATTTGTCAATCACCCGTTGTTCGTAGGTACGTTAAGGTCGTTCAAAGAACTTTTAAATTAAATGTAGTTCAACTCATAAATCGACGGCTATTGATAGAAGTTTATAATATGTATTATATCAATGAATGAGGGAGCGAGACAATCTACAATTATGTAGACATGTTGAGACCACACGACTGTTACCTATTCTATACTAATATACTAATAAAGGTATTATATTTCACATACGTAAGGAGTTGTTTGGAGTTTGCATCTGTGGTGTGGAATCCACAATATATCACATATATAGACAGAGTTGAAAAGGTGCAAAACAAATTTCTCAAACACTTAGATTATAAATGTTGTCAATCATTTAATAACTACGCACATTCAGCTCGATATCATGGTATTGCCCTGCTGGAGAACAGACGTACAAAAGCTGATATGGTTTTCCTATATAAAATAATTAACAATGTTATTGATTGCAGTGATCTACTTCTTAGGATTAACTTTAATTGCCCCCCACGATCCACTAGGGTTCCCAATACTTTTCGACTCCCGCAATGCAGTACAAACTACGCACAATATTCATTCTTCCAAAGGTCGTGCGGGAATTACAACGTTTTTTTCAAGGATGCTGACTTTTACATATCATCATTGCCGAAATTTAGGGGTGCTGTTTCCAGATCTCTGTGCGGTTCTGATCAATGAGTGTCCTGAACGTGGTGAGGTTCGCACGAGCATTATTTCCCCTAACTCCCCCCCCCTCCCCCGATATACCCCTGTTTTTTGCTTGGAGAGCATTTGCCCCCCCCCCATGGGCGTCATTCATTACTTGTGTATGTTGTAATGGCATATTCATTTCATGGGTGAACGTTTTTGTTTTTTCTTTAAGATATTTAAGTTGTACTATATAAAATGTAAAAGCTGTTTGTTTGTATTAATAAAATAAAATAAAAAAATACCACACTATTTCTTACGCTGTATCCCAAATGAGGAAAGCAGAAACGGAAGGAACTTTATATATGTAGATCTATCCCTACATATTTCATTTGCTTCCTCTAAATTCATACAATTTCTCATAAACGCACGCCGATTTATTTTAGTCAAGACGCGGCCATTCTTGAGAATTTGATCCACGTGATCATAAATACAAAAGAAACTCTTCGCCTATTGTAAATACCAAATGAAATTATTCGTCTACTTTAAATAACAAAAATGAAACTGTTCGTCGTTCTATCTATAAAATCACACATGTTGCTCCGGTATTCAAGTCTGGCGATAGGAAGAACCCAACAAATTATAGACCGATATCACTTACTTCAAGTATTGCTAAAATCTATGAAAGAGTAGTGAAAAAAAGAATACTCAAATATACTGATGATAATGCTATATTTAGTGGATATCAATATGGGTTTAGAGAAGGAATTGGGACAGAGGATGCTATTGCCAGATTGACATCTGTGATCTGCAATGCATTGGATAATGGTAAAAAATGTATTGGATTATTCATAGACCTACAAAAGGCTTTTGATAGTATTAGCCATGAGAGATTAATACGTAGACTAAATAAAATTGGGTTCGATGATGCATGTTTAAATTGGTTAAGAAGCTACTTATATAACCGAGAGCAGCATGTCAGGTTGAGAGATGTGTTGAGCGACCATGCTTGTTCCACTTATGGCATACCACAAGGCACAGTCTTGGGGCCTATAATGTTTTTAATATATGTAAATAATCTGTTTGATATAAATATTCGATCTGAAATTGTTTCTTTCGCAGATGATACGGTGATGTTATCTGTGGGTGACACATGGGATGAGGTTGTTGAAGTGGCAAATGTGGAGATGGGTGTTCTAAGATCATGGTTCGATCTAAATTTGTTAACGCTGAATGCTCGAAAGACTGCTGTGCTACCTTTCTCTATTAATGAAAAAAATGTACCTAAAAATTTGGATGTTAGAATCCACCGCTATGATTGTGATATGAAATGTTATGGTGAAGAAACTGAATGTGTTAGATTGAAAGTACATAGTTCGGTTAGGTATTTGGGTGTGCTGGTTGATTCGGAATTAAAATGGAGAGATCAATTGTTTATGACTGTAGAGAGATTGAGAAAGATATTTTATGTCTTTTATCGTCTCAGAAGTTTTCTATGTACGAATGTGTTAAAAATGGTTTACTATGCTCTTGCGCAGTCGGTTATGCAGTATGGAATAATAGGATGGGGAGGAATATATTCTACCAGCTTGAAGCCACTTTACATCATACAGCGAAAAATTATTAAGATTATATTGCATAAGCCGAGTGATTACCCATCTGACCAACTGTTTTCTGACTTTGGAGTATTAAGATTGGACACAATATATAGGAGACAAGCTGTACTGCGTATTTGTAAGGAATATATAACTGATCCGATCCACCCGGTGGAGTGCATTAGCACATTGCCTCGTTTAGGTGGTCTTATAAAAATACCAAAAAAAAACACAACGTTTGCGCAAAACCACTACTCCTACCTAGGAGTGAAGTGGTATAATGCTTTGCCGGTGGATTGCAAGGGTCTAGCAAATATTGGTATAGCTAAGTTTAAGTTAGCTTTAAAAAAGTTAATGAAGTAGATTTTTCTTCTCTTTGGGTATAGATTATTGATGATTGAAAGTGTACCTTATTGTTATTTAATTTGTACTAACATGTTTATTTTTGTACGATGTGTTTTTTTTTTCTTTTCAAGTTTATGGAAAGTTTCAGGATATATTTTGGTAATGTTTTTGAAATTGTTTTCTTTTTGTTTACTTTTGTATTGTTTTGTAATATTGTAACAATGTAGCTCACTTCAAAACACGAGATTTTCTCTTTTTGAAGTTGAGTCATTGAAAAATAATGTTTTATTTATATGAATTTGTTAACTATGTAAATATGTTATAAAAAAAATTATAAATAAATAAAAATAAATAAATAAATTTTCTAGATCAGCTCGACTAACTGTACACTTGGTGTTATTTTCTCAATCACAATTCATTACGGATACAAAAATGATACACATTATAATTTACCTTTGTATGGAGTCATTGAACATCCTTGGTGAACTAGTTTAAAGTACAAGTACTTGAACAATATTATTACTTACATACAATAGTACATTTATATCATAATTACATACAAAAAAATATTCACATTGCATTAATATTCACTATACCCATACATGAAAATAATGTACAAAGTATTTCATATATAGAAAGTGAACTCGTTATATTCAATTATGTACTTATGTAAACTTTTATTATTATAATATAAGCCTTGAATTTATTGAAATTTTCTTCCTACTTTTAAGCTCGGAGAAGGTTGATATCATGATACAATTCACACGATGTTTTTTTATTATTGTTATTGAATTAAAAAAAAATTCAAGTATTTCATGTAGACTTGCTCCATTTAATTTGTGTGGTTGATTCCTTGTTTTGCGTGGCAATGAGAACGGTTTTTAACCTATGAGACTTAAAAGTATGTTGAAAATAATTGGAGCAATTATTTTCATTTCATTATTACCTTCAACAAAAGCAGTCAGTGAAATGACACTCATATTTTTTTTGTATAAGCGAAAGAAATATGTATTTTTATGACTATGATTTTTATTACGAATGAGTAGTGTTGTGGAATTCTCAAGAAATATTTTTACGAGAAATTTACCGAGAAATGTCTCGGTAAAGAATTTCTCGAGTAGAGAATTTTCGGAGATTTTTTTTTTTTTTTAACAGTATAATAATAATAAATACTTTATTCAATCGATCAATAACAATGTACAAATGCTGAGACAATTTATCGCCAATATGGTTACAATTAATAATGGAAACAAATAATTATTATAAAAAATCTTAATGTTTGACACCCCACATGCCCATATTTAAATTTAAAAAAAAATGCAGGTACGTACATGGAAAAAAGTGTTAATAGCCTCTGATTTGGGCCTTAATCAGCCCCACAAATTTTTGGATCAATCAGGTTGGCTGCGAAGTGTACTGGGCGAAAGGTCATAATACCGCTAAGAAAAATTATGGAGAGAAATTTCTCTTCCATTAGAGGAGGAATTCTCGGAGAAATTTCACGTTCTCGAGAAATTTCTTTGAAGAATTTTCTCTTCTCACATCACTACGAGTGAGGTATTATATTCTCCCGTAAAGTCTTTGATCAAGAATAATGTCTCCCAATTTTTTCTATAAAATTTGAGTGTCCTGAATTTATCGTAAAAAAATACGTTGTAAAGTCGTCTACAGGTAATTTAACGTCTTCAGTTCAGCAATGAAGTATGCCATCCATTTATAATAGTGTACGAAGGGGACGAATTGTATGTTTATTAAATACGATTGATTCACTGGCAACCCCATTTATGAACAATGCTGTGATTAAATGTATATCCTCTTTGAATCATTACAGGATTGGAATACCTCATCGTTAGTAGGTACACTGAATACAAGATTAACATCTCCATTTGGATTCGCTTGATCTCTACAAGTTGTACATAGATATATCGACTCTTTAGTTCTATAACTCAACAAGTCGGAAATTTGTTTTAATTGGTAATACACACAAAAAGAAAACAATAATAATAAAACAAATAAAAATATTTTCTTAACCTAGGTTTCAATAAATAAAAAAGAAAAAGTACATATAAAATGTATTATTTGTATATATGATTATAAACATTTTATTATTTTGTTTGCTTCTCTCGGCCAGAGGGACATTGAAGGAGTGTAGTCAAAAGATTCCACACACGGGGTTGTTTTAGCCGGCCAGCCCTTTAGGCTGCCCACAATGGCACCTTCGGTGTGGACAAGATTTGTTATGTGTAGAATTTCGGATAATTGGAAGTCTCCAGACTTCTGCGGTATCCCGGTGGACGATGGGTCTCCTTCAATGGTAAAACACACAATTAATGCCACTCTTCCAACTCCACAAACAAAGAAGTGTACAAAATGCACAGCTCCCTTTAAATAATAAATATTTAGTTATGGAAAATGATAATGTATCCATTTTTCTTCCATTTCGAATTATTTAACTTTTGAACGGAACAAAAACAACGAATAGCTTTAACAGAGTGGTTATTAAGTAGTATATTTCACTTTCTGTTGTATTTTTAAAGCATACTATAAATATACCAAAATTACAAAAATAGCTATTACATGAACAAAAACAACGAATAGCTTTAACAGAGTGGTTATTACGTAGTATATTTCACTTTCTGTTGTATTTTTAGAGCATAATATAAATATACCAAAATTACAAAAATAGCTATTATATGAACAAAAATAACGAATGCCTTTAACAGAGCGGTTATTACGTAGTATATTTCACTTTCTGTTGTATTTTTTGAGCATAATATAAATATACCAAAATTACAAAAATAGCTATTATATGAACAAAAACAACGAATGCCTTTAACAGAGCGGTTATTACGTAGTATATTTAACTTTCTGTTGTATTTTTAAAGCATAATATAAATATACCAAAATTACAAAAATAGCTATTTCTTTCATACAAGACATTTCTGTTTGTTGAGTTATGGAGGTCAGACGATAATTTATGTTATATGGATATAAACAAACTTTCATATAAAATTGGTTCAACTATGCATTTGGGTATCTATAAAAAAATAAATGTCAATATTAGATCATTCACCAAAGTATCAATCTTAATATAAAGTGGATTACTAATCAAATGATTTAGTAGAATTATTAATTAGCCCCCATACAAATTTTACTCATATTCAATCACTGGAAGTAAATCACCTTGAAATTGAAATATTTTATGTTACATGTTATTTTTTATATGTAACACATACATGAGTAGTTATTTTCATTTAGAAAATCTAACCACTATTGTATTTAGTAATCTAAAGGTGCGCCCGAAACACGGAAATGACTTCACATGGCAACATTTTATAGCTAGATCAGAGTAAAAATGTACTTATTTTTAATTGCCTAAAAGTATTCCAAATATTTTTCTCCCAAGGGAGTATAGACAATTTTATGGTGTGAGCTATATTTTGTTATGTTGATATTTTCAACGTAACGTACATAATTATAATGACTTTATCGACAGGAAATAGACTCTCCTTTGATTCTGTTGTTTCTTTTTGATGATGTCTTTTTTGTTTTTTTTTTTGTGTCTCGCTTTATTTTGGATTTTGCTTTGTTTTTTCCTTATGACAAAAGCTGTTATGGTCTCAGTGTAGGATGACATTTTTAAGATAGTAATATTAACTCCTTCATGCAGTCTAATTAATATACAGCACCATAACGGAATATCCCACAAGTTCGATCCCGGGTGCCGGCAAACTCCCCTTTCACGACACAGGCTTTTAGCTTACTGTGGAAGGTGTATAAGGTTGTATTTGGGTTTATAACAAAAACCCATATATATCTTTTTTAAAAAAAAAAAAATTTTAAACTCTACATATGTTATTGAATTAACCAGTTGTGACGTCAGTAGGCGCTATGTTGTATTGGCACACATTTCACTCTTAGTAATGTCTATAGCGGCCGATGGCGTCACACACTGTTCCGTCATGGGTGGACCTTCATGCGGCGAAGTGCGAAAATTGCTTTTTCAAATGGTGATAAAAGATTTTTTTTTTTAAAAAGTGGGGTAGCCAGCAGACTAACTGCATGTAATAAACATATACATTGTCTACTCCATGCCAATAAGAAAATGAAACATTCAAGGTGGGTAGCATGCCTCATCGCGGATTTTTTGATGTTATTATTTTATGTTTGAGGTGATACGAATAGCTGTTTTATTACAGGACACTCGAAAACTTGCCAAAAAGAGAAGGGGACCTATTCTTTACCAAGGATTCCACGGGATACATTTATCTGTCAACGTTTTTTAATTAAATTTAGCAACGGATTCAGGACCAGGAGTATCAGAATTTGAAATTTGAATCTCACGGCCTCCCACTCGTTTTTGTAAGTTTTCGAATGTCCGTTTTAAATTTTTTTCTATTTCTTCTTTATGTGTCGTGTCAGATCCCCCCAGGTTAAATATCACTTGCAAGAATGTGTCCATATCCTGGGCAGTCCGAAGCAGCTCCTCGAGATCCATCTCATTCCAATACCTCTTCGACCATCGACCTGGATGATCAGTTGCAGCAACTTGGACTTGGTTCTGAGCACATACTCTCAAAAGGACACTGTCCAGGTTTTAATATTTGAAATTAGTTCCCTATTCACTCTGGCTCTTTGGATAACCCTTGAGTTGCTGACCATGTCGTCCAACCAGGGTATCCGTATTAATCATTAAAATTATAATATGACTGAATGAATCCATTTTATGATTTTAAAGGTTAAACCTTGAAGCTTAAATATGTAGTAAGTGTTATGACCGCTGTACGTCTACTATGTCTTCATGAGTGTAATACCATCAATCTTTGAAAGCAAAAGAAATAAGGAAACAAAGGAAGTATACGCCTACTATTATTTCACAATTTTTCCTTGACTTTCATGTCAATCGGTTAAGAAAACTTTGAACTACAAACTGGGTAGACTCGTACTGACAAATGAAATATTACAAATTGATGGACAGCAAAAGTATAACAAGAAGACTAATTTATAACATATTGTACTCTAGGTGTTCGTGTTATGATACGTTTTGTTCTGACACTTGTCAGTTTTTTAGCACTTTTTCTAGAAGTAAAATATAATTGTTCACAGCATCAAATCCCACGTAAATAATCGAGTCCGTATATAAATATGTATGATTAAATAATATCCTCTATGATTGCTTTACCTAAGCAAGTAACTGGAAAACCAGTATATTCAATGAAAACTTTCATCTTTTGAGTGTGTTCCTAGATAAAAAAAATAAATAAAATATCAATGAATCATGAAGGCTTGTATGGTGTGTAGGTAACGCTCTTTCTTTTGAGTCACTAGGTCCCGGGTTCGATTCCTGGCCAAGGCAAAATGAAGAATAATCTTTTTCAAATTGTTCTGGTTACTTTTCTCTGGAAGCTAGGTTCAAAGCTTGTAAAAAGTAGTATTTAAAATATAACTTTATCGACATCAATATAGTAAACAAATACATGTTTACAAAAATACCAAAAGGCAGGCTTTCTGTATAAGCGATTACTTCCAGCCGGCTCGCTTATTATATTGTATCTAGTATTTACAGAGTATTATTAACACCAAGTAACAGTGCAATACTCTTTTGTGATATTTCGCTAATCAAGGCCAAATTGTTATAGGACTTCACTTTTATAAAATTGTATTCGATATATACGGTTTGAAATAATGTTAAAAATAATTTGTAATAGTGTGGTATTGATTTTTTTTTACGCTATGTTCATTCTTGAAAATCTAATATTACAAAGTTTTAGGCCTTTCAAGTATATTAACATGTATTCGAAACTGTTTGAATATTTTTGTATTGGAGAGTTTTGAAAATGTTTTATCTGACCTCATTATTTTCATTATGGTTTTTGAAACACGTGTTTCTTTCTACTATAGATTATTGATTCCGAGAGAGACGTCTTTCGGTAATCTATAGTAGAAAGAAACACTTGTTTCAAATTACATAATTATGGAATTCTACTACGTGTGCACCGACAATTAATAACTCATAATCTTCAAAATTCATGGTAAAAGATGTGTTTACTTTTATAATTTATAATTCTCACTGCTGAAAAATATCGATAAGTATTTTTTTACCTCAGTTGTTCATTAGAGATTCTCTTATATATATAAAAGTAATATTATAGAATAATATAAAAAAAAATCTTAAATATTATCAACTTCATAGTTTGTCTCAAAAAGACTTTCTTGTTTTGTTTATCCTCTGTTCAGAATTGTAACACAAATGGAACTCTTTAGACATGATATGGCGATTACGGCAATATCTCCTTTTTCAATAAATTTTCGATAATCGTATAAACAAAAGTGCAGCTATTGTTTCCTTTCCTTGTGGTCTGAAGTGAGTTATCCAAACTACCTAAATTACAACAATAAGTTAAATAGTAAGTAGCCTACCTTTGTAAGTATAATAATAATAGTATAATCTTACGAGATATTATCAATGACAGAACACGCGAAACATGACTCTGTACATGGTATTTAAGATAGTAAAATAACTACCTAATAACTTCAAGTATAACATTATAAAAGTTCACCATAAGTATCTACTTCCATCATTGGTGGCTGTATACATGCAGACTGGCCGAAGACAACATTGCAATTACCTACCTAATATAGGGTGATATTTTATTTTTATTGTACTGGCTTTCATACCCCGCATTGGCTAACGTTTATTCCACTTCATAAACGGCAAATTTTTTAACAACATAGATTAACAAAGTTTGTCAACATAGACTAACAACATTAGTTCAAAAATAACAGATGAAACATAGACAAACTACACAGACAAAATAAAATAAACATATCAATCATACCTAGCATTGGCTATCATTGATCCCAATGCCCTTGAGCTGTACTTGCCGCACGTGGCGACTGAAACGGTAGTTACTATTTAGTTATGTTTTAATAAATACCCACTACGCTAAAGCGACGTCCTCACAGCAGTGAGTATATAGGCATAATTCACTCGATGTCGGGTGCCTTGCCGGAAAAAAAAGAAAGAAAGAAAAAAGAGGTCAAAAATATTTACTTCCTACCATAGACAAACAATATGCTAGAAAATATTCATAGGTATATATTTATTTATTTAACTTTGGACAATGAAAAGCGAGATATATTTGAAAAACATAATGTAAATCTTGATGCATACCGAATAAATTAAACAAATGCATGCCGATACTTAAATTAATTATATCTTGTTTTCAAGCCAAAGCATTCAATATCAAGTAAATTGTTGAACAATCGAATTTAATAAAACAACTCAATGTAAACATTTTGGTGTACTACTTAGGTGTGCAAAAATGTTTCACATTTTGTTTTTTTTTTCAGATATTTGTCCAAAGTGCACACCCAGTTAATCTCTTTTTTAGTGCATTGTAAAATGTTCCATGATCACTGAATACTTCAGATAATAAAAATAGGTACCTATACGATTTTATCATTTCTACCTTTGCTAGATTTGAAAAAGAAAAGTAGAAGAATTTAAATACATACAAACAAACAATCCAAATAAATATTTATGTCAGATTTTTACCTGTAATTATACGAGAGAACAATTTCCTTGAACGTTTCCTTACATTCTTTTAATATTATGAAGCATTGCTTAATTGGAATTCACATATTGTAAGTAATAATAGTTGGCATTAGGAGCCAATACAGGACCTTCACATATGTCTTTAATATCTATTCATTCGTAACATATAATAATATATTTGTAATTTCTTGATACATAAATAATTAGCACGAATATATGGATGAACTAGTTTTAATATTTATATATTCAGGGAAAAAAACCTAATGTTCCTATTCTATTTATTTATACCATTACGGAATTTGTCACAAGTGGGGTAGCAAGTAGATAATTGCAAGTGATGATTGTGCAGATTCTCCTCTCTTTGCCAGAAAAAAGATAAGACCTCCAGGATGAGTGTCTTCCCTTTTTGTCGTTAATTGTAGATGTTAATTATCTTATAGTGGAGATTTTAGAAACACCTGCCCGATACAAGACATTCTAAAACTTACAAGAGTGGAAGACTTATATTTTGTAAATTTTTGTTTTCTCTGGGATCGCATTGGCCGAAGGCTGTAATGGTCCCAGTAGAGTATGGTGTTGTTTTCTAATAATAATAATAATTTTACCGGAGTTTCAAATTTTATGTGACCAATAGAAATCACCATCATAATAACAATCCATAAATTAAAGTAGATATTTTCAACCGACGGTTCTTGGTGGAAATTCACGTTGAATTAATTATAAATAAAACACTTATTTATAGTATATCCACAGTGGCTTTTTTATTGGACGCAATAAAAAAGTCACTGTGGAAAAAAAGCGTCCAATAAAAAAGTCATTGTGGATAAATAAGTGTTTTATTTATAATTAATCCATAAATTGATTAAAGATCTATTGTACCTACTAAAAATACGTAGTTTTCACATTTTACTGGATTTCTAAACCAACCTTAACCGATCCATAAGCTTTCGAACACCTTTTCTGTTTCCTATTAAAAGGAATTTGCACAACCTGTTGGTTAAGCAAATGAGGTGTCTGTTGAGTAAGATTCTTAATACTGAAAATAATATCAAAACAACATAATCAAAATCATTGAGAAATACAATGAATCAAAAAATAATCTACAATAAAAAAGTATAATTTCGACAGTTCTCAAATAAAATGTAGTGCATCAATTTCAGTATGTCATTAATCGAATTCATATTAGAAATCACTTTAACTTTTACAAATGTCATTTTCTCACGATTAATGTGAATATTAATGAAGCAAATTCATCTTTTAACAGCATCGATGTGTTGAGTAACACAATGAAAAACCGTAAAAATCAAGCGTTCAAATTCATATTTGCATAACAATACTTGGAGACAAAATTATATGCAAATCTATGAATCTTTATGCATATTTTTAGCTTATATATAGGTTATGCATATTCCCAATTTTTATCACCACAATACACATTATTGGAGCTTAACTTGTACTTAATATAAAATTGTATCTCAAATGTTCTACTCCCTCATCAGCAAAATATCAAATCCTTATTGACAATAGGTAAACGGATTATCAAATTTCTTAATTAATAAGTTATTACTCCGCGTATATATATTTTCAAGCGATTTTCTTCTTCAAATAAAAAAAATAAAAGTGTAAATAAAGTTCTATTGGCATACAAATAAACAAGTAAATGAATATTAATTGACCAAGATAAATCGACGAGTAGGTATGTATGAGAAATTATATGAATTAAGAAGAAACGGAAGAAATATGTAAAGGTAAATCTACATGTTGTTCAGTTCTCTCTGCTTACCCCACTTTGAAAACGATGAGGGTGTAGAAGATAGTAGTAATTATTGTCAAAAAAATAAAATACGCGTGAAAAGACAGATACATAAATTATTGCTATGCAACCTCTTCCAGTCAATCCGATTAAAACATAATAAATGAACGAAGTACATAAAAGACGGTCATGATTGAAACTATACAAAAAGGCAAATTAGCACATTTCGGTCTTTTTACATATATGTTGCATATAATCTATTTCTCTATTCGGTCTTTAAAATAATAAGAATACATTTCCATTACTCGAATAATTTAATTTAGTCTTTAATTCAACATTAAGATTCACAGTTTGTCTGAATTGAGTTGTAAAATTCATTACATTCAAGCAGGGGTGGGCAAATAGTCGATTGTGAGCGGTTTTAGAGTCAGCCATGCGCATCTTTCTAAAAAAATGTCCCCATTTTTTTTTTCGGTAAATAAATCATTGACAAAAGAAGTCTTATACAATTTTGAAAATTTGGCGAAAGGGGCACAGAAATTTAGAATGGAAGGTTTTCCCCCCTTGCCCAGTTCACTCAACCTTAGCTAAACCGGATCTCGGGTGGACCATATTTATTGATATTGCTGGCTTAGTGAAAACAACTAGTCAACATAAACCACTCACAATCAGTGAGCCCCGACCTCATATCATCCTCCATCCATGAGCACCAAGAAGCTGAATGACACATGACGACACACTCCCAGCATTTAGAGTGGATGGCAAATAAAAAAAATAGGAATCTGAGACTTTTTTGCTTGCGAGTCGATCGTTAATCGTCTTATATTATTGTTGTAGATCGTCTGTCCACCCCTGGATCAAAGCATTAAACGCCACACATTAAATCATTTAAAACTCTACATAACATTGTTGTTATTCAACAAGTATTGTTGATGTAATTTGATTAAAATAATTTATGGAATTAATCTATCTATAAAAATGTGAGAACTTGCAGTTAAATAAATAAAATAAAAAGCATTTCATTGAATGAAATAGACAATAGTTCCTAAATTTTTTTATTGATAAACAAATTATGAATGTCCAAGATAGGTGGGAATATGTAAAAAACATCAGGTGAGATTTCTCTTTAAATATAAAGTTTGGCTTCCGTTTAAAATGACAATTTTTTCGTAGTACAGAGAAAAGCGACCTATGGGTTTATTAAGTATAATTGTGCGGGAAAACAATCCTTTATGATTCATAAGCAGAATCTTGGACTGGAAAAAAACTAATAATACACTAATCATTTGCTTGTGTCATGAATATGAAGTAGTTCCTCAGCTTGTAAGTACATTTAATTATCACCTCTTAAACACAGTTTTACACAATACTTACTTACTGACTTAGTGCTAGCCTTCATCTGCATTTAGGTCTGTTCAGAATTCTTTCAAGATTATTGATCTCGAGCAACACAATCCCATTGTTGACTTGGACCATGCCGATCTGTCCCCAACCTCCGGCTGACGCGGGTGAATCTGCAGGTTGATTTGGTTTGGAGTGCGGTCTTTCGTGTGGCTAACTCGTTTTTCGTTCTTGTGCGTCCTGTCTCCCTTGGTGGAGAGTAGCATTGGTTGGGATGTCCTCTTCGGGAGGGAGAATAGTTTTCACATTACTCTAGTACCGGTGACCCCCCCTGCCCTCTCTATCTTGGATCCTTAAATTTTTTACAGTAGTTTAAAAGATTCCCACGAGGCGGATTTGGCCGGCCGGCCATTCAGGCTGCCCGTATGGCTAATCCGTGAGGACAATTTTTTTGTTTACAAGTGCGGATAAATAGGAGTCTTCGGCTCCTGAGATATCCGGGTGAGTGGAGGGTCCTTTCAATATCTTGTCAACCCTTGGATCCGTCACCAGCTCATTTTTTGAGTCATCCTGCACCTATTTCATCCTTGCATGGTCTCTATTTCAAAATTTTACGCAATAAAATTTATAATGAGCATTTTATATGTACTATATTACCAATATTATCATTATTGTTAAATAACAAATGTAATTAATCATTATAAAAATATACAATATACCTATACACACACGTGGGAGGCGATAACGTGATACAAATTGAAACATTAAAATTTTAGAATAATTAATTAGGTAGAACTACGTCCCACTAAAAATAATAATAGCCTGTTCTATATTTAAGGCTCGATATCGTGATGTTCCCAGTGAAGAATAGATATCCCACTCTTTTCTGTTAGTTTTCGAGTGTTCTGCTTAAGGCAGGTATTCGACAAACAACTATCTTAACTTTTTATTGGCACCGAGAGGACGGACGTTGTATGGTTTTTTTTTTTTTTTCTTTTTTTTTCACAAAGATATATCTGGGTTTTGTTATAAACCCAAATACAACCTTATACACCTTTCACAGTAAGCTAAAAGCTTGTGTCGTGAAAAGGGGAGTTTGCCGGCACCTGGGATCGAACCCCGGACCTCATGTTAATAAGGCCGAGACTCTACCTCCAGGCTACCGACGAACTCTGTTGTAACATGTATTTGGCTCGTATGCTACCCCAGTAGTAAAGCAACTATATATGTATGTTAGAAGAGTAAAAAAATGAAGTTTATGAGAGCGGATGCTTGAAAGTTAGCTCGCGATTAATAAACTCACTGTGGAAGTAATAATTTATATAGGTGTTTTATTTTCATTAATATGTAAAGTACTTATTCATGAATATAATTTTTTTCCTTTTCTTTAAACCCCTGTTGTGAATATATTTTATTTTTTGAGTTCTTTCAGTTTGAACCAACGATTTATTAATACCTACGTAATAAAATCGATATGCAGCATAATCGTGCAATCTGTAATTGTGTTGGTGTATTGTATTACTTGTAATGTTTGCATATGTATGTGTGTTGTACGTTCTCTTGATTTTGAGCGGGGGAAGGTTGTAGACTGTAGTAGTAGTTGTAGTAGGTACATTGCATACGCAATACTTGGCCAGCAATAGTAGTTGTTCTGGGGCTGTAACATTTCTCTCTTCGTAGATCGTGCCATTAGCAAGTCCGCAACACAGCGGATAACCGTCAGTGGCCGCAGACGACGCTCAAGAGCGTTGCGCGAGAAAATATAACACTAAATATAACAAAAAAAAAGAAAATCTTAACGTCGAAGACGAGACAACACAACGAAAACGCGGCAATTATAAATTACATTATAACTACACGTTCTATATTCGCGCGCTGCATTTGAATATTTGAAATTCGAAATTTTTCTATCGATCTTCTTTTGTTGTACAATGATTTCACATGTTATTATTACTATTCAAAGTGTTGGATGAATTTGGAAATTTTTAATAACCAGTGCTGCATTATAATAAAGTGTAATTTTTTTTTTAATTTTTACTTGAGTGGTTTTTTGTGATTTTTTTGGATACTTGAAGTTGTGACAGTTGTTGCAGAAAAATGTTTTGGAAAATGCAGTGCGCTCTTGCACTGCTTGCCTTACTGCTGGTGTCTTGTTCAGGTGAGTTTTAAACACCTGTACTTAATTTTTTTTGTGTTAAATTATTAAGCGACTCGTTAAACGACTGAAGTAGAAATAATGCAAGTTGAAATAATAAAAAAAAATTATAATTATAGGATTCAAAATTTTTCTTTAAATAACGTATTGCTAGATGAATAAGTAGAATTCATAGTGCTGTTTTTGATATATCCTTTAAAAGTAATAATGTATTTGTTGAAACTGAAATTATTTTTTATTGTGATATATTATTAATTTATTAAAAAAAAATATGAAATTCAAAGCAATACACGTAATTATATCAAACTACCAAATTTAAAGTAAAATAGTTTCATTGATTTTATTGTAGTGGCAATATTTTTCAATAAACATTTAAAATAACGTCTTTCTAGTATGTAAGTAAAAAGTACGACGATAATATTATTTTTAATTAATTAATAAATATATAGTACTAAAACTAACGAAATCGAAATGGGTAGAAAATAAAACATATTTTCACCATGGGAATTGGGATGAGAAACGTATACAATATAGATAGAAACAATCCTGAAAATGAATCTGTTTGTTTTCCAAACAATTTCCCTTGCATACATTTTCTACTCTTGCACATTTACACATAGATACATACAATGAATAGAATGCAGTGTTGATTTTCCGGAAATTTGCATCACGTGTGAATAACTAATAATATCTCATTATGAAGAACACTCATTAAGCATTATGTTGATGGAAAATTACTCGAAATAATAATAATATTGTATTGATTGTTTATGTTCTTGTAGGAGAATCTGTGTTAATGTTTTATTTTATATAATATTTACACCACGTTAGTCATTAAATTGACTGCTCGTTTCTTTTGGTTAACATTAATATTAACATGCAAATTTAGCAAAACACACTTATACCCAAAATAGAAGAAAAGATTACTTCAAGGCGTTCAAAAGTATCAAGTTTTTGTGATCATATTTTTATAAATTTGAAATACATGATTTCAAATTTTATATCGTGTTCGAGAATTTTACAAAAGCTTTTCTGGAGAGTAACATCACATTTGTATCAAACATGGAAAGCTTTATCGCTTTTCATAAAACTAAATAGAATAATGTCAGTCACATGAAAAACTAATTAGTTACGTATAAAAATTTATGGGGAGAGAGGGGTAGTTTTTTTGAATATTGCATAAGTAAAAATAAATATTTTAATCGTGATACTTATAATTTAATATTTTATTTTCTTTATTGATATATCACTTTTTATAATTTTTATCTTCTTCTTCTTCTATCAGTGCCGTATCAGGTCTCTCCGACGTTGGCGATCACTCTGGAGAATGCCTCCCTGTCTCGCGCTGTGCGGACCAGCTCTCCCATCCGTGTTATTTCGGTCCATTTCCGTATATTCCTATTCTCTTAAGAAAATGATATTATATAATCATCTAACTTAAATTTTGGTTTAATAAATACTTTTTATAAAAATATCCTCCGTGAATCGTAAAAAGATTATTTGAAGACATTTGAGATGATTTTATCCAGCGAATGATTTTATTCTTACTGATACATTTCTGTTATCTTTATTATGCTTTCTATTTTACTTCGATTGAAAATATTGTATATAATATCTAAATTAGTCCTTTTGAAGTAAGAAAAATCGTGTTTTACAAAGAAGACATTTTGTTTGCAATATTACAAATATGTTACATCAATATTCTTAGCACTCCCATTAAGTTTCATTATCCATTGCATCAAATAAAATAGTGCAATGCACTGCCTGAGGCACAGAGAAGATAGAATTACACAGACAGATAGAAATAGAGAGATAGATGTTGTTATTATTATCATCGTTTATGAGTAATTAATGATAGAGCAAATGAACAAATAATAATGGTACTCGTAATATACATATAGATACACACTATTGTCTTGATATCTCTTTACACTGAATTCTAACCAATTTTTCTCAGAACGTTATTTCCATGATTGAAAATAAACCACAAGATAACGCAAATATTAATCCTTTTCAATTTTGGTTAGGATTTCAATCTAAATTTGAACTAAGTACTTCACGTACAAGACAATTAACATCTACAACTCAGCCGTGAAGCATGCCACACATCCGTATAGAGTTTTTAAGGTTTTGTATACACGGAGATAACAACTTGCGTATTTTGTTACGACCAGTTGATCCGCTGGCATCCCCACTAGTAGGAGATGCAGTGATGGTATAGTAATTATATAGTATCTAATATTTTTTAAGAAATGGTTTGTTCCCACTATTTTTGCTTTTGGAATAGAAAAATTTTCTCTAATAAATTATGTTATTTTAAAGGTTAATAAATATTATCACAATATAACACAGAAGAAATAAATGAAAATCCGAATATATTAAAAGCGGGTTTATCGCAAATGTTATTCTTTCAACTTGCTATGTAATTAAGCAATATAATAATTAAAAATTGATGTCAATGTACAACATCTTTTAATAATAACAATCCTATGTAGATAATATTTCTATGATTCTCACGTGTTCATTCACTCTTAGTTCTGTAGGTACACAAAATGTGAGAGCCAGCAATCCGATAGATAATTATTATATCGCATTATTATATCTTCAACATATACATATTAAAATAAAATGATAATATTTATTTCACAGTATCGGCTGTTATTTGATGCTGTTTGTTGTTTGTTTATCGATTGATGGCATTGAGTTGTACAATGAATTTCAATATCGTTGTTAAGAAAATTGTATTGATTTTCGATTTTGTTACTGTCATACAATGCTCTCCTATTCAATGTGCTCTACACTAAGGTGCGTCCGTTCTGTGTAATATATTTCACGATACAGATTTTGATAATTTTTATTCATTAACTGGACACAACCTTTAGTTAAAAAAATGTAATAGGTATATCGATTTTTAATCATCGGGTTTCGTGGTTTCTACGCGTTGATGTTATCTGTATATGGATTTTCCACTAGTGAACTAGTTTACGAAGGTAGTATCAAAGAATTATTAACCTACCATTATAAACCATATTCAGTATGTGATATAAATTAGTAATAATATGTTTGTAGATTATAGGAAGTGTAAACCTGCATATTATGATGTACGGTACAACAAATAGAAACATGTGTAGGTACATATTGGACCTGAATAGATAAATACCAACTTGTATTTAAATGTAATTTTATTATTATGTAGGTACTAAGCAAATATAATTATTATTAAAAATATGTATATAGAACAAAATATGTATAATACACTGTTTTTAGTACAAATATTATGTAAAAAAATACGTGAAATATTAAATGTACTTTTATCGCTGTATTTTAAGTATAATTATCAATTTACATAAAGAGGTATATTTAATTTATTTGGTGCGACAATAAATATAAAAAATATGACGTGTTTTAAATAAAAATTAAATCTCGTTAGATAAGAAATATAGTAATATCATATTATGAACTGCATGAAACACGATTTTGCTGCAACACCTGTAATTTCATTAACTTATATTGTGTCCAATATTTGAAACTTGGAAACTGTAAAGAGGGTCGCAGTGGTTTTTTGTATAAAATGTAATTTTCGCACCTACAAAGTGTTTATACGGTATTGTTCAATCGCAAGATATGAATCATTTTCAAGGTAGAAAAGAAAGCATTAGGTGTTCCTACACTTACGAATCGGCCAAGGTTGGCTAAAGCGCTTTATGCCATGACGACGTTCGCCAATTCCACTTATTTATTATACACTTCTCTCATATCAATCATTTGTGGTGTTGGATGGTTTTGTTAGTTGTTATATTCATATAAAAATATCGTACAATTTCATTTAAACTTATAATAAAACAAAGGTTTTTCTCACTTTCATCTCTATAAAATCGATTTGCTTGTTCAATCACAACTTGTGTTTTCACTGATTAAGTTCCATTTTGGACAATTTCTTTTTTCATCCAAAAATGATGTTAATTGTATTAATAAACCAGTGATAAAAACGTTCAATGATTTCATACAAGCACTACTAACAATAACAAAATGTAAAAAAACATTAACGAAATTATTCTGTACGCTAAATTGATTGTTCTTGTTTTAAATAATACGTAACACTATGTGATTCTAAACAAAATTATCTGATGAACAATTTAAAACAATTAACATACAACCATTTTTAAAGTATTTAAATTTATTTGTATGACCATATACAACACGAAAACTGAACATAACAATGTTGTTATGGTGATTACAGCTGTTGTTTGGTATTATTAAGTGTTAAGAAATTTTAACATACATACACTTCTCCACATAATATGCAACATATTCGTACGTTACGAGTTATTTAAAACATTAACTATATGCAATTGTTTTAAATAATTACGCACATGAACTAATTTTTTAAAAGTATTTCATACTTTAACGATATCAGACATTACTTTCATGGGTAGCCCCACCGTTTTATTATTATCAAAAGTAAATGTTTTAATCATAAACGATTTATTTGATAGTTAAGTATTTGATTAATTAAATATTATATCTTGTGATATTATTACTACGATACGAACTATTTAGATCGTTTCAACAGTGTATTATTATAGTTTGTTGTTATGAAATTAGAGTATCAAAGCGGTTGTTGCTAAATTAATCAAGTTTTTAATTAATTTTGTGTGGGATATTTTGTATGGTGCATTTCCCATACCATCTTCAATATATATATATATTTTAATTTGTGCATATTTGGGTAGTGTTTGTTCATATTATTTAGATACTGAATTGACATCCGGGTTCACCTATTGTATATTTAAGATAATTTCATCTTATATTAAAGTCATAAAGTCACATACTTTAACAGCCCATAATTAACGTCTAATGAAAGTATTTAAGCATTAAATTTTCATTCACTTTGTAAGAATCTTTATGAGTTATATAAAAATACATTATCTTTTCTGCCTTAATCATTTTAACATAAATTAAGTGAATCAATGTATGTTCATTCAATACTCTTCTTGTAATCAATTACGATGCTTGACTGAAAGTTTTAATTATTGTATAGCTCTAGACTTAAATATTTTGGTCAAATTTCATAATGAGTTGGGATTCTTTACAAGATCTAAGTGTATATTTACGATAAGATATACTGAAAGATAAGTATGATTAATATTAATAACATATGATAAACAAACTCTCATTAAGCCTTAACGAGTTGAATGATATTAAAATATACACATGATAAAGTAAATACATCTTTTATGGAGAAGCACATTAGACGATATATCTAAGTACTTAGTTAGATACGATTGCAATCGGTAAAGTACTTAGAAAATCTTACAATGAATGAGCAAATACAATTAATAAAAGTGTAACAATCGCTTTAGATAGATCATAGAGGATAATAAGTATGTAAGTGTATTACAACAATAGTAAGTAACGTAAGAGTATCAATGTCATAACTACTGATGCACCAGTGGATGGTACAATGAGACACTGACACCTATGAAATTCCTAACGATCTGTATAGATATTATGTTACTTATATTCGTTGCAAATATTTCTACTAAAATGCTTAAAATGGCATTCATACCACTGCAACACTAACATAAATAATATTATGAGTGTAGATACTACAGTAAACTTACGTAGTTACAAGTCATAATATATTCGAATCGCAATATCAATCGTTAAATGTTTTCAAATCTTTAGTTAGGGAAAAAATTGTCTTTTAACTCGAAATCCATTCCCTAATCCCACTCTCCAAATATGATATTTGATACTAAAGATGAATACATTTTAGTCGAAATGTTGTATCAATTTGCAAATTTATAGTGGATTTAAACAGTGTTTTTGATTACAATCTTTAATAATGAATTTCAACAAAATTGCACATGAAAATATGGAATAAGATAAGATATATAAATTTAATTAAATAGGATATTTAAATTGTATTTATATATGTGATTTTTTTTTTTGGGAATGTGAATATGTGACATGGTTAGATAGAAAAAAATCACTTATAATGATATATCGTCACTGCATATCATCTCGATATTTTATAAAATTCTTTTTTTTTTTTAAATGATGTGCAAAAATATTTCAAAAAATATCTGTGATTTTATTACAATATGCAGTTGTGTTCAATGAGTGTGAATAGCATCCTTGTTGTTGATATTTGGATGTGCTTTGTTTTACAGTTAATTTTTTTTGTTCCAACATTTGAACCGATGCCAAGAAAATTCCTAATTTATTGTGTCGGTGCACATGTAGTAGAATACCATAACGTCTCTCTCACGATTTATAATCTACAGTAAAAAGAAACACTTTTTCAATTTACCTAAAATTCGTTATAATTTCAACAAGGCAAACATTTTTATAATATGATGTAGAAACTGACATTCCTGTAATATTCATTTCTGAAGGAATATACAACCGTTAATGTGTTTATATTATTATTATTCATACTTTCAAAATATTCGGGTATTCCAAATGACACGGGTACATGTGCCAAGTGTAGCCTGTTTTTATGTCAGTATCATCCATTTCTGTGTCAGTTCGTCAATTCATCTGTAACATTTGAAATAAATTTCACCCGTTTCTGTGTCAGTTCGTTAAGTTTCACCCGTTTTGTCAATTCGTTAAGTTTCATAAGTTAGTAAAAATTTATGTACTATTATACAAGTATTCAGAATTGCAGCCTTCTGTAGAGTGATATTTCTATAGAGTGATATTATCTTATAGCACGTAGAAAATTACCTAATATTAATTTTAATAAATAAAATATAAAAATATATTATTGAGCACTGTTTAATCTCCACTATGTTAGGTTAAATACCGAACGTTTTCGCCTATACTTGTAGGCATCTTCAGGGAAACTGTATTAATGTTCTAATATTAATGTTTATTATCCTAATATTAATGTTTATTACATGCAGTCGGTCTATTGTACGTAAGTTATTGACTACTGAACTTGTAGGATATAATTATCTTGACGGTAAAGATAGAAGAGAGTAATATAAATAGAAAATTAAAATGGTAATTTGAATATATTCAAGAAAAATCATAGGGAAAACTTTTCTCTACAAGTTATATATAGAAGAAGGATGTTCAGGTTCATCCAAATTACATTAACATTGTGAAATCAAGGTGAGCCACTACCATCTTCTATAATACTTAAACGATATAATATATAAATAGTATTTTCATACTAATTATGTACTGACGATATATTTTATTTCATACAAAATGTAATATATTATTATAAAATATTCTTATCTCTTTATCAATAATATCATAATATGAGAAAACCGTAATTAATGTGTAGGAGACAACGTAAAACAAGGAAATCTTCTTTCTGTTAAACATTAATAATTGTACTGAGATAATAGGAGATATATTTTTTAATGAATGATAGGAAAACGCTTGTCTCGGGAAACCATATACATATGTAATATGATATGTGAGTTAGCTGGCTATAGAAAAACGTGTTTTTCATTTTATATTATACATTTACTCAGGCACTACATGACATATTTGTTATGGTGAATATGATTATACTACGATGTTTAGTTTTGTGCGTCCTGTTTGATACAATTACCTACTATGTAACAATTGTTTTTGCGGAATTGAAAATATTAAGCATATTATGAATCAACTTCCTTGTATCAAAATAAAATATTCTTCTTTTTGTACAAGATATTTCACCATAAGATATCATATCGAGTGCACCAACCTTTTGACAGTGATAAAAATATTACTAATCGCCTGATGATGGAGTCGAGAGTCACCGAATACTACTACGCGAAGTTAATAAAAGTCATTTGGAAGTTAACTACATACTTATTGTGTTTTTTCAATTATCTTGAAATGGACTTCCAACAAGTACCTTCGGTCAGCAACATTAATGTTTTAAAATATTTCTATTTGCGCACATTTGCCGGATTGCACCATTTATCTTGATACCTGTAACTTTTCTTCTTTCGATATCGTTATCGTACGATCTAAATCAATCGACACATAATATCGTAGACTTGTTTTTGTCGTACTTTTTTAAGAAAATTGCTAAAGGGTGAATAAAGAAAAATTGTGTAGGTATGCTTCTATACACGCTACGTTTGAAAAACGCTTCAGTCTATTTTGCTTACTTCCACAGTATCATGACCTACGGGATACTATTTTGGGGTATGGGCGCGGACGCCAAAAGAGTATTTACTCTACAAAAACGGGCAATAAGAACCCTGTTTGGGATGAGGACGAGAGACACATGCCGCAACATTTTCAAGGATATGGGCATACTTACTCTTTCGAGCACGTTTATACATGAGTGCCTGAGGTACGCACATGAAAATTTAATAAATACCCCACTAAACTCGGATAGTCATAGCTATAATACACGCATGGGAAATCTTATCCGACCCATATATCACAGGCTGTCAAAGATGTCGAAAAGTTTTTTTTATGTATGAGCGTTCGTTTGTTTAACGTGCTACCAGAAGGATTGAATCATTTAGAACTTGATGCATTTCGAGGAGAGGTGAAAAATCTTGTTGATAAGGAATTTTATTCAGTCGACGAGATGCTCTCTGGGACCAGGGATCCCAGATAGCATTGATTATTTGATTAAATTGTTTACATGTGCTTTGATTTTGCGGTTTTTCTGATTGTCTTTACAGAATGTAAGCTTCCTCTGGTTGATCATAACGGGTGTTACTGCCAGTATGAGTGGTTGATAATCAATGTACGTGAGTGCTGATCTGAGCTTTAAACACTCATTTCAGCATTCGATTTTATTCTCACAACTTGTCTGCTTAAAATTGACTACTTACAGTTTCTGACGAGATGCAAATCAGAGCTCTTTACACTCTGATTTTTGCCATTGATATTTCTCTGGGTATTAGGTGCCCGTTATTGTATTATTATTTGTCTGTTTTTATTCTCTTTTAATGTAATATTACTGTAATGCTTAACTGACGAGTGCAAGTTCTCAAATTCGAGCCTACGCATGATGGATAAGAATAAAGAATAAAGTTAGAGATGCGTTGCTTACTTATCAACATAAAGCAATTTCTTCTGCCGGACATCTACACATTATATACATAAGTACTTAGTTTCCGTAGCACATTGCAGTGTCATGTTTGGAAATTCCAAACTAATGAATAAAATACCAATTGCACGTAATATAATGTCTTCTCAGTACATACATACGTATCAATGTACTTTTATTATTTTCTCTTCTTCGTCATTACTAGTAGGTACATAGTACGATACAATAAATATATAATGTACTGAATTCAATTGTCGACGTAAAGAAATATTATAGTTTAATACTGTTCAATCGAATATTAATAGATTAAATGTTTAACGATAATGGTAATTTTTTGTCAAAACTTTGTAAATGATTTCAAGCATGGAAAATTGAATCCTATATGTATGTTATTTTGAGTTATTATGTATGTTATTACTGTGTAAAATACAAAACGATGCAATTTTACGTCTCATTATTTTTATTAAATTCATTTATTATTTGCGCTTAAATTTTCTTAAGAGTATAGGGGACTTAATAAATAATAATTAACAACTATTGATATAATACATTGGAATAATATTTATTGTGCATACATTCAGATGTTTTTATTATTATTAACTACCCACATAATAGTGTAAAATTGTAACATATTTGTATGGAAGCATTGGGTACAATGTTTATTCACCTGATGCCGGTATTTTTTTGGTGTTTATATGTTTTGTTGTATTTATGTGTATTTGTATGTGTTTATGTATTTTTGATATGTATTATGTATAGACACTGCTTCCCACTCCTACACAAGTGTTTGTGCACTTTCTGGAGGGGTAAAAACGTATTTTTGTTCTCCAGAGAATGCAAAAAAATATGTATAGTATATAAGAAACAATTAATGTAAATGTATTCTGTTAAATAAAATAAAAAAAAAAAAAAAAAAAAAAGGGGGAGCATAAAAATAAATTTTAAAAATTCTGGAACGGTTTATTACTCCAAGAAATGTTTTTTAGGTTGCACTGATTGAAATAACGGTGTTCTTTTATTAACGTTATCAATCTACTATTATTCCAAAGCATAGTTTTTATTTCATACACAATATACTTTTGACATAAATTTTTCAACCGTTTTTTATCAAAATTTATTTAACTACTGGTCTTTTTGATATTGCAATAAAACAAATTAATCTTTTGGGCGTACGAATATATTCTTAAATAGAGATGACATGTAGCATAATAATATTTGTAACAGTAGCAATATCAGTAGTATTGGTACAAAAGTACTCATATTATGTACCTCGTATTGAGAGTACCATATGTCGTCCCTCTTCTGACTAACAGTCGTATCTGCTTAAATGTAAATTGTTCAGGAGAGCGTTTTTTGTGTTTTGCCGTGTATATTTTCGTCTCTCCTAGTTATACGATTTTATTTGTACCTATTCTTATATACCTCAGAATCATTTTTGTGATGAATTTTTGAGGAATTAGTAGATACAACACATTTAATTAAGAATAATTCGTAAATACGGCAACAAATCAGAAGCTATTCCAGAATAACGGTAACAGTTACAGGTGTGATCTTCAGTGAGAACATGCAGGGCACATATAAGTACACATTGGTGATCATAACTTGATTTCACCAAAAATGTCGTATCGACAGTTAGTCAGAAGAGGGACGATATGTGTGTAGTGTTGTCTTGTGATATAATGTATCATTATTAATTAATGGTAGTATAACACAGACACTTGCTTACCTACTATTAATACTACAGTTACTGCTGCACACTGCTATGCAATGTGTAGAAAGTATTGGTCAATGCGCTTGCTTACGTCGTCGCAATGTCGACTTGGACTGCGTAGGTAAGTTAGCGACTACCTAATTAATTAATATCAATATGTAACTATATGTAAGTACCTCTACTCTCATGTACCTAATCTGTAATACACTATTCTATTTATTTTTTATAAGAATGTCTTATAACTGAAGCGGTCAATACTAGTCTTATATAAAATATTTTTAAAATATCCACCAAATTAAACATGATACAAAAAGGACAATACCCTTACGCCGTATCCCAAGTAGAGTAGGCAAACAGAACAGAACACCATAATTATATCCATCCTTTCATACTTATTTCGCTTCTTCTGCATTCATACAATTTTTCATAAATAAACGTCGATATCTCTTTACTCAACTCACGGCCATCCTTGACAATGAGATCCACATGATCAAGTTATAAGGTTCTCGAAAACCTCTTGTATTCGTTCATTATTCTATCCTCATTCCTCACTCTACCAAGCACAGTTTTACCAACCATTCTTCTCAGCAATCGCAACAACAACAAAAAACATTGCATGTATTGAATATTTGGTACGTTCTCTTGTGTTATGGAAAATTAAGATTTTCAACTTGGATAGTAAACTTTTTCAATGCTTCTAATAAATTAACCTATCCATGATAATATAAATTAAATATTGTATTTGATGCCAACCTTGAATATATATGTAATCCTCTTTATTAGTCTCTTTTTCACTCTTAAATTTTGATTTTTACTAGATCACATTATTTCGGGTTTCAAGGAAAAATATTAGGAATCATTTTATTTACTTGTTTGTTATACAGTTGTAAGCCCTGTATTTTATACTTAACAAAATGTAACTGGTGTTTTATGTGGTGTAGTACATAATTACTATATGTAACTAAATATTTTAAAAATGTTTCGTGACTACCACATTGTTAACGCCAATAAAATTAAAGAAAATATAACTGATAAATGAACATAATATAAATTGCATAACAAAAAAAACAAAATTTTATAAAAGAAAAAAAAACAATCGAAGCTCATCATTATTATAACTCGAAACTAAATAAAAAACAAACAAAGAAAAGAAGAACACCAAATAAAATAAAATAATAATGCAACATGTGTGTTAAGAGCAGATATTATTGTCATTTGCAGTTGACACAATTTAAAAATACTCGTTATCAAGTACCTGTTATAGCTCTTATGATACTAGGTAAGTACTCGATACAAGTAGAAGTGTCAGGTACTTGTTCATAATATAAAACAATACATCAATTTGTGTATTACACACATCTGATAAGTGATTCGAGTATTTGTACTGGTATTATACAGAACTAACGATACCGTACTATGAGTGGTATAATAAAATGCTAGTATTTATATCCGGCATTAGTCGAAGAAAATTAAGAAAGCTGACATCCTCTAATTTTATAACACAATAAAAAATATCTATCTACATTATTATGTCACCCCTTATCTTTCATCCTATTTGTCGTTTAATTTAAAAAAAAAATGAATAAATCATGACGTGATCATTATAAACAACATAAATTAATTGATGTTGACTTTAATCAAGACATTAACAGAAAAATATCTACATTTCTGATGCTCCAAAATATTCCCAAAAAGTGAGAATTATAAAAGAATGTTGGACTTTATTTTCACGATATCTAATAATTTGCCATTCAATGGGCTATCTACATCTTGTAAAAAACTTTTCTCGTTATAAAACTACATCGTTCTAATGAAAACGTTATCAAAAGTTACCTACATATGTGTCCTTTCCTACTGCCAATGAAAATTTGAATTACATTAAACTGTAATCACATTTCGATATATCACATAGTAACGTACACAAACACTCACATAAATGCATTTTCTGAAATATTTATATTCTATCTAATAATGGATGTATGTGTGTAGGTTGTATCATTACAGTATCCAGTTACTATACCCACTTACACAAGTATTTTGTGTTGTCGTAGAGTAAGTAGTATAAAAGTATAAAAGTATACGGTACTACAGTAGTACTGTGTATGATGTTTATCGAGTACTTGTGCACCGAAGAAATATAATATTATTGTATACTGTATGGCGGCATCATGCCATACATTAATCAGCTGATTTGATTCATCAATTACTGTTGGTATTAAAAAGCGGAAATTTGAAGGAATATCTACTTTGCAGATGGTATGGTGCAGTTTTAATATATTTTGTTAGTTTTTATTTTATTAACCTACGTTTGAAAAAAGCCTTCTATTTTATTTTAATGTTATATGATTATGTTTGCTCCTCTGAGTGAGAGGTACTTCGGCAGAGTGTAGTCAAAATATTCCACATGTGAAGGATTTGGTAACAAAGTTTTAAGAATCGATACCTTTCACGGCACAAGCTTTTAGCTTACTGTGAAGGTGTATAAGGTTGTATTTGGGTTTATAACAAAACCCAGATATATCTTTTAAAAAAAATTATTTTTATTTTAATATACACGAAAAATACCGAAAAATTATGTATATAGTCAAAACTTATTAAATATTTTTCAATATTGACCTAAAAAATATTCTTTAAATGAATCTTTAGGAGTTTTATCTATGAAAGAATTTCTATTTACCAAATGAAATTAACTACCTGCTCTATGCTCATGGGATATGCCGTGATGGTATTAGTAGTAGAAGTCTATGCTAATGCGTTATCGTGTGTAGAAGCGTGCAACGCGTATGTAAATATGATAAAAACATGAAGAAAATCAAAGTATTCTAATATTTTTCCTTGTTTTCTTCATTATAAAACAAAACTCACACTTTTAGTGAAATGGTAAACTTTCACAAAATAAATCAGCTCAAAAAATAGTACAGATAATTAGAAAAATTATGGTGCTTTTTATATTTCTAAATGTGCATTTTTAAGGCTTTTATCACCATTTGAAAAAGCAATTTTCGCACTTCGCCGCAAGAAGGTCCACCCATGGCGGAACAGTGTGTGACGCCATCGGCCGCTATAGACATTAATAAGAGTGAAATGTGTGCCAATACAACATAGCGCCTACTGACGTCACAACTGGTTAATTCAATAACATATGTAGAGTTTAAAATATGGATTCTTAAAATGAAAATAATGAATGAATACTTTTATTTTGTTGTTTTTTTAAGGATATTCGTGATCAGCGTATATTAATTAATATAAATTGATAACATTAATTCATATTCCTCACACATGCATGTTCCCCATTCTACGACAAACAATCTGACGAGTAAGAGAGTATTGCTGGGTGGAATCTTCGGCAAATACAAGGTATCACACCCCTTTCTGTAAGTTTAATTGTGTTGTGAAAAGATCTGCATTCGTAAAACGTTAGATTGGATATACATTGCAATCTAATTATATTTCAAAATAAATCGAATTGTATTTGCAACACAACATAATTGTAATTAAAAATTAATTTATAATTTCAAATAGATTATTACAAATTAAAAGTAGTAAGACATTAATCTAATATATAAAAGGAAGTCGTGTGTGTTACAACACTTATAACTCAAGAATGGCTGTACCGATTTGAATGATCTCTGATTTGTTGGATTCTTCTCCGCCCGGAATAAACTATAGGCTATTAAAACATCTTACAAATTCACGGGAAGAAACAATATGAAGAAAATTATTTACGCCATACATTTTTAATTTCAAAAATAAAAACAATGTGGAGAGTTATGGCGCTATTAGCGCCCCCACGTCGCCTGTTGCATTGTGCTAAAATAATCCGTAGGTTCTGCTATATTAAGAACCAAATTACTATAACTAATATGAACGAAATGTGTACTAATATTTGTTTACTATAATTCGGTAGTTACATGGCAATAGGTTGTATCTCACTAAAACATAATTTTACAGGAGAGCAAAAACAAAGTTTGCAAAAGTGATATTTCAGCCAAATTTCGAGCATTATATATCAAAATGAAGGTAATTATTATTTCTACAAGATAGATGTAACATTCTCTTAATAATTTCTTCTACAAGATGTATGTAACATTCACTAAATAATTTCTTGCAGTTTAAAAATATTTGAGTTTTTTTGCCATGTGATGAAAACAATCTTTCTACATGTCAATAAGTTACGTCTTTTCTCTCTTTATTCTGGCTATAAAGAAACATATCCTTTTGCCACATCAAATAATACACTATTTTGAGCATTTTATGGAACAAACTTGAAAACGCAAAAAATGCGAGATACAACTTATTGCCATGTAACTACCGAATTATTCCACTAATATTTATGTATCGATAGATCTTCTGTCACATAAATGTGGACGTGCACAGATTATATTTGAAATTGTATTTTATTTTTGCAGATGGAAAATTAGTATTGAACCAAAAATTGTGCTATTAAAGATGAAAATAAGAATGTGTTCATGTAGGTAGTTCTGATGCAAGATTGTGTAGTGAAATTTGCAGACAGAGAATAAAAATTACGAAGAAATCCATACATTTTTAATTTCAATAAAAAATGCAATATGGAGAATTATACAAAATCAACAATGAAGTTTTTTTTATAGATTGGCCTATTTATATGATAATTTTTCTATACATTCTCAAATTAGAATCGTTATCCATACAATTTAACATCTGTAGTTCTGATATTTCAATTTTGAAAAAATCATGGAAAGAATTTTTATAAATTTTAAATGAATAGGTAAAATCTACCTGAAAAAAAAATTAGTACCTACATAATTATATTACGTACTGCAGATAATTTATAAACAAATCTGAGTTAAGTATAATTGTTCAACATAAATTGTTCATGTCGGCCGGTGTGGCGCGGAGCTCTTTCCTTTGAGTCACGAAGTCCCGGGTTCGGTTCCCGGACAGGGCAAAGTGAAGAATGACCTTTTTCAAATTGTCCTGGGTCTGGGTGTTACATATATATGTATATAGTGCATTGTATATGTGTGTATCGTCGCGTTAGTACCCATAATCAAGATTCATCTATGTTTGGGACTAGCTCGATGTGTATGAATTGTCTATGTAAAAAAAAATGAATGTAACTTTCGCAGTTTGGCGGCCCCACCCGTTGTCGAGTACTTTTTTTCCATAGAAAAGGTAATATTTTTGAAACTTGAGGAAATTGTTGCCATACGTAGAATTATTTTAATTTGCCGGCAAAAAAAATCCACTTCGAAAATTAATTTCCTAAAATTCCGTACATATTACTCGACAACGGGTGGGGCCGCTCAAGTTTCATAGTTGCGCATTTTTTTTCCTATAAAAGAATTTTCCAAAAATTTGGTGACCAAAAAATAATTCACCATATGGCAACAATTTCCTCAAGTTTCGAAAATATTACTTTTACATGGAAAAAAGTACTCGACAACGGGTGGGGCTGCTAAACTACGAAAGTTCCAAATGAATTATATTTTTTTACACTATACCTTCGATGACACACTTTGACAATTACGGGAGTTTGTAAAGAGATTAATAATATTAATCATTCATAAAGTCAGTGGGAGAGGGCAGAAGATAGGGCAGGAGTCGAACATGTGTTGAAAGGCTTGGTTTGGAGTGGCCAGAGGTCCTGGAAGCAGCGGTGGACAGTTATCTCTGGAGGAGATACTTAGGGGCAATGGGCCCCCGACCGAACTAGGACAAGGGGAAGAAGATGTATGTATGAAATCGTTCATTGATTCTTAGGCGGTACGAAGTTCGCCGGGCCAGCTAGTAAATTAATAATTACCAAATGTAACCTTTATAATAATCTCGTGATGAACTTGTAATGATGTAGAATGTTTTTATTTTTCACATATATTACATATCTATTGATCATGATTAATGTTAGTTGATTAGAGTTTATTAAAATAATTTTATTTGGTATATTGGGTTACTAATTATTACAATATTTCAATGACATCATCATCACAAGTGGCCGGCTCTAAAGCAGTTTCATTTTACACATGTTGTATTCAATTTGTATTATACGGCTGTTTCACAATGTTCTCGATGTCATTCAACACATCTTGTAATAAAATTGTCTATGATACGCTAAATTGACTAAACATTTTTAGTGATAATGACCAAAATTCAATACTAAATACATTTACAGCCAAATAAAATTATTTCCTAGAAGTCTTAGGACATAATTCACTCGATTACGGGTGCATTCCCGTAAAATGAAATTAGAAGAAATTTTGGGACGTAATCATGACCGGAAGATACATGAAACTAAAATTATTGTTTACAGAATATTGATATTGGTTTCCTACTTTTTTGATAATGTGCTTATAAGACGAAAGACATTTCTCTAAATAATAAACAATATAGTAGAAAAAACATTTTTTTTTAGATTTCATTATAGAGTTCTACTACCTAAACATCTACACAATGAATTAAAACATTTTATATCTTAATGTCTGGCTAACAATGTTGACCGTGCCTTCTGTGTGGCTGGTCCGTTGCTATGGAACAAAATTCCCTATGATTTGCAGACTCTGGAGGTGTTCAAGGCGAGGATAAAAACCCTATTGTTTGGGAGGTGTTATAATTCTTGAATGGTTGCGGTGGTTTTTTCACAAAACGGCGCATCTTAAAAAAGTTGTCTAGTTATTATTATTATTAACTAAATTAAACTGTGTGTTTTTTTTTTTTTTTTTTTTTTTTTTTTAGTATAATATCATATTATTATTATCTTATATCTCGACCCATCTTGTTTGGGGAAGTGTTTTTAAATGCCATAAACGCTTCACACTTTAAGACATTTGTGGATGTGTGGGTCTCAAGATGGGATCTGCTACGTCAGCCGGGTCCCCCGCCCACTGACGTGGTAGGATCGGAGATGCCAACACTGGCATAGTGGTATTGAGCTAGAGAGAATTAAAATTTTAATAAATCGTCACCTAAACGGATAAATAGGAGTCCTTGGACTCCTGCAATATCCGAGAAATAAAGTTATTTCAACATTATCTTAAATTCAGTGATTGTGTTTGCCAGCGATCAGCTTGCATGTTTATTGAATACGGTTGGTCTGCTTAAAACAGTATTTATATTTGCAAATTTATATGTTTTGACTCGTATACTCGATTGTACATTAAATACAACAACCTTATTCACCTTGGCTTATCTATTTAAAACACACTATAAAACAGACGCTTGCTAGACATCAACGCATTGAGAACAGAAAACTGATCGAGACATATTATGTCTGTATTGTACTTAACCTACCTACTTGAGTGACCATTCACAGATGTTCTTGAGGTGAGATTATTATTTTTACTAATAATAATAAAATAACTCTGTACGGAATGTTGTTTTGCAGAATAATATCTTCAATGAAAGATATTACATATTATGTGCAATGTTGATGCGATATGCACGTTTTGAGATGATATCGACGAAATGTTTGTTCTTCAATCACTAATTGCAAAACGAGGTTATAAATTTGTTATGTGTTTATAATAATAATAATACATAAATATATACGTATAATTTATGAAACATCTGTATACCTATTAGATACCTAATTGTTTTCTTTTGAAATATGAAAGAGCTCAAATAATTATTTCATGTAAACGGCAGGCGTCGAAAAAAAAGACGGTTTCCATCTTAAACTCAACGATGAGGTTTTTCACCAGGTTCAGAGAACAGGTTGCATGCTGATAACATGAGGCTAATTTGCTGGCTGCCCTACTTGTTGGATATGCCGTGATGGTATAGTAGTAGTATTAGAAGTAATACACATTTCATTTCTTCTTCTCGCTTTCAATAGGTACTTTTCTCAGAACAACAATGTGAATTAAATTTTAAAAATATAATCACGAAACATAATAGATACATATGATTAATTAAAAGAACGTAGGTATGTGTAATTTTTTTTTATTATAAACAAATTAACAGTGTACATACATAAGAATCTTATAATTTTTCTAATTATTATTGATTCAAGGATTGTTTCGTAAAAATTCAATACATTTACAAATATTTATATTGAAACTATAATGTCTCGCCTCCTTGCACCTCCTGTGGTCATTCAATGCCGGTTTTGTTTTATTGACTCAATTAATACATGGAAACAAAATAATATGCATAATTTCATTGATAAATTATGTATGGTTTTTAAATTATACTTGATATGCCCGGTATAGTAGGTATTGTGCCGAAAAGTTATCATTAAAAATAATAATTGTTATTTAGAAAGTGGTACTGAAATACCGAAATAAACAATGCAGTTCATGAGAACTCTGAAAATCCAAACATTAAAAATATAGCTGCACTTAAAAGGTACCTGCATTTATTAATATTATTATTGTTTGCTAATCTATGTACCTACATTCATAATATTATTGTTTATTTAAATTTGTACCTGCATAGCAACAGGGGTAATAAAAAGAATAATTCGACAAAGGATTAAGGCGCATTCATTACGTATCAACTTAAGGCGCATTCATAGTGTATCAAATTATTAAATGAATATTATAGAATGCGTTTGTATTATTATTATTTCATAGTGTCGGCTTGGTTGGATTTTTTATACCTACACTTCGATCTATTGAGTGTCGATACCGATATGTTTTGAATTATGTAAACGACTCTTTAGGTATGAATTTTAATTTTATTGTAACATACGTAGTTTGAATATTTCATTATCTACCTAAAGGGTTGTATTGTGACATATGTAATAGATATAAGATGTGTTATTTGTGTTGCGGAATGGACGCTTGTTATATAATTATTGAACAGTGATAACGGACACTAGAAATATTGTTTCGAAATTAATATCAGTGAAAGAGACACTTTAATTATTTACATGTGAATCAATTATTTATTATAAATCAGTGTATTGGACGCTATACAATTTAAAATATTATTTGTAAATATGTATGTACATAATTCCTGGAATGCAGACAAGGGTGCAGGTGTACTCGCAATACAATGGAACTTGCGGTGAGCGTGTATTGGTATTCAATCAACCAATCACGCCGCTGCACGTGGATGTATCGCGTCATCGAAGGGGTAGGACCAACCCCTCTCTACACCACTCAAGGAACAGTGGAGAAATGTCCTTGAAAGATCAGTTAGTCTCCATCAGCCATCAGTGGTGAACAGTTATCATCAGCGAGTCGTAGTGAGTAGTCAGTTGTCCTTGGTAGAAGGATTGCTCTTGCCATCACTCAATGACTCATCGTCTGACCTTTAGAGAGACAAGTCGGTCTCTGGTCACTGGACTTCAGTTGAGTCGAGATATTCTCCTCCTGAAGTCATGACGAGCCAACTCTGCACCTGTGTAGGCTGGTAATTGCCTCCAGGAGCCTCGGACGTGGGACTTCGCCCTCCCAGCACTGCGCCAAGGGGCGCTTTCTTCAACTTGTGTTGCCTCTAAGCAATTTCATGCTAGAGGCGCCCTCATCGTGGGATCCATTACAATCATCGCAAAGTGAAATTTAATTATTTTAAAGGTGCTACGTTTTCGTTTTTATTGAAATAATAATCAAGTGTGTTTTTTTTATATTGGGTTAATTACGTGTGCACAGACAATACGGGGTAGTGAGTAAGTAGTAGTATTGTGTTGCTGTTTAAACGTGTGTTTGTAATAGTGGTAAGATTTTTTTTATTTTTAATTAAATGTTTATTTGAATCTAAATTTGTCTTTTACACATTTGTCCATTTAATTACAGATAACTTGTCGTCTCTTAATTTATATAGCCTCACTGTATAATTTAATCGAGAACATTTTATTGTTTTAACTCCTGGAGTGCTGTGGGTAGCCCAGTAGAGTCTCAGCCGTTGGCATTTTTGGCATAATATTTTATTTATTTTATCCTCAACCAAAACCATTCTTTCACTCTCTCTCACCATCTCTCTCACCCCCCCATATCATATTGGCCCCCTGAACGTGTGGCTCGTAGCGAAAAAATACACATCTGTGTATAATCGCTACAACGAATCTATCCCTGAGATTTTGTAATTAATTTTTTTTGTGATATCGGAGGAGGGTGTATATTTTTTTTAAAATGAACTGACAAGTTATCTGTATGGCGAATGTGTATTGTTTTGACTTTTGGCTTTGTTTAATTGACATGTGTTTATTGTGTATTACGGTATGATTCGATCGATGGATAAGGTGTCGGTTATCAGATGCTATGTGCGCGAATTTTCGCTTTCGTTCGGAGGCTGGACTGACGAAGGCCCCGAACGTTTCCTCAAAGAATGCGAGGAATGCTGGAAGCTTGAGTGGGAAGATGAATTGCCAAGGGAGGCTGTGTATTGCTTGCGCGGCGACGCAAAGCGGTACTGGAAGTCTCTGGGGTTTCGGTATTGTCGATGGGGTGTATTCAAAGAAGTAATTTTGCGAAGGTTTGGTGTGGAAGGGCAGATAAATGCGATCTATAATGACCTGTTGACAGTGTGTCAAGGTCGGGATGAACTGGGGAGTGATTTTGTTGACTGGAAGGTCAGGATAAACAATCGTTTAAAAGGGTATGGCCATGTATTATTTAAAGATGAAGGACCAGCAATGAGCGTATGGAAGCAAATGACATCCTGGTATAGGACGAGGATTAATGGTCGGGAGTTAGTTAATCTGGAACATTTGCAAGAGTTGGTATGGCGCCTGGACTTTCCAGAATACACTCCGGAGGGACAATCTGAACCTGAGGTGATCACAGAGAGTTATCAGGTTGTGTTAGATAATCTTCCAGACATAGCATCTGTTCGCGATGAGGTTCGGTATGTACCTAGCCAGGACGCTAGGGAGGAAATTGTACCCGTAGAGGATGGGGTTACCCTCTCGGAGGAAGAGATAGATGAGGACACCGAACGGGAGGTACTCACACCTCCCTCTATTCACGAATGGGTTAAGTCTTTCGCGTGGGTGTTGAAATCAGTGTTGGCAATGCTGATCGTCGCGGGATTGATCGCGGAAAGCTGCATACGTTTGCTTGTATGTACAGCTATAATTATATTGAGATTCGTGAATAGAAAAATTGCTCGTCGCCGTAGAACAGCGTTGATATTGTTCAAAAAGATATATGCGTCCGTCAATCGAATCAAATACCAGTGTTATGCTATCGATGATTATTTTTGTAATGTTTTCATCGATATGGATTCTCGATGCTTGAAGTCGAGGAGAAAATTCAATCAAGCCAGATAGTCACATATGTGTGTTATATTGGATAAGGATTGACTTAGGCTTGCAATAGGACTAATGTGTTTTGTTTAAATATTTTAAATGGTTTGAATATTTTCCGGAAAAATATCTCTGGCGCCCAGTATAAATTAGGATGACTAGATAGGTAGTTTTCATGTTTAAAATGTATTAATTACGTAGGTAGGTAGGTGCAACTTTTGTTAAATGCCTACGTGTGCATTTATTTCTTTTAATCGTTGTGAAATGTTAATTTAAATTTGGAATATGGAAAATAGAATTTGTTTGAAGTAACCAGCGAGTGTAACGTGTGAAGATAATTTATGTGGATGTTGGATGTGTGGAATATGTGAATATAATGTTGTTTTTCTGAAAAGGAGAGTTATAGTAGAGGAGAGAGTTGCTTTGTGTGACAGAGATGTGTGAGGGATTCTCAGTTGGCACTGGGAGTTATTTGTAAGATGAGGAGTTATTCTGCGTGTTTTGAAGAGAATTTCTACGTGTATGTTTTGTATTATGGGATAAGCACAGAGGCGATGAGTGTTCCGTCCAGCTGATTTCCCAAGTATTTTGCGTCGTGTGGACAGTGAGGTCCATTTGTATAATTTTGTGAGGGACACAGAGGTCCAATGTTTGTGAGAATGATGCATGTGCAACTGAGAGAACCAGTCCCCAGTCTGCTGTCACAAAGCATGCTTGATGAAAAGTATGAAGAATGTAATGTTCGTTTCAGATGAAGAGTCACATCTACCATGTTTGTTTTGGTCACATACGAGGGATATGTTTGACGATGTATATTTGTAATTTGAATTGAGTTGGTTTTAAAGAAAAATGTAAAAGAAGTAACGCGTTTATATGTTAATTATTTTATTGAAATGTGTGTGCACCTACCTACTTGCTAATTGTGTTGAATTTTATAGATAGTTTCATATAATATAATTTGTTTTGAATTTGAGAAATCAATTGTGAGATATGTATTATAAATAATGGATAACTTTTCGTCAAGGAATGGGTGGCGAATTTGATATGCCCGGTATAGTAGGTATTGTGCCGAAAAGTTATCATTAAAAATAATAATTGTTATTTAGAAAGTGGTACTGAAATACCGAAATAAACAATGCAGTTCATGAGAACTCTGAAAATCCAAACATTAAAAATATAGCTGCACTTAAAAGGTACCTGCATTTATTAATATTATTATTGTTTGCTAATCTATGTACCTACATTCATAATATTATTGTTTATTTAAATTTGTACCTGCATAGCAACAGGGGTAATAAAAAGAATAATTCGACAAAGGATTAAGGCGCATTCATTACGTATCAACTTAAGGCGCATTCATAGTGTATCAAATTATTAAATGAATATTATAGAATGCGTTTGTATTATTATTATTTCATAGTGTCGGCTTGGTTGGATTTTTTATACCTACACTTCGATCTATTGAGTGTCGATACCGATATGTTTTGAATTATGTAAACGACTCTTTAGGTATGAATTTTAATTTTATTGTAACATACGTAGTTTGAATATTTCATTATCTACCTAAAGGGTTGTATTGTGACATATGTAATAGATATAAGATGTGTTATTTGTGTTGCGGAATGGACGCTTGTTATATAATTATTGAACAGTGATAACGGACACTAGAAATATTGTTTCGAAATTAATATCAGTGAAAGAGACACTTTAATTATTTACATGTGAATCAATTATTTATTATAAATCAGTGTATTGGACGCTATACAATTTAAAATATTATTTGTAAATATGTATGTACATAATTCCTGGAATGCAGACAAGGGTGCAGGTGTACTCGCAATACAATGGAACTTGCGGTGAGCGTGTATTGGTATTCAATCAACCAATCACGCCGCTGCACGTGGATGTATCGCGTCATCGAAGGGGTAGGACCAACCCCTCTCTACACCACTCAAGGAACAGTGGAGAAATGTCCTTGAAAGATCAGTTAGTCTCCATCAGCCATCAGTGGTGAACAGTTATCATCAGCGAGTCGTAGTGAGTAGTCAGTTGTCCTTGGTAGAAGGATTGCTCTTGCCATCACTCAATGACTCATCGTCTGACCTTTAGAGAGACAAGTCGGTCTCTGGTCACTGGACTTCAGTTGAGTCGAGATATTCTCCTCCTGAAGTCATGACGAGCCAACTCTGCACCTGTGTAGGCTGGTAATTGCCTCCAGGAGCCTCGGACGTGGGACTTCGCCCTCCCAGCACTGCGCCAAGGGGCGCTTTCTTCAACTTGTGTTGCCTCTAAGCAATTTCATGCTAGAGGCGCCCTCATCGTGGGATCCATTACAATCATCGCAAAGTGAAATTTAATTATTTTAAAGGTGCTACGTTTTCGTTTTTATTGAAATAATAATCAAGTGTGTTTTTTTTATATTGGGTTAATTACGTGTGCACAGACAATACGGGGTAGTGAGTAAGTAGTAGTATTGTGTTGCTGTTTAAACGTGTGTTTGTAATAGTGGTAAGATTTTTTTTATTTTTAATTAAATGTTTATTTGAATCTAAATTTGTCTTTTACACATTTGTCCATTTAATTACAGATAACTTGTCGTCTCTTAATTTATATAGCCTCACTGTATAATTTAATCGAGAACATTTTATTGTTTTAACTCCTGGAGTGCTGTGGGTAGCCCAGTAGAGTCTCAGCCGTTGGCATTTTTGGCATAATATTTTATTTATTTTATCCTCAACCAAAACCATTCTTTCACTCTCTCTCACCATCTCTCTCACCCCCCCATATCATACTAAATGTGTTAATAACTTTTTAATAATTCATTTTTAAACATTCCCAAAAAGAATTTTATGTAAATTTGACAATATTTGTATTAATTACAAAACAGGAATATACGTTTTAGTGGTTTTGTAAAAAAAAAGTTTTTTCATCGACAAGGTTTCTAGAAGTTTGAATGTTCCTTTTCACACGTATTATTCTTATGGCAACAGCGTCAGAGAATCAGGAAAGTTATAAGAAGTTAGAGAAGGTTGTCTCTGCCCTGTACTCCCGAGAGGAGCGTCAAGAGTAGTTAGATTCGATTAGATTCTTAATTGGTAAAAACCATATTTTTCAAATATATATTGTTGAAGCAATAAATCGACATATATTTTATAAGAACGATCTTTTACTATCCAATGATACTATCAAACATTACTGTCAAGCTTGGTAGCCGTAAACATTTGTATGTTACGAGTGTAAGAGTGTACTCATAGAAAATATCTGGGTTTTTCAAAAATCTCTTTTATAACAATATATAAATATTTTACATGCAATAATCACATCTGATGTTGAAAACCTTGAAAACAACTTGTTTATCACGTTTGGTACATGAGTCATCTGTTCTTTTTATTATAAATAATAAATGAAAACGAGAAACATACGAAAAAAAATTAATGCATATTATACTCTTATGAAATTCACACACATGAATATTGTTTAACCCTAATTTATAATTGCATAGCATTATGTCACACAAAAATATTTTTCTCTAAGTCTGTACTTCTATAGCTTTACCTTCTTCTTGGCGTTATGTAAACCTACCAAATTTTTCCACAATCGTCAACCCATCTTTTTAAGGTCTTTTTCCAACTATTTTCCCCTCCTATGGTCTCCGTTTCAGAAATTGATGGGTCTCCTGCTCTCCTTCGATCCTGTCGACTAGTCATGTGGGCAGGTTATTGTCATTTTAACTTTATGAATATTTTAGCACCGTTTACTCACAACTTGTTCTCTTGATATATTATTTGGACATTATTATCTGAAACTCCCAGCAAGCAGATGTATCTACAGCTTCTTTCTGAAGCATTCTCTATTCGCCTCTTTTCGTTAGCCCGAAACCTGGAAGAAGTTTGTTACAACATTTGAAACCATCGACACTAACTCATATGTTCACTCTTATGAAAATATTTTTATTTATTGTCACTTGGCATCATGATCAAATTAACTTCGTATCAATTTTACACACAATACATTTTTATTTAGAGTTAGTACCTAAACTTGAAAAGAGTTTGTATATAATAATGTGTAATATATAATAGTAATATAGACACTATAATATTTTATAAAGAGAGAAATGGAAAGTAAATTATTATTACTAGAATTGACGTTGTGTCAATTATAAAAAATTACTCGAAATTATTATATCGGATAGTATAAAGAAAAAATTGCCGGCAGATCGAGTCATCATGATCATAGCAAGAAAGAAGGTCAGTGTCGTATGAAAGAAAAATACTAGAGACGTGATAGCGATGGAAGCGAAACTAATAACTGTGTTAGTAATGTGTTATTTGATATAATATAATAACTCTATTGGAAGATTATTTGATGCGAATACATTAATGTTGCGTCTGTTATTATAAACTGCTACCTACATAGATGTATAAAAATGAAATACTTATATTTAGTACTTCCACGGTGACTTTATTAATCGAGCCGGCTTTCAAGAGCTTATACTAGTTGATATGCAGAAAAAAAATTAAGTACGAATAATATGTATTATCAAAGCTTTTTTTCAATCAGAACTATGAATATGTTAAAAATCTTTTCGACGAAACTACATATATCCTACATTGAAAGTTTTAATATGAACGTAAAATTGAAGTCAGATATTAAAAGGAGCTTAATTCATCACATATAATATAAAACATTGCAAAAGCACATATGAATTAACTAAAAATAGTAGGTATGTAAGGACAGATTTGCTTGATGTTCAACGCTCCATAGATTTTAGAATACTTACGTGATGAGGGTGTAGATATAATAGATCGTACTATACAAATAGATGTAAAATAGTTTTTTTATTAATTTTCAAGGAATGCCAGTTTAAAACACAATACAATGGAGTAGGTATACTACGTAATACGAGTATAAAAACTGTAATCGACTTGAAAAACTTGTTATCAAATGTAATCAATCTAAGAAGTCTTTGGTGCAAACATGGTGTGTATTTGTAAAAGTGCTTTCCAGCGACATAAATTCCCAGCTGTCTTTTCATTTCCTTCGTGGTCTTCTGAGGGAATGACGTCCCATATGTTTACCATGGAGTACGATGTGGGAAAGTCTGAGAGGGTCCACTTTTTCGACGACATGTTAATAACTTCTTCTTCTTTGTCTTCCGCATCTCAAAATGTCATCCACTCCACACATTTCCCTTTTCATTGCGATATGAACTCTGTCGCGTAATGTCTCGCCTGCAAATTGATTTTAGGGTTTTCGTTTCGATAGTTCTGAGTATATTTTTTGTTCTTACCGTATTTGCCTGATCTTAAATACCATATGTCAAAATCGATTAAATGCAGGTCTTATATTATTATTCTGACGTATATAAGAAGTAATCAAACACCAGATTATTGTGTCGACAATCTTGAACTAATTGATCTCCCATGCACCGTGTCGATAACATTTCAATAATTATCTAATTATTTTCTTACTCCGTATATCCGGAAGTCTTATAACAGCAACGGAGATTAGAACCTTGAATCTTCCGGTTCGTATCTCGACGAAGTATTGAACTGGTTATAGCTATAATCATTATATTGTTATTGTGATGTTGCTATTTTTGTCGTCATCTCACTGTCACTTTCGTTTCGTTTACTATTTTCACTGTTTATTCGTTATTGAGTGTAAATACTAAACTATTTCGCGTAACGGAACTTATCGATAAACATAAAAACTAAAGAGTGCTCTTGCTTAAATTATATTCTAGTATATTATGTATATAGTGATGGATTTTTATCTCCGTATTTCAGAAGGCTGATGGAAAAAATATTGGGTCATAAATTATTTTACAATTTACACATATTGAGGAACTGAATAAACATTTTAGTTAAATTTTAAGCCTTCGTTTATTTCTTGATAAAACAAGTGCTTCTAATAAATTTTGTTGACAAATCAGTCTACAAGTATGGGTTCATAAACTTAAATTTGCTTTTATTGAAGGCTATAATTCCTTTGAAGAAAATTCTCTAATTGTTTTAAATATAGGGACACGAAAAATTACTCCGTTATGTTGTTTGCTTACACTGCGAACACGAACAACTTTAATATTTCTCTTCATCACATAATAATTATTGTTACTGACTCACTAAGTTATCAACAAGTCAATACTGTACAAAAATGTGTGAGGTGAACCATAATAAATATAATTAATATAAACACACGATTCTATAATTTTAGCATTTGTTTAGTCATGTCAATTAGAACCAATTATTAGAAATATTTTATATAATAAATCCACTCTGAGAAATTTACATAAAATTCTTGTTTATTGGTGTTTCATACCACGTAAGTAAGATATGTACATGAAATCTTATCGATTATGTGATGGAAGAGGTGAGTTTTCTCTCTTGTACTAGGAAACAATATACCTAACATTACTGTTATTAATGTACGAGTAATTCTATATAAACTGTGATATAAGTGTGATTGTAGGATCGCTATATCTATATCTATACCACCATGGCCTATCCTACAAGTGGGGCAGCCAGTAGACTTATTGGTTTTATTTATTTATTTATTTTATTCTTCACTGTACATTGGTTACAATATTACAAAATAAAACAGTATCATACAATTCAATGTACAGAGGGTGAGTTTATCGCTAAAATGCGATGTCTTCCAACTAAGGTGCCTTTACATGCCTTTCACTGAAAGTTATAAAATTATAAGAGTGGGATACTTTTTCTTTTCCAGGATCAATGCACTCTTTTTAAGAATTGACCAGTTCAATTGAATAATTATATTTTCTGTACTCGTACAGCAAATAGTCCAACATTATAAATTTTGCATTAAATGTTTCTCGATTGCTAGGCCTTATATCGTGACAGTCAGAATGTGAGAATTGGTGAACGTTGTCCATGGACACCGAAAGAGATCACACTAACTAGCCCAGAGCCAATTCGTTTACGCTGGGACGCCTTTCCTAATTCTTTCGATTAGATTTTACACATTGAATAAACATGGTTCTCCAATTAAGATATTTGTTTGGATTTATTTTTAAGTATTATTTTCTCCTTTCCTAGGAAGTTTTCTATTATAGGATTTGAGAGATTACGAACCTTCTCAGTTTTGGAGGTAACTCAATTAATTGGGCTGCCACTGATACGTGCATATAACCATGATACAATCAAACCGAGAATTTGCGTTATATATTATTAGCATCTAATTTATAAAATCATGTGTTACGGTGTTTTGTTATCATACTCCTCCGAAACGGTTGGACCAATTTTGATGAAATTTTAAATGCTTATGAGGTAGGTCTGAGAATCAGTCAACATCTATTTTTCACATCCCTAAAAGTTAAGGGTGGTTCACTCCGTTTTTTTTTATTTAATGGACAATTTTTTTTTATGGTGAGGCATTAAAAATACACACAGTCCTAAATTTTCACACTTCTACCATCAACTCCTATTTTTTAATAGCGATATTAGTAATTCAATCATTTTCAACTCCGGTCGATATATAATGTATATGGCAAATAAATAATGTACCTTTATGGCAAAACAACGTTTGGCAGGTCAGCTAGTAATTATATAAAATTCAGCTTATTTCAACATAACACTGTGAGATAATAATATATTCAGCTAGCAAAGATAATCTAAAAATACTCCAACAAACGTAAACAAAACAATGCTCTATATATGGAAGCCGAATTCTTATGTATACCTGTTCGTATCAAATACCAAAGATGATTTTGATACTCGCAAGGAAATTTATCATAGAGTTACGTAGGAATACGTAATTTTGATGACGAAACATATTATTAATATCGGTGTTGGTATTATCCATATTAAATAACTGCTTACAAATATAGCGAAACATATACCTTGTTATTAGCATTATACACCCACACACAATATGACAAAATCAAAATATAGGTAACAACTTTCATAGTATAAGGCAACTATAATAATACATAATTCCATACATCAACTTGCTATTTTAATACTGTTATTGTCGAAAAAACATCATATTCTTCTGGGACTATTACAATTTTCGGCCAAGTGTCTAACAAGCTTTCAATTCCTTCAGTAAAAACTCGTATTTTTAAAATTTGACAAACTGTTTTGTTAATTAACAATCCATTGAACTGTTTGGTGAACTGTTTTCTCTCTCAACATTATTTTTGTTGTTTCTTTAAACTATATATTATATTGAATTATAAAAACTAACTAGCGAATAGTTTAGAATTACAGAATAATATGTAGGTATGTAAATACTGCTGCTTCAGAACAGAATAAAGCCTAGTGAGGTCGTCCATTTCTTGATATTATTTTTAGAACACATGTTATTAGGTTAAGGAAAAGTTATGTTTAGTAATATAGATTTTTGTAGTTATGTAATTTGATATAATTATCTCGTATGTGTATTTTAAATATATTTTTAAGCAAATACTTAAAAAAAATATGGAGTTTTTTATTCTGATTAATAGCATTGGCGTGCCTTATTTGATTCACACTTATTGATACGATTAATTTCTATCATCATTATTATCTCGCTATTCAACGCTCCTTTCAGTAGCACAGGGCGGAAATTAGCCTCCTGCATTCAGATGGTCTGTGAGCCAACTCAGTCATCTCTTCTCACGACATTTATTCTAAGCGCTCTGGTGTCGTTATCATAGGAACGACTGATTGTGAAAAAAGGGACTTTCTGGCCATGACTATTTCTTTTGACCAAATTTCACTGGACATTCTCAAGACATTAATTATTTTTCATAAATAATCCATTTAATGATTTATTTTTCATCTTCTTTTTACTTATTATACATGTTTTTCATTATTTATTATAAATAATTTCGTTCATCATTATTTTATCTTCTATAATCTCTACACGTCTTAGAAATTCAGCAACATAATATTTAGTATGTAGACGTTTAGTAATACTAAAGCAGTATATTAGATATAATAAAATGATGATATTTTTAATAGCGACAATTTAGAAAAGTACTCTTGTTGTACGAAACACTTAGAAATTTAAAGATAATGACTTGCAAAGCTGAAAGATATATATTGAACGAACACATATGCAGATATTATAGAGTATCAGTAACATAATATTATGATAATAATGATTGTATGATACTTGGAATAATAGGTGATGTTTGAAGTAATGATTTGAAGATTCATTTTACGTAAGTCATACAGTTTAAAGAAGATGGATAAATTAGATACAGAGTAAATGAAAGATGTAAAGGAAAACGTGAAATCTCTTTACCTTATTTAACGAATAATTGATAAGTGTCAGGTACATAACATTATTTTACTTATATGTAAAATTTTTTACATTTTCTTAACGATGAGAGCAAAAGCTTTCGAAAGTCGGCTTGCAAATGAATAAAGTCATTAGTTCCAATAAATTCCTTAGTCTTCTTCTTCGTCTTCGTGTTCTAGATCATCTATCTGTTAGTTCGGAAGTTGATGCCTCTTGTGATGCTGAAAACCAGCTGTCTTTCCATTGCTTGCTTGCTTGATAGTGCTTAGTATTTAGTTTTATTTTCATTTCTTATACGTAAAAATCTAATATGTTTTTTTTTATCCAGGAATAAAAAAGTCTTTATTAGTTTTAAGAAACCTTTATAAAATATTAACTCAAAAATATTATTCAGTTTTGTTCAAATATTCTAAAAAGCCTGATTATTTAAAAAAAAAAGAATTTCCCATATTATATGCGATTTAAAGTAGACAATGTAAAAATGGCAATATTTAAACGAGTCACAAGAGTACTTACTTTATAACTACCAATTACTTTTACCTACGAAAATAATATACCTGGATATATGTACATACTTAGACAAAAACTGTGACAATTGATACCGTTAAAATATAACATCAAATATGAATTATTTAATAATACCAAATTATCGCCCACGACAAAAATAGAGATCGAGAGTTTTTACACAATAATTATAATAATATTTATATTTTGTTTTATGTAAAATAGTTAATATTCTTAGTAAAATTGCGATATTAGTATTATTTTATTGGACGAACACCTACTTATTCATGTTTTATGTTACAGCAATCACTTCCAACTGACTATTAGATGTATTATTAGTAATAAATATTTCTATGTTTTCAAACAGCTTTTAATATTAACTAATAACGACACGAATTATATACAGCCGACTGCGTCTTGTACATTACACTATAGGTATTATTACTTTATCGATTATTCAATTTATCACGACTTTATATATGATAAATAATACCTAATTCCTGATTGATGTGATAAATTGGTACTTTGAAAATTATACTTTATGAGAACGGAAATGATAGAACAAGATTTTATACTTATTTTATACAGCTTTTGAAAACGTTGTGAGAAATATGGAAATCGCATGTTGTAGTTTTTCTTGTAGAGAGGTTCAATGAAGTGAACAACATATATTGTCAATATTTTAAGAAATTTTCTGTTTTTTCAAATAAATACCTACTACAAGGACATGATAACTTAAAAATTATTGAGTTTATTGACGTTTATTTTGTATTTATTTATGTAAAGAAACAAAAATGAATTAATCTTTTACTATTTTAAATAACATAATGATCTGGTTTCGATTTTCAGTTATTGTCAAAGTTATTTTACCAATATTGTATTGTTGCTTAAATACTAATGTCTAGTCTAAACAATATATTTTGAAAAAAATATGATTATATGCGTTATACAACCTTTATGTTGTGCCTGTTGGTATATGATTGCAAAATAAATAAAATAATAAGATAACAAAGAGCTGTTTGTTGCCAAAACGCAATCATCGTTTTATTTAAGAACCATTTGACTCTATCAAGTTTTTGACTAAAAAAGATTTGATGTATTCAAAGAATAATGAAAAAAAGGGTTTATTTAACTTTTGCAATATTTAAACATCAATTTTTCTAATGACCGCTGTAATTTATCCATAAGATTTTTCTTTAACGTGCCATTTACGTGTCAAAGCACCTCGTGTGTACATGCTCTACAATTTTATGAGTAAGAAGAGAGCACTATAAGACTAATAAACAGGCTAAACTGGAAAACAATAAATGCACTTATTCTATCAATTCACAAGATATTAATAAAGTAAACTATTTATGTATAAAATCTTTATTTATAAATAATGTGGATAAAAACGAGTAATATGGTGACGTAAAGTAAAAAAGTGAATGATATTTCCTTGTCGATCTAGAACACGTACTATGAGGTAATATGTGACTTGATACAAAGTGGTCTGTTTACTTTTAATTATTAATTTATTTTGCTCAATCGATTGCATTCGTTGCAACTTGTTTAGAATTTTTCTGATATTAAGGCTCTAAGCACCTATATCAAATAATAAAACACCACCGTTTCCATTCGAAAAACCTTATATAACATACCAACTTGTATTAGAGTGGACTTGTGATTTTAAAATCTCGAATTAATTATTAAATTTGATTTCTTAAAAATTAATATCATGAAAATTATTTTTATCCGGTCAAAACGTGATTATCCTGATAAAGTAGAAAAAATATCCTAGCTATACTATCAACTTTGTTAGCTATACTATCATTATTGTGTAGGAGAATGCAGTTCTTTTAGATCAATTATTTAAGATAAGTGATAAAATTCCTGAGATATCCCCGTGTGTGGAGGGTCCTTTTAAAAGTCAAATATAATTCGTGCACATTTAAGTATCTTCTCCTGTAGACTTCCCGGTAAACGTTAGAAGTCCCCGGTAAAGAATAGGTATGTGTCTAACTTTTTTCTGTAAGTTTTCGAGTATCCTGCAAAAGGCAGTTGTTCAATTTCGCAAAGGCAGAGGACGACATTCATGTTTACTCCATGCAGTTAGTTGAATGGTTACGCCACTGGTGGAATATGGAAAAAATTATCTACCTACAGTTTTGGAGACTTTTAGAAGTATAAAATATGTAAGATGTACATGGGCCATTATAAAGTTGCAATTATGCGCTTGTTAGATATATATTTTTACTTGTTTTATTTATTTCTTTATTTCATTGATTTATTATAATGATCACCATATTAAAGCAGTAAACGTAAAAATATTTTATAATTATGTGAAAACGTAGAACGTTATCAATGAAAAATGTCGACATCATAATGTATCGTAGTGATTGTAGACAGTGTCACCATCCTCAGACAGAAAGGCAGTAGCCAAATGTGGATTGGACAGGTTTCTGTTTGATAAAGCAGTTTCATTGTTTGAAATTAATATGTGAGTTGAGTAAATATATTGTTATTATTATCATCTACTAGCGATAAAATCATTTTAATAATGGCAACACCTCGATACAATTATTTTTGACATTTATAAATTGATTTGATGTAAAATATTGGCGATTTTATTAAACATAGATGTATTGTTTTTATTGCCAGCTGTTGCAATATTTTATACAGTAAATATTTAGGATATAATTGTTTTAATTATCATTCTCATTTTGATATTCTTTGAGTACAATAAAATTACAAGTATTTAGACAATACACGGGTAATGAAATGTTATAAAATTATCAATTGTAAATTTGAAATAACATGGTCTCATCAAAAAATTAATTAATTTCTCAAAACTTTAGACATGTAAAATTTTATGAAAACTAATGAAGAACGTATAATGAAGAAAAATTTGTATTAAAGGAATAAGTTTCCATATTGCTTGTCTGGTAAATATAACTACATGGGAGATTACAGGATACGTATGTAAATAAACATAAATCTACGAACGAACTTAAACATTTACAAACACCTTAGTTTTCTATGTAAGATCATCTATTAGTCACCTGTTTTATATAATGTCGAAGACTTTTTCGTATAATTTAGTGGGCGGTTTTATTTAAAAATTAAAGCAAATACCGAGTTGCATTATTTCTAATGTATGAAAAGTGAAAATTATTTTAATATGTTCTAATGCGATTATAAAGATAGCAAATGCACGTTATGTAAGAAATAATATTTGAGCATCTTCCACGTGATATTGATATTCAAATAAATACAAAATAGGCAGATATATAGTTTAATGTGTAAATTTGAGTTTTTTTTTATTCAATACTATTTGAGTTCAACAGTGAATTCCTTTCTGCTATCCAGTTTTTTTTTTTTAAACAAATATAAACACAACAATGTGGCATAGACATGTTTTGAAAAGGGACTTTCTTGCGAACCAGATTTTTAAAGTAGCTTTTAAGTTTTAAATATATATATATATATTTATTAACTCACCTATTTGAAATTTAAAAGAGCTTATTTAAGGTTAGTTTAAACAAACACATTATTACATATTAAATTATTTATTTTTTAAATCTTTACTTTTCAATGATTACAAGTTTAAATACATTTGATATGGAAATATGTTCATACTAAATACAATAAATATATAGAGGACAAGGTGCGATTTCTTCCAAATCTATACAAGTTTCTTCATTTATTCATAATAATTAATATGTTTACACTTGTACCAAAAAAATCAATTGATATATATTTTTTTTAAACAATGCTGAGAAAAGTGCACATCGACGCATTACTTTCATATTATTTCTACACGATTTACTTTACGAATTTTCCTTATGCATGCGTCTCAAACATCAATCTACTTTATGCATAAAATAAATATTAACACAGTGAAAAAAATAATACTTATAAACATTACAACAGTAGTAACTAAATTAGCAATTGCGTGATTGTTAATAAAACGTTAAATTATAATAAAATAACAAAACGCTTAAGAAGTTAATTTTGCTGAAATTTATTGCAAATTAAACCAATGAGTTTTTTTTCTCAGTGCGATTAGATTAAATTTTATGACACATAATAATAATTACTTGCAGTGTGATTAATTTCAGATATTATATAGATAATAACTTTTACTTTTTGCTTATGAAATATACTTTTAGTGCGTAAATCATAAGTGATTTGTAAGACAATAATTTAAAATGAAATCGCAAGTTGTAAGAGCTAACTGGTTTACATCAAGATATATTTTTCAAAATAACCATGTTTAATTACTTACTAATAAAGTTGATATTTTCAACCGACGGAACTTGGTGGAAATTCATGTTGAATTAATTTTAATAAAACACTTATTTGTAGTATATCCACGGTGACTTTTTATTGGACGCGAGCCGGCTTTCAAGAGCTTCCGCTCTCATCATCAGGCTGGTTTTTCGCCATGATGAGAGTCACCGTGGATATACTACAAATAAGTGTTTTATTTAAATTACTTACTAATACTATAACTATATCATCACGGTTGATTCCACAAGTGGGGTACCCAGCAGAACAGCTTTATATAACAAGCATGTAAGCTGTCCTCTCCGGGCCAAAAATAAATTATTCAGGATGTGTGACAAACATCGTCGCTGAATTTAAAACATAAAATGTCAATATTTTCTCAAACATTTACCTTTTACAGGACACTCGAAAATTTACGGAAAAGAGTGGAAGACTAATTCCTTATTTTTTACTTTTACTTCTGTTACTATTTTTGATTCTCTCAGCAAGAGAGGCTTCGAAGGATGTTGTCAAAAGATGGGGATCTTCGGCGGCCAACCCTTCAGGCTGCTCACCATAGAACCTCTAGTGTGCAAAAGTCCCCAGACATCTAAGCTATTCGGGCGGTAGTATTTCTGCCATATTAGTACCAGCATTAAACAAGGTAACCAGCGGACTAACTGCAAGTAATAAACATGCAGATTGTCCTCTCCGTGTCAACAAAAATAAGACATTGTTCGAGATATTTTAAGAATGCATACATTTAACAAGACATTTGAAAATTTATAAAATGGAGCTAGAGACCTTTTCTCCACGATGTATTTAATTTGTTTTACAAATAAATTAAACTCGTTTTTGTACTTGAATATTACTTTTTATTATTCAGAAAACGAGTATCATTATTATTCACCATTCGGACATTTGGTTGTTTTGTCTCCAAAAATTATTGTTCAATTCTGTCACGTGCAATTCTTTCTTCATAGTCACATAATAATTATTGCAATGTAACTATTTAATATATTTACATTCCAATTACTCGCTCTGAATACATTGTGATGCAAAATACATAGGACAGACATCTCGTACAGTGCGTACTAGATTTGCTGAACATAACAGGGCGTTTAGGGGAATGTCTACATATTCAGAAATTGCGGACCATTGTATCGAATATGACCATACATTTGACATAAACGGTACAAAGGTATTACATTCTGTGTGTGGGGCGGGTAGACTAAACGCTTTGGAAACATTAGAGATTTATAGGAATAAGAATAACAATGTAAATATACAGATCCCACCCTCATCTCCTTTGTTAGTATATCCTACTCCTGCCAACCATCCCGCCTCCATATCTACCATTACCCCTCCCACTACCCCTCCCACTACCTGCACCCTTCTCACCACATGAATAACAGCCCTCACAATTTTTAGATTTCAGTTTCCCTGAAGATGCCTACAAGTATAGGCGAAAACGTTCGGTATTTAACCTAACATAGTGGAGATTAAACAGTGCTCAATAATAAATTTTTATATTTTATTTATTAAAATTAAAAATGGATTTCCACAGCGTAAACACAAAAACTCTTGAATTATTAATTTATTATTTCGATTACTTTTTTTTTTTTTTCACTTATTACGTTTAAGTAGCTCGACCGCACTATTACGCATTTCTCGTTTTATTTGTCAAATTTTAAACTGCACGTAATAGAAGAAATAGGCATTTAAATATTATTATTCCGTTTTGTACGGATATGTACCTACTTAACAGTCAAAATATAAATAGAATGGTACATAATACTGTTACTAGCATGCTATCAGAGTAGGTTAATTCAAATTTTTGTGTGGTTATATATTACTTGTTGAAAAGGCCGGTTTTGCGTGGAGGTTTTGAGTCACGAAGTCCGGGTTCGATTCCCTGCAAGGATAAATTGCATTGCAGTGCATTGTATCGTGGTGTTAGTACCCATAATACAAGATTATTTTTTCTGGATATTGGCGATGATCCCAAAAGAGAAAGATTTATAGAATAATCCAAGTCATTCAATTCAGAAACTTAATTGCCATTGATGTAATAGATTATTATGATATTATTTTGAACAAAACCCAAATGTTTCTAAGAACTTCTCCTCCTCGTGTCGGTTCTTAAGCTGTTTTATCATATTGTAAGTCTTTTTTTTCTTCTTCCTCGTGTAATAGATCATTGATCTGTTGTTTCGGAAGTTGTTCCCTCTTGTGACACCGAGGACCAGTCATCCTTCCATCTTTTTGGTGGCCTTCCTCGTGAACGTGAGCCAGCCGGTGACTTCTTTGCAGCAATGTGGGCGAATATTAATAAGTCACGGAAGGAAAAATTCATATCAACACGATTTCGGATGAAAATTTATAAGGCACTATTTAATATTCTGTGATCGCTGGTCACATCAGTGAGAGAATGACAAATATTGAGTGAGATTAACTTTTATATACGCACATCGTATAATAACTCACGTCAGCATATCTTGTTTTATATACGTACAAGGAAAACTATTCATGCAGATATTCAACATTCTTGCACCGAGTCACCAACAGCAGAGGATATTTAATTGTTTAACAATATTGCCCCAGATATATACATATAAAATGTAGGTTTATAATATGTATATATTCATATAAGGAAGGTGAAAACACTGTTGTAAATATTATGTTTTCTCTGATCGAAAGGTGGCATTGATCGAAAGCTGTAATGGTCGCAGTAGAATATGATATCTTTTCAATAATAATGCGATATTGACATCATGTCGTGTGATTTAAGAGTTAATTAATTAATAATAACGCACATTGTTGATACTTAATATTTCTGTAACCAAGTAACTGATATTGCGTGCAAGTGCATATTAATCCCGAGGCATATTTTCTTATTTATTGTTATTCTTTAGCATGTCTAAAAAGTGAGACAATGTGTCACTCAATCGATTCCAATAACGCATGTTCTTTTTATAAGTTGTTTTTTTTTTATACGATTACTAACATATATACCATAGAACTGTGTTTACGGTTTGTCTCTTACTACAAAGAGGTAACTGAACTGTGAATCTGTGATTCTTCATCAATATTCATATATTTTTATTTTTTTTATTAGAAGTAAGAGTTGCAGAGAAAATAAAATTTTAACGATTTTTACAAAACTGTTACTTCTGTTATCATTTAATTAAAATCCTAGTGATATTTTAATTTTAAAAAATCAACTATAGACAGGGAATACAATAAATATAAGTAAAGGCAATGTCACATAAACAACATTTCAAATGGCAATAGTCGATTAATCCGCTTAATTGGGACACATCGGGACTTGGGCATTTTGTCCCAATTAAGCGGCTGTCCCAATTAAGCGAATTTCACATTTTTTTTATAATTCATTTATTTGGTTTTGGCAACTTAGGCCATTAACCAGTAATACACACATAAAATTAAACAATGCATATTTTTTTTCAATTATTTTATTTTATAAACTCTTGGAAACTGTAAATTACATATAGGTAATATAAATTATCATATAAAGTTTTCTAAAATACAAATCTGACATTTTAAAATACTTGAGTGTACAAACTGACAATGGGTAGTTGAGGTTTATAGTTGCTTATTTACGTTGATCTTCTCTGGTGTTCGATGCCTCTAACTAGATATGTTCATGTGACTAATTGTTATTTTTTTTAATGTTGCGAATTGCTCTTTTAACCACTTGCCCTAAACTTACCTATGTTTTTTAATTGATCTCTATCATTTGAAATTTTTTATATCAACTTTTTTTATATCAATTTTTTATTAACTTATGAATTTTAACTAATTGACTTTTTACTATATTTGACATTTTTAAACCACTTTGATTTCTCTTTGTAATGTCTTGACCAAATTTTTTTAACAATTTTGTACCTTATCTTATAATTATAACATGATTAATGTTATATTGTGATATGGAATTCTACTACCTAAACACCGACACAGTGAATGAAGTTATATTGTCTGTTAAACTCTCGTTTTTTTTAGTCTGATTGTTTTGTAACAGATCGCTCCTTTGTATACATGTTTTGTATGTATACAGAGGTTTAACATGTAAAAGGTTTTGGCCGTAAATATTTGTAAATAAATAAATATATAATATAAACTTTTAAGAAAAAAAAAATCCTAATTAAAATAGTAAATAGGTAGGCACATACAATTAAATTATCAAATTCTTTGTACATATTTTTTCTTTCTTCAAGAATATGTGTAACATAATATTATATGCTGTGATCTTAAATTTACTATCCCAATTAAGCGGAATGTTGTCCCAATTAAACATATATATTTACTATTGGTTTCTTGGTTTGGTTTATGTTATTTGAGATTTGTCCCAAATAAGCGGCTGTCCCAATTAAGCGGTGTCCCAACTAAGCGGAATCGACTGTATTTCAAACTTTGCTTGAATGGCTGTTTCATTTCTTAGGAACATACATTTTGAACAAGTGCGTTATTATTACTTTTATTATTTATGATACGATTAAACAATTTAACTAATAACAATGAAAAGAAAAAAAATGTATTACATATAAGATAATTAATTATCTCCTTATTTGATAAATACTTTTTATATTACACATACTGAAACCGTTTGATATAATGTCATGTAAGTGTAAAGAAGCATGAAAAACAATCAGATATTGCAGATGAAATGTTGCAATAACTTATTTCTGATTTATCAATATAAGAAATTTGCAACGCAGTTGGTCTACTATTGAAATGAGATCTGAAGAAAAAAGTAACTACAACACAATTGAATGTATCTAGGTTGCAATTTCTTGACATTCCGTTATTGTCTCTCATTTTTTCAGTATTGCGAAAACTAGTAGCTATGTCAAAATTAGTTTTTTTAAACTAATGTCTAATATTATATTATGAGTCTAGCTCACGCCATATTTGGATACCATTGAGTAAGTCATACCTAGTACCCTACTAATTGAACAATAAATTGTATTATCCCGCAGAGTTCCTGACAAAAAACAGATCTATCAATATTTTCCGCAGGTTTTCGAGTGTCCTGTAAAAGGCACTTTCCTTGATACCTGCCGGACACCTATCCGAAAACATAAATACTTTTTCATTTTAAAATCAACAGTGAGGTCTACCACACACCCTGAATGTCTTAATTTTTGGCTGACACAGAGTGGTTAGCTTGCATGTTTATCATATGCAACCGGTCTGCTGGCTACCTCATTTGATGGATATGCCGTGATGGTATAATAATAATTAAACACTTTATTGATCAAAAAAATACTGAGCTTATTGCCTGGAGGCATATATCTTCCAGCTAACCAAACGTAAAGTAGTAGTTGTAGTAGCGATAAGGATGGGTTCAAATCCCATCTGGGGCACTACCAAACAAGGTGATGTTGTCTTTTCTAAGCCTTATATGAAAGATTCTTGTGTTAAATTTACTTATACATGTAAACTCATACAAAACTCAAAAAAAACAAAACAAAAAACAAACAACTCTGGGTGTTACATGTATATGTGTTTAGTGCATTGTATATGTGTGTATCGTCGCGTTAGTACCCATAATACAAGATTCATCTTAGTTTGGGACTAGCTCGATCTGTGTGAAATGTCTATGTATGTTATGTAAAAAAAAAAAAAAGTAAATTGTAAAAACAAAAATTCCCATAAATATTTAATCGTCCATATTCCTGTATAACAAGAAGAAAAATAATAATAAAGTAAAATATTAAAATTTAGTTATTCAAATAACACGCATAGAGACGCATTAATTTCAATCACATTAATTCATTACAATACATTTTCGTAACAAGTTGTAGGTATTTAGAGATCAGTGAGATTGGTCGGTATCTACTACTAACTACATACATAGATGCCGCTCTGACCCGGTGGCCGACTGATACCGACCTTGGGCGTTATTTTTCTTAAAAAAAGTTGTCGTGCAACTTATATTATTTTTATTATTACTAAACCTGTAACAAGAGATGTGACATAACCTCCCAAATCATATTCATAATATGGAATATATTTTATGCAACAATGCATCAAGCTATAAAATTGAAAAAATATATTTTAGTGTCATAGTTCAAACCTTTAACGATATTCTTGGTTTCGTTAGAATAATTGACCGGTTTCATCATGCCAATATCTATGTTTTATCAGTTTGATATAATCAATAATTGACCAGTTTGATCCTAGCAATCATCAGTGATAATATCTATGTTTATTGACTTATAACATACACCTTTAACGTTTTTGTTATTAAATAAACCCCATACAAAATTTAAAAAGTCTCAAAAAGACATTCATAATATATAATGAAGACTTTTTTCGTCTTGAATATATTACTCAACACCTCATCCAGACACCCAGCAGTTTGTTCCAATTCCCTTTAGTAAGAAACAGAATAGGTGTCCCGATGCTTACGAATCAGCTCAGGCTGGTTTAAGTGAACTTTACTACCTATGGCGCGTTCACCAATCCCTGTTTTAAATCATCATATTTGATGTCGACAACCTTGGATTCAATTATAAAGATGGTTGCTATTAGTTGTCATAATGTGTTCAACAGATATCAATCTTAATGGCATCAAACAGGAATTGGTGGGATTGGTGAACGTGCCACGGGTAAGGCGCACTTAAATCAGCCTAAGCCGTTTCGTTAGCATCGGGACACCTTGGAGACCAAAATGCGAAAACTACGTTTAACATTTCTCCGTCTTCATCGCATTTGCAAAACGCGCTAACTGAAACATGAATTAATACAATATTATTTGAGTTTGAGATTGGTATTTGCTTGCAACATTGTTACATAATACAATCCATATTGGTTATGCTAATGACTGAAATAAATTATTTGGCTATCGTACGTTTAATTGGGATTACTCATTTTCATTTTGTTAATTTATGAAAAGGATACAAATGTCCTTTGTGTTAAGTATTTAAGGTGTGAAGCGAAAATTTTTTGCATTTTCGTCATTGCGTTAAATATAATATTTCGCATTTGAAATATTTTTTGTTCTTGTTTAACATATTATATCAAAGGAATATTACACAGACTGTGAAAAGTGTTTATGGTTGTATTTGGGTTTATAACAAAAACTCAGATATATCTTTTTTTAAAATTAATTGTGTCTTTTTCAAGATACAATAATCTTAAACATTGAAAACTGACATACAGAATGGGTGTTAAACCTCTTCACTGCAATTGATAAGGAAAATGCCATATACATGCTCGTATGAATATCTATGTATATGTTGAATCATTTATTTGGCGCCATTTAATGGAGCATCCATCTCAAGGGCGCGGGAAACTATGTTGGAAGAGCGATGTCTTCAACAACTCTACTATATAAAAGACACTCAAAAACTTGCAAAATGAGCGAATTCAATTCTATGCCCTGACACCATGGAGCGATAATAGAGAGCTTTGATAGCATAAAAAATAATATAACGAATATTACAATAATACGAATATTTTTGGAAAGACCGAATGAAAAAATATAAGATTTACGTTTTCACTGTCTGTATATGGAAGTGATTCGTTCAAATTCTCTTACAAGGTTAAGTATAAATTGAATTGTATTGTTTACAACAACTATACAACCACGAAGATCATTACTCGTGTTCATGTCTGATTCTGTTTTAAGATTACAGAGAAGATGTTACAACATCGAATGACCTGAAAAAAAACTCTAGTTCTTTTGTTACTACCGTCAATAGTACCTATGTACCTACTGCTTACCACTCAGTATAACTAACAATTTACTAGAGAACAAATTATATGCCACATTAAAATGCGTAATAAGTTCCATTCATTTCTTGACCCGAAAACTTTAACCGACTTTTTACTTTTGGCAAATTATTTTATGATCTACAAATATTATATAAAAAAACAGTATAATTTATTCATTTATTATTTTTTTATTTTATTTTTGTACCAACATATAACGTTTTATTCGAAAATAATTACATGTGTTATCATTTAATTGGACAGCTTGCATGTTGGTTATATGCAGCTGGTCTGCTGGCTACCCCACTTGTGGGATATACCGTGATGATATAGTAGTAGTTATCCTTTAATTCATCAATTATCTTCATCTCTCAAATTATTGTTAAATAATTGTACAAAATTTGTATTATGTTCTGTCAATAAAGCTTTATTATTATTATTGTTTTTATAACTTTTCAAAAACTATACTATACCATACTATACCCTCACGCCGTGTCCCAAGTGGGGTAGGCAGAGAGAACGGAACGCCAAACAGATCTATCTTTACACACTTCCTTCGCTTCCTCCACATTCATACAGTTTCTCAAACACGCGCGCCGGTTCCTCTTACTCAACACGCGGCCGTCCTTGAGAATTTGATCCACGTGATCAAGCCACGTGGTTCTCGGACGCCCGCGTTTCATCACACCCTTTCTTTCAGACAAGTTTCAAATAACTAACACTGGAATTCCATATTCATTCTAAATTTATGCAAAATAAAAGAAACTTATGGGGTGTTCACATTTGGCGAATATCGCCAGGCGAATTTCAAAATATAACGCCAGGCGAAAAAACAAAATTCGCCGTACGCCCATTGATCGTCACACCTGTTCACACAGTCCTCCGATATAGAAACGATCTGTCGGATGCGCTTTGATTTTGACATTGTTTTCAAAATGGCGGACGTCGAGATGGAGATCGCGAAGTGTTTATTTTTAGTCGAAAATGTTATAGTAGAGGTTAAAGGTGCCTTTTAATTAAGGTAACAAACACCACAAACCAACAACAAAGATAATAGCTGTCACGAAACGGGAAACATTATAAAATTTATAGGTTAGAAAGTTTTTACGGACGCACATCTACGCATGCGCAAATCGTTCAACCAGAGAAAAAGTTGGAAGGTGGTCAACTCGAGACGATATCGTTTCTACTGGTTTTTATCGTTTCAGACTAGCTGTCATTTTGTTCACACGGTTCAAATGGCTGGCGATATTTAGGTGCCCTGGCGATATTCGCGAAAGTGAGAACACCACATTAGTTGATATTTTCAACCGACGGTTCTTGGTGTTGAATTAATTATATATAAAACACTTCTTGGTATATCCACTGTGACTCATCATCAGGCTAGCGTAAAGGTTAGCATAGTCTTTAGCTACCTGATGATGAGATCGGAAGCTCTTGAAAGCCGGCTCGGGTCCAATAAAAAGTCACAGTGGATATACTAAGAAGTGTTTTATATACAATTAATCAAAGCAGAGCCCGTAGACAATTTGTACTTGGCGATCGCCTACAAACGAATTTTCGTCAATAACTGCAACAATAACGCATAATTATACGGTACGTGTAGGTAGATTGTCGAAAAGTTCGCCAGTAGACGATCGCTAAGTACAAATTGTCTACGGGCTCTGATTATCATAAAAAATTCCAAAGAAACTATGAAAATAGTCAAAATATATATGTATATACAACATAAAAATAGAAAGAATATTCAAAAGTAAAACAAAAGTTTTCAAAAACCTATAAAAAAATACCCTAAAGACTAATAACGAAATATGCAAAATTGCATTCGCATATAATCCTATTTTTGATAATTACTAACGCAAGTGGCACTGCTCTACCAATATTTCTAGACGTTTTGTAGTTCGTCACGTTGTTGTAACAAAACAGTATGTGTGTAATATTGAATAGTAGGTGTGTTACGAGTATTATTATTATTTACATATAATATGCAAATTATCGACTTATTAGTATTGTTATTATTACCAAGCATAATATCATAATAATAATATTGATGAATAAATTTAATGCGGCAATTCTCTACCGTCTTAGAAATAGTTGATGTTGTGTACTGCTGATGTGATGAGAAAATCTATTAAGAGGAGGTAATTGTTTAGTAAGTTTGTTTGCTAGTTTATGTAAGACAGTTTAGAGTCAACGTTAAATCAAATACTTCTTTAATTTTAAAAAGTTCTTATTATGAGTAAATCATTATATTCATTTAAATAATTATTTCATGGCATTACTTACATAGGTTTTATATAAAACTTTTTTTTTTTTTTAAATAAAAAAAAAACATTATATTCATTTAAATAATTATTTCATGGCATTACTTACATAGGTTTTATATAAAACTATTTTCGTTAATATCGTTTCCTAAAAAAATGCTTTGATTATACCTAATATCTTATTTTTTTTTTATTTTTATTTATTTATTATTCCAATAGAGCATACAAAATTAACATAAAAAACAATATAATGGAATATATTGCCCCACTAGATTAAAATCTGTTCTGGGGCAATACTAGAAAAAAATACATATATCAAAATACAATTTTTCAAATATGACTTAAAATACAATTCTTTTATGTAAACTTGAATAAGAGTTAAAATAATTCAAAATACATAATGAAATAGCATGTCATACGTCAAGTCATTTAGAATGTGCAAATAAGATTAATGTAAGAGTAAGTCAGTTATTGTATTATGTTCTTCAGGTCTCTCTCAGACTCCCTTCTTCCCCTGTCCATAATTTTGGATTAATTTCGAAAATAACTCTTCAAAAATATAATGTTGTACGATTACCTGCCTTTCGTAAGACACTCGAAAACTAACAGAATAAAATGAGAAACCTATTGTCTGCCGCAGACTCTTCTGGTAACATAGGTGATTTTAGAAGCATGTTATGAAAAACTTTTACCCCAACTTCGCCGTATAAATTCTTCACAATATCAAAAAGAAGTTGCAAAGAATTTTCTCATACAACTGTTTAGTAAAATATTACTGACGACTACCAGAGAAGTGATTTTGTAATAACTGTACTACATGAATTTTCTGTATGGGAATTGTTTCATGTAAAAGCGTTGTGCGAAATTAGGAACATTACCTCATAATTTTAACTTAACTCACAGACTATTCATACTGAATTTTTGTATGGTAGAATTAAACTTTATAATATTATATTCACGTGTAGTAGTGTACTCATCTGTGATTATAAATATTTCAATAATTTATGCATATTATGGATAATTTTTCGTAACAAAACGCTGCGAAAAATACCCATGTCTCAAACGTGCTTGTAAATATCAGTAGATGTGTTGAAATCGAAGTCATGTTTTGAGTAATATTATTAACACTAAATTGTCCATTGAGTTATCTCTCATCGCATTGAAATGTAAATTATACGACCATCTTTAAAAACTTGAAATATGAACTTTACAATTCGAATAAATATTCGTGGCTTAATTTTGAAACGTTGACAATACATGCTGTATTTCGATACTGATTGTTCAATCAGTGGATACATTCTATATAAAATAATATATAAATATCTTCTTCTACATACCATTGGTGCCATGCATTTTTTGTTATATAAAATAAGTACGATTGTTTGGGCACATAGAATGAATGAATGAAATCAGAATAAAAGACTGAGAGGAATGGTGCTAGAAAACGTAGCTATTCGAGAATTAAATGGCAAGACTATATAAACCAAATCCTCGACGAACATGTGCTGAACTCATTCAATAGGAGAGTATGTATGAGGAATTGTATGACAGTGACAGAAGCGAAAAGTGTATCCGAGTATTGCAGTAAGTTGCGCTCATCCTTTCTGCCTACACCGAAAGCGATGATGATGATGATTATGATGATAAATTTTGTATTTATTTTGCAGAAAAGATATTACAGAATGTTTCAATATTTATTTACTATTTCAGTGTGACCAGCATTTATTATTTGGTTTTTCTTCTTTTTCTGCTGTTATTGGGGATTAAGAAAATGTAGAAACAAACATTTATTTTTTTTAGAATAAAGTATAGCTTCGTTAAACGAGTTAACTTTTATTTTGTAAGTAACAACACAGTATATAGCAATATTAGTTTGACAATGACTTTGCAAGTCAAAACCAGGTCACTATATAATTAAAAAAAGTCAAATTTAAACCATCTATATTTCTAAATATAAATCAACAATTGATTCATTTGAGATTAATTTAAAAACACATCACCTCATTTGGATCCATAGAAGTACTAATGAAAACAATTCCTTAAACAAATTCAGTGAGTCATATTAACTATCCCATATCGTGTAGTCAAAACATGACCTTTTCTAACAATAGTTAAAAGCAACAGTAAAATTTTATTTCTTTGTAACAATGGTTTAGTTTCACTTTCGAGACCGTACCCACAATAGTAATAATGGAATAAAGTATAAGTAAGTATATCAATATGATTATAAACTGAATAACAGTTTCGTTTTCAACATTAAGAACTTCAAGGGCATTAATATAAGAACTTTATTATCATCTGTTAATGTTTGATTTGTTCATTGGTCAGTCGGCAATAATTTATCTATTCATTTATTTATAAAAGTGATGAAATGTTTCAATAAAGAATATTGTGCAAAGCAGTGTACCTAAATAAATAATAATAGAGTCTCATTCATATTGTTATAAATAAAAACATATTTGCCTTTTTATATAATAATTGGTTCATATAGTTTATAATACTCAATAGTTTGAGGGCTTTTTTGCTAACATTTATTGCAATCAATAGAAAATTGATAATGTTTGACATTTGCAGTCTATCGATGTTTGCACACATTTTTATAATAAGTAAAAGTAATAAATATGAACTTTATTTAGACCAAATTGTTTATATTTTATCCACAGTGTACAAGTTTTCCCTTGAAGTGAATAGAGAAGATAAAATATAAAAAAAAAATCAGGTATTAGTTTACGGTTCTAAAAGTATATTTTTGGTAGAAACTCATTGTTATCAATATTTTCTTTTAACTATACTATTTCATTTTTTTCACAACTGGAAAAGTCAGTAAACTCACCGTATGATGAGTAAAGTTGAGTTATGATAATCAAAAATAATGATAAAAAAAATGAAAAATAATAACAAATTCCCAAATGATAAGTAATTCGCCTTCTTCACGCGTATAAATAATACGATTTTTATGCTGGATGTGTGAAAAATTAATTTAAAAAACAAAATACCATAAAAGATATAATTTGTTAACAAACCCTAAACAAGAAAATGAACAAAAGTTATAAGATAGGTAGTAAATTGTTTTTTTTTTATTATTTAATTTAGTACAGTACATATTAACTAAATGGAATTGAATATAAGAACTACTCATTTTAAAATAAGTTGGCGCATAAATTTATATATAAAATAAAAATTACTATACATTACGCAAACTTATAGTTCTATCATGATTTCCAAAGAATCTGATTCCTTTATTGTTACCGTTAGTACCTATGCCAATAATTCACAGAGCATTTTCTTTTTTTTCACACCTGAATAACTTCTTAGTGACCTTCGCATGGTATTAATTCATTTGTGTTTGTAAAGATTGTTCAACTATTTTATCATTGTATAATAAATACAACAAAAAAGAAAATTGATGATAGGTATTTGCAATCGTATTAAAGATTCTCAATTTGTTATTGATAAATCATAAACAAAACGAATTCAGTTTTTTTCACCCTTTCAATATAGTTATTGTTTGATCATTGTTATAAAACATAAGCAATAGAAACCACCAATGTTTAAAAGTTAACAGAAATACACATTCATCAAAAGATTTGATTATTATATGTTAGGAAATACAAATTGTTTAAGTTTTGTTATTATTAATATTAAAGTGACTTGGTTTCTACTTAGTAAGTCATTGTCATATCCAAAATTTGTTAATCGAAAGCTGGTCAAAACCTAAAAATAGTAAAATACAAACCATTTGTATTAATTCACGTAAATTAATATGTAATTTTACAAAATAAATGTCAACTCAATCCAAAGATTTGATTATGTTTCATATAGTTTGTCTTATCTCTCTATGAACTAGACCATGTTTTTAATTCTGGTTGATGAATCAATATGATTTTTTTTATAAAGAAATAATGATTGAATTTGAAATCAACTAAGCTCGTCAATAGCGTCGGTTAAAAATATCACGATTGCTATTTTAAAAAAATGAAGTTAATGCGTAATTATATAGTTAACTTTGTTTGAAATTGTCATATCATAATATTCTTCCTATGTTTTTTTCCTGAATAGTTTTATGAATAAATTTGTCCGTCTCAAATAATTTCCAAGTAAAACAAAAATATAAATAGATAATAACTATTGCTACGAATCAATATAAAAATCATTTGCGGAACATTAAACACTGTTCAACACGTTGACGAATTTCTCAATGCGTAGAGAAATAACTAACTAACTAACTAACGTTTCAATAATAAACCAAGAAGGCTCTTAGACTACATCGTATTCAATGATTTCGTAAAAATAATCTATGAAATTTCCTTATTGCAGAAGGTCGATTATATCACTAGCTAATTGTTATTTTTTCTGATTAGATCTAGTTATTACGAAACTCTGTTATTTGCTGAATTTTATATTTGTTTACTTATTCATATTTTTCTTTTTTCCAGGTAAGGGTCACATATTATCATTAATATCTTTGAACTTTTACACCGCAACCAAAAAGTCTGATATAAGCTGAAAATGTGAGTATATATTTATCTAACTACTTTTTTTGCAGTACAATCAAGATAAAACACGTATTATTTTACCTTGTTATCTTTTTTATTGTTTCGTTGTACTCAATATTTTTTATAAGTCGGTTTTTATCGAATTCAATAGATCTTCAAGATTTCAACATTTACTACACTTTCAATGGTTCTTCTAGAGCACAAAGAAGATATCGATAGAAATCTAACATATTATACTTTTTCGTGTTAAATAAAAACTATAAAGCCATAATTTTGCAAACTTTATAAAAAAAACTAGATTGTTTATGTGTTAATAAATATAATAAAATAAAAAATAACTACGATTTAAATTAGTCCAGCAGATAAAATAAACAAAATTTACTTTGAAGATACGAGAAAATATGATTAATACGTATTTGATGAACTAGATAAACAGTAACTTATCTTCATTAATCGATAGAAATACTTATAATAATTATTATCGATGGATGTTCATTAATTTAATTGTAATAACAAGTAACATACGGTTGTTGTGAAGTGATTTTACATTTACAATATAATTAAAAGTAAACATGTTTGATTCCTCGCTAATTACAATGTATTTCTCAGCGTTAATTGTCTCTACATAAATCTGTACTGTGAGTTTAACGAGTGCTAAAATATTAACAGGAATTTAAGAACAAAAATTACCTGTTTAATGCATTCTTCTATATAATTTATTCGAATTTGGGTGCTTTGCCATAAAGCGGAGGAAGGAATATATTCTTCCTATTTATTGGTAGGATGTAAAAAATAGATGAATGCGAAGAGGATGCATGTGCCTGAAAGAGGCGGTTTAAGAAAGCGCTGACGTTTGATTAATAATTAAAAATATTGTTGATTAATCGCGTTGAATAGGAGAAATCGGCGTGCGTGTATGGGAAATTGTATGAATTTGGAGGTAGCGAAAATAGTATGTAAGGATAGGTTGGTCTTAATAGTGTTCCATCTTTTCTGCCGCCCCGCTTGGGTGAATAAGTTTTTATTTATGTAGAAGATTCCCTAAAAGAAAAAAATACAGTATATAAATTTACATGACAAATTGTTGTTTCTGATTCCCGTTTATATTTAACATTCCTCGGACAGTGTGCGTTATATTATAAACATTTAATATTATTATGTATTATCTACTATAATAATATTATAGTCTATAAATATCTTTGGATGAGAGTGATTCTATATATACAAGACAAGTGGGAAATAGAAACTTTACATTGTATGTCCCAGATGTTCTTTAACCGTGGCATAGCGATTATTGATTCACATCGACTCTTGAACAGTACACACAGATCGCATACATACAGCATCTGATTTATCTGTTATTATGGACTAGCTCATAAACCCGAACGATTCTTGACAAGCTACGTTTACCTTTAGGTTATTTCGAAGTGTAAGTTTTCAAGTGTCCGGTTAGAAGTAGGTGTTCAGAAAATAAAGAAAAATTTCAGCAATGGGGTTCGCCACTCACCCTGGACGACTTAATTATTATTGACACAAAGAGAACAGATTGGATTGAAATGATTTTGGTGAAAAAAAAATGTATCTCTCACAAGTGGGATAGCAAGTTAACTAACAAAGATGTACAAATGAGGTTTCATTGAGAAAACTAAAAACGAAAAAAAAGCAAAAGCAAGTTGTCTACCAATTTGTGAAAAATTTGGTATAAAAAGAAAAAAAATCCCAATGCTAGTATTTTTGATAAAACGGTGGAAAAATTTTCAACAAATTAATTGCAAAATTTACGTAGAGAAGCTTTTAATGTGATATTATTATAATATATGAGTGTTCAGAGATCAAAAGTGACATTAAATTAACTAAGTATAAAGGAATGTAAATAAAATTGTATTTTCCAAAATAATGAAATCCTGTAAAATTTGTGTGAAAAACAGCGGAGCAATCAATGTTAGTATGAAAATCCGGCAAAATTCAAATAATTTTTGGGCTGTACCGATATTTTACTACAAAAGTTTTTGTCCAGTTTTGATACCAAACTACACAAGATTGAATAAAATATGAAGTTTAGAAGATTCTATTCTATTTTTCTTAAGCCATCCACTCGTTTGCGAATGATTTAGGAAGTGTAGATAATTAAGTAACACATTCCTCCATACCTATCAATGAACGCCATAAAATATTATGCTAAGATAACGTTGTTTATTTGCATAATGTTCTCTTGTTTACGTTATTGTGTATTCTTCCGATAAGCGTGCGTAACTAATTTCTTCATGGAGAATAACGAGATGGGTAAATTATTTATTTATGTATTGATCGGCGGCGGTGAAAACTAATCATGGAAACCCTTCATAAGAAATACATGCTATATACATGTTCACTATCGCTGTCTGCTCAACCTGTCACGGCTTTCATTCTTTGCGTACCAGAAATCAATCTTTAAATATGGAAATTTCCCTGAAGATGAAGAGTTTTGCGTGTTTTGTTCTTACAATAATTAACCATTGTATTTTAGGTTTTATATGTAAATTTTAACACATGAAACTATAATTTATCATATAAGGCTTAGAAAAGATAAGCAGAACAAAATATATCAGGATAATGAACGGATGTGATAGAACACTGTCGGATGTGACAGTGTTGTGGACAGAATGCGTGTAAACAATTAAAGATGGTTTGGGCATGTTGAGCGAATGCACGATGAAAGAATGACGAAGAGAATGTATTTATCTGAGAGAGGGAGTGTGAGAAAGCGCGGACGTCCAAAAACCACGTGGCTTGATCACGTGGACACAATCAATTGTAGTAATACAACTTAGGTATACTAGAACAGAATATTCTTATTAAACTAGCGTTCCTAATTATTTATCTAGGCAGCACTTTATACAGTCTGGGGCCCCAGAATACCCGTTGCTTAAGAGCAGTTCTGAATTCAAAAACGAACCACACGTTAATTAGAAGTAAATGTTTTCATACAGGTATAAAATCTAAAAGAAAACAAGGTCGTGATACATAGTTTATTGCTTAAATTGATTAATTTATTAATAAATTATTTAACACAATTATCATCTAATGAATAATTTGATAAGATATCATTACAAACGATAAACGAATATTTTATTTGACAAATTCCATCGGTTTCACCTCTAATACGTAAAACACGTACAGTGTATACATACAAAATACTACGTATGCTCTGTTAGCTGTCTGTTATATTGCAGTATATACATATACTCACCATTTTAACGGTTGGTTAGTCGACTGGTGAGTAATATTTTAATAGATATCTATCATAATTCACTTTTCAATTTCTCACAGCTAACTGCAAACAGAAACATGATACAGCTTTTCTTTATCCGGTCGCATCTATATCATAGATATCATCGTGGTTTATCTATGCATTTATGTTTGCAGAAATTAAACACCTTGTCAGCTCGGTAGTTGAGAAACGTATTTTTTTTTACATAATTATAATGAACAAATCTGAATAGAAACTTATTACAATAGGTAGATTATAAACTCTGCTCGTGAATGACACTAGCGTATCGAAACCGGTCGCAGACCTATATAATAAATCATAAGTGATTATTTAAATACATAGTGAATAAAACTCATTATCTAATCATGTCGCGTAATTATCACATAGTTAATGCCAAAAACATCGAAAATATAATAATATGTACCTAACTTTATTTACAAAAATAACTATGTACGTGTTTTTTGTATAAGTGCTTCTATCAGACTTCTATAAGCGTGTACACAGATATTGTTATAAATTTATATCCTAATTTTTTGGACGTCAAACCGGAGACTTTAGTGAATCAAGCTAATAGCGATAGCGATTGTACCACGTGAAAGCTTAAATAATCACATTGAATGTTTTGGCGAAAAGGCTGTCTGTCTATCATGCAGATTTGTAGGTATTTGTTTTAGCTTTAAATGAATATTGCTTTAACGACACCTTTACAAACTTAAATTATCAAGCATAAATTAAATAGAGTCAATGAATAGTTTTATCTTGCTAATTTAAATTAACAGATGTTCCGAGTTCAATTTCATGTCGGGTCATTTATGTCATTAACCACTTTACACACAATCTCATTCAATTTCCAAACTTACATATTATAGAAATCAGATTAATAATTTACAACAAATTATCTTAATTTATTACTTCTTAGTCTTGTATGTATTAAATCTGCGTAACACTTCTGTCTTACTTTATAAATCTGTAGGAGTTTTGTATGGACGCGTGTCGAAAACGTGTATTTGTCTTAATGTATCTATGTATGTACATTGATATAATAATATTGATGTTATATTAAAATAACATCACATAGAACATTAAATTTGTAATATTTGTAGATTACTGAAATAATAGTTGTGACTTGGTAGAGTACTTGGAACTGTTTATGAACGTGAGATGATTAATATACAGAGGAAAAGAGGTGAAATGAATAACTGAATTTCTTATATATGCAGAAATGTGCAATACTAATTAGTTTTTTTTTTTTATTTATTTGTTTAATCTGTACACTGAGTACAAACAATTACATAAAAGGTCAACATTCAAGTTAGATACAATCAATATACATAGGGCGAGTTTATCGCAAAGGCGCGATCTCTTCCAACTCACCAATTTTTTTAAATCTTAAACTTATTATTTATGGGTGCGTGGTTCGATCACAAGTGCTGGCAAACTCCTTTTTCACGACACAAGCTGAGCTTACTGTGAAAGGTGTGCAAGGTTGTAATTGTTTTTCATTATAAAAAAATATCTTCTTAACAAGAATTATAATTATAAAATTAAAAACTTTTAATTTGTACAAAAGGCTTGCATATTGCTTTGAGGAAAGTCTTCGACTAAATCAAATATATTTAATATATGTATGTATATGTTTTAACATAATTTATATATATATATATATATATAATGAGTTACAATCCATTGGATTGGTCTGCAACGAGTTTTGACTTATTTCTCCACTCCTCCCTATTCTCAGCTAGTCTCTTCAACTCCATATATGAGCCACAGCTCATGTCCCTCTTCAGTTGGTCCATATAGGCGTCTCTCGGTCGACCTCTGCCATTTGTGCCTTCGGTCCTGCCCTCTGCGATTGCGATGAGCAGTCCTGGGTGCCTGATGTTGTGGCCAATCCAATTAGCTCGTTGTTGGCAGATTCTTTTGAGGAGTTGCCTTTTTTCGCCAACCCTGGTTAACACTTCTTCGTTTTCGACGTGTTCCGACCAATGAATCTTCAGCATGCGTCTATAGCACCACATTTCAAATGCCGCTAACCGTCCGCCTTCCCTCTTGCTGATGGTCCACGTCTCGCATCCATATAACAAAATGCTCCACACAAAGGCTTTAGTGAGATTCTTCCTCACGCTTAGATCAATATTAGGGGATTCTAATATTTTGGATTTTTTGTTAAAGGCAATTCGTGCCTGGTTTATTCTGCTTACAATTTCTGATTTGGAGCGTCCGTCCTGGTTTATTCTGCTGCCCAAGTACACGAATTCTCTTACTTGTTTGATGCTCACTCCATTTATGGCAATGTTCGCAGTCGCTTCCTCCCTTCCAACGACCATACATTTTGTTTTATCTTTATTTATTTTCATGTTGTACTTTGACAACAGTATACTTTCCATTTTCCCTAAGGCTTCGTTCAGCTCCATCTCGGAGTCTGCGAGCAGTGCTATGTCGTCTGCATATCTAATCATGTCGACTTTTTTCCCATTTATTTTTACTCCTGTCCAGTTCTTCATTTCTTCTCTGAGTTCATCAATAGCTCGCTGTATATAGCAGTTAAAGAGTGCTGGCGACATTGAGCATCCCTGTCTCACACCTTGTTCTACCCTCGCTTCTGCGCAGCTCTCTCCGCTTTTAATTACAGCCATTTCATTCTTGTATAGGCTCCAGATTGCTCTTCTGTCCTTATAGCTCATTCCTATCTGGTTTAGAGTCTTAAAAAGTTGTTCCCATTCTACTTTATCGAATGCTTTTTCTAGGTCGATGAATGCTACATACGTGTTTCTATTTACTGTTATTCTCTTTTCAAGAACAAGTCTTAGACTCAGAATTGCATCTCTTGTACCTGTCTCTTTGCGGAATCCAAATTGATCTTCTGAAAGTGTTTCGTTGATTTTACTTTCCGCCCTTTTCATTATAATGTTAGTGAGTATCTTAGAAGCGTGTGATATCATGCTTAATGTTCTGTGTTGTTCGCACTTTGTCGTGCCTGTTTTCTTAGGTAGCGCTCGTATCAGACATTTGGCGAAGTCCTCAGGTATCTCTCCTGTGTTATATATTTTGCAGACAAGCTTATACAAAGTGTCAAGCATGCCGCTTCCTGCGCATTTAAGCAACTCTGATGGGTTATCAAATTAGGTCAATACCTGGTGCTTTGCCGTCTTTCAATTTTGATAAGGCATTATCAAATTCACTTCTTAAGATGTCATCTCCATTATTTTCTTTGTCATATTCTGTTTCCAGTGCTTTACTTTCCTCAAGTATGTTCTTTCCTTTGTAAAGTTGTTCTAGGTATTCTTTCCACCTTTTAACAATCAATTCATCCTCAAACAGTAGTTTGCCGTTTTGATCTTGGATAGCACATCGTGGTTGTGTCTTATCATTGAAAAAATTCTTGACTTCAGAATATGCAGTTTCAAATTTCCTTTGTTTTATATTTCTGTTGATATTCCTGCATTTTTCTTGCAGATAGCATTCCTTTCTCAATTTGGACTCCCTGTTGATTTTGTTTCTCAAGATTTTATATTCCTTTTTTCCTTCTTCTGCTCTCGAGTTCTTTAGCCTCCTTCTTTCTTCAATCATTTCTAATATATCGACCGTAATCCATTCTTTCTTAGCTTGCGGCTTTCTTTTCTCTATTACCTCATCTGCCGCTGTAGTAATTTTCTCTTTGATTTTCTCCCATACTCTGTTTGCACTTTCATTGCTCTCAAAATCGCAAACCTTAGTTTTTTCGTCGTATTTCTCTTTTACTTCTTTTGTTTTTAAAAGCTTTAAGTCCCATCTTTTTGTGGTTCTCTTCTCGAGCCTTTTGAATTTCAGTATGGTTTCCGCCACAACCATATTATGGTCGCTATCAATGTCCGGGCCTGCATAGCTCCTGCAGTCTTTAATTTGGTTTCTATACCGTTGCCGCGTTAAAATGTAGTCAATCTGCGACCGGAATCTGTCTCCGGGAGATTTCCACGTATAACGATGTCTAAAGTGGTGCTGGAACCATGTGTTTGCTATAACCATTTTATTTTTGGCACAAAATTCAATAAGACGGTTGCCTCTATCGTTTCTAATGCCCAGCCCATACGCTCCTACGATTGATCCCTCTCTTTCTTCCCCAACTACTGCGTTCCAGTCTCCCATTACAATCACATTTTCCTCAGCTTTTGTGTCATCTAGCAATTTCTGGATGTTTTCGTATATGCTCTCAATTTCTTCGTCGCTATGGCTAGATGTTGGCATGTAAACCTGAATGAGTATTGTATCTACGGGTCTGGTGTCTAGCTTGACTAAAATAATTCTACCTCCATACTGAACATACCCCTTTACTCTCCTCCCCAAATCCTTACTTAACATGATTCCTACCCCCCTTGCCCCGGTTTCCCCTCTATACTACCGCTATGGATCAGTCGAAACTCTCCCGTCCACATATCTCCAGGATTAGGCCATCTCATCTCAGAGATTCCTAACGCGTTTAATTTCATTTTCTTCATCTCTTCTTTTAGGTTGTCAAGCTTACTGTTCTGCAGCAAAGTTCTGACGTTCCAGGTGGCGTATCTTCCTTACACATAAAAGTTATATAATAAGTAATATAACATAAATTTAACAAATATAGATACAAAACATGGTTAATATAAGGCACATGAGTATATCTTAATTATATAAAATTTCTTAATAATATCGGTAATTAGTTAAAATGATCAATCGTCTTTCAATCTGGAGATTCTTATTACTAGAATAAGTAGGTATGCTAGTAACAAGTGTTCACCGTAACAAAGTCCAGACGCACTCCCATAATAATGAATATATTATATATTTTGTGGGGGTATCTGTCTGTGGTTAATAATATTATATTTATGAAAATGCGTAGGTAATAACACATTATATTTTTTTGTTTACTAAAATACTTAACTATCTATGTACTACTACTGCAACTACACCATCACAGCATATCCCACAAGTGAGGTAATCAGCAGAAAAAGTTGCATGCAATAAACATACGTGTCGTCCTCTCCGTGCCAACAAAAACTATGACATTCAGGATGAGTGGTAAGCCTCATAGCTGAATATTAGGTGAAGAATGTTTTTATTATTCACTGTCTGAAAATTTACTGAAAAGAGTGTGAGATCAATTCTTTGTCGGATGCTCCATTGCATGTCGAAAAAAGGTTTCCAATAAAAATTGTCAATTTTTTTTTTCATCAATTGCTTTTCTAAAATTGTTAGAGTTCTTTGAATGTGAAATCGTGAAAATACGAATATATTAAATATAGATAGAATGTATTCGATTTCATTCAAGTAATACTGAAATTAACAAGTAACAATATTGATCGAAAACAATAATAATGTTATGCACTCTTAAAGTTGGTCCACATATTATTATAGACGCGTTCACTCTACAAGCATTTTGCATGTCGAAGAAACTAATAATATTTCATTAATAAATACAAGAAATAATATGTAATTTCCCATACATAAACTCTTCCTTATAAAAGATAAAGTTATGTGAAGATGAGCTCTAAACACGAACATGGAAATACTTGGAGAGGCTGAATACCTGCAGCTACAGCTGTTAGAGATTATAAATGTAGCTATTATAAATTGTTCTTGCTAGATGATGGATCAATACGAAGTACAGCCTATCTGATCAACTAATAAATACTTGTATTCGTTCGTGTGTCTCAAGGCAATCTTTCCACATATTCAAATTAATCTATTTCCTCAAATAAGCACATACAAACTAATACAGTTCAAATTTCCGTATGGTTATACGATTAATTCCACTTTGTCACTTAGATACAAGGAATTCAAATCCTATCAGATCTTTTAAAAGCAGAAGAAAATCCCAAAGGCGTTTCATAATAATATAACTCAATCTATACACAAATTTCTTTCATAAAACCAAATATTAAGACAATGGATCGATCATCGATGAGAAAGGGTATTATGCGTATAGGTGATTTAAATTAATTAAATTTTTGTATAGTTTATACATAACTTGATTTATTTTTCTCTGCTATTGTAGAACAATGTCACAATTGACAGGTTTACTGGGTTTCCTTCAGGCAATAAGCACGTCAGTTATATGTAGCTTTTATTACAACAATATTGAGTTTATTAAAAAGAGATAATTATCTCAATGCTCCTACAATAAAAGCTGTATTATATATAATCATATTTTTTTAAGAAAACATTGCTTAGACTAAGACATAGTATTTCAACTTTGTGAAACAAATTTCCGTTTGCCATTACATTATTGTAAAGGTTTTACCAGTTTTGACACAGTTTAAGGTATTTTTCAGCATCCTTTAAAAACTTCGCATAGGAGTTTTTTTTGTTAATTTGTTTTATAATAAATATTTTTTTATTCGTTAAGGCCAAGCTTATTGAGCTAGTAATTATAAAATGCACCTTAAAGAATTTTCATACAACTTGCAGTATGCAGTAATCGTGAAAAAGAAAATTGTACACAATTTGTTGATCTGTAAACTTACCTAGAGATAAAAATACAATGCATAGGATAGAAACTCTTAGTGTTGTAAGATGTAAAAAATAATTATTACATAGTGATAATCTCGCCACTGCACATCATTATAATGTCTTTTATATTATGTTGCTTTTATTTGAATGATTTTCTCTTGAGAAGCAATTGATGATGTGTGAAAAAGTACTTTTGTAGCTTTCGTAAATATTCTATAAATTATTGTTCTTCTGTTTTATGTATGAAACTAACATATTATGTAGGTGTGTAGAGGTGTTATACAGATTTCTTATAATTTTAATTAAAGCTTTATGACTATGTTAATAGTTTTAAAATATATAAAAATTAACATTCTTCTTAATATTTATCATAAAAATACAGAGTTAGTACTAATTACCCTGATTATTTGAACTGGATTTTTTTAACACCTATGTGTTCTGTGAAATAGTATGATTTTTTTTTTAGAATGAATTTTAGATGTTCGTTGATCAGTTATAAGTTGTTACTTGATACTTGATTCAAGATACTGTTATTGTATTTAATGATATTATTTATTATTAAAATTCAATGATACACTTCATATTACATATATGAATAGAAATAACAAGCAGATTTTAAAAAATAAATAATGAATTTTCATACATTAAAGTGTACCCATAATTAGATCATTTGCTTCATTCACAGTATCAGTGTTTAGGTAATAGAATGCCACAGTAAAATTAGTGAGCGACAAAAGACGATCGCTGAATAAAAATCAATAAAATATAAGAAAATATTTCTTTCTTAATTTCACAATTTGTTTAATTTCAATAAACCCACAATATGTATCATACTATGGGCTTATTGAAGTGGTGCATTTTTTTACATTATATGTATGTATAATATTGAGTTGCCCAAATATTAATGGTACTGAGAGTTCAATCAAATATTATATTAGAGTATAAAATAATTATGGTCAACTATGAAAGACAATACATAAATAATTAAAATCTGTATTAAGATAAACAAATACACTGTATTTGAAATAATTGATATTGTACTAATATTTCTCCTCTCTTTGTTTTCAGGTAAGGATGCAAATTCATGACACACTAACAAAAAGAAATAAAGGAAGTGGTAAGAAAACTGAAAAACGTCGTAGGTATTTCACACGCTTTTTGCAAAACTTATGCTATATTTTGACTAGAAACGTAACCAAAAATAAATTATACTAAACTTGCCAAACTCAAGTTCGTCTCCAAAGCATTAACCTTAGAATAAAATAATGATTTATTTAGCCTTTTTTGTATTCTGACTACAAGCTAAAACTGACAAAACTTCGTTTAAATTCAATGCATTTAAAGTGCAGTACGTGATTATACCGCTAATGCGCTATTTCCTCCAACTAACAAAAAGTTCAATATAAGTCCACGCAAGAAAATCTGATGCAACAACAAAATTTATATATAATTTTAAAATAGCACAGCATTAGATATTCAAATCAAAACAATATTTAGTAATTTCCCGTGGCATTATTTGCTTTGCAAGCCCTTTTAACAGTTTCCGTTATCAAGCTATGCACGATAAGAGCGGAAACTCTATAAAGCTAACTTGCAACAATAATGTAAGGTCACAATGTGGATAAACTGTATATTGTGGTTTTATTTCAATATCTTATTGTAATGAACTTCCACCAAGAACATTCTGTCGATAAGTTGAACTTGGACACAAAATAATATATTTTCACTTTCTTGGAAACTTTCGAAATTCTCGTTCAGAACCACCGTTGTCCCACAATAAATATTGTAATAACCATATAATACTAATAAGACAATTAATTATAAAATATTGAGTCAAAAGAGTCACGTGAAAGCTCTGTTCACAACCTACATCAACTTAACACACATTAAATATAAATAATAATAATATATGACCAACTTAATAGAGAACTTTACTTGGCTACTTATATTTTATTAATTATTTCGTGTAAAAAAAAATACCAGTCAGATTCATCGATGAAAATAAAAAAGAGAAATTATCAACAGACGAATATGAGTACTCCATTGCTCTTTATTGGGTGAGCTATCGAAATTTAATAATATTGTAAGTATAACTAGGTTGGCAGCGGGTTTCGAACCACGCATCTTCTGCTCAAATACTCTACCAGCAAGGTACCATTAAAAATGAACAGCTCACCAAAACATGTCTTCATTAAATGTGCTATCTTCTTTTTCTTCTCTTCCATCTCTCTCTCTCATTTTTTTAGGATTGTGACCACCATGCCTCATGCAATCCACCATTTGTTGCTATAGCGTGCAATTTTCTACACCAAGAAGTCGCTCCATTTTATGGGTGTTCTACCCTTTTCCCATCTCATTTCCATCGCCTCAATCATCACCAGCTTCTCTAGATTGTCTGACTCCCTTTTCGTCACATTTACAGAGTATCGCACGACACTGTATCTAATTACTGACAAATTTAGGTGTATAAATACTCGTTTTGTATATTGTAGATAAAATCACATACGATACATTACATTGTATGAATACCATCAGCTGTCACAATAATAATATTTGCTTAGCGTACCTATGTATGTGGAGTATTGTGTAGCTACCTTTATTATAATATTATATATGTATCAGGTCCAAGAGCAGTAGACTGTGTGTAGTAGGCAGCACCACTTTCAACCGGTCTGATGACTTTTGCTGCCGCCATAGAAAGTGATAACACATCCATACTAATAATAAAGATATTAATAATTACATTATAAGAGTCATCGCACAATGGTAAATGGCAACACTATTAGATTATTCACCCGGAATTGTGAAAAGTGAATAATTCTGAACCTACGTAAAAACCATATTTTCTTCACACACTTTTAATTAGTTTTGCTTTTTATTTTAAATATTCTTCAAAGGTAAACAACTATTTTACGGCAACATATTCTAAAGAATAGATAGAGTGATCCTCTGTAAAACATACCAGCCGTTTTAGATTATGAGACAATAGAGGACGATGGGGCTTCCTACAGGACGAATCCGGAGCATGTGACTGTAGTGCAGCACAGACCATGCCACACTTTTTGGAATGTCCATTGTGCCCTGTCACATGCACTATGGAGGATATTTTTGACGCATCTCCACCTGCTGTGCGTTTTGCACAGTACTGGAGATCAGTTTGATTGGTTTTTATTCTGGGTTTCGACACGATAAATAAATAACTTAAAGATTTATTTTATTTTATTTCAGCTATCCAAAGGGCTAATCAGTTAATGTAGCTATATTTTAGTTATTTGTAATTTTATAATTTTTTTAATATGTTATACGAGTATTTTGTCCAATATCCAGCAATTAGATTAAACAAAATAAAATTAAAAAATTACATAAAAAATATGTTTTGAATACTCTTGTCGACCGATGATAATCGGTGGAAGTTCATGTTAAGTTAATGAAAATAAAACATTCTGATGATATTGATGATATGCGACTAAATTTCTGTTATTGGTTTTGTTTCTTTTCTATTTGAATGTATTAGTGCATTTTTTATATATATTTATAGACTGATGTATTATTGATTTGTCATAGATATGTATTAAACCTATTGTAAAAGGCAAATTGCCGTTTATTGATCAAATAAATAAATAAATAATGAGAAAACGTTATTATGTGAAGGAAGATCGCCATGCCCACCTTTTTAGTTTTTTTAAACTTAATTACAGGCGGATATAATATGGGAAGTCTATTTTTAACAGTGGACTCAAAAAGGTATATGGTGACAATGATGGCCAAATATTACTATTTGTTTGAGACCAAACACTAAACATTGATTAGTAACTAAAATTATACAAAAACGTATGAACTGAAGATTTAAATAATATATTATTTGATATTCTCTTAACTGATAATGCCATAAAGTGTATACTAATTTAATACCTATGTATAATATAAAGAGGCACATATATGTAGTTATTATAGAGTCATGAACTTGCTTACACTTTACATACCACATGACCGATTAGACTATTACTGCTATAATTAATTAATTAAATGATTATTAGCATTTGTGATTTGCGGTGAGTGAAAGAAATTCGATTAATTATCATTATTTGAAATTTTCTTTTTCTTGTTTATGAATTATATAACTATACCGAAGTTATATGTCAATGACCGAATTGTTAAGATCACCTCTCCTGGTGACATTCTATATGCTGTTATGCTTCTATCACAGGAATCGTGATTTGTCAGAAACCTTACGTCTAAAGTTAGTCAGTATGGAAACCAACTATAAATAGGTATTGAATAGCCTTAAAACATGACCCAAACCAAGACTACATGTGTATAGAATATTATTAAGTATTTTTTTATTGTTTAACTCGATTTAGGTACAACGCACATAAATAACAAAACCAATCGAATATCTCGATTGGAGAACCACATTTAAACAATGTAAAATTGTGGAAAATCTAATCTAAAGAAGTGAGAAAGGTATGCTTCTATTGTTAACATAAAATGTCTCTCGATTGGTGGACCTTACATCGTGACAATGCGAATGGCGAAATTGGTGAACGTAGTCCACGGACACCGAAAGTGATCACTTAAGTCAGCTAAGAGCCAATTCGACAACGTTGGGACGCCCTTCTCACTTCTTGTGATTAGATTTTGCACAATGTTAAATTGTGTTCTCCTATTGATATATCTGATTGGTTTCGAGACTACAGGTTTTGCAAAATGTAAAGATCTTTCAGCACCTATACGCATCACTTCCCAAGAAATCTTTGGAATTGGTATGAATTTTACCTATAGGCTTTCAAATCTCCTACTTTAAAAGGCTGGTATTTGAAAACATCGCGTATAAAACATTTAAATATTCAATTCAGCCATCATAAATGTCTAACGTTTTTTTGGTAAAAGGAGGACGAGATGTATGTGCATTAAATGCGGTTGATTCACTGACTACCCAACTTATGAGATTTTATATAATTACTTTTACTTTTCCACATATTTTATGAACCTTATTAATACTAACAACAGATTAGTAAGACGTTATTACGCTGCGTATCTGCCATAATGACAGTAAAATGTAATTATTATTTTGCATATTACAAATTACAATGCATCATAATATATTGCAAACCATGTCTCATTAAATTTAATATCTTAATTACTAATCATATAAACTACATATGTTCAGCGGCAATGATGATAAATTATTTATCTTATTTTATTTATTTGGTATTTCAATATTCGCCATTTGATCCCCGACGGCCACGTCTTTTGAACACCAGCACATTCAGCCAAATATATTTTCTTGGGCATTCTGTCCTTGTTTATTCTTTCCACATTTCCAAGACGTTGTAATTTATTTACATTCATCTTGGTTATTTCACCAGTTTTCATTCCAAATTCCTCTCTTATGGCACTGTTATACACTTGATCTCCCAGATTTTTACCATGTATAGGAGAACATCTATGAGAAAAATATAATGTGGCATTGATGAAAACAAAAAACGTAAAGTTGATATTTTTAAGTTGATTCTTTACGCTAACCTGATGATGAGAGCGGAAGCTCTTGAAAGCTGCTCGCGTCCAATAAAGTCACATGGATATACTAAAGAAGTGTTTTATTTATAATTAATTTGACAAATAACGTATTCAAGAATAGAAATTATAGCCCTCAATGCTTTCTGCCTCCACTGCAAGAAGCGGCGTAATGATGATAATAATGTTAGATCGCTTTTGCCATTTTTCAAAATCTTTTCTTTATTGCAATTTGTATTGACAGAAAAAAAAACAATTAAATTGTCTTGAACTGTTCTACTGAAAACTTGTTGCATATAAATGTTGGAACCATAATAAAAAAAAACAATACTCTTGCAAAGGAATTCCAAATCACGATAATTAATGTAGGTACTTGTAATAATTTGCATTTGCATTAATAAAATACTTCTCACGAATCACCACAGACCAAAACAGGAATTAAAATAATTTAATTCCATAATTATAATTTATACGATATGTTTCAAAGTTGTTTATGAACTTAAAAAAAAACGCATATCAAACTGTACTACTATATATCATTATAAAGTCAATTCTAAAAGCTACAACTTCAATAATATACTGGACATATCGGATTTTTAAAGCTGGATAAAAAAAAATACCAACTTTTTTCAACAATCCTACATAAAAAAGAAAATCTATCTATCTATATCCTCACGCCGTATCCCAAGTGGAGTAGACAGAGAGAACGAAACGCCATATTTACCTTTCCTTGCATACTTCACTCGCTTCTTCCACATTCATTCAATTCAGGCACGCCGGTTTCTCTTACTCAACACTCGGCGATCCTTAGGAATTTGATTCACATATTCCAGCAACAGTTCTCGGATGTCTTAGATTTCTCATAACCCCTCATTCAGATATATACACTCTTTTAATCATCCTATCTTCACCCATTCACTCCACAAGTCCAATTAACTTATTTACACGCATTCTGCGCACAACAAAAATGAAAATATTGGGAATCGTCTCAAATTTCTTTACCAAATTGAAAATTTGGTGACGGGGAGAGGTATAATTTAAAAAATTGAGGTTTTTCTGAAATTCATATACTTAAACAATTGTCATCCGAGGCCCCATTCAATTTGATTCGCCCGAGGCACCGTAAAAACTAGGACCGCTATTGTAACAGAGATATTTATATCAACATAATAAATATTTCTTTATACATTATTCTCAATATCACTTTAAAATGATAAGTCGTTAATCTAATCTACGAAATTTAATTGAATTTTAATTAAACAAGTGCGATTTATTACAAGCAATAGTATAAACATATCTAATGAGTACAACGGATACCAAGTAGCAATTTATTTATTTATATCGAAGTGATAACATTTTTTGTAATAGCAATAGAATATAAGGTTCTATTCATACTAATAGTTTTTTTATCGAATACTATAAATTTAATATCCTGCAAAATGATTCTAATCAACTCAAACCTCTTGTATTACAATGGCATCATGATACGTTACAGTTCCATTTATTTTCCTTTATTTTGCCTGTAAGATGTTGTTTAGTAAAAACAGCTCCTCGAGTAAAAGACATTACACAAAGTTCAGGTTTTTTAAGGGACGAAGGGTGGGAAATAATTTCCCCTAATTTCTCGTAACTTTATCGCAATTGCCAATTTAATAGGTACAAAACGCAGTTTTTTAATTTGTTTTTTTTTATTTAATTGATACATCGTTATAAAACAGTATACTTTTTGTTGCCTATAGAGTCCATTGCAAATCTAACAGATACTGAGGAATTTCAAAAACACTCTTTACTAAATCTAGTATCATCCTGACACTTTATAAAAGCTCCTTTTGAATATTTGAGTTGGATATTAGGTTGCGTTACAAATATTATACGTAAATAAAGGGTTTATATTATTGCTATTCAAGCTTACCTACCATACTAGTTACAGGCGATCGAGGTAAAAAGTAAAAGTCTAAACTAGTTTTCCTTCCGCATTCATATTATTATTATAATAATAACGAAATAACAGATATTAAATACTGACTGATATGTAGCATTATCAGCTATTTATACGTATTATATTAATATTATTAAGTACAACCCAATATTTAGATCAAAGCCTTGTTACTGTGTTAACTCAATAAGTGCCCAACTGTTTCAATTACTATGGTAACTAGATTTTGATTAATTAATTATTACATTAGACTCGTGTGGTTTATTTAATTTTTTCGTGGCGCCGTTTTGGTATTTATTATTTTGTTGGTATTTTACGAGTAGTAATATAAATAAATTAAGGAACTGACGCAGATCGTTAAATATGTATTAACGAATAATAAGCTCCACAAACACTTTTTTATATGTTGATGATATTGGAGAATTGTCTGAATCGAATCATCGGACGTTTAGATAGTAAAATTATCAAAATGTTTTTCTCGTGGAATTTCTGACATATGCATCCCTTTATTGTTTCTTATTGAAAGAGAAGTCTTTAGTCTAATTTAGAAAAAAATAGTAAAAAACATTCGTTCTTTAATTTAATTTTTTCATCAGACATATTCCTTTCACAGTAAATATGTATCTCTCTTTTTTTTGCTAGTTTTTGAGTGGCAGGAAATAAATATTAGAGAGCTACAAGCCGAGAACTACATGACTTGACCATTTAGATCAAAATCTCAAGGACGGCCGTGTATTGAGTAAGAGAAATCGACGTGCATTCATGAGAAATTGTACGAATGTGGAAGAAGCGAAAGAAGTATGTAAAGACAAATCTATCTATATGGCGTTCCGTTATCTCTGTCTACCCCACTTGAGATACGGCGTGAGGGAATAGTATAGATATGTAGTACAGGAAATAAATATTCAAAACAAAGATTTTTTGACAAAAAGCCAAAACTAAATCATGAAAATTAGAATTACTTCACAGTAACGAGTACGCCCATTGTGCTGACAATAATTTTCTATGTGGTAATAGTACACACAACACGTCTATTAAACATGTTTCGCAGTTAATCGACCAGAAAAAAATCTCGTTCAAATTCCTTATTGGTTCTTACCACTACGACTATTGATATACTTAAATATAATCAAATAATAAATAATATATATATAAATATTATAATTTCATTTTGTCTTTTGTATTATTATTTACTTTAAACCATTATTTAAAATGTCACAATAGAAAAAAAAACTCTAAATGTGTTGCAATACGCAAATTCGACACGGTTAGATTTAAAATGAATTATGTATGATCGAGTGAACAATACAGGCGATAAATCAAATATAAGATATTATTTTGAATTTATTATTTATAACAAAATCAGATAGAACGGCTGTCCAAAATATAAATATGTATCTAACTTGAGATAAATTTTGCAACATAACCAAAGTTTAAATAGTACATACTTGTAAATTTTTTGTCATGCAGAATCTGTGAACAAAAATAAACACACTTTAAATAAATTGATTGCCTTGATAAATATAAGTTACTACTACTACTATACCATCACAGCATATCCCACAAGTGGGGTAGCCAGCAGATCAGCTGCATGTAAGAAACATGCAAACTGTCCTCTTCGTGCCAGTATAAAATCAAGACATTCAGGATGGGTGGCAAGCCTCATCGCTGAATTTAAGATGTAAAAAAAATGTCTTATTTTTTTCGAACACCTGCCTTTTACAGGACACTCGAAAACTTACAGAACAGAACAGAATATAAGTTATTTTAGCTTATAAATTGCCCACTTCATTGGTGACTTTTATAGTATGTATGGTGGATGATTTATTCGGCGCCGCTTAATGGAGCATCCATCTCTAGGGCGCGGGAAACTATGTTGGAAGAGCCATGTCTTCAACTTGCTCCTGAACGTTGTAATATACTGGTTTTTGCGAAGGTTCTCGGGGAGTCGGTTCCAGATGACGGGTCCTGCGACGCCATAAGCCTTATCATATGCTTAAGGTTACAAGTAACTCTTGCCCTGAAGATGCCGCAAGGCGAAAGCGTTCGGCAATTAGCGTTTAGTCTTTGTTAATTGTCTTAATATAAAAATAAGTTTTTAATTATTTTATACCCTGAACTTTACAGAGTTTTTAAAAACACAGAATCAATAAGATATTTGTGTTTATTCATGTTTGATATAATTTATAAGTCCGCAAGTATGTAGGTATGTTTCTCAAGTCGTGACATTTTGATCGTGATAGAAGCTTTTTGTTATAATATTAGTCCACATTATCTAGCACTACCAAATAAAATGCAAAATCATTTCTTTTTGTACAGGCATGCCTTATTACAGTGGAGTATTACAGTGTTTATTTATTCTTTTGCAATAATTTATTTAATCAAGATTAATAAAACATTCGTGGTATGAAATTATACTCCACTGTAATACTTTGTGCTACTAACAACAAAACATTATGTTGTCAATATTTGTATTTGGTTTGCTTATTATGTCAGATAAAAACACATCTGATAAAAACGTATTTGTAAAAAACACATCTGTCAAAAGCACTTCTGTTTGCCAATATATTGCCTATCAAATACTCAAATTTTATTATTTTGACTATGTTTTGCCTGTTTAGATCAACAAATAGAATAAGAAAGTGAACAATAAGTCTTATAATGTAATGCCTGTAAAACACCAATCAATTTTAGTAATACATCTTCTTCTTCTTTTGCTTGCAATAGATCATTGATCTGTTTGTTCGCAATTTGTTTCCTCTTGCGAAGCTGAAGACCAACTATCCTTCAATCTTTTAGGTGGCCTTCTAGGCAATCTTCGTCCTAGTGGAATCTCATTCGCGGCGATGTGGGCTTATCTATCACTACTCATGCGGTCCACATGGTCCCTCCAGAACCCTCTTCTCTTTCTGCTCCACCGAACGATTTCTTCTGTTTCGCAGATTTAATAATAATAATATTTAGTAATACATCAATGTATTACATACAAAAAAGTGAATTTGATGAGATTGAGATTGGTTTGATAATTTATGACTCTTGTGGGATGTATCATGATGTTTTGAGGGAATTATGATATATATTTTATAAATATTTCTGTTGATAAAATAAAGAAGTATGGATTTATCTATGCAGTTTCGTTGAAGAAGACACTGAGTCTCATTGACACTTTTTGGCAGACTGGCATGCTGTGGGATTCGCACAAATCAGGGTGCACACTAAGTAAACATTGGGTAGAAGGGAAATCATTCCCCGCTGAAAATTCTCCCAAAATCCTATGATTTTGGGGTAAGAAATGCTTGATTAAAATTAACAACACCAGATAACTTAAAGAGGGTAATTACAAAAGATTTAAAAGGTCAAAGAGCTTGAATGAGTTATTTTAAAAATTACGAAATATTTTTCAGTATAATTCGTTATTCAATATGCCTTTGTTTCTTTTAGTACTTTTGATCACGAAACTAGTTCTAACATCAGTTTTTAATAAATTATGATGTGAATTTCTTTTGTATTGAATTAGCAATAACTTTTACGTTGAATTATGCATGTTGCCTTTTCAAAAAATTAATTTTATTGTCGATGAGATTAAACTAACATTACTCAAAATTCTAAAGGAAATAGTATTCTTATTGAATGATTGAAATCAAGTCAAGCGATGCATATGAATACAAAATATAATGAAAAATACTAAGTACATTTTACAATATGGATTCCGCAATCAATCGAATTGAAGGACGCTAAGTAGGAACAACATAATTGAAATATATTAATAAAAAAATACTTAACATATACACTACATGTCTTACGTTACATATTTCTATCAAAATTAAATGAATTAATATGTATTAACTTGTAAAATATGTATTTGCGTTTGAGAACTTCGTTGTAGGCACATCCGATATTTTAGATATATTTTTAACGTTCTAATCCTTTTTGGGAATGCTAAGTAGATCTTTGTTTTATTGCTTGTTAATATTGATAATAAAACCACTAAAAACAAAACAATGCATGAATTAAAATCAATATTTGGCAAGGGCAAGATCCAGAATCTTTAACAGGAATATATTAAGCTTACGAGTCTCGTGTTTGAGTTTTTTATATAGAATAAAAATTTATAATAAAACAAACATAATGATTATAAACAGGTCATTATTTATACTTATTTTTTAAACCTATTACTTTATTGATAGACGCATGTATTAGGCGCTTAAAATCATTTAACGCTAATATTTAATTACATCAATGTAACATTAAGTGTACCATATTAATTATATGTAATATAAACAATCAATTCACAATATCAGACATGTGACAAATGGTGTATATAATTAAAGTCACGTAGATGTATCAAAGAAACCGTTATTTTGAAAGTTAACTGGGTATTGATTACATTGAATAAATGGACGAAAAATACGTGAGGAAAATATGTAATAGCTATACCTACTGTTAAAATAAAAACAAATTATTATTAGTGACGCATCGAGCCATCATCGCATCATTATTATGTATGCAGAAAAACAAGTCTCAAGTTAGTACATAGTGTATTTGTTTCCGTAGAACGTGAATATTACTCTCTCATAATATTCTTCGCACCTTCGTGCGGATTTCGAATTCTGACTTCTATTTTACCCTTCCAAGTTCCTTCAGGAATTCAAGGAAGATTATATGCCCCGATCGAATCACCTTTTCTCATGACATCCCTAATCTGTTATTTATATGAAAATAAAATCGTTAATTTCAATTTCATTTGTTATTCCACCAAATTTATTTGATGGAACGAAACTTCTTCATAGGATATTATGTCAACTTGTGACACATTATAAACAATAGGCGGTGAAGTGACTGTCTGCGCTGGAGTCAAAACTTGAGAGCAAATTATGATGCAGCCCACACGGGTGAAGATTTACAAAAAAGCCAAACCACACAAAAAGTAACAATATTATTATATTCTATATATTTCGTTATTTTTGTGTATCCATATTGAATGAATTAAAAACTTTAAACTTTTTTATACACACTTTATTTTGTTTTCGTAGACAATATTGTTTCGTCTCTTAATGAGATTTAATCAATATTGTTATCGGTATTGATAAAATCTCATTAAGAGACGAAACATTGTCTACGAAAATATAGTAAAAAAGTGTGTATTCAAAAAGTTTGAAGTTTTATATTACGTGGAGCATTTAAAGTAAGAAAACAAACAAAATATTCAATAAACTTTACGAATATAATTTCCTTAGTAACTTGAGTAGTATATAAAACATTAAACAAGTAGATATTATCACCTGTTTGATTCAAAATGAGCTACAACAGTAATATAGTGAACACTGTACTGTAGTAAGTGTCCATGTGATAATCCAGTTTTTATGTAGATAATATGTATACTTGTATTATTATGCAGTGTGCCGCATTGATATGCCCTCAATATTATTCGTATATAAGTACGTGTTTCGATATAAACTTGTTCTAAAAGTGATTACGTACTTGTAATCAAGCTAAACGGTAAAGTAACACGTGAAATTTGCAACCGAACACTGCATATTGATTTCATTTTGAAGTAAACTACCTAAAAGCAGCTAGTATATCAGTAATAATAACAGATTATTATTATTAAAAACACTGCTTAAATCCCATTATAAATTTGTTTACTGAAGTAACGTTTTTGACTACCACGTAGGAAAGTTATGATACTCAAAATGTCTACGTTCTAGTTAAAAGCATTCTATCATAAAGAAAGTTTATAGTGGGTTTAAACAGTGTTTTAATTTATCTTTAATAATGAATTTTCACAAAGTAACATTTGACAGTATAGAAAATATCAACTTTTAATTCAGTTAATAATTTTGAGTCTTTAATCTTTGGGCATGGACTTTTCCAAAAATATTCTACTTCTATTTGTCACGGGTTTGGTGCAACCTTTTCACTTTAGGGCTAGTTTAATAAGAAAATAATCTTATGATATATGACAAAAAGTTCACAATATTCCTAATAAGACGCCAGTTTCAGTATTAGATAAACACTATTGTAGAACAAAAAGAGTAAATTTGTATTATAACACGACAATAAATATATAACATAAGATTAACAGATATTCAATTAGACTCCATTCAAAGAGCCGAGTTATGTTAATTTATTGATCTACTTATAAACATACCATTAACCAAGAGTCTAACTATGAGTTTACATTCAAAAGTAGCTATAGCCTTTCGCTTTCAATGTATATACGTTTTAAAATATTTACAGTAGGCGTGTACGTGGTGATATTGATACTATGTAATATAAATAAACAGCAACTCAGTCAAGCGAATACTTTTGCGTTATTGCACCAGGCACATTAGTGAATTACCATAATCGCCATTTTTTGCTGTTATTATTAATTATTTGACTGTTTAGAAAACGTTTAAAATAATATCCGTTTTATGTGGATATGAAGTATGTTAGTTGATAAAAAATAATTGAATGCCCTTTATGAATTTCTATGTTCAGTAAAATTATATTATCTATACTAATATTACAAAGAGAAAAGATTTGATTTTTTGCATTGAATAGACTCCGAAACTACTGAACCGATTTGAAAAATACTTTCACTGTTAGGAAGCTACGCTATCCCCGGGTGACATAGGCTGTATTTTATTTTCAAAAAAAATTAGGGATACTTACTAAAACTATTTTTTGTTAAATACCTATCTACCCGTGCGAAGCCGGCGCGGACCCCTAGTAAGTAGCATGGAGGAAGAGTCTCGGCCTCCAGTACAAGGGGTTCGTCATTCGATCCCAGGTGCCAGCAAACTCCCCTTTCACGGCACAAGCTTTTAGCTTAGTGTGAAAGGTGTATATGGTTGTATTTGAGTTGTACAGATATATCTTCTTTTTTTTAAAAAAAAAAGTAATATCTTAAATATACCTGGCTTTCATAAGGGACTGAAAATTTGACTTATTATATTCTGGAAACAGTTCAAAAGATCCAAAGCCAATTTGAAAGTTATTGGGCAATTTAAAGGTTTGAACGTTATGGAAGGAAGTAATTTTTAAGATTAAGAAAAAAAAATGTTGGCATAATTTTATTTATTTATTTATTCTTCGGCACGAAATTTAAATAACTTCACTAGTATAACATAAATTTTGAAAGCATACAAATCCAAGTGGCCCATTGTATATATATTTAATTATTATTTATCATTTTGTGTTTTCTACAGATCACTTTATAAGATAATCTTTGAGATAAATACAGCAAAATATTGACACAATTTGACATATTATATGCTTTATATGGAAAATTATAGTCTCATGATTTGAACCAAAATTACGTATTGTGCAACGAATTAGCACATATTTTAACACTCCATATAATTTAAATTCATTGTGGCATTGAAGAGAAGAAAGCAAAGTAATAAAATTCGATAAAGTTACCAACAATATCGTGTTTAGTGTTGAATGTATCAATAAAAGCTGATGAAGTGTACAACATTTTATTATTATGTGGTGACCTTTATTTTACAGAGCGAATTCTTACGGGGGCTAAGGCAATAAAAAAACATATATAAATATTTTAACTTGTTTATGATTGCAAAGAAATATTGAATTAATTAAAAACTAGACAATTTTTAAGTATAATCTAATCATCCTTCATTTTCCTTCCAGGAGCACATGTCAAAAATAGCTTTCTCCTTAATTATTTTGGAAATGCACCCACAATCGAGTGAATTATGAACTAACCTTCTCCATTCATAGAATCTCTGGTGTGGTTTTTATAAAAATATTTACATCAGATGTTGCTTGTTTTTACATACGAGTATTTAGATATTATATGCAATCTACAATCTCTATATTTATACATTTATCTATACCATCACGGCAACTGCATGCACACGTACAGATTGTCTTCTCGTATACCGATAAAAATTAAGACATTCAGGGTAAATGGCATCTACAATCTCAATTTTATATTTTATACTTTTTGCGTAGATAGAAAAGCTTTTTGTGAAGCTGTTCCGGCTAGCACAGAACAGAGAAGCCTACGCCAGGGTGATAGGGACTTGACATGGCATTTAAAGAAGAAGTGGGTAGAAAAAAAGTTAATGCTCTTGAACGCTATTATGGATTGGTTTTTACTGTCCTTGGGGAGTGGGTTCCAGATGACGTGTGCGATACCAAAAGCCCTGTCATAGAAACAGGACTTGTTTTCTCGTCCAGCATATTGGTGGATATCCTTGCTGAGCGTAGGGATCTACTTGCATGTGTTTTATGAACATGCAGAGCTCAGAAAGCTTTATATGGGAAGTTGGGTTCAAAACGCTAGTAAAAATAAATAAATAATACATACAGAGGCCAACTGTCATTTTGACAAAGTATTGGACAGAATGACTATTACGAAACAGTTTTATTATTAATAATAATACATTTATACATATCAACGTGTGATACTAAAAGATTATAAGTGTTTCACAAACTAAATGTATACGTACAAGTAGGTTAAAATAATAATAGTAATTGTAGAATGAAATGTTTCCTCAAGGCGTATTCGACACGACACTGCAACAGCGGTCAATCGTGCCTCTTAAAAGTAATGTCATAAAAAAACAACAGTATAATAATAATTTTAATAAATAAAATATAAAAATATATTATTGAACACTGTTTAATCTCCACTATGTTAGGTTGAATACCGAACGTTTTCGCCTATACTTGTAGGCATCTTCAGGGAAACTTCAGTTTCCCTGAAGATGCCTACAAGTATAGGCGAAAACGTTCGGTATTCAACCTAACATAGTGGAGATTAAACAGTGTTCAATAATATATTTTTATATTTTATTTATTAAAATTAAAAATGGATTTCCACAGCGTAAACACAAAAACTCTTGAATTAGTATAATAATATATTATGCAGGCTAACTTAATGTAGTAGGGCCCTGCAATCTTAGCAGGATTTTGTGTATTTTATCAAATTTTGATATGACGTTTTTATGGACCTATAATATTATTTTTTTTTTTTTTTTTAAAAAAGATATATCTGGGTTTTGTTATGAACCCAAATACAACCTTATACACCTTTCACAGTAAGCTAAAAGCTTGTGTCGTGAAAGGGGAGTTTGCCGGCACCTGGGATCGAACCCCGGACCTCATGTTCATAAGGCCGAGACTCTCCCTCCAGGCTACCGACGAACTCGTATTGTTCTATAATTGTGACATGTTTGTCAACCTTCACAAAATTTACATAACATTTAAGTTGAATTTATTTTATAACCCAATCAATTTGGGTTAGAACCAAAATAGACCTTATAATACCTACATGAAATAATGCAATATATATCCCTATGTTGTAAAAATGAAATAGTTTAAAAGCGAGAAGATTTGAAATTAGAATTTCTTGACTGAAAATTGAATACTCTTTTATCAAACCGCCGACCACCTCAAATTTTATGAATACTTGCAACAATATTAAAATCTACTTATGAAATAATATTTGAGGATATTTTTTTTTTCACTTATGGTATAGTACCCTACAAGGATGATTTGTGCCAAAAACAGTCTCATCGTAAGGGAGAAGATAGTTATCAGAGAATAATAAAATTTGCTTTTATCGATTTGAGATGGGACAAATGGATTGTATCGGATAATTTGAGGATAAAAATCGTGCTATAACATTTTATTTCAGCATAATTTGGCCATTTATTAAATAGATACAGCATGTTTCAGCAGGATTTTCAATTTCATCTGACTACTCTGAGATAATATTATATCTATTAGTCAGCAGCCATATAAAGTTCAGTGCAGCCAATAGTTCTATCTCATTATGAAATCTTTTCTTTCTTTCCTTATTGGGTGTGACAATTGTTGATCTAAATTGATTATGGTCAGCCTTTTATAAAACATTTATAATGCATACACATATATAATGAATAACTGATTGATATATTTTTATTTTAATGAAATGTTAAACCAAAAGAGACAGCAGACATTTTGCTGTTTCATTCTTCAATCTATTATATAAATAATCAATATTTAGATCAAATAAATATTATTATTATTATATTTTGTCTATTGTGAATTAATAACTCCGAATAAAGTGCTTGAGGAAAGTTTTTTTTTATAATATGACATTGACACAGAAATAATGAAATCTTATATAAGCAGTTGTTAATTTTGTTTGTTGTGTTTTAATATCGTAGGCAACTGTTGGGATTTTTGATGAATTAATAAATGATGAAGTCATTTTTGTTAAAAATAAACTACTTATGTATTTGAATACTTATACATTTTACGAATTTAATGTCACTTTTATAAAATGTTCTTTCTAAGTTTTTCTCTTTCAAGTTAATTTAAATATCTTTTTCAACGACAATTTAACGCTCAGATTTAGTAGAGCACTCAGAAAGCATCTCAAAAAATCGGTCCAATCTATGTAACTATCAAAAGACAGGACTAATGTCACTATTAATCATTTTGAAAGTACGAGATAAAACCATTATTTTGATGTTAAAAAAGGTAAAGCATTTTACATTATACTTCTACGTTTTTATAACCATTTTCATTAATCTTTTCTATACACAGATGTAAGTAGATAGCTGGCGGACTTATCACATATGTAATTTCTTCCAGACAACCAGTGCTATCTCAATTTTACTGAGACAGTTTTCTTTTATTTAATTATGCTCAATTTACAGTAAAGAATGGATAAATAAATAAATAAAATAATTGTGCTTAAAAATGAAATCGGCTTTCAGGATAATAGGCTTATACGATTATTAACATTCCCAATACCTTCTTTTTTTTTTAAAAAAAAGAAGGCAAGTGCAGTAATAATTTAAAAGAAAGATTAACCATGACAACCAGGTATTGGTCTCTTATGATTACATTTTGGGTTACTTAGTATATAAATGGGTTCTAGGTTCAAATTATTCCACTTTTAAATATATATCAGATAAACATACTCACAAAAACGTGCTTAATCAAAATTTAAAATGGATTCAACAATGCCTTTTATATTTTCAAATAAAATAAATTAAGTATGTAGTACAAGTGGCAATTGCAGACTCCCATTAATTTTAAAATGATTACATTAGTTATTCGGGTATTTATGTGAGTATCTCATTACCGATTACATATATGATTATATAATTATTATTATTTCATGTACACGTTTGCAAATTAACAATTTCGGTCGTGATTGAGGAATTAATTTTATAAGTTTGTTATGTTTGTTTTTGGAAGGCGAGATACGTCAACTTTGACAGAATATTCACTGCATTCTGTTATTAAAGAAAAGCAAGAAGGTTTAAAGTGATATGTCCATACATGTTTATTCCTGTTTTGTCCCTGCTTGATATTACCCACTCTTTTCTGTATGGTTTAGAATATCCTGTAAACAGCAAGTACCTTTTCATAAAACATTACGTATTATCATATTTTAAACCACTCTAGATTAATCATTCCAATTGGTCACACTCACCGATAGTAAACCCATTTGAATAAGTATTAACAATGTAGGTTTGTTGGATATGATTTTTTTTTAAAAAAAAGACATATCTGGGTTTTTGTTATAAACCCAAATACAACCTTATACACCTTTCGCACACTGAGAAAAATACTAACGAAATTTCACAACGAATCATTGGTACGTACTATCAGATTAGGACCAGAGATTGTACAAACGATTCATTAGTACGAATCTATAATATTAACTCTTCGCAAACAAGTTGTTGGTAAATTTACCAATGATTTGTTTGCGAAGAGTTAATATTATAGATTTATACCAATGAATCGTTTGTACGATCTCTGGTCCTAATCTGATAGTACTGTACCAATGATTCGTTTTGAGTATTTTTCTCAGTGCAGTAACTAAAAGCTTGTGTCGTGAAAGGGGAGTTTGCCGACACCTGGTATCGAACCACGGACCCCATGTTCACGAGGCCGAGACTCTACCTCAAGGCTACCGACGAATTCGAATATGATACACATACCTACATATTATGTGAATGCACGACACAGAATTTCGACGCTTATGAATCGACTCAAGGCTTAGTTAAGAGTACCTACTCTTTAAACCTAGGTAACATTCCCAATTACTCTATGACATGCTTATCACATGACTTTAAATTTTTGAAAGCTGTATATATATATATAGTTCGATTCGATAAACTTCCACATCATCAAATTGTATCAAAACATCTTCAACATCATCAAATTGTGTCAATAATTCATAACATCACATATAATATTATACGAACCATCTTCAATCCAGCGATGAGGTATGCCACACATGCTGAATATGATATTTTTTATTTTAGAGAGATGGTAAAGGATAACTTACATATATATTCATTGTATCGGCTGACTACCCTGCAAAGCTTACATGATGGTGTAGATTTTAGATATACATACCGAACATAATTGTTTAACACTAGCTTAATTAGTTGACAATTTTGTAGGCTAATTTGTAGCATTGAATTTAGGCCACGTTGTGAAGCACGTCTGATTTAATAAGCCAATTGGCACTTATTCACTTTACAATTATTTACAAAACTATTTATGTTGGTCTAAACTATTACAGATTTAAATATCCCAATTTAACACATTTAATTTAGTCAAAAGCAATTTTCTAGAACATAATTAAGAACTCAATTCAACACGGAGTATAAAATACAGTTGAACGTCAGTATATTGCTGCTTTAAATTTTGGAAGTCGTATAAGGTCTCTCATAGCACACCGCATTGAGCTTTGCACATGACAGAGAATCACATGTTATAGCAATACCCTCCTTTACACGAGACTTGTCTCTTTAAGGAGGATGTTTCGATTTCAGTTTTACTGAAACAGTCTGTAAATATTGTTAAATCTGTATTGTTTGTTGTGTTCAATAAAATTATCATTATTATAATAGAAGGTGATAAAATGAGGCAGGGTTCGAAACGAATGAGAAAGATATCCAGTTTCTTTCAATATTGGTCTCAAACTCTTTACTGTTAGTTACCAAGTGTCCTGTAAGGAGGCACCCATCCTGAATGTCCTAACTTTCATTGGCATGGAGAAAACAAATTGAGTGTTTGTTGCGTGCATTTGTTCCGCTGTCTACTCCTTCGACGGGAAATGCCGTGATGATAATATGTATGTGTAGTTATCTATTTACTTTATTTATTAAATATACGGCAATTGCCTTTTACGAAAATAATAATAATAAGAACACTTTATTGATCAGAAAAAATATCATGAGCAATTGGTGAGCTTATTGCCTGGAGGCAATATCTTCCAGCTAACCAAAATAATGTGTGATACTATGGTGACAATGTGTAATTAATACTAAATGTGAATAGTTAATATTAAATTTAATTATAACTAATTACATTCTTAGTCCTAAGTAGAACATTATAAATATGTGTCATGTTTCTCTCTCTCTATCTCTCTCTTTTTTTGGCATTGCACCCAATATATGAGTGATGCTGCCATTATCAATCTACATGTATTACAATCCAAATCAAAAGTTCTCCAACAATAATATAATAAATTATTGTATTCCATCAACTATCTGTTTTCGAAATAATTCTTATCATGTAAACACAAATACGTACCTACTTCATTGTACACTAGACATGAAACAAACAAAAAAGTCACACTACCCTCTCACCACACGCCGTGGAAGGGAATATTGTTGCAATATTATTATTCGTCAACCAATGAACACAATTCAAAACAACACAATTAGGTAGTTACCAATCCATTATAATTATAAGTAGGGTGGTTCAATATATTACAACCAATCTGTTTTTAAACTTTCTATTACTTGAAATATATCTACTTACAACTTTTTATTATATTTAATAAGGTGATTTAAAATACAGTTGTTTACTTTGAAGTCATTCATTAATAGGAGACTTTCAATACTAGTGGGAAAAGATATGTGTCATGTTTCCTCTAATAAATACTATAAAATGAAGGATAAAGGCACGGGGAGGAACTTTTTAGGATAAGTCTATGGATTTTAGGTTATTCTTAAAAACGTGTAGCATAGAGGAATTTCTAATATTGTAAGGTAGATTATTCCACATTCTAATTGCATGGGTCGTAAATGATGAACTGAAGAAGGTTGTGGTGTGGGCAGGGACGGCAAGTAACTGGTTATTCTGAGATCTCAGAGGACGTCCATGTGAAGACAAGTATTCAAAACGCTTAAAAAGGTATTGAGAGGAATTGTGCTTAGGGATGTTGTACAGAAAGTAGAGTATATGTAGATCGCGGGATTGTTTTATTACAAGATAAAATGAAAAGATTGAAATATTACAAGATAAAATGAAAATTCACACTTCTGCTATAAAATTTCAAATTATAAAAAGATATACATCTTACATTCAACTGTACAACATAAGTGCATCATACATACAATAACAACATTATGCATCTATAGGTATAATTGCTTATATAATAAATCCATTGAAATAGATAAAAAAAAAACAAATTCTACCCAACTGGTGACAACAAAATTATAAAGAACATCCAAATATACCTATACTACAATCGAAACATGCTGAACTTGTATTCACTAGGCACTAGGCACTAGATTCATTAACAGCATTTTAATGGGTCATCGCATAAAAAAATGTAGGCTGAACTGAAGGTCGAAAGGTTTTCCAAATGTCTAAATAGTCAATACACTTACTCGTATATACAATTAACAATTACATAAGTACATTTAAATATCGTAATCAATCAACATACAAAGATAATTATAGTTTAATCTAAGATTGATATTGTAACATTCAATCATGGATTAACTCTCTACAGAAATAGTAACGATCAGTAATACAACATAATATTGTATAGGTAGGCTGTGTTTATGCCATAAAGGGAAGTGATAGTATAATATGTTATATTATAAATGTGATTGCCTTTTTGATAGTCAGGGTCATCTTTAATAATCTCTATACCAAACAGTGATTAAGATTCAAACCTATTTATATCCCTCCGCACAAGCATTTGGTTGCTTATGGAGGGAGCATTTTACTATGTGTAATATTATTTTGTTATTGTAATATCAAAACAAAAAAAAAATATTGTATGTAAAATTTTAACGAAATTAATTAAACAAATGTTTAATTCTACTATTGGTAATGTTTTTACAAGATGAAAGACTTCATTCACTGTGTCGGTGTTTAGGTAGTAGAATTTCATAGCGAAATAAATAAAATAAGTGTTGTCAACAAGAGACGTCTTTCTCGTCGAATAAATCAATAGTAGAATAAAACACTTGTTTTATTTATTTCAAGATGAAAGACGTCTCTCTCTAGGATAAATCACATAGTAGAATAATAAATTTTAACAACATTTTCAGTAGAATCAGTATGATGTTTCTAAGTTTTTCTCCCTATATCTCTCATAGATGTCCTCACACCTTAGGGTAGTTATTCCCTAACAGATATAATTATCACCCTGTCTATTTTATTCTATTCTTCTCAAAGCAATCTTCTCGTTAGTGATTCATTTAGTCGTTTGCGAGTGATATTATCGATCCGTCCTCAGCACTATGCATTGGTCTGTAGAATGAGGGAATTGACTCTGTTCTGGTAGACTGAGGTCTGCTTTACTTTGTCCGTCTCTATTATTGCATTTTTCTGAATAAATTTTCGATGATTTACGAATTCAGAAAGTGTTAATTATAAATCAATTTTTCAGTACACTCCGTCTAAAGTTTCTTGCATGGTATGGAAGCAAATTATTTTATGAATAATTTTTTTCATTTAATCAAGGTTTACTTTAGACAAGTTTAGTTAACCAAGTCTAAAATATGCTTTGTGAATAATGCTTTATGACTATATTATTATGTAAGCATATGGTTTAGTATATTCGTGATGTTTTCATAGAAAAACATTTTTTTTTCAACAGTAGTTAAATTAAAATAACTAATAATTATAGTACAGGATTATTTAATTATTTTGATTAGATAATTAAGACGTACATTTAATAACAAGCAATCATATTCATTCATGGAGATGATAATAATTGTTTAAAAAACTAAATGTGAAAATATTTAGTTTTTTCTAAACATATAATTTAAAATACTCGATAAAGGTCATTATTTCTAATGTATATGTATATGGAGGTAATGTCTGACATACCAATGTTGTAAATTATAGACTCTTCTTGCTATTTTGATCTTCTCGCTCGAATGGATCAAAAACTCCCGTCTTTGTGGCGCCGGAATTTCAAAAGCTTTTCGGCTGCCGACCTTAAATAGGAGATCCCAAAAAATGGTTGCTTTGGTTGCTTCTATGTTTCGCATTTATATTTCTTGATTGGTGAGTATTATATAGTGATATTGAGAATGGCGGAATTGAAGAACATACCTACTTAACAATATACCTACTTAACATATCTTTAAGGGCCCCGTTTAGCAAAAACAGTAAAATATTCAATTTTAAACAAATTTGATAGAAAAACTGCCAAAACTTGTTGACCCTAGCGAACATATTGATTTGATAAAATAAAAAAACAAATATTTATTACCAATATTAGTTTTTTACTAAAAAAATAAATAAATCGCAGACTGACGAGATTTATTTAGATACCTACTCTTTGTAATATCAAAATACTAATTATTTGTAAAATATATATATTTTTTATTCATCCTATCAAGCATATAAATACCATAGATTTTAGCGAACTTTTTTTAGTATCCAAAAAATCGAGTTCATTTGGTGATTTTTGGTTTCAAAATTTGAGAAATTTTATCAAAAAAAATATTTTTAAATCGATCAATATTCATGAAAAAAAACAACAAAAAATAGATTTTTTTTGTTCTATAATTGTAATAATAATAATAATAATAAACTTTATTGTACAAAATATATGGATACAAATGATAAAGTTACATGGTATAAACGAATAATTTTGCACAATGGGCGAGTTTATCGCTATCTATATATTTAATAACTATCTAAGTATTCGTAATATTAAAAAAAATAAATGATAGTTTGTAGGGTTCTCGTGCATTTATGTACCAAATACACCCCCGAATTCGATTTTTAGAAATTTGCGTTTTTATAAACGAATATTATGAATCTAAAATCAAGTTTTTTTTTAAGATAAAGTTTGATATTGGTAATAAATATTTGTTTTCATATTTTATCAAATCGAAATGTTCGTAGGTTCAACAAGTGAGAGTTTGTGTACCAAACTTGTTGAAAATTGAATGTTTTATCGTTTTTGCTAAAGGGGCCCTTTAAGTGCCTTTTATTAATTTCTGAATATCCTATGATCTGAAAGTAAAACATCACACATTGCACACTCAACATTTTTAATTTAACGATGATAAATGTCACACATAAAAATATCGAATTTTTATGGATCGAGAACTTACATTTTGTATATTTATTATTTGCGTTAGTCTCCTGACTACCCACTATTGGGAGGTTCCGTGACAATATAGATCATCATCATCATCATCATCGCCCTCGACGCTCCTCTCGGGAGCACAGGGCAGAAACCAGCCTCCTCCATTCAGAGCGTCTCTGTGCCAATTGCGTCACCTCTTTCCACGACATTCCTTGCGCTCTGATATCGTTGTCATAGGAACGGTGTATTGTGAAAGAGGGACGCCCGGGCCGACGGATCCCCTGCGGACGGAAGAACAGTGCTCTTTTTGGCCAACTATCATTGGGCATTCTCAAAACATGTCCCAGCCAGGACCATCGTCTCTCCTGTATTACCTGTATGCGTGCATCATCCCAATCCTTCTCTATTGCTGTGAGTCTTGGCACTTAACCAAGGCTCAAGAGCGGAAGACACTAAGCTTTGAAAACAAGTGTCTTAGAAGGATTTTGGATGTCAAATGGTATGAACATGTTACAAATGATGCTGTGCGCCGGCGCACCCAGCAGAGACCTGTAATCTCCGTGATACAGGAGAGACGATGGGACGGTATAGATAGATAGATAATAATTAATTACACAGTTTTATTATAATAATAGTAGTTCATAAACATTGCAACATGGAAATGTGCAAGATGGTGAACTTTAAAAGAAATAATGTTTTTATTATTGTATGAAGCAATCATATTGTGAGCTTCCACATACGTATCGTGCAACACTTTACACGCAAACAAAAATTATACCTACAGTATACTGGTCTGTATAATAGTTCTAAGCAATCATTCTTAAAACTTCAAAACCGTTATTTTTTATTCTTTATTATATCTATCTAAACCATCACTGTGACAGAGGTAGAGAAATGTCTGTATGTACCTAAAACAGAGTACAGGTCGCCTTCCTATAGTCCCAAAAAACTAAGAAATTAATAATGGGTGACATACTTTATCAATCTTGATTAGGAAATTACCGAGACACTACCTCGGTAGCCTGGAGGTGGTGGTGGTGGTGGAGGTGTCTCGGCCTTGAGAACAAGGGGTCCGTGGTTCGATCCCAGGTGCCGGCAAACTCCCCTTTCACGGCTCAAGCTTTTAGCTTAGTGTGAAAGGTGTATAAGGTTGTATTTGGGTTTATAACAAAACCCAGATATATCTTTTTTTTTTAAAAAAATGTTAAATGTCATATATTTTATATGGTTTTTGTAAATATTTTTTTTTTTACAATTTACCATTGTACGAGGTTACACATGAAAAATTAATACATGGACCTATCATAAAGAAAAGCTTAGAAAAGACAACGTTACCTCATTTTGCCCTGGAAGGGACTTGTTTCATACGTTAAATGTACATGATGTTTTATGAATATCTGTCTTTACTTATAGTTATTAAATTTAAATAATGGTTTTAATGTGAAAATAAGCAATTATTTCAAACGCTTCAAAGAACATTTTATTCAAACACGTTGTTTTAAATACGGATCAACTTAAAACTAATAAATTATAAAAGAAATGAGAAGCTATCCCAATTACTGCAATATTTAATCAGTGGACCTGTTCAGAGTTCATAAATAACATTTTTAACGTTATTTATTGGTCATGACAAAACACAACGATATATACATATATCAATACTATTTTACCATTGATGATGATGATGATTATGGATGATTTTGTTTAGACGCCGTTTAACAGTCCCTAGACCGTCTCAAGGGTGTCTATTATTATTTATATTTAACTATTATAAAATTTTGAAAACACTTTTGTCACAAATTTGATTAAAATTAAAGAATTTTATGTGAGTTCCAATTGGAGGTATTATTAATTGTCACAAATATTATTCACTGATTCACATTATTAAATTTGAAATTTTTTACTAGTTTAAAAATTTAACACCCTATAATTTAACTTTATGAAACTATTGAAACTAAAATTATTACACATTACTCATATTATTATCTTGGACAACATTAGAGTGCTGTTATGATAATTGGTCAAAAAGAGTACTGATCCTTCGTTCACAAGGCTACCGGCAACCAGTATGTTTCTTTAGACGATGCATTGTTCCTGTTATAATGATATCAGAATATCAGGAATATCGTAGGTTTAAATTTGACGAAGATTGGGCAGAAGAAAAAATATATGTCATGGCAGTACAACATTCTCAATTGAACCGGAATACTACGGGTGGAGGAGTTGTTCTACTTTGTGCAGGACAGAGAGGCCTTCTCGGCGGTAAAAACCAACGTCGGGGGATCCTGATACGACATTTTTACATATTATGTCTTAACAAATCACATATAGTATGCATTAAGTGCCTATAGTTCATCATGTTCGTTTTTTTTTTTTTTTTTTTATTGTTGGGGTAAGATATGCACCGCGACCTATAATATCTATTGTACTCCCCCTACTCAGCTTTCCCGGTGTTGCCCGTCAAAGCGCACCCTCAAGTCCCAGACATCTTATGAAGTCTAATATCTTGAGAGGGTTCAAGGTGTGGAGAGATTCCACTTCTACCCAGTGTCTACCTAGGGCTTTGATTCTTGCGAATACCACAGCATTGCATTCCGCTAGGAGATGTCGAGGAGTCTCGGCCTCTTCTTCACAAAATCTACAAGTGCCGTCTTCTTCAAGTCCCAGTTTGCGTAAGTGTTCCTTGAGCCTGCAGTGACCCGTTAGGATCATGTTCGTTACAGATAGTATTAATATGAGCTATTGGACTTCAATATCCAGTATTTCGGGGAGGCGGATGATTTGATTTACGATTGTGGAAAAGTGTTTTAAAAAAATATGTCTGAGTTTTGTTATAAACCCAAATACAACCATATACACCTTTCACAATACCTAAGCTAAAAGTTTGTATCGTGAAAGGACTGACTATTTGAATTCGTAGTGCTTGAGTAGTATTTTTTCCTACATTGATTCTCTCTTGGGATTACTTGTATGCACACTTATTTTTTAAAATGCCTAAGTATTTGACAACTGCTGCCCCCATCACCAGTGAAAATAAGCATTATTTCCTGTAAATTTTCTCAACATTTCATATTGTACGACAATATTACTTGAGATTAAATCCATCGTACTTCTTTTACACTTGTATTGTACAAGCACTTGTTGACTGTGAGAATAAATTACAAGTACCTAGTACCTACTTTGTTTGTTCTTGCAGGTAGGTTCAATATAAAACCTACGGCTATACATAACAGTATATTTATAATACAGACGCATGAAAGTGCAAGTAAAAGTGGAGCAGAATTGCATCAAGGTAGGTACTTGTTATGTTTCTTGTTGTAAACCGCAGTGACTTTAGTTGTATTTGTCGTTACTGTACTGCATCGCCTACTTTACACCGCGCATTGAACTTTCCCATTTAATTGGGTAATGGTGATTATAAATCAATCTGAGATTTTAAATCGCCAAAAAACTTTCCTCTGTGTGTTTTTAAAGTATCATGATATCTCATATTTATCAGTAACTTTAATTTTATAACTGATAAACTTGATAAAGTTGATATTTTCAACCGACGGTACTTGGTGGAAATTCATGTTGAATTAATTAAAATAAAACACTTATTTGTAGTATATCCACGGTGACTTTTTCTTGGACGCGAGCCGGCTTTCAAGACAGTGGTTAACTACCTCTTTTGTTTTGCTACCCAATGACACACTATATATATTTGTTACCAACCTGTAATTTCTTTATTTTTCGCCAGCCTGATGATGAGAGCGGAAGCTCTTGAAAGGCGGCTCGCGTCCAATAAAAAGTCACCGTGGATATACTACAAATAAGTGTTTTATTTTAACTGATAAACATTTTTTGATCTTAACATATATAAATAAATAACTTTTATTTAAACACTGTATACTTTCCAAATTGAATTACACTGTTTAAATAAAAATTATTTAATTATAATATATGTTAATAATGAATTACCAATGTGTGAACACAAAAACATTAGATTTATTTTTTGATATTGTTCAGATAAATTTAAAACCGGCATCTTTTTGTAATAAGCTCAAGATTGATGATATTCTCACATATGTTTAAATATGAAATATAGCACAAAGATGATAACAAAATGATGTCATTGTCACAGAGTTTATGGTAACGTGAAACCCGTGTACTAAAAACTGATTGAAGGGTTCTAGATTTAGTTTTAATTGGCTTCTTATTGCAATTTTAAATCAAAAACTTAGAAGATATTTTACTAGATTATGTTTATTAAAAATCTCGGCACATTGAAAAATTACACTTTTAGGTATATAAAACAAAAACAAAATTTTACAAAGTTTTCTTATTCAATATTGTTATGTAGTTAACCAGTTAACCATTTCAAAAAAATATATGCAATTAATATTATGTACATTTACATAAACAAAAAACAATGATGATTATAATTTTATCTGAAACAAAAGGTTTTGTTTCATGTACGGAGGTTTTCTTGGTAAAATTCACTAACAACTATTGTTGTTAATTGTTTTGTCTCTTTAGATTTATTGTGGCATTCTTAATCAAACTGATAGAGACAACAATGCACCGTGTTATCGATATCTCTATCTATTCACTATTTTATTATCAGAAACGGTTAACATTCACAATGAGAGGCCATGTATCATGAATTTAACAAGCACCTTATTCATTAATCCATTGAATAATATGAAGAAACTTTAAACTGTGTGCAGTAAATTGGATATTATGTTCAGGTAATGCTTAAAAAAGTTTTCTACAAACTCTATTATTTTCACCTATAACATAAGGAATTTTATGGAATATCTTCAAAATAATTTATATGACTGCTTTTTTATTTATTCCAATCGCAAAATCGAGCTGATGATTGTTATAATGAATTATTAATACTGATTCATCTAAATCTATCTATACCATCAACGATTTCCCACAGAAAGGGTGACTGGCAATTTAACTGCAAGAATTTACATACAAACTATCTTCTGCATGCCACTAAAAACAAGACATTAAGAGTGACTGACATATTTTATGACTAATCAATAGAAGATGTCAAACATTATCTTAAAGGCACGTGATATTTTACAATCACTTTAAAGCCATTTACAAAACACTCGAAAACTTGCAGAAAATAGTGGGAGATCTATTTTTTGTCAGCTTATATTTAATCAATTCATATTAATTAACTGATTTAATAAACAAAATGATTACAAAATAAAATAGACATGTAATATGAGTAAAAATAACCGTCACTAAAGCCATTAGTACCTAGTAGTGAATAAAAAAGAGATATTACATTATTCTAAGTTTGTATATTTTTGTTACAGTTGATATAATACCTAACTATTAATATCCGTTACTTTGTAACAGGTATTCGTGTCGTTGTTGTTACTAAGAGACATTTGCATTTTACGTGGTTGAGCGAAAACGAAAGTGATATCCAATACCGCTACATGTACTATAAGTACTAGAAGGCACTACGACTGAGTACCTATATACAAATAAATAATACTAACGAGTAGATAGGTAACTACCGGTGATTTAGCATTTAGTACTAAACTTCATAGTACTTCAAAACACTTAGGCACTGTAATTAGTACATGAGTAAGTTTCGTAAATAAGTATTCAGCATCGATTTTTCGATGTCTAAGAAACGTATTTCAAACACCTCAAAACAGCTAGAAGAGTTTGAAACGTGGACTTACCATAGAACATCTGATTGACTCAGTGAGTAATATGAAAAAAATAGGTAGAGCACACACAAAAGTAAGGATTTTTTCATAAGATAAAACTTCATACTTTATCAGTTTGATAATATATATTATATATATAATGAGTTACAATCCATTGGATTGGTCTGCAACGAGTTTTGACTTTCTTCTCCATTCCTCCCTATTCTCAGCCAGTCTCTTCAATTCCATGTATGAGCCACAGCTCATGTCCCTCTTCAGTTGGTCCATATAGGCGTCTCTCGGTCGGCCTCTGCCATTTGTGCCTTCGGTCCTGCCCTCTGCGATTGCGATGAGCAGTCCTGGGTGCCTGATGTTGTGGCCAATTCAGTTAGCTCGTTGTTGGCTGATTCTCTTAAGGAGTTGCCTTTTTTCGCCTACCCTGGTTAATACTTCTTCGTTTTCGACGTGTTCCGACCAATGAATCTTCAGCATGCGTCTGTAGCACCACATCTCAAAGGCCGCCAACCGTCCGCTTTCACTCTTGCTGATGGTCCACGTCTCACAACCATAAAGCAGAATGCTCCATACAAAGGCTTTAGTAAGGTTCTAGTAAGTTTGATTAAAAGTGAGAAATATATGATATTGTAGTTAGTCGTATGTAGCAAGAGAGATAGAAGGCCATAGAAGAGTTGGATGTAGGTGTCTCTCCTGCCAATAGTCATAGAAGTGTAGTGTTACTGCCCAGAATAGAAGGTGTTTCTTACAAGTGATCCTCAAAGTCAAAGGATCTCACATGACAATGAAAACAAACTTTAACACGTGATGTAATCTATAGCAGAACGAAACGCTTGTTTCAATTTATCCAATATAAATAGTTGTTAAATTTCTTTATCAGTATAAATAAACGATGTAATAAACATCGATTATTTTTAATTCACATTACAGACAAATATACATACTCGCAGAAGACGGATTTCCTTTAGTTATATCAAATAATAATATTAGAAGCGTCCAACCTTGACACCTCTCTGTGTATGTAATGAGTACTTACTTACTTATGTACGATAGTATCTGCGCATATAGTCATAGATGGTACATTCCACTACTTCATACATTCACATAGTGTGTAGTGTGTGTACATTTACATCTCGTTACAATATGTGACTTGCAGCAGGTAATGATTTTAATTACATATGGAATTACCTACAGTAAGAAAACAATTACTGATGGCGACTGATTGCACAGGTAATACATAATGACTAATAGGTAAGTGTAGTCATAGATGTGTTTTAATTAACTATGACATTATCACTCGAACCATATTATTGGATGAATTCTCAAATAGAGACGAACGTAACGAAAACGTAAAAGGTTTTTAGAATAGATCTTCTGTTCTCTCTGCCTAACCCTCAGTAAATATTATAGCATTAATGATAATAACTATATTTTGAACCAATCTAGATTAATCGTTCCAGTTGATTACAATCACCGATTGTCAACCTATTTGAATAGGCATTAACTAGGTATGTAGGAGACCTTGATAACCCAGATAGGCCGTTTCGATGCCGATTCCATGATAGAGTCAATGCTGCAATCCCCATATGTATGGAGTAGGGTGGGCAGTTACATGGAAGAAATAATAGCCCAGAAAGAAAGGGATGAAAGGCGACTGCAAATGGAGGGATAAAATGTCAAAGTTTGCAGTTTGGGTAGACCGAAAGGTAGGAACCAAGCTGCAAAGGAAGAGGAGGGGTTTTAGCCGGTAGAAGTCCGGCACTACCCGGTCTGAAAGGCCGGGTGTCCATGATGGATTTCCCCTCCACTAAAAAAAAAAAAGTTATGTAGATATGTTATATATGATAGACATACATATGTGAACTTCCTTTAGGAGCGCATGACAGAGAGTGTCGACGCTTATGAATCTAACCAAGCCTTGAGTCGACATTTACGTTAACATCTACACTTCCAGTATGTAAAATCCAGTCTCCAACATCCAATTATGTCAAAAATTCTTAACATAACGATAATAACAACACATTACATCTACAGAATTCGATTATATAAAGTTCCGACATGTTGCAATCTCATCATCTTTGTTTATAAACAACTGTTAACAATGTGCATCTCTACTTACATAGGATAAGCAGTAGCGAAAGATTTTAATCTGAATCTGCAAATAATATACTTAGACCAAAAAATTCTCCCATAAACTCTTTGTTATTTTGACTTTGAACCAATTTCACAAGAGATCACAGTAGTCGGCTGTACTAAGATTGAACAAAACATCCATAATTTAAAATATTACAAAATCGAGTGAGGTATAAATAATTACTAACTACGAAGACAAAGGAAACGTTTAGCATGGTATTAGAACAAATTAAATGGTAATTATTTCCTCTTGAAATCTTAAAATACTTCTTGTAACAGCCTATATTAAAAAGCAAACATATTTTTATAAACAAATTATTTGATACGTAAGATTTTACGAACATCTGCCTTTTACATAACGCTTGACAACTTATTGGGAGACCTATTATTCTTTATACGGGGTTCTCAGTACTTTTTTACGTTAATTATTTATATTCGTTTGAAACCTGTCATTCTTCAAAACATATAGAAATCATTTTATTCCATTCGATTTCCAAAGTGAGAACAAGACCAAATGTGAATTCTTCATACATGAAGCGATTCTACGCCAATCAAGTCATCTTTTCCACGACATTCTTAATACATTGATATTGTTTTCATAGGAAAGGCGAGGAGGTAAGATAGAGAATATTACGAGCCTTCAAGGAGCTTTTAAAATATGAAAGATAAATTCTTTTAAAATATTGGACAATTATTTAACTCACGAATGTAAGTTATTAAAGACAGACTAGACACTAAATTTGCACGGATATACTTGTCTGGCATTTTTCAGATCTTTATTTATAAGTTAGAATGAATTTTCTGCACGTCAAATTCTCATGATGGAAGGTAATAGTTTTTTGGTGAATTATTGCATGTTATTTGAATGGAAAACTAAGATTTAAGTATATGCTTGATATACAATTTTAATTAGCTTCTTCTACGAGCACCGTATCAAGTTGCCCCGATTTTGGTGATCACTATGGAGAAGGCTTCTCTGTCTAAAAGAAGCTAGTTATTTGAATCAAATAAGATAATTATTCTTCGAAACTCTCTTCTTTAATGTCTTAATTTTATAAATAAAGTTTTGAAAGTGTTTAACATTACTAATTTGATATTGAATTTGTTATAAAATAAACAATAGTACAAATAGCATACATACATTTGCGCTCCAACATCAACAATGTTATTTTACTGTTATCAGATCGATCCAACAACAATAAGTTGTTCTTTACAGACCATTACATTAAATGAAATAATTATTTTATCATTAAAGAATTATTATATTATCCAAGTTTAATTTAGACAGACGGATTATTTTTCTGTTCTCGTTTGAGTCTATTTTTAATAACTTTCATTAAAAGAACAAACTGTATTATCTTTCACCAATATTGTAAACTTTCATAGATTTTCAGTCATCTGTGATATAATCGATTTTCTACGGTAATATGTAGTATGATAAACTATGCCTTGCCGTCATTTGCATAAAATTATAGAATCATGTTAACTAACACTGTAAAACTAGTGTCACGCATAAATCTGTTGTGCAAAAATTTGGTAATATGCTGAAAATAACTTTCAACAAAACAAATATTATGAAAATCTTTATGTAATACTAGTTGCACTCGAATTGACTCAAATAACTATTATCATTGATTGAATCAGCATTAACTTTATAACACTTCATTTTAAGTCATTGGATAAAACGAATAAGGTTTTAATTGTGTTGTGATGCTACTGACTACATATTAAGGGCCGATCTTATAAACATTTTATCAAATATCCGTTAGCATTTTGGTAAGTTGCTGACGGATGGCAGTTTGTAAGCCAAACAAACCGACGGATGTCTTATAAAACCTATTTGAACATTCCTCATCCACATGTTAAATAAACTGGTGTTGCTACGATTTATATTCATAACAACGGTCAAATACACACGCATTATTAGAGTTTAACCCGCAGCTTGTATAATCACGTTTGAAAAATATATTGTTTTGTTTAAATTCAGGAACAATTATTAGTAAAATGGTTGTAGGATGTAAAATTAAGAAATGTCAAATAAACCGACGGTTTAAGTGTCAAAACCGTTGCCAACACAGTCGGTATTGCTAACCTACAATTTTTACCGAAATATTGCTAACGGATGTTTATAAGACGCAAAAGTAACCGATTGTTTCTTTTTTCGGTATATTTCGTCGGTTATGTAGCTAACGGATGTTTATAAGACCGGCCCTAAATAACGCAATTATACATAACGCAATTATCCCGTGGAGTACCCGGTAAAGAATTGGTCTCCCACTCTTCTCCATCAGTTTTCGAGTGTCCTGTAAAAGGCAGGTGTTCGAAAAAATAAGACATTTTACATCTTAAATTCGGCGATGAGGTTTGCCACCCATCCTGATTGTCTTGATTTTATATTGGCACGAAGAAGACAGCTTGCATGTTTTATATGCAGCTGGTCTGCTGGCTAGCCCACTTGTGGGATATGCCGTGATGGTATTGTATAGTATAGTAGTAATTATACATAAAACAAGAACTTTTCCATGACGTCAAATAAAAAATTTACATATAAAAAATGCCGAAATAAAATTTCGCTATAAAACTCACAGGGCAAGTGACCTGAACAACTCGAGGATTACCAGTTATAAGTTCAGAACATTAACATTTTGTCGTCAATGATTTGTAGATCATTTATTAAATCCGCCATTTAAATTTGGATCAGATTATAATTATCATACACTTGAGTATAATATGTTATACATTAATAATATGAAAGCCTGATCACCTTTACATGTAAAAATACTGATTTATATGATGCTCTTTATTAATAATTTTTGTACCCTTTTCAATTGTAACTTTGTAATTCCTGGCAAGACATATAATTAATTACACGTATGAATTCATATTTCATTAACAATTTACCAAAAATCATATAAAATAATCTTTTGTCCATAATCTTGATCTCTGCAAGAGTTTATGTTACTTCTGATATAATCTTTAAGATGTAGTAAAGATTTTCATAATTTATCAAGTTTGTTTCAGGGAAGTTTGTACACATTTGGAAAAAATATACAAAGCTGTGAAATATAAGAATACACCTACTTACTTTCTATCTATCTATATTTAATAGAGTACCAAACGAAAAAACTGCACATAAAACACTCAATAATGAGTAGGATATAATATATTGTGTATGTAAAAGAAACAATTTTTTGTAAAGCTAACATGGACACGATCCTCAAAGATATATTACTTACATTATAGTCACTGAAACCAACAAGTTGAACTCGTTTGTTAATTTATCATTTTCCTGGCAAAGCCATAGGTTATCTAACATCAAAAATGAAATGAAAAAGAAATAATCACACAAGGGTCACAGAACGAAGAAATTTATTTAAAAAGTAGTTTAATTCAGTCGCTTGTCAAAAATAAGATTGCAAAAATGTCACATTATCAAAAAGATATTTGTCTTGTCATTTCTCTGCGTTGAACACCCAAATATTTCAATTTCATTTTCTTTTACGGTTGTCAAGTTAAACTCTCTATTCTTCACGGTAATCACACGCAAGACTCCATGCCAATTTTAGTCTGTTATAAATATATATACTTCTCTGCTTATTTCAATACTAGAAATGTAATTTAAACACCGACATTATTACAGTCGGTAAGGTTGGTTCATTGTTCTTCCAGTAAATGCCCAAATCAACATACAAACATGTGGTTAAAATAAAATGGCAATCTTTTGACAAAACGTGTAAAATTAAAACTTACTCATTATAAAAGTTTGATGACTCAGAAAAGTTACAATATTATATTACAGTGATATTTTTTATCAAATGATGCAAGTGTGCAAACGGTTTAATCGTTTATCTGCTTCTTGTGTTATGTAGCTTAATAGAGAACATACATATACCCAAACAACATACACGTAAGCGATGGGCTCGGCTAGATAATGTTTTGAGAATATCCTATTAAAAGCAGCCAAAAGCAACGCTTTTTTCGTTCTTAAGATTTCTGACCATTTTCACAATACACCGTTACCGTTTCATTGGTGAAGCGTTAAGAATGTCATGTAAAGATGTAACTCGGTTTGCGCAGAATTGAACCTAATGAAAAGGGCTCTGTGACCCAGCATTAAGGGACGAAAAAAGAAGAAAGATGCCAGTTTCCATAAAGTGCATTAGTTTTTCTTTTTTTTTACATTTATGTGATCGAATTTCAATATTCATTGGCTTATGAATTGATATTTCACGCAAGAAAAGGATAGTAAGTTATTAAGACAACATAACGATTAAAAACGTAGCGATCAATGCGCATGACCTTTGCAATGAAAAATATGAAAGTTTAATTATGTTATTGTTAAATTCGAATAGTAGGTACATAATAACAATAATAATTATTATTAGTAACAATAATTTCGTTCACATTAATTAACGAAAAAACTTTTTCGGAGAAAGGTACAGTCATTCATAGATAGATACCCACTAAAATATTAGCGAGTATATTGTAATAATTTATGTATATATCTTTTTGACTAACAATGGAAAAAATATATGACGATAATTTCGTTATTTATGTTGATGTAGTATTTTTTCGTTGTTATTATTGTTGTTTTATGAAATTTGCACGCAGTCTATGAGATCCATACAATGCGTACTTTGAAAACAATGGATAATATAAAGAATTGAGTAATTTATAATATTTTTATAGTAATAATTTTCTGCACATTGCAATTATTTCGGCGTTTTAATGGCAGATTATATATTTCTATCATGCCTATTTGTCTCTTTTTCTGTAGATTTTTTCTAATTATTCGGTAGAGAAAACTAATACAATAAGGAAAATAGTTCTCCCACTCTTTTCTGTATGTTTTCGAGTGTCATGAAAAAAGCATGTGTTCGTAAAATCACAAATAAGAAATCGAACATTTTCAATTTGATGGTGAGAACTACTACCAATTCTGAATGTCTAATTTTTTTTATTGAGACATATCACAAAGCACAGCTTACATGCAGTAAATTTGCTGGCTACTCCACTTTTCAAGTGTGCTCTTTCACTTTACCTGGTTTCAATCGTGTGGAATGGTTTTAAGCAAAGTTTTGCATTTTTATTTCCTGTGCGATACTCTTCAGCTCTTTGTACTATCCGCAGCTCATATCCTCACATAGTGTAACACTTAATCCCATATTTATATTTATTTAACACTTTTATCCCTCTATATTTCCCTCCAATTCTTTCTTCGACTCAAGTCCCCTTTTTTATACATTGTCCAGCTAAATCAGTCTGCAGAGCTTGAGTCTCAAGTCAGGGATGATTGTAGAGTTGCATAGATTGGTTTCACAAATTAAAAACAAAAGGTTAAGTTAAACGAGGAACATTTATTGATAGTTTAGTTTTACAATGTCTGGCTCAGACACACACACAATAGTTATTTACATTTTCACAATCTTATTAACTACACAACAGGATCTACTTAAATTATTCAATCTACAAGTTTATTTAGTCACTGCTTATTATTTAGATTGCAACGGGTTTCAATTATCTTTTGAACACTTTATTAACACAAAGTTTTATTATTTTTTTTTGGGGCTCGCTGACGTGAAACACGTCAGCGAGCCCGCGAGGCCGGAGAAAGAGAGTGAAGTTGGTTGCAGATGGTCAACCAAGAGAATTTTTAACAGAAGTCAAAACAAAGTTTAAATTAATTTTAGCGGGATTCTTTCCTTCAAAAAGTCAAATTGTAACTATGTAAATTTAATACGGAAATACCCTAATATTTATATACTGTTATTTTTAACTACGACAATAGATCATCGAGTTATTCTCGGCCCGAGCGCTCCCTTTGATTTGTCCCCTCAGCCGTCCTTTCTTTTATTTCTTGTTGAAGTTTTTTGTGACGCATTAAATATCCAATGCAATTCAAGTCAATATACTTAATCGCTTCTTGACAACTTTCCTGGGAGTACCTACAGAGCAGGATCCAGAATCCTCTATTCAGAATGTCTTTGCACAAGACGACTCACCTCATACCACGTCATTCCGAGCTCTCTGATGTAGGTATTTATCAAAGGAACGGTGAGTACAATGAAAAACTTTATATTTTCCAATAATATTGTTATTAGAGTCCTGACTATACACGATGTCTTATTTAATTCAAAAATGTCTCAATAAATTAAAATTATTGACAGCGATGTTAAGCAACACGTTATTTGAACTCGGCAATATATGAGACAATTGACCTACTATCAATCACAAATTAATTAATAACTTAATACAGACGTAAAATTAATTGACATAACCTAACCGCATACCTGTGCAATAATTTAATAATTTATAATTATCCATAAAACTATAAATAAACACGCCAAAATAATTAAAACGAAGTTATTTATATATTACCACAATGTTCTATTGTAGTATTATATGAACGTGATATAGTTTATACTGTTATGATGTGGTCTAATACAAGAACGAGTAGATATTGGGTCGATTTATAAGGATAGAGATAGAGATAAGGATAGAGATCTCAGCATTTCAAATAAGCGTGACGGGGGAGGAGTACTGATTGCGGTGTCACGTGTCTTTGACTGTATTCGTGAACCTAGGTGGGAGACACTAGGCGAGAATCTGTTTGTTGAACTTACACTGACTACTGGGAGTAAATCTATCAAATTTAAGAAAAAACTCATTTTGGGGGTAGTATACCTTCCCCCAGTAACTCCATTTTGTGATTACGATTTACACTTAAACAAACTGTCTGATATGCTCATGGAAGAGGGTGACGGGGTTCATATATGTATCATAGGTGATTACAATATTCCTAATGCCAAGTGGAGTAGAGATAACGAGGGACGGACAATTGTAGGTCCGCAGCGTGGCCCCATCTTACGTGCCCTCTTGGAGACTATGCGTTTCACAAATATTGAACAATATAATTTCATACACAATTGTAATGTTTCCGTTTTGGATCTGGTGCTGTCGGATATTGATTGTAATGTTGAGAAATGTGATTTCCCACTAGTACCTGAAGATGGGTATCATCCCTCGTTATTAGTTAGTATTCCAACCTTTGTGAATGAGACTCGACTAAAGGTCAATTGTAAGCCTATGTATAATTATCGAAAAGCTAACTTTGAGCAGATAAATTTTAAATTGAATGAAATTGATTGGTGCAAATTACTTGACGAGATAGACACAAACTGTGCTGTGGATGCTTTTTATGAGGTGCTGTTTTCCATTATTGACGAGTATACTCCTAAACGAGTTCCTAAAGCCTCTCAGTTTCCATTATGGTATAAAAGAACAACAGTGACATTAGCTATAACGAGAAATAAATATTGGAAATTATGGAAAAAATTCCACAACCAGTGTGATTATGCTATTTTTTCACTCTCTAGGGCAAGGTTGAAACAGGCACACAAAGAAGATCGTAGGGTGTATCTAAGCGGTGTAGAACAGTCAATCAAATCCAATATCAAACCATTTTTTTCATTTATCAACAGTATGAAGTCCTCCGACAAATATCCCAATAATATGCATTATAATAACAACATGTCGAATGACCCCAAAGATATCGCTAACCTCTTTTGCACGTTTTTTCAGTCCGTTTTCAATGATTTGTCGTCTGATAATTCGGATACGATTACGGAAACGGACGCAGAGTCTTCGATCCAGTTGTCTGGTATGACAATTTTGTGTTCCGAGGTCTATGACAAGCTCACTAATCTCGATATCAATAAGGGGACCGGACCTGATGGACTGTCTCCTTTGTTTCTTAGGAGATGTGCACCACATATAGCTAAACCCCTGCGTATCATCTTCAATAAGAGCGTTAGGGAAGGGTGTTTTCCTAAAATTTGGAAAATGGCTAGTGTTACTCCCATTCATAAATCGGGAAATAAGAACGACGTGACCAATTATCGACCAATATCTATTCTTTCCCCTATTTCAAAGGTGTTTGAAACTATTGTAAAGGACCACATGGCACACTTCTTGGGGCCTCAACTGTTGGAAGAGCAGCATGGTTTCATGAGGGGCCGGTCTACAGCCTCAAATCTCTTGGTGTATTCTAATTACTTATTTACTGCACTTGATAGTCGGATACAGGTCGATTCAGTCTATACCGACTTTAAAAAAGCGTTCGATAAGGTGGATCACGTCCTTTTACTTAGAAAGCTCTCAAAATATGGTATACATGGTGATCTCTTAAGATGGGTTAAGTCGTATCTAACGAACAGACTGATGTCTGTAACAATGAATGGTTTCGAATCGGACTGCGTTCCCGTGACATCTGGAGTGCCTCAGGGCTCAGTACTAGGCCCATTATTGTTCACAATTTTCATAAATGACATTGGTAAATGCATATTGCACTCTCGGTTTCTTCTTTTCGCGGATGACCTTAAAATTTTCAGGCAAATACGCAACTTGGATGATGCAAAAAGATTGGAGGAAGATCTAGGGAGAGTTTACAAATATTGTGTTGAAAACAAGCTCGAATTGAATCTTAAAAAGTGTAATTCTATAACCTTTACAAAAAACAAAAAAATTATAAAACATAAATACGCAATAAATGGAATAGATCTGGAACAACTGAACAAAATAAGGGACTTGGGTATTATTTTTGACAGTAAACTACACTTTGATACGCATATTGATGAGATTACTGAACAGTGCAATAGGACTTTGGGCTTCATTTTGAGGGCAACTAAGGAATTTAAAGATCCCAATTCTATGACAATATTATACATTACTCTTGTTCGAACAAGGCTCGAATATTGCTCGACCATTTGGAATCCACTGTACGATAAATATATTACGGCAATAGATCGTATTCAACGCAAATTTTTGAGAATGTGCAAACGTAGATATGGTGATGGGTACAGTGGTGGTTTGATGGAGTTGTCTGGGCGGCGTGAGCTTATTGACGCATGCGTTCTACAGAAGGTGTGTACTTCGGAGTTGAGTGTGTCCCAATTATTAACCAAAATTGACTTTCGTGTCCCCTCAGAAAGAAGATCTTACCGGCCCCTTAACTTAAGTAGAGCTAATACAAACGCCGGTTTGCGAAATCCTCTCTACCGTATAATGAATAGCTACAATAATAAATTTTGTGACATTGACATGTTCGCTCTCAGCCCTAATGGCTTCAAGATGTCTATACTGCGCAAATTGCGAGATGATGTGCAGGATTAATAATCTAAAATTGTTTTTTGATGCGACTATCCTTCTGCATTACGATGAGTTTCCTCCCTTCCCTTTCCCTTACTTGCTGTGCTCGATTGATGTTAACATGACTATCATAATTTTAAATTTTATATTTGATTTGTAATGTGTTGTTATGTTTTTATTATTCTTGTATGTTTGTGTATTGATCCAGTATTGGATTGATTGATGGTGATTACTGTTTGTTTTAGGATTAATGCTTTATCTCTAATAATTTTATTATTGTTTGTTCTTTTTTTATATTACATGACAACCTTATGGGCTAATGAAATACATAAAATAGTTAATTTGTATACACTTTTAAATTGGGCAATGCATGGTCTCTTGTAATGATTATAATTGTTTGTATTTATTTGTATGTGTTGTCTGAAGTGTGTAACTGGTTTTGAATAAATAAATAAATAAAAAAAATTTAAACCGCAATATTTTCTTGTTTCCTAATAAGAATTTGCTATGTATGATAAAATCATTAATTTGCCAACTTTCACAATGCTGTGTGCGTCTATTGAAACGATATTTCTATTGATCAATATTTTTTTAGACTAAATCATTCGTAAACGAGTGGATGACCTTAATAGAATGGAATAAAATATTACATGAATTACTGATTCGTTTTACGTTTATGAAATTTAAGATGTAACTGTTTTTACCGATATCTTAAAACTTACCTGTGTATGCACCGTGTACTGGGGCCCTAGACAAATTGCATTTGCCGATCAACTACAAACGAACTTTTCGACAATGTACATATAATGTTATGGTATATTGTCGAAAAGTTCGTTTGTAGTCAATCGCCAAATACAATTTGTTTTGGAAGGCCGTAGTATTTTGGGCATATCGCAAGGAGAGGATCAGACAACTTGAAGGAGTTTGGAGTGTGGAGGGTACAGAACTAGGGGGTGGGAATCGATGAGATGGAGTGACTAGGTGAAGGAAGCAACAGGGGGGATCTTGCACGAGATGCTGCGAAGAGCACAGAGGATCGATAATACTGAAAGCATTTTGCTACACCTATATAAACAATAAGCATGATCTTCAGCACTGAGGGATCGACAGAGAAGAAGAATAAGATGAAAAACTTAAAGACAAGAGTAGAATATACATTTTATCCCATGGCTTCAAAAATAATGTGATAAATAATTTTATTGGATTTGATCACTAATGGTTTTTTGTCTTTTGTTTCAGGTATGTTCATCAACATCTTCAAATTATTTTCGGTATTTTCTACGAGAATAAAACTAACACGGGGCGAAAAAACATAATTGGGTAAGAAAAAACAATTTTTTAGTAGGTATGTCAATTGTATTGTATTGTAGTCTTAACGTTATTTACTTAACAATAAGTAATCGGAAAATAATATAAAACATTCTTTCCGAAATACGAAAACTTGACACCCCTCGACTCGAGTAAATATTTCTTAAGTACAGAGATTTAATAAGATAAACTCAAGTAAGGTATAATATATAAGAAATGGGTCTGGAAAAATGGCAGATTAAAACTAGTGACATGTTTTCTATATATAATGCAAAAAGACACCGCATGCTTAGCAAATAAGCTGAGTATTGTCTGAAATTATCGTACGAAATCGATGAGATCATCACGATATTTATACGAGGAGATAAAAATTTGAGGTGTCGAGTACTATTTCAAAATATTTTTTTTATATTTAACACGACCAATATAAACAGCCTTGTCCTGCCACTGGTTAAAGCATCCATTCAAATAAATAAATATTAAACCAAATACATACATAATTTAAACAAAAATTATGCTCTAGGGAAGAACTAAAACTTGTCGAAGATAATAAGTATAGCACAATCTACTTCCTGTTAATAAATAAAAATCATATGAAATATACGAGTACATATAAGGCGCGTTTAAATACATATTGTTAATTACCTATCGAAGTATAATTTATATCTTTATTACTAATGTCATTGCAAACAAGAAAAGAAGATTTAGGATTTACGATCTAATCATTAATACGTAACACAACCTATCATAATACACTATGATACGAGAATCATGTATATTGCCAAGTCAAAATAAGTCAAGATTTACAATAAGCCACCAAATCTAAAAAAAAAATAAAGCATTTCTTATACCAATTACTTTTAGGGCTCGTATATTTCTATAGCATTTTGTTGGTTAGTTCTTTTCTGTATAATAATTACGATATGATATTCAAATGGCATAACATGGCATCTTTGTATTGTGACCCCAAGCAATGAAATAATACATTTATCTAATGATATTATGAAAATTATTATAAAACTAATGATGCTGCTATGACTGTGTACTGTACTAATGTGTAATATTGTAGGTTGTATGTACTAGCACTGGCACACTGACCTTTTTAGATGATGTAAGTGACTAAGTATTTATACCAATTTTCGTGATTGTTATAATTTATTGTTAGTAAAAATAGTGAATCTTCAATTTAATATAATTATGTTCAAATATTTCGTTTTATCTTTATTTTTTTTAGGCAGCGCCCGCCACATACCTCGTGCCGTACATGGAGATATGTTTCTCCATAACGACACACACATGCACAAACAGGATTTAATGTCGCATTAAAGCGAGAAGCACTTTAGATTCAGTGGCCACACACCAAAAATGTTGGTGCAAAAAGGGGAGGGAAGAAATAGGAAATTGCCTTCCTCTCTATGCAGTATCATCAGTTACTTGAAGGGGATATTAGGCTACCAAAGAAAGTACAGAAGTTTTTGAAGGTGAAAAAGTTTTTCCTTGTGGCCACCAAGTCTGCATGTCCTACAGGTCCAGATAATGGACCACGAATTATCTGTTTATTTCGTTTTATCTGTTTATTGCAGTAAATTTTTGTACTTAAATACTATACTATACTCTCACGCCGTGTCCCAGGTGGGGTAAGCAGAGAGAACGGAACGCCATATAGATCTATCCTTACATACCTACTTCTTTCGCTTCCTCTACATTTATCCAGTTTCTTATACAAGCACGCCAATTTCTCTTACTCAACACGCGGCCGTCCTTGAGAATTTGATCCACGTGATCAAGCCACGTGGTTTTTGGACGTCCGCGCTTCCTCACACCCCCTCTTTCAGATAAATGCAATCTCTTCGTCATCCTTTCATCGTGCATTCTTTCAACATGTCCAAACCATCTTAACTTGTTTACACGCATTCTGTCCACAACACTCCTCTCACATCCGCTCATTCTTCTGATATCCTCATTCTTCACTCTATCCCGCAAAGTTTTATCATACATTCTTCTCAGTGAACGCAACTCCACATCATTTATATTCTTATATCCAACAGTATATAACTCCAAACTAAATAAAGCTGTTCTTTGGAACACCCGGTGGTAAAGAATTGACCTCCCACTCTTTTTTCGAGTGTCCTGTAAATTACAGATGATAAAAAAATACATGTGGTTTGCCACCCATCTTGGATGTCTTAACTTTTTGTTAGCACAGAGAGGACAGCTTGCATGTTTTATTATATGAGACTGGTCTGCTGCCTACCCAACTTATGGGATACACTGTATCGTAGTATATCAAATATTGAATTGAAAATTTATTATGGATGAAATCACCGGTTTCCGTTTTCATCGTAGAATTCTACGGTGTCATCAAATTATAGACTTTAAGGTTGTGTGAAATTCTTTGAACAATAATAATAATAACAACAAACATTTGAAAGTGAAAGATACTAAAGTAAATAGTTTTCGCACATTTGATTATGTATCGCAACAAACCTTGACCGGCAGTTGTGTATTTAATCTCCCTTACAATTTAATCAAATAAATCAAAATGATTATTATTCACCGATATAATCTTCTCCTTTATACCGTTCTTATTTGTCCAACTACATGATGACCATGACTTTTCAACTCTTCAAATAAGAGTACCTAGGCAAGTAATATATTTATAACCGTAATAACAAACACGGACTAACTGCTATTTCGACTTTTATATCTGATTAATCTCACTCACAAACATAAACTAGCGTTGTTCCGACTTTATATCTCGCCACTGAATACCATCACATTTTTTCTTATGTTAACTGATTTGTTGATTTTTTCATGTGAATGATGATGTGCAAGAAGAATAAAATAAATAAATACCTGTCTAAAATTATTATTTCCGATTTTAAATTATTTTTGGGCCATTAAAACTATATAAAACATAGATGCATTATGAAAAATTCCGCCTTTAACCTTACTTTAATTATTCCCAGCTGACAATATTTTTTTTTTATAAATTATTGCTGTATTTGCTTATCTTGACTAGAGGGACATCGATGGAGTGTAGCCAAAAGATTCCACATCCGGGGGTATTTTGACCGTCCAGTCTTTCAAGTTGTCCACTATGATGACTTCGGTGTGGACAAAATTTGAAGGTTTCGGATAAATGGAGGTCTCCAGACTTCTGCGGTATCGGGGTGGATATTAAGTCTCTTTGAATGGCACATTCTGATCATAAAACAATACATTCTATGATATTTATGTTTTGGTTCAATCATAGATAACTCTATTCTCATACTAAAGATGGTTAGTTAGCCAAGTTTATATAAACATTTAATTTGTTAGTACAGGTGAATATTATATTTACTTTAATAATTTATTTCTTTATTTAATAATATGAATAACAAACTTCTTTTTACCTTGACATTCGACTATCAAAATACATAAATAGAAAAACGACAGGTTTTTAGCAGGTAGGTAGGTACGTACCTTTAGTTATTTTAATAGCAATAATTATACAAGCGATATTATTAAAAGAATTAATTCAATATTAACATGAGCAAATATTTAATAATAATTGTATTTGATTTATCTTTTATATAAAGACCTTTTATTTTAATATTCTTATAATAGAATATTAATAAATTTTAAACGTTTGGTTTTTCCATTGGATAGAGTTATTAATTGCTATTACCGTATTTTTTTTTACCATAGTCAAGTTTTTTTTCTGTACTACAAAAAACACCTATAGAAACATAAACCTTTCGTATTTTACGTAAGCATATTGTCTATTTAAACGTTCTTTATTTCAACCGTTATCACCATTAAAAAAATAATCGGTTAGATTCAAGTCGAATATTTATATAAAATTTAATCTTAAATATATTTAAATTATTAATCATAATTCAATTATATCATTTTAATTATCTAAGTACACAGTCTACGTCTTTTTTATACTTATTGATTTATTTTTAATGTACGTTTATTACAAGTATTTTTTCATATAAACACATTAATATTTCAAGAGTTTTTGTGTTTTTGCTGTGGAAATCCATTTTTAATTAAAATTAATAGTGAAAACAAACTATATGCACAGTACGAGTTTATTAAAAAGGTGCGATTTCCTCCAATTAGCCCCTAAATGGAAATTAGATTCACGTAACTACGTTGCATTTTTAAATGATCATTGTCAGCAATCACTTGACAATGCCTCAACAAGGTGTTAATGTTGGATACATTTCATAGTCTTGGATCTTGTCGAATTTCCCTTCTCCTTAATATTAGTTTCAATTCAACCGTGATTCACAAATAAAAAAATACATATGTATTTTAAGAAATTTTGATAATAAATAAACAGAAATAAAATTTACATATACATTTGTCAACTGTACGTACTCGCAAATAATAGTGTTCTCCGTATTATTGTCACCTAATGGGAAGGATATACATGTAAATTAGTTGTATAATTCCTAATTTGTTATAGCAACGAACATGATAGATCTAAGTATAAAAATGTGCCCATGTATAGTTGTGTTATTATGTATGTATATTTGTATGAATGCACAGGTGTTTATGTTATATATATTTTTTTTATATTTTGTAAATGGCGTAAGCCGTATATTTGGTTGAATAAATAAATAAATAAACCTACGTAAAGCTATTTTACGTGTGGTGACATCACAGGTAAATAGATCGAAATCTTACACCTCTATTTGATGCATATTTTCTAGAACAGGTCAATCTTGTTAAAGTATTTCGCTGTCACTTGAAAGAGAAAATAGCTCAACCCAATTATTGTCTACATCTGAATGTGTGAAAAGCAATATAGATCCGAATGAGTACGATTTTATTGTACAATTTATATTATCTCATTGATACATTGTTTCGATTGTACGATTATTTCAGAATTCGTTTATTCATGAAATCACATCAGCCCATTGTCTTTGCCAAATTCTTCGTGAGATTTGAAAGTTGCAATAAGATTATTTCAATGTAGCATTTGACTTTCATCTCTCTACAAATTATCAATCACTGATTAAAATTAATATTGTAAGTCAAAATCCATAAACAGTGCTTATATCAAAATGAGGAAGTATAAGTTTATTGATCAAATTAGGTGTACAAATTAAAAGTGCCAATAAAAGTGAATTATTTTTTTAAGTTTTGAAGCAAAATCTTGCTCAAAATCGAACCAAAAGTGGTTGAAGTTGGAATAAAAAATATCTATGAATTAAGAACAATAAATCTTTAAAAAATAAAATAAAGATAATTACAGAAATTTAAAGAATGTTTATATAACACAAAGTTTGGCATGTTTCATATAAAGTATATTACTTTACAAAAAACTAAATATCTTGTAAAACACCATAACTTTTTTCAATTAAAAAAATAATGTTTTATCATAAATTTCGCACCATAGAAGAGGTAAGCACAACAGCTAAAGTTTTTATACAACGATTTATCTCAACAGTGGTAATTGTGCTATCAAGTTGTACAGTACCTACTTCGTAATATTGTTTACAGTAATACTCATCAAACTACCTTCAAGATTCTAATAACTCGCTTTAAAGGCGAAGGTTTTTCAATAATCTACAGTTTAGTTTTAGATAAGTTCGAGTAATTAATGTTATGCAGACAACATAATCTCACACATAAATAATATTTATCATGTCTTGTGTATATATTTATAATATTGTGTTAATTTGTTAGGTATCTACGATTTTGTAAATTTGTAAATTTGAACACAATACTTGAAAACCTTCAGCTAACTCTTGTGAGAAAATAAATCAAAAGCGAAGTGTTCGTTGGATTTTCCTTTTTAATTGAAAAATTAACAATTTTACTATGATATACTATACTATATCCTCATGTCGTATTCCGAGTAGGGTAGGCAGAGAATATGCAACACCACACAGCTCCATCCCAACATACTACTCTCTCTTCTTCTACATGTATACAAATTCTCATGCCTCAAATAAACCTTTTTCAAAATCTGCAAACGACATCGCATGTCAAAACCTAGGTCTCATTAATGGAGTGTTAGAAAAAAATACCGAAAATATACAATACAATCATTCTAACGTTATAAATGCAGAAATATGTGTTAGTTAGAAGAATTCGTGCCTCTGCTAAAGCTCGTCCTCTGTATATTGAATGTTTTTGATATTATCATATTTATGATTAAAATGTACAGTCGAGAATGAAATAAACGTAAACGTAAACCGGGTTAGTTGGAAGACATCGCATTTTAGCGATAAACTCGCCCTCTGTACATTGAATTTATAATTGTTATTTTTATGCCACTATTTCACTATGTAATATTGTAACCAATGTACAGTGAAGAATAAAATAAATAAATAAATAAAATAAATAAATCAACAACGGGGTTCAAACAAAGGAATATATTTTTTTATTCTGAAACATTATCATTAGACTAATGTCTACCTTAACAAAAATATTCGATTTGTCAATTGCGTTGCCAAAACTTTTAATTCTATGTTTTCATATTTTTCGTAATAAACTTGGAGGTACAAATACTAATAATTAAAAAAAAAAATATTGCAATGTTGCGATAGAATATCGTCCAACCAACCTTAAGACACTACATTATATCTTCCGGATTACGCATTAAAATAAATAATAAAAATACAGCAAAACAATTATAATAGTTACATAAAAAAACAAACCGAATTACTTCATATCCATATCAAATTATTTTTATTAACAATTCAAATATTAGCTCACTGGCAATTGAATAATATTATAATTCATTAACACACTATCATTAAAATCTATAAAACAACATAACATACACAACAACAAGTTAAAATTGACAGACGTGTTTTTTTTCGCTCCCGTAAAATAATTACTTTATCACAGTGCTATACAATATAGTTTGATCAAGAGTGATGCTTACTGTGAAAAGGATCGTCGCGCATCTTTTACAAATAAATTCCCGGTGTAGCGCTTCATATAAGGTACAAATTTCTCATATATTCTATCATAACTTAAGCACATCATTACATGTTGCAAGTACCAACATCACCAATAGCGGGTAGTAATTAAGTTTACTACAGTATACCTACTGTTATTTAAATATAACTTCCACTACACCTACGTCACGAGCTGCCATAGCTGAGTTGGTAAAGGCGCTGGTACCATTGTAAATCGGTGGACCTGTGTTCGATCCCCACTGAGTTCACATCGAACAAAGACTTTTTTTCAATTGAAATAAAAATTATTCAACATAAGAATGGAAAGAGTACAACCACAGATGCAAACCAGATCCCGTAATATTAAAAAATCTGGTACGCTATCGCCATCTAATGATAATAATAACAAACATAGGACATCTATAGTACAGGAGAAGAGTTACAAAAGGAATTCGCAAGGAGTATCAATGCCATCTAGCGGGGACAACTCGAGACAAAACAAAAGTAACAAAAATAGTGTTGGGCATAATGAAGGAAGTTTAGATAATATTGACAGTTCTTTAAGAGAATACCTATTAAACTTACACAATAGTGTGAAAGATATAAAATATCATTTACAAACGCAAAATCATGATTTGTTAAATAAAATGCATGAAATAACCACTAAACTTAGCCTTATAGATGAGCTGGTGGCAGAGAATAAAGCACTGAAGGAAAGAGTTGGCAATCTTGAAGATAAGATAAATAAATTTGAAATTAAGGGAAGTAACTGCAGTATCACGGAGATGGATTCGTTGGCAAATGAAATTGAAGAAAGAAATAGAAGAAAAAACAATATCATAATCTGCAATATACAGGAGAGTTCTAAGGAAAGACCTGAAGATATCCTCAACGAAGAGAAGTCAATGATCTTCAACGTATTGAAGGATGCCGATCATTCAATAGTACGTGCAGATCTCAAATGTTTCAGGTTGGGTAAAAGACTTAGTAATAAACCCAGACCAATAAAAGTAATATTAAAACATCCAAACCATGTTAGTGAAATTTTTAAGAATAGATATAAATTGTCATCTGAAATTAGAATATATCGTGACCAAACCGTTGTGCAAAGAAATCATTATATGAAACTGAAAGATGAGTTAAATGCAAGAGTTCAGAATGGAGAGAAAAATCTCGCAATTAAATATATTAAAGGAATTCCTAAGATTGTTAAACCGGATAGTTCAAAAAACTTCTCTCCTACTACCAGAATATCCGTGGCATGAAGACGAAGCTCAGTGAGCTTCGACAGTCAGTGCCATCATTCGGTTATGAAGTTGTACTTTTGACTGAAACATGGCTGGACCCCGGCATTGACTCATCTGAACTCGGTTTCACTAATTTTAATGTTTATAGACTGGATAGAAATTCACATACTAGCAATAAATCGAGAGGTGGAGGTGTTTTAATTGCCATAGATAAATCCTTACCAAGTAAAAAGATACCTCTAAAATATAAAAATATAGAACAAGTTTTTGTCTTGGTTAAGCTTCCACTTGAGTCGGTAATCTTTGGTTGTACATATATACCCCCCAACTCTGATGTCGCACTATATAAACATTATCATGAGGAGATAGAGCTTATTAGATCTAAGTACGTAGGTAAAAAACTCATATTAACTGGTGATTTTAATTTGCCTGATTGCAGATGGGAGGCGGTGCAGGGGGGAGACGACGATCGAAATCACCTTGATTTACAAATAACAAACAGCCTTAGCAATGTTAAAGCTGCTGAACTGGTAGACATGGCCAATTTTCTTGGCCTTCTTCAAATTAACAACATTAGTAACAGTCAAGGCAAAATTCTCGATCTCGTCTTCTCCTCTGATCCTGAGGTGACATCTGTGGATAAGTCCTCCTCAGTCCTGCTTCCTATCGACATATTTCATCCTCCTCTCGATATTGCAGTTAGGTCTAAATTGTCCAAACTTAATAATGATATTGTAACTAAACAAGACTTCCATGGAGCTGATTATCTCGCCATTAATGCTTTCTTGAAGAACATGGATTTTTCTTTTTTGCAAAATGAAGATAATTTGAACAGTTTGGTGGATCATTATTATACTAATTTAAATATGTGTATTGACAAATTTGTTCCAAAGAAAATGATAAAACCATCGAACTATCCCAAATGGTTCAATACCGATCTAAAAAGATTAGTTATGAAAAAAAAGCTGGCTCACAAAAAATATAAAGAGACATCTAACATTAATGATTACAACTATTTCTCAAGTTTACGTAATGAATGCTCTGCTTTGTCAAAAGAGTGCTATAGGCAACATGTAGCTTCTATAGAGAGTAATATGCCTAGAGATTCTCAAGGTCTATGGAAGTTCGTAAATGGGATGAGGAGTGATCGAGTCGACATACCCACAAATCTTTTTTATAATAACCATTACTCCAAATCACTCCAGGATGCAGTCAATCTTTTTGCCTCATTCTTTCAAAGTGTATATGATCCTTCAACTGCATGTCCCAAATCCGACTTTTCATCAGAAATGACAATCGACTTACCCAGCATCATAATTACCATTGACGACGTCAAAAATGCGATCCTTGCTTTGGACATTTCAAAGACAGCTGGTCCAGATGGTATCCCAAATGTATTTGTAAAAAGTTGCATCGGTGTCCTAACAAATCATTTGCAAGTCATTTTTAATTTATCATTGAGATTGGGAATTTTTCCTGATTCATGGAAAACTGGTTTTATCTGTCCAATTTTTAAAAAAGGTGAAAAATGCCAAATTACAAACTACAGACCAATATGCATCTTGTCTGCAATTCCCAAGCTTTTCGAATCAATAATTGTAAGGAAAATAAACCACAGTGTAAACAATTTCATCTCCACTCAACAACATGGCTTTGTCCTTAAAAAATCCACACTTACAAATTTACTTACTTATCAGCACTTTATTATGAATACTCTTTCCAAGAGAGGACAAGTCGACTCCGTATACACAGACTTTTCAAAAGCGTTTGACAAGGTGTCTCATGACAGGCTACTATGTAAATTACGTGGCTATGGAGTCGACGGAATCTTTCATCAGTGGTTGGAGAGCTACCTCGAGCAAAGAACATTGAGGGTTAAGATTGGGAATTGCACATCGGATCCTATATGTGCGTCTAGTGGGGTGCCCCAGGGGTCGCATTTGGGACCATTACTGTTCAATATTTTTGTAAATGACATAGTCAAGATTTTCAGTGATATAGAGGTGTTGCTTTTTGCTGATGATCTGAAGCTTTACAAGAGTATTGACAATATCGATGACTGTTCTACATTACAAAACAACTTGTATAGTTTAAATGATTGGTGTAAACAGAACGGTCTTGATCTCAATGTTTCAAAGTGTCAGATCATCAGATTCCACAAAACAAGATCCCACCTCACGTTTAATTACTCCATCGACAATGTCACACTTGAAAGTGTAACGAGCTTGAGGGATCTTGGCATCACATTCACTGAGAATCTGACTTTCAATATTCATATTGAGGAAACTGTTGGTAAGGCAATGAAAGTTCTTGGTTTTATCTTTAGATTGTCGGTGGATATGAAATTTATCCAATCTTACAGGCTACTGTTTGTATCTCTAGTCAGACCATTGCTAGAGTATAACAATGTGGTGTGGTCTCCAAACTATGCCATACACATCAACAGTATTGAAAGGGTGCAAAGAAAATTTTTAAGATTAATTAATTTTAAGATGGGTATTCCCTTGGAAAATATTGACTATCCCGCTTTAATGAATGAACTCAACTTGCCCAGTTTACAAAATCGTCGAGGAATGTTCGATCTCTGTCTTCTGCATAAATTGTTAAATGGAGCAATAGATTCTTCTGAACTTCTCGGACTTGTCCAATTTCATGTCCCGACTAGAGCTACTAGGCAAACATCACTGTTTCATGAGCAATACGCCCGAAACAATTATATGTTTCATTCCCCTATGGTACGTATCCATAGACTGGGTAATCTGGTAGAGGGTCACGCCAATGTCATTGCCGACAGTTTCACCAAATACAAATCTGACGTAATTAAATACTTTTCTCAAATGTAATACCTACTGACAATGGGTGAATCGAGGGTTATTGAACATTAGTCTTATTTTATTGCTAACCATTGTAATTTATTGTTTGTTTTGTGTACATATTGTAATAATTCTCTAGTTTTATAATGCATTGATTTGTATGAATCATTTTCATCTTAGTTTTTTTTTTAACTCAAGATATATTTTCTGTTAGTTGTCGTCTGAACTTTTTTATTTCAAAATTATTGAATTCTTAATTCTTATTTTTTTTATTCCTGATCTAATTGATTTTTTTAATTCAAAATTTTATTTTTATTACTTGTTATTTAAAGACATTGATATTGTATCTATTTGTGTGTGTTTGTACATATTTTGACGTTACATATAAATTAAATTTTTACTTTTATGAACTGACATCTCAACATTATATTTTGTTATTTTAATTATTATCTCTACTTTTATTTTGATTATCATTTTTTATGACTTTGAATTTGCTTGTTGTTGTTATATTTATTTTGTGCTGTTAACATGTAAAAGGCGAAAGCCGTGAATGTGCTTAAATAAAATAAAAAATAAAATAACATTTTTATAATGTTGCTATGCAGTTTTGAAGTTTATAATTGAAAGGTTTACTAAACTTTTTATACAAAGCACTAAATATTACAAAATTTAGGTCATAATTATATTAGTTGGCAGTACCTGCATAATAAATTACTCAAATTATTTAATTGCAGTACCTTATATAGTAATTTGAGTACCAAAGCACTTTTAACTATTACTCAGTGGTCACAACAATGTGAACAAATTTGACTATGTAAAAGCAGTTAGTTATAAAATATATGGTATATATGTATGCCTTACTACATAATATGTATGTGTTATAATTCATTTTCATGACATTTTATATTGTGTGTATGTGCAAATCAGTATTTAGGTTGGCTGTATATTATCAAGTTTTATAGTTACATAAAATTATTAATATTAGTTTATTTGTTGTGCATGCCTACTAAAGAACGGCTATCATTTAAACGATCAGCATAATATTGATGTTATGTTCAGCAGAAAAATGTATTCTGCCGACAAATATATCATGTTGATATGCTTCTTATGCCCAGCAAGAATATTATATTTCTATAGCAAATAATATGATATGGTTTAACTCTAAATTTAATCGACCAGCAAAATTATTATTTGACCGGCATAATGATTATTTGTCCAGCAAAATAAATAAATGAGCAGCAAACCGTGAGCTAATATTAATTAAACTTGTGAAAGCTAAATTTTTAATCTTGTTCAAATAATAAATCTTTGTATGTAGCATCTTTTTATGTGATTTTATATGTAGCATCTGAATGAACGACACTAGCGTGTTTCGACATTTCAGTTAGATATTTCGTTAATATAGCAAAGCGGAAACTGGCATTATTTTCGTAGTCATCATTAATTTGGTAAGAAATCACAAAAACTTCATGTGGATCCGAAGGTAAATCGGTGTGTGAAAAATATTGTTTATCTAATATTTTCTGCCGGTCAAATAATAATTCTGCTGCTCAAATAACAATTCTGCTGGTCAATTAATTATTTTGTTGTGCGAGTATTTATTAAGCTGTTATTTTTTTTTAATTTGCCGATATAACCAAGTTTGTTTGTAAAACAAGTGTTGCGCTTATTTTTTATTTATTGCCGATGAAAACATTGTTTTCTGTGCAAATGACTTATATGCTGATTTTTTCTTGCCGAACGAATGGATTAATAGCCGAACAAATAATTAGTTCCCCTAAAGAACACCTCTATCTTTCAGTTTTTACGAGAATAATCCTTTAGGAAGTACAGAGAATGAACAATCAATTTATTTTATTAGGCGTTTGGGTGATGATAATCAACTACAAAATATACCAGAGACAGGAGATTGTAAGAAACATTCTGGATTACGCTTTTTAAGACATTTTGTGCAGTTATATATGATTTAAAGGATTTAAATGTCTGATTGGTAAAAAAAGAAAGATAAAGTATTCCATTGCTCAAGAGGCTCAAGCACTACAAAAACAGTTCGATCATCGGATACAGCCCAAATATAAAAAAGATCTTGTTTCCTACGAAATTTCTTCAAAAATGTTACAAACAAGAATAAAAGTGTAGTTATACAATACCTGCGAACAAAAGTTATTCTGAACATTTTATTTTTATATCTAAATAAATAGTTATAGAAGCATAATTTATTACTTTATTTCGAGCAAAAAATGTTTAGCGATAATTCAGTAGTTTCCGTCGATTATATCGAAGAAAGTTAATAATATCCAATAATAGCTGTCCACTATTTATTATTATAATACCATTGTAATTCAGTGTGTAAAAACTTTAAACATTTATTTATCTCCTCTGTATTGTAGATGGTATTAGTAAAAAGTGACAAGTGATTATCAATCACTTTCCTCTGGTTTATAAGAGAGTTTGTGAGTGATTCACGCATAAATATTTAAGCCGGTTCGTATATGTGTTTATATGTCCACAATAGACTCCGTAATTAAGAAAGATAAAGGTAAAATTATACACACAATGCAAGGTTTCATCCTCTGGGCAAGCATTGAGATAAAAACATTTTATAAATCTGATTTATTCACAGAGATATTAGTATTATTAGATTTGTATGGAAATTAAATAATATCGCTGACATCATGAAGGACATAACCATAGAACTGTTAGACGTGTTTGAATCATGGAGTTGCCAATTTTGAGATGATTTCATCAAATTTTTGTCAATTTTAGAAAAGTTTTTTATCTTCAAATGCTTATTTGTCAATTCGATGTTTATTTCTTGATAAAACTACTCTAGTATAAGTATAAACTAAAACATTTTTATGATAATGTTGGATGATTTTTTCTTTGACGCCGTTCAACCATCTTTAGGACACTGGTGAAAATGGCAGCTTTCATATTGGTTCATAAACTGATGATGTGTCTTTGGTGGCGCAAATCAACAGACAGGCTATCCAAGTCACAGGACATACAACCCTGAAAGCTCTGCTATGCAACATTACGATAAAAAAAACATAAATTAATTTACAATACGAGTTTATGTATTTACAAGTATAATTCTCTAATATTAATTAAAATAATGTACGTACATGTGAAATACTCGACCTTAAATATTGATTGAACAATAGGTCTGACATTAAGATCTATCTGTCAAAAATTATTATCTGTAGGTTAGGTTTGCAATAACTATTACTATATATGTCTAATTATAGCTTACAATAATTATTCAAAGAGATATAATTATCTGTTGATTACTTTGTCTTAATATTAATCTTAATAGTACCTAACTAGGTGAATATGACTTATTCAAATTAAAAATTAATTGAAAACTCCGTGAGAACCAATTTTGCAGGTAGGGCTAAGCAATGGTCATTTGAACTATATTGTAGTTCTAATTCTTGTAATAAAACATTGTACTGTCAGTATTATTTTATTTTGATCTGTAATACAATTATAAATTATTATATTAAATTCTTTTCATTGGAAAATTTAGCAATCGTTTAGGACAAACTTAGCGTTTCTGTGAATATGGCAATTAGTGACACATATTATCATACCTACTAACATTCTGTATTCGGCACATTTTTTAGAAATTGATTGAAAACATAGTAATAGTTTTTAAAGTTTAAGATTATTGTCTCCTGAAGCAAATTACATTTTTTTAAAAAGACATATCTGGGTTTTGGAACAAACCCAAATACAACCTTATACACCTTTCACAGTAGGCTAAAAACTTGTGTCATGAGTTTGCCGGTACCTGGAATCGAGCCGCGGACCCCTTGTTCATGAGGCCGAGATTCTACCTCCAGGCTACCGGCAAACTCATATCAAAATAATATTATACAAATTTGAATTTCATATTTTATTATTTTGAATAACGATAAAGTTTACTGTCTGCTACAATATTACAATTTAAGTTGAATAACAAGTCCTTGAGATTATCTTGTTATTATTATTGTTAATGCTAATCATAATAATTTTATTTAGTTTGAAATATCCCTTCACAAATAATGAATACCTAACAAATATACAGAAATATATTACTATGTATGTTGTATGTAAACATTACTCTATTAGTATGTACTTATAACATTTTAAAAACGTATTTATATCATACTGAATTCATACAACTTTACACATAAAGAAAGTGCATATTTAAACTGGGCTAACTAGGCACGCCTAAGCTCAAGCATGAATAATTGAAAAATCAAACTCTCAACACTATTTATTACAGGTTTAGTTACTTATTTACACAGCTCCTTCCGAAGTTTTTTTTAAAAAGTTATGTATAATTTTGGTATAAATAAGTGAAGCTTGTAGAACTATCTATTTTGTATACACACAATTCTTCATATTGGTCGCTAATTATTTCAGAGAACGCTTAGTTAAACTTGGAGAATTGTATGTCTAACCACCCTAATTATCCGCCTGTATATGAACTTATACTATATTAATTTTACCCGATGCAACCATCTTATTCTGCGGTAGATCTCACAGTACAATTAATTATCAGGTGCTAGCAAAATTATTTTAAATTGCATAATAATCAATATGTCGGAAATAAGACTATTACTCACTGCCTGGGGACACAAAATTGTAAACATAATTAAAACTAAATAATTTTAAACAAAATAACATAACATTAAATATTAAAATTAGTAGGTACTATAAAGCATACTGAGGGTTCTTGGTATATTCTGTTGCAATGTTCAAATCATAAAGCTATTGAAATTAATGCATATTATGCAAGGTCATACTGTCAGTGAATTTATTTTTTAGAGGCTTTTTTGTGAACAATGATTATATTAAACCCTGATATATGAAATTCTTTATCTAATAATAATTTTCTGTTTTTATGACTTGAAATACTTTCTTTGTAAAGACTATTTTTTGTGACAACGAAAAAGTAACTGCTTTTTCTTTCTGTGTTGCGTCCAGTTTCTCTCTCATGCAGCCCAAGACTGTCTTCATATCCACTCTTGTACATTACGAAGCTAGGAGATCTGCCTTCTTCCAACACCTCTTTGTTGGAGCAACATTCTGTGCTCGCAAATGAAACTTTGTAATGTGAGGAGAAAATATCGCTTAACAATCCTGGCAAATGTCATTGCTAAATCGTAAAAATGAAATATCGATAGAAATATAATATATATAATAAATATTATACCATGACGGCATATCCCCCAATTGTGGTACTCAGCTGATCAGCTGGTCCAAATGTTACGTGTATATGTGTTTGGCGTATCGTATGTATGTGGTTCATTGTATTAGTACCCTTAATAAATTCAAAATTCGTATCTTGATTTAGGATTAACTCTATCTATGTAAATTATATCTTAGAGAGTCACACATATTACGTGTCACGTACGAATATTTTAAAAGTACTACATTTTTTAATACATAATTAATTCATAACATTAGACATGGTATTTTGCATACGATTTGACGGTCACTTTAGTCGCTAATCTAAATAAGACTTTATATATACTAAATATCTATTCATTATTATAATTGTTTGATACTTTTTCAATTCATCAACGACCCAAATGATTCAATTATAAATTTCATTTCTGATTAGAAGTCATGTTGTTATAAATTGAACTTATAAATCTATTTAAATTGTTAACACACGTAGAGATTTGTTAATAATAATAATAGTGTTTGCTTGGTGAGTTTCAAAATAATTCAATTATCCATCAGTATAATTTCAATGCGTATTAAATAGTTTGATGAATACCTAATATTTCTTTTCATCTATAGAATTTATCAATAACACTCTAAGCTATTCTAATACTATGAGCTATTCTTTGCAATCGTTTCGTCATACAAATAATAATTTACAGCTCACAATAGGAGGTCTGAAAGTAAATTTAATCTGAAATAACCATATTTTTTTAGTGACAGCTATTTTCTGCAATTACTTAAGCAATGACAGACATCATCGTGTTATTTTCTCGCTGGTTCAATCTCTAGCCCACTGCCTGACCCATTTTTCGAACTCGCCTTCTGGCTTATAAATTGAATCATCCACTGATTGATTGTTCATGTTATTTTTGTTTGTTTATTTATTTTTGTCTGACAAGGTAACTATTGTTTTTCTGCCACAATACAGCCTTAACGTTAGTGTGGTAGTCATATTCTTGTGCATTCTTTGAAGTTTTTTGTTTATTAGGGAACATTATTCTCAAGCTAACTTTTCAAACACATTCTATCACCTTTTGTGTTTTACTTGCTCATTAGGGAACATTATTCTCTAGCTAACTTTTCAAACACATGCTATAACCTTTTGTGTTTTACTTGCTCATTAGGGAACATTATTCTCAAGCTAACTTTTCAAACACATACTATCACCTTTTGTGTTTTACTTGCTCATTAGGGAACATTATTCTCAAGCTAACTTTTCAAACACATGCTATCACCTTTTGTGTTTTACTTGCTCATTAGGGAACATTATACTCAAGCTAACTTTTCAAACACATCGACAAAAGTATAAGGTACATTTAAGAGGAGTAATTTGTAGTTTATAATTAAGCTATTTCAAAATCCTCTCTAACATTTTCTTCAATACCATAGACATATTAGTTTTTACTAAGAAAATCTTGAATGCCAACAAATATTCTTAATTTGAAATTCGCGGGAAATGACAAAATGTTGTAACGTAAAAAAATTCTCATAATAAGATGATTTTTATTCTTAACAGCATTAGGAAATAAGGCTGTTGCATTATTTTGTTTATTTGTTTCAATTGTTAGTAAGTCGTTACACATTTTATTACCGAACACAACATAATAGTTGTAATGTTATTTGATAATAATTGTTATTACAATAATAATATTTAATAATAATAGAAGTAACATGGAAATGTTTTTTATTTTATTTTAGTTGTTGGCAATACTGTGAGAAACTGTCTCGTGTGATGTTGACCTAATATTTTAAATTTTTATAATTTGATATTATTTGTTAAAAAAAAAAGCAGTGTTCAGTAGCCTACTGCGTACTAAAAGTCCATATAATCGTGAGCCGTCCTTCAAAATTTTCTGTTTTCCTAATCAGGTTAACTTGAATAAAGCGAAGTTAATCCAGTGCGTTTTTGATATTTTTCTACGTGCATTAACATAATGCTCATACGTATTACATAATTTTTATCGATGGGCAAAAAACTCTTGTATAACCGTAACTTTCGAAAAAAGAGATTTCCTAGCCTTTAGCTTTTGTCCCGCTTTATTTTCTTCAAATCCCGGTAAATGTAATCGATTAGATTTTTTGTTAGATTACCTAACAGCTGGTCCCAAAAAGATAATCGACCTGTCCCATAAAAAAATGTCTCATTAATTTTTGCGGAAAAAACTTCAAACAGTCACTACGGTAATCCATAAGAGCTGATACACTTTTTCCAGGGTAACCAGCCGAAATTTCCTTTAAAATAAAGTCCGAAATATTAGAAGTTTTTTTCCGCGAAAATTTAAAGAGACTTATGGAACAGCCGTATGGAGCTTTTGCCTCTGGTATAGTTAGTTGAATTTACATCCCTGGATCTGCCAATCATTTACATAATCTAAATAAAATGTTTACCAATTCATTCCTTTAATTTTTCTATCACGATTTCATTATTCATTAAATAATAATTGAAATTTCATTGGAAATGTCCTCTGCACATTGTGTTCCAAATCCAGTTCTTACAAAACACCTCGATTATAAAAAAAAATGCACTTTAAAATTAATGTCTCGTTAATTCTATTTGAACGCAGTAGAAGCACAACATGTATAGTAAGCTACTTCATTAAGTAGTATCTAAAAGCCATTATGTATTATTAATTCAGTGGACAATCAGGTCAACACATAACTTTTAATTAAACACTAGATATAATAATATTAATAATACTAATTTTTGATTATAATTGCCATAGGGAATGTTTGAAGTTCACAATATCTTATTAATACTTATTAAGAACTTATTATTTGTGTTGTTCGGTGTGCACATTACAAGCAATATTGTCACGACTACTAGATAAAATCTCTAGTCACGTATTGACACAATATTCGGTATAGTTCATGAACACTTTATTAGTCAATTTCATTCTTTCTATCAAATTTAGGTATCTCTATCTATTTCGAGTTAATATGCCTACAATTAAAAGTTATTGATTAATCGCCTACTTAAAGAAATTCGTGAATATAACCCAATTTTTGTTATGGTTAATAATTATTTGAGTACACGTAAAATCGTTAGGAGAATGGACTAAAAATTGATACCTACATATAGTCCAAGCACGACAAAAAAACTTTTCATCAAGTTAAATGTTCGAACTTTGGGGCGTTCGTTGCAGATTGAACCATGGGATATCCCAGCAAAAGATTGTTGGGTCGATCACTTCATATTCGTTAATTTTCGGGTCGTTCAAAAATACTTGCAGACTTTTTATTGAGGCTGATATCATTGGCTGGCATTATAAAAAATATTTTCAAATAATTCCAGCATTAATTCAAAAATATTATTTTAGTAAGAATACGAGTATTGGTAAATGTCATTATTACCTATGTGGTAGGATCGGAGATGCCAACACTGGCATAGTGGTATTAAACTAGAGAGAATTGAAATATTAATAAATCGTCACCTAAACGGATAAATAGGAGTCCTTGGACTCCTGCAATATCCGAGAAATAAAGTAATTATTACCTATGTGTTCTGTTTAAAGCAAAGTCTGTTAGCCAACACCCTTTGCTGAAGTATTAAAGGGCGAATTAAAAAAAAATCTAATTAACATTCGACAGGTTTATTGCTAAGGTAAACACAAAATATTATGAAAAAAAATGTAACAGTTAACAAAAACTAAAGCTCTGATAATTTGTGGGACCTTGATTGGTTTACTTATCGATGAAGTTTGTAATGCTGATATTTATTGTGTCACACTGTTTATGTCCCTTAAAACTGTAAATAAATAAATAAATAAAAAAACACAATATAAAACTCCATGACCTGTCAGACTTTCAAAACATAAATGAATAAATTGATTACTATTAATTGAGTAATTAGGTCGAGATATATTACAAAAAAATATACAATTTATTACGCAATTGATCAATCTTTGATTATCTCTTGCCTTAATCAATGCACACATAAAATACGATATTAATAATATCTCTGTAGTCTGTACGTATGTGACATGACATGCACCTTTACAAATTATTAATTTCATTATGTTGCGTTTTTTTTTCTTTTACTCAGATTGATAATAATAAATATTACTTAACAGCAACAATGATACAGAGTATTTCGAAAGTTTATAAATCTCACCGTGAAGGTTGAAATTATTATTTAATACAGGATGGTCTAATGAATGAAATATAATAAAAATTTAGAATTTTTTATTGTAGGTATGCATCTAATATATTTGACCATCTTAAATAATAATAAAAGACAATTTATAATGCGCCCTTTTGTGGAATAAACCCACTCCAAGGGCGTATTATACTTATAATTTCCTAATACATATATATTAATGAGCAAATGATATAACTAAACATCTAAATAACAATTAATTATACAATTTATATCTGTTATAATATGATATGCCTAACAAGTGTGTTTTCAACTCACTCTTGAACAAAGCAAGAGACTGTGTCTTACGCACTTGTTCAGGAAGATCGTTCCACATGAATGGTCCAGCCGAGCTGAAGGCTCGAAAGGAATATTTAGGTATCCCTCTTATACTGATTTCCGTCAACCTGACATCTTTATCAGAACCTTATATTGTACAAATTTACCTCACCTCGGCCTTCTGTACTTACCAATTTGTGTATATATTTTATTATCATGTTTTATTTGTTTTGCTTCACGTTTTGTATCATTTTGTTTATTTTTCTTTCTTTTTTTTTTACTTGTATATATATTGTATAATAACTCAATAAACATTATTACCGCCCAGAGGGGACATTGAAGAGAGAAGTAGTATAAAAGATTCCCACGACGGCGGTTTTGGCCGGCCGGCCCTTCAGGCCTCCCTAATGGCCCGCCCGTGAGGACAATTTTGGTTTGAATGTGCGGATAAGTAGGAGTTAAAGACTCCTGAGGTATCCGGGTGTGTGGTGGATCTTTCTTCAATGTACAAATTTAAGAGGCGGAAAAAGCATTATTTTATCTCTATTTTTAATTTTTTTAACAATATATAATCTTTATTTACCTTCATATTCAAATAAAATAAAAGAAATGTTCGCGATCTTGAAAACCTATGAATGATAATATTTCTATGCATAGACAAATATCATTGATTCTTTATCATTCTTTTTATTTATTGGCTTACACTCATAAATTTCGTTTATAACACTAGAAAATAAATTCAGTATCTGAATAATAAATAATAATTGGTATAAAAGAGCTCTAGCTCTTTGAGCTTTATTTAAACAAATTGTAAAAACCAATTTATACCTCAAAGTTGACCATCCTGTATTAGCATGTTCAGTTTATTGTGACCAGCTTAATTTAAAAATCTCAAAATAGCATGTTGGTACAAATATAATGTTGTACCTGTTGACATTTGAATGATATAGCAGTGGATTAATTCGCGTTGATTAATCTTTCTAATCAAGCTTTCATATGCAATACTTTTACAATTGGATTGTACACATTACGTCAATTTTTCTATTTATTCTAATTTCCAAATGATATTTATTGTGTCGTTGCACACTTAGTAGAATTCCATCATTAGGTAAATTGAAACAAGTGTTTCTTTGTATTATAGATTATAAATCGTGAGTGGGACGTCTTTCGACTTATCAGGTCATTATCAATCAGGATTGACCTGATAAGTCGTGTGACGCCTCTCTCACGATTTATAATAGAAAGAAATACTTGTTTCAATTTACCTCATTCCAAATAATACTTTTTCAATCCCGGTAAAGAATAAGTCTCCAACTCTGCTCTGTTATGGGGTGTTCACATTTGGCGAATATCGCCAGGCGAATTTCAAAATATATCGCCAGGCGAAAAAAAAAAATTCGCCGGACATCCATTGATCGTCACACCTGTTCACACAGTCCACCAATATAGAAACGATCTGTCAGATGCGCTTTGATTTTGACACTGTTTTCAAAATGGCGTCGAGATGGAGATCGCGTAGTGTTTATTTTTAGGCGAAAATGTTATAGTAGAGGTTATAAGGCGCCTTTTAATTAAGGAAACAAACGCCACAAACCAACAACAAAGATAACAGCTGTCACGAAGCGGGAAACATTGTAAAATTTATAGGTTATAAAGTCTTTACCATAGATACGAACGCCGCGCACATCTGCGCATGCGCGAATCGTTCAATCGGCCGAAAAGTTGGAAGGTGGTCAACTCGAGACGATATCGTTTCTACTGGTTTTTTTATCGTTTCAGACTAGCTGTCATTTTGTTCACACGGTTCAAATGGCTGGCGATATTTTAGAGACTGGCGATATTCGCCAAAGTGAGAACACCACATTAGTTTTCGATTATCTTTCAGAGACAGATATTTGTAAAACATCACGTTAAAGACATTAAATATTTTCAGTTCAACGATGAAGTTCGCCACCCACCTTAAATGTTTTAACTTCTATTGTAACAGAGAAGACAACTTGCTTGTTTGTTTCGTGCAGTTATTCCGCTGGCATTCCACTTGTGAGATATATCGTGATGTATGGTAGTAGCAAACAACACTATTGTTGTCCAATAATAATAACAACGATTAGTATTCATAATTATTAGCCTAATAAAAATACAAAGTAATATATAAAAAAATAGGTGAATAACAGAGGGCTAGTAGTTAGATATTCAAAGGGCGCGAGTTCAAAAGAAGCCAGTGCCAGCATGTTGTGGAAACATCAAACCGTTCCGAAAGGGAGATCCCTCCCAAACCTGTTCTTACAACAGCTTATGAAAAATAAATACAAAATTACAGAAACTACATGGGATCCTCAGTAGAAACCATGTATTTTAGAAGAAGCAAAGCACATTTCCTCACCGTGTGCTCCGAATCATTGACGATATCGACTTCGACACAATAACTTTTCCCTTTTAGTTACATAGAGCCGATTCATTGATGTGCAATAATTATAATTGGTCAATTACTCCGTAATACAGAACATTGCCCGTTTTCTGGTGCTGCGATTCATTAAACTAAACAAGGACGTATAAGTTCATTAAACTAAACAACTCTAGGCAATCCAGAGAGCCAGTAATTTCCCTAATATTTTGACAGCATTGTCTGCAGTTAGCAATCTTGTACCAGCTGACAATAACATTTATTTTGTAATATTTACTGGCCATTTCATATCTTCGCATTTAAACGTTGTAAGAACATATAGTTTAAAGGGTCATAGGTGAGTGTTATTTAGTAAGAGATGAAAAATGAAATACAATACATAATAATATGAAGACATGTTGTGATTATCATCGTATGTACGTTTGCCTTTATCATATTAATAAATACTAGCTTTTAAGCCCAGGAGGTTGCTCAAGACTCCGTTTTGTTATTCTTGTCATATTGGTGGTTTTGAAAAAAGGTTTGCTAGTCTAAAGATATCAAATATCAATATGCAAAACTAAACTATTTTTCCACTCTGCTAATCCCAGGCAAAAATAGGCCTTTCACTTGTTTCAACTGTTCTGTAAAAAGCAGGTGTTCAAAAAACATCACAGAGAAAACATTCAATATCTATATAACGAAATACATTCGAATTAAATACAAACCAATATACACAGAGAAAAACAGCTCGATTTCATCTCTCAATCCCAGAATTTCATTTTTTTTAACAATTTAAGAGAATATTGTTATAAGTTAAAAATATTTACCTGTACCATTCCCATTCAAGGATTCCAAATTAATTGTTTAACTCCATTGGCCGAATAGCACTTGTAGAGGCTTGCCCTCCAAAACAATAAATCTCCAAGCCTTTTTAGCATTTATCTCCTCTAAATTTAAATTAATATATTCCAATAGCTTTTTCCTGGTTTAACTAATGCTCTTCTGCTCTCGGGTATATCCTGCAGAATACATTTAATGGACCTTTCTTCACCATATTTGCGCCCAACCCATGCCAATCTTCGACATCTCATCACACTTGTGATAAAAGGTTATGGTTTGTTGTGGAGCAAATCACTCAAATAAATTAAAATTAAAAGTTATCAACGAACGTATTATAATATTAAAATAATGAACCATCACACACTTGTTCATCAGCTGTGCTGTTGTTCTTTAAAAAATATTGTATGGGATAATAACAGCTAATGAAAGATGTCTTGTAGTAATGTTTGGCGATTTATCACTTGCTTGTTTCATATAAGATCGGCATAATAATGCCAGCACTATATTTAGTAACAATGTTTTCAATTTCGTAACACTCAGTTAGATAATGCATAGTTGTGATGAAGATAATTATTGTTCTATTGATTTATTCTTAAAAGCTTAATTAATTCAAACATATCTACCACAGCTAAAAGGTTGGTGCACTCTGCTATCTTAGTGCCAACACTTATGTATGCAAGTGGGACGTGGGCATGGCTAAAGAAGGATGAAAGTGGCATGGATGCAGTGCCAATGAGATCGTTGAGAAGGATGTGTGGTAGAGGCCTGAGAGATCGTGTGCGTAACAGTGATATACGAAAGGAATTTGTTAAAATGGTTTGGGCACGTGGAAAGAATGAATGTGGACAGAATGACCAAGAAGATATATTTGCCTGAGAGGAATGGTGCTCGGAGACGTGGACGTCCGAGGATCAAATGGCAAGAACATTTAAATCAAATCCTACAGGACGGTCACGTGTTGAGCACATTGAACAGGAGAGCATGCATGAGGAATTGTATGACAGTGACTGAAGCGAAAGATGTATACAAGGATAGAAGGTAGTGGCGCTCGATTCTTTCTGCCTACCCCGTGAGGGAAGCGGCGTGATGGTACGTATGTATGTATGATTAATTAAAAAGGTTGCAAGATATATGCAGCAAATTTTTTCTTCTACTCTGCGTGCCCAGCCAGAGTTTCACAATGTGTAAAATTGCATTAACTTATTTGTACCAAAATTTCCTCAAAAATATTGAGGTTTTTTTATATTTTTTATCGACGTTATTTTTACAATTAACCATTGTATGGGGTTACACAAGTAAATTTAATAGGTACGTAAGTAAGTAAATTTAATAGGTACACAAAACACTCAAATTTGGCAGTGCCCTGGACGGGACTTGAACTCGCAACCCATCCTTTTCGCGAAGTGTGCTTTGTCCAATTAAGCTACCTTAAAGGCATATCTGTAAAATTTTAAGTATTAAAATCATCTGAGAAACAGAAAATTACATGTTTTTAGATATTTTAAAGAATGATACATAATTATGTGCATGATTCATTGCTTAACAAAGGATAAATAAATGCTTCAAAAAAAATGCTTCAATATTTACGTAAAGATCAATAACTTTTTTTAATTATATATATTTTTGTATCACGCTCAATACGCCCATAATATATCTAATCTTAAACCATTATAAATATTGACTGTAATTACACATTTTCTACAATATCATTAAGAATAATTAACACATATAAGGTATAAAACATAACATTTTGACATGCCTTTTATTATTAAAAAATATACTCTTCACATATTTAGATGGTAGCTATTCATTACTTAAAAATAACCTTCGTAGGCATTTAAAATTTCCATATAGAGATAATATAGTAAAAAAATAATATAATCAACAAAATCAACATTTATATAAGGTACGAATCTTCCAATTATTACTATTAAAACATCCGTTTGATTCCAAAAGTAAAAACTTATTATTACAAAGAAGAATAAACAAGAACGGTTCAAGATCTACATATATACTGTGATCATAATATTATTGATTACGTTTCCTTGACTTTTAGATTCAATAATAAAATATGATGTACACATACACAGTATCAAAATATTAACAACTTTATCGGATCCATGTACCTATCATTTATAGATTTCCTATTTTATTATTACACGTGTTATTTCAGCCTAGATCCATTTAATCAATAGAATGAATAGGATATGTTTACATTTGTTCAAATATGAAGGGCGCCAACATCTACAACATCTTATAAAAGTTTACTTATATTCGATTACATTATTAGATTTAAATCAATTTACAAACATTTTAAATCAGCATACCTACATCTTCTTCACTTATTATTCTTAACAAATTCTAATTCTCCTACATTTTTAAAATAAAAACTTAGCACTTTGTTCGCATATAATATATGTATTTCTAAATCTTACAAAATATTTAAAAACTGTCATCGTCACTGTGCTCTAACGCCTCTCTTGGGATCACAGGGAAGAAACTAGCCTCCTCCACAAAGAGCATCTCGGCGCTAATTGAGTCGCCTCTTTCCATGCCATTTCAAGCGCTTTGATGTCGTTGTCAAAGGAACTTTGTATTGTGAAAGGGAAAAACATAGCCATCGAAATGCTTATGGACGAAAAAACAGTGCTTTTTTTAGCCAAATATCACTGGAAATTCTCAAAACACAATCACCCAATCAGAACCATCGTCTCTCCTGTATTACAGAGACTACAGACTTACACCAAATATCGAACGAATGATTAAAACATAGATATTACATTTGAATTGTAAGCTATTTTTAAAGGAGCGGTACGAACATTATGCAAAGTATATTATCACATCAACACGGTCTGTAATTTTGTCTCACAAATGATTTATTATGTGTTAATGTTAAATGACGATTAATGATTCGATCAACCCACACATAGTACTAATAATAAAAATATACTTGCGTAATCAAACATCTGATAAAAAACGAGAAGTCAAACCTAACATTTTGACTTTTTTTGGATTTACGTAAGCTTTGAAGTATTATCTTCTTTTTGAATCAAAAGTCTTTATATTAATATATTTTAAAATGTATTTTTTTATTAAAATAAATTGAGTTCGTCGGTGGCCTGGAGGTAGAGTCTCGGCCTCGTGAACACAAGGGGTCCGTGGTTCGATACCAGGTGCAGACAAACTCCCCTTTCATGACAAGCTTTTAGTAGCTTACTATGAAAGGTGTATAAGGTTGTATTTGGGTTTATAACAAAACCCAGATATATCTTTTAAAAAAAAATGATCAATAGCAAGCTATTTCATAGTCTGTTTTGGAAATCTTATCAAATTAGAATGGTATCAACGTCGTCATCTAATAGTGCTGTGATTACTTTCATGATCCATAAAAAGCTAAGAATTATGTTTCATGGAAAGCTTATCACATTAGAGCGTTATCAATGACATCTAAAAGTGTTGTGGTTACTTTAAACTTTTAAAGAACCATTTGGTTTCCATAAGATTAATTTCTTATTAAGACACTTTGACCCCATTTTAAGGCTAAGCAGCATCTTCATTGGCTATTTAATCGTTCGAAAATTATTATAATATAATTTATAGTATTGCTTAAAGCACTTAAGTTTCAATATGGAGAGATATATTTTTTTATGAAATTTACTATTTTTTCGCAACTTTCACGGAAATAAAATGGTACAATGAAAAGTACACCTGTAGTTTTACCCCTGTACTTGTTCGTGGCTTAACAAAGATCATCTGTCCCGATAATTTTCGATAAAAAATCAATTTTATACTGAAATCACTACCGTCACAAATGTCCTTGAGATAGCCGAATGGCTACTAAATAGCACTGAATAAAAACATCAATCTTCATAAAGTAACGTAGAAAGAATGTTTCTATAGGAGCATAGTATGTGATTCATTATCACGATATGAAACTTATTGTTCACTAAAGTACATAAATTAAACATCGTAATGTTGCTATCATATTACACTACTTCCAAGGTTAGTTGGTTTTGAGGCGTCTCTGCGTATTGATAATAAATAATGCGAAAGACGGCGAAGCTTCCTGTCGCCAAAGCACCTTGGGAAAGCTGTAAGTCAAAGAGGCGTGAGGACCTCACAATGCCGCTCTAATTATTATGGAAATAATATTATTAAATCTTTATGTATGGAATAATGAGAAGACAATGACCGACCTTAACTCTGATATCATTCTGAAATGCTTTTGTAATATTACACAGAAACATAAAGTTAATTGCTGAAAATGGTAGTGCATTAAAAAATTTTTTATATTGCTGTTGAGAATCGTTTTTAAATTTCTGTTTCAATTATAATTCGCCTGGGATATTAATCAAATTCAAAATTGAAAGTAATAGACTTACGTGACCTATCTTAAATGTCGTATTTTTGCAAAGACATAGGTACAATCTATGGGTATACTACTTCCTGTTCATTACAATATGCAGTTAAACTAGGTACTGGCTATTTACTTTCTGAGAGATTGGTATAAACGAAATATATAAGTATGTAATTGAAACAAGTATTTCTTTCTACTATAGATTATTGATTCCGAAAGAGACGTCTTTCGACTTATCAGGTCATTATCAATCAATAATGAGATTGATAATGACCTGATAGGTCGAAAGACGTCTCTCTCGGAATCAATAATCTATAGTAGAAAGAAACACTTGTTTCAATTACGTCATTATGGAATTCTACTACGTGTGCACCGACTAAAATATATAAGATCTAAATTTAGAACAATCTCAGAAAAGATTGACGTTTTATCTTTAATGAAATATCTATAGAATTTATAACAAATTTGAACTACGATACTTATATTAATTAAACATACATAATTGAGCAAGGAAGCCTGCCACCCATGATCGATTATATCATTATATGTCCTGTCTATCACATTTTTACCAAAAGATAGTATGACTAAGCAGAAGACGTCACTAACAATGATTTTGTTGTACCTACATAATACGAGTAATTATGTACTTACTTACGTGACATATTATTATATCGGAAAGACATCAACGCGTGGTTCAATTTTTAATAGATCTATGTAATTACATGTTTCGTACCTAGTGTATAAAAATATCCTTGACAATAATAACAACATGATCTAGTGACATTGCTCGAGGTCTAAACAGAAAATTAAGAGGCGAAGAACCGGTGTATGAATGTATTATTATGTAGATAATACAATATAATTTCTTTCGTATGACAATGAAGACATGATATATGCAATAAAGATTTATATCACATAAATGATACACTATATGAAATTGTACAATGCACTGTCATAAAAGTAACATTGAATTTATTTTGCTACGGTGATTGAACCTTTAATAATAACAAGCTGACATTGTTGAATAATTTTATACTTACCTTTACAATGTGATCTGGTTAATGAACTCTGGATCACATTTTCGTGATCCCGAGGTCGTCCAGTATGTTGTCTGATAGATCAATAATAGGTTATAATGATTTATATCATTTTAGATAAGATCATCAAAAACTCCACCTTATATGCAAATTTGTTCTATCACACCCTAATATAAATTTATGATGATTTTAAGGTGAAGTACAAAAGCGAAACAGGAGTAATAAGCAATTATTGAGGCGTAGCAAATCTTTGATTATAAACTAGATTCTAAAATTATGATGCTTTTAAACTCAAAAATAATAATTTGTAACATTATTATTCAAATTAAATTGTTTCTAAGATTGGTGGATAATTATCTAAGATTTCATAACTACAGTTTTGCCCTATGTGATCGGAATTTCGGGAGTGCTCTGGGACAACATTAAGCTTTTATATTTTTTGGTGTGTTCATATTTTATAAACGGACGCTGGAATGAAAATCAAATTTCAGAAAATCGAAAATGTTGATACCATGAGAAGAAAAGAGCCTGAAAACTTTATTTTTAAAGTAAGATACTTATTATTAAAATAAATAATTAACTTGAAATGGGCCGTTTTGTGAATAAGCACCAAAAGAATATTGATAAAATTGTTTGGACATTATTGAGAATGAAATGGTTTATGTGACCCGGGGGTTATGTGACATCATTGGTTCATGTGGCCGGTATTAGAGTAAATGGTGTACTTTGAACTATTGTCAGCAATGGCAATGTTTCGAATATAATATAAATGCTAGTGCACAATACCATTCTGGAACCGACACTTATGTTCAAATACAAGCGAAATATGGACGTAATTGAAGAAAAACGAAAGTGAAATAATTAATGCAGTGCAGATGCGATCGCTTAGAAGAAAATTAGGTAAAACAAGAGGACTGTTGTGGATAGAATGCGTTTAAAAAAGTAATGATGGTCTGGAAATATGGAACGTATGGACGATGAAAGGTTGGCGAAGAGGGTGTATCTGTCTGAAAGAGGGGGGGTGATAAAAAGCTCAAACGGCCAAGAACAACATGGTTTGATCATAATGATCAAATTCTCAAGTACAGCTACATGTTGAGTATAAAAAATTGGCGGGTGTGTATGAGAAATTGTATGAATGTAGAAATGAATAGAGGAAACGAAAAAAGTATGTATGGATAAGTTTTTATGGTGTTCCATCCTCTCTGCCTACCCTGCTAGGAACACAACGTGAGGGTATAGATAGATAGATATAATAAATTAATAAGCTATGAATCTCAAAAAGGATATAATCAATGTACCTAATTGCATGTTTGGAAGAAAAAGTGAGTAAATTGATAATTACATATTTCAGATATGGATAAGAAAATCAATTAAATACAACTGAATCTTTTGAAATATAATATTATTGTGCCTTTACATTTATAAAATGCAATTAAAAATGTTCTTATAGAGAAACATGCATCGTCCATATGCTTCCGTACATTCAAAATATTATAATATACTGTTGCAAGCGGAATAAATGATATTTGTAATATTGGTATATTTAAATCAAACGGGTTTACATCATATCTCCTTTTAAGGTTGAGGTAAAACCAAGTGTAATATAAGTTCTTGTTATTAAAACACTAGTGTTTATCTCGGCTTCGTTCAAGAAATAAACGTCAGGTGAAAAAAAACTGCTAAATGACAATACAAGTAGGGAAAAATATTTCAAAAAGTTGTTCCGTCAAATGACGTCTCATAATGTTTACTTGTATGAATGTATTTAGATATACCTATAAAATAAAATTGAAGTTAATTAGAAAAGTGTTACTTTTTATTTCAAAAGATAGGTGTAAATATTTTAAATAACGACATTTAATTTTTCTGTTATTTGCCCGAAAAATGTTGTTATGGAAAGTATTTAAACAAACAAACACACATACTATACTATAAATGGATTAAAATATAAAATGGCTCAACAAGCTTCAATGAAATATCAATAATAAAATAGGTTGGCAACAATGCACTCCTTCGCCGCTCCATATAAAAGTTGAAGCGAGTTTAAAACTGGTTCACTTTTCACAATGTAGCCTTCATCTGGTCATATCCGCATTGCCTTCCCTGTATTATTATATTCCCAATTATTATTATTCATACATATTACCGACGTGTTATAAATTAATGACTATCCAATATAATATATGGATATATTTTATTTTTAGTATTGGTGCACAAGTAGTAGAGTTCCATAATTGGATAAATCGATACAAACATTTCGTTCTGCTAAAGAATTTAATTTTTCCAATTATGTATGGATTTTATTATTTAACATTTTCTCAAGTCGTGCTAGCATAAAGCTGAGATGATTGATGTTTAATAGATTGAGTAGGTCCCGATATGAATCTTGTATTATGGGTACTTACACGATATGTAACACCCAGACCAAGAAAAATTTGAGTAAGTTCATTCTTCATTTTACCATGGCCGGGAATCGCACTCGGGGCATTGTAACTCAAAGTGATACAGAAGATCGGTAAGTTTAAGCTGCTCAATTATCCTAACACAGCAAGAATAGTATTTTTGAGGCTTGAATAATTTAAAGAATAGGTCTCCAACTTTCTCTGTAAATTTTCAAGTGTGCCGTAAAAGGCAGATGTTTATAAAACCTTACGTATAGGACAATTTCGTCTACAGTTCAGCTATGAGGTATTCTTACCATCATCAACTGAATGACTTATTTCTTTATTGTCACAGAGAGGACAATATGTACGTTTATTACGTGCAGTTAGTCCGCTGGCTATTCTACTTATGGGATATACCGTGATGGTATAGTTACTAACTATAGTATAGGTTTGAATCATGACACAAAGGTATTTTTTTTAGATTGTATAGCTTAATACGTTGTTCCACAATACTATCAATGTGTTGTGATTTAACATTCTATGCGTCATTTATAAATGTCCTTGCGCTAAAAAGTAAATTATTGTCTTACAAGTTAAGCTTTTTGTCATTGCTGTTTTATAGTTTTTATTTTGGAATTTATCTCGTTGGCAATAAGGAAATGCAGCGCTTCCTTTTAAAGATATATAGCTCTGCTATCTCGAATAATTTATATGGAAAATGTCACCACTTCACGAGACTTATATTTCATACTCCCAGCAGTACTAACCAGTTAATAAGCTTTTAAATTCAATTCCGTTAAAGATACCCTCAAGAATATACAAATTAATGTATCTAAAAAAAGCTCTTACAGGTATCTGCAATAATGACAAAAATAAATTAATGTTTCTTCCTTGACGTACTTGGTCTACGATCTATAAAGTTATTATAGAATCATCAAGTTTGTGTTCTTAAAAATAGACTGTTAGTTTCGAAAATACCAAAATCATTAGAGAAATTATTCAAAGTTGTGACGTATTGACATACCTAAAAGATGAAATAAGATTGTCGATAACATAAATTTAATGTTTCTCAATCTAAGATTCAAATAACAAATATTTAAAAAAAGGTATTTTATATTGAATATTGTAAGTGATTCTACATTTATTGTAAATAAATCTTGTATTTTATTAAAATCAGTACCTTCCTAAGTAAGTGATTCTTGTACTTGTTAACCTTCGCATACGTAAATGTGTTTATCTATGCAAAGAAATGAAACATATTATATATTAAATTATAATTGTAGTTTTAATAGTGAATTTTCCATGTCATATATTCATGACATTTTCCACGTGCCTGTAAAAATAATGGACAAATGAGTCATAATAAATTTTATAATATGTCATTTTATGTTTGTCATCATAGCAGTAATATATTTTAGGTTGGTGAAATGTCTCATCAATAAATTGAATGTCTGTCTAATACGTGATGTTTTTGAACATCTGCCTTATACAAGACACTCTTAGACTTGTGAAGTAGTTTCTTTTTCACTGAGGTGGTTTTATTCGTGTAACAACGGTATAAGATTTATTATACTAATATTACTAACAGTTGATTAATTCCATATGCAGCTTTACATTAGTTGATAACCAATCTGATGAACAGTAAGCTACTCAAATACATTATACAATTATGTAATTATTAAAAAAGTTGCAGGTGTGACGACTAATTCGTCAAAACAAAATAATTTTAAGACAAGGTTTGGCCAACTGATGAATTGCATTGTCTCAATAAAATTTGAAAAATGAGTGATATTTATCAAGTCTCGTATTAAAATATTTCTATAGTCACCTTCACCTATACATTACCTACAGGTCATAATTATTACGAGTTTTTGAAAGTGGACGTCCTATACTTACATCTTGTTCACGGTAATTTGTAAATACTTATTTCGTGGTATATTAGAAAATAATAAGATAATTTATTATAAACACACCTACCCAAAACAAAACCTTCTTCTTCTTAAAGTGCCATGTCAGGTCCTCCCAATGTTGGGAATCACCCTGGCGTAGGCTTCTCTGTCCTGTGCTAGCCGGAACAGCATTTCCACCCTCCGGACTCCGGTCCACTTTCGCATATTTCTCAGCCAGGATATCTGCCGCCTTCCCACATCGCGACTACCCTCAATTATTCCCTTAAAAATGAGTTGGAGCAAAGTATATTTCTCATTTCGAAGTACGTGTCCCAAATATGCCATCTTCCTCATCCTTATATTAACTAAACCTTAGTCTTTAAAAACTACCAGACTTATCCATAAAGCCATTTAATAATACAAGTGTAATGGCTAGTAGGCACATGGACTGTGGTCTTTGTGCATTAAAATAATCATCCACCAACGATGGCATATCAGGAGTATTAAAAAAGCAAATAAGAAAAAAACATTATTTTGTAGTTGTCTAGAAGATTTTATTTTTTAGCATAACATTCCTACATAACTTACAAAACATTGAATTTTTAGAACTAAAAGAATATATTGAGAAATAACTTCATCATAGAAAAATATCCTGAAAGCTTGTTAGATTCGTGTTTTTATCAATATTTCGGTTTTTATATATTTTTTTGTGTGATGCATTCAACATTTATCTGAAATAAAATTAAAAAAAAAACAAACATACAATGTGAAATTCTATTACTTTAACGGTATTAATTATTGTATATAATATGCGTTTAGGCAAAATATCGTACATATAGTATGTCTCTAGTTATAGAATACCTTTTCTTCATGTTATTTCTTATTATTAATTGATAAGTGGAATCTGTTACTAAATCTAATGTATATAATATCCTAAGATATTGTGAAAAATTTAGTTTAATTCTCATCCGTCTAGACAAGACTATTAATGATCATGTTGAGAACTTCAAACCAATCATTAAATTGTTTTTACTTAAATACAATACATACAGCCATTTTAAAAAGTAGATATTTAAAAATAAAACACAAATGATTTCCAGTTGGTTGAACATTGTCGATTACTATCTAAAAGTAAAACACCAATAATACTTAATAATGAAAAAACAAAGTACCCAATTCTTTTTGCGTTCATAATAATATGCACAATACCGAGGTGAGGGAAATGTTACGAAACAATTCATTGTTTAAAATAAAATTCATTATCGAATTTTATTATTTTCCAAACATTTACATAAAAATAACAACTTACTATTGGGCGTCTGAACTATTGTAATTCTATAGAAATTAAAAGTGTTAAATCGTGTACACTTCTTACACCGTAATTAAACATTTAACAACTACATAGGTAGTGTTGATGAAAGTGAAATCGTCATCTGATTAAATACTAAGAAAGCAAAACATAATGAGTAATTAATTGTGCACTGAAATTGTCTGAAAAAGTTTTACATTATTAGGAAGAATATTTCTTTGTCCAACTAAATTAATTCAAATGCAAATTATGTAAGCCATTGTATCGTAAACGAGGCAATTAGTAAGCGACTGCATTTGAAAATCATGTCTATTTTTCTTTATCGCCTTAAAACACTACGTTTTGAAGCAAAAAGTAGAAAAAGTCTTATTGATTTATAATTTCATAAGAAATATTACTTGATTATGATAAACTCAAACTTGATGTAATATTCATTCATTTCTGAAAAAAAAAGTATTTTTAAAAATTTGTTACATATTAAAAACTATGTTATGTAATCAAAAACATTCTCGTAATATATTGAAAACTAATATCATTACGATAATAATAATAAACTGCACACTTTGTTTAAAAAAAATGCGCCGTTTTGTGAAAAACCACTTTAAGGGCCCATTTAAGAATTTAAAATCTCCCGAACAATACGGTCTTTAAACCTGCTATGAATATTTCCGCACGCTCAAGAGTTCGCAAATCATGAGGAATCACACGGTATTATAATATTAATACCATCAGAACACGTCCAGCAGGATGATTTCATTTAATTAACATTCAGGTTATCTTCTTCGTAACAAGGATGAGTGGAAGGCCTCCTTGCTGAATCTATTCATTCCTGAAAAAAACACAAAAATTTATCGTAAGTTACTATTTATTTAACACGGTGTATACTGCTAATAAGCCATTTTAAATATTGAAATTTTTTAATATTTTTTAAGAAATACTTAGCTGTTAAATGACTCTAATGATAAATTGCTATTTATTTGAACATAATCATATTTTAATTATCGCACACTTAGTACAACGCAGCAAATTGAATACTTAAATTAAAATAATTCTTAATCAAACAAGTCAGAAAATATTCTAAACTGAGATGTTATCAGCTGTAGAGGCTTTAAACATTTATACTGATAATTTATTATTAATAATAAGACATTGTTTTGTTAAACAATAACCTTACGGAATAAAATTTAAGAAATATAATTTTGTTTTCTTTGTCATTTTGTTTATCAGATATGAGATATTTATTGATATATTGTATTTATTCATGCTTACAGAACAATTACGATTATAAACTGTACATATAATTTTAATGCTTAAAGAATTCTTTTCTTATAAAAAAATAATTACCGTTCATTCCATTCATGCTATCACGGCATTTCCCCATAAATGAGATAGCTAATAACGGACTTACTTCATATAATAAACATATAGGTTCTCTTTGTCGTGCCAATCAAAATAATAAGATATTCGGGGTGGGTGTTATGCCTCATCCCTGAATTATACATAATTATATTAGGTTTTACGAACATCTACTTTTTACGGGACACTAAAAAACCTTAAAAAGACTTAAAGTATCAACATTCCTAAATGTTGATTTATTTTCAATCTCAGAACAATAATGGTTCCTTAAGATTCGCTACGTTATTTATGTATTTGTCCAATTTGATTTGAAAAAAAGACTTAAGCCAGTGTCATGTAATAAACATTCATGTCATCCACTCTGTGCATTAGAAAAGTAAAACATTAAAATAGGTAGCATACCATTAAAATAGGTGGCATATTTTGAGTTTGTCGGTAGCCTGGAGGTAGAGTCTCGACCTCGTGAAAAGGGTGCCCGTGGTTCGATCGCAGATGCCGGCAAACTCCCCTTTCATGACACAAGCTTTTAGCTTACTGTAAAATGTGATTAGATTGTATTTGTGTTTATAACATAACCCATATATCTTTTTTTTTTTTTTAAAAAAAAACAAAAATACCTCATCTCACTCAATTGAAGATGAATGTCTTGCTCGTGATGTTTTGCGAATACCTGCATTTTAAGGACACTAGAAAACTTACAGAAGAGAGTGGAGAGCTTATTGCTGAAAAATCCATGGAAGAGATTTTACCATTTAAAACTAGGATTGTTGTTACCTACTTCTTTTCTTTTGCAATATTTGCATACCTATAAATCAAGATGATAATGGACAACCCGATGTCCTACTATTCCAAATAGATGTGTACTTACATAGTGTGTATATGTTTTAACTTCATTTTATTAATTGCAACTGTCAAATTAATATTCTGAATTTAAAAAAAATAAGATGGCCAAACCGTTGGCAACGATGGCAATGTAATAAATACTTCACAAGAAAACCAAAGTTCATTTCTATTTGCCAATATTTGCCAAAAACATATTTTTATAAATTGTTTAATTAATATTCCTTTTTTGTTTGTTACAGGTAAGAAAAAGTTTCGTATAATCTACGGTGAATGAATTTCATATGAACAAATGAATAGTTTGTGGACATTAGTAAACAATATGCAAAATATGTAAGTGCTTTTGATATACTTATTTATATGGGTAAAACGAATGATATTGAATTAGTTTGGTTCCCGAGGTAGGCAGAAAGGATTGAGCTCTGTCAACTCCTATCCTTACGTACACTTTTCGCTTCCGTCACTATCATACAATTCTTCATGCATGCTCTCCTATTGAATGTGCTCAACCGTCCTGGATGATCTGGTTTATATGATCTTGTAATTTAATCTTTGGACGGCCACATTTCCAGGCACTATTCTTCAATAGTATTATAATTTTAAAATTGGGTTTGATCTCAATATTGACACCTGTAGGCCTAGTCAAAACACATTTAAGCGTTACGTTTTCGTTCAAACAAGACGAAGTTGCGAGAACGCGTCAATTTTCGTAGCTAAAATACACAAGTAGCTACGGAAATTGACGCGTTCTCGCAACGTCGTCCGCGTTTGAACGAAAACGAAACGAAAACGTAACGCTTAAATGTATTTTGACTAGGCCTACTGATGACGTGAACTTATGTAAAGTCGGCAAAATCGGTCATGCATAATCAGCATTAATACTGAAAATATCAAAATATATTTTTAATTTTTATTGGCACGAAGAGGACAGTTTGCATGTTTCTTACATGCAGCTGATCTGCTGGCTACCCCAGTTGTGGGATATGCCGTGATGGTATAGTATAGTATAGTATATTTTTAATTTTATCAAATACTTTAAAATTGACTATTATGGTGTAAATGTCGATATAATCAATGAATATGTATTATATCCTATTTATAACACTATAAAGCGATAGAAACTACTAAGATTAAACAAATTTCTATCAACAACGTTTTATTATTTAACGCTTAGAAGATTATATTTTTAAACAATCTTTATTTGGTTTTGATTACTGTTTCAATCACTAAGTATTATTTACTGTACTTAATGGTCATGTGTGGGCAACAGAGACTCAAAACATTTTTACCAAAAGCGTTTGAAAGATTATAATAATATTAATATGTAGTAGCTATTATATCACTGAATAACATGCAGTCAGACACTACTTTCTCCTTTAAATAAATAAACAATATCATTTCATAAAAAGAAACATTATTCTCTTAATGCTGGCATTTCTTAAAATGACACATTATTCTCTTGATATTGGCTAAATTATTTATTTTTGTTTATTATCAGATTCATTCTGAAAGACAGATAATATTTATTATGCAAGAAATTTCGCTGTCGTGCATGTGCACCAAATGTGGCCTTATATAATTCCATTGATAAATCATTTCAATTTTAGTTGGAAACCCATCTACATCATCGTGACTCTCCTTTAATACATAAATAACGGTCTTTTTATAACATGTAGAAGTACACAAAGCACCTAATGGGGTGTTCACATTTGGCGAATATCGCCAGGCAAATTTCAAAATATAACGCCAGGCGAAAAACTGTTTGACACTGTTTTCAAAATGGCGTCGAGATGGAGATCACGAAGTGTTTATTTTTAGTCGAAAATGTTATTTTATTTTATTTTATTTTATTTATTCTTTACTGTACATTGATAACAAGCAAATTTACACAAAAATACATTTCAAACAAAGACAATCATACAATCAATATACAGAGGGCGAGTTTATCGCAGAGGCGCGATTTCTTCCAACTAACCCAATTTCATAAAACCTTCACATAAAGAAAATTTTTTAAAGAAAGGAAAGAGGAGGTAAAAAAGGAGAAGAATATGTAGGAAAAGGGACTAGGATACAGAAGCCATATTTTGTGTGATAAAATGGTCCTTGACCGCCCGCTTGAAAGCTTGAAGAGTGGGGAGCAACCTTATCCTGGAAGGCAAACTATTCCAACAGCGAGCACCATGAACAGAAAAAGAGTTTGTAAAAAAGTTTGAGCTATGAGCTGGTATCGCCAGTAGACGCTCGCTATTGGATCGTTAGGTAGTTATAGTAGATGTTATTAGGCGCCTTTTAATTAAGGAAACAAACGCCACAAACCAACAACAAAGATAACAGCTGTCACGAAGCGGGAAACATTATAAAATTTATAGGTAATAAAGTTTTTACCATAGATACGAACGCCGCGCACATCTGCGCATGCGCGAATCGTTCAATCGGCCGAAAATGTTGGAAGGTGGTCAACTCGAGACGATATCGTTTCTACTGGTTTTTATCGTTTCAGACTAGCTGTCATTTTGTTCACACGGTTCAAATGGCTGGCGATATTTTGGTGCCTGGCGATATTCGCCAAAGTGAGAACACCACATAAGATAAGACTTACGAATAAAAGGTCAAAGCTCTCATACAACTTGAGGTATTGTTAAATGCATTTTGTTAAAGTTTTATATACATAAATTCGGCCATTTACTTATAATAATATGCCCATAACACCCTCGGTATCGAATACCTTGTTCTCAAAGGGCTCAAGTTACTCGATAACGGGTGGATAGCCGAGAAAAATAAGAAAGAATAATAATATGTCCATATTAATGAATGACTTAGTCCAGAAATCTTAATTCAATATTAAAAGGGCAATGTCTATCGTTACTTATTTATCTTCATTCTCCTGGCCTTTTATTCCCATTATCTGGGATCGGTTCTCCTGGAGTATCGTCACCTATTGGATTAGTAACGTTTAGACTAGACACAGAACATTTATATGACGTTCGAATTCGTGAGAGCTTTATTATAGAATGTTGAGAAATTCACGGGAAAATCAATGTCAGACTTATAAAATATTCTGAAAGCTTGTAGGTACACAATTACAGCTATGCTTGCATTATAATATTGATGAATTAATATTTCTTATTAAACATAACTCACTGTAATATTTAACTTGATATATAGTCGTTGCATATTCAAAAAGAGACATGTGCGCACATTTTTATTTGGGCATACTCTTTTAAAACTATTCATTATGGAATTAAAATTGTAGTTTGGACTTTTTATTGGCATGTGACATTATTCTTTCAGTATTGAATTTTAATATTTGATACTAAGAATCACTTTATAAAATGGTTATGATGTCATTTTAAGCAGTTTATTCTAGAAATGTCAAAACATTTATAAATTCACATGTCCCTTTTTGAATATGCAACGACGAACACATAGACACTTGCCGCTTTTGAAACACCTTCGTACCTAGTTACTTTAAGTTGAAAAATTATCTGTAATTTATTAAATCCAAGGTAACCGTTAAAACGAACCACAAAAACAAATTTAAAATGTCAATTAATCAGGATTTGTTTGACGTATAACTGGACCATCAACAGTACGAACCCATCAACTTTAAATGTAATCCAAATATTTTAAATATCTCAAGTCTAAAACTACCGTAAAAGTCATCATTTATACAAATCTTCATTCCCTACTTACATGTTTATCTCATTTATATTACAGTACTAGTATGGTTTATTCGGCTTCGCTTGAAAATAAATATTAAATAGAATAATAACACTATATGCAGATAGGGTTTAAGTTCTTTTCAGATTGAAATTTCGGAAAATTGGCAACAGTACAATTCAAATATTTTTAACAGTTCTACCGTGATCTGAAATATTGGAGATTCTTTTTTGAACAATATTTTTGTTATTGTTGAATTTAAAATGTTATGTTTGACAAAACAATCCGGCTACTGAGTTCGTCAGTAGCCTGGAGGTAGAGTCTCGGCCTTCAGAACAAGGGGTCCGTGGTTCGATCCCAGGCGCCGGCAAACTCCCCTTTCACGGCACAAGCTTTTAGCTTAGTGTAAAAGGTGTATAAGGTTGTATTTGGGTTTATAACAAAACCCAGATATATCTTTTAAAAAAAAAAAAAAAAGAAAAAAAAAATGAATTTCCGTACGAATCTATTGACACGGTGCCATGTAGGTAAAGTGAAAAATATATTTGTCAATAAATGAGATATTTGCAATATTTATATCTCAAAACATGGCTAAAGACGTAAAGGATGAGACATTGTATAGATAGTATTTTTTTCCTCCACTTTTTATTATTACCGTATCCATAGATGGCTATGGTCCTGGCTGGGACATGTTTTGAGAATGCCTAATGATAGTTGGCCAAAAAGAGCACTGTTTTTCCGTCCGCAGGGATTCCGTCGGCCCGGGCGTCCCTCTTTCACAATACACCGTTCCTATGACAACGATATCAGAGCGCAAGGAATGTCGTGGAAAGAGGTGACGCAATTGGCACAGAGACGCTCTGAATGGAGGAGGCTGGTTTCTGCCCTGTGCTCCCGAGAGGAGCGTTGAGGGCGATGATGATGATGATGATCCATAGATGACATACATACGAACATTTTTACATATATAAGAATGAATTAAAAAAGGTATTTCTATCACGGTATTAGTTCAGAGACCTAATTTAAGTACAAGGTCAGTATAGTGATACCTGCTGTATTCTTCATTAGAATTATATTGATGCTGTTATAAGTTGCATAACTAATTCAACACGTTAATAAAATAAGATTTGTATCATCACAAATCGTTGACAAAGTGCCAGTTTTATTCAATGTAACATATTATTGTGCAATTGAACTATGTAGGCTTAACGGCATACATATTATTATGATTTCGTGTCGGTGATATTATACCTGTCGATATTTTTGTTGTGAATTTAACATTTCTTTTATTCCATACAAAGAACCGTACGACCATATTGAACGTGAGGAATAATTTTTAATAACTACTTATCCATATCATCTCCCATAAAGAGGTCAACCAATTTTTTTAATATGTGTTAGATTTTTACCAAAAATAGAAAAACAACCTTATACACCTTTCACAGTAAGCCTAAAGCTCATGATGTAAAAGAGGAATTTGTCGACACCTGGGAATGAACCGTGCATTTCTTGTGCGTGAGGCAGAAACTCTACCTCCATGTCCCAAATGCGACAGATTGTGCTTGTCTCAGATTGGCCTATTAAGTCATATGAGATGGCACAGGAGAGTGAATGCAGCACAGTCAGATCCGCCGTGAAACTGAGGCGCTCACGATACTTGCCTTGTCGAGTTGTTGGCATATATATACCTTCAGAGTGCCGACAAACTTGGTATATAATATGACTTGTAAAATATGCCTTGTTGTAAAAAACTGACTTGTAAAAAAATGTAATATAGTTAATTCAAGCGAGTTCTTTATACTCAATTCAGACACTGTTTTTCCCTATCTATTTTTTTTATTTGTATATAAAGCTATAAATGAAATATACAAATATAACTTAAATCTAACCTTAAAATACATAAAAATATAATTCAAACCTAGAATTATACATATTATATACACTTTCAGCTGGTTATACCTGTAATACAAGAAAAATAATAGCAATGTAAAGCCTTATAACCATAATTTTAATATTTATCTTTATGTAACATACTTTAAACATCTACATACCACGGAAGACTGATATTGTAGAAGAGTTTCTAATGTTCTTTGGAAGTTCATTAAAGGTATTGAGACCTTTATTAAACAGACTGTTGTTGGTGGATGATAGTCTGTTTCTTCCAACTCTGAACAAATCACGACTTCTTGTGGGATAGTTATGTACTTCTCTAAGAAGTTCATTTCTAATAAAACTACAATTCTTATGAAATTCAAACAATTTTGCGATAAGACGTAGCTTCTTCTTTCTAAAAGGACCACTAATGAGTGAGTGTACGAGTAAATTGTTTATGTGTGTGATATCCTATATTGATAAGTTTAGTCGAAATTGTTTGAATCTTAGTAAAAACCGTATAATCCCTCAAAGCACGAGTTCTGCTCAATTTTGAGGGTAAAACAGATATTACAAAGAATTGTATAATTGTGTTTATTGTATGTATAATTATATTTAATGTGTTTGTTATTATCTCAATAAAAATATTTGAATTTGAGTATAATCGCTCCGTGTATAGATTCCCTATTCTGATTAAGGTAGAAAAAATGAGTAATTAACTTTGTATCAGTTACAAACATAAGTTTTTATTGCCGGATATCCATTCATAAATATAAAAAAAACAATGATTTTGAGCTTAAATATCATTCCCATACAAATCCCACGTTGTCTCGCAGTCAACCAAAAAGGATGTCTAATTCACGCAAAAACACAATACTTGATTTCACATAAATTAACGTCACTTTAACATTCAGCGTTAAACAATTTAATTGTTTAACCTGCCCTTGAATTAAAACATCTTAATTGATAACAATAATTAGTAAATTAAATCAAATAACAATTGAATGATATGTAAAGTATGTAAATAAATATGAAATATATCAAGACGCTAATTATGTAATAATCCTTGAATCAAAATGGTTTGTCTGTTTGCAAGCCTATAAACCTGGCGCATCTGGACAATTGAATTGGCAAATCAAGCTCGTTTTTAAATGCCATCGTGTTCTTCAAAATATAAAGAGAACAACATATAATATCTAATTGTGATCGCTTGTTTAAATTCCTCCACATTTAAAAAGGCAAAGTTTTTTAGCTGCTCTTTGGGGTTTTTTCGGATACTTTGGGATGTTAGAGGTTGGCCTAGACCTGCATTTGATTCAGTGAATAACTAATAGTTACATACAGTCTGTGCTTGTAATGTGCCACTCCTTTGTCTCTTATTTCGCTTTTCTCTTTAATATATGTGTTTGATATGCCTGCTGAAGTATATATATACTTTCAATAAATAAATATATATTTCCACGATATTCTTTTGATTTGATATCTTTATCATAGGATAAAGATGTAACGAGAGAAGATTGGTGAAGAGAGTCGCTGGTCGCAGCGTCGTGTCTCGGTGACGAAACATTTACATATATTTTACTCAAACACATAAAACTTCAATTTGAGGAAAACAAAATGTTAATAAAAACGTCCTTTAAATAAATGAACTTAAATATTATTTATATTCAAATCACATTTAAGAGTGAGTAGGATTAAGTAATCAGATTAAATCTTATTCAAAAAATTATCATCTTAATGCAAATGTAGCAGTGGTATTAAATACAAATTATAATAGCTAACCTTTTAGTTTCATATGGTTAATTCTAGGAAGCATTCAACATATTTTTATTTCTATTCTCAGGAAACCATGCGAAGAGAATTAAATCATACATATTTAGTTTATATTGTTTGTAATGTTTAATTGTAAGGTACAATAAAGTAGTTACTTACATGATTAATTAATCAAATTAACCTTTTAGTGAATAAAATTATGTTTAAATTACCTAAACAAACTACTTATGGGTATAAAATCAATGTTAATTACATATTATTACGTTCGCAAGAACCTTCTACTGAGCTTTCCAAAGATTTTTTTGTGCAGTCATAAGATCATCCAATGTTTCGAAGCTGTGTGTTTTTAACTATATGCAATAAAATATTTTGAAAATATATATAAGAGCGTTCTTTTGCATGTAAAAGCACAAACCCAAGAAAAATATTTTATGCCGTCACTTACAAAAACTTACATCATTAATCAAAAATTATTAGGTCATTTAAACATAAAATTAGAGATTTTTTTCGACAAGAACATATCGGAAATTTTATTGTTTCAACGATCTTTTTGTTCCATCTTACAATCAATTACCTACAACTTTCATTTAAGTTTTTTTTTCATCCCGTTGTAGATGATATTTATGAGCGAATCTCTTTGTAAAGAAAAGTTAAAAAAGAAATTGACTAATTCAACATAATACATTAAGTCGGAATCATTATTATGAGCTGACCATATTTTTTTTTCTTAATGTCAATTAAAAGTTACAACTATTGTCACATTAAAACCTTCGTTATAATGTAAAAACACTAAAATACCGTAAAAATATGGACATTACTTATTTAAAGTACACACATCCACATTTTTTACATTTTTACGTAAAATAACCCCTCTCACTAACAAAGCAATCTTAATAAATTAGTTCTAATGTGACATTAAGTAATATTAAGAAACATAACCGCAAATGTTGATTTGCTGTAATGATCGATAAAAAAACATAATTTATAAAACTGTTATATATTTAATTTATTCTAAGTTCTACGTAAAAAAAATACTTATATGAAAATATTTCTTCGATATTATTATTATAAAAAAATAAGTTATTAATGATGTGACTATGATTAATCTGTTGGTCAAATCAAAGTAGCAATCATTAAAAATATGTCATTATTATTTTATTAAATTTCCCATGTTACATACTCAGTTCTGTACTTATTGCCAACTTGATATAAAAAAAATCTACTTGACATGTAATTTATAAAATATACAAATGATCGTAGAGTTGATTCTGTATGTTGGCAAAATGGAAAAGAGAGTGTCAGAACTTTGTTACATCTACATTATTTATTTATTTATCTAATATACGGCTAATGCCTTTTACAGGACATAGAGAAACTAATAATATATTTCACTAAAACTTAAAAATTATACAAATAATAACTTAATAATAATAAATTAAAAAATAATAAAAGGTATTAGAAAATCAAAATTATAGGCTCTATTATGATAAAACCATAATAACAGATAGACAAATACATCATAATAGACCCGATTTAGTATTACATGATAAACGTAATAAAATAACGTACCTAATCGACATCGCTGTCCCAAATACACATAATATACAAACAACCGTCGCAGAAAAAATACGTAAATATACAGAACTAGCAGGAGAAATAAAAAATATTTGGCATTCTAGGTCCGTTTATATAATACCTTTAGTCATGTCAGCTACAGGGGTAACTCCGAAATCTTTAATAAATAATTTACAAAAATTAGATTTACCGGTTAATTTGTACATTAAAATTCAAAAATCTATTATAATAAACACTTGTAATATTGTAAAAAGGTTTCTGAACACAGATATTTCAGGCACAATGCTGGTATTTTGATCCCGCGTTTTGAGCCTAATCCTTTGATATCCTGTATATCTGGATAGGTGAATTTTTCCCGGCATTAGACTGTTAAGTTTTTGTGTGATCATGACTGATCATATGGAGACTTATCTGGTTGTATAATGCTGAGAAGTGTGGATGGCAATTCTGCCGCCGCGTAAAAAATATACGGTATCTTGCAAACAAAAACAATACACAGCATAATAACAAGTAAAAAATAAATATTGATAATTGTAATAAAAATACATAATAAATGTAGGTATGCGCCAGGCATACAGTACAGGCAACCGCACAGCATACATACACCTCATAACATTGTTTAACTGTATAACACCGTGGGTATACGTATATGCTATGCAGGCACACTATACATAATATATACATTATTAAATATATCCACGAAACAACAAACAAAAAATCAAAATCTAGATTTAGGGCCTATCACATGTAGATATTCTCATTATTCAGGGATATTCTTTCAATGCCAAAAAACATTCATGTTCTAAACTTCAATCATTTGTTTCAGAAGCGAATATCTTTTATAAGTCTTCGCTAGACTGCCATATTGTTTCAAAACTTTAACATTTCATATTTTGGAATATTAGAATTTCGAGATGTTGGATTATGAAACTCGAGGGTCTTATAATCAATACTACTCGTATAATAATCTCAAAATATTACGTACGTGCGTAGAGTCAATAAAACAATAAATATACGTGGAGAAATTCGACAATAAAACATAATAAATACCTATAATTAATCAATATCAATTTTATGAAAATTATCTGTTATTTTAAGTTGTTTATTGCATGTAATTTAATATAAAGGTACCAATGTAGGTGTATATTAACCTTTAATACTTGTATTTATTTTATCGAACAAAAGGGTTTAGTGTATATAATTTTTTATTGTTTTATTATTGGTTGCATTAAACCTTTATAACTACTAGTAACAAGTGACAAGCTGGTTGTCTTATTCTGCCATAAAACTTTATTATATAAAGTAGCAAATAAATAATTTGGATTCAATTAAATAAATTTAGTGAAATTCTCGCATTTTAGTCAAATTTGTGACAATCATAAGTAATTTCGAAATTCTATAAAATAAAAAAATTAAAATTAAAAAAGTTAAATAAAAATAAAAGGCGCCCTTGAGACGGTCTAGGGACTGTTAAATGGCGTCAAAACAAAATCATCAGATATCTAGATTGGAGAACCATGTATGCACAATGTTACATTGTGCAAAATCTAATCGTAAGAAGTGAGAAAGGCGTCCTAACGCTTACGAATTGGCTCTAGGCTGGCGTAAGTGATCATTTTTAAGCAACTTATTTCAGCATAAAACTTGTGCTTTGAGCTAAAGTTTATGCTAAAAGTTGTGCTCTGAGTGCGAATAAAAATTTATACTATCTGGATGGGCAGCATTCCTCTTCGTTGAATTAATATTTGAATATTTTAATATGTTTTTTTTAGGAATACCTGTCTACCGTGGGACACTCAAAACTTATTAAAAAGAGTGTAGGCCTTATTCTTTGCTGGGAACTGAATTAAAGAATAATAAACTTATAATACGTAACTCAGGTAATTGAAAAACAAAACACAAATTACCCCCTCCATTGTCTGTGCTGTAACCTTCAAAAACTGTTAACTTTTTTATTTTATTCACTCTTAGCCGTTATCATTTAATTGTATAAACATTATTTTTTTTTTTAATACCACCTGGGTTGATTAATATATTATGAATTGTATGGTATAAAAAGCACCATAACACGTATCATACAAGTAATTTTTGCGGTGAGTAATAAAACACCCGAAGTTACTTTATTTATAAAACTTTGTAATTGTATTTTATTTTGAATAATTTGAATCTATTAAATAATTTATTAATATATTAGACAACCTTTTTTCATATTATTTATGATATTATTGAATAATATTTACAAAAATAAATCATGATGTAGAAACATCGATATGTAAAAATATTGATAAAAAATACCAATGCTATGGTCAGGGACTGTACGCGCAAATTTTATAGACACACAACCTTTAAAATTCTCCATAATAAAAATATATGTTATTAACCAAAATTTGTGATTACCAATAACAATGTCCAATGTATCTATCTATTCCATCATGACAATATATCCCACAAGTGGAGTAGCCAGCAGATCCGCATGTAATAATATACAAGCTGTCCTCTCCATGTCAACATAAAATTAGGGCATTAAAGATGGCTTGCAAATCGCTGAATTTCACCAGCCTTTAACAGAACACTCAAAAACTTGTCGAAAAGAATAGGAAACGACCAAAGTATGTATAAATTATTTTTTTATTTACTGTGTTGCTGCCTTGTAGAATTTCATAATGAAATTAATTACAATTTTTTTTCTACTACTACTATTACTATACCATCATGGCATATCCTACAAGTGGGGTAGCCAGCAGATCAGTTGCATTTAATAAAATACTGTCCTCTCCGTGCCATATATTAAATCAAGACATTCAGGATGGGTGGCAAACCTCATCGCTGAATTTAAGATGTAAAATATCTTAATTTTTTCGAACACCTGCCTTTTACAGGACACTCGAAAACTTACGGAGAAGAGTGGGAGACCAATTCTTTACCGGGTTCTCCACGGGATACTACGTGTTTTTTCTACTACGTTGATAATTATTGAGTGAGATATACTCGTATTTCGTCTTTCAAGGACATTGTCAATCAAGACAACTTGCATCGCTTGTAAAAATAAATAGACAATTTCTTTGAAAGACAAAAGACATCTTTCTCAATAAAAATCAAAATAGTAGAAAAAACATTTGTTTTTAATTTCATATATTTTTTTTCCTTTAATTTATTTCCTTATATATATTATTGTGAATAGGTACAGTGGTGGCATAATAGACTGTAAGGAAAACATTATAAACAATATCACACCATTATCTAGGTATACATATAAGTACTAATTGATACATATTATAATATTTATAGATCCGGATCACTTACTGTAGTTATGTATTATGTATAAATATCACCATTATATAAGTTACTGCATATATTATTTATATACATTAATCTAGTTACTGTATATATATATAATTATAATTTTGAAAGCAAGGTCGACGAGATCAGGACATTTTGTATTTGTTGGAATATGCTGCTGTTGTCAGGCAACGCCTTACATATCTATAACGAATATATAATATAGTATCTGTCTATCTGTCGATAACCAATGCAGTTATATTAAATTAATTGCGTCTAAATATACCTATATAAAAAATCTCCATACTCTACTAGGTAAAATAATAATAATATGTTGATCCAATGTCAGCCATTTTGTAGTCCCTACCTGCATTACAAAATGGTAGATTATAGGTAATATAATACATACATCAATACATACCACCACGGTATTTCCCAGATGTGGGGTAGCTAGCCAGCGAACAAATTGAACGTAACAAACATGAAAGTTGTCTCCTCTGTTCCAATCAAAATTAAGAAATTCAGGATGCATAGCGTCGTTGAATTGACGATGTTAAATATCTTATTGATGTTTAATGCCTTTTATATACATACATACCATCACGCCACTCCCCTCGCGGGGTAGGCAGAAAGGATCGAGCGCCACTTCCTTCTATTCATGCATACATCTTTCGCTTCCGTCACTGTCATACAATTCCTCATGCATGCTCTCCTGTTCAATGTGCTCAACACGTGACCGTCCTGTAGGATTTGATTTAAATGATCTTGCCATTTAATCCTCGGACGTCCGCGTTTCCGAGCACCATTCCTCTTAGCCAAATATATCTTTTTAGTCATTCTGTCCTCATTCATTCTTTCCACGTGCCCAAACCATCTTAACTTATTTACATTCATCCTTGCCTTTTATATGAAACTCGAAAGCTTACAAAAAAGAGAGGGAGATATTAACACTTAATACCCTCATCTTCATGCTTTACAGCTGTTTGAGATTGTTATTAAATTATCTTTGAGCCTTCCATACAACCTTATTTTGAGTATACACTTTCTTTCTATATCATGTTACCACTACACCGTGAGTAAGTTCAATCTGTACTAATTTTTATTTGCATTTACATTTTGGTTCCAGTTACGTAACAATTACAAAGAACATGAAATATTAAAGAAATTCCTTAGGTATCAATAGTGCTTGATAATATCATATAAAAAATATTTCTCACTTGGGTACAACTTGGTGATATAGAAAGGTCGCGCTTATTTGGTTGATTTCAAGAAAAAGATACAAAGATATACTCTTTTAACGTTCCGTTGATTTCAGAATAACAATTTTTTATATTTCTTACTAATCATAGCCATCTTTGATAAATATTTGTTACTTCATACATAATCTACTACTTTGATGTTCCAAAAGTCTTTAAAACTCTTAATTAATTACAAATATTCCCAGAACTATTACGAAACCATAAATCCTTATATTAAAAAGCGACTGCCTGAAACAAGTATCTGAAATACTAGAATGTTTTGGTTAAGCGCGAAACCTTAAAACACTTCTAATTGAGACAATAAATATTATCTAATTTTGGTATAGGTACATTAAGACTCAGGATAGAATAAAATTTATTAAACAATTATCAATAAACATTTATCATAATATTTATTTGCCGATATTTATAATTTTAATGATTCGACCTTTAAATTTAATAACATTTATCAATAAAATGATCCAATTTTTGACGGAGGTGTATCGGTAGTTTTAAAACATGTTCATAACACAGTCAATGACATTATAAAACTCAAAAAATGATATAAAATATTATAATAAAAGATTATTTTATTATTATTATGATTTCAATAGATATCATGAAATATTAAGGATATATTCTAGATCCTGTACTCCATTAATCACAGCACGATTAATATAGATCAGTCCTTTGATTATACGCTGATCTTAATTTATCAAATCCTGTTTTACAACTTCCAATAAGTTATTGATACAATATAATATCTAATTCTAATGTTTATAATATTTTTTATTTCCTTGCTTCTATGGTATTGTTGTTTTGGTGTAGGCGGAACTTTAATAATCTAGATAAGTAATGGTGATTCTTGTTCTTCAGAACTAATGTGTTACAAAATACATAAAAAGAAACGTTTAAACATGTTGTTCAAAACAATGAAACAAATAAAGTGTAAAAAAGTGTGTTGGGTTAGATTTAGAACTTAAATGAATCTTAGATTTAAAGCTCAATCAAATATCAAAATTAAACTTTACAAAATAAACTACCTATCTACTTATTTAAAAAAAAAAACTAGAATAAAATATATCCGATAACAGCCTTACATACAAAACTTTATTTAAACCACCAAAAAATTATGCATTTGATTCAATTTCAATATATTTTTTTTTATTTCTTTACTCTACTACTACTACTACTACTATACCATCACGGCATATCCCACAAGTGGGGTAGCCAGCAGATCAGCTGCATGTAAGAAACATGCAAACTGTCCTCTTCGTGCCAATATAAAATCAAGACTTTACTCGAAAACCATAATTTACTTTTCTCTTTAAACAATTTATTTAGTTCTACTGGGTACATAATACATTTATTATGATTGATTATTGTAACACAGTCTGTTGTGTTGAAAGCTGGATTTTCACTTGCTCAGAAGATTTTCAAAAATTCTGAAAACATGTGACATGCATGATATAGAGGAATTGGGAACGTTACCCGGGTTTAATGAGTACTCTTAACCAGCCTTGTGTCGATTCGTAAGCATCGAGACTCTGTATCATGCTATCCTTAAGGAAGTTCACATTGATGTATCTACCACGTACACACGGTATATATAATATACCTAACTAGTATGTACCTAATTCATTAGGTTGGACTAGTGGTTAACACACTCGCCTTGCAAGCGAGGGGTCGTGGGTTCGATCCTCAGACTAGGCCAAAATATTAATGTCCATTTTCTGAGCTAATTCAATGTGTACGAGTCATCTATAGTAGTTTAAAACTTAATTTCATTGACATTTATTATAATAATTACTTGTAAAACAGACGTTTTTATTATTTTTCTTTTGTTTGTTGAATTTTAAATTCAACTTATTTGGTTGTACCTACATACAGTATTAAGTTCTATTAAAAAAATACATTATAACATAACATAATATAACATACATAGGCAATTCACTTAGATCGAGCTAGTCCCAAATTAAGATGAATCTTGTATTGTGGGTACTAACGCGACGATACACACCATATATACCTTTTTTCATCAATGTATTTGCATGCAGCTATAACAGAATCTTACTATCTTCGTCTGTCAAATTGTTGTTTTTGTCTTTTTGTTTAACGTGTAAAAGGCTTTGCCGTGTACAAGTGAATAAATAAATAACAAACTTTAAGAGTCTTTGAAATAAACATTTAATATTATCACAATGAAACAGATAAGAATAACATATAATATTATTATGTACATACCTCGTGGCATTTGAAGGCAGTGACTATTTATTTATGTGGCAACCATCCAACTACTACGCCAACGATTCATCATGTTATTACATAATTTATGCGTTAGGACAGTATCTATGACTTTATAACGTGTTGATATTTACAGAATAGATAGATTATATATTGATAGTGTATAATATAGCTACAACAAGCATTTAATAGATAATATAAAGATGTTTTATTTGGTGTCAGACTGAATTGAGATTTATAACTTGTATTTGATAATGTCTAATGATACTATGTTGCCCTGATTTTATATATGTACCAGTTGGCCCTATCATCAAACTTTTATGACCACTAATGTGTAATAATTATTATGCTTGTTTTTTTATTGATAGTATTATATATTATCAAGTCCCGAAAATGCTATTGGACAAGACAAATTCTGGTACCGACATTTATGTACATATGCAAGCAAAATATAGATGTGTTTGAAGAAATGCCTCGGGTTCTGCGAGAGGAGGCGAATAGAGAGAGCTTTAGAAGAAGGCTGAATACGCACCTTTTTGCTGGAAGCTTCGGGTGATAAACGCGGTATATGGCGTCCTTGAGGTCATATTATAAGTAAATGGCACTTTATAAATTGTCCATATAAGAACGACGAATGTGGAATAAATGCAATGAAGATGGGATCGCTGAGAAGAGTGGCTGGTAAAACGTTGCGCAATAGAGTGAAGAATAAGGAAAGGATGACAAAAAGGATATACTTATCTGAATGAGAGCCACGTGATTCGATCACGTGGATCGAATTTTCAAGACGGTTGTGTGTTGAATAAGAGAAATTATCAAGCTGTACCCCACTTGGGATACGGCAAGAGGGTATTGTATAGTTAAGTATGGAAATCCCGAAAAGAACAATATTAGCGAACAACGTACAAATTAATATGAAACTGATATATCGTTTCAGACACATGAATTTTGCAAACTATATTTTCACAAACAGAATGTGACAATGACTTCGTAAGTAGAAATTAAGTCACTATATCATATATTGAAAAAAGTTCAAATAAAGCCATTTGTATTTCCTCACGTAAATTTATACATTTCTCATTCAACCGTCAAATCAAAATGATACGAACTTACGTAATTTAAAAAAAATAGTTTTTTTCTTGTATCCATTAGGCTTTTAACTTCATTTTGTCAACTGCCGTCTTCCTCTTGGTAACTTTACGTTAAAAGTTACCATCATAAATACGATTAAATGTTATCAAAGCATCTTGTTTAGAACCTTGTACCTACCCTTGCTTTTACGTTTTTACTAGATCTCCAATCCACTATTTTGGTGAATTATAAGTACTTATATTGTTCTTATTGTAAAAATAAATGTACAAATAAGAATAGAAAATCTTAAATGGGTATATTTATTGTTTATAATATGCAAATCATAATTCTCTCAGATACAATATTGTATCAAGGACGTTGCAAAACGTTTTGCTCTTATAAGGTTAAACAGCTGTATGCAAAAGAAAATATAAAACAATCTAGGCAAATTACAATGAATGTTAGTATTTATCAGTCGATTAAATAAAGCAAATTATATATTTGTATGTACACGATGTAAATCAAAGCAATCACAGTAAAATAAAATATAAATAAATCCAACCTAATGGATAATAATATAAATGATATCTTGCAATAAAAAACATGAATAATTGAATTTCACGTTAGTAAATGTCTCACTGTAAACCAGTGTTTGTTATAACAGGGACGATATTTTTAGAACTAGGATACTTGAGACCTTGAAATTGAACTTAATATTGAACGAACCTGTTAGAGGGATAATTATGTTAAATAATTTAAATTCTTGCTAATATTTCAGACATATGAGAACAAATAGAGAATTGACTCCACATACAACCCTATCATACATCTCGATTGCATAACCATGTTTACACATTGTGCAAAATCTAATCGGAAGAAGTGACAAAGACGTCACAACGCTTACGAAATATAGGATGGCTTGACGAAGCCCTAGGGAAAATGGAAAGTATACTGTTGTCAAAGTACAACATGAAAATAAATAAAGATAAAACAAAATGTATGGTCGTTGGAAGGGAGGAAGCGACTGCGAACATTGCCATAAATGGAGTGAGCATCAAACAAGTAAGAGAATTCGTGTACTTGGGCAGCAGAATAAACCAGGACGGACGCTCCAAATCAGAAATTGTGAGCAGAATAAACCAGGCACGAATTGCCTTTAACAAAAAATCCAAAATATTAGAATCCCCTAATATTGATCTAAGCGTGAGGAAGAATCTCACTAAAGCCTTTGTGTGGAGCATTTTGTTATATGGGTGCGAGACGTGGACCATCAGCAAGAGGGAAAGCGGACGGTTAGCGGCATTTGAAATGTGGTGCTATAGACGCATGCTGAAGATTCATTGGTCGGAACACGTCGAAAACGAAGAAGTGTTAACCAGGGTTGGCGAAAAAAGGCAACTCCTCAAAAGAATCTGCCAACAACGAGCTAATTGGATTGGCCACAACATCAGGCACCCAGGACTGCTCATCGCAATCGCAGAGGGCAGGACCGAAGGCACAAATGGCAGAGGTCGACCGAGAGACGCCTATATGGACCAACTGAAGAGGGACATGAGCTGTGGCTCATATATGGAGTTGAAGAGACTAGCTGAGAATAGGGAGGAGTGGAGAAATAAGTCAAAACTCGTTGCAGACCAATCCAATGGATTGTAACTCATTATATTATATGAGTGATCACTTTTAGTGTCCATCATGGACAACGTTCACTAATTCCGTCATTGTCACTGATACAATCGAGAAATATTTAATGCAAACCGTAGAAGCAAGCATTTTTTGAGATCTCATATTTCAGATCTCCAATGGATTAAAATGTCCCGACAAAATAGTGTCGGAACAATTCAGATCAATAATTTATCGGCTGCTACTTCAATCAGTTTACATTTTTTTTAATAATAATTACCATTTTTTTAAAGTTTAACTGAATTGATTGATGACAAAACTAATGTGAGATGTCTGATTGGTTTTGTAATCTGCGCGTTGTGTCCAAATCCAACTAAATAATCAATTTGTAAATATTCTAATCATTTCTACATGACTCTCTAACGTACAAACAGAACTTAATACATTTCAATAGCGTGGGCAGCTTTCTTTCATAAAACATCGTCCCTATGACAATGATATTATTGCTGAAAAACGAGGAGGACAATAATTTATGTAAATTACAAAATGCGCACTCGAAAACAGCTTTGAAAAAAGTGAATGAATGGTTAAGCCTTAAATAGTATGTAATGTAATACTCGTACTATTATTTTATCCTTTGACACGCAATATGCAATAACTTAAAGCAATTAATTTTTTCATACTTTTAAGATGTTTTTATATCAAGAAGTTGTGAATATTATGAAATTCCAACGAAATTTTATAATCACCACTTGAGAGACGGTATACTACAAACGAAAGTAATTAAAATTACCTCACGAATATTTCATTATTAATAAAAACACAAACATTTCTGTTGTTTTAGCAATTATTATAATAGGTTTGTAAGTTTGTTATGTGAGCAATTTAATTCTTCAAATGTTTATGTAAATTAATGTTTAGGTATTGATATTAAGTATTTGTTTTGTGTAATTTTTATTTTTGATAATATACTGTTTTGTTGTTTCTATTTGCTATTTTTTTAATCTATTTTATCGATCTATATTTCGTTTGTTTATCTTTTTTGTTGCTTTTCATTCTTCTCCCGTTAACATTCGTGTAGGGAGTACTTACAGAGTAGAAAGAGCTTCTTTCGTACAAAGGTATTCAAAGCGACCGTCAAATTTACTATCGGCCTAAATTATCAAATTATACTTAAAAATATCAGCCAACAACGAGCTAACTGGATTGGTCACAACATCAGGCACTCAGGCCTACACTTTACCATCGCGGAGGGCATAGCCAAAAGCACGAATTATGGAGGCTGACCAAGATACGTATACGTAGATTGAATGATGAAAGATATGCGCTGTAATACATATGTAGAATTAAAAAGACTGCCAAAATATAGGGAGGAATGGAAGAAGAAAAACCACGCCTGTTGAGAACCAATCCAATGGATTATAGCCCTACTAAAACTAATGAAAACTATTATTTATACCTACCTATAATATATATGCATTAATAGCAACTCATTCAATTAAAAGAAAATTATCATTACTACAACAAATATTACAGAAGCTCATCATTAACAAAACACAACAAAAAAACAGTAAAATTCCATAATGTACTTACATTAGTACACCATCACCATCTGTCGAGCGAGAGGTCAAGGTAAACTCTCAATACATTTCACCGTCTCGTCATCATTATATTATTAGTATTAGGACAGAATCATAATATTATTAATAATACTATTATTTTCAGAATAAAAAAAAATCATCTCCAACTAAAATTGAGGTAACATTTATTTAATTATGACACATTTTTTACCAGCGTAATCATAATAAATACGTTGTATAGCGTTGTTACAGTCAGATCTCGATATAACAAAATTTGGACAACCGATGTCATTTGGCGTTGTATGGGGATTCTATATAACGTTTTTGGAAAAAAATATTACAATAGGTAGAATATAACGTTGTTAATCTTTATTTAGTTTATTTGAGACACCTTTAATATATTGAAAGCAAAATTGTAACCAATTGAGTGAAATATAAGTTTTGAAATTAGAGTGTTTACAATTTTTTGGATTGGCCACAACATCAAGCTCCCAGGACTGATCATCGCCATCGCGGAGGGTAGGACCGGAGGCACAAATGGCAGAGGCCTACCAAGAGACGCTTATATGGACCAACTGAAGAGGGATATGATCTGTGGCTCATACGTAGAGCTGAAGAGATTGGCTGAGAATAGGGAGGAATAGAGATGAAAATCCAAATTTAAACAAATGGATTGTAACCCATTAAAAGTACAGATTTTCAAAGTTCGTCAAAAACTCAAGCACATTCTCAAATTCTTTCCAATAAGTAATAGATTGTTTTTTCAAGGAATAAATCGGCAACAGGATTCAAACTAAGAACCTTCTGATCGGTTCATGATTGTTACTAGGCAATCATGTTCGTATTTTTATACATATGAATACATACTTAAAGAAAACATTTTATTCAACGAAAATCTTCATTGTATTGGAATTTTCGTTGTATCGATGTACGTTAAAATGATATTTGACTGTATTATGCAGCAGTAGTTTGTAATAACACGAATGTTTTTTGTTATGAAATGATTATACATAAAATCGTGTTATACCGGCGATGATGTAGCGGCAGTGAAAGTGTTAATGAATATTACATATGAAGGCCAATGGATTAGATTATTAATATTATTTCTACTGTCAGTCTCGTGGTGATACAAGTGCTATTATTTAAAGGAACCGACTTTGAACTGCAGACGTTATAAATGTATGCTAAAAAATTGTTGTAATTTTGTAATGCCTTGAATGTTAAACAATATAATGTTAATATTATTTTGAAATATTATTTTAACGAGTTGTGAAGTAGGTTTTTTTAACTTGATGTAGCATATTTAAAACGAGTCATGTAATTTTCTTAAATGCTAAATATGTAAAAGGGTTTGTGCATTTTATAATTAAATTTAAAAAAAAAACAATTTCTCAATTACAAAATATAGATGGCAGGCAAAGTCAGAAGACCAGCTGCATGCAATAAATATGCAAGCTGCCCTCTCCGTGCCAACAAGAAATTAAGACATTTCAGATGGATGGCAAATTTCATCGCTGAATTGGAAATGTAAAATATCTTTATTATTTTCGAACACCTGCCTTTTAAGGGACACTCCAAATTTCACGGAAAAATGTGGGAGACCAATTTTTTGCCATGACGTTATCAAGCTATCTTGATGAGTATTTAATATTATAGGTACTATACTATACTCCTTCACCGTATCCCAAATGGGATAGGCAGAGAAAACACAGCGCATTTTATCATTAGTATGAAAATAAACAGTGTTGTTGTTTAAAAGTCTCTTTAAATATGTTTTTTCACAATGTAAAATACATAAACTCTCGAGCAATTCCAAATTAATGTTTTGTTTTTTTACTTGGATCATTAATGAAGTTATTAGCATTTGGAAAATCATCTGCTCATCTTTTAAATCACATACTTAAATTATAATAAATTTTAATTGATTTTAACAAAATAGAATAAAATTATCAATTTATACAATAAAGTAATAAATCCTACAACAATGACTCGTAAACGTACAACAAAATAAAGTCATATATTTAATTATTTTGATTATTATAATTAATGAATCATTCACACATAAACCATATTAATATCTCTACTCAATTGGACATTTTAATGTTTCTATAAAATAAATTCTCCTGATTGTTCTATTATCAAATGTTTATACGTCCATTGAGAGGTCTGCTTTAAGTAATTTTAAGAATTATAATATTTATTAAATGTCTAAAACGTATATGATTTTTTATATGAAATGGATGGTGTCATGCAACAACGTGTTTAGATACAAAATAGAAAAAATCGTTACACCCGGTTACATAAAAATGTTGATTAAAAAAGCCTTTAGTTATTGAGTTTATTTATGTCTTGGTGCAGATGGCAAACCTCATTGCTGAATTAAAGCTGTTTCATGAACATGTGCTTTTATACAGGATACTCGAAAACTTACAAAAAAGAAATCATTTTTTGTTTTTACTTCATTTTTTGGGGCGTCTATACAGTCACTAACATCTTTCATTTTACTGACAATACGTATTTTTTCTTTTGTTTCAGGTGTGTATCTAGTCTAAGGAATGGTTGATTGATCAAATCCTATTGATTTGACACGTGCAGAAAACAGTGGGTGAGTAAGCATGCAGAGGAACTGTATGAAAATCATGAAAGCAAAAAAAAAATATGCAAGGATATAATTATGTAACGTGCGATGATTTCTGCCTGCATAATATAATAACCAGAAAATAGAGAACCGGGTCGTAGAATCATTTCTTGGCAGCACAATCTATCCGTAGATAAGGAAAGCACCATTTGGCTGTTCAGAGGCCTGAGTCAATAACACACTTTCGCGTCACGTTCCCGCTCCGTTAGCGTTCGGGTGCAGACGAAGTTGCAAGCAAGTGTCAATTTCGTTGCTAAGATACACAATAGTTACGAAAATTAACACTTTGGCGCAACATCGTCTGCACCCGAACGCTAACGGAGCGGGAACGTGACGCGAAAGTGTGTTATTGACTCAGGTCTCAAGGCCGCAGTTAATTAATAAGATGGAAATTATAATTATTTATTTATCGTGTTGAAACCCAGAAAAAAACCAATCAAAATGATCTCCAGTACTGTGCAAAACGCACAGCAGGTGGAGATGAGTCAAAAATATCCTCCATAGTGCATGTGACAGGGCACAATAGACACTCCAACAAGATGGAAATAGCCCAAATAATCGTCCACTTTTGTAGAGGATACGACATTTATGAATATTAATTGACGTTGTAAATCCAGACTCTTCATATTCGCGACAGTATAAATATTATGGTTTACTACTACTATAACCACTAAGCCATCACGACATTTCCCACAACTGGGGTAGCCAGCCGTATTTTATAAACATAAAAGATGTCTTTTTGGTGGCCATAAAACGTTAAGGCATTCATTCTGGCAAACCTCAACACTGAAGTTAATACGTAAAATGTCTTTATTTTTTCATACATCTGCCTTTTACAGAACACTCGATAATGTGGTGGTCTCACTTTGGCGAATATCGCCAGCCGAATTTCAAAATATAACGCCAGGCGAAAAAACAAAATTCGCCGGACATCCATTGATCGTCACACCTGTTCACACAGTCCACCAATATAGAAACGATCTGTCAGATGCGCTTTGATTTTGACACTGTTTTCAAAATGGCGTCGAGATGGAGATCGCGTAGTGTTTATTTTTAGTCGAAAATGTTAAAGTAGAGGTTATAAGGCGCCTTTTAATTAAGGAAACAAACGCCACAAACCAACAAAAAAGATAACAGCTGTCACGAAGCGGGAAACATTATAAAATTTATAGGTTATAAAGCTTTTACCATAGATACAAACGCCGCGCATATCTGCGCATAGGCAAATCGTTCAATCGGCCGAGAAAGTTGGAAGGTGGTCAACTCGAGACGATATCGTTTCTACTGGTTTTTATCGTTTCAGACTAGCTGTCATTTTGTTCACACGGTTCAAATGGCTGGCGATATTTTGGTGCCTGGCGATATTCGCCAAAGTGATAACACCACATAACTCACGGAAATGAGACCGATTCTTTGCAGGGTGCCCCACGGAACTTTATTTCCAATATATTTTCTCAAATGAAGTAGGTACCTACAGAAATTCGAGTACGAGAATTTGAAGTACATTTTTTGGATAATTATCATTTATTCACAGCCCAAAACGGAACAATCGTCGTGATAATAATAATCATAATAATGTTCAAGTACTTTGTTGTTTAATTGTTATTAAATATTATACATACATACCTAGTTACAAAGTAGCGTTTTCCCATAATTGTTTACTTTACTAAATGGGTACCTGCATAATAATATTATCATAAAACACAGCATCGTCCTTGAATTGTTTTAAGTAAAAATAACAAAAACATTCGGATACCTACGCACGATAATAACAATGTATTATCATAATTTACATTTTTTAAGACAACAATACTCAATAAGATCTTAATGAAAATCTTTTTTTAACTGATTTGGTTAGTGCGACTTCTCTTTGAATTGAAACATGACTCGGTTCCTATAAAAATACCATTTAACTACAGAGTTTCATTCTTTCTCTATCCATTCTATCACGGTTTATCCCACAAGTGAAGTAACCAGTAGACTAATACTATAACCTCACGCCGTATCTCACGAAGGGTAGAGAGAGAGAACAAAACGTCTTTTTTGTAATCTGTTTTTACATACTTTCTTCTTCGCTTTTTCATATTCATTCAATTTCTCATATAATATGCACGCGGTCTTCCTTGAGAATTTGGTCTATTTACTTAAACCACGTAGTTTTCGGAAGTTCGCGCTTTCTCACAACCCCTTCTTTCAAATAAATACACCCTTATCGTCATTCATTCATTCCACGTGTCCAAACTATCGCAACGCAGTTGACTAATTGCATGTAATAATTATGTAAAAAGGGTGGGTGGCATACTTCTTACTCTCTACGTAACAACTTTTTTTAACCTTAGTTCAAAAAATAGTTTTGTGGAAAAATTTTGTAGTGAAAATTAAACCGTTCAAATCAAATGCAACGTTAAACGTACCTATACATAAATTATATTCGTGAATGTAAGAGTGTTTGAATGTACGGTATGGATGTGAGTTTTTTCAAGAATATGAACATTAAGATCTGTTAATATTTTAAATATTAAACAATTCTGTAAAATAATTATACCCGAGATAATATTATAACATGTCGTAATCAGGACATTGTTTATCACAGCAAAATTTAAATCAATGTCAAATAGTATACAATATTATAATATGAAAAGATATCTGCTTAATCATTATAATATTGTGAAATCCAGGAGTTATGCTAATTTATTTTTATAGATTGGTAAATTAAAATGTTGCCGAGTTTACATAAAAACAATGATCGTAATTAAGATCTTTAAGTTGTTGTTAAATATTATAATTTACATAATACTAATAACTTTTTATAATAAAATGCAAAAAGAAATATCCGAGAGTGGACCGGAGTCCAGAGGATGGAAGAGCTGTTCCGGCTAGCACAGGATAGAGAAGCATACACTAAGGTGATAACATTGAAGACTCCCTCCCATACCCGGATATCTCAGAAATCGGGGGACTTCTATTTATCCGCTCTTCTTTAAGCAAAACTTTTGTCCTCACGGGCGGGCCCTACTGGGCAGCCTGAAGGGCTGGCCGGCCAATACCGCCTCGTGGGAATCTTTTATGCTACATTTACGTCTTCGATGCCCCTCTCAGGAGGATAAAATGCAATCACAACCGAATCAAACACAATGAATAACAACAAATAACCAAAGCTCAACAACAAAACCCAAAAAAAAACAAGCACAGTAATTATCAATGATTATAACAATACAGTTTCTAATTTGGACCAGAGGCCGAAATAAGGTGTCCAGAGATTTGTCATTTGTCTTTACACTAGGGTGATAGCCGACTTAGAATAGTAGGAAAATGTTTCCGTTGGTTTAAATAGATTGAAAGTATTATAGTTTTGACATAGACTTAATGTCTCCAGCCAGCGCACATAAATATGATGTATTGTTATTATCTTTTGTTAATACTTTTTTAATTAATTTCAAAAATAAATGACGTAGATATTGATCCGTAGATGTTGCAAAGTGCCCTTGGAATAATGTTATCACAATATGACGCAATGTCAATCTTTTTTGATCCAATAAACGTATATCAATATTCTATCTGATACAAGTTATCTCTCAAAGTACGAATTAGTTCGAGTACAACTAAAATATTCGACTATGTACCAGTATCCCAAAATAAAATATATTTTACCAATTGATAGTTCATTCTCTACTCACTTCCCTGTGAGATAATGGTCATTAACCTACGTAAACACAAAGAACATCTTTACTAAATTATAATGATTGAAAATAAAAAGAAAAAATATTTTTTAGATCAATTGTATTGTAAAGCATATTACACAATTCTAACCCGGAATAGAATATTTAGTTTACACAATACTAATACTTACATTTTTCTAATTTATATTCAGTTAAAATAAGTAGTATGATTTCATTGGTTTGTCATAGACAACACGTCTTGCCAAAATAAATTCAATGTTTACATAACATTACTAGTGTTACAGCTTAAATAATTCACTGAACACAACGTTCGTCTCAGATTCAATCATTCACTTACTTTACCGAAATTTCCCACAGAATATTACTGACTTGCACATAGTTTTGTTAGTTAGCCATTACATCAACAAGTCTTCCGTAACTATAGCGAGTTCGAATCAAAAGATGTAATGTAGGTATGTGTAACAGTTCACGAATGGTATTGCATTCTTCTCATGCAGAGGTGACCAAATTAAGTTTTCCGTCGAATGAAACTTTTTTTTTATTATTTCAAATAGATAAATCTGTGTTTAAAATTAACATAAATGGTCCAATACCTAAACACCCTGACAGTATCTGTGTCGTGAGGTCCTCAGCGGGGAGATTTAAACTAGGGATATCTCCATTGAAACTTCAAGATGTTGCTGACCAGTCTTCATTACATTTTATTTATTTAATTAAAACGGAAATTGTTTTAATCTAAAATTGGTCGTTTTGATGTATAACACTAATTTAATTGTATTAAAAATCCTTCATGTTATCATAGTTATGGCTGATTATTGGAATATTTCCAATGATTTTATTATTCTTTTCTAAAGCTTCCAGTAGGTCTTAAACCATTGTATTCAGATGGTGAAGAAAATTAAAGATATATCGAAAACCAAACAAGATAGAACTCGGCTATTTATAAAGAAATGGAGTACATTCCGAAACAAATAAAACAAGTGTTTTATTCTACTATTGATTTATTCGACGAAATAGACGTCTTTCGTCTTATTAGGACATAGGAGTACATTGCATAATTTGTCCTTTTTCCTTCACTGACAAAAAGACAACAGCCAGCGGTCATATATTTTACTCAAATAAAGTTTTTAAATCATGTATTTACATACATACATACATATGTGATCAATACTATTTCCATGAAACAATTTGCATTGGTGTCGCAAGTGCAAATCAAGGACATTTCAAAATGTCTGCAAAAAAGAGAAAAATCGACTTCACGTACGTAATATGCAAACCCCTGCTCTTGTGAATACGGACTCATTAACTAGGTTACTGTCATACAGTGAATGCTAGTAGATAAAAGTATTTTGGAGTAACAATTCAAATGTACATTTGTGAAAAGATTTAGTACAATATGTCGTACATAGCAATTTGTTAAAAACAAGAATAATGGTAATTTGTCAATATTATTCTGTACGCAGACAAGTAGTTGCAGTAATAATAATTGTGTTAGATGAAGATTATTCAATGATGTTGTTACACATAATGTTATTCTTTTTTTTTCTCTTTTCATACACATTTGTAACACGGGCTAAATTTAAATGACCATTGTGCTTATTTATCGAAGATATTTTTTTACTTGGATATGTTGAACGAATGAATGAGGTAAAAATGACAAAAAGGATATACTTGTCTGAAAGAAAGTGTGTGAGAAAGCGTCCGAGAACCACGTGGCTTGACTACGTGGATCAAATTCTCAAGGTGTGTTGAGTAAGAGGAACCGACGTGCGTGCATGAAAAATTTGTATAAATGTGAAGGAAGTGTGTAAAGATAGATCTATTTGGCGTTCCGTTCTTTCTGCCTACCTCACCTGGGACACGGCGTGAGGGTATAGTATAGTATAGATGTAATACTTATATGAAGCTGAGAAGAATTGAGCTTGTGGACGTGGCCGTCTCAGGATAAAATATTAAGATAATGTAAAGCAGATCCTATAGGACAGACATAAATTGAGCACATTGAATAAAAGAGCATGCATGAGGAATAAGGTATATGACAGGGACAGAAGCAAGGAGTAAGTGGCACTCGATCCTTTGTGCTTACCACGCAACAAATGCAGTGTAAAATTGTAATTATAACAAAATATATATGTTAATTAGTTTTCTTTCTACTGTGTAAATAAACTGAGATAAATAAAAGATAACCTCTTGTGCAAAATATTTAATTAAACAAAAACATTTTGTTCCGGTTGTAATATAGGAAGTAAATACAATAGTTCAATCATACCTAATCACTTCGGTACTGTTAACTTAAATGCATAGAAAAATCAATCAAAGATAATAGATTATAGTTGTAACACATAGTAAGGCAGGAAACATTAAAGTATGCACAAATTAATGGCATTAAAATATGTAGTAAATTATTTTACATATTATCAATAGTTAAGTAGTACAAGTTTCAATTAATATTAGTCGATACGCGAATAAAATGTATATTTATAATATCTAGTTTATGTGAAAAAAATCTCAGCTCTGTATAAGTGTATTAAACAACTGATGCATAAAATATTATAGGTAATAATATTATAACGTAAGCGATACGTAAGGAAAATCGAGAATATTCAAATTGAAATATTGACACAGTGGTTAGAGCAAGGGCCCCTAACCCAAAATGACGTTTTGAGATACGTAAAGAATAGGTGTGTTCAATTCTTTTCCGTTAATTTCCGACTGTCTTGTGAAAGGCAAATGCTAGTAAAATCTCACGTATGAGACAATTATTATCTTCAATTCAGCAGTGAGGCGTACCAAGTATTCTGAATGTAAGAAAAATATAATCAAAATACAAATTTGACAAGAGTACATTTGCAACTTACATTGAAACTAAACTACTACTTACTATACCATCACAGCATATGTCACAAGTGGGGGAGCCGTAGGCCAGCTGCATATAATAAACATGTAAACTGTCCTCTCCGTGCTAGTATAAAATCAAGACATTTAAATTCAATTCATCAAAATTCAAAATGATTCTTCAAAAAAACTGTTTTCATTAAGATATCTTTATGAAAATTTGAATGGTAAGACTCGAGAGAATTCATTTCTACATCCTCTGGTAAAAAAAAAGTTCGTAGTCCCTTATTCTAACTGTTGCCTTATTATGTAGTATACAATTCAAACATAATATGTATACATATTCCTTACGAACATAACGCAGAACCTCGCTACCCTTGAATATAAATAAGAGAATATATTTATCTATTTAATACTTATATAATATTATTAAGTAAAATTACCTATTATTAATATTTATGTAATTGCATATGAAATAATATATAATAAGCTGTATTTAATATGTACTCGTACATAGATTATACAGTGGATTAGAGCGTTGTAATGCAATGAAATGCATATTTTATAAACAGTCTTAAGTCATGATGCGTTTTTGGTATTTAAAAAAAGTTGGTTCTTAATCTATCTATCTATATTACCATGGCATATCCTCTCAAGCGATGAAGTATATGCCACCCATTAATTAATCTTCTTAATTTTTGTGGCACAAATGAGACATTCTACATAAACCTTACCTTACATTACCTTCAGCTTTTCAGAGAGCAGACGCGACTCTCTTCCAGTGCAGGCCCACCACTTTCTTAATGTCATTAGATTATCTTGAATGGTGCCTACCTTCGCTTCTGCGTCCTGATCTAAGCCTCCAATCCAGAATATCTCAATTTTTAGATTCCAATATTTTTTTTTTTTATAATGTGGTGAAATCCTTCATCAACACCTAAATAGGTAATGCCGGACTCCTACCGGCTAAAACCATTAAAAAATATTTGATTAAATTACAAAAAATATGTTATCTTCACACTGAGACAAAAACTGACAGTTACTATAGACATTTCTTTTAAGAAGTAGGTATCCCTAATGAACTTAACCGATGTAAAACTATTTCCTGCAGTCAATCTAGTATGTAGGTGATTATCGGTAAACTAAGGTTTTTGTTATTTTTCCTTATTTTCATGACAAAGCGCCCAAAATTGAATGAATTATAAAGACTCATCTCATATGCTATCGATTCTGAATGTTTTCTTCATTCTTTTATATTTTCAAGCTATGCCGCATACTTTTTATCTGAAGCTCACATAAGATAATACCCAAACCATCACATAGCGACCTCATGCAATATGCGTGTTACTAAAATACACAATAATAATATGTAGGTATCTACTATCAACTCATAATGATATGCAATAATAATAATTACACCTGTCTTGCACCTACCTAGACATCTGTGTCAACCTGTTTATGTAATCACACACACAATACTTTGTAATCATATTGATTTTTATAAAAAAAATCAAAGATTTTTAGATCTAGTGTTCTTGAATTAATACTATTGTCTTTCATATTTCTTTACCATCACGACGATTCCCATATTAGTGGTATCCAACGGACTAACTGTGCAGTGAACATAAAGGGTCTCCTTGTGCTATAAAAAAATTATACATTTATGCTTGGTGGCATACTTCATCGCTGAACTGAATATTTTGAATACATTAAAGTGTGATGTTTAACGATTTTATAAATATTCATTTAATTAAAAAAAAACATAAATGCATGCTTTTACATAATCCTTGATTAGATTTTTGTTTTGCATATAATATAAATAACGCAAATTAAATTATTAAAGATATTACTACTACTACTATACCATCACGGCATATTCCACAAACGGGGTAGCCAGCAGACCAGCTGCATGTAATAAACATACAAGCTGTCCTCTCTGTGCTACCAAAAAATAAGACATGCGATATGGTTGGCAAACCATAACCTTATGGGTTGTTGGAAGATATCGCGCTTCTGCGATAAACTCGCCCATTGCACAAAATTATTTATCTGGTTTAAATTCTGCAATGTATATTTACTAAGGTTAATTTTTTTGCGCAATAAAGATTTTTATTATTATTATTATTATTAACGTTAAACTAAAGATGTGAGAAAATTATATTGATTTTTTGAACGCCTACCTTTTACAGGACACTAGAAAACTTGCGGAAAGACTGGAAGAGCAATTCTTTGCCGGGCGCTTAATATTATCTAAGTCACCATATTCGCTCTTCTACTAAGATTTTATTGATAGTAAACTCTATGTCCTAGAAGATATAATGATTCCCACATTTTTCTTTATAACGTTCATAATTACTCCACGGGATTAAGTATGTTATCTTCCATGAATAATATGCCTGTAATTTAAGACAAAGCCTTTTTATTGGCACATATTCAATTTTTTACGTTTATGCTTGATCAATTTACTTCGAAGTATTATTAAAATAGCTGAGTAGAAATAGTAATCGTCATCATCTATAGAAGAAATAAAGATTTTAAATACATGAAACATTATGTCTTATAACTTGTTCGTAATGTTATTTGTAGGAAGACGCTTGTATCGACTATCACAATGTGTAATTATAAAATCTGTAAGGGTAATTCAAATATAAGGATATCTTTTACATCTGAACTATTCGTAAAGTTTTAAATGATATTTAACACGACGTTTTCCTTCTACTAAGAATTAAGAATTCTTGTTTTCTTACATCTATGTACGATAAATAACTTGGACTAGGATTTTAAATATTATCCATCTGTGTAACGTACAAGTGGTAAAAAAATAAGAAATTCAGAATAGCAAAACTTTATCGTTGAACACCTGCCTTTTACATGACATTCGAAAACTTACTGAAAAGAATACGAGAGTAATATTTTCCCGGGTGCCAAATATTATCTTCATCACCATATTTGCTCAGTTATTAAGATTGTATTAATGAAAATCTCTAACAAGTCTCAGAAACATTAAAGATTCACACATTTTTCTTTATAAATTTATGAGTATCGTACATGGCTGTTACTTTACTATATTTAAAACAATTGTTTACAAACTTTCAGAATGTAGACAAAATTTATCAGCTGTTTACCATAACCCATGTCTCTATCTCGTATTTATAATTCTTTAGTTTGTGTTAAAAATATCTTTGAAAGAATTCTCCTAGGTGATTGATGACAATCACTCTATGGGCAAAACGCTTGTTCTTGCCCTGTATTTTTGACATAAACAATGTCACTATTTGTACAGACTGTTTTCTTATATTTTTTACTTATTTTCCCTTATAATAACTTGATTATTTTAAATTCAAAATCTGTTTTAAAGGTAAATTCAGGGGTAGTGAATAAATGTAACTATTCAATAACTCAAAAAATATTACATTGTTTATTCATGTACCAAAAAATAAATATGAAATATGCACAATTGTACACAGTACTGCGTCATTTATTTTAAAATCTTAACTTATATGTATACAGATAATGAGTTAATTATTCGACGTAAATAATTGCATTATGTATTGCATTTAATACACTTAAAAAACAAACCAGTACATTAAACAAGTATAAAACAAAATTATCATAATAATAGTATACCGTGATATTTATATAAACATTAAAATAATTTCATACATTTATTTATGACATTTTAATTTTATTATTTAAATTATATAATATTTTCCGGTCTGTTTTATTCCGATTATTAAAATTATATTTATTTAAATGCAACAAAATAATAAGTATGCCTATATTATAATTATTACCTCATTTGAGACTTAATTTTATTTCTCTCGAAATTAATTACAATTATTTTTGTTGATAACGTAGTGAATAATTATTTACTCGTGTTTTTTTATGTATTACTTAATTTCCAAATTACGTGGTAATTGCACTTATGCGTATGTGTGCATGAAAAAAATTTATATTATATCATTTATTAATGATAACAATATTTCCACGGAGGAATTTATTAAACCTATTCGTGTTCCTTCCGTATTGCTAAATGAATTTTATTTATGTTTTTAAATTATTTCTAGAATTTACACTAAAATAACTAAAGTAAAGAACGTGCTCAAAGGTGTACTTAAGAATTCTAAGTCTGGTTCCATAAAAATAAAAAAGTCATTTAAAGTTTTCACAGAAAGAACTTAAAGTAACAGCCATAGTAATGACATCGCGGATTTAAAATGAAGAGACATTATATTTATAAAACTGGCTGAAAGTATATGGCATGAAAAGATCGATTAAAATCAGACGATCTTATTAGAAATGCTTACATTTTTTCTAATTCTTTTCGCCCTTCAATAGTTCTTCCTTAATAAGTACAAGCAAAAAACAAGCTGCCAACGTTCAAAGTGATTCTGTGCCAATTGAAATATTTCTTTTCACGACATTATTGGCAAACTCTGATGTCATCGTCATAGGAAAGAGAGATATTACATATGTGTAAAAAAGAGGAAAAGTTATCCAGGTCATCTGAAATGTTGTGAATGGAAGAACATTCCACTTTTTTTGGTAAATTATTATCGGTGACATCCATCTTTCACAGAACGCAGTTTTTATTGCAACGACATTAGAATGCTAGGAATGCTATGAGAAAAAGTGACTCAATTGGCAAATAGACAGTCTAAATGGAGGAGGCTTTTTTATGTCCTGTGCTCCCGAGAGGAGCATTATTTGAAGATGGCAAAAAGAAAGATCATTGGGCATTATCATCTAGATAGTCGTCTTTTCTGTATGACAAAGACTACACAGTCTTTCTTGAATGCGAAATTTTAATGGTTGTAATTACATAACGTGAATTTTGCACAGTGTGTAATATTTTCACTGACTACATACATAGTAATCATTCGCCATTAGCTAGCAAAAATAAAATAGCAAAACGAATTGTCAATAGGTAGATGGATTACTTTATCGATTGTACGTGTCAAGTACTGTACCGGAGGCATAAATAAACTCTGATAAATGATTCTAAATGTTAAATTGTTATTATTTCATTTAACAATAATGGACGGTAATAACTACAACTGAGTTGTTAAAGCCTTCTACTAAACTTACAATAATATTACTACACATTACATAGACTTGTGTTGAAATGTTTATTGAAAACTTTAAAAATATTTTCTGTCTACTATTTGGTTTTGTTGTTTTTTATTTTCATTTAGTAATAAGTGGTAAACATGGTCAAAGACTGTATTAACGTTTATTTATTTATAGTGTTGGTGCACAAGTAGAAGGACTCCATGATTGGCTAAATTGAAATAGGGGGTGTTTGGTTCTACTATAAATTAAACAACGAGAGAGAGAGAGAGGTCTCTTGCATTGTTTAGTCTATAAAAGAACGAAAACACTTGTTTCAATTCATCTAGTGTTTATTTTTTTATTCCGTACATTGGTAATACCAATTAGCAATAGTAATGTGTTGATCATGGCTAGAATGCTGGTGCCCAATACTTTTCTCGTGCCGACACTGATGTATGCAAGCGACGTGGCTGAAGAAGGATGAAAGGGGAATAAAAGCTGTGGAGATGCGTTCAATGAGAAGAATAGTTGGTTAAACGTTGCGAGATAGAGTGAAGAATGGGGATATCAGAAGAATGAGCGGATGCGAGAAGAGTGTCGTGGATAGAATGCGTGTAAATAAGTTACGATGGTTTGAATATGTTGAGTGAATGCAAGATGAAAGAAGATGATGTATCTGTCTAAAAGAGGGGGGGGGGGTGTGAGGAAGCGCGGTTGTCCAAGAATCACATGGTTTGATCACGTGCATCAAATTCTAAAGGACGGCCGCGTGTTTAGTAAGAGATATTGGCGTGCATGTATGAGAAACTGGATGAATGTGGAGGAAGTGAAAGAATTTTGTAAAGATAGATCTATACGGCATTCCGTTCTCTCTGCCTAACCCTTCTGGGACACGGCGTGAGGGTATAGATAGATAGATAGACATTTGTAATAACATTCAACATTACAAAGTATCATAAAATCGTAAGCACAGAGGACGAGTTTATAGCTAGATTGCGATACCTTCAAATAAACTCTCAGGCTGTCTTCTCCGTACCAATAAAAAATAAGACATTTAGAATGGTTCACAAACCTCATTCTAGATGATAATTGCCTCATACGTGAAGTTTACTAGTACCGCCTCTCTTAATGTAGTTGAGTATTACTTAAGTTGTTAGTACATAATCTGACACGAGGATTAATCTCTGAGTGACTGGAAGAAATGATAACTGGCATCAAGTAGCATTATTATACAGCTATTGATGTAACTGCTGCACCTGATGATGTAATAATAGATACTAAATGACCGGTCGAAAGGGAAAGTTAAAAGTTTTTTAATGCCTGTATCTACCTATCCTATCTTTACCAGCTGGTAAGGCCTCTCTTGTATGCTTTTTATTTCAATGGAATAGGGCAGGGGTGGACAAACAGTAGATTGTGATTGACCGGTTGATCGCATGCGGTTTTAAAGTTAATCGTGTGCATTCTGGTTGACTGAGGTCTTTTTTTTGCTTGCGAGTCGACTTACTTTTGTAGATCGTCGATGGTATAAGCCTGCCCACCCCTTGAAAAAAAATTAATTATACATTTTGTTTATCACTAATCCAATTAAAAATGAAGCCTTGATCGATTATGCTACGTTTTATAGATAAATATGTTGTTCACCAATTTCCAATGTATTCATATAAAATATTTTACCTATATATAATTTTAAGGAATTTGCTCCATATTTTTGAAATAAAAAAAATATGATGTACATGATTTTTTAGTGTAATAAGTATGTTTATAGAAATTATTATTTTATCATAATTGGTGGTACTTAATTATTAAACTTTTATTCAAAATACAAAGCTTTCACAAATGGAAAAGTCAGAATGATTGAAACAATTTGAAACACTTTGAAACAATATGATCTTTAAAAAAAAACAAGATGGATATGGGTTTGATATAATGTAATAGAAATATACACTTACAGAGAGCAAATCTGCTAAACGATCTACAATCTATACGTTGAAATCTCAATGAATAATACACTCATGTATGTGAACAAGTATTTTTACGAGTAGGTATATGTGAACAAGAGTTTTTGATAACCCTGGATGAAGAAATGACAGCAAAACTCCTTTTATAATATCTTGGTATTTCATCCATAAGATTGGAATAACAACTCTTGAGCAACCAGACGTGTCTCCAAGTCGTTACTTTAATAATATTTACCTGGTCATTACCAGGTAAAGTATTAAAAAGTACAGAATCATCATGACCAAGCAGAATATCCTACAACACAACAATAAAACGAGATGAAAGAGAAGATTACTATGAAATAAAATAAGTAACTACGTACATACTAATAATTCTCTTCGTTGTAACTATTTTTACAATGAACAATGACACAGAACTATTTCAACAATAAACGACTAGGTATTTCTCCTGTCAATATTTTAATGAAATTATTTCTCAATAAGTAGGTGTTTAAATATAATTTTGATTTGTATGAAAGAGGAACGAATGATGATGGACATGTATGTTATTGAAAGTGCAAGTGATGATGGGGCAAGGTGTATAAATATATAGGACACATAAGAATATAATAGGTGTGTATTTTTTTGTTAGAAATAGAAGATTAGATAGGCAAACAAATTGGAATTGTATATTTTGCTATACCCTCATACCACATCCTTAGCGGGGTAGCAAGAAATAACATATCGCCATATAGATGATCTATCCTAACATAGGTACTTCTTTCGTTTCTTCTACAGTCGAGCAATTTCTCATGCACGCACGTCGTTTTCTCTTATTAACACATTATCAAGATTTACAGAATGTACACATTTGAATAATATTGAGAAGTGGACTATCCACAGGGGATGGCGGATAGAAGGCGAATGTTGCGGGAAGCCAAGGCTGGATGTGAGCTGTAACACCATCTCGAGGGGTAGAGAGAGAGAGAGTGAATGAATTTATATCAGTATTTCTGAGAGTTTTCCCCGCGATGGCACGAAAGGTTTTCATCTCAGATGTTCTGAGTAGGCTTTTGGTTCTTGCTGCTCTGCTCTGCTCTTGTTTCGGCGCCATGAGTCATTGTTGGCATAATATATTCGGACTTTAATCTCTACAAGCATGTGTTTGTTCCTCCATATGACGCTTTTCACGCTGATGTGATCGAGTGTCCGAAAATCCGGATACTCGGTTTTGAATCTCGCTGGTTATCCGTGATTTCACAAATCTCTGATAGTGTCAAGAGCATGACTAATGAGTCGTAATAAGGTTGTGTTACCATTTGTAATAATATGTTATTTGGTTTCCAAATAGAGCATCTTTACAATTTGTATTATACATAACATGCTGAGAATAATAATAATATAAAAGTCAATCTGACTAAGTACATAATGCCAATGAATGAATGTGGATCATCCACAGCCAAGAAACAATAAAAAAACATACTATACTAATAAATCTAATGAACATCAAGGCTTCTATTTGTACTGTGTTTTATTATTATTTAAAGAATGCTGCATTATTTGGCTCAGAATCGAATATGTTTATATACCATATAATTATTGTACAATAAGATAAAACTATGGTGCAATCATATGAGTATTATAATATTATGGTATCAAACGTTGCAATGCATATTCATTATTTCACTTGTTTCAAGGTTGTCTCTTGTTAGTTCTACAATTAAGATGCATAGTGTTTATTTTGAAGATATGACCCACTGTTGCGTTTTATAGCAAGTATTAAAAAAACCTGCTATTATGAAATTGAAAAGAAATGTTTTTCCCACAATTTTTAATGATTTTTTTATTAAAAGAGACGTCTTTAGTCTTTCAGGGACATTATTAATCGACGAAAGATGTGTCTCTCAATAAAAAATCGATAGTGGAAAAAATATTTGCTTTTAATTTTATAATGGAATTCTACTACGTAAACACCAGCACATTGAATATAACTATCTATACCTGCCTCTATGTATATCTGAAAGAGGAGGTGTGACGAAACGTGGACGTCTGAGAGCTACGTAGATCTGAAACACATGGATCAAATCGGTTTCAAAAATGGCCTCATGTTGAGGAACGAAAGAAGTATATAATATGGCGTTTCGTTCTCTCTGAGTGTCTGGTTGGTTTTGTCTCCTGAGCGCGTTAATACCAAATCCTGTTAAACAATAAAAAAATATATCCTAAGAATATTAGTTTCTTTTTATCTTCATCGCACTGAAATCAAATTGTTGATGTTGATGTTGTTGTTGATCAATCGTCATCAATCTGACAATCAAACGTTGAACAAATATGAATTGATGTTGTTCAATATGCCATTTCTATTTTATAAATATTCAAATATTAATATGATTCATTATATTTTTTATAAACAAGGGCAAAAAAATGTAGAAAGATGTTTGTTGTTCAAAATGTTAATTCCAACATATAAAACATAGTAATTTTAAAACCTTTGTTTTACGTCAGATTAAAAGTACTCGAATCTTCATGAACTTGAAAAATTCAAGAGAAAGCTCGTGGCATTCTTGATTGAAGTTTTTGCTTTCCAGCAAAATCAATTTAATTTACAATGTAAATGACTTTCACAATTCTAAGGTCAATCTTCATGTAATGTCCATCAGATGTTGTGTTTAATGAATAAATGAATTGTCTTTAGTAACTACAACAGCTGTCAATCAAGTTTCATCCTCAACTAATCCCTTTCGAGTTTTTGATTGAAATGACTTAAGTATATTTTAATTTATTTATTTGTTAGACATTAAAAGCCTTTAAGAAACTTGAACGTCAATTGAATCAATCTTTGGCATGTTCGTTATTTATATACTTAGTCGTGGCTTCCAGAGACGAAGTTTTTACCAATTCTTTTATGTTAATAAGCACAAGTTTTACTCTTTTTTATAACATAGTGCCCTTGTATTGAATGACAAAGTCATCGTCATGCAAATTTTTCTTGATGCAGGTTGTTGCTTAAAAATTATGCAGCTTTTACTTTGGGAAAGATTGAAATAATCAGATGGTACACTCCAACCACCTGTCTCAATCTTTCCCAAAATAAAAGTTACTTTCTATAGAATCATATTTTTTTAATAGTGCATAGACCAGACATATCATTTAAGTAACAACACGGCATATAGTAAAGTTAGTTTGACAATGAATTCGTAATTCGAAATCAGGTCACTATAATTTATTGAAATTGTAAAACCTAAATTAAATTAAAATTATATGAACATGTGTAAGAAGTATCTACGTACTGATATGTGCAATATAAATTTTTGAATAGAATTGGTATAAATTTGTAAACTTATTGTGTTTGAAGAAGATTTATTGGTAATAATAATAATTGTATTACAACCAAAGTGATATCACGAAATTTCACGATGAAAATATATAAATAATAACATCAATATGTCGAAAATATTGTAATATTGAACATCTTGTGAGAACAATGATAAGCAATAATGATAACGAAATAGTATACGAGACTCTGTCTCACACTACATAGGTGGGTACTAAACTTTAATAGGAGTGATGCTGTATTTAAAAGAATTAACTCAGTACCTTTATAGCAGGTATATCAAATATATTAATTCAATTACAAAGAGTGCTTAATAATAGTTGAAAAATCACGTGAGAAAAATTACTTTATCTATTTGAACAAAAGGAATAATATAACGTATGCAACGTGAAGACCATCTTAGTTTTTTTGTTATAAAATAATTATTGATTGTATGTTTGATTCTGTATAACTTTGTATTTACTCGAACGATTTAAAGAAATTTAAGGATAAACATGAAATAAAATGTAGGTTACAATAAAATAGGGCAATTTATCAGAAAGAAATGACAAGTATAAAAAAATAATCAGAGATTTGCTAGGGAATAACCGAAAGTTTTAGAAAGACATTAAATAAATAGTAATTACTTAGTTGATACTTATTTTTGCAGCTTAGCTTACTTGATTTTACAGCTTAGCGTACTTGATTTTACATCTCAGCTTAAATCAGTATTGAAAAATAAAAGATAGGTATTTGCGTTGCATTCGCAGTTTCTGAATCATTCATATTGATGGTAAAATTACCAATACTGTTAACTTGTATTTTAACCCCCATTTTTCCTTATTTTTTTTTATCAAATCAAGAGTTGTTTGAATAAATAATAACACGTTCAATGTATTGAAGGATCCGCTGACTACCCGGATCCCGGATAGTGCTGAAGTCTGGGTATTTACGTTTGTTCGTATTTCCCAAACATCCTATGCAGTTTTTTATAACTCAAACAGCGCCAACGTCAAGAAATCAGCTGGTTCATAGTAGTAGTACCTACTTTATTATAAAAGACATGTAAATTATCCACCAAAACTAGGTTACTAGAATAGAAACATGACTTACATATATGGATAGAATTAACTTACTCAATGCATATCAATTACTATCATAATGTACATACCAAAGCAGTAAAAACACCGTAAGTTTAGTCAGAATACTTCTAATAACAAAACACAATACCTTCAAAAGGTGTAATATAATTTGTAATAGTATTATGTACTAATAAATTATAGATTTGCCGTGAATAAGATACTAATTTTACACGAATTGCTGTAGTTAACGAATCGTTTGAAAGAACACTGATGCTTCTTTTGCAATTTTGTATTATATAGATTCTGTATAAATAATGAATACGTTTAATGCAGTTTGATCGGATGCATGTCTGATTTGTACTGTACTGCATATTTCTGAATAATAACATAGGAAATATAAGTTTATATTATAACACCTATCTTTCTATCAATCTTTACCCTCCCGCTTTATCCCAAGTGGGGTAAGTAGAGAGAACAGTAGGTAGGTATATTGTATAACTAGATCTATCCTAGCATACTTCTTTTGCTTCTTCTACATTGAAACAATTTTTCTTATACTTACGTGAATTTATCTTACGTAACACACGGTTGCCTTTGAAAATTTAATTCACGCGATCAAGCCACGTGATTCTCGGACACCCGCGCTTCCTCACATCCTCTCTTTCGCGTATATCCAATCTTATGCATGCATCTTATTTTTAAGTTTTGAAACACACATAACGAATATTTACTATATAATTTAGTAATATATATGACCAATAATAAATGATATATTATGTATCTGTATAATTTTAAGTATCTGTGTTTTTGTGTGAATGTGGAATTGACTGTATGTGTGTGCTAGCAAGACGAGTGATTGATGTGTGAGTGTGTGTTTGTGTTTTTCATATTATTGAATAAAAATTGAAATAATGTAAATTAATTGTGACGCACGGTTTTTGGATGACGATTGAGTGAAATGTTTTATTTTTTTCTACCTTGTACATTATATATATAGTTGTTGTCTGTTGTGCGTTTTTGAAGGAATAAATAAATAAAATAAATAAATAAAGCGATCAATACAGCAAATAAATTAATGAATTTATGGAAATGCTTTTCGGTCATTTCTTTCCTGCATTTTAATAATCAAAAATAATAATCTTTCTCTCATATTGAAATTGACATTTGGACAATCCCTTAGGCGGACGCTAGACGTCTCAATGATGAAGTATCAAGTTGTATGCAGTAAAAAAATGGGTGCGCAATTTCTACACCTAACTATGTATATGAAACCAAAGTGTGTTAAGACCGCATCACACCCATTACTATAATAATTTTAACAACATTGCCAGAACGGATTTGACGTTGCATTATTAATAGTAAAAAAAAAACAGCCGTCACTTGCAGACAGTGATAATAATTGAAAAATACATTTTGATTGATGTTAGAAATAACGATTTGTTTTCATTATGATCTTGTTATAAAGTAAAACTGACAAATTATATCATTCACACCTCGGGCTAAGGAGCAAGGCCTCTATCAAAATCAGTTACTAGTGAAATATCTAATAGTTTTAAGACAAATTATAATTATTATTACTTATTTTTATCGCTTCATTTAAGTAGGTATGTGCTCGTATGTGATGAAAGTATTATTTTTAATCATGAAATTGAAAATATATTGAACATTGTAAGAAATTAAATGATTCAAACACAAATCACTGTAATCTGTTAGATTGATAATACTACATAGATGCAGATATATAACTTAATGTAAAATTGTTCAATTTATAGAAATAGCACATTTATATTATTTAGTTCTTCCACAGTGACTTTAATAATCGCTGTCCGGATTTCAAAAGCTTCCACTCTTATCATCTCTTAAAAGCTTCCACTCTTATCATCTCTTAAAAGCTTCCACTCTTATCATCTCTTAAAAGCTGAAGTACTAAATAAAAATGTTTTATTTAAATTAGTTTTGATGGGTTTGAAAAATAAATCTAAATTATTATAATTTATTTTTAAACTGTTTTCAAAGTATAGATTGTATTAACATAACATACTCGTAATTGATAGAGGAAAATTGATCCAACTGATTTGTATATTGTTTTGACGTTGTGAATAGGTAATTGTAATGGTTTAATTTTGTATTGTGCTGGTAGATTTTGTTGAACGTTTGATGAACGTACATGAGAACTGAAAGTTTGCTATTTGTAACAAATTCTTATATGTGTATTAATATTTCTAGCTGATTCTTATATGTGTGTTAATGTTATAATTGAAATCCGACCCTCCGCACAAGCATTTATTTGCTTATGGAGGGAGCATTTTTACTGTGTGTTATATTGTTTTATTAATGTAATATCACTGTATACTGTGTATTTATGAATAAAATAAATATATTTAAAAAAAAAAAAAAAAAAATTAGAAAATATTCAAGGTGTTGGGCTTCCTACTTGAATCTAGAGCGTGTGACCGCGTGCAGGGCAGAACATTCCACACTTGGAGTGTCTGTTGTGCCCTGTCGCATGCACTGTGGAAGATATTATTGACGTATCTCCGCGTGCTGTGCGTTTCGCATAGTACTGGAGATCAGTTTGATTAGTTTTCTGGGTTTCCACACGAAAAATAAATAAATATTAAGTATCCGCATAATTTTACACGCATCCGTAAAAAGGAAGAACAACGTTTAAAGTCTACGAGAGTGAAAGTGTGTTACTAATAAGTACGTAATGCTATGATAAATAATTTATAATGATACATAAGATGTATTAATATAACAGATTCAACCTGCTTTATTTGTTACACTTAAAACGTCTTCAGTACAATGATAGTATTATGTACATAACATCTACGTAACAATCAGGTTTGTTTTTCTTTTTATTTAATTTTACTTATGTATAATTCTGAAGCATGCCGATGTTACGTACGAATCAGAATAATAACATAGATGAGAGTGTCTTCAGTAGAAATACCTGATTTGAAAATAACAGGTATTGGTAATATAGGTATCAGCTGTTAGTACCGCTGCGATTATTCACATTTAAAACGTACATGCAAACGTTTTAATGCATGAATAAAATATTCATTTAAAGAAAACCGAATAATAATGTTTGTAACATACGTATTTCAAATTAAATTATCAATGGCTAAATTATATATGGTTCATCATAACTTGCACCAAATATTAAATTCAAGTATATTCTTAGCACATTTTTTCCTCCATATTATAGATAAAATCCTCCGATTCCCTACATTCTGTCTGATTCTGAAAAATATACATAACAAATTTACACCAACAATATTCTCTCCTAGTCGTTCCTCTAACGCAATAGTTGCCTTTCCACACTTTGTTTCTTATTTCTTTCTCCCCATTCTATTAAACTTTTTGATTTGAATTATTTTATGATCTACCCCTACATAAAACAAACATATTTTTGTAGGTGCTGCCTATATAATTTATTCATCTTCCTTGCAACGCTCGTAATCAAAGATTTAAAAACAAAATATGATGCATTTTATGGAATATGGACTTTTCATATCAAAGAACTCAAAGAAGCTAATTTAATATATATCTTTTGTATTTTGCAGTGATTTTGATTATATTATTTTATAATTTATAATATTAACATCAATTCCTAAAATTTGTTATACCTATATTTTAATTTTGTTGTACTTTTTGCATTTTTTTCTTCTTGTGTTTATAATTATGTTAAATTGTATGGAATGTAGAGAAATGATATTATGTATGTATTGATGTAAACTGTATTGAGTAAAGTATATTATATTGTTATTTAAAAGGCAACAGCCATATAAAGTTTAATAAATAAATAAATAAGATTTTGCTACCAGAAGTACACACTAAATCAAAAATGCAGAAGTTGATATTTTCAACCGACGGTTCTTGGTGGAAATTCATGTTGAATTATGTAATTAAACACTTATTTATAGTATATCCACTTATTTTGTTAAATGTTTTTCGCTAGTCTGACGATGACAGCGGAAGCTGTTGAAAACCGACTCGCGTCCAATAAAAATTTACAGTGGATATACTATAAATAAGTAATTTATAATTAATTTAAAATTCTGAAATTCATTGCTGTTCTCTGTTTTTTCGCTATTTTCTGCTGTTTTATACATCATATTATATGATACTTCCTGAGGAAGTATTTTGGCACATACATACATTACATTTCGCTCAGCACAGGGTGAGGCAAAATGCAGACTTGTTGAGCCATCTCGATCTCGCAAAACAGGCTTTGGAGATAGAGCGTTTAGTGTTGCGGGTCCCAGATGTTGGAACAAGCTGCCTCTGTGTCTGCGAGAGGAGGTGAATGGAGAGAGTTTTAAAAGAGGACTGAAGACACACCATTTTGCTGGAAGTTTCGGGTGATGGATACGATAAACGGCGCCCTTGAGGTCATGTTATGAGTAAACGGCGCTTTACAAATTGTCCATATATATATATATATATTACATCATGATAAAAATAATAATAATCTCTTATGATAAATAATAATATGTGTAAATTGTGATATGAAAATATCATAGCGTGTGATTGGTTATATATTATATCGGATTAGCAGTGGGTTTACTTTGGGTTTTACACCGGTCTGCCAAGTGGAGTAACCGGTAAACTAGCTACATGTTATTATGGCAAGTAAATTGACCGTGCTGTATAAAAAATAAGAATTTCAGTATGGGAGGCATACCCGCCTCATTGCAGAATTGGATATATTCAATGTCTTTTTAGCAGCGTCCACACAGCTGGATGAAAACGTCAATCATTAATCTTCATACATTCGGTGACAATTTGGAGCATGCTCCAAAGAAATATTCGAATGAACGCATTCGTTACCCTCTTTGGGACGGAAATGCTCCGAGTTGCCACCGAATCATTGAAGATTGATGGTTGACGTTTTCCATCCAGCTGTATGGACGCTGCTTTTCATGATATTTTGCGAAGTATAAGCCTTTAAGAGAAACATTTATTTACAATAAACTCACCACCAAAATTGTGTTCATTAATTGAACTATCAACAGTGCAGACTGGATTTATTTTTGAAAAAAATAGGATATAAGATACCGCTCAACTCAGGCGGTATAAACAATAAGCAAACGCAAATGATTGAGACTGTGTACCGAGATTTCATACAGTAATTTATAATCTATGCTATGCGGGAAAGTAGATAAACCTGGATTACGAATCGTATATTGAATATTTCCAATGATTGAGGTTGAAAAGAACAGTGTATATCGCTCCACAGATTCCTGGGTTCCTGGTAGACCGATATTAAAACTATGTACCTATAACTGCATCAGGGAGCTGGAAGATGGCATGGTGGTGTAAATAAATTTTGTTATACTTAGATATGGAAGAGTTTCTGTTGCTTATGAGAATGGCACACCACTGCTGATTAGGCAATCCTCTTGTCACGATCTTCGTGATCGAGGAAGCCACACCTTGCATGTGTGTGCCCTCACCGTGCCGCTTTGGAATGATGCTGCGCCATGTAAAAGTTTGATAGATGATGGACAGGTTCGTATCAGATTGTGGATCTCATAATAATAACAATATCAGTTATCTAAACTAAAATACGACTACCTTATATACTACCGATCATCTGTACTGTAAACGTATCGATTAGATAATAATAATAATATATCAGATGCTTTAGTTTAAGTTCCGTATACATAATTAATATTATTGATTATTCAATATGAAAGTAGGATTAAGTAGAGCTTCTTCTGTTATGCTATAGGATTAAGTATAAACAATTGTACAATTTGAAAAAAAAAATGTAAAATTTAAATTATTTCTATTAGAAGCACAATATATTAATTGTTTTGAGTTTTCGGTATCCACCACACTGCTTCAAAACTTTAACGTTTTAAGAAATTAGAATTTTGAGTTGTTGGTTTATGGAACTGGAGAGTCGATAATTAAGTTTATCATTTATAGGAGTTGTAGAGTACAATTTTTTACACGTTTTTATTATTTCTGTCAATGCCCCTCAAGGAAGTACAAGGCTGAAACATCCTCTTTATTCAGTGTTCATTTTCATTATTCAGAATTAATTTTCTGTCAATTATTTCACTTATTCCTACAAAATATCTTACTCTCAATAATGTCATTGTCAAGATGTACTATGAAGATTTTAGATGTGAAAAATATTTCCAAAACACTACACATTTCGAATACTTATGCTTCCGAAAAGAACACATAAGTTTCTTTTTTGTTATAGAAATTAATTTACAACATTTTATTAAGCACAAAAATTATAAATGTTCTTGTTTATTTACCTTTAGGCTAAATGATAACATGATATTATATCTTGCATGAAGACACTTTTACCTACAAGTTTGAAATTTCAACATTAAAACTCGATTCGAAATGGAATATAAACATATTTTTTATTACATTACTTACCCATAGTATGTATATAATTCAATATAAATATTTGAATTCGAGTAATGAAATCATCCACATATTATTTTGGATAAAGGCTTTTACCAAATTTTATCACTAGTAACTAATTTATTGTCTGTAAATGAAATATTGTATCTTGTAAAATCCTCATACAATAATAATAATATATGATACTATGTACTGGAACATCAATTTTTGTAAATAGCTTCCAGCGATGGGTTAATGTCGATGCGAATAAACCGATCAATCAAATTTATAATGAGGAAAAAATATATTATAATACACAAACTTTACAACTTTAAATATATTATTGTAAAATACGTTCTTAACAATACTATGCACGATGCCCATTCATAAATAATACATTCATAAAAATGTGAAATGTATGTAGATTGAAAAATCTACAAGGGATTAATATCATTATGAAGTAAGCGGTTTGTTTATATTTTGAAAATATGACATTCTTTTTCAATTGTAATAAAGATATTTTGACATTTTGCAACATTCATAATTTTAAAGAAATTTTATTATTGACAAGCGATCGTTCAAGCTAGGTAACGTTTGAAAGTTTCCAATGATCGTTGGTTGATAAAACCCTTTTTATCCACAAGTATGAATTATACTTTTTCACGATAATCCCTGAAGACTAGTTTCTACCCAGTCTTCTTGAGAAGAGCATTTCAGAACGAAAAAAGGAAAAAAAAGTGTTCAAAGACAGGTCTTATTACAGATTATTGTAAGCGAACTACGAAATAAATAAACCTTTGAATCCAAAAGACTCCCGGTAGAGAATAGGTATCCCAATTTTTTAATTGTCCTGTAAAAAACAGGTGTTTGTTCGTTAAACTTCCCGTATAAGACAATTATCAACATCTGCAATTCAGCGATGAGGCATGCCACCCATTATGAATGACGTATCTTATTTTTTTCATATTTATTACATTTACTTTGTCCACTGATTACCCCACCTGTGGGATATGCCGTGTTGATGTACCTAGAAGTAGTAATAATTAACTTTTTAGTATTTATAGCACTTAAAAATATATTTGATCTTGTAGGTCATCTTCTACTTATATATAAGAGTGAATTCTTTAAGGTCTATATAAGAATATTATACACAAATGTTATCAGATATACATGCATATTTTACAAAACATTCATTCCTACATTCTCATAGTTGAATGTTTGCCCTTCAGAAACATTATTGTACCCGTATTTAACATTTAACAATGTTTTTGAATTAACATAACAATCTTCACACACATAGAACGATGTCTAAATGTCGACAACTACAACAATAAAAGAATTAGTTATACTTTTTGTTTCTTAATTAGTTATTACTATAACCTATGAGAAAGACAGCGTGCACTCTTGACCAATGGTAAAAAATCTTTTTTGGTATAGGTATAAACTAAATTTGTTGTTTTTTAGCTGAAGCTATGACAGAATTAAATTTCCATACGTTGAAATTGAACTTTTTTTTCTGTTATTTGTATACAAATTAAAATATATATTTTACAATATTTAAAGTTGATTGACGTCCTACAGCTTTTGGCTATCGGAAGTTGAATAAAATTAATGAAGATAGTAAAAAAGTAATAATAAATTTGTCTTATTATTTAATAAAATATTGTTTTTCGTTTGTTTAATATTTCGTATTTAAAGTTTTTTTTTTATTTTCAAACATACCTAAAAATTATTAGAATACTTTTTAGTTGGTAGTTCAAACTTCCAGAACAGTATTTTGTGCTGATCTGGTTGACTGTGTGAAATGGTTTTAAACGCTGTGTAACCGAAAAGAACTAATACATTTATAATATAAAAAATTAGACACCTGTGCAATGCTGGATGAAAAATGGTCGATAATTAATTAATATTCGTAATGCGTGCAGAGAAAGCAGACACTCGAACCAATAATAAAATCATCAACAACATAGCTCTTTCATTGAATACTTTATATCAACAGCGATGACAGAATAAGGATGTACAGAGCACAATATATTATCTAAGAATATATATGTATAACTGCAATTAATACGGACATTGGGCATTTAATTAATAACTAGCTGACCCAGCGAACTTCGTACCGCCTAAGAATCAATGAATGATTAATTAGTCTCTTTACAAACTCCCGTAATTGTCCAACTGTGTCATCGTATAGTGTAAAAAATAAAAATCATTCATGTTGAACACTTATACTTAACTCAGATTTGTTTATAAATTATCTGCTGTACGTAATATAATAATGTAGGTACTAATTTATTTTTTAAGGTAGATACCTTTTTATTTTAAATTTATTAAAATTCTGTACATGATTTTTTTCGAAATTGAAATATCAGAACCACAGATGTTAAATTGTATGTATTACGATTCTAATTTGAAAATGTATAGAAAAAGTATTCTATGAATAGGCCAATCTATAAAAAAAACTTCATCGTTGATTTTGTATAATTATCCATATTGCATTATTTATTGAAATTAAAAAAGTATGGCGTAAATAATTTTCTTCATAATTTTTCTTCCCGTAAATTTGTAAGATATTTTAATAGCCTATCGGCTATTCTAGGCGGAGAAGAATCCAACAAATCAGAGATCATTCAAATCGGTACAGCCTTTCTTGATTTATAAATGGTGTAACACATGACTTCCTTTTATATATTAGAAGATTGTCATTCTATGTATTAATGTAACAACAGAAGTACATATATTATATACAAATGTATAGGTAACGTGAATACGTAACATTCAAGGCTGCTCTGCCAATGTGGCAATCAAAATTGTACATCTCTTGCATACTAAAAACGCTACATACAGTTATATTCCATACTATATTGTATGTATACGTTTTGAGGAAAGTTGATAGATTCAAATATATTTCTTTTTAAATTATGCTCAGTAACATACACTTTTGATAAACGAATGGGTGCGTTATGAAAGAGAGTCGTACAATTATTAAATGTGATACTGTGCGTCAGAGCATTCAGCAAAGATCTGTGGTTTATATTTTACAGAAGAAGATTCTGGTTTGGTCGTGTTTTGATATTGTCCAATGATTTAAAACTAAAAAAAGAGCATTGTCCTGTTGTCCACAAAGTTCTTGTCGGCCTAGGCGTCCCTCTTTCACAGCACAACGTTTCTATGACAACGACATCGGCACACTAGGAATTATGTGGGAAGAAGTGAAAGAAATTGGCACAAGGGTACTCTAAATGGAGGAAGTCAGTTTATGTTCTGTGCTCCCGAGAAGAATGTTAAAGGGTGAAGACAGAAAGAGATTTTCTTTCATAGATTTTTGTTTTTGTTACACGTATTCCTTAATGCTTAGATATTTGCAGACTCTTGATTTTTAAATTTTTTATTAAATTGTATTTTTTCTCTTGTTTCAGGTATGTTATGAGTTTAAGGAAAGGTGCTGCTCTTGCAAGACTTTTATTTTAAAAAGAAAATTATACATTATGAACTACACGGCAGTAAATCAAACGTAAGTCTCACATCTCATCAAAATCTTTGCATAGGCATAACATCCACCACATTTTTTGTATTGTAATTAAAATAAAATTCGCATAGCAACTTTCTTAAAGTGTGCTTTGTAAACAAAATATATAAACCTTATTCATTTCTTGATAATTAAGTATTACAAATACTGATCTCGGTTCAATTATCACACATGAATTAAACTAATACTGGAATAAAGAAAATATAAATAAAACTCAATTGAAAACCTTTGATATTATACACGGACATAATATTATACAACTAAACTAGCGTATTGTTGTACTATGTTATGTTAAACTCTTCATTAATATTTTATTATGATCATTGTCAGAATGAAATAACTACTGACCTTTTCCATCTAACAGCTCATCTAGGGCATTCCTTTCTACGCATTACATATTCATACATTCAATTCTAACAGCTTATTGAGGATGTTTATAGTGTTGGCACCAATGCTTTTGTTTGCCAGCAGTCATATCAATAATATAAATACGCATTATATTGTTAGGTTGGTACTTCTAAAAAAATATGAATTACTGATTGTTGAAGTATTAAAAAAAATAAACTTTGCTGAGGTCAAATAAAAGTTGATGTTTAGAACATTTTAATACCAGGAGATTATAAGTAGTTGTAGGTAAGATGTGTGCTCGAGTGCTGCAAAACTGTTTTGGATAAGTAGTATATATGTAATTTCTCAAATATCGCATTTATTCACAGTTGTATCATAATAGAATTATGAGTATCGACATAATGATATTATTTGGATACACGTGGAGAAAGTGCCCGTGAAAAGTGACAATCGATCGTTCATTAATTCATTGGTAATATTACGTGACGTTTTCATAACACGCTTAATATGTATCGTTACTTGCACGTTCATGCCTTTATTAATGATGAGCATCAATATTAAAATAACAAGTTATAAAGACTTTTATATTGTCAAAAATGTAACCGATTGACTATGAAATTCACCCTTGAATCTCTATAGGACCAAGCAGATTGTCGAATGCATTTGAAAAAAATTAAGAAAGTATAAGATCGTGTTACATTTTTCAAAAGTGGTTTGAAATATAATTTTAAATATATTCGCTATATGTTAGCAGAATATCTCATTCAATTACCTATATATATATAGTATAAATAGGTTGACAATGAATATTGATAAAATATTTTAAAAATTATAATGATTCACATGAGAATGATATTGTTTATATTTTCGGCATTAACTATATAACAATTTCTAGACATATTGATATGATTTTAGATGACTATGTGTTAATTGTTATTTTGTGAGCTTTTTTCGCTACCGCAGTTTCGGTGGAGCGTCCACCATTAACGAGCGTTTATCTAAAATAGATAAAAGCTCACAAAATAACAATTAATACAAAGTCATCTAAAATGATATTAAGCCATTAGAAGATTTGAAGTACAAAATTTAAAAACTGTATTTTTTCATTACATTACAATTTCTACACCTACCCTTTTTAAGAAACCCACTTTTTTCACAGGGAACATAATTTCTCTAATACTAATTTAATTATGGATCAAGACAAATTTGATCTTAATGGTAAAGGCTTTTTTAATTTTGTTTGCATGCAAAAGTATATTAAAAGAAAGAAAAAAAATACATTTGATATTTATTCTAAAAGTGTGCAATGGTTCCATAATTGGATAAATGGAAGCAAGCGTTTCGTTGCACTAAAATTGCAAAACGATTGTTTCAATTTGTGCAATTAGGGATATATAAATATAGGGACAATAAATAAATAAATATGTTATTCATAATTCCATTCTTAAAAAGGAGATAAGAATGTTATGGAAAGAAATGATTCAAAATTACTCTCAAGTTTGTTTCTATTCTGATTTGTGCCATTTTAATTAAGAGTTGGTTTTGTATTGCAATATATAACAAATCGGAACTGATTGGCTAGCAGCTTTATGAAATATGTCGAGACATAGAGTAGAGTAAAAATATATATACCAATATACAGCCAACTATGAATATAACTAATAACATTTTATGATACGACCTTGCATAGGTCACAGAATAAATAAAACAAAATTAAAATTAATCTCTTGTCGGTGGGTAAGTACCAAAATTCCACGTATTTCTCATTTTAATAATATTATTTTTTCTAAACATTACTATAATAACCGCACGTAAATATGATTAAACACTACTGCCTGCTGCTGCTATAAACAATAAACCGTATTAATGTATTAATACTTATAGTATAGGAAAAAACAATAAAAAATAACGTCCGACATTCTCATATAATATACGTTGGCTGTAACCTTCAAATTGTGACTTGTGCTAGTAGATGTTAATTCAGACATAATTTTTAATAATAATAATAATACCTCCATTTATAATAAATGTTTACCTTAGAAGGTCCATAGAAGTAGTTGATTGTGGTAGAAAAACGCCTTTATCTTTCGTCTATACATATAAAAAATAAACATTGCTGTTAATTTGTGTATTTTTTTGAAGTTTGAATAAAATACTAATTTCAGTGGAAAATATTCTGTAGGAATAGTTTTTCTTTAATTTAGCACTTTTTATACACTGAAACCAAAGTGGCCATGATCACTCGTAAGCAAATGGATGGGCTTTTTAAATAAATAATAGAAACGCCTCTACAGAATATGAATTATATGCATACCCATGTAGTAAATGATAGTAACCTGCACAATAGAGTCTTTGGATTGAATGTTACTTCCAGTTAATTTGTAATTTCATGATAAGAAATCCGTAAAAAGAAAATGTCTCAAACTTCATTTTGAAGACATTTCATTATATTGTTTCTTTTCTATACTTAAATATCGTCCACTTGTTTACGGGTGATCACGACTACTATGGTTCCAGTTTTTGAATATAGTAGATTCAGAGAAAATAAAACGTAATATATTACAAGAACTACTACCACTACTACTATACCATCACGGAATATCCCACAAGTGGGGTAGCCAGCAGACCAGCTGCATATAACCAACATTACAAGAACTAAATAAATTAAAATAAAAAAAAATATGAAAAAAACTTACACACCATAAAAATATAAAAACATCAGTTTTAACATAGAAATAAGTTCATTTATAACCTTTTCTTTGGTCCTGGCTGGGACATGTTCTGAGAATGCCCAATGATAGCTGGCCAAAAAGAGCACTGTTCTTCCGTCCGCAAGGGTTCCGTCGGCCCGGGCGTCCCTCTTTCACAATACACTGTTCCTATGACAACGACATCAGAGCGCAAGGAATGTCGTGGAAAGAGGTGACGCAATTGGCGCAGAGACGCTCTGAAAGGAGGAGGCTGGTTTCTGCCCTGTGCTCCCGAGAGGAGCGTTGAGTGCGATGAATGAATGAATGAATGAAACTTTTCTTTAATTCCACGGGTTACCTCAGCTATGCGAGACATCTCGATAATAATATATTATAGAAAGATTTTCTATATTATATGGAGGGGTCACGCCGGATATTACGTAAAAAATAACTATCAAAAACCTTTCCTAGAAAGAGCGGAAGTCCAAGGAAGTTAAATCACAAATATAATAATACTAAAATGTGTATAACTCATAGTAAATTATAACGAATTGAAACTAAACTATTTAAAATAATATTAGTTCCCACAAAATTCAACTTAAATCCATGAAATAGTTTAAAAATCTACCTACAAAGCATACCTAACAATTAATTTGTATAAACCTTTAAATGTTTTAAATTAAATTACTTCCGCGTTCTCGATACATAATAAAAAATATTACTCCAACAGAATTTACTCCACAAGAAATCGATCAAAATGTCCAAATAATAACAATAATTACATTTAAGTTTTTCCTTTTTACTTCACGACTATTATTTTTTATTCGTCTCTCGTTGTTAATCAATTTAATTGCGTGTATTGCGTCACTTTTAATTACAATAATATTATTACTTACATACAAAGCTTTGTTTGTTTTGAGTTATTTAATTGGTACAATGACCTGATTAAAAAGACAATAAGTCACTAATCTTATACAATTTTTCAATTACGTTTTTGGTAATAATCTATTAAATCTTCTATCTGTTATATAACAGTAAATTAAAGAAGATTTTCTCATGTAATTTTATATCGCAACCTATTTTCTAGATACCATCATCAAAATAACCGTAGAAGTAAATGAAACCTATAATTTAAAATAACAAAGTTGGAAAACAGTTGATATTGCACATACGTACGAAATGGTTTCGTTTGGTTGATTTATCAACTTTGTATAATACTCAAATTGAGAGGCTCGGGATCAAAAATGTAAAATGTTTTTATTGTTTGTAGTAAAATGTTAGTAGAACCCAAAAACTAACTAAATTTTGACTGTTTTCAATTTTAACTTTGAATTAGTCTCCTCTTTTTCATACAAATTTCATAAGATCCGATAGTTTTGGAAAATGTAGTTTGATCTACTTTTCTTCATATTTTCTGTAGTTTGTTTCAAATACTAAAATTAACAGATAAAGTCTCTTTCTCTCTCTTTCTGTACCATCACAGCATGTACCATAAGTGGGGTAGTCAGCAGACTTACTTAACATAGCAAATAACAAACAAATTAAACAAATTTATTATTGAATTAAAAATGTAAATTTTCCATTAACAAAGTCGTGCCTTTTTTCGGATATCATTGGGATTATTTATTTCATAGAAATATAATTGTTAGAAGTTTTCTTGTTTAAACAATCAATTTTTACGTGATTTCAATTTCTGATTTCATAAATATACCTGTAAATTAAAGTACATAACTTTATGCAAATAACAATTTATCGATCTAGAGCGGCGTAAAATCAAACAAAACAACCAGAATAATTGCATTATCAATAATATAAGTATTGATAAGTCATATTATATTAGTTCAATTCTATTTAGCTCATTAAATATTTGTATAATGTAAGACACACAAAGAAAATTTACACATATTGTGATTGGTGACCCCGGGCTATGTATTGCCTTTAGGACTTGGTTCCAGTTAAAATATTATTCAAGTAGAGATGGCGATTTGCATCGAGTGCTACAAAATTTACAAAAGAAATAGTACGCTTATTTCACATCGAGACAATATGGTCTTAAAGTTCTTTCCTTAGGATTCAAATAGAATTACCTACCCTCCTGTCCCTTCTTGTCCTCTATCTTTTCTCATCTTGACGCGATCTCATGGCTACGGGACATTGAGATATGAATATGATGGATAAAAAACCCAAAAGAAGAAGAAAAAGACGTACCTTCTTGTCCGGTATTAGACAAAGGTTTACCTCTAAGGCTTCCACTATAAAAGCGTTAAATGGAAACCTACTAATCGAGATCATCCACAAACCAATGTTGAGATTTGTATAAGTGTCTGCAAGAAGGCAAACTAAAATTTGGAGTCACAAACAAAAAATGATTGAGTGGAAATATTCTCTTCTTTTGGGCAAATCATTGATACTTTATGATGAGTTTTTATTTTATTTATTTATTTATTTATCTTAAGTACATATTACAAACATTATGACATTTCCAACAGGTGAGAATTTACAAAAAAAAAATTAAAAAATGTAGATCCAGAGATATTAGCAACCATCAAATTTCTGACTACATTATAAACTACAGAATAAATATGACCTTTGGCCAAAACGTGTCTTCATAACTAACCTAAAAAATATCGCTTAAATAATTTAGATTTTCCGATGAGTAACTATTCAACACTAATCTACTTAAAATCATAATAAATAACCATGTAAGCAACTTATTGTCCACTTAAAAACTGTTGTTTACTTATATTACATTATCATATAAAATAATTATGCTACAATAGTAAAGGAGAAATAGATAGTAGCGACTATAGCAGAATCAATAATAATTTATATAGCTTCGAGGCATGAACTCGTGCCTTAATGACATAAATAAAATAAACGAATGCAAAAAAATAAAACACAACATATTGTTGTTATTCAATTGATAATACTTCTGAACTAGTTTAGTATGTCAGTTGTACAAATAAACATGTATATTTATTTATACAAGTACGTAATACATATTGTATCATTATACGCCAGTAATAGTACTGTTTGTTTGAGGCCTAATATTACAATGTGCCATTAGGGGTGATGCTTATTCTGAACTAGCCCTTAATTTGGTAAAATTTGTATTTTTTTTTTATTTTATTTTTTTATAAAATCAAATATACACCCACAGGCACATCAAATACATATTATGGTAAAACAACAAAAACGATATTAGCAACAAAAATGCGCCCAATTATACCTAATCGTAATTCGTTAGGTCCTGGCCAACCTAATACCCCAAAGCATCCAGAGGTATTTATATCCATTAAACCTCAATATTTTTCGTGAAGCAACCGGCAAACAATTGCTGAAAAAAAACGCTCTTTTCCGTAAGTTCACGAGTGTACTGTAAAAGGTAGGTGTTCGAAAAAAATAAAGACATTTTACATCTTAAAGTTAAGATGGTTTGGGCACGTGGAAAGAATGAATGAGGACAGAATGACTAAGAAGATATATTTGGCTGAGATGAATGGTGCTCGGATACGTGGACGTCCGAGGAATTAATGGCAAGATCATTTAAATCAAATCCTACAGGACGGTCATGTGTTGAGCACATTGAACAGGAGAGCATGCATAAGGAATTGTATGACAGTGACGGAAGCGAAAGATGTATGCAAGGATAGAAGGAAGTGGCGCTCGATCCTTTCTGCCTACCCCGCGAGGGAAGCGGCGTGATGGTATGTATGTATTTTTTTATAAAATCAAATATACACCGACAGGCACATCAAATACATATTATGGTAAAACAACAAAAACGAAATTAGCAACAAAAATGCGCCCTATTATACCTAATCGTAATTCGTTAGGTCCTGGCCAACCTAATACCCCAAAGCATCCAGAGATATTTACATACATTAAACCTCAATATTTTTCGTGGAGCAACCGGCAAAGAATTGGTATCCCACTCTTTTCCGTAAATTCACGAGTGTACTGTAAAAGGTAGGTGTTCGAAAAAAATAAAGGCATTTTTCATCTTATATTCAGCGACGAGGTTCGTCCAGTGTTTCCGATGGCCTAGATGCCCCTGTTTCAAAATGCACTATTGCAATGACAACAGCATCAGAGCGCTAGGAGTGTCGTGGTAAAAGGCTCTGAATGGTAGGGGGTTGTTTCTGCCTGCTTGTTCTTTATCTTGTAATTGAGTTTAGAGTTTAGATTCGTTTCTTTTGATAGGGAAAAATATACTTATACCCAGCAATACTGTATTACAAATAATTCATTTCATTTTCATTTAAATTTAAATAGCTAAGCAAATTCGACAGCGGATATTGCATTTGACCAATGGACACGGTCATATAATTACTTGTAATATTGAGTAGGCAAATATAATATTAGTAGGCAGGTACTTGTATTATCTAATTATATAATCTAGACTATTTAAAACCAGTTAGGTGTATATGTGTGACTATATACTTTTTTTAACAGTGAGTTATTATACATAGACTCGTGAGAACTGGGTCCTTTCAAATTTCAAATTAATTTAACTGTTGGACCAACAGTTTATGTACGAACTAATGACAAAATCTTTTTGACTGATTTAAGGTTTAATCTTCACATTAACTTTCTCTCCGCTGTTAGAACTATAAACATCTCTCATAAAATTTCTTGTGTAGTCGCGCGCAACGAATCTTCCAACCATCTCAACTTATTATTACAATGCACAAAGAAGACGACAGTTTTGGAAAAAGCATTGTGTCAAGAAACATGCTGAGACATCTCTCTAGAAGAAAAAATGAGACGTTCGTCTTAAATCGTTCGAATTAAATTAAATTTATAAAATAAAAAAAACAAAAGCAGACCGCAGTTGACAAACTTTTGGGTTTGGTATTATATAGCAAAGGGTTAAATCATGAGTGCGGGTTTAGTAGGATGATGCATTGTCTATGCTTTGTGATTGTGTGTATTATTTATGTCAATATGTATTTTCAAATATTTTGTAATAATGATGAATAAATAAATAAATAAATGATGAATAAAGAATGTTTTTCAGTCAACAGATGAATGCACTGTGCTGAAAACAGAGAAGGTTCCAAGGTGGTAGATGGAGGGACACGTTTAATTCCCAACCACCCCGAGCTTATCCAGCAAAATAGCCCTACAAAAGCTCGGATTAATAGAAGTTCTCTGACTTCTGAAACATACTGTTAAGTGATTATTTTAACATTTTATCAGCATCTTCTAGAAGTGGGACAGGCAGCAAATTAACCGCATATAAAAAACGTACGAGTTGACCTCTCCTTGGCATTAAAAAGTTAAGACATTCAGGAAGGGCGGTATATCTTATCGCCGAATATCAGTTGCTAAGTGTTACAAACCTTGTAGGTACATAATAATATGTACTTAGTTTTACCAACTCAGTGACACACATACACAGGTCATGCAGTTCGTAATTTAATAAAATCATTAATAATTTTCTGTAATATATACTTGCAATCAAACATCTACACAGCGCAGAGCTATGCAATAAAAATATGCCTATGAAGGTGTACCTATAAAATACCTATATTATAATATTATCTTATTACTAATGAACGATGACCTCTCAACTGTTGCACATTGAAAAAATAATAACTAGAGACATATTGAGAAAGATTAAAAATGTAGGTATAAGTATGTTATACCTGATTTTAACTTCTACCGTGAAGTACCCGGCAAAAAAACTGATCTCCCACTCTTTTTCGTAAGTTTTCGAGTGTCCTGTAAAAAATTGTAAAAATCGAACAAACAAAAAACATTTTACATCGAATAATTTTTAAAAAGAAACACAATATGTAGTTATTCCACTATTGACTTTATTTATTTTTGCGAGCTGGCTTTCAAAAGCTTCCGCTCTCATCGTCAGGCAAAAGTAAAGACTCAGGCAAAAGTAAAGACTCAGGCAAAAGTAAAGACTTTACACTGAGAAAAATACTCAAAACGAATCATTGGTACGGTACTATCAGAATAGGACCAGAGATCGTACAAACGATTCATTGGTATAAATCTATAATATTAACTCTTCGCAAACAAATCATTGGTAAATTTACCAACAACTTGTTTGCGAAGAGTTAATATTATAGATTCGTACTAGTGAATCGTTTGTACGATCTCTGGTCCTAATCTGATAGTACGTACCAATGATTCGTTGTGAAATTTCGTTAGTATTTTTCTCAGTGTACTTTTGCCTGACGATGAGAGCGGAAGCTCTTGAAAGCCGACTAACAAAAATAAATAAAGTCAATAGTGGAATAACTACATATTGTGTTTCATTTTAAAAATTATTAATGTGAACTTCCACCAAGAACCGTCGGTCGATAAATTAAACTTTATTTTACATCGATTTGGCACTCATCCCAAATGTCTTAATTTTGTGTTGGCATGGAGAGAACAACTTACACGTTTATTAAATGCAGCTGATCTGCTGGGTATCCCACTTTTAAGGTATGCCTGGATGATATAGTAGTACCGTTGTAGTATACCGATGATATAGTAGTATAGTAGGACAGTTTGCATGTTTCTTACATGCAGCTGATCTGCTGGCTACCCCACTTGTGGGATATGCCGTGATGGTATAGTATAGTATATAGTAGTACCTAGTAATTTATGTAACAATATCATCAACTTTGCTTACTCATAAATCCATGTATTACTTTTAAAAATGTGGTGTTTTTTTCTGATTAAACATTGCCACCTGCTTTAAAAAAAAACATTGGAATCGATTCGAAAAATAATAAAAATAAACTTTATTGCGCAAAATATTTAAACAAAATATTAATAAGTTAGGAGTTTTACAACATCGTACATACAAATAATTTTGTACAGTGGGCGAGTTTTATATAAACATAAAAGATCTTTCAGAGTTTCTACCTATTGCGATCATGAGTTTCACTATACTTTGATCTTTTTTTAAAAAAAATAATTTATAAACACAGTAAGCTACTTAAAGCTTGTGTCGTGAAAGGGGAGTTTGCCGGCATCGAACCTGGTATCGAATCACGGACCCCTTGTTCACGAGGCCGAGACTCTACCTCCAGGCTACCGACGAACTCATACCTAATAAGTTTTGTAAAGTCATACCTTCTTATAATTCAAAGTATCCAGTTAATACCATTTCTCACTACTTGCTCATTTTATTTATTTATTTATTCTTCTTGCACATGAAATCGTATTAACGATCTCGTAAAATGAAATTGAAATAATAAAAAAAATGTCTCCGTCTAAGTATAATATCTATTAGGTACACATACCACAACATACGAGCATTTTAATGTCGTAACAGAAGTAGATACATATGTATTATTATTAGTACAGATATTAATGGTAACAGAAATACTAATATCGAGTGTAATAATTAATCATATATAAAAATGGCACAAATTTATTATTAACAATACACACATATACATAGATACCTATAATGAGATCGATTATTTAATCAACAATAAAATAATAAATATATCTATAACATTTATTATACTTGTGTTGTGTAACATAACTGTTTGATGGATATTAATAATTATACATGAGATTGAATTAATCTTTCTATATATTGATTCCGATGACAGCTGATTTGTACGATTGGGTTCCTAATGATTAAATTCGCATTATTTTTCTTAGTATGACGCTTTTTCGATCTTTGCATATTTCACAAGGACAAAATTCTCAAAGGCGGCCGCATGTTGAACAAGAGAAGTCGACATGTGTGCATGTAAATTTGCATCTAGATGTGGAGAAAACGAAAAAAAAGTTTAAGGATAGGTCGGGTTGAGGCTCCATTCTCTCTGTTTACCTGTAAGGAATAAGGCGTGAAGTGATGGAATAGGATAAGATATTTCACAAGGAGCTGAGGAGCCACTCTTGATGCAATGTTTTTCTGAATTGTTCGGCACGTCAGAAATTTGATAAAACTCAAATTAGAAATCATCATCATCGCCCTCAACGCTCCTCTCAGGAGCACAGGGCAGAAACCAGCATCCTCCATTCAGAGCATCTCTGTGCCAATCGCATCACCTCTTCCCACGAAATTTCCTGCGCTATGATGTCGTTGTCACAGGAGCGGTGTATTGTGAAAGAGGTAAGCCCGGGCCGACGGAACTCTTTTTGGCCAACTATCATTGGGCATTCTCAGAACATGACCCAGCCAGGACCATCGTCTCTCCTGTATCACAGAGATTACAGATGTCTGCCGACGCACAGCAACATTTGTGACATGTTCATACTATTTTACATCCAAAATCCTCCTAAGACACTTGTTTTCAAAGCTAAGAATCTCCCGCTCTTGACCCTTGCTTAAGTGCTAAGACTCGCAGACTGTTCAAATGAGACAGACAATTTTTATTAGTAGCTACCAATTTCACATTTCTAAGATTGAAATTACGATAAGATTAAAACCCCTATTAATTGGAATCCAAAATTTCAATCCCGCTTCAATTAATTTAAAAAAGCCAATTGATTGCACATTTTTAAATCACAGGGTGATTTTTTCCTGCCACCTTCTTTATGGCAAATAAACACATAGATCATTTTAATTTCTCTATTGGCAATTCACACAATCGACACATAACACGATATTGAAACTATTAAATAAACATATAAATAAGAATTTAATCTTGTTCTATCTGATAAATAAATAATAAAATACTTGTGCACATGTTCGATATAATAATATAATATAAATTATTGCTAATAGTTTTTTTGCTCTGTGTGGGAATTGAGATCACTTGAGAAGTATCTCGTACGAGTATTATCAATTTTCAAATATAATTCTAGTATTGGATTTGATCACCTTCTATTATATAACCTATCTATGTCTTAGGTATAATTTTTTTTATTTCTTAAAAAACCTTTATTCTTTTTTCTGTGACTTTTTTGTAATTTAATACGAGCTTTTGAATAAAATAATTTCTTGTTAAGACCAATGCTTCAATACTTTAAATGAAAACTTGCAGAATGCACATATCGAAGGTTTTTTTTTCAGATAATTTATGTTCTTTATATTTTTTTATAAATTAAAGGATGTGGAATATTGATGACGAAGCGCAGATTGGAGCTGAGAATAAGGGAGAAGAAGTGCAACAAGACATGAACGGAAATCTATAAGTCTAAGTGAATCCGAAATAACCGAAGGAAAATCTTATTGGTTACGAAAATCTTTTTACACTGTATCCAAATTCTAAATCAGCGAATGTAATGTAGTCTCTCTCTCACTCTCCCTCCCCCCCCCCCTCTCTATTGAGTCGTTTCCCAATTTTGGAGGACGTGATCTCCGAATAGCTCCTCATGAAAAACTTGCGCCAACCTCTTTTGTTCTTATTCACACCGTAAATTGACGGAGTTACAGCCTGCTTGATTAGATCAGTCCAACGCATTGTTATTCTGCCTCTGGGTCTTCGACCTGGCGTGGTTTCCATCATGATCAGCTTTTCGATATACCCATCTCCTATGCGTGTGATGTGGCCGAAGAACTGCAGAATTCTTTGGTAACAGCTTACGGAGAGACTTTGTGTGATGCTTAGTTCTTCCAATATTAAGATATTTGTTATTTCAATGTAGGCATGTTTTATTTTAATACAAGGGTGTTAAATTATTTATAACATGACACAGTTTATGATTAGATATTTATTTTAAGTTAATGCATATAATGGTATGGATTAATTTGTAATTAATATTAATTTAAAAGCATTCCTAACCCAATTTTTAAAAGATTGTATGCAGGTTGGGTATTAAAACACGAACATAAAAATAATTAATTAATTTTTATGTAGAACAAATATTTGAGAGACTTGGGTTCATATTTTGTACTAGCGCTATATAACTCGAACTCTGTCCAGCAATCTTATTTAAATTTATTAAAATTATTATTGGTATCAAGAAAACACTTTTCTTTTAACTCCATACTAGGCACGATGCCCAATAACTTACACACAAATTCACGAGACTGTATAAAGTTAAAATGAGCACATATGTAAGTTTCGGGCACTAACAACTGTGGGGTTAGAGGGCTACTCTCGATGACATCTAAATCTGGAATATTAATGTTGTTGACCGAAGGTACTTGTTGGAAGTCCATTTCAAGATAATTGAAAAAAACACAATATGTAGTTAACTTCCAAATGACTTTATTAACTTCGCGTACTAGTATTCGGAGACTCTCGTCTCCATCATCAGGCGATTAGTAAAAAAAGTAAGTACTTTTTTTTACTAATCGCCTGATGATGGAGACGAGAGTCTCCGAATACTAGTACGCGAAGTTAATAAAGTCATTTGGAAGTTAACTACATATTGTGTTTTTTCAATTATCTTTAAATCTGGAATATTTCCTTTTTTTTAATAATCCACAATTTTTACTTAACTTACAATCTTATTTAAGTTTTGCATAATTTTTAAGCTGCTCATTTTCGTTTGGCTGCGGCTAGACAGCTTATTATCAAAAGCATATAATAAAGGCTTCTAAACTACTACATAGATGAGATTCTAGACTGGCATCTAAAAAAGCCTCCCTTTGGTACATATCAAGACAGAAGGTATTGGTGTCGATTACTCGAGGAAGTCAAGCTCATGACGAACTATCAAGCCATTATGAATAATGATACCGTCAGCAATGTGCTCTAGGTTACTAATTACAAAACAACAAAAGATTAGTAAAGCCTCTTTAACATTATCAATTAATCAATCGCTCCAAATTCTTCGCATGTTATTATCATTATCGTATCAAAGGCAGTAAAAACGTTTACTATGCAAGATATGCCCGCATGTATCATGTCTGTATGTAGGTAGTTATGTAGTATATTATATCCATGTACTTGTTACAAGATAATGTATGTCAATCGTTACACAACCATTACATATATGAACTTAAATACTTCAGACACAATACACTTGTATATTATATACACCATAAAGTATATAAGATATAGGATAATATACAGGCATATGAAAGTTATTCTTATTACTTACTTTATATTATTTATTTTTAATCCATAGATCGAATAGAGACTCTAATGAATTTGACATTCCACACGTACCTATACTTTAGTTTTTCGGGCAAATTGTAAGGCGAGAAAAGGCATAGGAAGAATAATCATCACTGTTAACGAAGAAGGAGCAAGAGGGAGAGGACGATTACCTGTGAGATGAATAATCAAAATTATGTAGATCTACTTCTGGTTCAACAGTGATGGAAACAGTAGGGATACGGCGTCTTGAGAAGACTGGATAACTATGATCAATCACGTATTAGAGACAAAAAGGCTAAAAGATCAAACTGTAACGTTGAAGAAAAATACTTTCTAGGTGTATAATAACATTTGTGTGATTGCAGGAATACTTCTGAAATGAATGTCAATTCTGAATTGTATCCAATATTTATAGAGTATAAAATATCGTGGAATACTTTGAGAAGAGATTGCAACATTTTTTTCTCCATGAAACCTTTAATGGGACGGTTAATATGTAAGATTAAATAAAATAAAATATTTCGTATTAAATTGACCAATAAAATAATTATGTAGAATTTTGAATTTCGGTTTCATAATAAATTTAATACTTATTTACCGGTTTAGATACATTAAAAATTTTCTTTTATTTTCAAAAAAATAAACAGATTTAATTTTACCTTTGTATAGATTAGTTTTTTAAATCAAAACTCAAAATTATTGCTTTGTCAATAATTTGCCTATCAAATTACAACAAAAATGTTTGAGAGTACAATACGTCATGAGATAAACAAAATGTCACATTAGAACCAATTGAAATTCTATTGCAGTTAATATCATCAAATCTCAAATGAAATCAAATACCTCAACATTTTGCACTAAAGTAAATTATTACAACAGATAAATTGAAATTCCGCGACATTAAACAGTTATTTAGGTAGACGGAATATTACATCCACTGAATAAAACTATACGTAAAACGGCGAGGCGAATATCGTCAGGAAACCAAAATATCGTCAGCCATTTGAATCGTGTGATTAAATTGACAGTTAGTCTGAAACGATAAAAACCAGTAAAAACGATATCGTTTCAAGTTGACTACCGTTCAACTTTTTTAGTTGGTGGAACGATGCGCGCATATGTATGAAGATGTGCGCGGCATCCGTATCTTTGTTTCCCGTTTCGTGACAGTTGTTATCTTTGTTGATAGTTTGTGGCGTTTGTTTCTTTAATTTGTAAAAGGATTAAGCCTTAATTATCTGTGAATAAAAAATAAAATAAATATAATTAAAAGGCGCCTTATAGCCTCTACTACAACATTTTCAACTAATAATAAACACTCCGCGATCTCCATCTCGACGTCCGCCATTTTGAAAACATCATCAAAATTAATGCGCATCTGACATATTGAATCTATGCCAGTGGACTGTGTGAACACGTTTGACGATCAATGGACGACCGACGGATTTTGTTTTTTTTTGCAAGCGAAATTGTCAGGCCTTTATATCGCCTCGTATGAACACTTCATAGGATATTAGTGGCTATAATGAACTGTATCAGTCATTTGAATGTAATAAAATAACACAAAGTGCTAACGGAGTGAAGGGGATACTGTGGACTGCTGTGTTTTACAAGACGTAAATATTTTAATAGGACTCAAAATAATAATTGCAATGTTAACCTTTATCAAAACTGATTGTCTTTCAAAGTTCTTGCTATGCAATTATTATTATTATTGTCTTAAAGATTATTAGTAGAGGAAGTGAACTGAAAGCAAACATTAATATAATTCAGTATCTAACGTAGATAGTTACATCTAGTACATATTTATTTTGAATCGAACGATCTATCAATTAATATTATCCCTTCTTAAAAAGCTTATGCATTCACGATAGCAAATTTCCAAAGTTTTCAATATTTAGCTGTAGTCTTTCAGTTGATGTTATCCAAGAGCTTCCATAATGTTCTCTCAAACATTCTTCTTACAAGATAATTGAAAAAAACACACAATATTTGGTTAACTTCCAAATGACTTTTATTATTTCGCGTACTAGTATTCGGAGACTCTCGTCTCCATCATCAGGCGATTAGTAAAAAGTGAAATAAGATACAGAGGCAAACAGTATTTATAGTATTTGAACAAAAGAAACTTGGTAGAAGCCCGTGTTGATAAGAAAGTAATTAGAATTCATTGATAAAAAACTATTGGAAAGTGATCCGCTGTGGACGGAATCACGTCTTCTTACAGTAAAATAAAGCGCAAAAATATCTATACTGTAGAATATATGTGTCGTACATATTCCAAAACAATAAATAATAACACTCCAAAGTACAGCAATGATAACAATGACTCTTAAAAACTAGAGGACAAGTTTGTGAATGCTAAATTACTACTACTTCTATCTCATTACAGCATATATTTCAAGTGGAGTAACTAGCAGCTTGCATGTAATAAGCAAAAAATTAAGACATTCAGGATGAATGGCAAACCTCATCGTTGAATAAAAGATGTATAATTATCTATTTTTGTAACACCTGCCTTTTAAAGGACACTCATAAACAAGAATATATATAAAATATATAAGTGTACACAACATAATGACGTGCTAGATAACTAGAAGACTGAATATGATATTTCTGGATGACAATTTCGTAGTTAAAATCTCGATTTGAAAAAGAGATTCAGAGTTACCGCAGAATCGATTGCTCTGTGTTCTAGTGGACCATAAACTTCTACGTTAGTACGAGTAGACTGACATTTGCATCATGAATTTGAATGCATATAAATTATACGTAACGTAGATCAAATGATAATCAACATGAAATATGACAGGCTGCTACTACTAGTAGATATATGCAAACACAATGATCTACAGTATACTATACACATCCGACCATTGTAAATTACAATTGAGGATTTATAGATCCGTTATTGAATATCATTTATCAACGCATTCAATAAATCTTTTCAAATTATAATTTTTAGCTACAATAATGTATATATCATTGTTGTTTTATATAAAAAAACAAACCGTGCAATTGTTTTGTTCATTATTATTATTTTCAATACGAAAAACAATTCTTTATTGTATTTTTATATTCAATTGAAATAAAATTTGGTTTATTTACTAATTCATTTATTACTTAATTAATGTATATTTTATGCAAATTGAGAGTTTGGCAAGCGAAGCAAATAATTTCAATTTGTTTTTTTTTCTGTGTATCGATTTAAATATCGTTCAAAACGTTAATCGTGATATGTTGCAAACGATATGTTGCAAACGATTCCTTCATCATAATCTTCTAAACATATCTTAACACCGAATAACTCAGGAGTCGGAAGACTCTAAAACATTAATATTTATCTGCAGTTGATAGCTAAAAACATTGTCCTTGCAAATGAGCTATACGTTTATTATGAAGAAACTTATATTCTGAATATAGGAAGGGTGCAAAAAAGATTTGTGATATAATGTATTATGTCCATTGTTTGCGATTTATACCGTTTGTAAAATTACATGGATTGTATTCTGTTTTGCCTCCTTTAACTTTCTCACCTACATCAGTTTGTCATGAGTGGAATAAATAGTTTCAATTCAAATACGTCCTAATTAACAAAGAATTTATATTCAAAAGTGCAATTAAGTTATACGGGCATTAGCAATCCAGGTGAAATGCAAAATATAGCAGAGATTATATAACCTTCATGCTAAATATTGGATGAAAATAGATTAAGCATACCAGGTACCTACTTGCAGCATAGTATTTCTACTTCATTGCGCAACATAAACTGATATAATTGTGCAATGAAACGATGTTGCGTCACAATAAATAATTCATTAATATTATGTAAATCTATAGAAAATTTTGATTTCATAACTTCGATCGGTCTGATTATGTGAAACCCGATGACAATTCCGGAAAATAAATTAATAACTACTACTACTACTATACCATCACGGCATATCCCACAAGTGGGGTAGCCAGCAGATCAGCTGTATGCAAGAAACATACAAACTGTCCTCTTTGTGCCAGTATAAAATCAAGACATTCAGGATGGGTGGCAAACCTCAACGCTGAATTTAAGATGTAAAATGTCTTATTTTTTTCGAACACCTGCCTTTTACAGGACACTCGAAAACTTACGCAGAAGAGTGGGAGACCAATTCTTTACCGGGTGCTCCACGGGATATATTCGTATTCATTTGTCCATTCTCAACTATACATTAATAACAAACAACCTTAATCCCCTTGTCCTAATGCGCTAAGTACTTCTTCCAGAAATGTCTATCCGTTGCTGCTTCCAAGGCTTCTGACCACTCCAAAATATACAAAAAGTCTATCAAAACATATTATATTTGTCATTACTCTTTGTCAGCTTCTGTTGAGGTAATCTATCGCTTTCTTCTCACTTCTACAGCCTCCAACGATCTTTGTGGTAGCCCGTTTTAACCAGTTGTATGTTATATTATTTGACAAACAGCTAAGTCTTTGACGAAGTAACCAGAACAAATTGCCAAGATTATTATTTTGTCGCACAGCCGATTTATTTCAATCTATCGATTAAATTATTGATACATAATTTAACGACACGATAAATTTATTGTGATAATAATATATAGGTACTATGGATTATAAAGTATAGATTCGTTATGGTTGTGAAATTTGCGACACTCTATGCCCATTTCCCACGTTAAATTCATTGATTAGACCACCAGCTTACATATAGTTTTTTTTTTAACATTTAATTTGATAGTTGCAAAACATCTTGTTTAACCGTTTGTCAAAAAAAGAAAGTTATGAATGTCTGATTAAGACTAAGAGACTGAGAATATTTAAATTTCCGTGTTTATAAATCTTATTTCATCTTTGATCTAAATAATAATTTCAATGTATTGCAAACACATTTCTTATACATTAAAGTTTTGAAATATAATAAGTGAGGAAGGTCTCATATTTGGGTCACGACAAGACGGGGAGTTGGCAGAAAGCAGATGTCCTGGCTGCGCAATATTAGAGAATGGACTGGAATGAGGACAGTGGATGACCTGTTCAGAGCAGCACAGGACAGGGAGATTTTCGCCGGAGTGATCGCCAACGTTGGGGGAACCTGACACGGCACAGAAAGAAGAAGAAGAAATATAATAAATATAACCTTAATTCCCATAAAAGAATTATTTGTGTACGATTCTTAATTTTCGCAAAGAAAAAGGAGGCAATATTTTTAAGAGCCATTTACTCCCCACATGATATCAGAGGCTCGATATTCCGAAATTATTTTTTGAAACTCTCAGCAAGCAAATGCGTCTTCGTTCATCAATTCTTGCAAATTTCGAAGATAGTTATTGCAATGCGTTTAAATGAGTACAAAATATTTATAATGAAAGCTAAATAAATAGATAAATGAAACCTTTAATGACCGCGTCATAAATTGGATTTATAAGCGAATCAAATTACAATTCTCGTAGTTATTTAACGAAATTATGATCTTGTCAATCAACGTTTATGTAATACAAGGCGTTCCGAATGCTACGTTTAATAGCTTTCTTAATTTAAGATAGCTAAAAGTTAATTATAATTGCAATAATAAACATGGAAAACATCATTAATCGGGAATGAAATTTGTTACAGTAATTACATTTCCTTGTTTCACGCATATTTAAGTTGGCTAAAGTACCAACCATTGGATTGGTCTGAAACAAACGTATAGATTATCTCTTCGTATCAATCTCTCTTATGTACATACAAGTAAAATACCTTTGTCTTGAACGATACTTATCAGTAAAACATTCTTACTTATACAGCTTTATATATGCTATATGTGAGGTTTGGTATTGTAGCTGTACAAATTCTATGTATAATGAAAAGTGTCATTAGAGCCCGAAAAATAACTAGATTTTGTCTTATATCCATACTTTTTTACTACATTGATTTTCTCCGTTATTTTTCACTCAAATTCTATAGAATTAGAATATTTCGAAAACTCAGCGCGGAAAATATATCTGCATACTTTTAATTTAAAGTTAACTTTTGAATATGTCCACTTTCGATTCTAAATCATTATGTAAATATGCAAAATTCATCCACGCCTTTCTCACGTTCTTAAAGGAACGTTATTTCGAACGGCATGTAACTATATTCATAAATATTTTTAGAAATAAAATTTTTACACCTATTTGATATCACACATAAGGTAATCACCGAAGCTTAGAAAAAAAATTCGACGTATTACCTGATGGTCTCCTATAAAACATTGCTTCTTCTTGTCTGAGCTTTCGTGTTGTGCCTTTGGTGAAACATATATTTGGAACCAATTTATTAACCGGAAGAGCACGTGTGAATTATTATGTTTGAAAGGATCATTCCTCATTATATTTGATCTTTGTGTGATTAAAAATCCAATCACCCTTTCACTCAATAATTTCAGTTGATATAATTGTATTGTAAGGCTTCAATATTTCTTATTTTTTTTACATACGTGGCAATTTATTACAATATATTACAATTTTATATCACATCCTTCTCGCATAACGCATATCACAATTTATATCAGATTTAATCACAACATATTACAGTAGACACACATCACAGATACGTTTGTTCTATGATAATATGTTTTTCCTAAATAATGACTTCCGAACACGTGTTCTCATACTATAAATTACCTATATTATTGTTATACACAATAAGCTCTCAATATCGAGATTTACGTATAGAAATATATTGTAATGTATGCGTGTATCAAACATTTAATCTCTCTAATTGTGATACAAAACATACTTGCATACAATGTACATAAATAACTAATAATTATTCATTGTGTTAAGAAAATTCAATACCATTAATTAACCATTTACTACATACGAATACACCTCTTTTCTTTTGTTCTAAATTCAAACTTTCCTTTTTCATCGATAAGATTATTTTATTCATACAATTTTTTCCGTTCTTTTTTGAGAATATTATGGTATTTTTTCTTACAACTAAGTATGTTCAACAACTTTTTGTCCAATTGACAAAGTTCGTTTTTCCTGAAACAACGAGATATGTAGATATGAAATAATAAAAACTTGATATTGAAATTTATAAATAAACGTTTTTATTGAAATTTCTATACATTTGTTTATTAAGGACACCACAAAAGAATTCAAAACAATTACAGTATTTATTATGATTCATTCTGGAGAGGTTCTCAAGACCATATATGAGAATGGAGTTTTGGATTTTCAATTGGGTGATTTCGAATACAGCAAATAAAACACGTATTAAACATTGTTTTTAACTCATTATTTATTCAGACAAGTACGAGTAAATCGGCTGTGCAGTTCCATAATTCAACAAGTAGAAATTTCCTATCTGAAATCACCATTCCTTTCATTTTGGTACATTTATAAAATGCTTCAAAAACACATCAGAATGTGAAATATACTATTTAATAATTGCACTGTTAAAGACATACGTTGTCTTTGTTCCATTCAATAGTAAAACAGTCGATAAAGTCATGTTGTAATTTCCCAAAGTTTTCACTAATTGTTGAAAAAAATCCTAATGAGTCATTCGAATGTCAGTCAAGTACGTAAATTTGACTCAATTAACGTGATGCACTAATTATAAAATTGCATAATTCTCCACATTGGCATTCATTTCACGATCACAGTGACTGCAACATGCAAATTCAACACTACATAACATGATATAAATGACATGCATACAATACTTTAAATCTTATAATATGTATCATGTTGCCTGCAGTGTTTACGTAACGAAATGTATTTTCTTCATCTTAACGACCATGTGTCAATTAACGGGTAACGATGACGAAGCTTTGGACAACCAGTGACGGAAATAATAATTATTTCACTAAACTTGGACAGATTACAAAAATTTCTCCAATGAATCCAAGTGTACCATTAACATTAGCACCGGTTACTTTTCTTTTTTCGATTTTTTAATACATTTACTTAAGTATGCAAAAATGCACTTAAAATCATATAATTAACTATCCCATTTAAGAATTTAACCTGCGTATGGGATAGAATTACACATACCTATTTCTAATTATACAAATAAACAATAATAAATTCAACTAATACCAAGTTTATCTGGTTGTTGATTTTCGGGTTTGCCATGTCTTGTTATATTTTGTCGACGTTTCGGTGCACTTGCTGGCCCCATTTTCATATCCTGAAGATGGGGCCAGCAAGTGCACCGAAACGTCGACACAATAAAACAAGACATGGCAAACCCGAAAATCAACAACCAGATAGTAAAGATCGCCATGAAAGCCTTCAAACCACATTCATACCAAGTTTTATTCAAAATCTACATTTTTGCAGCCCAAATTTATTTATTTTTCTTAATGAACGCAGTCTATTTTTAAATAATTTATGATCATTGATGCTTTTGAGTTCTTTAGGTAATTATTTCTAAATTTATTATTTTATACTATACAATTTTATTTTAGACAGATCATTGGAACCAATCGTAAGAGGGGAAAGTATAATTCATATTGCTTCCAAAAATGGTGGTGTTTTTAGAGAGTAAAGTTATTTTATTTGTGAATTAATAAAATTCCTCAGAATTTCAAATTAGTTCAGATGTGATATCTTGACGTGAATGTTATGTTCTAACAAACACAAAAAAATTCACAACAGAAAACATACTTAAAAAGGAAAAAAAAAAATGATACTATCTGAATATTGTAGAAAGACAATGATAATATTGGGAATTTGGGTCCATATAGAAAGCGGCGTGAAACTGCATGACACTTGTACGTTACATTTACCTATAAAATTTACATAACAACTTATGGAATAATGGCCGTTACCTATCTTATGTTAACTTGGTCATGTATGAGTATAATATTTGTTATAAAGTACAATAAATTACTATATAGGTTTATTGATAATAATAACATACTATAGGTAACATTATTATTATGTGTTGTGGTCAGGTATTGTCGTGGCTTATGTTATAGTATTTATTATACGAAATGTTGTGTGTATTATTATACTTTTATTACCTTATTATTATTATTGTAGGTTGTAATATAATCCATTTTACCTTTGCTTTTGTCTCGTGTTCACATTATTCATGTTCAACATGGTCTCTCAAACGTAATATGTAATGTAGAACTGTTGCAATATAGTGTGCGTGTTCTGTTTTTGTGTCGTTTTGAGGAAGGCAAAGAAAGTAAATTATAACTAATTTAAAATAATTATATCGAACAAGCGTTGATAATCAAAATGTAATAACCGTCTTTTTCGTGTACCATAATCATGAAATATTCATTTTGCTTTTTGATACAATTTTTTCATCGTTATTGTCATCAATATTAAGATTATGTGTTTATATTTTTTTTATGGCTTGGCGAATTCTCGTTTCCACCAAGCGTTTCAGCGCGTGATTTTTTTAACGATACTTTTGGAAAAGAGGATCGTTAAAAGATGAAAGAAAGGAAAAATATTGCATAGTATTTATTCTATTTATTCACAGATCGCTTTAGTATCAAAGAATCTTCAGTGTTCCGTGGAGCACCCAGCTATGAATTTTCGCTCATTTTTTTCCACAAGATTTCGAGTGACCTGTAAAAAGCAGATGTTCATAAAAACTAAAGTATAATAAGATAATTAATATCCACAATTCAGTGACGAGGCAAGCCAGCCATCCAAAATTTCTTTTTCTTATTAGCATGGAGAGAACAATCTGCATATTTGTAACTATTTTTCCGCTAGCTATCCTGCTCGTGGAATATGCCGTGATGCTATGACATAGTACTATTTTATCTTCAGTGGAGAATTTATATTCAGACACAACGTAGCAAAGCAAATTTAATATCGTAAGTCAAACTTCTATGAGGGGGCTTATGGTGTTGTTGGGCCGGTTACGTGGAATCGCCTACCGGTGCCATTGAGAGAAAATCAGACTGTCACCAGCTTCAGAAGCAAATTGAAAACTGCATTCTTCACCGTCGCCCTTGAGACGGTCTAGGTACCTACTGTTGAACGGCGTCAAAACAAAATCATCCAGAATCATCATCATCATCATTCAATGTCTGTTCTTTAAAGTTAATAGCACAAATTAAATTAAACGACAACCTTTAGGGCCACTGATTGCTCTGGTTTACATCAATAACGTTAATAATAATAATACCTCCTAAGAATCGGACACGTTTTCGTTATAACGAAAGTATAGCAGAAGCAGTAGTAGTGGTTGTAGTGTTATAATAACGTTACATAATAATAAAGACACGCAGTAAGTATACCAGTTTGGAACCTGCGGACAACGACTTTAGATTATTTATGTGAGTATATTATTCATTATAGGTAATTGCATTTCCGCAATACGAAAGACCCCGAGCTCTATTAAAGGGCCAGTCAATATTATATTAATGATGCAAGTCACTGAATATAACATATTAAATTTCAGTCTATACAAGCTTTAAGCTCGAAGAAATAATCACCAAGTTGGTAATCTACTTACTTACTTTCTGCTAGCCTTCGTCTCTTTACTGCTGGATATAAGCCTATTCGAAACTTTTCTGTGTTTTCACGGTCTTGAGCAACACGAACACACTTTTTCCCCACAACTTAAATAATCTCATCCGCCCATCTCTTTAAAGGTCTTCCTTTATTTTATTTTATTTTAATAAAATATACCACTGCCAGCTTGACAGTTGTTAAACCTAATTGCTGGACAGTGGACAACATATCACAATCATGAACAAATAAGAATCTAAAATAACAACTAAAATAATATATCTTAGTAATAAAAAAGAACTTACAATATGCTGTATAAACACTTCACAGTATTCCCAAACACACTATTTAAAAAATACTATAAAACAAACTTAACTAAAAACATCGTCAAATTAAATACATCAATATGTAAAAAAAATAACAATCACCATAATTTTTCAGACCGAGTACAAGGCCACTACCCAATCAGAGCCACCCATGCTACATCACACTACTTGTTTATTAAATAACTAGTGATGGGCAAGGCTCGCTTTGGTTCCAGTAGACCGTGTACCCGATCCGACATACTTAACAACAAAAAAATCATAATAATAGCATATACTAAAACAAAAATGTTTACATGCCAATTATAATATTCATAAAAGAAATGTCCACATATATCTACTAAAACAATTAACAATAATAATAATAACAAAACATTATAAATAGTTGTCTATATGCTTAATGAACTCACGGTATGATACAGCAAATATATCGACGTGAGGTGCTAGTTCATTAAGAAATTGTACAGCCCTACCTACAGGAGAGTTAGCTATAAGGTTAGTCCTACCCTGTGGAGGATAAAATAACATGTGTGAACGCGATCTACAATATGAGTTTGGCACATAAAAATTCAATTCGGCGAGAATTGTGGGGTTTTGTATTATTCCGTGTAACAGTTTATAAAAGTGTCTGCAATGATACTCCTTACGCCTCTTTTCTAACGTTTCATATCCCATACATCCCATGACAAACAATGAAGGATACAAGTACGGATAATAGCCACATTCGACTCGATACAAGTGTCGTAAAAAACGTTTCTGAACCTTTTCAAGTTGCAGCACATAAGTGGTTTCACCTGGACTCCAAATAAGGGAACCTGATTCCAGAATTGAACGCACAAGTGTTTCGTATAATACGCGCAAGGTGTTACCATTTTTAAAATGTGTTGCATTCCTCATTACAAAACCCAATACCTTGAAAGCTCTGTCCGTGGTTTCCGTGATGTGTTTTTTAAAGGAAAGATCCGCCATAAATACAATTCCCAAATCTTTGGTTTCATCTATTCGACACAACGACATACCTGCCATTTTATAAGAGTATTTAAGCGGTTCGCGAGATCTTGTATATGTCATCATGTTACACTTTTGAATACTAAATAAAAGATTATTCTTTAAGGACCATGAATAGATGGCATCTATGTCGCTTTGCAGCAGTATCGCATTATTTTCTGATTCTATCTCACGAAAAACCTTCAAGTCATCGGCATAAAGTAAGTAATTAGAATTTTTAATAACATTTCCAATGTCATTAATAAAGATTGAGAACAAAAGTGGCCCCAAATTAGATCCCTGTGGCACACCCGAAAGCGAAGGGTATACATCAGATTTAAATCCTCTGTAAAATACATATTGACAGCGGCCTTGCAGATAGTCCGCTAAATATGCCACAAAGTTTGTTGAAAGTCCAAATTCGTCCAACTTAGCTAACAAAATATTGTGATCAACTCTATCGAACGCCTTTTCGAAGTCATTGTAGTTTACATCTACTTGAACCCGTCTGTCTAGGTGTTTTGTAACAAACGTTTGAAAACTCATAAGGTTTGTACTCGTTGATCTGGCCGGTCGAAAACCGTGTTGCTCGTCTACCATTTGATGTCCACAACTATCCCAAATCTTCTTATGAATAATCATTTCCAGCAGTTTTGCTGGAGAAGACAAGATTGCTATGGGCCTATAATTAGTTATTTCGAACACATCCCCCTTTTTATGAATTGGTGTTACCTTTGTCACTTTCCAGGGCTTTGGAAATTCCCCAGTTGATAGAGAAAGATTAAAAATGTGCTTCAAAACACCAACCATGTTCATTCCGACTTCCTTAAATAAAAACGATGGTATCATATCCGGGCCAGATGAGGACTTTGGCTTAAGTTTTTTTTTTTTTTTTTTTTTTTAAACCATATTCAATATCTTGGTCGGTTACACCATCAATATTACACAAAGTACTACCTACAGTGTTCTGCGTCCGAAAGGTGCTAGGTTGACTAAAAACTGAAGAGAAGAAGTCTGCAAAGCCGTTGGCTATATCTTGTGGTTTAGTATAAGCTATGTCCTGAGAACTTAAACACACCGGCAATTGGTTTGTTCCCCTTTTACTCTTAACAAAATTCCAGAATCGCTTGGGATTTTTCCTAATATTTTCTTCACTTAATTCAATATACCGCAAATAACAATCGCGAATCCCCTTCTTTACAGATTTTCTAAGTTCGCTAAACTTATCGTAAGCATAAGATGACTGTGTTTGTTTCCAGAATTTGTGATACATATGTTTTTTTCTAATGTTGTAAATTAACTGACCTGAAAACCAACTAGGATACAGAACAGGGCTGTTATTAGCGTTAGCTCCAAAAAACTGGTCTAATGCATCATACAATATTCTGTAAAATGCATCTACAGCATCATTCACATTTACTGCTGCATATACTTCCGACCATGAATAATTTGCTATAAAATCATTAAATATTGAGATGTCAGAACGTTTAAATTTCCACCTCATAGCACTGTTGTCAGTTGCAGTCTCCCTCTCTTTGTGATTGTTAGTTCTATTTAATTTTAATTCAATTTCAATAGCAGGATGATGGACATCCTCGGCTACGAGTGGGAGCTCCTGCTTTCTAACATCAACGCATGAGTTTGCGATATTAGTATATACAAGATCCAAAACTCTGTTATTATGATTCAAAACCTGATTATGTTGACTTAGATTAAAAAAATTTAGAAAATAGGCATGTTCACTTACAGGATAATTACAAGAGTGGAGATTAAAATCTCCAAAAATTACAATATTTTTATCAATAAGTCTGTTACTAAAACTTTCAATTTTTTGATAAAAGCTAGAGAATTTATCTTTGTCAGTACTAGGAGGAAAATATACAACACAAACATAAATAGTAACGTGATTGAACCCAATCTTCACCCACAAGTCTTCTCCATCCGTTTCAAGATAAGGCAGTCTTTTTGCACTTAATAATTGCCTTGAATTGACAGCCAGAGCCACACCGCCTCCTCTGGATGTCCTATCTTTCCGAAAAACAGTGAAACGCTCGTCGAAGAGTTCAGCATTCAAGACTCCAGGCGAAAGCCAGGTTTCAGTTAAAGCAATAATATCCGGTTCTTGTGTTAGAAGGTTACATTTAAATTCATGCGTTTTAGTGTTCAATCCCCTCACATTTGCGTACGTGCAAAATGTACTCCTAATGATGGAACGCTTAGGCAGTGGACGCTGGGATTTTTCGTCCTCTCCGAAATGTCCACTCATTGATTCCAGTATTTGGTGGCCACATGTCCCCTCTCATCCATTCTTCAAATATACTTGCTGGTACAGTAATTTTGAACGATGCATGCAATCCTTTGCTTACGATCTTCTCAACAATTATATTATCACTCGTGTTAGGTCTTTTTCTGTTCATATATGCTTTGACCTGTTCTTCTGATGTATTCTGTTCAAATGAGAATGCGTGAATATATTTCCGCGGTTCAACTGCTACCAATTCAGTATCCGCTTCACCCTGTCCTCTAATAATTTTCCTCTGCTTCCACCTCTGCTGTCTTGTCTCACCATGTCCAGGCTTTTCTCCAGCCAGAACCGAAGCATAAGAAACAGAATTTTGAACTGGCATTGAAGGTACATTGGCAGGCAGCGTTTCAGGTGAATAAATAGCTTGGGGCTTATTGACATCTGTTAAGATCTTATTATTTACACTAGATTGTTGAGATACTAATATAGGAGAAGTAGCCGTATTAGTCACGGCTATTTTTCTTCTATCAGGAGAACCCGTAGTTCCACGATTAGTTAGTTCCAGGATGGACATTTTCAATTGTGAATTTTCCGCTTGTAAAGCGGCCATTATTATAGCCATGTGTGCTATATCTGCTTGCAGGTTTGTCGACGCACTCATGACTTGACCCCTCAAATCGTTATTTAAACGGCTCTTGTCAGCTACTAGAACAGTGTTTATTAGTTCCAAATTATGTTTTGCATTACTGACATAGTCATGCGGGGAGTCATTTGAGATGTGTATTAATCCACTTGGGTCGCTATCCATTATATTCAGATAGTTTAGTAGAAATTCGGCAAAAAGTATACTACAGTATTTATTTCCCACCACTATTTTGCAATGTACTCGTAGTATGTGGTGTTTTCAGCTGTAGTTGTGACAATAATGTTTTATCATATGTCAAATTATGCAATTCACCTGATATTTCGCCAAGCACAGAATCCACACACGCACGACAATGTTCACAATAGATGCACAAATTTTCGAGGATTCGAAATTGGTATAACTTGTATTGAATTTACGTGTAATCGAATTTAACAACTTTAATTATCTTAGCACGAAGATGCGTATGTACGTACTCTCAAAAGGTAGATTATATATTTACTGTGTCTCTACTCCAAATCCTAGGTGTTGATATTTTTTTAATATAAAATCAATTCGTAATTGTATTGTAAATTTAAAACAATATGTAAATTTTTATATAATTTTAAACCACATAAACTTTGTTATTAAACAAGATAACTTTTCACCTGGATATGCTATAAATATTTGTTGGAGTACAGACCACTATTAGTAGACCATGCCACATTTGTTGGAGTGTCCATTGTGCCCTGTCGCATGCACTATGGAGGATATTTTGGACGCATCTCCACGTGCTGTGCGTTTTGCACAGTACTGGAGATCAGTTTGATTGGTTTTTTTTCTGGGTTTCGCATGATAAATAAATTATTAATTAATTATCCAAGCAAAACATACAGTCATTCAGTACATATTTAATTAATAATTTGTCTATTGTTTGTTTGATCAAACTAGTTATAACAAATTTTTTGTCATTATTTTTGTCAACAAATAAGATTTTTATATTTTTTCTTATCCAGGAACAAGCTCATTAAGTATGGTTTTTAATTTTTAATTTATTTTTTAATTTTTAAAGTAATTAATTACAAAAAACACTGTTTTATTTTCACTTTAACACCACAGTGTTAACACCATTGAAGAGAGACCCACCTCACACCCGGATATTTCAGGAGTCATAGACTCCTATTTATCCGCACATTCAAACCAAAATTGTCCTCACGGGCGCGCCATTGGGCAGGTCTGAAGGACCGACCGGCTAAAACCGCCGTCACCAGTGTTAACACCAATGCATTACAATTATTAATTTATTCTGTTTCTTTGCTGTAAATAGTCAAATTAGTAGATATACAAACATGCTTACTTGTGAACGGGCTGAAATATTTATGAAGGATTACAAATATAATACTTTCATTTTACGAGTATTAAACAATGTGCCCAACAAAATTACTACGTACCTATATTGAACTAGATTAACTCTAGACAAGAGCGTTCATAAAATAATGAGTGGCTCAGAGCCAAAGGTGCCTATCCAACAATCGCAAAAATTTGTAGTTGGGCATATATTTCTTGAGTTATCTTTATTATTTACTTATTTCAAAGATGCCTTATGTCCGCAGTGATTTAATTATATTATATTATTGTAAACATTAATGACAATACGCATCTCTGAAATAAGTAAATAACAGTGAAAAATCAAGAAATATATGCCCAACTACAAATTTTAGCGATTGTTGGATAGGCACCTTTGGCTATGAGCCACTCATTATTCATTATGATCAGATTAATGTCAAATTACGTATTATTGAACGATAACAATTTACTTTCACACAACTTATTGCGTTTACCTATTTATATTAGATATTATGTTCTTATTTGTCTTTCAATATTTAGATATAAATTCAGTGCCTTAAGGTGTTATTAGTGTATATTATAATAAAAGTAATAAAAATAATATATTCACACTTACACATAATATTATGAGATTGGATTATTAAATTTTGAGATTAATTTTGGGAGCTAGGAATGAAAATTACTTATAATTTTCACTTCAAATATTATTTAACTCATACATTACATATGTATTTTGTGTGATTATTATCTGTAACTACCTACGTTATATAATAGTAAAATCTATACCTTTTTGTTACTACATGCTATCAAAATTAGATTAGATTTGAAAACAGAATCTTATATACATATTACAAAAAATAATGGAGTGTAATAAATAACTCCGAAAATATTTGAATGGTATTTATGTAGTAGTTAAATTTTAAAAGACTTCTCTTAAAATCGTTTAAAATGAAAAAAAAATTATTAACTAATGTCATGTTTTTTATTTCCCTCCTTACATAATATAAATAAACATTAAACAATATCAATGATCACAGTTCAATATATAGATATCCTGTATGGTCTTAACATTTTCTCATTATCATACCCTATCATGGGCTCCCAACAATGGCCCCTGAAGAGCGAGCCGGGGACAATCGGGATCAAATAATGGAAAATGAGTATTCCACAATGTTACATTGTGGCAAACATCGTTCTCTAATTGAGATGTCTAATTAGTTTTATCATTTGATTGGTTTTGTCGTTTTGGTTACTGCTTGATAATTCAAAAGTTGTTTGCAAATGTTAATAATGTTTTTTTTTTCTTGTTTCAGGTGAGTTCAAAGTCATCTATTTTCGAACATCCAGAGCATCGCGTGAGCGTCGTCGAAAATGCAGTAAGTAAATCGATTAAGGGGTATGAGAGTTTTAATTACATAAAAACTAGTCTTTTATCAAAAAACTTATTTAAAACGATTGCTTTGAAATACAACCATGAAAAGTTAAATCGAGTCAATTATGTACATTCACAATTAATTAATAATTTAAAAATAATCGTTTTAAAAAAGCGAGCAAATAAAGCTTTAAATTAAAATACAACGTTTGTATAAATAACGATATGAATTCATATATTTTGACATATTGAAAGATACGTGATAAAATTATATCAAAATCTGATATATTTTTAATAAACTAAAACAAAAGTCGTGTTCTTATATTAGTTAAAATAATTATTAATTAATTTCACCAGCTTCTAAAGCTTTCTCTAACGAAATACGTGAGAAGCTCAATAAATGAATTATGATTAATTATAATCATAACGAAGATGAATCACAGAATAATAATATAACAACGAGCTGTTTTAACGTGAATAATACTCGTAACTTTTATGATATTTTTAGTAATAATAAGTTTATGCAATCAATAAAAGCTGTCAAAATGACTTGATGAGCAGTAGATTATTTTATTAATAGTACACTAAGAGAGACTCGTCTATAGAAAACAATTTATTTAAATAAACACGATTTATAATCAGTATAATAGAAATATCCTTTGCTGAAATATTCATTCATTCCAGCACGACATTTCTCAAAAGTGGAGTATTTAGCTGAACAACTACATGTAATAAATATGTAAGTCATTCTCTCCGTGCTAATAAAATGTAAGATATTCAGAATGGAAAGCATAACACATCGCTGAATGCAATCTAAAGATTATATCAATGAACATTTAAACTGTCTTAATACGTAAAGTTTTAGGAATATCTTAGTTTAATAAAACACTTGAAAAACTTTTTCCATTCCACCAACATAAAATCAACATCCTTCATCTATGATTTTCTATTGTGAATGAATCTTCTTTTTTAAATATCTAATTCCAATCCTACATACATATCTACAATAATTAATTTAAAATTACGCTGTTATCCCTAAGGTATTTTAATCTAAATTTCTAAATTAAAGTTAAGAACGTAGTTATGCAGAAAGCAGACAGTCCACAATTACGTATATTTGAGTTTTTTGTCTTACGAGATTTAAAATGTCTAATACTACAGTTTACAAAAACCAGCCAGGGGCCTTTCATATAAACATTTCATAAAAAATACGTTGAAAAAAAAATCAGTTCACTCAATATAATATAGTGTCCATATGCAAAGACGGCCATATTTAAATTATACTTTTTGTGGGCTGTCTGCTTTCTGCATAACTACGTTCCATTATAGTTATGACTACGACAAAAAAACCACCAAGGATATCAAGTTGTTTCTGGAAAGGACAACGCACGGTCAAACAGAAACCCACGTCAAATTACTTGTCGCTTTATATCTAACTGTTATTACTATTTGATGTAGACAATGGGAAAGTTGTACAACAATGTCTTTTTGGAGATTTGTTCTCTCTGAAATAGAAAAGGAAAATTAATAAGATGAAGTAATAAAATATATTTGTATGAATTATTAATGATAATATATGTATTAATAGACTGCTGGTATTGTATATAACTGTATGAAATAAATTAATACAAGTAAGTAAGTAAATAATACATGGTATACCCGGCAGAATACTGAAGTGTTCTTAAAATACTCGTAATGCCTTATTTTTACTGACATAGAATGGACTGATCGCATGTTTATTACATGTAGTTGATCCAATGGTTACCCCACTTGTGAGAAATGCTGTGAAGGTATAGATATGGATAGATATCAAGTTAAAGTTAGAAATGAATAGTAGAGGTCAAAATTCCTTCGCATTCTGTTTGTATATTGTAGTACCAATATCACGGCATCGAGATGACTATTCATTGACACGTTTTGTAACGTTTGTGTTCTCGTTACAACAGAGACAATAATTAATGTAAATTACAATGATTAGCATTATAATGTCTAAATTAAACTTCGTCATTTACATAATTCACGTTGTTCAATGTCTCAACATACTTAAGAGAAATACCAGGGACGAAATAATACAACTTTTCACCCAGGACAAGTTTATAGCTACGCCCCCTTTTCAATTTATTCAAATATTCTATGAACACAACGCCTTAATTTTCAGCCCTTTTATGTTCTTTTTTATACGTCTTTGGACATCAACTGATTGGAAAAATGTTCATTGGACAAATGACAAATGTTCATTGAACAAATGACAAATGTTCATTAGACAAATGATAAATGGTCATCTTTGGACATGAACTTCTCCTAAAATTTTCCATTCCCTTCTGTTTGAGCTAGCTGCATCCAATTCCTTCCTTCCTTAATATTGAAAAATAAAAAACGTATATATATCTTTGGATTACAAATTTTCTACTATTTATTTTTAATTTTAATATATCCACGGCGTGAGATCTTAACATGTTATACAATACACAAAATCAAAACAAAATTTCATTCAAACACAGTTCAAGCAAGACAAGAACAACAATTGAACAAAAATATATTATATAGGATTCAAAATATAACATTTTTTGTAAAATTAGTCAAATAAAATAATTCTTTTATGAAAAAAAAAAAAATTTTAGAATGTTTGTTTAAATTATTTCAATAAAAAAAACTTTGTATGTGGATATGACAAAAATATAAAATAGTAAAATAATAAAGAGATGTCAACTAGATGGAACAGAAATATGTATATAAAAATTCATAAGAAATGTAATAATTAATACATTTAAATATCAAGAGATTGATTATTTAATAAATTGAGATGTCAATAATTAAAGTAGATAAATGATAAATTTTTTGTAGTTTTGAAAAAAAAAGAATCGTTTAAAATATGTGCACTACTTGTACCACACTAGTTCCGTCCCTGTGACTTACTATTGAAACTCAGCGTTGTTTATTGTTTTAGTTGAAGCGCACTCTGAATCAGTAATCTATACTGCATCACAATTTGGCAAACCGTTTGCCTTAGGCTAAACGATTACTATTATAGAAACAAGTGCGATATCATTGAAGAATGTGTGTAAAAAGTAATGTACAAACGCCTCTGTTAGGCAAGTCTTCATCATCAGTTTAGCAACAACAGTGACTAAATTGGTTTGTGGATATTATGATGATCTTTATCGTCAATCTTAATAAGCTCCGAAGGCAAAATTTAAACGATATTAAATTTATCTAACTGATCCAAATATTTATATAATTTAGAGTTTGTATGTACTAAATATCTCGTTTTCTAGTTAATTTTATCAATTCACTCATGAGTTCAGTAGTCATTGCATTTATAAATGTTCGAAAGTCCTGTAAAAGACATGTGTTCTTAAAATTTTACGTAGAAGACTTTTATTTGTTTATTTATTTTATTCTTCACTTCACATTGGTTACATTATTTCAAATCATGACAAATCGGAATAAGGGCTAATTTATCGCTAGAAAGCGATGTCTTCCAACTAAAGCGGGAATAAAGTTAAAATCAAAGAAACGTACGGAAGAAATAAATATACATATTTATACCAACATAAATAAAAACAAAACATACACACACATTAAGACCATAAACAAGTAATATGCATAATATAAGGCCGTACGTATGTAATAAAGACATGACAAAGAAAAGCAAAAGAAAAAAATTCACATGCAAGCAACAATGCACTTTTAATTACTCTAATTCAGGGATGAGTTATACCACTCATCCCGATGTCTTGTTTATTATGGTATAGAGAGATGCCAAGGATTTCTTACTTATTAGACTTCTCTCTCTCTATCTCTCTCTTATCAGCTAGTTACCTCTCCTTTGCTCAATATAGGCTTTTCCAAACTCTTCCAATCGTCAGGATTTTGTGCCGCATTTATTTTTACCCGCGACAGCAATATTAGGTCATCTCACCTACTTTACACATTCCAGAATAGCTGGTGAGGATTCGCTCATTGCCACTTAAGCTTTGCACTTAACAAACTTAAACACTGCTTAAATACAAAAAGATACAGCATATTGTTTTTATTTGAGCTTGACACACATTTTATTCAAAGCAAAAATCTGATTATATTATATTTTTATCTCAATACAACTTGTTTGTCTGGTTGATGTAACACTTTAAAACTTTTATTATGTCATAAGTAGAGTGTTATTTATTCGCATTTCAAAGTCACTATCATTATATTATTACAAGTAGACATTATTATACACACATTATATGTAGTAATATCATTATGTTTAAGTTACCAGTACATTATGTGGACAGTTGTACTTTCACTACTGAATTTAGGCCTCGCATTTCTGAAAATAAAAACTGTTTTATATTTTGCACAACACACAAAAGTAGATCATATATTTAAAGATAAATTAAGTCATAAACAACGCACCTTATTATAATATATTATAAATATTAACGGTTGGTTCCAATTATAATATATCCGATACTATCACTTAAAATCTATTGTATAATTTATTTTATACAGTCTAGGTATCTTTTTAAATAAGTTATAATCTATGGGGAATATATTTTAAACCATAGTAATGGATGGATAGATTGTTTAAACCAGTCATTACTCGTATTTGGTTAATGACTTGAGATTTTTGTTACTATTCTCGCGGGATGTTTTGTTAGTTGTCACATGAAAGTTTTGTCTATTATATAAACTGTCATGTCGTTTCTCATGTACCTACTTTGAGTTTTTTACATCTGCAGATAGCAAAAATATAATAAGTCATGAGGCAAATCATATAACTGAGCTTTTTTGAATATTTTCTTTATGAAAGAAAGGTAGTGCGATATTCTAATTAAATTATCAGACTGAAAAATAATTATAAAATAATACTTAAATTGATAAGTAAATTACCTGTAGGATTAATTTTTAAATATTTTTGTCAGATAAAATATTTGCTCTGTATTTAACTGATGTCTATTAAATGTAAAATAAATAGCGTACCTACACATTACTAGTCATTGTCCTTATAAATCTTAGGATTTTGGTAATTAAATTAATTAAATGTTCGTACTAATCTTATCCACAATATTAAAAAATCAAGGACAAGACTATACGTGTAGGTTTTCGTTTATTATCGAAAAATCAAACTAAACGGGGCCATAAAAACTAATGACAGATAGATAAAAATGCTTATTATCGAACATAATTATGTTAAAAATAAAATAAAATCAGTAAACCTGCTCCAAACTAATCTATTATTGGTAATAACGAAAAATATTCATAACAATAATGTACAAAAACGGTATTCATATAAAAAAACATTGTTTTTATTATAATGGGTACATATTGTAGCATGATATTAGGTATTAATTATTTTGCCTTATACAAATATCGCAAGACACAGATTATAATAATTATATTGATAAAAATTATAATAACCCGCATACAAGAGAGTAAATACATATGTACGTATTGTATAAATCAAATTTAATTTTTAATTTTACCCATGTGATTTGCGATTAGTATTATGTCATATATGAACACCAAGCCCGTATTTATTTATCTATCTGCTAAATAGCACATGTTTTTTTTTGTTTCATATGAAAATTGAAACAAGTCTTAATTAACTGAATTTGATACCGAGAAAGTATTTTTTTCGTGTCGTTATTACGAATGTTTAGAAACAACCACAACGTTAGCGCCAAATCAAGAAATAATATTCTTTTCGTGTTTTTTAAAATTCAATATTTCATTTTATGATTGTGTTTCCTGTAATATGGGGCACAAAATTTTCATAATTAATAATACAATATTATAATATGAAGTGTTCTATAGCAATAATTGATTCTAATAAAAAATCAAGTAACGTATGCAGGTACTTACCTACAATTTTTACATAGAAGTAAATTTGAAAAAAAACAAGATTAACTAAAAATTAATTTTTCCACATATATGTTAATCACTTAACAAGAAAGAAAAACTTTGAATGTCATCAAATATAGATTTTTTTTTTTATTATTCATCAGGCATTCCACCCAATATTGAGTGATTTTGCAAATATAGATTTCTACACAAAAAACTAGTGTTATCTTTTTCATGTTTTTTTTTTTATTTCTTTGGTTAAGCAATGTCTATTTTAATGTTAGGAATCAAATTAAATTGAGTATACTTTTGTTGAATTGAAAATCAGACTACACCTTCTATTCATTTTATCCGTAAACCAGCAAAATAAGATAAATTAGATAAATCGATACCAGAATATACGACATTTATAAAATTATACACTTCAACGATTCGTGCTGTCATTTTTTTACATAAGTATTAGCAAATACTTGTAGATACATAAGATTATTCAATAGATAAAGAAAAAAACTTATTTGTTCACCAAGTGTATATTGTATATGCCTTGGCCATCATGACACCAACAGTGGTATAGCTATGATATTTAAAGATTGTGTGTTTTTTTAAACACGTACTATGTTTTGTTTGTTTTTCTTTACCGGGTAATTCTAAAAATAATTCAACTGATTCATCATTACGTAATTTTTATTTGTCAATCTTTCCTCTAGGACATGTTTGTGGAAAGAGGTGGCATTATTCTTATATCATTCAAATACCTATATGAAGGAGAATTGGATATCCCCATGGACTAAAATGGGGGTGATGAACAGTCATCTAATCACCAATCCCTTTGAACGAATACCGAGATTCAAGCTGCCATGGTTAACAATAAATGAACTAGGAATAGGGCATGGTATCTACCAGCAGTTCATTTCAATTTCTATATCTATGTAGACCATATGCACCGGTGGGATTTATCTTCTCGATTTATTTTCAATGAATGGAAGCACTTTACTTGAATACAATCGTCAACTTAAGCTTAGTAAACTGACCATGTCATGACTCTACAAATAGTTTAAATTAGTGCGACACTCGAGAAAATCTAACTTAAAATAAGCAACCTCACAAAACATCCAATTTGAATTTATAAATTCAAATGTTAATACACACAATATACCTACTTATTAACTGCCTTAGTCTTATTATTATTAATAACAATTTATAATAATAACATTACCTTATTATGCAATTCTTTTAGGCCTATGTATATTCACATTGCTACAATCGACATATAAATATTTGAGTTTGTTCGGAAAAAAATATGAAAATGTAATTATTTGCTTATTAATATATTTTCGCATTTTAATATATTTTTCATAGCTACGTATGTGAAGATGTAAAGAATACTTCTCGACAGACAGCTCATCTGCACAACCAGTAGATTGTTCAAACTCCCTTTAGTAGGAAACGTGAAAAGGTATCCCGATGCTTACGAATTGACTTCGGTTGGTTTAAGTGCACTTTTCTCATCGTTCATTCACCAATTCAATATGTTCTAAATATGTACTAAAACATTACAATAAATTATCGTATATTGATAGTTTACAGTTATAATTATGTCATAATATCATCAGCATAAAAAAATATTTATTTATTTATTAAATTAAATAATGATCTTGATATATGAAATGTCTAAAAATTTGCACTTGGGTAAGAATATTACAATTACTTATAATAAGACCTAGCCAACAGACCATATGCACGTAATAAAACATGCAAACTGTCCTCTCCATGCCAATAAAATTTAAGACATTTAGGATGAACTCAACACTAAATACAAGATGTAAAATGTTTTTACTTTTTTCGAACACCTGCCTTTTACTGGACGCTCAAAAACTAACAAAAAGAGTTGGAACATAATTTTGTAGATTTTCAAAAAAAAATTGCCAATTCATAGAAAAGCAGAAATGCCATTTGCAAGTGTTAATTAATCAATTTGATATTTATATTTTGAATGTTTTTTAAATATTCTACAATGCACATCCGTTACTGGATTGTTTAAAATCGCGATCGATTTCGGTAAACCTTTACCATTGACGAGCGAGATAATACTATACTAGTATATACTATTACGAGCGAGATAATACTATACTAGTATATACTAGTATAGTATAGTATTATCTCGCGAGATAATACTATACTAGTATATACTAGTATAGTATTATCTCGCTCGTCAATGGTAAAGGTTTACCGAAATCGATCGCGATTTTAAAAAATCAAGTAACGGATGCGCATTGTAGAATATTTAAAAAACATTCAAAATGTCTCGTAACTGTCACATAGTTAATCCTTCTAAAATAACTGATATTGATATTTATATTCCAGAATTGTTATTTTTCAACCGACGGTACTTGGTGGAAATTCATGTTGAATTAATTATTAATAAAACTCTTATTTATAGTATATCCACAGTGACTTTTTATTGGACGCGAGCCGGCTTTCGAGAGCTTCCGCTCTCATCATCAGGCTAATAATAATAATAATATTTCAAGCAAAGCAGGGTAGAGCGAGACTAGTACACAATATTATCACTAGCACAATCATTTAGAATGATATATTACCATACGTAAACACTTATATACTTCTGTTCTCTATAGTAGGTATATTTAACATTCCAAGAAATACTAGATCTAACTATATAATACATAAAATAATAAATCTAACACGAAATTGATACTTTTGAGTGTAGTATCATTACTCTTATTATTATTAAAATCACGCCTATTTGAAATGAAATACTCGATCGGTTGGAAAAGAATTTAATATTTTAATTAGACTATACAGTTTAATGCCGTATAATACGAATGACTTCTTACTAATATCAAGCCTCGAGGGCTTTGTTCTTTTATGAAAATTGTTTCAAATATGTCCTGGTTGTCTTTCGCTCTCAAACTTTAATTAGCTGCTTATTTCGCAATTATTTTATTTATTTATTTATTCATTCTTTACTGTACATTGATAAAAAAACAATTCCATAAAAGGTATACATTCAAATTAAATACAATCAATATACAGAGGGCGAGTTTATCGCAAAGGCGCGATCTCTTCCAACTAACCCAAAGGTATGTACCGAAGAAAGACAAAAATGAGAGAAACATATATATTTAAATAAATTTATCCTACTAGATGAAAATTACAATATTTTTGTCACTCTTATTCACTACTTCTGGGAATGGTCTCAATTATGATATGTGGAAGACATGAAACTGACTCAGAATTGGAATGAGAAAGTTATTCCAAAAAGCATGTTCAAAAAATAGTAATATTATTATGTTGTTTCAGTCCATAACATTAAGTTGCTGATGGTCTCTTTCCTACTAAAACTAATGTATTGCACCTAAAAAAGCCGTAAAGGGTCTCTAAAATATTTTTTTTATATCAATATCTTTCAAACCTTGAAACAAGAATGTTTTCAGTCGCATTACCAATGTTTTTTTTTTTATTTCAAGTCTATACAATATAAGTTGATGGATAAAATTGCCTTTCTGGATATACGAGTCCAATACTCGTATATGACTATGTTGCTGAGAAATTCATGTCAAACCTAATGTAGTATCCTCCATATCTAGATATATACACAATTGGGAGTATCTTTAATGACCCTCTAACTGCTGTGCAAGTGTCTCAGTGCTGGAGAGATATTTAATGCAAGGTCCGGCAAGAATAAAATAAATAAATAAATTTATTATTTCAATTCTAATATAAGAAATTTAAATAACCAAGCGTTAACGTGTACGGTGTAACACCATATCTTATTAACAGCAACTCTGAACTATACATTATAATAAGATATATATTTATAACTAATAATTTATTATAGTTTTGATATCAAAATATATATCTGTTGATTGTTTATTGCACATACCGCACTGATAGATATCGCCCCAGTTAAGGAATTACTTGTATGTACTTCAGTTATCAAGTATACATAAAGTACTGTAATCAACAAATTATATTATTAACATAATATTCGTCAGTAAGGTATTAATACTTTTTATTTTTTCATATATAAAGACATGAAGTACTGAATAATTATTATAATATCTCTAATTATCTACGTGTATCTCTAATAATCGAATTTTAACTAAATTGCTTAGTTTTTGATACATTTTAATTATCTTATAATTACAGAGATATTTTAAATATACAAAAAACAAACTTTTTGTCGGTTGACTGAAAAATTTACAAAAAAGTTAATTAGTATTCCGAGTAGAGAGTAGGCTTCTCGTTTTTATCCTTAAGTTGACAAATATCCTATGAAATGTGTAATTATTTATAGAACAGCACCATGTAAATAGTACTATACGTCTTCAATTATAAATTCATTGATTAAGTATATAGGGAAATGACCCTCCACACGCCCAGATATCTCAGGAGCCAAGAACTTATCCGCACTTGTAAATAAAAAAAATTGTCCTCACGGGCGAAGCACATGGGTAGTCTGAATGTCCGACCTGCTTAATCCGCCTAGAAGGAATTTTTTTAAACTATTTTAAAACTTTCAAAATCTTCTTAAGGAAGAGATACACCATTTTTTATATTTATATTAAAATAATACATGGATCCGAAATGCGCACATGGGAAAAAAATAATAATAATCAAAATTTGGTACAAAAAGCAAAAATATGATGTAGTATAGACATTATGTGCGGTGTGCCTTTATCACAGCGTGAAAACAGTGAGACGTCTGTGGGAGTGCTGCACGATCTTGAATATGCGGATGATCTAGCCCTTTTTGATACATCTGTGGACGGATTACAGTGCAACGCTAATGCTCTTTATGAAAATTCCTTGCGCCTTGGCCTTCGTATCAACGCTGGTAAAACGGAGTACATATGTAATAGTACATGCACGAGTACTCACACCCCACTAATGGTTGGCAATTCCCAAATATCTCAGGTTAGTAAATTCAGGTACCTGGGAGCAACCATAACGCCAGAGGGTGATCTCCGGTCGGAATTACCAATCCGCATAGGAGCAGCTAGCGGGGCTTTCAACAACATGAACAAAGTTTGGAAGGCGTCTGGACTCAGCATCAGGACAAAATGTCGCTTGTTCAATGCGTGCATCATCCCAATCCTTCTATATGGCTGCGAGTCTTGGCACTTAACCAAGGCTCAAGAGCGGAAGATACTAAGCTTTGAAAACAAGTGTCTTAGAAGGATTTTGGATGTCAGATGGTATGAACATGTTACAAATGATGCTGTGCGCCGGCGCACCCAGCAGAGACCTGTAATCTCCGTAATACAAGAGAGACGATGGTCCTGGCTGGGACATGTTTTGAGAATGCCCAATGATAGTTGGCCAAAAAGAGCACTGTTTTTCCGTCCGCAGGGGTTCCGTCGGCCCGGGCGTCCCTCTTTCACAATACACCGTTCCTATGACAACGATATCAGAGCGCAAGGAATGTCGTGGGAAGAGGTGACGCAATTGGCACAGAGACGCTCTGAATGGAGGAGGCTGGTTTCTGCCCTGTGTTCCCGAGAGGAGCGTTGAGGGCGATGATGATGATGATGATAGACATTATGTTTTTATTATACCAAGAAATTTAAAATGAAAACCATAATAGTGCAAAAATAATTATAAATGTGACATTATAAGATTATTATATAGGTACCTACCTCACGCAGAGTTAAAATATTTCAAAACTCTCGACAAGATGCCAATCGAACAAATAACAATGTATTGAAATTCATGATAATGACGATTTCATTCGTGAATATAAAGAATAATTTCGTAAATAAAAATATAATTTCACTGATAAATAATATAGGCAACAAATAATGCTTACATTATCTTATTTTTGTGCATGTCGGATCAAATTGCTTAATTCTGTTCATGCTGCATTAAAATGTTAATATTTTGCAAATCGCCCACAGCCATTTTTCAGACAAATGCGTTGCAAAATTATTAAATTGTATAATATTATTATTTGTCAAGACCGATTCAATTCTTTGAACGAAAGCCTTCTCAGTGATTCATAATGTGAACTATTGCAGTGAATATTGTCGACCAACGGTACTTGGTAAAAGTTCACATTGAATCAATAAAAATAAAACACCTATATTTATTACTTCCACAATGACTTTGAATGTAAATTCTTCACTTTGCGTTAGCCTGATGATGAGAACGAAAGCTCTAGAATTCCAACTCGTGATTAATAAAGCCACTGTGGAAGTACCTACTAAACATAAGTGTTTCATTTTTATTAATTGAAATATTTATATCAATCTAAAACTAAGACAGAGAATGGTCAAGTGTCATATTTGGTTCATTTTGCTATACGGAGTAGAGACTTGGACCCTCAAAGCGAACACAATGAACCGAATAGAGGCATTTGAGATGTGGCTTCATCGCAGAATGTTGCGCATCCCATGGACTGATTTGGTTTTCAATAATGAGGTGTTGCGGAGAGCTAGAACAGATAGAGAGATGTTATCCAATATAAAGATGAGGAAGATGGCATATTTGTTACACGTACTTCGAAATGAGAAATAAAGTTCATTCCAACTCATTTTGGAGGGAAAAATTGAGGGTAGTCGTGATGTGGGAAGGCGGCAGATGTCCTGGCTGAGAAATATCCGAGATTGGACCGGAGTTCGGAGGGTGGAGGAGTTTTTCCGGCTGGCACAAGACAGAGAGGCCTACGCCAGGGTGATAGCCGACGTCAGGGGGACCTGACATGGCACTTTGAGAAGAAGAAGAATTGAAATATTTGAGAAAAATTCATATTCAAATATATTTTTATGAAAAAACAGCATTTTTTTCGTTTCAACCGCAAGCATAATTATTGTGCTTTATTCTTTTTTAATATAACGTGAAAAATAAAATAAATCACAAGATATACTGTTTTTTATAAGGTACTTTAAAATTAATGAATTAAAATTGATCTATATCAGATTATAATAATATATATTCACTTTGTAGAGTCACCTACGTTGCGATTCGAGGCTATATTGCTACCTAAATCCAATAATTTTCATCTAATTTGATTTGTTTCAATCCTTATATGACTATAATAATGATTTTGATATACCTACTTAATTAACGTCTAAAATTTGCTAGATATATTATGAGCCTGTGATAAATTATTATATAATTATTGAATATTGCAACTTACTCTAGTTGTTTATTAGGTATTTCATATTTCATTATAGACATTGATTGAATTATAGAGGCGTTAAAATTAAATTAATCATTTTGATTTAATTATCTGTAATAATTATATTACCTATGAAATATTTCAAAAAGCCTTGCCAACCATATTAATTCATAGAATTATAGTGTAGTGGATGAATATCAGTACTAATTTATTTAGATTTATTTTTAATTATTTACAAATTTCTATGATCAATAATCTCTGTGAAGGACGATGATCCTTGTTTGAGTTAATTATTGGATAAATAACTTTTCAAAAGTAGATAATATATATCGTTATGACAGTTCCAAAAAGTAGGGTAGTGACAAACTAATGATCATGCAGAATGTTCTCTCTGTACCTTAAAATTGGCATTCATAATAGGTAGTATTATAGTACCCATTGGTAGTAAAAAAAACACTAAGTACCAAATTGTATGTCTTACATTAGACACACAGTATGTGATGTGATGTTTTAAACTAGAAACCATTATAATAAAGGAGTTTAAAATAGAGTTTTTAACAACAAATACTAACACAATAATTTTTTTATATATTAATTAAACACAGTATCCAATGAATCACAACAACAAAATAATATTAAACCTAGTTAAATGCCATAAGCGACTGAATGTTTGTGCGGAGGGTTGAATTTCAATTTAAAAAATTTCTTTCCACACAAACACACACATACAAAATTAATTTCCAGAAACGTGGTTAGTCCTCAGAGAAGATGGTCAAACAACATTTAGAAAGTAACTTTTTTTGCAAGAAAATAAAAAAGAAACAATAGTTAAAACTTAGAAAATTCTTTATTACAAGACTTATACCTTGTAGATTGAATCAGATGTAATCAATAACATGAAACATTATTAAGTTGGTAGGTGTGTAAGTACATAACACAGATACCTACCTGAGCTGTATTTAGGTAGAAGCCAATTAGCCATTCATTTTGGTGCTGATTACATTAATCACAGTCTGTAAATACGAATGTATTCTACCAAGTAAAATCTACTTAGCTATAGCAATTTTCTTACTAAATCAGGCACTGATCCGTGATGGAATGTTAATAATAATATTCTCTTATTTAATAATATAATCTAGTATGCAGTAGCCAATTTGATTATGTTCGACTGAAACACAACCATATTTATTTTTGTGATTTTATCAAGAAACGAATGGTAGTTTGACAGTAATTTAGACCTTCTAAATAGAACTGTGTTGTTCGAATTCATAAATTCAGATATTTTATCATATTATATATTTTGTCATATTATGTGAAACATATTAACATTTGATGGAAAAAGCACAAGGAAACGTGGAAATCTGAGAACCACGTGGCTTATGAAAAAGGTGAAAAAGCTTTGCAGCAGTAACCCTATCTTGCATTTCATTCTAGTCAATAAAAGTTTTATTATTTTGACGTGACAGATAGGCACTGCAATACCAAAACTGATATGTCTTATCTGGTTACTTTATTAAAATATATTCCAATGGTGATGTCCAAATTCCTAACGTAATTCTATATATCATTTATTGATTTGGCGGTAATGTTATGGTAGTTTTTAAACATAATTGTGAATGTTTTGAGTCAAGCTCTTTACTTATATCATTAATATTTTATTCAACGCGCGTCCAAGGTTTCGACAGGTTTTAATTGCCCAGTCTGGGATTTGTTTCTTTGAAGATACTGGAAATTAACAATCAAAAACATCGATACTATCAACACACTTTTAAACAATAATAGTATGGTATTCGCTCCTTCTTACACAGTCTCAATTCGGAGAAGTCATCTCACATTAGCCCTCACATAATGGTCACCATTAGCATATAGATCGTAGGGCAATTGATTATAGTACATAGATTAGTCAAATATCACGCCTGAGAATAGCAAGAACCCTGTCGAAGCCTTAATATCGCACATGCAATAAAATATTAGTAAAGTTTTTGACTCCAAATTCTTTATGTTGTCCAAATGTCTCGTATTATGGTACAAAAAGATAAATCTTTGAATCATATTATTATTATGCAATTTATTCCGCACCGGACAGTACAATAAACACGATATTATGTATTGTTGTAAAGTTAACCGTTTTTTTTTTTTCATTTTAACGTATTGTGTAATAATCTGACAAATATTTGTTGCAATTCTTATTTCCGCAAATGTTTACACACGGAATATTATGTTTACTTATAGAGTTAATCTGATTGTCTGATTTGAATAGCTGATTGTTGAATCCGACCGCATGATTGCATGTTTTGAAGAATAAACAAATTATAACAAACAGTTGATATATTTTGTTGTAATATTACCCCCTATTCTATATTGATTAAAACTAAAATAAGAACGTTCCAAAATATTATAATCAAGTTTACTTGAACTAACGAAACTAATATTATTCTATATGACACAAGTTGTTTATAATTCTAATTAGGAACAATTTTAGAGTTTACAGAATACCAATGTAAACTAACTAAAATTGGAACGTAATGAAATGGAATCGGACGTAGTATAAGAAGCATACTAGCATGGTAACAGGGTCCAAAATTCGAAAATTTATATAGAATGTCCGGCGTATTAAAATCAGGCTAACGATCAATGTTTAAAATTTATAATCTTTTAAATATGTTATCATTGAAATAAATTGTTTGATAACCCTGAAGTGACTATTATTTCCGTTGAATAACTACTGATTTTACCATATCATTGCACTTGCAGTATTTTACACAGTTCGTATAATCAGCGTTGAGGTTTCCCACCCATCCTGAATGTCTTGATTTTATACTGGCACAAAGAGGACAGTTTGTATGTTTCTTACATACAGCTGATCTGCTGGCTGCCCCACTTGTGGGATATGCCGTGATGGTATGATGGTATAACTTGACTTTTTAGAGAATTTTAATTTTTACTTTTTTTTCCTCAAGACTCTGAGACATTTCTGGTAAGAGTGGAATCTTCGCTGGTCTACATGTTAAATGTATTAATTGTCAACATATTGTGTAACGACTGTTTGATTCTAAATATTGTGAAAATAAAATAAAATAAAAATATAATTACAATGTCAGAACGATATAAAGTTCCTTCATGTGGTAAACCACACTTGTAGCAACGAGGTTCTGAGCGGCAGATAGTCTTGGTGTGGCCGAAACGTTAACACCGGAAACACTGAATTATACGCCGTAAAAAATATGACTCAACTGTAGAAGCAAATCGCTCATAATATAAGAGATTCGTCTCCATCATAAGTTTCCGGGAAAATTAACTAAATAATTTTTTTGTTATCTTATTCTGCAGGAATTTAAAAAAAAACGTATCAGGTTGTCCGATTAAATTGTGAACGAGCTGCTTTTATCCATCAAAGTAAAGAAATGTTACAATATTCGGTCATATTAATGACATAAGTTACAATTTCATTAGAATACAATAATATAATTATATAAGCAATGATCAATTAGATTATATTTGTATTATGTAAAATAATTAATCTAAAGCAAAGAATAAAAGTCCATACAATTGAATGAACACTACTAAAGACCATTACTATTCTATGAATTACAACAATGATATAAAAATCCACGTAACTTAATTTTATAAAGTAACACAAAATAAAATGTCTATTTGTTTCCAAGTATACGCTATTATTTTGGTCAGAGTCGTGATTTTAAACAATGTTTCGACATTATTCGACGAATCTAATGATGCTTGCTTGTTGGGTTATGTTTTTTTTGTTATTTTTCCTTTTTGGAGAAAGTACTATTATAAATGAATGAATGAATAGATGTTATAAAATGTCGGTCCCGATTGATTGGTAGATAAATTTTATCTGATTCATTTATTCATTATATTCTTACAGTACGTTGTTCGAATATTAGAACATTGTCATATACCTACCTACCTATAAGTATAAAATCATTTCACAATACACAGTGGGTTAGTTTATGGCAACATTAGTTTTTTTTTTATTTTACTTTTTGATGAGTTCTTATTTTTGTTTATTTATTTTTTCCTGATCATTGATTACAAGCAATTTTACATAGAAAAACAAATATTGTTATTTTTTGAGCTTTTTATTTGCTACCGCGGTTTCGGTGGAGCATCCACCATTAACGAGCGTTAATCTAAAACTAAAATTAAAAAAAGAGTTTTAGATTAACGCTCGTTAATGGTGGACGCTCCAACGAAACCGCGGTAGCAAATAAAAAGCTCAAAAAATAACAATAATTACATAATAATCTAAAAAAAAATCATATCAATATGTCTAGAAATTGTTATATAGTTAATGCCGAAAACATAAACAAAGTGAAAAACAATTATTTTAAATACAATCAAACAATCAATATACAGAGCGCAAAATTATCATCGCGAAGGCGCGGTTTTTTCCAACCTACCAGATTTTATGATACGTTCACAAAAAAAACATCAACGAAGAAAAATAAGAGGTACAAGGGAAAAGAATAAGTGGGAAAAGGAACTAGAAAACAAATGCCAAATTTTGAGTGGGAAAGTGGTCCTTATGAACATGTTAAGAGTGGGGAGCAACCTTATTCCGGAAGGAAGTTATTCCAATAATGATTTTTTTTACCACAGAATGTAGTCGTTTTTCCGTTTTAAAATTTGTATTCACTTTAAAAAAAATATTCGAATATTCGCAAATGCAATAATGTCTTATCAAAATAGAATTTAATCTAAAAAATGTTTAATATTAAAACTACATGTTAACTATAGTATATTTAAAAATCGCTGGCAAATTTAAAAAAAATGAAATGACAATAAACCTACAGCGTATGTATCCGCCTATTATGTACTTGCCTTAAGTTTCCGTCAGTTAAATTAAAAAAGGTAAACTTTTTAGTTAATAATCATAGTAGAGAAGATAAAAAAAGTCAAAAATAAACACATTGTTAACTTCACGGCATAGTGACTAGTGACATTTGGAAAACCAATTTGTGTCTATTTTACCTTTACTAATTAAGCTTGACTTACGTAACTGATTGGTAAAAAATAGGTTTTAACCATGAAGTTCTTTACTTAAGTTGTCAATAGTGTAATTAAAAATCCTGCAAATAGGACCTAAACCGATAGGCGATTAATTTATCATTTGACATGTTGATATTTATATATTTATTCTTAGTTTTATTTTATTCATTGTTTACTTTACATTATTAACCAACAGTTTTATAAAGAAGTACATTTGTATTGGTAGAATGGAGAGATACAAGAGAAGTGAGTGTTGTGGATATGGAATGTGTGTAAATAAGTTACGATGGTTTGGAGTTGTGGAACGAATGGATGATGACAAGATGATAAAGAAAATATACTTTTCTGAAAGAGAGAGTGTAAGAAAGCGCGGACGTCCTAGAACCATGCGACTCGATCATTTGGATCAAATTTTCATGGACAACCATATCTTGAGTAAGAGAAATTGTATGAATGTAGAAGAAGCGAAAGATTCATGTAAGGACAGATTTAAATACACTACACACAGTACCAATTATTTCTCGAAATCATTCTCAGTTTATGGTGCTCGTTGTTGGAACAATCTTCCTTCTTCGCATAGAGTTTCACAATCGCTCAATGTTTTTAAATCATGTGTTAAGGAAAAAATGCTATCTTCTAACTCAGTATCCGTTCCCTAGCCCCCCCCCCTCCCCTCCTCTAATCCATAATCCCTACCTCACGTTGGGTGTGTGTCAAATATTATTTTAAATTTTCTTTTTTTTTTCTTTTGTTGTGTATTAATGTTTTATATGTTTTTTTTGTAAGTAAATTAGTTTTTACTAGGTTTATGTCAATGTGTCGTGGTTAGATGGAAGAAATCACTTTATAGTGATAATCTCGCCACTGCACATCGTCCTAGTTTTTAAAAATTTTATACTATTTTGTTAACACTGTAATGTAATGATGATGTGCAAGAAGAATAAATAAATAAAATAAATAAATAAATGGCGGTTCATTCTCTTTGCCTACTCCACTTACGATACGGCGTGAGGATATAGTATAGTATAGTAGTCTACATTCGAATTAAATACAATCAATACACAGAGGGCGAGTTTATCGCAAAAGCTCTATCTCTTACAACTTGGTTTCCTACTAGTAAAAACTTTCTTTCCATTTTCTTTACAGAAATGAACTCTGAAGCGATGAACAAGATTCATTTTATGGAATAACATATGTAGGGAAATAATATCCGAAACACATTTACCATATTAAAGCAATCACCATACAAGTCCAACCGATTCATGTTTTTATATATCATCAAATCAACAAATACCTACCTATAATACCATTTTCTGTTACTTTATGGAAAAACAGCTTAACGGTTTAAACCATAAACAACAGTATTTAACAATAAGTGCAGTTTATTCCATAACAATACATTATGGCAAATGTTACAGTACAATAATATTATGTATCACAATGTGTTTCCATATTTGACAATGTGGAAGTAGTGGACATGAGCATTGCTTTGATTACGTAACTACAGAATAAAATGTATCAAAACCCACTCAATTCAACGACCTCATGTCGGGCACACTCGTACAAAATAATATGACTCAAACATCCATTTTAAAGACAGACTCTTATAATATGTAAATAGTATAATATGTAGATTTATATGGGATAATTGATGTGGCATTTGCAAGATCAAATTGCCAACATTAACTATGTCCTTTTTCACGGTCATTATTCTTTCTGGACAGTGCTGTTATGAATAGCAATGTAGTGGTAATTTGGTAGCAAAACACGTCTGCCCACAATCTGATGGGAATCAAAAGCTACAGAATAAAATTAAACAAGTCACAGAAACACAATTAAGTACAAAGTTACTATTACCTTGTTCGGTAAAGTTTAAATCCTTTGTTTTATGGGAGCTTTTACAAGTCCGCCAACGTGTTTGTATTCTAAATAAGTCTTGTTGCTGTTATTATCACACAGGGACTAGTAAAGCTCTCAATAATTCAAACGTGGGAAGTTGAAGCTTTTTGTGATAGATCATTCTATTTAGATAAAAAAAAACCGCTTTGATGTAATAAAATGCAATAAATATTATGAATATCTCTCTTTTTTACATTTTATTTTGAATTAACGATTTTTCACTAACAAAATAATCTGTTGTTTGTGTCTTCGTCAATGTTTCATTCATTTATTTATCATTAACTTTAGGTATTTATATCGATTACCAAAAAATATTGTACAGAGGGTGAGTTCATCGTAATTTTTTTCAATTAATTCAAACAAACTCTTGATTATAAAATAGCATTTTTATCAAAGAAGTTGTTAATTTGGTAGCTTTTTGAACATTACTTAATAGACAAATTAAAATTTTGTCAAAAACGAACAATATTTATTATGATTACTAATAAAATATATGTAGGTATTTTATAGATTCATGTATCACTTATTAGAAATACATTAATAAATTTAATAGGAGTAGTTAAGTTTCATTATCTTGCTTTTTATAAATACCTACTTAAATGTAAAACAAATGTAAAAGGCCATTTATTTGATAAATAAATAAATGTATATTACCCTATTTCCTGTCACTATAATATTTTAACAATATTTCATTCATTCATCGCCCTCAACGCTCCTCTCGGGAGCACAGGGCAGAAACCAGCCTCCTCCATTCAGAGCGTCTCTGTGCCAATTGCGTCACCTCTTCCCACGACATTCCTTGCGCTCTGATATCGTTGTCATAGGAACGGTGTATTGTATTTTAACAATATATCATGAATTAACATTTTTACATCCAAATTTTTAATTTGAAGTAAAATATTATAACAAGAATACATATTACTAACGTTAAACAATAATATACCTAATGTATTATGAATCATACGTGTCAAACGACAATAAGGATCTAGGAAATAGATTAAAACTGTTATAATAACATGTAATTTAGATCGATATTTAAATTATGTAGGTATATTACGTATTATGATCTATAGATCCACATACCACGCATGTTGTCATTGTTTATGGATTAATCACTGTTAGATATTCACTGTATGCTATTATTATAATGATCTAGATATATCAGCAATGTGTAACTGTCGATCTAAGAAACACGTATAGGTCTTAGTTTATGTGATATTTTTTTGTCGTTTCATCGACTGTTTTCAAAACACATTTTTTACCTATTTATATTCAATCGTGCTATATTTAATTATTAAACTATTTTATTCGTTTCCAAATGTATTTAATATAATATTCAAATTATGTTATAAATTAAAAGCTGTATCAGAAATGCGTTAGTCAAACAATTGTTTGGGCATGAAAAATATTAAATATATAGGTAATACTCTAAAGTCTAAAAACATATTTCTAAGCTCATTCAGCAGCATTCTGGCTTCGCATTCATATTATATACATATATTAAATATATAGGTAATACTCTAAAGTCTAAAAACATATTTCTAAGCTCATTCAGCAGCATTCTGGCTTCGCATTCATATTATATACATATATTAAATATATAGGTAATACTCTAAAGTCTAAAAACATATTTCTAAGCTCATTCAGCAGCATTCTGGCTTCGCATTCATATTATATACATATATTAAATATATAGGTAATACTCTAAAGTCTAAAAACATATTTCTAAGCTCATTCAGCAGCATTCTGGCTTCGCATTCATATTATATACATATATTAAATATATAGGTAATACTCTAAAGTCTAAAAACATATTTCTAAGCTCATTCAGCAGCATTCTGGCTTCGCATTCATATTATATACATATATCTATTTTTTGTTGTATTTAAAACCTACCAAAATAAGAAAAAAATCTCTCACTTGCAAATGTGGTTGTTCATTCCTGGTCTGATCTATATTATACCTTGTAGATCTTTTGTTATTTTACTTGTTATGAATTTGATTTATCTATTATCGCACCCACATTGGGATTTTAATAAAGTCTATATAAAGTTTAAGGTTAGTCGTAGCAGTTTATAAATAAATTATTTTCTGAGGTTAACTTATTATAAGACCAAGTCTACGGAAACCTTCGGAAAATAGCGTAATTCACTATTTATCTTATTTATTTATTCATATCATCATGAAATCTCCCATAAGTAGAGTACTAATAAACATGCAGATTGTTCTCACCGTACCATTAAAAACAAAGCATTTAGTATGGGCGGCACATTTTATCGTTGAATTAAAGATGTAAAGTGTTTTTCATGGGATATTATTATTTTTTATTACATAAACTTTGATATTTTGATATGAATAATTTTGCAAAGTTATCATCAAATCATTTATAACATATTTTGTAGATTTTTGATGTTTTCTTTTATTCATTTCAATTTAAAATTCTATATTTTTTTTACTTAAGTTTTGAAACAATAAAAAGTTTTTATTTAAAATTTGAAATATGCATGTTAACTAATTGTCACACCTATTTTAAAACTGCACCCACTTATTGCGGTATTATTAATTTACAACACGCTGTTAAATTTAAATCTATGAAAATGAATTGTAAATTGTTGGCGAATTTATTATGGCATTGTTCAATGGACAAGTAGTAGTTAACAAATTCTAAATGTCATATATTTATATTTGAAATAATGGTTATGAAACTGAAATTCAATATATAATTTTGAAACATATAAAAGCTACCTATTGCGTTAACTTGATATGAATGGTAATCTAATGTTAAATTCATAAGCTTGCTATCAAAATATCCCGGGTTCGAACATTCTAGCTGTCGAACTACTGCACGTAAGATAGAAAATATGATTTTTATAAGAATACTAGATGATCCGGCAAACGTTGTTTTGCCATATACATTATTTATTTGCCATAACTGTACATTAAAATCTATCGGAGTTGAAAATGATTGAATTACTAATATCTCTATTAAAAAATAGGGGTTCATGGTAGAAGATTGAAAATTTAGAGCTGTATGTATTTTTTAATGCCTCACCATAAAAAAAATAATAATAAAATTTCTTGTTCAAAAAATAAAACAAAAAAATCGGGATGAACCACCCTTAACTTTTAGGGGTATGAAAAATATTAGATATCGGCCGATTCTCAGACCTACCCGATAATCAGACAAAATTTCATCAAAATCGGTCCAGCCGTTTCAACAAACACGGTGACGTCCGTGACACGAGAATTTTATATATTAGATTTTTGTGAATAAGTAAAGTACATATATTTTTTTACTCAAGAACTGACACAAATTAGAAGGAGAGAAGGCATTGGTTTTTCAATTGCTTATTTGATAAAAGTAGGCATAAAGAATAATTTATCTAAGCCACCATACAAAATGTATCTGTAAATCAGGTAGTAGCCTGCATAAAATTTATTTCTCAAGAACACGCAAAGGAAGGATGTTCAAGAGTATACGAGGATAGAAGGTGTTGATTTGTCCATTAAAACAGCTAAAAAGGATATATTATAAACAAACATGCATTGTAAAGTACATTAATGAACGAACTAAAATATTTGTGGAACAATTAAACAATTCTTGTACTCGTAGGTACTTTCATTTATTATTTTGAGCTCTAGCAAAAATGTTCAACGTATATAATTGCTGAAAATAAAAAATAAGAAAAAATATGACAAACAATATCAGTTAAATGTCATTAATCTGTAACAATGGTATTGTTGTATTTTTGTAAAAAGCACTCGTGACCGATTAAGAATAGAGCCTTAAGAATCAAAGACAACAATCTCAAAAGTAAACGAAAATACTCGAATAATTCTCTTTCAGAATTTACAACACAACGTAAAAGAATAACAAACACAATTATGATTGTCTCTCTGCAAAAAGTACGGATGGTTAGTTGTAGTTACACAAACATCTTGATTTGTTCGTACATATGTACGTTAATATTATGATTGTGCAAATTATCAATAAATTTTACTCTATAGGTCAAAATGTTCCGTAAAGCACCTGGCAAAGAATTTGTTTCCCATTGTTTTTCGTAAATTTTCGAGTATCCTTTAAAACACATCAGGTGTTCGATAAAAAATACATTTAACATTTTAAAATTCAGCTATGAGATTTGCCACCTATCTTGAATGTCTTGTTTTTTGCACAGAATTCCATACAAAACCTAGAACCCTGACTCATTTACAAAAGTGAGGCAAAAAATCTATGAATTCTTGACAGAACGGTTGGCGAAAGCGTGTGGTGTTTCCTACATTATATGAAGTATTTCTCGCATTTTTGTAAAAATATATCATTTTTACATTTATTAAAACGTAATTGGACATTTTTTGAAGTTCTTGTCGACGTTTTAAGCGATTTATTACACTTTTTTTCGCCAACCGATCTATCAAAAGTGCCGAAAAATGATGCCTCACTTTAGTACAATGAAAATACATACGAGTACTCCATCTAGGTATTATATATAAAAATCTATGGTTTTTTGTTGACATGAAGAGAAAAGCTTGCATGTATTATGAGTAAAATATTTAGAAAAATGTAGCTACACATAAATGCCTTCTAGGACGTACAGGCTACGGCATAGACATTAATTAAAAATTTTAATACGTTACTTTAAAAATAGGTAGGTACTCACAAAATATGGATTTTTTTTTTTATTTTTGTGTATTTTTCATAGAACGCAAATGAAATCTCACCCATAGTAATACTAATATCGAATTTAAATATTTTATGAAATGTTCTAAATTTCTATTCCACAGAGAATCTGTATTGGAAGTTATAAAGTATATCATGAAAATAAATGTAAGATTATAGACTAGTACATAAAGAAAGTGTTGTACATAGTTGTATTAACTTACATAATTATTACAGTGTTTAGTTGCACCGCAAAGTTACTCAACGGATAATGATAAGATCGAGTTTAATAGATAAAAATACAATCGATATCTTATATTTGTGAAAATAAAATAATATTAAATAAATAAAATAAACTATTTGCGATCAGGTAGATAGTGTTGATTTACGTAGTTTAGACTATATTCCGCCTATAAGACAAATGAAAACCAGCAAAATTTTATATTTATGATCACTATAGCGATTACAATCGACATAATTTTAATGAAAATTCTTTCACTGAAACGACCATAAACAAGTTTTTTCTTATTATTATTTGTCCTATTCTCTATAAATTAGTATCGAATGTCAGATTCATAAACAAAACGAACTCGTTGTTTTGTTTTTGCGAGAATTTCACTAACTCATTTTTATTTTTGATAACTGTTATTTTTCAGAAATGTAAATAAACGTCTTCACTTTCAAATGACCTAGAGTTTGTGTGTTCACATTGTGAAAAGATATTTTAAACAAACCTATTTTTACTTTTCTGTAACACTGCTTAGTAGGTAAATAGTGTTTTTGTTAATATCAAATATGTATTCACTTTCGATGGACAACTTCGATCCTTTCGCTGTGGATGATCATCCAGAGATAACAATGTGAATGCTTCTTTACACGTCGGCAAGTATAATAATAATATTATAAGTAGCTCACATTATGTTTATTTCATCTTATGTAAAGGCATGTGTGTCCTTACTCTTTACAGTGATGACAAAGACATTATATAATACAATGAGATATCAAGTATGCAAATATTATACAACGATTATAAGATATGTACCAACACATAGGACAAAAGTGTTCACACATACCTATCCTTAAAACGTGGGCATCGTACTTAACCTTTAAGTGCGTATGTATGTACTTTACATTAAATTATTCAAGATCTCATATGTATACCATCTCATACATATACCTAAATGCGTTATGTACAAAAACACAGATGTTGTTAGTGATGTAATTCTTCTGTAAAGGTAATAATTGTCTGGATGTGGGCAACACTTGAATGTTTACGTTATTTATAACAAAGATGATTTATCTCCTTCTATTTTCATAATCATATAATATTTATAAGGTAAGCTTAAAAGATCAAGTACCTATTGATGTATCGTTAGACAAGTTTGGTCAAAATTATCAGATTTTTTATTATACACTTGTAAATGAAATATTTTTTGTAAATTAGATTTTTTTAGATTTAAACACATATTTTTTTATATTTCTTTCGATAACAGACAAAGAATTTTTTTTTTCATAAAACAAGCTTTAATAAATTTCTGTTTTATTAAAAATATTTGTATTCATATCAATTTTAAATATAGTGACCTTTTATCACGACATTCCCAATGTTCTCTTCAAATGAATACATTTTTCATGATGTCGTGTTAGAAAGGAATCAAAAAAGGCGAATAAAACTTTCTATGCAGTTTTGCAATGCATGATTATTTTTAAAATAAACTTTACTTCAAAAGGTAAATAAATATCTCATTCGCATAAAAGAAATAAAATAATAAAGATAGCGTACAAGTATTATGTCACGAACTATACAATACAATGTTTCAGTTTCGTGTCGTAATGAAAATAACCCACAACAGAGTTCACATCGACAAAGAGATCGCAAGGAAAAGCATATGGAAGCTTAATAAAAGTACAACATACCAATACTGTATACTATTTAATTTATTTATAGTAGGTATTACTATTTGTCCTTTTGCTGTTCTGCTGGCGTGTGTCCATTTCAGCCGGCGTATTTTGCGTGGGCTGTCCACTTAAAGTATAAAACAACAATATCGTGGAGACATTCTAGTAACAATACACTGCTTTAATACTTTATCATCCCATTAAATCAATTTCAGAGTGCTATTTTGAATACTATATACATAGATGTATGGAGCCTTTCAACGTTATTCTATGTATTTGCCTACAGTTTTATGTTGACGTTTCGAGTATTGAACTCTTGCAGTATTACAAGCGCTGTTCTCGATACGACGATTCATTCAAAGTCGTCAGATATTCGAAACCATTTCGCTGGGTAAACTTTCGAGAAAAATGATGATCCAAAGTTACTTAAAATAGGGTACGTGATATGATATTTTGTTTATTTATTTTATTCTCCGCTGTACATTGGTTACAATAACTCAAATCAATACAAAGTATCATAAAAATATCAGTCATACAATTTAATGTACAGAAGGCGATGTCTTTCAACTAACCCGGTGTGTTAGTTAAAAGGAACTAATTTTACGATGATGGTACCTTATAAAAAAAATTAAAACAAGTGAAAATCGGTTATCAACACTCAATTAGTCTGCATTTGGTCATTTATATTTAATTTTATGTAGTTCGTCTTATAAGCAGAATGACCAAGAAGATATAGAGGAAGGGGCTTTGTTGGTATAGATTGTTAGTGATAAATATCCTCACAGATTCACTGTGTACATATTTTTCCTTTCTTCCATATACAATTTGCAGAAGGCTTGATAAGTAAGAAAATTGGTTTGATTCTAAATGATTATATTAAGTTACATACTGTGATTAAAAGGAACGAAATAAAACAGTAATATTTTACTTACATGAAAATATGCTTTTCACTAAGTTTATTCACCAATAATAATTTAACAATAAAAATGTTAGTAATGTGTTAGACTAAAATATGTTGTCAGCTGTACGTTCAAAAGAGATCTGAGTAACTCTCTGCTTACCTATTCTTAAATGTCCAACTAGCTAGGAAACATTCATCGCCATCTACCTATCATTGTATAAAACTAATGTCTAGCTAGCTACCGAGGTGTTTAGTAATTATCTTCAATACGTGCTTCTCGATACTTCAGGTAGATGTCGCCACAAAGACATATTTGGCTTAGATGTATGGTGCTCGGAGACATGGACGTCCGAGGATCAAATGGCAAGATCATTTAAATAAAATCCTACAGGACGGTCACGTGTTGAGCACATTGAACAGGAGAGCATGCATGAGAAATTGTATGACAGTGACGGAAGCGAAAGATGTATGCAAGGATAGAAGGAAGTCGCGCTCGATCCGTTCTGCCTACCCCGCGAGGGAAGCGGTATGATAAAATGTATGTATGTATGTATGTAGTTTGTCTTCCATCTACACCTTTTAATATTGACACACCATTATAGTACATGCAATAATTAACAAATTTGAAAATCATCGAATTTATTTTACATATAATTAATATATCGATGAAAATAAAAATTTCACTTAAGTACTACAAAAAGCGTAAATTTACTGTACGGTCATACATAATGAACATTATGGCGCCAGGTACAGAAATGGTAGAGATCAGTGCTTCAAATATAAACTCCAAAACATAATATTATTTTACTTCACTAAACAAATAATAAATTTAAAACATTTTCTAGATCCCGATCTTAAGTTTTCGTTTGCAATACATAGACTGAAGGATCGGCTGTTAGAGTGCATAAAACAAAAGACATAAAATAATGTTTTCCATAACATAAATTACGAGTAGACCATTCCAGATATAAGAATATCATTTTATGTGGGATGATAGTGAAGTCGTGTAGTAATATTCCTGTGATACACTGACATGTTCTGGGTTATTTATAGGATACTTATTGTGAATGTTGCTTATGCATACAACACTCCCAACAGTCCCAACACTCCTTAGTCATTCTAACATGCCATGTATATTATTATTTCTTATTGTGCTTATTTTCTTTTATTGGTCTACTTACCTAATATTAGGTCCTTACATATGAAATTGGCGTTTCATATGGCAGAAATGAAAACGATTTTTTTTTATGAAACTATTTTTTTATTTAGTCAAAGTATGTACCATGGCTATCTATGCACTTTTGCCATCTCGAAGGTAGTTCATTGATTCCTTTACTAAAAAAAGTGTGTGAGCGAGAATCAATAAAATCTTTGAAGGCCGTTTGGACAGCCTCGTGAGAATTGAATTTTTTTCCTTGCATGAAGTTGTCCAAATTCCGAAAAAAATGGTAATCAGTTGGAGCAAGGTCCGGGGAGTATGGTGGGTGTCGAAGACATTCCAGTCGCAGCTCCCGTAGTTTTGCGGTCGTCAAACGTGCCGTATGTGGTCGAGCGTTGTCCTGAAGCAGCAGTACCAATTCATGCGGTACCCATTTTTCAAGTTTTTTCACTTTTCCAATTTGTTTCAAGTGAATCAAAATGGTTTTATCACTCACACCGAAGCCTGCCGCTAACTCTGACGTGGTTTGCGATGGATCTGCTTCCACAATTGCTTTTAATTCTTCGTTATCAACTTGTGTCTCCGGCCGTCCACGAGGCTTGTTCTGTAGGTCAAAATTTCCAGAACGGAAACGTTGGAACCAATAACGTACCGTATTTTCTTTTGCAGTAGCTTCCCCGTACGCATTGTTAATCCTACGAGCCGTTTCTGCAGCACTAGTGCCGAGGTGAAACTCATATTCGTAAATATAGCGATATTTTAAGTTCTCCATATTGTGAACAGAACGATGTGAAAGAAAAACAAATGACGCGATAACAAATAAATTTCGTAATTCGAACACAGAAATACATGGTCTTAAATTTGAAATAAATTTGAATTTGGAATTCCTAGCCGAACGCCACATATTTTGAATCAAAGTTGCCAGTTCGCCAAACGCCAATTTCATATGTAAGGACCTAATAATATTCTCAGAAGGATTTTTTTTATAAAAAAAGATGTACCTATCTGATTTTCATTATAAACCGAAATACAACCTTATACAACTTTCACAGTAAGCTAAAGGCTTGTGTCGTGAAAGGGGAGTTTGCCGGCTCCTGAAAAGCAATATTATATTATGTACGCTATGTATACACCTAGGATCATTCTTTAACTAACTACCAGTGGCGTAGCTAGGGTCATCTGCGCCCGGGGACATGGCACAAAGTCGGCGCCCCTTCTCGGAGCCGTCAAGAAAATTTTGAAATTTTACGATTTATATGGTTCATTTTCGAAGCATCAATCTGGTATTTTAATGAAATAAAATACAGACTTAAAGTGATATGAGTAGAGAAAATTCTCAAAAGAAATTTCTCGAGAACGAGAAATTTCTCCTCTGAAAGAAGAGAAATTTCTCTCCATAATTTTCACAAAAATATTATAACCTTTCGCCCAATACCTGAAAACCTGATCGGTCTAAAACATCATCGGGCTGATTTGGGCCCAAATCAGAGGTTTTTAATACTTTTTCCATGAAGGTACCTACTAGAGGGTTATTATTATTATATACGGGAAAACCCTCTAATTTTTATTTCCCATTTCCCGGGAAAAAAATTAATCATTTCCCGGGAAAAAAACACAAATTATTACTCATGCAGATCGCCATATCGATACCGAAATCTTTGTTTAGTTAACTGTAATAGTCATAATAAATTTGTTGAATCTGACGAACATTTTGATGTGATAAAATATGAAAACAATATTTTTTTACCAATATTAGTGTTTTACTTTAAAAAAAACTTAATTATATAGCTTCAATGTATTCGTTTGAAAAAAGCATAATTCTTTTTGGCCGACTATGTACAAGAATCCTACGATTTTTCATGTTTTTTTTTTAATATTTCCAAAAGTTAGATAGTTTTTAAAAAATATTAGTGTAGCAAACTGTCAATTTTTGTTTTATTTATGGATATTAACCGATTTAAAAAATCATTTTTTTGATAAAATTTCTCATTTTTTGAAGTCAAAAATCACCAAATGAACTCGATTTTTGTTTATTAAAAAAGCTTTGCCAAAATCCATAATATTTATTTGGTTGATAGGATGAATAAAAATTAAAAGTATATATATATATATATATTTTGTAAACAATTTGAATTTTGATATAACAAAGAGTTCCTAAATAAATCTCGTCAGTCGGCTATTTCGTTTTTTTTTTAAGCAAATAACTTATATTGGTAACAAAAATTTGATTTTTTTAATCAAATCAAAATGTTTGCAAAGGACAACAAGTTTTGAGAGTTTTTCTACCAAATTTATTGAAAATTGAATATAAATATATATAATAATGAATTTCCCGGGAATCCCGGGAAATTTATTTTTAAATTTCCCGTTTCTCGGGAACGAAAATAATCCCAGAAAAATTTCCCTCTAGTACCTACCATTTTTTTTAAATGGGCATGTGTGGTGTCAAACTTCAAGTTTTTTCATTGGGAAGAGGTTTTTACTACTATTATTTACGTAAATGTTTACTGTATTTTTTCAATAAACTCATGTATTTGTTGGTTATCTGTTTATTTCAACCCGAGCGATACCGGATTACAAAAACTAGCAACTAATAAGTGAACAACTCTATTTAAAATTGAAAATCATCAATTTTCCTATGTTATATTTGTTCCTTTTAAAAACTAGTCTTTTAAGTATATTCTTTTTACACATTACCATATCCTTATTGTAAAAATGAACAATAAAAATATTTTGCCTCAAAATACACCATAATTCTCCAAAATTCACACACCTGCCTTTTTTTGAACACCAAATGATTTTAAAGATAGATAAAATAAAATATTTAGGTAAAAGCGATCTATCAGCCAAAAACATAGAAAAAGCAATAAACGCGTAGGCTATTCCGTTATCAACATACTCATTTGGCATTGTAAAATGGTCAAAAACCAAAAATTTGAAAGATTAATAAGAACAAAATTAACAAAAAAAAGATATCACCATCCAAATTCTGCGGAAAAAAGGTTGACTCTGCCTAGAAGTATAGGAGGAAGAGGAATTGTTAACATCTCCTCTTTACATAATGATCAAATTGAATCTCTTAAAACATTTTTCAAAAATAAACAAAATAATTTTATTTTACATAAAATTATAATACAGACCGACAAAAATCATACATCATTAAATTTATATGTCGAAACAGTAGGCACGCGAATAAACTATTAAAATATTTTGTTAGAATCTTAAAGTAGGAAAGAACTTCATGCCAGACACCTCAATGATCTCAACCAATCTCATGTTTTTTTTTTATTAAAACAATAAACGGCAAAAACCTTTTACATGATAGATCTCAAATCAATACAACATACACATATAACTAATTTCAATAATAATTATAACAATCAACATAAAAAAATAATTTCACTTATTTTAGAGGCATTCACTATGTAACAATTTCTAGACATTTTTAAATAAAATATTTAAACTTGAATTACTATGTTTATTTGTAACATTAATTTAAATTCTGCTATCGCGATTTCAGTGCACTTCGTAATTCAAGTTTAAATATTTTATTTGAGTAGATACTTATCAATCTCCGGTATGTCCACCAGGTACAAAATTTCACTTTATTATATGGGCGCATAGAGAATCATTTTTACTTTGGTTTAGTTTTGATCTTACTCACATATGTCCACAGATTTATTATGAAAATACTGTCTAAAAAATCAAAATCATTTCAAAACCTAATATGTCCATGAATAGTTTTATATCAAATTCACACAAGTCCAAACCAGCCAATCAACGTACAGCAATCTTTCACTATGGCGGCCATAATTATTTTTCTAGTTTTCGCGTGTGCTGTGTTCTGATATTTTATTGAAAAATTAATGCTTAAAGCACTGAAAATGTATAGGTACAATTGTTAAAATTGTTGATCCTGACAAAGTAAGGAAAAGAATTGAAATAAAAAGCCAGCAAAAAAATCACATTTGTCCATCGATGCACTTCTAAATCCAATATGTCCATAGAATTGTTGGTAATTTTAATGGTTTTATTTGTGATTATTTATGTTTTTGTGTTGTTAATGATGTTAAATTTACAAGATAATGTATGAGAAATCCAAAATAAAATAAAAAAATGCCCACATTTCACAAAAACAAAAAATGTCCATTATCTCATTTTCACTTATGAAGGACATATTGGTGTATGATAAGTATCTACTCATTTAGAAATAAAATAAAGATTCATAACAAACAAGTGACAAATATCCGTCAAACAGATGGTTTACCTTTGGGGAAGTGTATGGGAAAACCGAGAGTTTTATACTGGCTGTTCAAGAACAAGTAATAAATACAAAAAAAAATACCAAAAATACATTATAAAAAATCAAAATACAACTAACGATTCATGTAGAAAATGTTTGGCCAAATCGGAAACGATACAACATATAGTTTCGGGTTGTTCTACTCTCGCTCAAACTGAATATACTAAAATACATAATCATGTCGAAAAATAATACATCAAAATTTAGGAATTAAACATAATTTAATAAACTCGCGAAATATAATACCATACTATAAATACAACCCGGAACCGGTTTTAGAAAATCAAAATTATAGGATCTATTATGATAAAACAAAAATAAAAGATAGACAAATACATCATAATAGACCCGATTTAGAATTACATGATAAACAAATTAAAATTACGTATCTAATAGACATCGCTGTACCAAATAAGCATAATATTCAAACAACTGTCGCAGAAAAAATACAAAACTAGCAGGAGAAATAAAAAAAATTGGCATTCTATGTAGGTCCGTTTACATAATACCATTAGTTTTGTCAGCTACAGGGGTAGCTCCGAAATCTTTGATAAATAATTTGCAAAAATTAGATTCACCGGTAAATTGATATATTAAAATTCAAAAATCTATTAAAATAAATACTTGTAATATTGTAAGAAAATTTTTGAACACAGATATTTCAGGCACAATGCTGGAATTTTGAGCCCATGTTTTGAGCCTAATCCTTTGATATCCTGTATATCTGGATAAGTGATTTTTTTCCGGCATTAGACTGTTAAGTTTTTGTATAATCATGACTGATCATATGGAGACTTATCTGGTTGTATAATGCTGAGAAGTGTGGATGGCAATTCTGCCGCCGCGTATAGTTGAAATTTTATAAAAAAAAAAAAATATACTTATAAAACACTGGAATGGACATAGTCTTTTTAGGGGTTAAATGAAATGTTAAGCATTGTTGAGTAAAAACTTTTTCAGAAATGTATGCGAAAGTTGTTAAAAAAAATTAACAATTTTTACATGATAAACCAAAAACAGTGATGATGTGATGAGTAATGAAAAAATTTCCAATGTTGTTTTTTCCTGCAAGTAAAATAAAATATAATTACCGAAAAATTTGCTAGATTTAAAATATTATTTAAAATAACAACTTACTTGCTACATTTCTATCTAATGACAAATTTATCTCTTTTCAACTAATGTGAAGTATTATACTATTTTCTTTGCACTCAAGTAAAATCCTACATTCGACTCGAAATTATCCAACCTGTATAATTTGATAAAACCAGATGCCACTTTCAGTTATGAAGAATAATATTTGAACCCAAACTGATCTTTGTTAAAAAAAAAACGCCTTCAGCAATCCTGTATTGTAGATGTGTCATTTGGTTTATGAGTAGAATGGCGCCCCTTAGTGCTCAATGGGGGCGCTAAAATCGTGTTCGCCAACTGGTTTGTAATGAAGATATTTGTGAAGCTCCAAAATTCAATCTTGCAAACGTATTTGGAATACATTTGTTGACATTAAAATGAAATTAAAAAAAATAGTTTAAATACTCATTTTGGCGCCCCCTAAAGCGGCGCCCGGAGACATATGTCCCCCCCTGCCCCCCCCTAGCTACGCCACTGCTAACTACCAAAGCAAAAGAATTACAATAATAATTTCTAGTTAAGAAATCACACGTGAGTATTAAGTGCCTTAGGTATTCAGAATATGAAATTTGAATGCGTACTTACAAACCAACTATTGCTGTTTTTCTGTGTACAAAAGATGACGGATTATCACCATATAAACTAAATATTTTTTTCTTTTTACAGACTTGGTAGCAAAAACATTCAATATTGGGCGGAATGTGTAAAGAGTAATAAAAAACAGTATTTGTTTTTTGTAAAATGATAGGCAATCATTACTACATCAGTGGGCATCAATGAGACTGATAGTTTTGTAAAAAGTTCATTTCTATTACCAACTAAAAGCTTTCTGCATATTTAAACCATCGAAACATTTTATAATAAGAAACTCGAACTAAAAATTGATTCTAATAGAGTCTTGTGTCCAAAATGATTTCATAACAACCAATCAAATGGGTCTTAGTACTAACTTAACTGGAATGACATTTATTGTTTTTTTTTATTGCAGAGGCTCTCTTATGACATCAGTCACGTATCTACGAGTAGGATGTGCACTAATTACGTGTAAATTCGAGGGAAATCATTAGCATATTAATATTATGGAGTGAAGAAGCAAACGTCTATTATATTGTTTTTTATTTTGAAACCAATTTTTTTGAGAAAATTAATACCGCGTTAATAATTAGTCTATGATTTAAACAGGTGTTGAAAACAAGATGTTTGTTAAATATCACAAATAATACTTAATCGTCTTTAATTCAGCGATAAAGCATGCCTTCTACCCTGAACGTGTTATTTTTTATTGACACGAAGAAAATAGCTTGCATGTTAATTACATGCATAATAGTTATCCTACTGGCTATCTCGCTTCTGGGAAATGCCGTTTCGGTATGAAAATTTTATATCTAAAATTAAACACTATTCCCCATGAAGGCTTTAGATATACATATTAATTTATTTATTTATTCATTTTTTACTGTACATTGATTAATAACAATTACATAAAAGGTATACCTTCAAATTAAATACAATTATTAAATTAAATACAGAGGGCGAGTTTATCGCAAAGACGCGATCTCTTCCAACAAACCCAACTTCCAACTAACTAACATAACATAGTGGGTAAATTCAATTTTCAACAGTTCAGACAAGACCATAAAACCGCTATTACTCAAATATAAATCCAAATGTGCATAGTTATAAATAAATTAATAATAAACAAATAAATCGTGTTATGTTACATAGATATACCTACAGTATAATGCAAACCTCTGTGTACATTATTTGTATAAGTATTCGTGAGCCAGTTCAAAATATTATGATTGCAATAATAATCTCAATCTGCCAACAGCAACAACATTTAGTAATTCTGCATTCCTTTCCTTGTGCTTACTTAGAGCAACATAATAATAATTATGCTAGAAACGTGTGGGATGCGACAAGTTTAGTGATTCAGTAAAGTAATATAGGTAGAACCTACTTATGCATTTGTGCTATCAACTTCCATACTATACTATTATGGATATTTGTATTAAATAACGTGTACCTAAAGGGTCGTTCACATTTGTTCACTTTCAGTGATCACTCCGGATGATCCTCCAAGATGAACAGGCGTTTCATCGCTAGTGATCACTAGCGATGACGGAGGATCACTCGTCATAATTTTGATGAAAGGTCCTTTCACTGAAACGACCATAAACAAGTTTTATCTTATTATTTGTTTAATTCTCTATGAATTTGTATTGAATGTCAGAATCATGTACAAAATTATTATGCAGTCGAGAGCTATATTAATTTATTTTAAGTGTTATTTTTCATTTTTGAATTTGTTTAATTATTTTTATATGAAAATACGTCAAACTACATACAACATGAGTGAGAGTGTTGACATGGCAGTGAAAGCATAGGATGAACAAATGTGAACAGACGTGTTCACTTTCAATGAGCAGGTTTGACCCTGACACTCTGGATGATCATCCAAAGTGAAGCAATGTGAATGCTACTTACATAAGTACGTCGCGCAATGACACATTCTCTAAATTATTTGTAACTGTAGAAGATTGAATCTTTCAAGCTATTTAGTATAAGAGATTGAATTTTGCACACATTTCTCATTCCACAGTATTTACAACTATCTATAGCCATGTACATTTCTATGCTAAATTCTTCTCATTCTTCTAAATCTTTAACTAGACCCAAAAGTCTCCCGAAGTTGATGAAAATAAAATATTTATATTTGTATATACTTCAATAATTGACTTTAGTGATTGCAAGCTGGCTTTCAAGAGCTTACCCGCTCTCATCATCAGGCTAATGATAAGCATTTTATTTTCATTAATTTAACATGAACTTCCACCAAGTGCCGTCGGTCGATAACATTAATAACATATCAATGTAGTTGTCTCTTAAGTAGCATTAAGCAGGGTTACTTTTATCACGATCTAAACCCTATGATGCGCGAAGTGACTATAGTTAAAAATACGTGCATGTCAATCATGTGGTAGCTGAAGAGAGAAATTTTCAACATTTAGGTACATGAGTATTATGGTTTTATCATGTGAATTAACCACAAGAATGTACCTGACATTGGTGTATACATTAATGTTTTTATGATATTTGTCAGTTTTAATGAAAAATAATCATCTTATTTCGTCAAAAAAATATTATCAGTCATCTGATATTTTTTCCTTCTTTCTTATAGAAAAAACCATCCACTCATCCAAAGCAATTATGAAATGTTTCTCTTACGATGTCATTAAAGAACGAGTATGTATGTAGGTATTTGAATCACAGAACACCCGTATGAAAGTTCGTGATATCAGTACCAAACTTTTAACACCTAATAAATTATTATTTTAACATTCTTGTGTTTGTGTTTGATTACTTTACGTTCGATTGTAATTCTCTGTATAAGTAGGCACCTAAATTACTCTATAGCGAACACCGTGTAAATCACTTTCACTGTCACCTGATTACAGTAGCACTAATGGACTGATTACAATTTAATTATTAATGACAACGCAGATTGTTTATGGTGCCGACAAACCAATAAATTATATTCTTTTCTAGGAAAGCAGATATCTAATAAATACACACAATCAATGCTTAACCATGTGCGATTTTCAAAACTTTTTACAGCTTAAATATGTGTTTTAACTTATACCTAATATAAAATATATATGTATCATTGACATTCTATCAACAATAATATATATTTTGTGTTTGTATTTTATTTATTTGTTTGATATTATTCCTATACATAAAATTTGTTCCTGAGCAAGCTATGTAAAATAATGTTTAAGTTTGTAAAAGGCCTGAGTCGTTTATTTGTTAAAATAAAAATAATTTATATTGAAATGAACCTAAACTGCAGTGAAAAAAAATAAAACATTTTATTTAAAAATTAAAATATTTTAATGAATTTAAAAAACTTAAACTTTTTTATACACACTTATAATTTAATTTTTGTAGACAATATTGTTTCGTCTCTTAATGAGACATTATCAATACTATACTATACTACAATAGTATTGATAATGTCTCATTAAGAGACGAAACAATATTGTCTACAAAAATTAAAATACAAGTGTGTATAAAAAAGTTTAAGTTTTTTAAATTCATTTAATATGGATACACAAAAAGTGACGGATTACATTGAAAATATTAAAATAATTTCTCAAATCAAACTTAAGTTGTATAATAAACCTACATGTTTACGAAAGATGCATAATTAAATTACCACGGCACATCCCACAAGCGGGGTAGCCAGCAGACCAACCGCATGCAAGAAACATGCAAGCTGTCCTCTCCGTGCCAACACATTAAATTCTATTACATTTTAAACACGTTCGTACGTTTAAGTTTAGTGCTTGTCCAATCGTTTTTTTTTTATTTTTTCATCTCTACAGAGTTTTACTTTAATTAGTATTGATTGAAATTTTTATTAATTATTGTTTTAACATTCAAATTTTTCTTTTTTTAGAGGGACAGCGTTCTGAGAGGCGGAAGTCTCCCATTCAGAGTGTGCCAGTCAGCGCAGATGTGAAGAAGGCTGTAGACTTCGACTGTCCTGAAGAGTTCGGCTACTACCCTCACCCAACAGATTGCTCTCAGTACTATGTCTGTGTATTTGGAGGCGCACTTCTTGAGTCCTGTACCGGAGGACTCATGTACAGGTAAAATAAAATTAATCTAGAATTTTGTTTTGTGGATATTTTATTAGGTACATGATATTACCGTTTAACCCGATGCATTAGAAAATATTTATCAGCCCTTATTAGATAACGAATACCTACTGGATTAACCACTAATCAATTGATCGTTCTTCAGTGCTCCTTCCAGCAACACAAGATAAAACATGAAGTAGAACACAGGGCAGAGAGCAGAACAAAATAATAATTCAATTTTTGACAAAGATTATTTTCCTATAACTTTATTCCTTAAAAAAATGTTAGGTTTGTTATTAATGTTGCAGATAAATTACACGCAACGTTTGTAAGGAGGAGCATTTAATTCATCATCATTATGATCTCATATGCATACCTAATCGAAATTTTCTTATTTCCATCCATTCTATTACGGCACATCCCACAAGTAGGGTAGCCCGTAGATCAGCTGCATGTGATTCTTATTTCACTTATTAATATTCTATTTACAGTAATGAGCTCCAAACATGCGACTGGCCTCGCAATGTAGGTTGCTCCGCCACAGGAGAGCACATAGAGACACCACGCGTCCAGCAACAACAACAACAACAACAAAGAGAGTCACATAATCCACAAAGGGAGTCACACCATCCACAAAGGGAGTCACACCATTCACAAAGAGAGTCACACCAGCAACACAGAGAGTCACAACAGCCACAACAAGTTCCAGTTCAGGTATCTAGATCACAACAGGCACAACGTGCCCCAGCACCTCAACCACAATCACAAAGGATCAGAGTACAAGCACAACCCCCTCCACCACCACCGAGACCATCCCCCAACCCTGTAGTCACTTCCAGAGGACAACCCACACATATTAATCACCAAGAGATTGTCAAAGTAAGAACAAAAAACACACATTTATTAGACAAGGTAGGGTACTTTAGGTATACATGACAAATTTTTACTCCACACGAAATTTCTTTAAATTGATGAGGCAGCCAAATACCTAGTTACTAATTTACGTTAGGTACAAGAAATAGAAACATCTTTTTAAGATGATTGATAAGATTTTAAATAGTTTTATCGTGAATGTGCATGCTGTAGACATTCAATGGGGGGACTGACTAGATCTCATTTTGTGATCTTAGTTCTTTGTGAATGTATTATAAAATAAAAACATCTTTTCAGTTTTTCGCAGGAGAAAAATAATTAAGTTTGTAATAAACCCATATATTATTGAGTAAAAAAATACATCAGGAATTACATATAAACAGTATTATTGACATCTTTTTCTCCATTTACAATGCTAAAATGCACCTTTAAACACGCAGTGTACCATTTTTTTAAATCTTCTCTTTTTACGCTTGTTTATTCTATTCTTCCATATTAATATTATATTGTGCTACTGAATTACCTATTTAAATAGTGTACATTTTGTTGTAATTACTTCGCTTTGGTGTAAATAAATAAAAACATAAGTTTACATTAATTATAAAAGTAAAGCAGTAATAATTTCTTTATAACCTTTCAAAATTGGTGCTCAACAATATTTAACGAATATCAAAATGCAAAACCGTAAAAAAACTATACGTACCTATCCACTAATGACATAACCGTAGCTTCTGTCAATGTCACAAATAAAAAAGTGATGGTTGTTTTGACATAACTATCGGAGTTCAAGTATTTCTCTTGTTTTGAAAACAAATGTGCAAATTGTTACCGTAGAATAATAAATATACAAAAGTAAATAATATATATGATTGTTATATAACGGTACATCATCTTAATGTGAGGCATTGTTTCCTTTACTTATTTTTATCAACTTGTTCTTTCTTCGCCTCAAAAGCAGCTAAACGATTTCCAACAACAACTGTACGCCGATGTTGATGAGCAGCTTCCTCCAGCAGAAGAAATCGAGAATGATACTCAACAGAGAGTACTTCGTGGTCAACCAAGCAGTCTGGGAGCCGTGCAAAGAGATAGGGATGGCCTATCACCCAACACAATCAGACAAGGAAAGGTCGGAGCCTTCTCATTCGGAACACAAGTTGATAGAGATGAAATACTCCAAAATTACAGGTAAGTTATTTGACTTCCGCATATTCAGTACATATTTTATTTTGTGAATTATGTTACAAATCTGCGACTCTACTTATCGACATTTCACTTCATAATTTCGTTGAACTGTGAATATATTTTTTGACAATGACCAACATATCTGCTACTTTTTAACTCAAATATAGGCACTCAAAAAAGTAAAACAGTCTATTTTAATAATTACTTATAACAATTTCGATGTTCAATATAGAAAAATATATCAAATCTGCATTGTACGACAAAATCATACATATTGATCATTGACATATTATACCTAGGTATTTGAAAAATAATAATTTATGAACCATAATAAAGGTTCATCCACATTGTTAAATGTGAATTTGACTGAAGGTAATTAATTTATTTAATTATTGAACATGACCTATTTTAACATAACTTTTCTTGTGTTCTTCAGTGATTTACTCACCGACTTGACTGACGTAATCGAACCACCTAATTCTATTGATGACGGTACAGATAATGAAAGTGAAAAACAAGACAATGAAATTATTAGAAAGAAAAGAGAGACGGCAGAAGACAGAGCATTCAACGTAGACGAAAATGATGACAGAGATAAGAGACAAGTGCGCTATGGAAGAGTCCAACAGGGAAATCGTGGAAATCAAAATAATGTTAATCTTAGATGGAATGAAGAAAAAAAGAAAAATACTGATTTCGTTCAATTTCCTAGTGCACATCATAATGTTGGGCAACCTTTTAAACCCAGTGCACAAATTGGTGATGGATTTTCTCCTTTAACGGGAAGTGCCATAAATATTCAAAAAATTCCGTCAAATTCACAACAATTCAAGAATCATCAGAGCAGTGATGACACCTTTAAGCCCATAATCAAAGACTCTGCAAAACAGTACTCCAACAGTGTTCCCAATTTTAGTACCTATAGCAGCACTCCAAATTATGCATACTTTACACTCAACTCTCAAGATTCTAAATCGACATTTCCTCTTCAAAGTACAACTGCAGCTCCCATATTCAAAGAAAATTTTCAGTACTTTTCGCTAAAGTCTGAACCCTCAATCACTAAGTCACCTCCCATTTCATCTCTGAAATCTCCTTCCCAGAGTCCATTTGCCGCATTAAGTGGCGGATTTTATAACAACAAACCAAGTGCAAACATACACTATAATACAAAAGTGAAAAGTCCAAATCATAGCATCTTCACAACTAAACAACCCTTAGTTGGAAGCTCTCTGCAGTATGATTATGAAGTGGGTTCCAAAAGGCCATCCCAACAAAATCAAGTCTATTTCATTAGCACCCCATCATCTATAAGCGATTTCAAACCAAAGAATCCAGCAAAACCTTCAAGATTACCACCAGTAAGGAACAGTTCTAGAAAACCACGTCCTCAACACATCAGACCCAGTAGTGCTAGCTATGATGTAAACAATAACAAAGGATCACATTCAAATATAGTTAATCTTAGACAGCCAAAGCTAAGACCTGATCAATACCGTGAATACAGCAGTACAAGTCCAAAATACTCAAACAATAATAATAACAATAATCATAACAATAAAGACAATAATAGCAATAACAATAATCATAATAATCAAGATGATGAAGAAGAAGATGATGAAAGTGAAGAGGAAGAAGAAGGAGATGGAGATGAATCTGAAGGAGCAGTCAAGAATAACCAAAATCAGGAACAAAATGAAGAAACTGATGATGGAGAAGACATAAGACCTGAATTCCCAGAACCACCAGGACATTACATACAACCAGTCAACAAATATGAAGATATTGTCAACCCATTTGCTGATCCCAATTTTGATTTTGACTCATTCATATCTAAAGTGAGAAACAATCATCTTTCTAATGTCGGCCCCAAAGTTGTCGAAAATCTTAATTCACAAATAAAAAACAATGAAAAAAAACCATTAAGACATAATCACAATGAACCAATTAGTCATACTCCAAGAGTCAGAAATGAATTTTTGAATGATCATCATAAGTATGATGGTATGAGTACTCCAAGACCATTCAGTTCATCATCAGTTTCATGGCCCGCTAATACAAACAGTCACAAAATCATCAAAACACCCAAACCAACTAGTAGCAGTTCTCATTCTGATGATTACGAAGATGAAGATGAATATTATGATGACGAAGATGACTATAAATTTGCCGTAACCGAAAAAAACAAAGTCAGACCTTCCATAATACAATACCCAACAAAGAACACACTATCTGCAAGTGTGTCAAATAACTACAAGAAGCCAGCAAACCATCAAACATCAAATAATTATAAGAATCAATACAATAACAATTTCTCAAACTCCGTGTCAAAACCACCAACTCAATACCAGTCATTCCCACAATCCGGCAATCTGTACAGAGATGAAATAAGAAGACCTTATAGTAACAGTTCGTACAGTAATCAGAGAATACCAAACACTTATCAAACACACGGTCATACAGCTGGAGGAAGCAATAAGGTGAAAAATACGAATAATAACAATAGCAACAAATTCTTAACTTCAACAAGTTCCAAACCAATATACCACTCCAGTTTCAAAGTTACTCCAACGTTAGACTATGACAGTGTAAGTCCACAAGCTATCAATAAATATATGTTGCAAGATACTCGCCCAACATCTGGCACATCACACTCTAATAACAAACGTCCATCATCATTAACTGATTACAAGACATCATCCAAATATTCTGATAGTAGTAATAAAGGTTACACACAATCAAATCCAACTCCGTCTCCGAAGAAACGAAGGCCTATTCCGAAACCTTCTCCAGAAATGAATGACTATTATTATGATGATGAAGATGAAGATGATTACTATTATGAGCCACCAGTGAAATCAAAGTTTATGCCGAGTACAGAAGTTAAACCACAAAGACCTCCTATTGCTCAAAATTATGAGGAATATAATGATTATGACCTTAATGTAGACAATAAACGTAAACCAAGTAATTCAAAAAGACCAATCAATAACAATGAAACATACGACACAGATGATATTGATGATGATGATGAAGAAGCACAGTTAAAGAGGCCTGTTAAAGCTAAACCTACTTACCAAAGCACAACTGATCACGGTTACTCCAAATACCCGAACAATATAAATGTCCATCCCACAAAGACATCCATTTTAATCCCAGTAAAATTTGACAAAAACCAACTTCATCCAGTCGATAATTCAAAACCTACTCTAAATCATAACACAAATCTTAATCAAAAAATAATCAAACGTCCAGAGATTGCCAATTACGAAGTTTTACACTCTACATCAAATGTTCCCTTTCCAACCAAAGTACCAACTGTAGCAGTACAGAAACCGAGATATTTAAATCAAACCACCCTTCGCCCTTATACAGTTAGACACAGATTAGCCAAGCCTTCGACGACTTTAACAACATACTCAGATACAAGACCCAACCCAACAAAACAGACTACTAGACAGCCTACGAGACCCTCACAAAATTCTCAATACGCAAGTGCTGGAAAAGGGACATTTAAACAACCAATTGTAGTATCATCGACATTGAAAACAGACAGTGAAAACCAGGAAACAAGACATACTGACCACGATGACAATGCACCAAACAGGTAAAGGCTGTATGAAAGTTATCATTATAGTATGTAATACCACACTACATAATATAGGTGCTTTGGGCAAATTTAGCCGAAATATTTGTCACAATACACTTCTATGAAATAAAGCTTTCTTTCTTTAGAATGTATTTTCCAGATACATATTTCAAAAACAATCTCGGAATAATATGGTTTCTGATTGTTTTTAGAACATTTGGAATTTTAAATCCATATATACAGAACTAGCAGGAGAAATAAAAAATACCTTTATTCATGTCAGTCACAGGGGTAACACCAAAATCTAAACCATTATGTGCATGGCTAATAACAGATTATGTCCTATTTTATTGTCTTATTTATTCAGTAATCAAAATTCTTTCTGGAGGTTTTTTAATGTTTCAACACACAAAACTATTACTTACCAAACATGGGAATGTTTGACTTTTAAATTGAACATTGTTATTTAGGAAACATATATTTTTAAAATATTTTTATGTTATGAAACTCACTGGAGTTCTTTACACTTTGTGATTGTATGCTAACAATCTTTCTATTTTGTGTGTATAGAGTTGAACCCGTCGTAAGTTCCTCCCCAAGCTACACCCGCCAGAAGGGCTCTGGTGGTCGTGCTCTTTACAACACAACATCTCTGCAATATGACCAACATCAGCAACAGTATGATCCATATTACACCCTCTATGATGAAGATCAAGAGCTCTACAAGGATGCTGGTATGTTATGCATTATGAAATTTTATATTTAAAACTTTGTATTAGTATCTGTTTCTCATTCATTTCTACTACTGTCAATTTTTTTAAAGTTTGGAACTGATGAGGCTAGTTATAAAAAGGCCTCTCCCAATGTATTAATTTATGATTCGTGAAAGTAAAACAGTGTTTTTCATTAATTCACTTTTAATAAATTTGAGATCTACATGAGATGTCGACCAACACAGCCAACTAGCTGAAAAGTTCACCATTAAAACTATAGGGCCAGAAAACCAAATGCATTAAAAAAATCACCTTTTACTTCCATCACCATCGTACAATTCGTCACCCAAGCTCGGACTCAATTTGCTCTGCACGTGTCCATCCTATGGGATCTGGTTTATATGACCTTGTGATTTGATCCTCAGACGGCCACGTGTCCGAGCAGCATTCCTCTCGGCCAAATATATTTTCTTGGTCATTCTATTCTCATTCGTTCTTTCCACACGCCCAAACCATTGTAACTTATTAACATTCATTGTGGTTATTACACCAACTTCTATTTTATTTTATCGATTTCCTTAATTTTATATTCCTGTTTTAGATTATGCCCAGCAGTATAATTCAGCCAGCCAGCGTCCCAGTGCTCAGCAGCCATTCCGTAGCACCGCATCACCAACTCCCACACCCTCCACACAACATTACACACCATCCCAGGCCAGTGCGTACACACCACAACACGTCAGCGCTGAAGACTACGATGATGCTCTTATCAATCCAGATGTAAGTAGCAAAATATGTTATACTTACAATATTTGAGTAGAGGAATAAGAAGCGCAACGACGATATTAACGGCAGTGGTGTCTATTGTATCAATTACAAGTTTAATATATTGAATACACCACTTGATCAATGAATACTGCATTTAGGGGTTTATCCGTCATTCAGAGAAGGTTGATCTTAGTATTTAATTTCGCTAAAATAAACTATTATTAATAAAAATTAAAAAAGTAAATTGTCTATGGTTGATTGTGACAAATTTTCTTAAAGCATTAAACCTTTTTATAACCCTTAATAAAAAACAAATAAGGATTCTAACCAGGACCTTGACGGGACACTGCAGACTACGGAAACACATGACAAAAATAGGACTGTCAGATAACCCAGTCTGCAGATTTTGTTCAGAGGATAATGAGACACCTATCCACATCCTCTGTAACTGTGACGCACTCGCTCGCAATCGAAGTCACATCCTCGGAGGACCACTGCTGGACTCGGAGAAAGTGAGGCTTCTCACACCAAGACAAATCGTGAGCTACATGACCCATGTAGGTCTTGAGAGTGAGATATGACAAAGAAGGATGTCACAATAGATCTACTATGGTCGCGGTGACACAAGGGATACAAGGTCCCTTGACCTTCACTTTAAAAAAAAAAAACCCTTCATTTTTGTCCACTAAAAATTATTTTATATTATTGATAGATTTTGAAACAATATCATATATTCTGAATGTTGGATTCTGAATTAGCATTCATGATTGCAGTACATTTTGAGAATGTCTTTAGAACACATCTTTCACAAATTTGCATAATTTTTGAAGTTTAATAATAATAATAATAAAGACAATTTATATTTGGCGCCGTTTAATGATCCGTGACCATTTCAAGGGCGTACCAATCAGTTCACAAATGACATCAGAATATACTACAGAAAATATTATAAGTCAATTTTTTTGTATAAATTTATCTGAAAGAGGAGATATGAGAAAGCACGGACGTCCAAGAACTATGTGGCTTGACCACGTGGTTCAGTAAAATACATAAACACAACGGCGTGTTGAGTAAAATAAATCAACTTGGATGTATGAGAAATAGCATAAATATGGAGGAATCGAAAGAATTATGTAAGGGTAGAGCAATATAGAATTCTGTCTACTCTACTCTGCCTACCCCACATGGGACACAGTGTGAGGGAAAAGACAAATAGAGAATTTTTAATCAATACCCAACTTACAAAATTAACTGTCTAGTAGATAACTTCTACTGCCACTATCCAATCATGTCGTATCCCACAAGTGGAATAGCCGGCAGATCAGCTGCATGTAATAAACATGTGAACTGTCCTCTCTTTATCAACAAAAAATTAAGACATTCAAGATGAGTGGCAAACCTCATCGCTGAATTTAAGATGTCGGAGACCAATTCTTTGCCAGTTGCTCCACAATTCAAAGTAAATAACTCTAGTAGAAAACTTATTTTTAAAATCTCATTTAGATTTACATTAATGCTCGTAGATTCAAGAAAGATGTGCATTTAATTAAACTAATTATTATTTCTTTGGTGTGACATTACAAAACTTTGATTACAGATTGATGATCCAAACCAATACCAGCAACCTGTTCGTTCATCTACCACCAGGTCAGTTACAGCAATTATATTTATCTATTTATTTATTTACATCATTTAGTCCATCAATACATATTATAAATGTTGCAAAATCATTCTAGATTATGTTATATTGCATCCTATCAATTAGCGTTTATTGCACACAACATCATCATTATGTTCGTAAACGGATAGTGTTATTTATTTTTTAGTTTATCTTCATTTCGTTGCTTTAGGCTCGGTATGTTTTTTACATGTTCTACAATAAGCAGAAATTCATTTTATATTTTGTCTATCAAAATATGATGCTGTTATTTTTTTTTATTGACACATTCTAGACCAAATAAAATTTCAACAGGTAATTTCAATCTATAGGATATCTGTAATTATAAATTATTGTATAAAAATGGAGAGATTGTCCAAAAGTTAAGTATTTCACTTAATTTAAGAAAATCTCCATTCGTTGACACAAAGCACATTTGTTAGGAACCATATACAACCTAAAATTTGAACTTTGACAGATGTGCATAAGGATTTTTTTCAATGTTCCACTCTAGAATGTGTCAGTATTTTAAATATAAAAATAAATAACATTCTATTTTCAAAAAAAAAATCTTTTTCTTGATTCAGCATTCTTTCACTTTTATAATCCTTTTACATAAAATCACCTCACTGATAATGTGCTAACCTTTTCTACTCTCATGACATCTTTAGTTCATATTCTGAATCTCACTCAGTACGCTGAGAACATCTATAGATGTTCTGCTGTCAAAAAACTTTGTCATATAATACAAAAAAGTACATTTTTATCGAGAACAATGTGAGGAAAGGGTGCATTCGTATAGTAAATTGTATTGTGTTTATTTGTTTGTTTTGTAAAATGTAAAGGTGTATTCGTATAATAAATTGTCTTGTGTTTATTTGTTTGTTTTGTAAAATGTAAAGAGAATGATGTAAAATATATAATTAAATGATTAACAAGCATGTTTTTTGTTGTTGTTTTACGTTGTGTGTGTTGTTTGTATGTTGTGTACATATAATTATATGATAATGTTTATTGATGTACTGTGGTACAGCACACTGGATCTTATAAATGAATTGGGATTTGGTTTGTCCACGCTTGGTGGTATCTTGAGAACAAGCATCTCTCCACGTGTGGTGTCCACAGCTAGTACCACTACCACTACTACGACCACTTATTCACCTCCACCACCCGTCACAAGAGCACCCGTATTACAAAGGTACTACGAAACAAACACAGCGCACACTTTGTTGCAATATGCTGCTCGCTTATGCTTTTTTGTTGTTATTATTAGTATAAGTATGTCATTTATGCCGCAAATGCTTCTGTATTATTTCCAATGAAATATTTGCTTGTTCTTAGTTTAAAAACAGTTATAAATATGAATTTGTCTGTATTTTGAGAGACGATGAAAATTACTGAATACATGCATCAGACTGGAGCTATGAAGGAATGAACGAACATATGTCTTTTTTATCTTACTTTTTTCTCTTTATTAATACAATGAAAGACGTAAAAAACTATTTATACTATATATTTACAATGAGAAGAAAAGCAAGAAAGGACATTTGTTCATTTGTTGGTAGCTCTGGTTGTACCAGGCTATTAGAACAGAGATTAAATTTAGAAGAATGGTTTGTTAATTTTTTGACAGATGATGGATGTCAATCGACAGAACACTTTTGGAATATGGTTTTTCAAAACTTTGTCATCATTTTTATGGATGACACAAATTGATTGTACCTACATTATGGATTTAAAACTGTGATGTAAGAAATAGAATGGAATTGAACAGTTTTTAAATTTGGAACTCTCGAGAATGTTTGAAAATATGACGTATTGTTTGAAAAATGTTTTGAATTGATTATTTGTAACTTTTTTGATGATTTGGTCCCAGGAATATGTAGATATTGTACCTTTTACATCACTACGAGCTGTCAATATATCGCTTTACATATTCCATCCAATCATAAACGAATCGCATTCATACAAATTGTGCTTCATATTGTTGTTTGCTTTGTAGTTTATTTGTATTATTATTGTTCTCCCAAAAACACTTCCCGAAATTCTTCATGTTAATTAACAACAATGTCTCCTCTCTCTTCCTGTTCCAAATTAAAAACATCCCAACAATTAATAAAATAAAACATTTCGATACACATTCTACAATATATTGGCAGTGCTTTATGTTTTTGAACTCTTTTTTAATAAGTACACATGTGTTTTTGTTTTACCACAACTACTTTACAGATATAATTTTATAATAACATTATTAACACAATTTTTTGAATGATTAATTTTATGTTCTAATAAAAAAAAAATCTAACAATAATGGTGCATTTCCGTGCTTTACGTCAACGTCAGGCAGCAACCACGAGCCAAAGTTAGATTACATTGCAATAATAACTTACTGCAATTCTATGCACTACGATTTTATTTAGTGTAACCAAGTAAAGCAGTACATTGTGCAATGATAATCTGCGACTTTGAAAACGATCCCATACAAATTCGTAGTGCAATGGTATTGCCGGTGTGATGTAAGCTAATGTAGACCGCCTTTGCTGTCTGCCGTCAATGATGAGACACAGATTTGTACTTTAATTCTTTGCAGTTGAAATAATACTGTTTTGAAATAAAATTGGTCTTCAGTGATTAATTAACAACAACCAAATTTTTTATCTAATATTAATTAGATTAATTCATTCAAACTATAATTTAACAAACAAGTGAGGATTTTTATGCCGTCCTAATACAAAGGATACACAGTAATTTTAATTACATCTTTTCCAATGTCTCTTATTTATAATTTGATAGTTTTGCTGTTCACTCTTTCTCTCTCTATTTCTCTACAATCATATTTATTCAAATTCTCATGATGTAATTTGTGAGTCAAATGGTATTGTTCATTTTTTGTTTCAACAGATCTACAACGAGTGAAAGCCTTAAAGGAAATCTCGATCCTCCAACTGAAAGATCCGAAACACTTGTGACAAAACAACCTGTTGTCGTTGTTAATAACAATCGATATTCGGCTGACAGTTTGAAATCACAAAGGTTACTTTTACAAACAAGACGTAAACAGTTAAGATTATTACAAAATAGTTTGACTTCTAATAATTCTCACGAATCGCAAGCCTCTGAGAAAGTTGCACAGTTTGTACAACGCGATTCGCAACCGATAAAGACGACAGAATCGACCCAACATGATTCAGAACTCGCACAACACAACTCAAAGCCTCAACACGACAGTTCAGAATCAATACAACATAATTCACAATTACACAAATCAGAATCCACAAAAAATATTCCAGAACCCATTGATGATTCACAATTCACTCAACTCAGTTCAAACTCCAAACAACAACACATCATAGAATCAATGCAATCAAATCCAGAATCTAAACAACACAGTTCAGATTTTATTCAGTTTAACCCAGAATTTAAGTCACGTGGTGTAGAATCTGCACAACGTGAAGCTAAGCCCTTATTACGTAGAACACAATCTAAACAAATCACTTCTACAACAGAAGCTGTCACACAAGCTCCAACACAACACACAACATTCACTTCAGTCACTCTAGAGCGATCCAGTGAAGCTCCAAATGTTAACTCTATAGTCTCAGAAGTTGTAAACAATAATCCTTTAACAATTCTTACCACTACTACCGATATCCCCAGCCTTCCTGACAAAGCTAACAAAACATCAAGGTTTTTGTCTGTTTCCACAGGTTTTTCATTTAGAAAAGACAATGTAGATAATGATGAAGAGCCTAGTTATACACTTAGAGTTTATAAAACACCAGCCAGGATAGCTGTGTCTGATCAATCTCCGGAACCTGAACATAATGAAGTGCCAGAATCTGACAAAAACGCTCCTAAAACCTCATACCACATCGAAGATATCGCTGTAGAAGATGTTGTTCCTTCATCTCGGAAAACAGAGAAGAAAGAAGATGTTATAATATTAAATAATGTCATTGTATCCAGTGAGAGACCAAAACCAATAACATTTGTTGTGGAAAATTTACCAAAACCTGGTCAAAAACCCGTTGTCATACAATTGAGATCACAAACAGGTCCTAGATCACACGGACCAAGAATAGGACCACAAGACATTGTACCAATATACAATAGAGCAAGCGGTAGAGCATTCAATTCACCAAGTCAAGATACTTTTATCTATTTCAAACCGTCCCCACAATCTCGTAAAGAAATTGTCTTGAATAATCACAATATTACCGATGTCAATGGTAATAATGGTCAAAATAAACAGAAAGTTTTGAAAACTGTAATCAAACGTCCCATGACTACAACTGAAAGTGCTGTCACAAATAATGAGGATCAATCTGATAATGATGAGTCTGATACCGTTTTAGCTTTCTCTAGACAATCATCCAAATCAAACTTGTCTAAAGAGGTTAGTGACTTTGTACCTAAAGATGATGTGACACCAGATAATAACAGGAGAAGCAACAATATTGAAACATTGCCTAACACATTTTTACGTAGAAAATCGTTCAGAGAAGTATTCAATGCCAAAACAGAAAGTTCTTTGTCAAACCAACCAAACGTATCACCATTCAAGACTTTAGAAAATCTATTAAAAGAAGAGAGATTTGATAAGACAACTCCAATAAACAGATTCCAAAATAATATTGTGGCCACAACTCAAGACCCAAGAAAGGCTTTAGGTAGAAGAAACGGCCCTACACCTACGTCCTTTTCTGTTGACCAACAATTTGAAGAAGGTTATATATCATCAGTCGGTATTAAACCAAAAGAAGTATATTCAAGACTTACAACTACGAAAACTCCACCCAGATCTCGTGATGGCACAGTTTTCGGTCCTATTGCTCAGAATATAATACACAACATTTACAAGCTCTCTTCTATATCAATGACACAAAATGATGATAATGGAGCTTCAATTACTATCGGAGACTTTGATGACGATGATTCTGATACAAGCACCGAATCAAAAACAGACTCAGTTGAGAAAGTTTTTGATTCTGTTGAAGAAAATAAAGAAAGTTCTGTGGAATACAGCGAAGATAAAGAAAATAAATCTGAAGAAACCTCACAGAATTACGGCAGCGAAAAATATGAATCAAGAAGCCCAGTTAATTCTAGAAGAAATCAACAAGTTTATCAGAATAATTACGATGATGGTAAGTATAGATCCAAGGATGGATCAATTAAATATGAATCTCGTAATCAAAACCTTAATAAAGACCAATACAAAGAACAAAGTCCTGTAAGATCTAGTAGTAGTTATGAGAAATCGTCAGAGGTTTATGAAAGTGATAAATATCAATCCAAAGATCCAGTCAATTCTCGTAAATACGAATACGTTTCTAGAAATTATAATGATGATCAAAGCAAACAAGAAAATCCCGTAAGATCTAGAAATTATGTCAAACCCGCAGAAAGTTTTGTCAGTGATAAATATGATTCAAAAGATACTATTAAGTCTCGTAAATATGAACAAGTTTCTGAAAATTACGATGATAACCAATATAAACCAGAAAATCCTGCAAGATCTAGAAATTATGGAAAACCCTCAGAATCTTACGTTAATGGTAAATATGATTCTAAAGATTCTGTGAAATCTAGTAGTTTTGAACAAGACTCTGAAAATTACGACAATGAGCAGTACAAACAAGATGAGCCAGTTAGATCACGTAAGTACAGACCTACATCTCAAAATTATAACAAAGATAGAAATATCAAACAAGATTATCCCGTAAATGGTCGCACTTATCAACAAGCTTCTCGAAATTACGATAGTAATGAATACCAGCCAGAATTACCTGTTACTTCTCAAAGATATGAGAAAACTTCACAACGTTATGTAGTTGACGAACAGAGTTATGTTTATGAACCGGAAGTTCCAACGGTAATTGTAAAAGAAGAAAATAAAAATGTAGAAATACCTGAATCACATGTAGAAACACCTGTGGCTGTGGAATATGAAATTGATGGTGATGATGAATATGAAGATTATGATGCAGGAATTCCTGAAACAATCTATAATATTAAATCTTCAACTCGTCCATCGTATAAAAGCGAAACCCCGTCTACTACCAGCCAACCACGCACCTATCCCACCACTACCACAACTAAACCAACTCCTTCTCCTTCCCCAGAGACTCCAGCTCCCATCACATCAACTCCTGAGACTTTATGGAATAGAGTGACACAACGTAATCGTATCACACTCACCGAAACACCGAACCGCTCTAGAGGTGGCGATATTGTACAAAACAAATATACCACTAAATATTACGAACCTACCGACACTTTTAACGACGTTTACAAAACGTTAGACGATTTTAATTACGACGATGCGAGATCTTCGACTGAAAAAGACGTTGATGACTTTTATCCCACTGTAGTATCGACTGCACCATCACACGCTTCTATTACAACCACAACCACAACTGCAAAAACCACATCACAAACTACTCCTTCACCTGTTAAATCTTCTCCCACCCTTAGTAGATCCAATTCTTTCCGTTCCAATCCTTCCAGTTCTGTCAGAACACCTCCCTCATCTTCTCCGTCTACTACCTTATCCCCGTCTGGCCGCAAGAACCGTGTCAACAACGACATCAAGTCCAAGGCTCTCGCCAGCACTCGCAGTTATACTCCCAACAACAAATGTACCGACAACAGTTTGCAAAGCAAATGCAATAAAGATAATAATTTGCAAAGGTACACACAAACTGTTTGAGAACAAACTATAATATAATAATAATAATCTTATAACAAACACACATACACACTATATAATTATCTTTTATCGAATAGAGACACACAAAGTTATAGCGTAGTGTCGTTACGCTTATCACAGCAACTGCTAGAAGGCACGGGTGATGGTCTATGCTCAAATTAATATTAATAAATGTTACATTATACAATCCTATCTATCTTCTCTACTTCTTCTCTATACTATTTATCTATCTATCTATCAACAGATAAATTCAGCAGTAGAATACTTTATACTGTTGTGAATATCACGATACGTATTTATCAATAATAAATCACCATACACAAATAATAATAAGCATGCTATTGTGATTATAAAAAGAAAAGAAATGCACACATCTATCTGCATTCATTAATACTATATTGTCCACTTCTTGTAATGTTATCTTTTTGTAATAGTAAGCTTATCTCACAAACACATAATCAAAATGAGGACGCACATTGACATAACACACAGTACGAAAACGAGACAAAAGTTGACAACTTACATACTAACGTAAAACATTCCGAAACACAATATTACAAACACATGTGTTTTCTTTCTTTTACATGCCATTGTCGATGCTATTAAGTCGACAGTGTTGTAACTGTAAAACATATTTATAAATTAATGCATTTATCCTATTTAATTTGCACTTCCTTACCAACCAATCGTTCAGTTGAAGCATTTTTGTCAAACTGTTTATAGAACAAAAGCACTTTGTCCATTTATTGTATTATAATATTTTTGTTAATTAATAATCATTCATTATCCAATCCATCCTAAAATCATATCACCGTAGATTAGATATAATTATTATTATTACTTGATTTATCATTTTCATTTCATGTTGTATATAATATTACTAATATCATCATTGGTTACTAACACACACACCTGTATTCACAATCGCAGAATAGTTGTTATTCCCTCTATTATATCTGGCTAAATGAGCATTACTCTTAAACAGAAATAAATCAACTTTATGTTTGGCTAAAATTATATTATACTCGGCTATCAGTATTTTTGTAGAACAATTTAAAAAAAAACATATTATGGAACAATATTTATTTTGATAAAGTATAATTTTCCACAAATATTTCATTTTAGGTAGGTTGCCAGATACATAAAAAAAAAGAAAAAAAGTATAATATTGAATACTTGCGCCATGAAACAAATAGTTGTTAGAGTAAGGTTTCAGTTTAACCAGGGACAACTCTATTATTCTCAGACTAGCCATGACTAGCAAATCGGGGCTAAATATGATTTTTTGTGAGTACAGGTTTTGTTGTACAAAGTTTTACGGTTATATGTATGTGGAAGAAGGTGATTGACTTACTAACTATTTACAAGGATGGCTTTATAACGCCTTTTGGTCGAGCGTAATAATTTTTTGTTATTTACAGGGGGATTTGATTATCTTTTATATTATTATTTCTCATTCTAATAATTGTGATATCTTTACAGGACTAACACCAGAGGTCGCGGTAGTGCTCATTATTCTACAGCTATCGGAGGTGAACAAGCTGTAAATACCAACAGAGGCACTCCACCATCAGCGTAAGTGGAAGATCTTCATCATTTCTTTGTTTTAAATAATATATATACATTAATTCAAACATCAACTGATCTCCTAGCATAGATAAATATCTTTTAAAAAAAATAGATTTTCAGATTTTGAAACTCATTATTGCAATCTAATAGTAATAGTTGAACAATACAATATCCTAGTTTCAAATTGTGTATCCTTGGATTTAAAATACTTTCTTTAGGTCACAATAATGTGCAAGATGTAGACATAACATATATTTCTACTTCTTTTTCAACCACTTTGAATCTATTTTTTAACATAGGTTTCACATTTAACTTTCCACTTATTTCTGAAATTCCTTTGTCCAATTCCTGCCTACAATCTTCCTCTCATCAACAAACCATCTAGCCTGAAATCTACCAATATTTCTCGTTGGTGTTCTAGGACTTGAATATTTAGTCCGAAAATCAAGCAAAATATATTTATGAATTAATAGAAGTTTTCCAATATATTACAATAATATATAATTTCAGTAACCGTGCCCGTCCCACACTGAAACCATCCACATCTATCGTATCCAAGGCTCAAGAGTTTGTAGACATCTACCGTTTCCCTCCCAGAAGACCAGAGAATGTTTATCCAACACCACAAGTTGATAAGACAGCTGCCAAGTGCAGGAAGGATGTCTGCCTTCTACCAGATTGCTCTTGCGGAGGAAAGGATATTCCAGGTATAAAACAAAAACAATCATCTACTTAATTGCGCATAAAATAAAATAATGAGAACTGAAATATAGTATACATCCTACAAGATGAACACATACATTGAATAAGGGAGCATACGTGAGAAAATGTATGAAAGTTATGGAAGTAAAAAAATGTGCAAGAATATGAATAAGTGTCACCGGATCTATTCTGCTTATCCCAAAAAAGAAGCATCTTGATGGAATGCATTTATGTTAAATGGGTGAGGTTATTTCAAAACTTCCTTCCAACTGTCCTGATAAGAAGTTTGTAATGAAAAATATTTGCAATTAAATGGAAATTTCTTCTTCGTCTCAATATTGTTTGTGTGTGACCAAAAATTCTTGCAAATGAATGAGTATGGATGAAGAAAAATGATTTTTTTTATTTATCTTTTTTCTTAATTTGAAGATGAAAAATGTTGTCTCCTCGCATGGATTTGTGAAATCAAGCACATATAGCAAAGTTTTATTGAACAGGGTGTCTTATATACAGTTATGTCTCAGCTTTATTCTCAAATATCACTTGTCTGGAGATTAGCTATTTGAAATTTATTCCCTAATCGTAAATGCCTTACTATGCATAAGAATCTGAAGGTTTCTTCCTAGGAGAATTTCAAGAGCAACTCCAATATATGCTTCTCATTTTTCATGAACTTACAAAAGAATGTTTTACTTGTTAACATACAGTTGAGAATTAGCTTATGCTATATTTGCTAAATGACTTTAACTTGGAGAGACTTGTAAAAGAAATATGTGTTTTTATTAAAATTATGTTGATGTAAACGTAGGCAATTTACCAGTGGAAGAGGTGCCACAAATAGTTCTAATTACATTCGACGATGCTGTCAACGATCTAAACAAAGCAACCTACAGTGAATTATTTGAACGTGGACGCAAGAATCCCAATGGATGTCCCATATCGGGAACGTTCTACATTTCACACGAGTGGACAGACTACAGTCAAGTACAAAACCTTTACGCTGACGGTCATGAAATGGCATCGCACACTGTATCGTAAGTTTAATGTATACATGTTGAGATGGATGGAGCTTCTGTCGTGGAACTTCTGCTGTTGTTTAGTGTATTTTCAGTGATGGTCTGCCCACTCTACAAACATTGTCTCGCACTCTACAATATTGTGGTCTATGTGATTAACATTAATTTGTCACGTTTTTGTTGTTTTTGCATTCCTGCTATGTCATCTACATTTTCATTCATGTGTTTCTATATTATTAATAACAAAATTGTGTTTTGTATTTTTTTACAAAATTTGTATTTGCTTGTATATAATGTCTATAACTATCACAGACACCTGTGTATACTGTAAGATCAAAATAAACTTTGAATATGGCATTAGCCTATATATGATTGTATATAATGTCTATAACTATCACAGACACCTGTGTATACTGTAAGATCAAAATAAACTTTGAATATGGCATTAGCCTATATATGATTGAAAGAGTTGATGACATAGCAGCGTTCATGTTTGGTTATCTTTCGGACATTTTATTAACATGGTTATCTTTTTTCTTTTCTTTTCTCTTATCCTATCATTTCATTTCTCTTTCCTATTCTACTCCAAATCATTATTATTTTATTGTTTCATATTCACATTTTCATTATTACATTACTCGTTTTGTCTTATCCCTCCCTCTTGTTAACAACGCAACTCACACACGGTCACTCCCAATAATTTAAAATCTGTATCGCACCCTGCCTTCCCTTGTGCCGTACCTTTCCTTGAATAAACAGGTGACCTTCCAGTAGAAGAAGTGCCCCAACTGGTCCTTCTGACCTTTGACGACTCTGTGAATGACCTCAACAAAGGCCTGTACAGTGATCTCTTTGAAAAAGACAGAGTGAACCCTAACGGATGCCCCATCTTAGGAACTTTCTATGTCTCCCACGAATGGACGGATTACAGTCAAGTACAGAATCTTTATTCCACTGGTCACGAGATGGCTTCCCATACAGTCTCGTAAGTTTTTAAAATATCCACCCATATAATATACAAATCTTCATTACACGATCAAAGTGAGTCACGTAATCTTGACAAAATTTGACATCCTCAAAAATAGCCACTCGTTATGATATTATAACATTATTGAAACTATTTTGCGTCAAATAATAAGATTAAATATTTATCCAATAATATTAAACAGAAATAAATAGTTTTAGCAATGTTTTTAATATTGTAATGATCGTTAGGCTTGAGCTTGTGAAAATTTTGCTAGTTTTACGCAGCCTATTTTGAATGTGAAATGACGTAATATTATTTAATACATACTAGATAATTGTGTGTAATCATATTAATCCCAATATAAAATTAACTCCCAGTTTAAGACGACTTGATCCAAAGAGAACTCGATCAAGATGTAAAGTCCTTATTATGTTTAGAATTAAAGTATTTTAGATCAATTAATTTATAGTTTAGTATTCCCTAACAATACGATTAGATTAAGTAGATTACGGGTAAGTATCACACTTTTTATATCCATTTACAAGTTCAGCTCGTGAACTGTTGCATTTAATTTTGATACTGTACTTCTATAATAAACCATCACGGCCTATCCCACAAGTGTGGTAGCAAGTGGACTAACTGCTTGTAATAAACACGCAGATTATTCTCTCCGTGCCGAAAAAAATAAGATATTCAGAAACTGTGCTATGCATCATTGAATTCTGGAGGCTAATTTAATTGTCTTGAATGTGAAGTTTTCGAACACCTGCCTTTTACAGGACACTCGAAAACTTACAGAAAACAGTTGGAGACCTATTATCTACTAGGGTTTCCGAAATAAAAATTGATGTTACATTACATGTCGTCTTGTTAACGATGAGGCATGCTGTCTTTTTTTGGCGCGAAGAGGATAACCTATATGTTTGTTAGTTTCAGTGAAATTCAGGTTACCCCACTTGTGGAATACACCATGATGGTATTAAAGAATAAATGCTTAATAGTTAATCATTAATGAAAAAAAAAATATAATTTTGAACGAACTTTGATGTTTCCAAAGTAAGTATTTTTGGGATTCACTGTCAATTTTTAAATTGCTTTTGTATTCTTTTCTAACTAGAATATTTTTTTTACATAAAATTTAATGCAGCCGCTCTGAGCATTTTTGTTTTGTGTTGATTGTTTTTTTTTTATTTTTGTTTATTTTTTGCTTACAATAATTATAATATTAACTTTCTAGCTTATGTGATTAACAAGTAGTTTTAAAATATTAACAAAATATTTTTTTATTTCTTTTAATTTATTTTCGCCTTAATATTAATTATGTTTTTTTAAGTAGGTACACACATTTTTTATTTCCTCAGTTTTTTTCTTAAATGTTCTCATAAGTATATATTATTTTAATTTTAAATAAATAAGGGGTGTTTCATATTGTTTTTCGTTTTTGATACTCAAAAATAAAACACAAGAATTTTTTCAAACTTGTTCTAATTACTATTATGTTAAAGAGCAGGTTTTAAATTTTTATTTATGAAAAAAAACCGCTTGTAAGTGCGCACCATCCCCTTCTTCACATTCATTTAACCTGGCACTAAAATTTTCAATTACTCGCTGGAGCATCGCTCTAGGAATAGCGTTTATTTCATCTGTGATTCTTTGCTTCAAAACGTTCAGTTTGGGTGGCAATGGGTTGTAAACCTTACTTTTTAAGTAGCTCCATAGGAAAAAATCAGCAGGCGTTAAATCTGGGTTCCTTGGTGGCCAGTAGATGTCTCCTCGGCGACTTATCACTCTTTCAGGAAATAATTCTTGAAGAACAGCTAGGGAGTCATTTGTTACATGAAAAGTGGCTCCATCTTGTTGGAAAAATGTCTTGCAGTTGTAGCCAATCTGGTTTTGCATTTCTGTAGTCAAAAAAGTCCTGATCATATGCCAATATCGATCAGAATTAACTGTCTGAGCGCGACCACGGTCATCTTCAAAAAAGTAAGGGCCAATAATTCCTTGACTTGATATGGCAGCCCAAACGACAACTTTCGGCGAGTGTAATGGTTGCTGATGCAGTTTTAGTGGATTGTCGGAAGCCCAGTATCTGCAATTTTGCTTATTCACGTGGCTGTTGATGTGAAAATTCGATTCATCGGAGAACCATATGTTATTGAAACTCCTAAAACAATTTTTCATCGTCCTGCAGAATTCGACTCGTTTTATAGGATCATCGGGTTTCATTTCTTGAACAATTACAATTTTATAAGCGTGAAAATGCATATCTTTACGAATAATGTGATAAATCGTGGATCTGTTTAAATTTTAAGAAGCCGCGCGCAATCGTAGTGACAACAGACTGGCGAACGCGGTCGGCGTTCGTGCTCGTTCTCGATGTCCTTGTGCGCCCAGTTGATTTATCCGGCATTGTGTTCCCAATCTGTTGAAATTTGCGCACCCAATGCTTTATTAAATTTGCACTTGGCACATTTTTCATCGTGGTTAAATGAAAATTTGTCCTGTAGAGACGTCGAACAATAGTGCACGAATCGTTGTTTTTGTAAAACGCGCGCTGCGGTCCCGTGAAATAATTCATTACTACTAAACTAAAAAAGCCCGCCAAGCGTTTGACACCACTTCCCTCCACCCACTATCTGTATTTGGCGCGTAACGGCCAAACAAAAAACGAAAAACAATATGAGACACCCTATATATTGATTTTTCAACTTTAAATTTGTATCACTGTAAAATACAAAGAACATAAGTCAATTTTATTGCCATAAACTTTTTGAAATAACATTTCTTGTAAATTCCTTGTAAATAGATCTGAGATTATTTTTATAAATACAACTGGCCATTTAACAATTCTTGATCGTCTCAAGAGCGCGGCACCGCTAAACTGTTATTAGTTTCCATATGTCATGCATATATCAAGAGGTGTGCGGTTCGATTCCAGGTGCCAGAAAACTCCTCTTTCACAACACAAGCTTTAAGTTTACTTAAAGTGTATAAGGTTGCATTTGGGTTTAAAAGAAAAACTCAGATAAATCTTTTTAAAACACAATAAAAAAAGTATGCTCCTATTATGAGGCCAAGCCATTTCTATTTATTAATTTATATGCACACAATTCCAGACATAGCTTCGGAGAACAGTTTTCACAAAAGAAATGGAACCGTGAAGTGGGTGGACAGAGAGAAATATTAGCCGCATACGGTGGAGTTAAACTAGAAGACGTCAGAGGAATGAGAGCCCCGTTCTTGTCAGTTGGAGGCAACAAGATGTTCAAAATGTTGTACGACTCTAACTTCACATATGATTCCTCCATGCCTGTGTATGAAAACAGACCACCAAGTTGGCCATACACTTTGGACTACAAACTCTTCCACGATTGTATGATTCCGCCATGCCCCACAAAATCATATCCAGGTTAGTTTTTCCAGCTATTTTTCACAATTGAATAGTAATTATGTTGTGTATATCGATTGATAACAGCTCTCAATTGATAACTAATCGTTTTTATAAAAAAAATCATTGCTATCAAATTAACTATCCATATATCAATAGCAATAGACCTTTTTAATGAAAAATATCAACTACCAACTAAAATTAGTTATCAACCTCAGATAGTAACCAATAGTTTTTGTAAAAAGTTACATTGCTTTTGTGCTAAATATTCAGTACCACTGACAAAAGACATTTATTTACAAATGTTTGGTTACCAATCAAGGTAAGTTACTTATGGCTAAACCAGTACCTACTGTTTGAAAATTCATGTCAATCAATTTGAAATCTTTTTATCGCTTTTTTACATGGAAAGGTGTTACTTATGCCATAATGTTTATTTTAGGTGTCTGGGAAGTACCTATGGTGATGTGGCAAGACTTGAATGGTGGAAGATGTTCCATGGGAGACGCCTGCAGTAATCCACCAAATGCTGAAGGAGTTTACAAGATGTTGCTCAAGAACTTTGACAGGCATTACACAACCAACAGGTATTTACTTTCGCCTAGACCAAGCAACTCTAAACAGCCATTGTCTCCCTCATATTATAAAAACAATATATTTATGTGAAGTGCATTAGCTCAATTAATGCCAAAAATCACAGTAATGTTAAAACATTGATTTATTTTAAAAAATAGCAAAATTGTGCATTAGATGCAGAGAAATTAAAGCATTATCAATACAGATAAATTTTATTTGATTATTTCCACGTTTATTTCAGAGCTCCATTCGGCCTGTTCTACCACGCAGCTTGGTTCACCCAACCACACCATAAAGAGGGCTTCATCATGTTCCTGGACACCATCAATGCCATGAAGGACGTATTCCTGGTTACCAACTGGCAGGCCATCCAGTGGGTCAGAGATCCCACCCCACTCTCCAGAATCAACTCCTTCCAACCATTCCAGTGCAACTATCAGGTAATTTATATTATCTGGAATCAGTCCATCAGCCAAGCATTTTTCCCGAGTTATTTCTAATTGTCATTAAATTCAATATAAGTGTTTGATTAGTGTGTTGTGGACATACAGTATGTTCTCTCTAAAGTTTAACATATTGAAAATATTAATGTTCTCAATTTAAAAATATTAATATTCTTAATCTTCTTTTTATGCCATAAAAGATAATACATGCAAGATAGTTGGCAATTGTAGATGGGAAGTATTGAATAAATTTTCTTAAAAGTTCTCAAAAATCAGGACATATCCAGCGTTTTTTGTGCAATAATTGATCAAACACTACAGTTATAAATATTACTCATAATAAAATGTTTGAATAGGTAATAAAAAGGGTTTAATTTTTTTACAAAAAAAAAAACATCCATTTGTAACAATTTGTGTTTTCAAATTATTTTTAAATATTTATAATATCTTTAAATTGTGGTGTAACAGCAATCTATGTTTTTTTTTCAGGACCGTCCTAAGCGTTGCAACAATCCTAAAGTATGCAATCTGTGGCACAAATCAGGAGTAAGATACATGAGGACATGCCAACCCTGTCCCGACATCTACCCATGGACTGGAAAGACAGGCATCAGATCATCAAGAATAGACAACGAAATTGAAGAATAAGATCCTAGTTTCTATGTATACATATTATAATGATACACCTACCTTTGTATGTATAGTCTATGTACTATGCTTGTAGATCCTACACCAAAATACTCTTTATTTCAGTAGGCTATACTATTTAAATTATCGTTAATTTTTTTTAGAATAACGCTGACTTCTAAAAATACAAGGAAAACGTTGGTCAAGTTTTTTAAAACGAAGACTCGAATATAAATTCATTATTGACACATAAAAAATCCATTTTTTGGTATTATGTTTTTTTTTAGTAATAAACCACACATAAATTTCAGTTTTTTGTTGCCAAGTCATTCACTTTCATATATCGCTGGTTAACTTCAACAACCTCGTATCTAATTTTGATCAATTTTTCATTCTTAATTAACAAATTTTTTATAGGCTATAAGGAATTAAACTAATAAAATTATTCAATTAATTAGATGCAACCTTAATTGAACCTTAAGTTCACATTAACAGAAAATTAATATTTGTTGTGTAGAAAAAGTTATAGAGTTTTTAATGTCTCCTGCAAAATGGTACTTTTTTTAGATACGAGGTTGTTGAAGTTAACAAGCGATATTTGTATTGTTACCCAATATTTATTTTTGTCATATCAAAATATTTAAAACAAAACTGCTAAAATTTCAATGTTGGAATACAAATCGGTAATTATGGTAATTAATGTGTCAATATTTCACTTTATTTGTAAACTGCATTTGGAGACGTGAAACTAACGATAAATGTATTCAAAACGCAACTTATAATATAGAAATATTATTAATATTTTGTGCAATGTTTTATTTTTAATTTCAGAATTATTTTATTTTATATCTTCTAAACATAAAATTCAATCTGTCCCAAGTGATGGTCTTTGCATCCAGAGTAATTTACAACTGTTACGAAATTTCCTAGTGGTTCTTTACTCTCTTATTGATAAAAATAACATTACAACATATTTTCTCTTTTCCAATCACTAAACTCCGTTTAATAATGTGACCTAACCTATGAATTTCTAGTAGCCATCTTTTTTACCTAACCTAACCATACCCAAAAGAACTGTCATAAACTATAATACATACTTTTTCAATTTGTTTTTTTTTATGAAATGAATAAAATGGCTACAATTTTTGTACTAGTGAATTCAAGTCTATTGGACTGAGGCAATATTAAAATGTGTTTTATTTTTTATTTACCAATAATAATTTTTAGAATGTAGTATTTTTTTTTGTAATTAGTTAATTTAATATTTAGTTTAAATTAAGTGTGTGAGATTAATAACTATTTATAATAATATAGGTTGGAGAGCATAGTCGTAGTTGTGTATGTGAAATTATTTTAGTGATTAATGGAAAAATTTAATTGAGAAGCTGTGAAAATGTAGAATTTATGAATAAATTGTCTCTTGCAAATATCATAAGTTGAAATGCAATATTTTCAGGTAATATTTTGGTTCGCGACTTTACTTTTCATAAGGATTCTATACGCAGGAAAAAGCAAACGGAATTTTTAAAGAAAACTTATAGTGGTCTCTGATTTCAGAGTAAGATATATCATTTTCATATTTGTCAAAAAAAAAACCTTCTGGGAACCAAAATGTTATTTGAAATGTGTTTTTAATAAAGCCATACCTATATTTTACATTTAAATTCAAGGAAATTGATTGTTTATAAATACTAATTTTAAGAAACACAGCCGTGATATTTCTCAAGTTAAAATAGTTCATATTATGTTGTCTATAGAATATTCTTCTATTCCTTCTGAATCCAAATTTTATCCAACTGTTCTTCAAAAATATTTTGTTTAAAATATGCACAATTTGTTTTAGATTTTACAGACTTTTGTTTGCACAGAAATTCTTAAATTTTCAGAATTGGATTTATTTGTATTAATTTTGAAAGATTCTGTACTAATTAAATTTTGTTGTAATTATTTACCATTCGTAAAAAATTTAATGACTTTGTTGTTTAGGTGTTTGTCTACATCGATTTGAAAAAAAAACTGATGTAGCTAACACCAATACAACTAACAGCCTTATAGAGGTTTAACTTCTAGTTTTAATTATTATAAGTGTCCATTGGCTAACTAGCTTTAATTGTAGTTATTTAATCAATATTATTAATACAGTTTGAATAAATGAATGTTTAAAAATCATATATCTTTAAAAAAAATACTCTAATTCATAATTTGTAAACTGTAACAATATTGGCCCACCATTTACCTTTTGAATTTGCTGAAAAGTGTTGCCAGGTTTACATTGTTTGATTTTGTTCCCTAATCGTGTTCCTTTTTCAATTTTAAACTATTTCAAAATAGCAGAATGTTTAGTTCACAATTTGAAATGTATTTCTCAAACTGTATTGATAATTTTGGTTAAAAAGGAATAAGAAAAAACTTTTGTAAATATTGTTTCTCAGAAGAATACATAATAATATGATAATAATGAATAGGTAATTTATATAAAAAATACTTTTAAAAAGTTTGTTTTAAGTTTGGCTTGTTTGCACAATGTCCTCTTTTAATGTTTTTAGTAAACTTAGTATTGTGATTGTACATAAGTTGTGTGTGCATTACACTGCCAAAAGCCTATTTGAAATAATTTTAATATTATAGATTCAATATTATTATTTATACCGAAACTTTATTTTAATAATTGTGTATTAGTAAACTAGGAATAAATATCTTATTCTTCAATAACTATTATTGTTAAACTTATTTGATGTAAGACAATGTAATATTCAACACAGAACTAACTACATATTAAACTCGACATCCTAACTTCATGAAATAATTTAGAAACTCCGTGTATAAAGGTTTGTTCTTTATTCAAATACACAAATCAGAATGACAGAATGCTTATTCTGAATTTGAAATTATGTGTGTTGTTGAATGTTGCAATGTTGATAAATATATGTAGTGATTCTCTTTTGTGGAATTAGTGCCAAGATGGAAGAAAAATAAAAGCAGATAATGAATAGATACTACCAGCACTCTGAATGAATTAAATTTATATTACTGATATTAACATGCACTATTAATTTGTGCTGTTTGCCTTCTTCTATAATTACTACTTTTCTGTATTATGTATACATTCACTCGCTCTGTATTTTGCTGTCTTTTCTTTTTATTATTTCCTTTTGTAAATAATTTATAAGAAGTATTTTTACAACTTTTCTAAATTTGTACTTATCTTTGTAATCATTTTTGAAAACCCAGTGAGTGATATTAAATAAAATTCCTAAATAAATAAAATAAAATTCTGTTTTTTTTATCCCTATTCTAAATATAATTTAGGGTGGAATCTAGATTTGAAACAATTATACATAACATAATAAAAAATTCTCATGTAAGAGGTGGTCAGTAGAATGATGATATAGTTTCGGACTTTCAATAGAGAGTTATCATTTTTTTGTGTCGTAAAGGTGAAGCAAATTGGCAACAGAAACCATTTGAAAAAAGTCAATTATCTCCCTTATAGTGTCAATGAGCGCCATCCAAAAGTGCCGGGAGTACGACAGCACTTGCGATAACAGCAAGTGGAGGCTTAGGCGCGCAGAGTGGAAGGTCGCATGCACGCAACGCTCATTTTTTTTTATTCGTATTGTATAAAGTTCTGCTTAGTGGATTATTGCTTAATATAATATTAAAAAGATCCACTTAAAACAACAATTTTTTAAGCCAAAATGTTAGAATTTGAAAATAGTTCTAATGAAACTGATCACAGTTCAAGTTATGAAGAAAGTGATAATGGGAGCGACTAATAATGTTTGTGTTATTATTATTAATATCCATCTGTTTGATTTCTTGAAGGAAACACTAAAAGAATTCTGAAAGTCAGTTAATTTTCTGATATGATTTATCTTTTTTTCGAGACAAGTTTTCTTTGACATTTTAAAGAACAGATGAGAAAAAAATAGCACTTAAACGGATATACCTATATCATCTTTGATTGATATTTTATCAAAGCTACGAATAATCAAGATTAGTTTTCAGTTCGAGATGATAACTTTGATGAACCATGAAGGTATAGTACATAACTAGAACATAATTTTGAAAGTCCCGCTCTAAAATATTTTTAGTTGCCATATAAAATAAAAGTAAAAAAAATCTAATTTGTTATTCTGCAAAACAACATTTTAATAGAAAAATTAAACAGAACAATTGCATAAGTATTATTAATAAAATATTGATTGAATTCAAAACAAATATATTTTAAGTACAAAATTTATAAAAAAATTGTTTCGTTTTTTTTAATAGTCACACTATTGTCTATGGTTAAATTAACGTTCGTTCGAACTTCAAATCGAAATTATTTTGAAATTTTGACGTTTGTGAATTTGTTCTTCGAATTTATTTACGTGTTATTATGGTTATTTTATACATTTCATCAGATATTTAAAGAATTTTACTATTTAAAGTGGTTTTAAAAATTGAGTAAATTGTTATATAACTTACGCTGTGTGCAGAATGGATTTTCTTAAAAATTATAAATGTCCAAATTATTAGACGGTACAATACAATTTATTTCTGATTCTGCAATTCATGTAATTTCGCAAGTCGCCAAGGCTGTGACATACAAATTAGTTGATAGTATTGTATCGAAGTTTTCAAAAGTTCAAATAAAACCCAGACATCTAACTGTAAAGTACGTGTCCAAAATGTTTAAATGGGAAAATAATTCAGTCAGTAGTAGTGGTAACTCCGGTTCTGGAAGGTCCATTGGAGACAAGTGGAAGAGTATTATAGGAAAGATGGATGATGGACCAATGCTAGAAGATGAAGACGTGCCTCCAGAAGAATTTTATGGGTCATCACCCGAAATGAACAGATTCAAAAGTATGGATGACACTTTACTAGAAGATCTACCAAAATGGAGGGACGTTTCTGATGAAAGTTTTTTGAAAATGGAGCAAATGGTCAAGTCACCAATCAAGACTCCTCTAAAGAGAATAACAGAGAATGAAAAAGAAGTGGATATTTCTAATTTGATAATATTCAGTCCGTGTGAAACAAAGAAAAAAACTGATAAAGCTGAGGGTTTTGATATTGAAAGTTCTGTAGCTGATAATGAATATGAAACATGTGAAAGTGGAGAATCGAGGATTACTAGTGGTAGAATTACATCTCAACCTGAATCTAGTTACAATTATGTTAGTTGTGACAGTGGTGAGTCAAGAATAACAGATGCTAAAGAGTCAGTATGGGCGACAGAGCATTGTAATACTTTGGACGATGCTGATACTCTTACAACAGACACAAATAGTGAACGGAATAATAGTCAATCCTCTTCAAATACAATGAATGATTCTCTCATTTCGTCATCACGCCCATCAGAAGCTAGCGAGTCTTTAAAATTCAACGATACATTGGAAGAAATGGAACATTTACTTAAATATGGTATGAATTATATGGTCACCGACGATAAAAATATCAAAGAAAAAGAGGCCAATAAAAGTCCTGAGCCGAAACCAAACTTCTTTGAAAAATATTGCAACGATAATGAAATTATAGGTAAATTCAACCAAGGTTACAATTTTACAAATTCTCTAAGTGGTACTTCAAGTACTTCAAATATTTTAGATAATATTTGTCTTCCGAAACATAATGTAGAAAAATATAGAGATCATAAAGAGATCGAAGTTCGTTCTCCTGTTGCAAAGAAAACGACAGTCAAGAAAATACAAAAAGAAGCGACGGCAAATAAAGAAAATAAGTTCCACTTAAGATCACCGCGTTTAGTTGTCCCAACGCTAACCACAACGTCTTCGGGATATGGGAAACCTTCGCCGTTCCAAGCTCCGAAGAAAACACCCACCAAACCTAGAAAATTCTTTTATGATACTCCCCCAAAGACAACACCAAAATTGACTCCGTCCAAATCAGGCACACCACTCCAACACACTCCGTCCAATCTTACTCCATCTAAGTACACAAATATAATGAGCCCTGTTCAATATTATATCAAGAATAGTCCAGTGGTACCTAAAATACAGAATGTTAGTCCCGGAATCAACTTGTGGCATAAACAAAGTCATCGAGCACCTTCTAAAGGAAGAACTGTGGAGAGTCCTAAAGAGAATGTGGCAACACTCACAGAGAAAGCATATCAACCTCCCAAAGTTACTAAATTGGTATATTACTTTTTTTTTTATTTTTTGTCTATTCATTATCTCAATATTCATAATATTTTCACATCATCCTTTCACACAAAATGTTGCTATTTACATAAAATTGTACAATAATTATTTCTTAAACGTAATTTGTAGAAAAAAGAATGAATTTAATTAATTAGTCTTTTGTTTTTAGATTGAAACAGCTGATCAACGCCTTCCCAAGAATTTCAAAGTGGGTCTAATGGCCGAGAGTCTCCCTAAACCAATGGTCATCAAACATGAACGAAGAGAAGGGCCGAATCCATTACGTGATCAGAATGCACTGTTACGCCAACACACATACACCCTAAGTGGGGGAAGTCGGGAGAGTTATGCTCATCTAAATGTGGTCGGAGGAGATGTATCCGTATGCATTGAAAAACCAGCAATAAGGACACATACCCTGAAGTAGAACTCAAAGAAATATCTGTCAGTCACTTCTTGATGACATATTTATCGTCTGAAGTACAGATTTTCATGCTCAGATTTAATAAATTGCATTTAAAAAGGTGATATTCTGAATCAAACTGTTTTTTTATGACAATAGATGTATATGTAGATTTACAATATATCCTTGATAAAAATAATAATATTTTTTTAGTAATAGAGCATTGTGAAGGCAACGGCTTTCAGCCAACAATTATGCTCATACATTTTATTCAATTAATAATATCTGACCTTATTATTTCTTCATATGATTTTCTATATTAGATTTATCTGTTCACTTCATGAAAATATTTTTTTATGAGTAGAGAATTTGATATTTTATTTTTTATAGTTGATGCTCTTGTTTAGATTTTTGCATTCCATTACATTGTGCTTTAGTTTAAGATTTTGTAATATAATAGCTGTAGTATTGTCATTGATATTATAGAATAGTTAATATTGTCGACCAACCGTACTTGGTGGAGGTTCATTTTAAATTAATAAAAATAAAACCCTTACATTTAGTACTTCAACAGTGACTATTAATCGCGAGTCGGCTTTCAAGAGCTACAGCCCTCATCATCAGGCTAATGTAAAGTGAAGAAATTACATTCAAATATTTTTAAAGTGGTTGCCATCCAGGAGTGTTCAATATATACATAACATTTTTTATTACATTATTATTTTTTCAAATGAAAACAACTATTCCAAAATTTGAATCTTATTAATCTTGTCTTTTCTGCACTAACTTCAGAGCGGTTTCGCAAAATATATATTTTGTTGATTGTTACTTAGGTTTTATCTTTAACCTGTAAAGGAGTACCAACGCACCGGTGCGTGCAAGAAATATTATGGGATCTGGAGTACGGACGCACCGGTGCGTTTGATCCAGTAATATTTAGGTATTCCCGCCAAATTCGTCAATTTCATCATTGGTCCAATCTGTCGGATGTACTTTACCAATCACAAGAAAAAAAATCAAAAATAGGCGTGTTTAGACCTTATTTATCGCCTATACAAAATGTCACGTGACCGCCGCTTGAAATACCTAGCCGTCACTCGCGGTTGCAAACCATTTTGCTGCGTGCGTTCGTGCGCTATGGGTGTTATTTTGTGGAGTGTTTTATGGATTTTTTTTTTACTTTTTGTGCTAATTCTGGACAGCTTAATTAGTTTTTAGTACCTACATAAGTTTTTGTTAAAAACAAATAAAAATAAATACTTTTAATAATAATAAACATTCTTATGTTGAACCCATTGTTGACAATACCGGAGCAGACATGACGTATCAAAATTGTTTTTGTTATATAACTCCGTTATTATTAATTTTTGAGAGTTGGTTCCTTATAAACATTTATTCTAGGGATCATTTTCTATAACATGCGATAAAAAAATATTCAAAAAGTGAAAGTTGAATTAATTCACTCTGCCATACACTTTTATTTTTTCTTTATTCACTCACGGACAGGTTAATTAGAAATACTTTTAAATATCATGGTTGATCCATCTTTACAAGTAAATTAAGCAATTAGTTTCCCAAGTTGCTAAAATTAGGTTGAAAATACCAAATAGTTTTCTATCACATATTTTCAAAGGTATTTAAAAAGTTATAAACAGGAGTTTATCGAAGATATTTGAATTTACACAAGGTTTCCGATATTTTGTTAACCATGTCATAATTTTTTTTTGATATTTTGTTAACCGTGTGATTTATCTATATTACTTATTTTAATTTTCTGTTTTATTGTAGTATGTTTCATAATTTTGTTTTATTTTGTACAATATGTACTAAGTCCTAGTTTAAAATATTATTGTAATCAAATATAAATACATTTAAGTATCTCATGTTACTCTATATTTTATTTTTACGGATGCATTAAATTCCTGTACGCTACTCCAAGCATACAAATGTACCATCAAGATTACAGCATGATTGTTTAAGAAAAAAAATCTCTCAAAACTCCTGGCTAATAAATTCTCTTCTTTTTTGTACTAATATTGACATTTTTCCGGCAATCTTTTAGTGTCTGTCATTCCATTCCAGATTTTCTGTCAGCACTCTACTTAAACAAAGTCCATGGTACATGTGGTAAAGGTATAAAATAAAACAAGATATTATTTACAAAAAAATATTGGACAATTTAATATTAGTAATAAATACATAAATGGGATAATAGTTAAATTAAATATGGATTCACAGTTTCTCAGTAACTGGGATGTTAAAAAATCTTTGCATATTTTCAGTTTAAAACTGATTCACAATTGCCGTTTTATAAATGCGAACAGCTGCATGAATATTAAATATTATGTTGGGAATTTATAAAATGTAGCCAGTACAAAAAAAGGGTAATATCTACTTAATTTTTTTGAAATTACAGGCAAAAAATTGTCTGTTGATGCATTGAATATACAAATAAAAACTTTCAATTCCTCACAAGCTATGTAAAATATAGCATGATTGACTTATATTTGCACATTTTTTATTCTTAATACCATCTCGTTACATCCTACAAGTGAGATAAACAGTGGACCAACCACAATGTATTAAATATACAGGTCATCTCTATGTCAAAAATATCTGGTAGATATACTTTTAAATTTGGAACCCAACCAGAAACAAATTGGATTATTTTTTATCATTTCACTAGGGGCATGTTTCATAGCACCTATCCTTTAATTCTATACATTGGACAACCTTGAATAGCACATTCTTTTACATACTCAAAACACTACAATGCATATAATGGAGATTTGTATAAATGCAATATTTTTATCATTTAGAATTTGTACATAATATGCAGACAAACAAATCAAGATTAATCTTAAATTAAAAAAATATACAAAACTTATAATAATCTCTTTTTGTATAAAACACAAAATGACACCTCAGGTAACAAAATTTTATTTAATATAAAATATATTTAATTGCATTACGTATCATAGTGTTAATCATCTTTATCCAGAACAAACCTCACGGATGCAAACACTTGTATGGCAAATAATTGGATACAAACTTATGTTATAAAATCAAAAGGTTCTCTGTTTAAATTTAATGTCAATATCTGGATGTCGGAGCTGACCTACATTATGTCGAATGTTTAGAATATTTACTTATTTTTTTATTGTTTAACCGGATTTGGGTGCAGATGACAAAACCTATCAGAAAACTCGATTGGAGAACCATGTCTATACATCAGTAATTACGATCAGCCATAATGATAATAATGACGTCTCATGAAACAGTATTGTTTCGCTTGGGTTAACAAATTTCTTAACACAACATTATTTTTAACGTGCATAAAACAAGTGATATCTATAGAATACTGAAGAAAAACTTTTCTGTACAGACCGATTTTTATTCAAGAAAATTTCTTTTCACTACATCCCTTCTTTTCTAAAAGGAATGTATTTAAAAAGACAAACGGCTGGTTCCATAAAAATAAAAGAGTCTCTTTAAATATTTACCCTTTTTTCGAAATTGCGAACTTTAAATAAAAGGGAATTTTATTTTCATGAAACCGCCTGATATATAGTACACCACTTATGATCGGTTCCAATAATATATCTATCTGTTACTGTCAGCAAAAATCCTTTTTTTTATACATTAGATTTTAAGTGATAGTAATGGATGGATAGATTATTGAAAAAGACCATTAGCTGGTAAATAAATGCTGAAATAATTCATAAATGGTAACTAAATATGGCGGGTAGCTTCTTTTAAAACAAGAAGCGCACAATTTTATTAATAATAATAACTACACATTATCTAAACAAATAATAACAGTATACAGTGGAATAGTAAATCTAGGTTAGTTAACATGCGATAAGGTCTGTCTCTGAAAATGATATTATTATTATTAGTACATGACATACACAATAAATGTATTGATAAGGTGTATTTATATTTTCTTAGTGATGTTTAGTCTCTCATTTCAGTTGCTCGCTTGCTTCACAAATGATATGTTTAACGATTGCACAATGAAACTCAAAATATCAGTGTGTTCCTCAATCTGTAAGAAAAATATAAACATTTTAAATATTAAGAAACGTAACAAATGTTCTAAGCAAGACTTGGTAGAACTGTAATGTGCAAAGCACTTAAAATGGCTAATAGTTTGTAAAATAAAATTATCAGGTACCCAAAATAATTGAGAAATATATCTTCATACCCTGAAATTTTTATGAATATGAAAGCCAGCTTATTGCAGTTAAAAATATAGACTGTCTTCTCTGTGCCATAAAATCATAACTTCTCAGAAAACTCCAAGTGACACACGTCAAAACTAAATATGAAATGTCTTGAAAATGAAGTTTTACAACTTTCTTTTTGCTGGTGAAAAAAATTAATCTATTATGAAAATAGAAATATATTAAGTGGTGCTATAAAATACAAAAAATATACTCCTCTCAGCAAAGTAAGAGTTTGTAATTACCGTAAAGTAAATAAAAACATTGTTCCACATTTAACCATAAAGAACATTAATTTTACAAACCTTTTTGTTGTTAAATAAAAACTTGTACATACTAGTTTATAAACTTTTAACTTTGAGTCATATTAAATTCAGCAAACTTACGATCTTTGCCGTGGGCTTTCCACCTCCATGCCCAGCCTTGGTATCTATCCTGGCCAGCAGGGGTCTATTCTGTCTGGGGGACCCTCTCGCATTGTACTGTAACTGTGCAATGTACTTGAGGGAGTGCAGGGGCACCACACGATCATCATGATCAGCTGTCAGGACCAGAGTGGCCGGGTAAACATTACCCTCTGGCTCTTTGAGAGACATGATGTTGTGGAGAGGAGAGTATTTAATTAGATTATCAAAGTCTTGCTTATTATCAGAGCTGCCGTAGTCTGACACCCAAGCGTGGCCAATGGTGAACTTGTGGAATCTCAGCATGTCCAAAACTCTAAAAAATAAAAACAGCGCTTAGAAATGCCACAAAAATGCTTCACAACACAAGATGTGAAAATTCTTTGGCGACAAATTATATGATCAATAGCATTTTTTTACGGAACATTCTAAATGATGCATGATCCAAGGTACTCAACTACTCTCAAAACCACGAACAAATAAAGGTTCTATTTTCACCTAGAACTCCGTAGATATTTTAAAATCCAATAGTATAGATGAAGGTTTACAAGTTATACTTTTTTGAACAGGAAAATCATCAATATCTATTTACCCGACTTGTACTATAGCAGCTCCAAACAGTTCTGGGCTCTGGTTGATACACGCAGCTACAAGAAGTCCGCCGTTGGATCCTCCCTGAATGGTCAGCAATTCTGGGCGAGTGTATTTATTATCTATGAGATACCTGGCAGCGTATTGGAAGTCATCAAATACATTCTGCTTGTTGAGTAATCTGCCAGCGTTGTGCCATCTCTCACCATATTCACTAGAAATATACACATATATTTTATACACATTGTTTATTTCTCAAGATAGCATACTAACCGCATGTAATGAACACGCAAGTTGTTCAATCAGTGCCATAAAAAAAAAGATATTCAGTATTTGCAGTATAAGTCTTCACTGAATTAAAGATTTGAGTATCAAAAATTAAATCGCAAAAAAAATAATATGTATGGGGATTATGCTTACCCCCCTCCTCTGATGTTTGGTATGGCGAGTATTCCGTTCATGCTCTGAATGAAGACTAGTCTGGTAACACTGAAAGTGGGCTGGATATTTACATTGAATCCTCCATATCCATACAATAATACTGGGTTGTTGCCATCTAATTTTACACCCTGGAAAATATATTAAATAAAATATGTAACCAACAGCTACTTGATGTAAATATTTAAAACAAATACATTTATAGTCGGCAGTTCAAAAAAAATATAATTTAACATGTGACTAACCTTTTTAGAGACAATGAACATGGGTACTTTGGTTCCGTCCTTACTGTCATAGAATATTTGCTTAGCTTCGTACGAAGAAGAATCAAAATCAGGCACCGAAACTTCTCTGAACACCTGAAATATAAAATTATGTTAACATCACTTTTATTACCCTCAGAAGCACGGGGTGTTGGCGTACAGGCTATCCTGCAATAAACACCTAATTAATAATGATACTACCTAACGGACTTAATCAAAATGAAATAAGGATTGTTTAAAAGTGTTTTACTTTTATTATTTTTAAAATTTCATCCCGAACTGGGACCATAACAGTGCCGTTGTTATCATTATTTAAATTGACAATTTCTTAAGTCAAATCACGAGTATCTGAGATTTACCTTTGGTAATGGATTTGGCTGACTGAAGTCATAATGATAAATGATTCCTGGAGTCATGAATGACACAAATTGATAGAATATCTCTGTGTGCTTCTTCTTTCCGGAGAAACCAACGATAGAACCTGCATCCAGGGGCAAAGTCTTGATGTACTCGGCAGTCTCCAGGGAGTACAGTTGTAGAATACTCTGGAAAATAAAAGTACTACTACTACTACTATACCATCACGGCATATCCCACAAGTGGGGTAGCCAGCAGATCAGCTGTATGTAAGAAACATACAAACTGGAAAATAAAAGTAAAATCAACATTTAAATCAAAGAGTCCTTCACCTAACTTGCTGTTCAAAAGCACTGTACCGAATGCACAAGGCACTAAGTTACATTCAATATTTAGGAAAGATAATTGTAGAAGTTTTTGTAGAGATAATGTAAAGCCTCAAGCATATCTATAAAACGGCTTATATTAAGCAATGAGGCATGCATCTCATCGAGAATGATGGATGATCTCACTTGGCAATGTTTCAAATTAGATCATTCGTACATAATTGCCCAGAGTTGCTTGGTTTAGTGAACTTGCGCATCCCGAGCCGTAGCACCAGAAGTCAGGTATTGTTCTATGCTACGGGATCATCGTCCAACTATAGCTATTATTCATGGATGAATCGACTCCATGTAATAGGGAATAATTACTGTGAAGTTGATATCTTCAATGACTCGGAGTACACCATGAGGAAATGTGCTGTGGGTGGATTTATTCAAAAGTACATGCTTTCTGTTGAGAACATCCAGTAGTTTCTATTGTCATGTTGTATTTATTGTCTCTTATATGTTGATTATGTTTGTTCCAAGTATATTGTTTTTTTTTAAAGTTATTCTACTCCAAAGGCTATTTAGCCATTTATTTTGTTAATAAATAAATAAATAATACTATAATATCAGAGTTTTCAGAATATAATGTAAAGAAATTACTCAATTGGCATGAAATTGCTTTTAATAGACGAGTCAACTTTTCCCTATATTCTCATAAAGATTGTTAAATATCTCAAAAAACAGAAAAGTAATTGCATGAGTAATGTTAGTAATGTTTTACCTTAACATCTTGTATGTAACTAATGACCAAGTAATTATTATTCACACAGGCAGCCCAGTCTAATACATTTGTGGGATGTTCCTGAAATATTATAATAAATTAACAACACAAATAATTCATTAGCAAAACAAACATAACACGATAACTGTAACGCAAGTAGCAAGTACATTTCAATGATAAGATAAAGAAAATATGTATATTCAGTCAGTAAATAAATCACAAGAGGTTTATTGAAACAGAGTGACACTCACAGCTATTAAGGTAGTCCAATTCTCTTCTTGAGGATTCTCCAAGTCTATGGTGATCAGTCTATAATTGGGGGCATTCTTATTCGTCCTGAAGACACATTTGGATCCTTCATTTGTTATATACTGAAAACAAAAAAGTATTCTTTTTGATAAAGGATTATGATCATTGCTTTTCATTTTCTGTCATGAAATTCATTTGATTCCTTACGGATACTAGATTCTATTTTTTTTAGAAGTAGCTCATCTTTATACAATACAATATTAATTAAATATTTTTTTACCTCAAAATCAGCCTCAAACTTAAACACAAACTGTGTGATCTCCAATTTTCCTGTAATTTCCGGCGTAGTGGACAGATCAGCAAAGAAGAGAAGATTGTCTCTGCAGTCCTTCACGGGGGCTATTATCAGGTATCTGCCGCAGTCACTCACCTCAGCACCACTGCAAACATTAAAGTCATTTACAAATAAGCCATAATAGTACAATCATCCGTCACCTTTTTGGAAGAAACTTTTATCATTCGGAAAGATAGAACATGACTCGATTTTTTTCTGTAAAAAATTAATCTATTATGAAAATAGAAATATAGTTGTATTCCTAAAACGTCACGTACAAGAAATTTAATATCGGTCTATTCTGACACTTGAAAACTGACAGAAAAGAGTAGAAAGCCTATTTTTTCCCAGACACTCACGGGATCTGTACATTGATTGTATTTTATTTGAATACATTTTGGAGTAAAATTTTTTGTAATCAATATAGAATAAAAGATAAATAAATAAATTATACAGATGTAAGGTATTAGTTTAAAAATATATGTATCTGGGTTTTTGTCATAAACTCAAAAACAACATTATACACCTTTCACAGCAAGGTATTTGGAAACAAATAAATATTTTCCATCTGTTTATATTGGATTAGTTATTAACTTACATTCTCCAATAAGGCTCCTCTGGGAACTCTACTACAAGAATATCCTTAGACTGTGGTGTGTTAATGATGTGGTAGTACAGCTTGTGGTCCTTGTTGGCCGCTGTCTCTGAGCCGTCACTCTTGCCCTCGTGATCTGGATATCTTCCATAGAACACACCCTTATTGTCTTTACTCCACGACAAAGACAAAAATTTAACTTTCTCCAATACTTCTGGAAAATCTTCCCCTGGAATTTTTTTATTTTTCATTAACTTAAGTTCAAATTTTGTTCATTATATACATGTCTAATTCTAAAACTAGGTCGTCAATTTCATTGTCATTTTTTACCAAGGTTTTTTAAACAATTTTTATAAGAATTAAACTTTTTTTTTCAGGAACACATTTTCCACACAAAACAGATAGGCAAGATCAACTCACCTGTCTCCACATTTTTAAAATGAATTGTGATCCAGTCCGAGCCACTGGCACTTAAACCGTAAGCATAGATGCTTCCATCTTCAGAGAATACTGATCCAGACAAAGCCACAGTCCCATCTTCAGATAAAGTATTAGGATCCAAGAACACTTTAGCTTCGCCGTCGAGTGAATCTTGTACATACAAGACACTGGAATAAAGTAATTAAGAATAAATAAAAAAAAACTAAGAGAAACACATACATTTTTTTAGTATAAAGTACACTATTAAGTTTGTCAATTATTTTGGCACAAACCGTCCAATAAAGGATGCATTGCCACAAATTGAATAGTAATAATTAAGAGTGAGGAATGAATGAGTATATTAAAAGAATGTGAAAGGAATATTGTGAGTAGAATGCAGATAAATAAGTTACCGTGATTTGGACATGCAGAGCAAATAGATGTTACCGTGATTTGGACATGCAGATAAATAAGTTACCGTGATTTAGACATGCAGAGCAAATAGATGATGAAAGTGTATTTGTCTGAATGAAGGAGTGTAAGAAAATGACTTGACCATGTGGATCAAATTCCGGAAGACGGCCACATACTAAGAAAAAGAAATTGGCGGGCATGCATGAAAAATTTTATGAATGTGGAAGAAGCAAAAGATGTACGTAAGAATATATTAAATTGATGTTCTATTTTTTGTAACTGAATAATTCTTAAGGCTGTAATTTTTCAAGTGGCCTTTCTGGTTTGTGATAATACATGGAGAAAACAAGGCACTTCCAATCAGGAGGAATTTGTGCTGATTGAGTAACTCTTTCCATAATGTTTGATATATTTCAGAATGTAAATTACAATTAATGATAAAAACATAAAATATTAATATCATTTCAACACATAAAATTGTATTTATTTATTGAAAACAATCAAACACCAACAGGCACATCATATACATATGTCTAATATACCTTTGATTTTGAAGTCCAGTGTTCATAAAAAAGAAATATTTATTGCCCCTCTTGAAAGGGCAGGAATATTTGGTGTAGTTCCACAACTGTAAAAGCCTCGAATTGATATCCGCCTTGTGGGGGCACCCGTCCAGGTATGGGCGGGTCACAGCATTCTGAGCGTCCACAAAAGCGGCAGTTTCATTGGCATCAGGCTCCTCTAACCATCTGTAGGGATCTGCAATCTATACATTTAAAAAAATATGAGATCTCATTTAATACAGGTATCTATTAACAGTATTTTTTACAGGTACCTATCAAAAAATAGTGGCAATATTCATCATTATGTCAGATTATCATTAGAATATGCACGGAATGAGGACGTTAGAAGAATAAGCGGATACAAGAGGAGGTTGCGGATAGAATGCGCATAAATAAGTTACGATGTACAGGACATGTGGAGCGTATGGGTGATGAAAAGATGACGAATAGGATGTATCTGTCTGAAACAAGGAGTGTGAGAAAGTACTAGGGATGCGGAGTAATTGGATTTATATTTAATTTTTGAATTCATAACCCCGTGGAGTCCTCGGTAAAGAATTGATCTCCCACTATTTTTCTATAAGCTTTTGAGTGTCATGTGAAAGGCAGGTGTTCGTAAAGCTGTATTACACAATTAACATCCACAATTCAGCACTGAGGCACGCTTTACGACCTATCTCGAATGTCTTGGTTTTTATTGGCACAGAAAGAGGAGTATTTGCATATTTATTTCCAGCAGTTAGTCAGCTGACTACATCACAAATGAGATATATCGTAATGGTACAGTAAAGCATTATTTTTTTAAATACCTTTGTTCCATGGTAATCATCAACAACTGTCTCATCTCTGCGTGCTTCGGGATATTCAAAACTCATATTGAGGGCTGGAGTTGTATTAGAAGGAAGGGTGAATCTATCTACGATGAACTGAAATATATAAACGAAAAATAATATAAAACACTGCAAGATAACCATTTAAAAACAATTTTAAAGCAATTTAACTACTAACAAGTAACAGATAAACAAATAACTCTTGTGTGAAATTATTAATCAAAACGTTGGGAAACATAATACAACAATTACTTAAGAAACTGAAGAGAAAGTTTGGGATATCTGAATATACTGTAAGCTAATATTTTTAGATAATACACCGATTAAATAAGCACAAAATTTACGTAGCAGCAATGTCTGATTTATAAAAACAATAATATATTATAAAACAATTGTAACATTTCAAATCTGGAATATATTTAAAGAGAGATTTGAGTAAATACGCTACACAAAAAACACCTGACTAGGTTATCTATGTTTAATTAATAATGGGTTACACAATTTTTTGAACTTACAGGTGGACTTGAATGAAATTGTGAGTGACGATTAAACAGAGTTTTCGTCTGTAACAATTGTGCAGCAGATTTTCTTGGTAAATAATGACAAGCTAATATTGAAATGACACGAAGAGACGATTTTTCGACAGCAAACATAATTTGAGACTTTTGTCGGATCATAGACAATATTACAAAAACAAAAAGTGAAAGTAAATTCATGTTGTCTATTGCACCCTAAAGTTTAATTTACACGACATAAAAGTAATAAATCTGCAAATATATTATTTTTCGTTTCGAAATCAACAACATAAACGAAATCTTAGTGTAGACTCCATAACAGTTTAAAATAAACTAAAATTGTTTGCTTAGTTTTTAGTTTTATAAGTTAATTATAAGGATCAGTGAGCATATTAACGTTGTGTCGCATTAAAACACCATTAACTCATCAACTTGATTTACGATTATGGGCCGTTCTTAGGTAGTAATGTAGATAATAATAATTAAAGAATACAATACACAATAAATGTCTGCAAACATCGTTTTTTTTCCTAATACGCAAATATCAATTACACAAATTCAACCGTTGAATTTTAATATTTCTTCAATATTTGGGTAATTATAAGTAAACTATTTTGGTCCACAATCTATAAAATGTTCCATTGTTGCTGTTTTTTTCTAATCGACTGTTTGTTCTTTGAATAAATAAATATTAAAATTTAAGTAGTTAGATATGGAAATAGCGTTCACTGCGCTCACCCCTGGTAACCACTCTCAGATTTTTGTGGGTATCCGTTCGTAAAAAAATAATTTTGCCGTTGTATTACATCCTTCATTATTGTTCATTACTAATTCGATGGGAGTAGTTTGTACAAATAATATAAAAATGTATTGTTCGATTTTGTATGATTAAATGTAACTACAATTCGAAGAAAAACGAATAGCAAGAAAAATGTATAAATTATTACGCAATTTTGAACTAATTGGAAAAACCATTAAATTAACATGAGGTTAAAATAATATTAGGGTACTAAACTTGATATAATTAACACAATATTTAGACAAATCAGTGGCGCAGATGTTAGTACAAAAAATAGGATTAAGATTTGGGACGAACTTTAAGAAATATGCTTATCATAAGGAATTTGTAATCCTAAGGGAAATGCCAGGAAAAGTTAAGAAATTATAAAATTATCTTAATATTAAGAATGGACTTCCCCCAATCTGACACTGATATTATGTAGGGAGGAAATGTTTTTAGTGTAGACAAAATAAAAACAATTCATTCTTTCAACCACTATACCTACTATGTATCCTCACGCCATATCCCAAGTGGGGTAGGCGGAAAGAACGGAATGTTGTATAGATCTATCCTTACATGTTAATATGTACTTTTTTCGCTCCTACATTCATTATCGACTTTTTTCACTCAACACGCGACCGTCTTTGAGAATTCGATCCACGTGGTTCTCAGACGCCTGCACTTCCTCATACCCCTTCTTTCAGACAAGTACATAATATCCTCTTGTCATCCATGCTTTCCACATGTCCAAACCATCGTAAGTTCTTTCAATTACGTTTTTTTATTACTTTGAGAAGCGCCTTTTACTTTATTTGGACTACCTTATCAATGTTTTTTTAATTAATATTTTTCATTTAACTGTAGATATTGTGACTGAGTTATAAATGAATGAGAACCGTTACTGTTTCTAAGACCATGTTAAACTGTTTTTTAATAAGGAAACAGCCAAGTCCATTATTCATTAGTTGTGGTTAGGTACTTAACTACTGTACAATAATATGTCTTCTTTATTACTATTTACAACTGAACCCATTAAAACATTTATTTGATACTTATTACTTCACTACAATCATGTGAGTCAGGGATTCATCACAATATGTTCTATAAATCAGTGGTCCACAAACTTTTATTGAAATGGTCATATAAATATTATTTATAGTTCAGCATCAAGCATCAAACAAGTAAGAGAATTCGTGTACTTGGGCAGCAGAATAAACCAGGACGGACGCTCCAAATCAGAAATTGTGAGCAGAATAAACCAGGCACGAATTGCCTTTAACAAAAAATCCAAAATATTAGAATCCCCTAATATTGATCTAAGCGTGAGGAAGAATCTCACTAAAGCCTTTGTGTGGAGCATTCTGCTATATGGGTGCGAGACGTGGACCATCAGTAAGAGGGAAAGCGGACGGTTAGCGGCATTTGAAATGTGGTGCTATAGACGCATGCTGAAGATTCATTGGTCGGAACACGTCGAAAACGAAGAAGTGTTAACCAGGGTTGGCGAAAAAAGGCAACTCCTCAAAAGAATCTGCCAACAACGAGCTAATTGGATTGGCCACAACATCAGGCACCCAGGACTGCTCATCGCAATCGCAGAGGGCAGGACCGAAGGCACAAATGGCAGAGGTCGACCGAGAGACACCTATATGGACCAACTGAAGAGGGACATGAGCTGTGGCTCATATATGGAGTTGAAGAGACTGGCTGAGAATAGGGAGGAGTGGAGAAATAAGTCAAAACTCGTTGCAGACCAATCCAATGGATTGTAACTCATTATATTATATAGTTCAGCAGACCAATTCTTTATATTTTCTTCCTTCTTCTCTTATTACTTGTGAGCTCTATTTATAACATATTTATATTGTTTCTAGTTTTATTTTATACATGATGTAGTTTTTCTTTTTAATATAATATTACTGTACTCTATGGTTTTTCTGTACATATTTTTTCAGGTTGGCTGGAAGAAACACACCTTGTTTTTTTTTTGTAAACAGCTTGTATGCTACATTACATTGATATAAATTAATAGTCTTATTTAATTATTATTTTCAGTCACAGCCACACAGTATTCCAAACTCACATTTTGAAAAATGTAGATCAGACTTACAGACTAAAAAGTTTGTAGATATCCCGAATTTGAGGTTTTGGGTCAATATTTAAAAACTGAGGGGCCTTTTTTGTAGGTCTCAGGTTGCCAAACTCAGTGCAACTGGCTGGTTTTTTCTTCAGGTCTCAACTTACAGACTTTGGTGTGATTTTCCCTTATACCCAAGTTCGATATCTGCCCAGAGCAAAATGAAGAATGTAATTTTTCAGTCTGGGTGTTTCATATTTTTTTGTTCTGTTTTGTTATATTTTATGTTTGTTAAAGGCATTAGCCGTTTATTTAATAAATAAATATGTATGTTTGGTAGAGTGTATACCTTATAAATAAATAAATATATCGCCACATTAGTACCAATAATATAATATTCATATCTAGTTTAGGATCAGCTTGATCTGTTCATGCATGTCAATAATTATTTATTTCGAAATATGACACAATATTTAACAATGATAAGAATAGGTAAATAAAATTAATATTTTGATAGTTAATTTTAACTCCAGATGCTGGCATTGGGGGTTGAGTTGTGCTACATATATATTATTACATTATGGACGCTTATTTGATTTAGTTTGTCACTCTGTTTTCCAAAACTTTTTCTTTAGGTTCTTCACAAACAATACAATGTTTTTCAGCAATTTTATCTCTTCTGGTAATACAATATACATCAGTAAAGCAGAGTGGAGAAAACCATATCTCCCTGCCTACCCCACTTGGAATACAATAACATAATGAGGCTGCTTGTTAATTGTTGCTTACAGCTTATTATATTGAAGAAAAATAGAAACAAAGGAGTTTGGAGGGTGTTATGCAATATGAAAAAAAGTGCGTTTTACTTATAAGTATAGAATATTTTTATTAGGTATAAAAGTTATACTATAATATAAGGTACAATTTCTTTTTTATAACATGCTGAAAAATAGCACATAGAAAAGAAAAATATTCATAAATTTTATAAAAATATTCATAAAGTACCTAGTAGAAAGATTTGATATAACAAAATATCTCTTTTACAAAATGATATCTGTCAGTGACATTCTAAATTTGAATTAGTTCCGGACTGATTCTGAATTTAAAAAGTATGGTATTCAAAATAGTTTATATGCAAAATGGAGTATTGTATGCGGCAAGCATACAGAATGTATAGGCTAAATTGAGTTAAATAAGAGAATTATATTTATAAAAATTACACTACAGATCTTAAATCTAATAATACGTTCATAAACTGCCCATTTGTTTCATATTGGGCGACTTAAACTGAAATCTATTTCGAGAATGTATAGGAAATCTTTAAATGTATATTTAACATTTGGTTTATCATACTAAAAATTAAATTCGAGTCACTCTCTAGTTGAAAATTCTTGGTTCATATAGCTTTAATTGCACGCCAATTAAATATAAAAAATATTATCAATAACGAAACAGACACACGCAAACACTAATTCAATAGTCACACAAATTACAAAAATAACACATTACATAGATTTTTTAGAATACAGGATTCTTTCGAGATATTTGGAGTTATTTTTAAAACAGGCGTAGCTACCTGTAATAACGAGTCTTTCAAAATCTTTAATTTTTTACGAATATTAAGTAATTTACCTTTGAAAATGATATAAAAATGTTAATATATTCGAGTTCAATGATACTAATTATTTAAATAAACACATATATTACATGTCAAAAAAAAGAAGAAAACCAACACAAATTAAATTAGTAGTAATCTACTTTCAGAACAATTTTTTATAATCATTTGTAAAATTTTATTGTCAAAATGAATTTGCCATTTAGTCATAACACAGTGACAGGGATAATCTAATGAGTAGTTTAGTGTCATACCCAGTGATGTAAACTCAAACTTTGAAAGACATAGATCAGTCTTTCACTATATAAAAGTTCACTTGGAAAAAAGTTTGTAGATGTCATTTCACACGTGAAATAGAGCAACACTTCACATCTAAAATTTAGCATCGAACCTGTTTGCCTGGTTTCACACCTGCTAAGTGCAAAATGCAATTATTAAATTTAGAATTATACCCCATGATACGGCACATGGAATAATTTAGTGTCACCATTTATATTTTCCATGAGCAACAGCAAGTACGACACTAAAATTACTCTCCAAATTGCCCATCCTTGATGTTGTTAGTGAACAACCATGGCTAAAATTTAATAAACTCAAATTTTGAATACGTCAAAGATACTGATTAACATATTAATCAATAGCAATAATTTGTAAACGAGATATAATAGTTGTAGTTCAATTACATTACATAAAACTCTGAAATAGAAATATTTATATGAATACACGTCAACTTAAACATATGAGACATCATCTCTTAGTTATCACACATTTCAGGAAACAAACTTTGGCAATGAAAACTATTAACATGATATTCAAAATAGATGAGAATCAAGCATCAATTGCTTCAACAATATATGTTTAGTTTAAGTAGTGGTTTTGTCATTTTAAAAAGTATCTTAATTACATTTTAAATATGACAAATATCTAAATAATAAAAACAGTCAAAGTTAGAATTTGAAAATATGCAATAACAGAAATTTGGTACTAGTTAATTATTAACTTTATTAAGGTTTCGTATACTAGATACAAATAGTAAATGGACTGATTTCTAAGAATGAATTTCATATGGTCAGGTTCATCAAAGTACATGTTTAATTCGTCAATATGGAATTCTCATAAAAATTCAATAACCCAACCAGGGGTTTGGTGTTTTAGACATTCTAACAATATCATGAAGTTAAAATTGCCATAAGATGTTTCCTATAATTTTATTTATTTCAGAAAAATGATGGCCGCGTCATTAAAAGTCTGCGTCCAGTGTGAAGACGTTGTCATTCTGGTTGGCCATCACTCCCCACTTCTGGTATTCTCCAACTTTCTTCTCAAAGAAGTTTGTTTTACCTTCCAGTGAGATCATGTCCATGAAACTAAAGGGATTCTTTGATCCATAATGCTGAAATGAGAAAAAAAAAAATAATAATTCTGTCAAAACACTGGACAAGATCTACAGAGCAAACAAGTCCTGCTTCTACAAAGAGCTTTTTAATGTCGCAGGATTCTTGGAATCGGCTCCCTGAGGATCACCGGAAGTCTATAACAACATTTAAGAGCAAACTGAAGACGTCACTCTTCCAACAAAGCTTCCTGTGCCCTCGAGATGAATGCTTTATCGAACAGCCCATAAATCATCTATTATGATCTTTATCATAACTTTTGGTAAGTATATATTTTCTTGATCATATGAGAAGTTTTCCACACAAATCTCTTAAAATTTAAGCATGGTGGAAAATTCCTCAGTATAATCTTGGAGTACCTAAACATTTTTTACAGACCAAACAAATATCTCTTAAGATAAAAAAAAGCATAATGGGTCGAACAGCGGTTAGTAAAACAATAATTTTATCAGGCAAAGATCACCGAAATTTTGCATTTTTGATTAAAATTGCATTAGAAAGAAAATACATCTAAATGCGAAATCCACATTTTCAAATATTCAATTCATAGAAATAAATAATAATAATAATAATTTTATTTACCAAAAAAAATATTTACAGAACAGAGTATAACAATTTTTCACTATTTAAATTCACATTTATGAACTCAATATTACCTCACTGGATTTGCACCCGTATCGAGGTTAAACGAAATAAAACGCTTGTTTAATTTATTTCGATATGGAATTCTACTACCTAAACACCGACACAGTGAATATATTCAATTCATAAATGTGTGGCCCAAAATGATAGCTCACACTGTCCTATGCAGCCCTTGGACCAGAAAAGTGTGACAACCGTTGATCTAAGCCATGTATGTATTTCCTTACTAGCTAATTTACTATGAATATTGATTTGAAATTTACATACCTTATCACAGCCCAAGTCTACAAGTAATCTGTCCGCTACAAACTCTATGTACTGTCCCATAAGTGTGCAGTTCATTCCAAGCAAACTGACCGGCAGAGCGTCTGTTAAGAATTCTAGTTCAATCGTTACCGCATCAGTGACAATTTCCAAAACTCTCTCTTTAGTCGGTTTTTGTACTAAATGTTTAAACATTAGGCAGGCAAAGTCACAATGAAGTCCTTCGTCACGAGATATAAGTTCGTTACTAAATGTTAATCCAGGCATGAGTCCACGCTTTTTGAGCCAGAATATCGATGCAAAACTTCCAGAAAAGAATATACCTTCGACTGCGGCAAAAGCGACTATTCTTTCTCCGAAAGACGCTGTTGCACTGCCGATCCATTTCAGAGCCCAGTCAGCCTTCTTCTTAACACAAGGAAGTGTCTCAATGGCATTAAATAAGAATTCTTTTTCTTTGGGATCTCTGATGTACGTTTCAATAAGCAGTGAATACATTTCTGAATGAACATTCTCCATGGCAATCTGGAATCCGTAGAAGCATCTGGCTTCTGTCACTTGTACTTCTTGCGAGAATCTTTCAACAAGATTTTCATTCACAATACCGTCTGATGCAGCGAAGAAAGCCAAAACATGTGATATGAAATGGCGTTCTGAGTCATTTAGTTGCTCCCAGTGAGCCATGTCCTGAAAAAGAATAAAAGATCTCTGGTCAACTCCAAGAAATTAATATCGTCTCCATTGATGATGATGGCAGACAACATGACCGTGAGCATTGACATGGCACTGAAAGTATAGGATGAATAGAAATGTTCTCTTTTGATGAACAGCTTTGACCCTGACACTGGACGATCATCCAAAGTGAAGCAGTATGAATGCTATAGACATTTCATACAATTATTTTTATAAAGTACCTACACATTTCTTTTCTATATATTTTCTTCTTACCTTTGATAGATCTACTTCTTCCACAGTCCAGAAGGACGCTTCCGCTTTCTTGTACATTTGCCAGATGTCATGGTACTGGATGGGGAAAATGACAAACCTCCTGGGGTTCTCTCTCAATAATGGCTCCAACTGAGGATCAAATGCCTTCATCTCACTTTCAGTGATGTCTTTCTTGGTCTCTTCCATGACGACATCTCCATTTGACTCTTTTAGGACCTTCTGGACCTTTTTTGGTGACTGAAAATTTTTCAAATTTATTTTCAATTACAGTATCTTCTACAATTGGGTATGATGGGGGTTAGTAAAAAAAACTTAACATTGATAATATTGTATTGGGGAGAAAAGCATTTATTGAAATATTAATTGTAAAGAACGCATTGCATAAAAGTGGAATACATTTGTAATTTTATTACTAATAACAAAATGAAGTAATGAAGAATAAATTTATTTCCTCAAGGAAAGCTTTTTAAACAATCTGTATTTTATTGCAAACTACTGAATTAATTTTTGTTGTAGAATAGCACCTCGGCTGGCATTGAATATTCTTAGGTGGAGGAGTGCTATCTCCAAAACGTGGTTCAATAGTCGCTTGATTTTTTTAGCTTCTATCATTTGTTGGCTTGAAATTTCTATTATTTTTTTGTGCAGCTGTTCTGCTCCCTTGACGGCAGAAGGCAAAGAGCTTTCTTCAATTTACATGGCAATATCCTGACCCATGCATTTAAGTTTAGACTTTGTGTGATAATGGTCTGGAGGCACAGTGTCTTGAGAAAGCAAGTTGAAAATGTTTCTGTGCTTACATCGGACAAAGACAATTGTACAAAACCACACGAATTATTGAGACTATGGTTGTTCCAACAAAAAAAAAAACGTAAATTTTAGACTGATATGCTTCTAAAATTCTTTTACAGGAAACTCAGACTTACACAAAACAAGTCTTATTCTATTTGGGAGATAACACATTTTTTCCACATCCATCATTTTTAAATAATAACTTTTTAACTGAAAAAAATTTTCAAGACAGATAATAAAAGGACTTTGGATACAATCGTTTGCAATTCTCTGAAAGTAATATGAAAAGTTGTACAAGTTTCCCCCAGATTATTTTCTCATAAATTTTTGGAAGCCCTTATATATTTATTAATATATGAACATGTTAGAAATAGGGAACGCAATCTATATCTCGCGAGATCTCGAGTAATTTTTCGAGATTTAATCTCGAAGCCAGGTAATCTCGTTTTTAAAATATCGATCGAGATCACAATCGATATCGAGATTGAGCGCGCATGAAAAATGTACGTATTATTCAAATATTGTTTACTTAGCTTTCTCCAGTAAATATGATAATTAACTTAACTAATTACTATTAAAACATTAGATAGTTAACCAAGGGAAATAATTATAAAATGAGTTTAATTCACAATGTATTTAAATTATCACTTGATATTTATATGTAGATCTGCGACCGGTTTCGATACGCTAGTACCATTCACGAGCAGAATATAAACTGAGTGCAAAAACAAAAGAAAGGGTTCGTTAGAGAGTTATGTGTGGCTAGTGGGTAGTGGGGTGGGGGTGGAAGTATTATTAGAAAAAGATTGGAGGTGGGAGGAATCAGGGAAAGAAAACATTGAAAGTAGGGGAGATTTTTGTGGTGCTATTATTTTATTAACCAAATTATGACCGGAGTTAATCGCTTTATTAATTTCTAATGTTTCAGATGCTAATAAGTTAAAATAATTATTTAAATTTGTATGACTAAAGGATACATTGCTTCTATTATGTGTATGGTCGTATTCAATTAGGTGATTAGCGAATTCCGAAAAGTTATTATTATTTAAACAAAGTTCGTGTTCCCTGATTCTTGTTTTAAAATTCCGCTTAGTCATACCTATGTATTTTGCAGTGCAATCATTACACTTGAGTGTATATATTCCACTTTTATTGATGGCAGGTGTACGGTCCTTATTGTTTAATAATCCTTTTATCTTGCTGGAGGTATAAAAAGCCGGTGTTATAGAACTAGGTAACGATTTGCATGTTTTCTTTGTGACATCTCCAAGATACAAGAACTTTCTATATATTTTCTTATTCTGATGATTATTATTTTCTATTCCGTTGTATATATATTTATGTAAAATTATTTTATTTTGTTTTTTGCGGATTAAGTTATCAATCATATCCGGGTTGTATAAATTATTAAAGGCGATTTGTTTAATAACATTGATTTCATTATTATAATCCGCTTTATTGAGAGGAACCTTGATTAATCTATTAGTCATTGAATGGAAAGCAGCAAGTTTATGCGAAGGAGGATGTTGTGAGTTAGCCGGTATTACTGTATCTGTGTGGGTAGGCTTACGATAAATTTTAAAATTACATTTGGATTCTATTAAAGAAATGTTTAAATCTAAAAAGTTTAAAGTATTATCATGATTATGTTCTAAAGTGAATTTTATATTTGGATTAATTGCATTAATATGATTTAAAAAAGTATTCAATTGTCTGTTTGTTCCTGTCCAAATTACGAAAATATCATCTACATATCTATACCATACAAAAATATTAGACAAATGGGAAAGTCCAGATTCGAATAATGTGTTTTCAAAATGATTCATAAATATCTCGGAAAAAAGTGGCGACGTTGGACAACCCATAGCTAATCCTTTAGATTGTGTATAAAAGTTGTTGTTAAAACAAAAATAATTTTGACTTAAGCACACTTCAACCAATCTGGACATTTCCTTTACAATAGTCTTATCAAGATTTGATTTATTAATGGTGTCTAAAATTATATCTTTACAATGATCTGTAGGTATACTAGGAAATAGATTGACTACATCCAGTGAAATTAACTTACTATTAGGGGGTATAAGCAGATCTACATATAAATATCAATTGATAATTTAAATACATTGTGAATTAAACTCATTTTCTAATCATGTCGCGTAATTATCACATAGTGAATGCCAAAAACATCGAAAATATTGGAAATAATTATGTCTAAGAACAACTCAAGCAGAGTGTATATGGACGTAACTACAAGTATATTTAATCGAATGCTGAGCTTGAGGAGAAAGATTTGTTAAGGTCGGTAGAAAAAGATGGATAATACAGAATCAGATAGAGATGGTGGAAGTGATGAAGAGGATGACAACGATGACTATGGATTTCGTTTTTCATTTCCATCAAGGCAAGTAGATTTGGCTTTGGAATATTGATTAATTATATCAAAACTTAGAAAACTCATCAAGTTTTTTTAAGAACTCGCCGACAAAGAATGATGTCCTACAGCCTTATATCTAGGAAGAAGTAGGAAAACCCTTCCAACTGACACTAGACTGTAAAACTCGCTGGTCAAGTCTTGCGAACATGATTGATACGTACAGTATAGATATCTCTTCTAATGTGCCCATTACATTCCCCAAATTTCAGTGAACTAAATGTTGTAGCTTGCCGAGTTTGTATAGCGTATACGTATATCTGCCTTAACACTATACAAACTGAGCATGCTAAGATATTTAGTGCACTAAAATTTGGAGAATGTCATGGAGACTCAACACTTACCTTTTCTTTAATAAAATTTGATTTTTTAAATTTTATGATAAATTATTATTGTTTTATTTACAAAAATTATAACAGTCACATGGGTATGTAGTTTTTTTTATTCAATTAATATTTTTTGAACAAATAATAAGGTATTTTTATAAAGTAGTCTAATCTCGATTAAATCTCGTCGAATTATTTGACGAGATCTCGAATGACTCAATCTCGACTTCAAATTTTGAGACAAGATCTCGATTCCTCAATCTCGAGTCAAGATTGCATTCCCTAGTTAGAAATATGATGAAAGAAGCTATTAATATTTCTTATTACTCTGAAGGAGTCACTTAGCAGTGAAGCATTCATTACAGGTATTTTTCCATTTAACAGAAATACAGCCCCAGGGAGTATATTCAAATTAAAATGATTCTAGAATGTTCTAGTATTCCATGGACAAAGGAATTAACATTCCAAATATGAACATGTTTGAACAGGTAACAAATAATAATAATGGAGCAACCATATAATTATTATAAACAGCTGTGTGCAACATATAAATGTATTGGTGAGGGGTGGGATTTTTAGGGATGTTATGAGGGTTATTGTGATAGTATCAATAGGTAAGCAATGTTTTAATGTGTGTGATATCAGCATGTGGTAAATGGTGCAATAAAAACATTGCAGGATAGGGGACACCGCAAAATTACCAGGTGTTCATTAAGAGTAGATAAATTTTAGACAAATAAGAGTAATGGAAAGGCAGATATGCATAATTTGTTTAACAAATGATTAATTTGTGCTATTTATAGATTAAACTGTGGAATGACACAGCCTCAATAACCAGACCGTCATTAACCTATTTTGCAGTTATTGAAATTGTAAATTTCGATAATAAAGCTAGCAAGTACAGAGGGAATGCTATTTAAATGTGAATTTGTAATGAAATCGGCAAATAAACTGGTGAACATAGGTTTTACATTCACAAAATAAAAATGTTACAGTACCTTGATGTGGATGTTCTTAATCTCGTTCATCAAATTTTCTTTATCCATTTTGAGAGACATTGTGTTATGAATTTTCACAGTTTATAAAACAAACAAAATATTGCAAATAAAAACGTTTTTAGAAAAAAATACGTCTAGCTTTTTCGACGATCTGACACTTGCGAAGGTTGAGCGGGAACAGATGACATGTTTTGGCGGGTGGAATCATATGTTTCCTTTTCCCCACTACAAAATGTTTATAAATTTAGCCAATGGGAGCACAGCGGTAACCCCGAAATTTATAATTACACCCCTTCCCAAACTTTTAACATTCCAGGAATATTAGAAAGCATAAATAATGTAACAAAAATACATATTCGGGGCACTACTTAATCACATTTAGGAGGAAAATGGAAAAATAGCTTAGCCCGCCAATTTTTATTCACCAATCAGAAAATGCAATAGACAATCATAATTTTCTCCTTATTATTATTTTGAGCTATGAGCTATATAGAATGTATAATTTTCACAACTTTTTCAAACTGGCAATATTATACTACATTGCTAGTTATAAAATTATATCATTACTTTGACGAAAAAAATCATATGCCATAAATATTTTGTTACTGTGTTGCATAGGTTTTATAAATTCATAAAGAAAATAAAATGAAAATAAAATTACAAACTTTCCAAATCAAATAAATAAATCAATAATAACAAATTAATTGATTTTAATCTTAACTAGTGTCCAAAATATAAACAGTTCTTGGCAATATTGAACAGGAATGTCATTCTGCGTATTTTTTTGTTTTTCCTTGGAATGATAGAGAATTTTTCTGCGTTCAGTAATTCAGTTGTCAAAAAGAGAAATCGAAGAACTCGGAAGGCTGAGATTTATTTAATTTTCTTTTAACGTGTTATTGACAGGTAATAATTATTACTGTGTATTATTAGCAGTATCCAGTTTCTGTTATGTAATGTCCAATAGCCAAAATTCAGTCGAATTTCATAAAGTTTCCGCGGCAGCGCCATATTAGCGTTTAGTACCATTCATCCCTATTTAGTAAGCAAAATGTCCACTTTTCACAAACCTAGGGTGTTTCGATCGTCGGAGGGCTGCTGTATTTGTAAAGCTAAATCAAGCACTTCTAAGTTCACGGATTCAAAAAAGTATGAGAGTGACTTTACTATGTGCTTTCAATTGTCTTCACCCAGACAAGGAGAAATATGCAATGCATGCGTCCTATTGGTGAAACGGTTCAAAAGACTTCCGGCCGGTTCTTCTCGACATTGGGGACATGTAGTAGACGCTCGTGTGGGACCTGGTATTAAATGTATGTATAAAGTAAAAATGAGATGTGAGGAATCATTAAAAAAATCTAGGATTGGTGACTGTGAAGGTGGTCTGTCTGGGGAAGAGAAACTTTGGGGATATGACGAACCAGCTAATGATGAGGATATTGTCTTGTGTTCAAAGAGAAAAATCCATAATCCTCGCAAGAATAATTACAAACCTGTTCACAATACACATTTCCTAAACAAAAAAATTTGGAAGAAGGTAACAATCTGCTGTGCTGACGTATGGAAAAATAGTTATGGTCAATCTGCTTTAGAACTAACCTCCCTTCGCTCTTGCCCGTTACGCAATATAACTGTCCAAGAAATTCACCATACCAACATACGGGCGAGAGAAGGGCGTACACTAATACCTAAGAGAGTAATTAATGATAATTCTTCCGATTCGGGTTACGATGAATCAAGGTAATGATTCACCTCAGGATGCAACAGTTCTGTTTCTTGCGAATGATACAAATTTAGAATTTAAGAACGCCATTCATCAAACAACAAGACGGTAATCACTCGTATTAGGGGTGAAAAAAATTACAATATGTCTGAATGAGTATCTACTTATGTGTTTTTTGTCCCGTATACTGATGTTCTACGAATCTTATTTTCCCATGAATGTTAACAATAACACGTAAATTATACATCAGGGGTCATTATTTTTGAAACAACCAAGGTGTACACCCTATGTCACAATATTTTAATTAAAAAAAATGTATTTGTTGTGTTTTGAATATTGTATTTTACATGTTTGACTTTTGATTTGTTTTAGAGTTATGGCCCCTCAAAGTTTTGTGTAAAATGATTTCCCCACAATGGCGTTTCGGAGAAATTAGCGGTGTCAATTTACTTTTTTCTCTGTTAATTTATTATTTATTGAGCAAATAACTTTCAAAGTTTCATTTCTGCTCTCAACTTTCCCTTTTTACACCATTATCTGATTCTATATTGAGTTTAGATCATTAATGAGATATTTCAGGTTATTTGTTCAAGAAATAACAAGTTGGCAGGGAAAAAAAGTTGCTTGATACTACCTAATTTTTCACAAAAACCGATCTAGGAAAATTATTTTATGTAAAACTTTGAAAAGCCATAAGTCAGATTTCCAAAATAATTTTACTTTTTTCTTATATTTAGTAACACAACAAATACATAATTTTTTAATAAGTTATGAGATGATGAGGTACTAATTTGAAAATTTCTGATTGTTTTTATTTAGACTTTAGGAATAAACATTTAACTTGGGTCATTATTTTTGTACATTTTTGATTATTTTTTCTAGAATAAAATGTTTGTTATTATTACTACCTACATATCATTTCACCAAGCCTAGGTAATCCATCACTTCCAATTTTATGTATTCAGCAGGATTACTCTTGACACATTCTTAATCTAGTCTTGATCTCAATCATATGACGCTTGAAGGGACTATAGTCACTTCGCACGTCGTATGATTAAGATTGTATTTAGATTTTGTCAAGAGTAACCCTACAGTTTGTACTATACATTGATTGCAAAATTAATAGGAAATTTGTATCTTCATAATATACAGATAGCAAGTTTATCACAATCTTTTCCAACTAACCCAAATTTTTTAAGTGTTTTTACAAGTTGTTATGCCCTAGTTATGAAACCATGACAATTTCGTTTGGTCTATGCTAAATACTTCGCAAGTATAGAGGTTCAATTTTTATAGACAATCAGTTTATTTGGACTTTGATGCTGTGCTGCTTAAAGAAAAAAAATGAACTGTTAATCTTCAACATTTTCTTGTGAATTTTTACAATTTATTATGTGATACTTACCGATGATGTAAAAAATATTTTAATATATGTTGCTTTCCAAAATATCTGATTTTGAGGCTAAGAAACATGAATTATCCAAAATTATATATGAAAATGAGGCAGTATGGCTAACAAATTGTTTTTCTTAACAAATATACCTAAAAAACATTTTTTTTATATTATAAAATAAAATAAATATTTATTATTTTGTTTTGTGTTACTGTTGAGTAAGACTAACACACGACCGGTTTCGCGGACTCCGAGTTTGCATCATCAGGTGCTGATAGATCAGCACCTGATGATGCAGTTATGCTATGCTACAAAGTTAATGGCGATACAATTAATGAACATTTTTTTTATTCCTAACCTGTTAGATTGTTCTTTCATTTGTATATTTGTAAAGATTTGGTAGCCACAGTCATACAGAATTTCGAAAAAATCATGTTTTCTCACCTTTAAATTCGAAAATTACATTTTTAAAGCAACATCGTTGCATCAATATATTATTTTATATCTCCAGAAAATATTTAAGGTTAACCGTGTTTCAATTTCTATTCTTGAGCGCCGCAATGCAAAGGTTGAAAAAAAATGAACTTCATTGGTTGACTTTGAAACCTAATAACATGGAAAGTATTTGGCATGATTTCATAACTCATAGCAATTTATAATTAAAAAAAATATATAAATCAGAAGCCATGGGTTACTTTACACATTTTTTCTTGATGATAAATGGAAGTCTCCAGACTTCTGCGGTATCTGGGTGGACGGTGGGTCCTTCAATGGTGATTCAAAATGCTTTTACCCATTTGTGTATGCACATTATTTATAGGTATAATTCAGTTTGTTCCTATATTAAGCGAAGTGCGTGGAAAACTGTATCATTTAACATTTTCTTTACTTCTAGTTGTAAAATGAGTTCTAACAGAGATTCTGATGATATTGTGAAGGAGTCCAAGAATGCTGTAGAAAAAATATTCAGAGATATTGGAAAGTCTTCAAATACAAAGCAGTTGGTTGTTGGAACAGTCTCAGGATGGTAATATTGCTGATTGATATCTACAGTAATTTTAAATCTGTATCTAACTAATATTTGCATGCAAGAATATGTCAAGCTACACAATCAAGACAATGTGTACGTGTCATAAATCAAACCTAAAACTGATATATTTGCAATACTGAAATTATTGAGGACCAATACCTAATAGTGATGTATCGAATATTCGCTGATTTCAAAGTATTCGCAGAAAATATCAGATACTTGGTAAAAGTACCGGATACTATGCCAGTTTGGAAAACAATAGTCTGTACAAATACCTGGTACATCATAGAAAAAGGTACTGCAAGAAAATATTCTGTAAGAAAACCGAGGAGTTTTTGAAATATTTTAAATTCCTACACCATTTTGAAAATTCGGTAACGGGGGTAGAAATTTTAGCGTTTGAGCAATTGTAGAAATTTAAACTTTTTTAGTAAAGCCAGCACCGACAGGCTCGCACAAATATTCGCATTCGCGTATATCCAAAATCGCACATTCCTTACATCACTAATACCTAACCAATCAACTGTATTGCCTACATTTGTTAACTCATAACATATACAATTTGCAGTGTCAACTCTATACAAAACATTGTTTGTATCTCAGTTTGAGGATGGAGTAATTGAAAAATCTTGCATAACTCTATCCATTTTATTTTTTCTTAAAACTACTTGTACTATGTACTTGATGTCACTGATGGTACTCACTTCTCTGTATTTTTTCAGGGTAACAGGGTACATTGGTATGAAGTTGGGCAAAGTGGCTGCAGTCGGTCTCGGCAGCGGTGTAATCCTTCTTCATTTAGCCAATCAGAATGGTTATATTAATATTAACTGGGATAAAATTCACAAGAATGCAGATGACATTAGTAACAAAATAACAAATGAGACGTCTAAAAGTTCTCCGTGGTTAGACAAGGTAATAATATAATCTCACTCTTCATTACAGATTCTTGTTAGCCACAAATTACAAAATTGGCCAAATAGTGATCTTGTGCCTTGCATATACTATTGTAAATTTCTCTGGGAATTATTATGTGGTGCACATAATACTTGTATGGGAAAAGCTTAAAATCACATTTAGCGGGAGAGGCTCGACTAAGTTTCTCTGTATTCTCTAGATAATTTTGTAATCATTTAAAACCAAGTTAAAGAAGCTGCTGTTCGGGAGAAGTCACGGCGCCCTTGAGATGGTCACGGATCATTAAATGGCGCCACATATAAATAGTCTTATTGTTAATCAAATTTATTTTCCTTCCAGCTAATCAACTTCATGAGACACAATACGTATTATTCTGCTGGGTTTACAGGCGGTGTGCTCTTTGGCATCGCTTCATCTTAAACAACTGCAACCCGCCTAATAAAGTACCCCCACATCAGACTGCTTGTAAATAAAATAACATAGCTACTGTATATAGCTACATATTACTAATATATGTGGATGTATAATACAAATGTTATACACGCAATCTAATATCCGCACAATTGCAATCTTTTGTTATTTTAACATGGGTAATGCAAATAATAATCAAAGGATTCTATGCCAAATGGTTTACATTCTTTTATAGTTATAGTTTAAAAATATATATTTTATTTCATTAAGTTTTGTGTATACTCTGGCAAAATAAGAATTTAATAAGATTGTTATTGAGAATTTTCAATATCTTTTTTAAAAAAAATAAAATTATCTACTAAGATAAGAAAGGATAATTTAAGTTTTCCAATTCAGTATATATTATATTATTGATTGAATTTGATATTCGGTATATTGACAAATATTTTTTTTGCATTTGAAATCTTGGTATTTTGTCAGAGATTGCACAGCTTTTTTTACTTTTATTAATTACCAATATATACTTAAATTATTTAATTACATAATATTATCATTGTGTTTTTTTTTAATGAATATTTTTATTTTATTTTTAATTAGTATTTTTCTGAGATCTGGTCATTAAGCAAAGTTTTATTATAGATATTTCTTTTAAAACCAACCGATTGATTTTGTCGAAAGATTGACAATATTGTAACAAGACGAAAGACGTCTTTCTCGTGAACAAATCGAATAGTAAATAAAACATTTGTTTTATTTATTTCACTTCAAGGTGATATTGTCTTTTGTAAGCCTTTTATGGCAGTTTCATTTACAAAAGTTTTATTATTTTTGAAAATGAATATCGTCGTCGGTTCTCCGTGTTCCAAATCAAATTTTACAGGAGATGCAAAAAACTGTTTAAAAAGTCCACAGATCAACAAATAAATATACATATTTTAGCACATAGAGGTTTCATTGGCATATGCAGCTCAACGAGACAAATATTTTGGCACCATAAACTCATTTTTGGAAATTTTGACGCATAAGAGGTTTCATAGAACCGATGACGATATAAATAGTGTATTTATTCTCTTCATCATGAAATCTAGTTACCTATAACTAGTTTATTGATTTAAATTTAATATATTTCCATAATAATAAGAACCAAATACAATGATAAATTAATATTACAGAGTATACAGTATTAAAGACAACTTATAGTTAGCTAGTTTTTCAACTTTTATCTTCGAATATGTAAGCTAGAATTAGTAATTTATTTGTAATACAAAAAAAAAGGATTCACATTATCGGATAAAAATATAAATTGAGCAATTTATTGCCGTCATAATTATCTGTTCCTATCAAGTCATTGAATTATTCACAGGCATTGAACTAATATACATTTCTGTACTTATTATTTTTTATTAAATCTTATCTGCACATAAATTGTGAATTAAATTTTATGGTGTTTGTTTTATTATTTTAAAACCTTTTACAAGAATTCAAATTTTCTTAATGCCAAATTATATCAAGAAATATATTTATCTTTGTTTTATTTTTAATGCGTAAGGTGACAATTGCTGTGTAGGTAGAATTCAGCTTCAAAACTTATGGTATAATTTAATCAAAACGTTAGTGCGTCTCTATTTATATTTTTCGCAAATAAGATGTAACGCAGATATCATTTTACATTTTATTTTTCTGCACAGCATTAAAAATCGCCTTCCATAGATTTTAATATTTCATGCTCAATTTTGTCTGTATTTTTTTGTCAATTATATTTTAAAATGGTTTAGTTATATTTTCTTTAATGTTTGTAGATAGGTGTATGGAATATCATATATTTAGTATTTTGTTGAAATGTTAATTTATGTATATTAGTTACACATGTAACTTATATACGCAACGAACTGTAGAGTTACTTCTTAGAGTATTAATAAAAATACATTACATTTGCAAAACAATCATTCAGTTTTATTTTACACCTTCTCTAATATCACTTGCAAGATAGACAAAAAACATAAACATCCTTTTGCTGCTTTGTTACATTCGTATGAATCCCTTTTCACTTTAAATTATTTATTTGACAACCTCTTGAACGTGAGGAAAATTTTCTTTGAGGTTAGTTGAATTATTTTGAAGTACTTATACAGCTTCACACATATAAAGAGTATTCTCTATCTCTCTGATGGCGCTACAGCCCATATCGAGCCTTAGCTTCTCGCAACATGCTTCCAGTCTCCCGTCCTCAGCATCTGACTTCCAATGTCCCACCTGGAGAAGCTGCGCTGCACATGTTAGAGTAATGATAGTTAAATTTTTGTGGAAAAAAAATGTAGTTGATCACTTCTTCATTATGTAAAAATTTATACAAGGTACAGAAAATCTTCTAACACAAAAATTTCACATTTTTTTTTTCAGTTCTTTTCAGTCTCCCCTTGGAATACATACCTCCCATTACCTTTCACAATTTTTTATCCTCTGTACACTGTATCCAATTGACTCCTGCATTTTCTCTTATAGTATCCAATCATATTACTTTTTTACATAAGCAAATAGCAAAAGATTTTTTCACATAACCTTTTAAAATTATTAATAAATAAGTCTATAGTCTATAGTTCTATACCATCACGGCATATCCCACAAGTGGGGTAGCCAGCAGACCAGCTGCATATAAAATATGCAAGCTGTCTTCTCCGTGCCAATATAAAATCAAGACATTCAGGATGGGTGGCAAACCTCATCGCTGAATTTAAGATGTAAAATGTCTTATTTTTTCGAACACCTGCCTTTTACGGGACACTCGAAAACTTATGGAGAAGAGTGGGAGACCAATTCTTTACCGGGTTCTCCACGGGATGTTAATAAATAACAATTAATAAATAACAATGGGATGTTAATTAATAAATAACAATGTTTGAATTATTTTTTAATATAAATCTTATCTCATTAACTTATTTCCTAACTTATATAAGTATTTTTTTTGTGAAATTATACATTCCTTAATTGAAAATGTGGAGCTTATGAAACAAAATAAATACAACACACAATTATTGTTTTTTGAGATCTTCCGAGGATATTCCATATTTTTTCTTAATAGTGTCCAGTTCTTCTTGTTTCTTATCAACGTCCATCCCTTTAAATGCTTTGTTAGATCTGTAGTAAAGAACTACCAAATATCTGTTGCATACATTGAATCCAGATAAATGATCACACGCTGTCTTTGCATCAAATATATCCTCGTACACTACGAAAGCTGTACCCCTTGTCTCAGGCGTGTTGCCACTGCAAATAATTACAAAAATATACATCAGAGTGCTAATAAGATGGAGCGACCAAATTAAGGAGGCCACACAGAGCTCACTACACGGGGCCTTGCACATGGCGGAGGATCGCTCAAGGTAGAGACAGATGGTCTACAGAACGATGCATGATGGTCAGGATTGAGGGACCGACGGAGATGATGATATATCATTACAACATTTCCCACAAGTGGGGTAGCCAGTAGAATCACTGCATGTAGTAAACATGCCCTTCATCCTCTCTGTGCCAATAAAAGGAAATTCAGAATAGGCGGCATACCTCATAGCTGAATTGAAGATGTTAATTATCTTATACATGATGCTTTACAAATACCTGCCTTTTAGAGGACACTTGAAAACTGTCAGAAAAGAGTGTATCTATTTTGTACCTGGGACTTAATGGCATATCTTTGTAACAAATTATGATAATATTATCAGTACTAGCGTTATTCATTTATTGCTCAAACATCGGCTTAAACCTGGGCTGGCATATGGAACTTTTATCAATTTTAATTATCCTGGAAAACACTTATGTATCATTTACTTACAAAAAGACCTTACGGACATCGTACTATTTATCCAAACCCTCATATCTCTCATGACTGGCATAAGCAATGAACTAACTTTATGTAACTTTTCACCATTAAACATCATGAGAGTTGTCGTCATCGCCTCAGTGTCGATAAAAAGTAAGCACAAAGGATAAGTGGCATTCCTTATTTGGAATTGAAGATATTAGATATCTCACTTGTGATATTTTATGAAGACCCGTCTTTTACAGTACATTTAAATATTTACAGAATAGAGTGCGAGGTCTTTTTTTGCCACCACAGAACATTTAGCACGTAGGACATTAATATAACATCTTGAATTCAGCTGTAAGGTATATCAATCATCCCTCATTTTCCTCTATTTACCTCTTTGCAATATCGATAAATTTGTAAACATATATACATTTTTCTATATTTAAGATACAACAGGAAATTAATGACGCAATATAAATTAGAAGCGACTTCCGATGAAAATGAAACGAAAAGCATATTTTTTTATTATGTCTACTATTTAGATCAAAATCATTTCATCGCATGCACTTACTACTCCATAGGCAAAAGCTGTTATGACAGCAAAAACTAAACATTTAAATTTAACCTAACTTTACTTACACTCTGATTTGTCTGATTGCTCCATATTTTCCAAATATATCATACATTTCTTCGCTTGTTATTTTGTATGGAAGGTTTCTTATGTACAGCACTCTGTTTACTTCTGGAGGAAGACGTACCTAAAAAAGTAAGAAGGATGAGTAACCCTTAACTCAATCAAACAATAACATGATCTAGTCAATGAACTTGTAAAACAGAATAAATGCTATTTAAACAATTAAGAGTTGACATCACACGTATCAAAAAGATAAATGCAATATTGAATAATATTGAAGGCGACCGGTGTGGCGCGGAGGCTAACGCACTTGCCTTTGAGTCACGAGGTCCCGGGTTCGATTCCCGGCCAGCGCAAAATGAAGAATGACCTTTTTCAGATTGTCCTGGGTCTGGGTGTTACATGTATATGTGTTTAGTGCATTGTATATATGTGTATCGTCGTGTTAGTACCCATAATACAAGATTCATATCTTAGTGTGGGACTAGCTCGGTCTGTGTGAATTGTCTATGCATGTTATGTTATGTTATGTTATGAATTATTATTAAAGAAGCATTACAAGTTTCCACAAAAAAGCACATTTTCGAGATTACTTACGTTAGTACGCCGCTGAAGAGCAGTTGCCATTGTGGTAAAATATGTAAGCAATTAATGTCAAAGACCTTCTGGATTGTAAGATGGTTATTTTAGGTAACTAATTCAACAAATTCGTCAACAAACTATTAAAATGCCACAAAACTACAAAAGACGATTTATGTCGATTATGACAACAAATTTGACAAATAAGGACCATAGATAATGAAAATTAACCATAAGCAATAGGAAATAAAAAAATATTCACACACTTTCAATCTTTACAGCAAAAAATGTAATTGATGTAAAAAAGCAAAGTATAAAAGACCATACAAAGTTAGTTAGGTATTAAGTAATTATTTACATTAAATATTTCATAAAATGTAAACGATTTTATGGTTAATTCTGGGAAGGAATCATTAAGTATATCAAAACAATTAAAATAAATGTATAAGGTTTATCCTTTGGCCCTTATATAGAAAATAATTATGTTTTTTAAATTTGTCTTTAATGCATTTTATAACACCAAAATATTTAATAAATATCCTGTTCACACCTTTTCATATTCGAGGATCATCCTGAGTGATCACTTTACTTTGATTTAGAGTAAGTTTTCTTCAACGTGTGATATGATAATATTATTTATAAAATTGTTGTCTATGGCGATTTGTTGGTGACAGAAGTGATTTTTCAAGTCGTACATTTTTATATAAACACTTGACTGTATTTTTAAAAGTAAAAAACAAACAATATTACTAAGTTTTATTTGTGAAATACAAATATATAATGTAATTATAGAGATGTCTGAGTGCAGTTGTGATGGTGAGGTCTCTGGCAAAGCCTTCGCTGATATTATTCAATCGTCATTTTCACTACTAAAAAAATATTTTGATCTAAATGATTACATATTGGTATTTATGGTTTGTGCGGTAGCTGCAAGTATTATAATATACATTTCGGCTCTTGTATATACGAGAAATCATAATATTGATTCTAAAAATAGCAAGAAATTGTGTAAAGTTAATTAGTGAATGCATTTTGCACCTGAGAAACAACATCACCTGTGTTCTGTCGTGCGGTGTTATTTGTATTTGTTTAGTGGAGACATTGAGCTGGGTGAGTATTATTGAAAATGAAAGTAATTTCCATTCATGTATTAGTTATCCATTCATAAAACTTAATTAAACAATTATCTAGATTTATACATACCTATAATATTGCTATTGTTTATCCACAGATAATTTATTATTATTATTATTAAACCATATTTCAATTTATATTATTTACCTTTGTGTAATTAAGTTATTCATAAAAGTTACAGTAAACGAGAATAATTAGATCAATTTACTTTAATTTGGGATATCTTAATTTGTTGTTTTTTTTTAACCATAATTGTTCAGACAGTTCTTTCTTTATTCTTATATGTATAACATTCAGCATGCATGTTAATATTATATATCATTAGAGCAATGACCAAAACACCATATATTTATTTTAATCAATAGGTGTGTTTGGTTTTCAGTTTCCAACTATTTTTGAGAAAGAATTTCATGCTTTGGGGTCATTCCCCCTTGGTATATGACGACATTGACTAGAAGAAATTAAATTTCAATAAGTTTTTAGAGTGTCAACAGTGCTGAATGGGGAACATGCATGTGTGAGGAATATAAATAAATGTTATCAATTCATATTAATAAATATACGCTGATCACGAATATCCTAATAAGAAACGATAAAATAAAACTTTTCATTCATTATTTTCATTTTAAAAATCCATATTTTCTGTTATTGAATTAGTCCGGTGTGACGTCGCTAGGCGCTATTTTGTATTGCCACACATTTCACTCTTAGTACTGTTTGTAGCGCCTGATATTGTCAAACACTGCTCCGCTACGAATGAACCTTTTTGCGGCGAAGTGCGAAAATTGCTTTTTTAAATGGTGATAAAAACCTTGAAAATGCACATTTAAAAATATAAAAAGCACCATAATTTTTCTAATTTTCTGTACTATTTTTTGGGTTGAAATTTTTTTTTTGTGAAAGTTCCCCATTTGACTTTTAGCAGGAGCTTGATTATTTAAGTCAGTAGTCGATGAACTCACTAGGGTTGTATTGTACTTGGTCTGGAATTCATAAAAGTGCTACAATCTATGTTACAAACAGCTGTATTCGTAAGCTGCGATTCGCCAACTCCTAGCTTGCACTATGGTACTAACACTATTTCATCATGGCGTATCCCACCAGTGGAGTACCCGGCAGACCAGCTTCACGCAAAAAACATGCAAGCTGTCCTGTCCGTGCCAACGAAAAAATTAGACTTTAAGAATGGGTGGCATTCCACATTGCTGTCTTTAACTTAATAATAATATAAGATATTTTTTTTAATGGTGGCTTAAGAATTGAATTTTGTGATAAGTGGCTTAGAGTATCATGTATGAAAATTATTGGAAATTTAGTTATCACATGATGTATGGGGAAACTAAATTTCTCTGTTCAAATTCTCTGTCTATTGAGGATGTTTTTGGAGTCATGAAATTTATTATTTATATCTTACATTTTATAAAAATAAGATACATATTATAATTTTCTAATTGTCAAATATATATGGAGAGTAAAATATATCTGGTGCTCCGTATCTTGTCAAAACACTGTAATTTTAATCATATTGAATTTTTAACGTAAAATGAGTATATCCCCAGGGAAGCCATGTGTAAAACTAGTACTAAATATTGCTTGGATTCATCTTTAATTATTATTTTAGATGCCCTCCATTCGTAAATGGATGGGTTTTTTGGAACCCATTAAATTGGTTTTATTTAAATTATTTTAGAATTTTTTCTATTGAATGGAAAACCCACCCTTGAAGCCATTAATGATTGTGTTTACATGATTTTAGTAGTAATCATTTTAATTTTATAATTTACACTTTATTAAAAGTCTCATAAACACTTAAAATTAAAATTGATTGAAAATACTTCAAATAATATATGAAGGGTCCACTGCAATAATGATTAATGTCCATTGTCCTTTGTTTTAAGATAATTGGGTTTTAAAGTTATAAACGGTGTAAAAAAACTCAGACCTCAAGATAATTTAATGTTTTTTATTAAAATTAAATAATGATACATCATAGTAATATTTCTTTGGAAAATAACCATTCTTTAAGTATTATAAACTGAATAAAAATAATGTAATCTTTAGTAAGTCTTTAAAAATCAGGACTATAATGATCAATGTCCACACTACGTTAACAGTCAATAATGATAAGTGTCCAAATGACTGTTTTATTTAACTTCGGATTCTTTAATTTTTGCAGCGTGAGGAAGTTCATCATAATAACGTCTCGTTTCAGGCCTACAGAACTTTTTCAGGAACTGCAGGTCGTTATATTTTGCTGTTGATATAGGTAGCTTATCTTTATGAGCTAAACCGGGAAATTTGAATTCACCTTCATTAACTGCCTTCATAGACCGAAATGAAACTGGTGTGTTGACCACACTTGATTCCCATGGACAATTATTAAATTTTTTGTGAAACATGAGCCGTGGGTGTTCTTTCTGAACTCTAAATTCATGTTCCTGGAACCGTAGATTCTTTAAAACATCACTCATTCTTTTTTTCGTATTTCCGATCATTTCGTTGTTCTCAGCCATAATTTTAAAAAAGAAAACACTTAAATCCGAATAACATAACCTTACAAAACGCCACTCTCACAAAGCCTAACAAAAAAATTGGCGGGATCGCCGCTAGTTTGAAATTATGATGGCGTTCAGTTCTAGGCGGTGGACATTTATCATTATTGCCGTGAACACCTGTGACGTTGAGCGTTCTAGCCGTGTAGCCAAAATATTAAAAACGTTTTTATCTCGGGACTGCATGCGATATTGCTGAGTTTGTGAACAAGATTTCTTACTACTTTGTCAAGTGATCGAATGGCATTACTAACTTAAAATTTTATATTTTTGGACATTCATCATTATTGCAGTGGACCCTTCATATGATAAGGGTCGTGGTTAGATGTAAGAAATCACTATATAGTGATAATCTCGCCACTGCACATCATCACATTTTTTCCTGTGTATATTGCCCTATTTTATTTGTTATATGAATGATGATGTGCAAGAAGAATAAAATAAATAAATAAATAAATGTGTTTATGTCTTAGTCTTTCGTTAGATCTTAATACTTATTCATACTGGAGGCTACACTTGTGACGCCATGGATACTCAGCTGTCCTATCATTCTGGGGGCATCACCCTTAGTTGGTGCGTGAGATCTATGAGATCTCCTTCCCTGGATACTCTCCAGAATCATGAGCCTTTCCAGGTTGTTTTACAATCTCATACTGGATTGGTGATTTTATTTTGATTTCTAGTATTTTGGGATTTTTATTTTTAACTTTGCTTTGACTTTTTTTTAAATATTTAACTTTTGCTTTTTTTCTCAAGACTAAGACATTTCTGGTAAGAGTGGAATCTTTGCTGGTCCACATGTTGAGTGTATAAATTGTTAACATGTTATGTTATGACTGTTTGATTCTTTAATATTGTAAATATAAAAATAAAATAAATAATAATAAATCACATTTTTCTTTGTACATAAGAATCGCTGATGATTGGTTCCAGAAAGTCCAAGACAGAGATACCTAGAAAAATATAGGGGAAGCTTTTGTTCCGCAATGGACAGTTATAGCTGTATAATTTACTTTGTAGAGAATTATTATTGAATTATAATGTATAATGAAGAATTTGTTTGTGACCTTTTATAATATTTGTATTTTTCTATTTTCCAGACTATATTTTGTTGAAAAAACAATAGAATTAATTTGTCATTAAAAACCAGTTGCAGTATACCAAGGTGTTCTTCTTTGGCGAAAAACAACGCAGCATTAAAAATTGTGCATTTTTACAAAGTGCTGTGAAACATTTTTTTTGTGAACTGATAAAATATTTTTGAATATTCCAAAAATATTAATAATTAAATTGTTTCAGCGATGTTTTAGATTTTGTTGGCATTCACACAATGTGATAACACTATATGATTATATGACGTGTTTTCCACTATGTTTTATTACCACTTACGAAGTTGAAACAGGTTGCGTACAGACCTATTAAACTTTATAAGTGATAATTAAACATACTGGCAAACTCTTCGTGTAATCTTGTTATAGGTAGTAAGTAATCCTGGATCTTGGTGCATAAAATATATTTGTCATTTTGAAATCTGAGGCTTGAGGCTTGCCAAACATTCTGAATGCCTTAATTTTACTTTTATGTACGTATATATTTTATATCAAGCATTATTGTTTGAAAGTAACATGTAGGTAATCCTATTTTTTTTTTTTTGCTTTTAATGCTTCTCGGGAGCACAGAAACCAGCACCCCACATTGGGCAGGAACCAACTCCATACAAGCTGCTGGGAACCTTCTAAGGATAATAAAGAATAAATCTTGTACTTGTAGAGTGGGTTCACTCAACGTGTGGCTTCTATACCCCAGATACTCTTCTGGAACATGGGCGTGGCCAAGATTTTCTTACAAGAGTGTGGTGGCTTAATAATTTTTTTGTTATTATATTATTACCACTATCAAATGTGTGGACATTTTCTTTTAGCCTTAGTTATTACAATTTATTACTAATATGGTGTACATTCAAAAAATTTACAACCCCCTACCCATTTGCAGTTTTTTTTTTTATTTTCTTATTGGAAATTGAAATGTTTCACAATCTCCTCGTTTTTGTCAATAATTGTAAAATCATCGTATAGTCTGACTGACGGGGAAGCTTTCCAATTCGATGACAATTTTCTATATTTTGATGCAAATTTTCCTGGATACGTCCATGTTTTGGAAGAATAATATAAATTTATTCCGAAAACTAAAAGGTTAGCCACACCTAGTGTGTATAAATAGATAGATATAAAATATAAAAGATAACTTTGTTGACCACTTCACATTTATTACTTTACTAGAGTACTCCAATCAGGCTTGGCTGAGGAAGTAAACATAAAATTGATAAATAGCACTAATTGTAGATAATAATAATAAGAAGGTACTTTCCTTTTTTTAGAAGTTTTAGAAAATTATTTAAAAACTGGCAACACCGTATTCAAATGCTTTTGACAGTTGTATCCATGTTCCATCATTTTTTTTCAATTCCCATACAAATCTGACTATCTTAATATTTCATTCAAAATTTAAGATAGTTAAAATGTTTGGTAAAACTTCAGATAAGGTGAACGCATCAATATTTAAATTCTAAATTTTCTATTTATATTCACGTAAGTACAAGTACCCAAGAAATGATATGACAAGGAAATAATAGTCAATAAAACATGTGCTTTTGCATAAAATTACACCGGACTAACTCTAACCTAACCTACAAATTAGTTAAAATTAATTTTGTGCTTAAGAAAAACACAAAATTCCGGATTCTCATTCTCCAGGTGAAATACTAGATATCTTCATAAAAATAATTCAAAATAGTCGAAGTTTAGATGCGTTCACATAATCAGAAGAAGTTCCAAATGTTTTTAGCCGAAAGCTAACCCAGTGGATGAGATCTCGTATAGAATATATTATTTTATCACTGTCATCCTTTTTACCACTGTTTTCACCTCTTGTCATTCTTTTACTACGCTGACGCATATGACAGCGATGAGGCTTGCCACCCATCATGCCGTGTCAAAGTGGGTGAAGGTTGGGTTGCCAGATGATAATTTGATAAAGGAGGACAGATGGGTCTATAAAGGAGGATTTACTGTAAAAAAGGAGGACATTAGAAATTAAACGTTTTTTTTTATATTATTTTAATCATATTTAGCTGAGCTGCCAATTTTGGAAAGAAGTTTTGGTTTTTTAACAAATAATTATAAAAATCTTCATGTCATGCTTTTGAAATTGTAGGTATTGAATAAGATTTGAAGATTTAACTGACATCACACTTAGTCTATTCCTCTCTTTGCTCCACTGAGTATTAAACAGTGAAAAAACTCTTTCCACATTTGCGTTATGTGCGCTTATACAAAAATAAAACTCGCAGACCTCGATGTTTAGCAAAAAGGAAGACTTACAGTAGGTATGGGAGGACAAAACATAAAAAAGGAGGACATGTCCTCCTTTTGGATACCATCTGGCAACCCTATATAGGTGAAGGGCACAAAAGGAGAACGGAATGCAGGTTATGAGTTTTGAATGTGAGAGGAGGGATGGTGAGAAAGACGGACGAAATTTTTGAGATGATGAGAAACTGTATGAATGTGGAGAAAGCGAAGATAGATCTGTTTGGGATTCCGTTCTCTCTGTCTACCCCACTTGGTACACGGCGTGAGGGTATAGTATAGTAATAGTATAGCATTCATGAATCACGGAGTCGATTTAGGACGCGAGTATCTACATATTTACAAACAAGATTAAATATTTATATGTGGATTTGAATACAGTACATATAATATTTTTTTGTTAGTTTTCCTCTTTACTTTACATGGCAGCTGCACTGTATTTTCATCAATGCTAATCGTTACTCGTGTTATCTTATTTGCATTAATTATATGGGATTATGTTTTTCTCTTATTTTGTATTAATAATTTGCCATTGTTGTTGCAATTTTTTGTAATATTTCGACACCATCTTGTGATCAAATTTGTTTTTGAGGTTGATGCAATCGCACACTGAATTTGTTGTTTTTTATTTTTGAAATAATTTGTCTAAATATGTATAAAAATTAATCCGGGCATAAAAAATTACAACAGACTTTCAACATATATAATTCCAGTATAGAAAATGTAAGGTTTAGATTAAGGGTGGCCAACCCGCGGCCCGCGAGGCATATTGACTTTTTTAAATAATAGTCGGTACAAATATTCGTTAGTTTTTTGAAATAGGTAGGTATTTCGAGAAAATATTCTTAAAGAAAACTGAGTAGTTTTGAAACATTTCAAATTCTTATACCATTTTGAAAATTTGGTGACGGAAGGGGGGGGGGGGTTAATTTTTTTAAGATGAAGTAAAATTATTAAATGTTCCATGTAAGGAGCATATTGTTCTGCGGCCCAGTAGGAAATCTCATTCTGAAATTTGGCCCGGCTGCTGAAAAGGTTGGCCACCCATGGTTTAGATCTTACACTGAGTGTGGAAAGATCGGACTTTTTTTTGGAATTTCGAAAAAAATATTCTTTGAATTTAGTATATAATCAAAAATAGTCATGTCAACACTGGAAATTTTTTCATCATCTTATTCCAAGTTGGTCCTTCAATGCTGAGGATCGTCATCATCATGACATTCATGACCCCAACCAAACGGCAAGCTCCGCCACCGCGTCCTGTCCTCCTCCTGCGCAAACGCCTCGCACATTGTTTAAACCCCTGCAGCATCTCTCACATGATCCGACCGTCTGCTGGTATGAGCCCCTTCTTCTTTTTCCTTCGACTCCACCAGACAAAATGATTTTTACCAGATTGTCTGGCTCACGTCCGAAAAAACTTAATATGTATCTATACGTCTCTGATATATTACAGACAGATGAGTATTTATCTGGAGCTCAGTACCGAAAGATAATCCAAGCAAAATACTCATGAGTGCATATCAGATACCAAATAATGTTAACCACTTCATTTTTGAGTTTCAGTTTTCAAAATTTACTAAAAGAGGGGATGGGGGAATTTAGAATAGAAATTTGAAATATGAGACCTAAAAAAGTCCTCACATTTGAAAACTCAAACCAGATCATCAAATCATGGGAAGGTAAGACCTAAAAAAAGTCCTCACATTTGAAAACTCAAACCAGATCATCAAATCATGGGAAGGTAAGACCTAAAAAAAGTCCTCACATTTGATAAATGGACCAAAACCACCAAATCGGTAGTATCGCAAAATGTTCTTTGACTAAAAAGATCGAGGATATTGCAAAATATTTCATACTCCTACACCAAATCTAGAAAATGTTCTCCTTTTCGCTGTGAAAATGTTGGTCACCTTATGTATGTACTCAAATAGAACTTAATGCTCGTATGATATTTGTATGACTGAACGTGGCTCGTGTTAAAATATAATTTTATTTCATATTGACCATAAGTATTGCATTACGCGTTTTTTACGCATTTGAAATTTCCTAAACACGTTTTATAATTTGAAAATTTATACAGTCTTGACACGAATCGAAAACGAGAAAGTCGAAATTCGTTCTGGTCGCCAGAGTATCAAAATATTTCAATTTTTACAAACCTTTATAATCCACTCCTGCTGATAAATTTTGAAAATATTATATATAGGTATATGGCAAGTGTGGTGTGAAAATAAGGCAGATGTCATGGATACATAACTATAAAAATTGGACGAAGATGAATTGGGTTGTGAACCTATTTCGCGATCCAGGACAGAGAGGCACATGCAAAATCATAATCTTCGCCCTCAACGCTCACGGGAGCGCAGGGCAGAAACAGGCCTCCTCCATTCAGAGCATCTCTGTGTCAATCGCATCACCTCTTCCCACGACAATCCCTGCGCTCTGATGTCGTTGTAATAGGAACGGTGTATTGTAAAAGAGGGACGCTCGGGTTTATTCCAGCATCTGGGACCCCAACACCAACACTTATACTAATGATGGGCAGCAGGGGTCATCAAATCGATTGCCCAGTTCTATAACTCAAAAAGACGAAGATTTATTTAAATTTTAGTACCTACTAGTAAATGGTTACTAGGCGCAGTTTTAGTGAGAACATGACGTTGTTTGATACATGGATCACGTTGAATTTCCAGAAGAGGTTTATTATCATAATTTATTTATTGTATTGATGGTTTCGAAATTCAGACAAATAATCTTTTATTCACATCTCAACATCGGCGACGTTATTGCCGTATATAGATACATTGTGGCATACATAATATTAATATGCAGTATGTATGTATGTATGTATGTATGTATCTCAAGTCAACCGTTGTGAAATACACAAATCATTAGAACACTCTGCACATAAATTATCATTATTTTTCATTTCATTTACTTTACCCCATATTAAATCGCGCAAAGGATCGCATTGGGAAAAATTGAAATTTTCAGTCAGTATCTTGAAGCTCTTTCTTATGCGTATGCCGATCATTGTGGAGAAAGCTCCTCTGTCCTGCGGAATCTGAAACAACTCTTCCACCCGTCGTGTTCGGGTCCAATCCAAAATTTCATGACACTCCTCTTCGACCCTTGCTTAATTTTGTCTTGAGATATAAGATGAAGCAAGCGATAGTTTTGTTTTACAAAATGAGGAAAATTTGCAGTAGTTTCTGTGTATCAGATAGTGATGTAACGAATGTCTGATTTTGGATATTCGCGAATGCGAATGCGAATGCGAATATTTCATGCCGACATTCGCGAATGCGAATGCGAATGCGAATATTGACTTGAAAATGGTATAGGAATTTGAAATATTCCAAAACTCCTCGGTTTTCTTAAAGAATATTTTCTTGCAGTACCTTTTTCCACAATGTACCGGGTAAGTATCCGGTACTTTCACCGAATTACTGATTTGTTTCTTCATTTACATGGTACACAACACTACACCAGATGAAAGACATATAAATATAAACATGTAAGCGACAAAAACATTCCAATAGTCTTACATCGAAACAGTGCATACTTCAGCAATAACACACAAAACAATTATAGAAAATCTTACACATAATATAGGTATTAATTCACAATACATCCAATCACCCATTCCTATTACAAATCGCTGCTCACCCAATTTCGCACACATACCTAATACATTCATTCGCACAAACACATTCACACTTCACTAATGTATGTAATAACAATACAAAAAAACTCTTAAAAAAGAAAAATCAAAAATTTAAAAATTTAAAAAACAGTCTAAAAATTAATATTATCCCAAACACTTCACATTTTATCAAACATATACATTTTTTTTTATATTTATTTCATCTTATTCTACCCTCAACTCTCCTTTCTCACAAACCTGACGTAATTGGCACTTTAAAATTCTATAAACAGGGTTTCTTGAGTCTGCAATCGTTTTTGATTTTTTTTTAATGTAGAACGGAAAACAAGATCTTGTTAAAGGAAGCATTCTAAAGTTAATCCTATCTAAAATATTAGGCACATCGTATTCGGACAAGCATATTTTTCTCAGGTTGCATGCATCCAGCAAAACTCTTCACAATTCCAATTTAGGCAAATCTTTAATAAATACAGGATAATGCAATCTCTTCCTAACCAAACGAATGAATTTAGACTGAGTTCTCTCAACTTGATCGACATATTTTTTAAAATGTGGATTCCATACAGAGGAACAGTCCTCCAGCTTGGAGCGAAACAACGATAAGTACAAGTACAAATACGATTCATATAACCTAAATGACTTTGTAGATCTCAGAATAAATCCCAGTATTTTATTGCTCTCTTCGATAATTTTGTTCACGTGATCATCAAAGTGAAGCTCAGAGTCAAACACCACACCTAAATCTCTAATCTTATTTACTTCTTTTAAATCATGATTATGGATATTGTAAATTTATCGAATTTTGTTTCTATTTTTGGTAAAAGAGATCAGATTACACTTCTCCAGATTCAAGTGCAAGTTATTTCTTTACAGTACTCGTGTAGTCTTTCCAAGTCCTCGTTAAGCATTTTATAGTCAAACAATAATTGAATTTGACAGTATATTTTTAAATCGTCCGCAAATAATAGAAGCTCTGAGTGGTCAAAGCACTTTTTTATGTTGTTTATGAATATCGTGAAAAGTAAAGGACCCAAAGAAGACCCCTGAGGGACACCAGATGTAACACTGACACTGCCAGATGAGTAACCGTTAAGTTTAACTGTCATCAATCTATCAGAAATATATGAGTCAATCCACCTTAGTTGAAAAAAGTCGATGTTCTACTTTATCAAATGCCTTTTGAAAGCCGATATAAATGGCATCCAACTGTATACGATTGTCCATAGCTGAGAAAAAAAATCAGATTTGTTACTGTCGATCTTCCACTCATAAATCCATGCTGCTCTACAAGAAGATACGGCTTCAGGAAAAAAGTAATTTGTTCACGAACCATACCCTCAAATATTTTTGAAATAGGTGATAGAATTAAAATTGGTCTGTAGTTACGAACGTCCGATTTGCTGCCAGATTTATGCAAAGGAATAATACTAGCCATCTTCCATTTGCATGGAAAGCATCCTTCTTGTAAACTCCTAATTTATTTATCGTGTCGAAACCCAGAGAAAAAACCCATCAAACTGATTTCCAGTACTGCGCATAACGCGCAGCAGGTGGAGATGCGTCAAAAATATCCTCCATAGTGCAAGTGACAGGGCACAATGGACACTCCAACAAGTGTGGCATAGTCTGTGCTGCACCACAGTCACACGCTCCGGATTCGTCCTGTAGGAAGCCCAATCGTTCTCTATTGTCGCGGCAGTTTCCTACACCAGATCTCAGTCGATTTAAGGTTTTCCATGTCCCATAGTCTAGATTGCCTCCTGCAGCAAGGTGTTCTAATAAATGTCAGATACAATGGTTTGGTTAAATGACTTACACATCTCTTTAATATATTGGTGCTAGACCATCAGGGCCAACTCCTTTTGTCTCATCTATACCTAATAAACGTTTATGAATATCAGATTTCAAGATATTAACCATGGATAAACATGAGTTAGTTAAAATATTTTCCAATTCTTTAGTATTAGAATCATGCAAATTATTCAGTGAAAATACAGAACCAAAAAACGTCGAAAACAAGTTTGCAATTCCCTCTGGATCGCTCGAAGTCTGGTCACCGTCACCCATTACCCTTGGATAGCCTCTAGATTCTTTAAGGGAATTCACTAATGAAAAGAAAGACTTGACATTGCCCTTAAGTGACTTCTCAGTGTTATTAATAAAAGACCTATAATCGTGATTCTGCGACAACTTCAACTGAGCTCTTAGTTGAAAAATAAATTGTAGTCAGAATCATTACGGTTCATCTTCAACTTACGCCAAGCCTTAGACTTCTCTTAAACAATAACAGAATTCTATTAGAGAACCATTTGGGAAAATTATTAGGTGACACCCTCTTCATATGTAGGTGTATGCTTCTCAATTATTGGCAAAACATAACCATAAAAAGATTCAATCATCTTATTCACCGGTCCGTTTCCCAAAACACTGACCCGATCAACACTTTGTAGTTCAAAATTTATTTCCGAAAAGTTTGACTTAAAGTATATTAATTTCTGGATCATATTTTGAGACAAATCCTCAGCAATTTCAAACTCATAATCTATCAACAGTGAAGGATAGTGTGAATCCTTACCAACCAGTGGAGAGTCACATCTGGTAACAGAACACGGAATAGTTGAAAGAACTAAATCCAAGATAACTTGATTGCTGTTATAAACTCCGTTAGACTGAAACATATTGCGAAAAGATATAGATTCTATCAAATACTGCGCAACAGGACACGAATAAGAATACGGAACAAAGATTGAATCAACATCGGGGTCTTTTTTCCATTGGATTGTTGGGATATTGGAATCTCCAATAAGACAAATATCCGTTTTGCCGTAATAGCTGATTAAACGTTCAGATATACTTTAAAAAAAGATGTTTTAAGTATCTAAGGATGTGGAAGGCGGTATATACATACATATACTACACCCAGTAGCGGTGAGCATTTTTTCGTGCGTTACCGATGAAAAACGAATACTGGTAAAAAAAACTTTCAGCAGTATCATCCCAAACAAGAGTGGATGAATATCCTAGTGTCCGATCCACAGCAATTAAGACCCCTCCTCCATCCCTTTTACCACTCAACATGAAATCCCTATCCTTGCGGTAAACTGTATATTCGTTTTGAAAAAGTTCGCTGTCAAATATGCCACAATTTAGCCAAGCTTCCGTCAGAACAATTATATCATAACCATTTGCAAATAAGTTTGCTCTAAACTCCTCGATCTTAGTCTTCAAGCCCCGAAAATTCTGAGAGAATACTTTAGTGTGGTTCACCTTGTAGTATGATATAAATATTCCTTAAATAGAATATAAAATTATTGTAGGGCCCTATACTCATAGCAGTTGTAATACTTAAAACAAACATATAAATTAAATCTCCACAAATGCATATTTCTCCTAATAATAATAACATCATCAAGCAAACGAACACAGGAAACAATACAACAAATGTGGCCAACACGGAACAGACCAGATACTTTATTACTAAAATAATATTCGCAAAACATTCGCATATTTTTTTGCGAATGCGAATGCGAATGCGAATACTTTGAAATATGCGAATATTCGCGAATGCGAATGCGAATGCGAATATTCGTTACATCACTAGTATCAGACCGCTGACGATTTTTTTTCAAATAAATTTCCTGTTCATTTTATTAAAAAAAAGTCTCGAACTGTTAATCAATAAATTAACTTACTTTCAAAAGGGGCATTGAAGAGAGAGTGTAGTATAAACTATAAAGTATTCCGATGATGGCGATTTTAGCCGGCCGGTCCTTCAGACGTACCCGTGAGGACAATTTTGGTTTAAATGTGCTGATAAATAGGAGTCTATGACTTCTGAAATATCTGGCTCTCTTCAATGTTGACCAAAAGATTGTGGTTTTGGTTTATACCGCTTTATCAATTTTGAATCACTAGCATAGTGCCTATTCTGTAAGGCTAGGTGTATTTCATCAGATTGTCCAACCTTCTTTTACATTCCAGTTCGACTCTGCTCCTCTTATTTCTGTTTTCTCAATACCCGTCCACGTGACGGGCATTTTGTGATCAAATACTGAATACCTATTGCTCACTGATCGATTGGTTCCGTTCAGTATTGATCGATTATGCTAAAAATTTCTGAAAATTACTGTCTGTTATGCTTGTAATTCACACAGTAGGTAGGTACCTCTACTTCAGTGATAGCGATTTATTTATTTAGTTTATTCATTACTTTTTTTTTCTTTTTCGTCGTTCTCGTGCTGAAGATTGTAACCATCATTTAAGTGAGTGTAGATTAGTGCCTTCCAGCGATACCGGTCTTCTGCCACCCTATAGCTCCTCATGCTAGATCTCATCTGTTGCCTTCTTCACCTAGTAATTTCATCTTAACGGTGTGATTTACATAGGCAAATAATAAACAGGTAGTATAATCGGTAAGAACCGCATTATGTCTTCTTTTCTTCAGCCCTGTCCGTCCATTAGGTACTGGATATTGGTCTCTTCATGATCACATCACTTGTTCCCATCTTCTGCTTAATTCATCAATTTGTAGTTCCATCTACCGTTTTGTGCACGAGTTTCATCATAAATACGAAAAAATTATCCGAGTTCAGAGCGTTTTTTGAAAAAGAGCGACATGTATCGTTGAAAAGGCTATATGGCTGTCATGCCGATATGTGTTTATTATAGCTAGAAATAAATTAATAACATCCAACTAACGCTTTGATGCATTTTTTTCTTCTCTGTCATTCCCACTGTGCTGAGGATCGCGACCATAATTTATATTGGTGTAAATAAAATGTTTCCAGCGACGCCGATCCTCAGCCTTTCGCAGCACCTCTTGCAAGGTCACACCCACCCACACACACACTAGATACAACGATTGTAATTAAAACAAAGAGCGGAAAGAAAGAAAGATATTACAAAAAAGTAATAGGGAATTTGTTGGTCAATAACCTAGATCTATCTTAGCATAAAAAATGTTTTATGTAAAAATTGTTTCGTGGAGACTTCAGCCAATAATTGGTCTCCCATTCATTTGTCTAAGATTTAGAGTATTTCTTAGGAGAATAAGAAATATAATATCTAAAATCCAGCGATGAGGTATGCTACCCATCCTGAATGTCCTATTTTGAATGGAAAGATGCCATCAGGATCGTATTGATTGATAGACTTCTATTATTAAACCCTAAGATAAAAAAAAATGATTTACGGTTTTTCTCCCAATCTCTCTCCCCTTTTAAAAACATCCCAATTAAATTAAATATGTATTTGAAAAGATTATAATTTCCTGGTGATAAATCTCGAATGTCTGCGCATTATTCAATTTGGGTAGCAACACGTTTTAAAGAAAAAGTTAAATATGATAAATTATTTGCATGCATTGTATTTTTGCTTTTACAATTATAATTTCTCAAGGTGAACTCTCGGATTTTTTGTTTGCTATTATTATTATTGGATAATATATATTTTATTTGCGAAAGAAATCCTAGAAATACCTCCCCATTATTGATTTTGTTCGGGACTTTTTCTATTACTTTCTATGGTATCTTATTCTTTTGTCAATAAAAATATTTGTCGAATTCGTCCTTTCGTCCTTGTACTACGTTTGAAATGTCACGTAGCTACCTTTTTAAACCCTTTCCTTCAAACTAAATATCATGATTAATTTCAATAACACAAGTTCGTCGGTAGCCTGGAGGTAGAGTCTCGGCTTCATGAACAAGGGGTCCGCGGTTCGATCCCAGGTGCCGGCAAACTCCCCTTTCACGACACAAGCTTTTAGCTTACTGTGAAAGGTGTATAAGGTTGTATTTGGGTTTATAACAAAACCCAGATATATCTTTTAAAAAAAAAAAAAAGCAGGTACATGTACTAATTATAGTTCGATTAAGGATATGTCTCCTTAATTTTACAATAAAAGTCAGACTTTCGTAAAACATTACGTTCAATACATTTAATGTATACAATTCAGCCATGAAGTATGCCACCCATCCTGAATCTCTTAATTTTTATTGATACGGAAACCATTCAGAAACAAAGTGTTAATCAGATTTTTGAATTCATTGCGATTAGTTTCTATTATTTATTTAATAAATAACAATCAATAAGAAATAAGATTATCCAACTAGGTGAACCTATTCTAGGGCAATCCTTTTGTTACTATGTTACGATAATCCTATACTTAAATAATAAACTCACCTATGATAATCTTATTAAATGCTCATATTCTGTGTTCCCTTTTCTAATATGAGCCTCACTGGCTATTGAGAATGTGGGAAATAATTGTTGGAACAGTGTTTATAGCAGTTCTACCTATCTTTATATATATATAACATCACGGCCTCTCCTACTAGTGGGGTAGCCATTAGACTAACTACGTGCAACAAACACGTTGTCATCTCTGTGTTATTGAAGAGAGAACCACGCCACACCCGGATATCTCGGGAGTCGTAGACTTTTTTTTGTCTGAACATTCAAACCAAAGTTGTCCTCACTGGTGGGCCATTGGGCAGGGTTGAAAGGCCAGCCGGTCAAATGCGTGTCAGTAATAATTCGATTCAGTTGAATATGGATAGTTTCGTAATACTCGGCACCCAGGCCTGCTTACTGCCATGGCGGAGGGCGTGACCGAAAGCAGAAATTGTAGAGGCTGACCAAAAGACATGAGTCATCTGACGGAGGGCATGCGCTGTGGCACTTACCTAAATTGAAAACTAGTAGAAGACTGTAACTCACTATAAATATACCATTATAATATCATGTAGTGTTTACTGGGCGGGATTAGTTCGGAGACGTATTTGAATCTTAGAAGTATTGACTCTATTGTCAAGCAAACGATAACTCGAGAGTGATCAATATTTTCTCCTGAATTTATGCAACATCTGTGTAAATTGTGCACTAAAATTTTAGATATTTATTTAATTAGTTCAATATGGTACACAACAGATATAAAATATAAACATGTAAGCGATAAATAGATTCTATCGTTTCTATTGATTTGCTCTTATTTTGTGTTGACGAATGCTTTGTAGGTGCCAGGAATCGGTCGTATAATATTTATTGTGTTTGGATTAAATGTGTTTTAAATTTTTAAAAAAGTTCCTACACTCCAGGCTAACAGAGAGATTGGCGACATAACGATGAAGGAGATGATTATTATAAGTTGTATTGTCTAAGTTAAAAGGTCCACAGGTTTGTGGACTACATAGATCAGATTGTATAGAATAAACGCGTCTTGTACACTTTGAATATGAAGACTCTTCCCATACCCAAGGATATTAGATGCTAGGTGAGTATTTACTCAAACTTTTATCTTCACAGGAAGATACCAGAAGGCAGCCTTAATAAAAGGAAATAACACGAGGAATGAAATAAAAATGAGTATACCTAAATCTTATTGCTTTTACGGTCTACCAGTCTTACAAGAGAAGCGACGTGGCTGCACATTTTATGAGTAGGTATACAAAATTCATAACACGGTTTATTGATTGAAAATTTTACGATGTCCCTGCAGTTTATTGCTGATAGAGGAGTATATTTATTATAGAAATCTGATTAGTAAACGAGGTCAAAACTTAGTATCTAATCAAACTGAATATAAATTATAGCAATTTGTATAATCGTGCAGCGCATTTGGTTGGAGGATCGAATTGAATATCCTTATATTTTAACTAATGCATACAACAATTAATATGTCCTTGAATGGGTCCGTGATTTCAAATTTACCGTCCAATTCTTTTTAGTAAATGTGTATTATTCTGTATTTTTATTATTTTGCAATAAATTTTCGCAATTCTTTGTGCTTCTTCTGCGCATTTGGCAGTTTTTTTATGTATTGTTATTATTCCTTTAAACTATTTTTTTACCGAACGAAAGTTTTTTTTTTAAAGCAATTTCTTTTATAGATTACATCTTTTGTTTGGTTTCAAATCTCGAATCTATTCTTCGATATATTCGATTCGCTTATGTTTTTGCCGTAGTTTTTTAATAACGTGTTTTTGCTTTTTATTGTTTAGTTTTTTTTTTGTCATTATTATTCTTTTAATAACGTCGTCTAGATATTTCGATTTTACTATTATACGAGTATATAATTTCAATTATTGTGTACTCGTTATATCTAAAGTGAAGACTATAAATATGTGAATTATTACAGATTTGATTAAAAAATACATTTTTATGAAGCCATGCAAAAATGTTCATCTAGTGTGTAATAAATATATAGGAGAGATATTGATCGTCCCTGGGTAGGACTTAAAAGTTCCTAATGACACCAAAGTTAGTTTTTATTACTATGACAAAATATGAGCGAATGGACGTCGAAAGAATGACGAAGAGGATGTATTTATCTGAAGAGAAATCGGCTTGCATGTATGAGAAACTGGATGAATGTAGAGGAAGCGAAAGAAGTATGTAAGGATAGATCTATATGGCATTCCGTTCTCTTTGCCTACCCCACTTGGGACACGGCGTTAAGGTATGGATAGATAGAAAGACAAATATAATTATCAGGGAACAAGGTAATTTATTGTGGTAGGGGGCAAATTAGTTAATTACCTCGACTTATGTATGTGAAATATGTATGTGGACTTGAGTGAATAAATAAAGTTGTTTAATTGTTTGTTTTTGAAGGCTTGCCTCGTTTTTTTTAACGTTATTGCCAAATTATTAAACCTTTGCTATAAACCTTTGGTGTTGCTTTTGGCTTCCAGGTTGATGTTTTATAATACTACTATACCATCACGGCATATTCCGCAAATTGGATAGCCAGCGGATTAACTGCAAAGAATAAACATGCAGATTGTCCTCTCCTTGCTTATAGAAACAAGACATTCAGGATGGGTGGCATGCCTCATCGCTGAATTGTAGATGTTAATTCTTATATACGTGAAGTTTTACGAACACTTACTTTTACAAGGCACTCGAAAACTTACAGAAAAGAGTGGGAGACCTGTTATATGAAGGGGGGTTTCATGGAGTTTTACAAATATTTATAAATAGTCCCAAGTCCAAAATTTTTTGGATTGTCAGACACCCCAGTCTGCAGATTTTGTTCAGAGGATAATGAAACGCCCATCCACATCCTCTGTAACTGTGACGCACTCGCTCGCAACCGAAGTCACATCCTCGGAGGTCCACTGCTGGACTCTGAGAAAGTGAGACTTCTCACACCAAGACAAATAGTGAGCTACATGACGCACCTAGGTCTTGAGAGTGAGATATGACACAGAAGGATGTCACAATAGATCTGTTATGGTCGCAGTGACACAAGGGATATAAGGTCCCTTGACCTTCAAAGGAAAAAAAAAGTCCAAAATTTAGTAGTTTTTAGAATATCAGGTGTCGTCTGTCCAGCATAATTGTCTTACGAAAATATGTAAAATACAGTCCTTTGGCTCTTGCGATCTCCCGGAAAGTGGTGATTTCAACTTGTGATGTTTTTAAGCGAAGAATAAAACATGTTGCTTCTAACGAACAATAATTTAATTATAATGCATATTGCATAAAATAAAACGTGTGGGTTTATTTACAAACTCTTGTATCAGTGCACCAGATAATACGTTGTTATCAACGCCTAGTGACGTTTATCAAGAGCACTCTTGAAACGAATGCTGTCAGGATCCGTTTTTGATGCACCTTCGACGTTGAGTACCTACAATTTTTCTACCAAAATATATCGACTATCGATTTCATCAAGAAATTATTCTAAGTCTCTATTGAATAATAATAATATAAAATTATGTCGGAGTTTGAAGATGATAACCTCGTGGACATTGCGGTGCTTGGGGAGAGGCAACGAGGCCTGAAGGGGACTATCGCGGGGCTCACTCAGAGCCAGAGAGAGAGATACGGTACGATGTATATATTATTATGTATTATTGTCTGTGTGTAGGTTAGGTATTATATTAAAATGTTTTAACGTTGATCAGTAGTACTGTAGTAGTAGTAGTAGTAGTAGAGCTGTTGTGTTGTATCTTGTTATGTTTTTAGTTGAGAGCCGGCTAGCGGTGGTGAAGTCTCGCGTCTGAGCGTCTCGTATCTTGTGCCGTGCCGTCTTGTTTTGAGTGTGAACTAACAGTACGCGAGGTGATACCACTGTTGAGATAAGGGAATTGCACCCCCAGGTATTATTATCATTACTCTGATTACATCTTTATCTACATCACAATCACCCCTCGACCGAATGTCCGGAAAGATCAAGAAGCCACGTTTCTCCAATGTTTTTTTTCTTTCTTTACACATTATTTATCAATTAATTTGATATTTCTATTTAACATTTAGGTCTCCTTTGGACGATTTGTGTTAGGTATCAAGTATTCGGTGACTAGAATTAATATTGATTTAAATTTCTTTTTATTAGACTAATATAGTCACATTCTCCCGATTGGGTTAATTTTTTTCTTTTTCCTTTCTCGACGTAACTGCATGTTAAAAGCGTTGTTTATTTACTTATGTTGTTGTGTCATTTAATCTTTTTTCAGATCTTGATATTTGATCTTTTTTTCGTTTATGCCCACAGATTCATTCACTCGGCATTGGATATTAATTTTTTTATTACATTCTTTCGTGTTGATTTGTATTCTTGTCTTTTTTGTTGCAAGTAATTATATTTTAATTTTATTGCTTTAGGTACAGGTCAGACCCTTGATTGGTATTAAAAGCAATTTAAATTCACCAACACGTTCCTCACTTACATTCCTTTACTTTGAAAATGAATTTAAGGGAATGATTTAGCATTTAGTATGCTGCCGGTTCAATTTGCCTTCAGGCCAAAACATCATCTTGACTAATTTCTTTGATTGGATGGGAGATAAAAGTTTTATGTCGCATTTTTTAAATTCCAACTCTTTTCATTTCAGTGAACACTTTTAAAGTTTACCCCGTGGTCAATGTGTTCGTTGTTTTATGTTGGTACTATGTTGTAATCGTTATTATTTATTTGATCAAACACTCGATCATTTTGATAGTTGGTAGTATATTTAATGTTTATATATTGTTGTTTTAGTGTTTATACTTTGATATTTATCATATGTGTATGAATTGATGTTTTTGTTGTGTTTTTTTCTTGTTTCGGTATTTCGTTGGCGTATGAGACATTATACATTAGCATAATCCGTGATTTTTTCCATTGAAGGAGTCAATTTATGAATATTGATTCAAGTATTATGGTATTTTGGATTGCGACGATTTTGTAGTATGTTAACTTATTTGTATGTTTGGTGACAATTTACTTGCTACCTAAGACGTCAATTCTTGGCGTTATTACTCCCCTTTATTTGGGGCATTGGAAAAGATATTCGATGAAATAAACAACTTGGCGAAATGAAAAAGTAATAGAAAAATTATGGAGTTATTATCGTGGTTCCATGTAACTTTCCCTTTCATTTTATTTATCAATCAATCAAGATAAATATATTTGAATTAGAAACTTGGACATTGTTTAAAAAGAAAGAATTTTTGAGCTGTGACCCTTTTCAACTGTGGTCAAAACTCTTACAGAAATCTTTCCATATTTAATGAAACCAATCTGCTTGCTGTGAACGATGATAAATCTTTGTCTTAATAATGAACAATGGACATTAATTTTAATATTCCTAATGTAATCGATTACTTTATCGTCTGTTGAGTGTTGCATATCTTGTTTTTCGTGTTTATCTTCACACGTCTTGTGGTAGATATACATCAAGCCTACCGCATTCACTATCGCACGGTCTAGGCTAGGACTAGACCATCTTGATAATGGCATTATTATCGGCTATATGTAATATTCCCACGAAGTGTAGGTACAACAACGACAGCTAACGAGTAGGTGATACGTATATCGAGTATAAAAGCGAGTCTCTACTTTCTCTTTCGAAGTCGACAACGGATTTGGTTATTTTAAAAAGTCTGCGACATACTTTCGATGTTAATTGTACCGATAGCACCTCTCAATGGGGCCACCACCAACAATATAATTTATCTTCAAATAGTATAAAACAATTAATATTCTCTAAGCGACCGTTCACAATTCTCTCTCTGTCTTTCAAACCGAGAATAAACTGATTCCACTGTTCTCACTCTCGTTTAGATGTGCTGTGTGCTTCTCTTGATTAAATAGTTACTAGTTACTAAGCAATATGTTATGAATCTATTTACTATTGTTCAACTAGTTGCTAACTAACCTAGATATCATTTTGTTCTTCAATATCTACGCCTCCAATACTTCTCTTCTATTTTAATAATGTGGAGTCTTTTTTAATTACTCATACGGCTTTGATACTATACCCTGAGGGGTGCCAGCTATGACTAAGCAATGATATATCTAATAAACTTTTAATTATTTATTTATTCACCATTTTTTGTTTAATCATCACTTTATCACCCCTCATATCATTATTTTTAAAATTCTATCAAATGACTGGTTATTAAACCCCTTGTCAATAAATGACATTGGTGCATATTTTATAGCGTAGCTTTGCATGGAAATGTTTTCAAAACATTATATTTTTAGTATAATTCATAAATGTGGCTACACAAGCATTCCAATACACCTTTTTATCACACAAATTCTAGTATATAGTAAATAAAGTGATAATGTATTTTGCATTTTGTGTGGAAACATCGATTACTGGATTCTAACACTATGTCATTATTTACAATTCACTAGTCTAAACTACCAGGGGTTGTCTGGGATTTAATGATCAGCGAAGTGAAGATTTACATATATTGTATTTAGTGCATAAAAAAAACGCTCCACTTACTTTAAACATATTGATTATTTATATGTATCAAAGCATTTGTTTTTTATACGCATAGAACACTGAGAAAATCACTCAATAGAGACCTAATTTGTACATTTCAGTCGATTGTGTAAATCCCTTCACAAGCACGCAGGATTAGTGCCTCAATGCTTACGAATTAACTGAGGCTGTTTTAAGTGTTTTTTTCTTAAATCAGTCGTACAATCTACTACACTGTGCAAAAGAAAAGTCTGTATTATTATCTTATCAAAAAATCAATTTTCTAAATATTTTTCCTCAGCACGTTTCCACTTCAATAATAAATGAATATTTGTTTAATTAATAAAAAAAGAATACTTATACTCAGTATTTCCACACTGACTATAAATCGCGAGCCGGCTTTAAAGAGCTTCCGCTATCATCACTAGGCTAATGTAAAGAGAAGAAATTTACTTTCATATACAAGTCGGTAATGAGAAAAAAATAATATTTGTTTATTTTGAGCGGAATCTTCGAATGGACTCGTGAGTGCGAGAAACATTTTTTCGATATCAAAAATCAATGTAGATAAATTCGTAAACAAACATTTTACTTTATATTCTGTATGGTCGATAATATATTCTCATTCATCATTAAAGGTGTGTGTATAGGTAAGTATACATAGACGTGATTCTGTATTAGTGTGAGTTAGTTGTCTTATGTAAACTTAGGCAAACATTCTGTTCTGTGAGTAGGGTGATTTAGAAATAGTCGATGCCTTCAAACATTAAGGTATTTAAGTGTAATATAATAGAATCTTAATATATTTAACATGTTTATATGGATTTATATTTTATTTATAATTTATATTTCAAAACTTTATTTGATTGACATCCACACTTCTGAGTAAGTAAAAATCCAGTTTTCAACACAACAGACTGTGTTACATACAATAATGTTTATATGGACCTATCACACAGATCGAGCTAGTTTCAAATTAAGATATGAATCTTGTATTATGGGTACTAACGCGATGATAAACATTTCCAACGCACCAAACACATGCATATATGTAGGTACATATACCTAACCCAGGATAATTCGGAAAAGGCGATTTTTCATTTTGCCCTGGTAGGAGATCGAACCCAATACCTCGTGACTCGCGCCACGCCGATCGTCTAAAGATTTCTTGACCGATGGTGTTACGGCTTTCGCAGTCGACTTGCATCGTAAAAGACCTGACTTCGATTGCTGGCTGAATCGATGTTATTATTATTATTTATTGTCTTAAAAAATGACTTCTTAGAGTCTTCATCTGTGTTGAGAATTTGGACGTTTATGTAATGATCCTGCTACCGCTGTGATTGAACCGTTCACGTTTACAATCATAGCTAAAATCTGACTATTACGGCTTATCCCTCAAGCGGAATAGCCAACGGTCTAACTGCATTCAATAATCAACATGTGCTATGGCTAAAAAAACTGTTTTAATTTTCAAGATTTTGCTTTCGAATGGACAGAATCTCATAGTATTCAAATTTGAAAAGTGGTTTAGATATGTGTTTTTGGAATATTAAAAATAGTCCAATATCACTGAACAATTATATTTTAGCTATTTTAGCTTTATTTATCGTTGTTGTTTTTACAATTAACCATTGTACGAGGTCACATATGTAAATTTAACACATGAAACTACCATATAAGGCTTAGAAAAGACAACGTCACCTCACTTGGTAGTGCCCCGGACGGGACTTGAACCCGCACTCCCATCTTATCGCGAGATGTGCTTTGTCCAATTAAGCTACCGGGCGACATACCAGAGGCTTCGATATTCTCTCTTATAAACCCAATGACAGCTTCATGTGTAGGTATTGTTCTGATGTTGTCTTATCTAAGCCTTATATGGCAGTTTCATGTGTTAAATTTACATTTTAGCTTTAGATTTTGCTTTCAAATGGACAGAATCTCATACTATTCAAATTTGAAAAGTGGTTTAGATATGTGTTTTTGGAATATTAAAAATAGTCCAATATCACTGAACAATTCTATTTTAGTTATCATAATTTTCAAAAATGAACGTAGACATTGATCCTAGACATTCTAAAGCGTCCTTTAGATGATATTATCACAGTAAGGTGCTATAGAAGTTGTCAAATAAGTATTTTCTCGTTCTTTATAGTAATCGCAATAAGGCTTTGACGCCGAATATGTATATTGCAGGTCCTTGATGCGAACAACCTGTACACGGCATCTAATGCTGTTAGAGGCTGCTGCCTGTGTTTGACGAAATAACCTGTCTCGGATTGGAATGGGTCGTTTTACTTCAAAGTAATATATTATATACCTATAGGCAGCTGTGTGGAATACAAAAGTACATAACAATAATTATGTATTACATACAATAGTAGTAGTAGTAGTTCAAATATGCACATCTTGGCTCGCATTCGCATACTATCGCTATAGAATTCTACAACATTGTTTAGAAGTAATATATTATTATTTTTAAACATATATGGGACTTATGCGTTTGTTTCGAATGTGATTGCTGCGATTCAAATATGCATTGTTCCACCTTCACACAGTAAAATATGTTAAGTTTCAGAAAATATAACGGGTCATTTACACGTTGAAAAATAAAGCTCTAGATAAAATGGGGAAACTTCTATTTGTCAGCATTTGCTTACGAGCGGGTCATATTATGAGCAAATTTAAGGGCCTAACCCAGGGGTCTAGACTTTCCAGTCTTAAGGCTATTACTTCAGTGAGTTCCAAGGGCCAAAACCGAATATTTGGCACAACTAAAATTGGTTAACATTTGCTAACTATTGTCAGTGGAAAATCATAATTACATAAATCCTATTAGTATTTTTTACAAGTGACACCCGCGGTTTTATTTACGATTATTTGGCTCTTTCGTTCCATAAGGATATAAGCAATATGTGTGATTCAGGTTATATACATTCCAAACATCGATATATGAAAAAAATTAACGACAACCAAAACAAATGCTAGTGAAGGAGGCTCCAACTTTTACGATAGCCAGCTTTAAGGCATTGCTCAGAAATGTTCGTAGAACAAGTTTAAAAACTGTAGTTCGCTCTTTTGTCTTGATATAACACCGGAAATGATGTAGAGATATTTATTTATTTAATGTGAATATGAATGAGTAATATTCAAAAAGAGCTTAATATTAGTAAAGTAGGACGCTTAACAAGAAGTAACGTAAACTTTTGACGAATTACCGTGACGCGTAGGTTAGGTAGATTATGTGACGCACAGAAATGAACGGGTTTTATAATATATTGTGACGCATGTGTGCGATTTTATCTGACACGATTACAGGCTTAAGAGAAATGTGTGAAAGGCTTTCATGCATTTTAAAGCTTATTTAAATATTTCTTCTCTTATTCATTGTCTTGATTTTGGACTGACTGTGTTTATTTCTGGGATTTATCTGTGATTTACAACTTTCCCAGTAACTAAATCAACCAGTTCATTCTTTCTTTTGAAGTCGTGACAAATTCGGTATGTAGTTTTTTGTCAATGAATTATAATTACCTTCTTATCGACATGGGCTTCTCCCAATATTCTTTTGTTCAACTTTTATAAATACTGCATGTCTCTGTATCTTATTTCACTCTTTTCTAATCGCCTGATGATGGAGTTGAGAGTCTCCGAATACTACTAGTAAGCGAAGTTAATAAAGTCACTTGGAAGCTAACTACATCCTGCGTTTTTTTTTCAATTTATCTTGAAATGGACTTCCAACAAGTACCTTTGGTCAATAATATCAAAATAAGGTGTGTATTTATTTAAGTGGGCAGGTAGTATTTATGCTCTATTTTTCCATTTCCATCGACGTGCCTACCGGGAATTATTGAGGGAGGACAATTTTTTATGTTTAATATTACACTTGTCGACGAATTAACATTCAACGTGTGATTTTATATTGCATTATTTAAAAAAAAATCCGAATCAGCAGTAATTTAGCTATAATAAATAGAATATAGTCGCAGTTTAGAGTAGTTCAAAGATAAAAGAGACAGGTAAGACGAGCACTCGATTTACACAAATTTCAACCTAAAAATAAACAAATTAAATTTCCGTGAATTACCAGAGCATGATGTGTACAAATTCAAGGCACCATTGGCGATGATCAAAATAAGCTAATAAATAATAATTAAAACAGTTGCCCACCAAACTTTGGAACTGGCTGTGAATAGACTTACTGAGCCCAATTGATCCGGTAAGTCTAGCTTCTATGAGAGGGCTTTTGGTGTTGTTGGGCCGGTTACGTGGAATCGCCTACCAGTGCCATTGAAAGAAAATCAGACTGTCACCAGTTTCAGAAGCAAATTGAACACTGCACTTTTCGCCGGCGCCCTTGAGACGGTCTAGGGACTATTAAACGGCGTCAAAACAAAATTATCCAGAGTTATCATCATCATCAATCAAAGAATATGAACAAATTAAAATCGTAACCTAATAAAACTAACCGTACAAATTCTGTCCCATGGATGCTGTAATATGAAAGAGGAGAAAAGAAATAAAAAAGAAAACTAAATGAAGAGTGATTATAATTCTTTTACTACAATTGAAAGTGCGCAAGATCTCATATCTGGGTCATATAATGCGTGGAGAAAAGTACCACATGATTATGACAGGCAAGATAGAGGGACGTCGAGGGGCTGGCAGAAGGCAGACATCGTGGCTGCGCAATGTGCGAGATTTGACTGGAATGAGAGGTGTGGAGGAGTTATTCCAGACAGCGCAGGACCGAGACGCCTATGCCAGAGTGATCGTCAACGTCGGGGGGACCTAACAGGGCACCTACAGAAGAAGAAGTACTGCAATAATTAGTGTCACCTATCAATTCTTTTCTTTATAAACATCTCAAGACATTGCATTATTTTAATTGCATTTCTTGTTGTTCATTATTCTCGCTGCGTATTTGTATTTCGTACGATACTAGCAGCATATTATGATTAAAAATGCATCATCGTGTGTGCACATTGATAATATGATGATCTGATAACGTGCATTTATTAATTGAATCTATTCATTTTTATCATAAAATAATAATCTGCTATGCACCTTTACAATGCACTTATCGTTCATTGACTGAAAGGACGCACATTTGTCTGAATGTTGTTGTTATCTCTTCGTATGAATTTCAGTTTTGTGTAGCATTTTTTCAGTGCGAACGTTTATCTCAAATAAATTCTAGTTACGTGATTTTCAATAAAATTAAAATTGATAGACATTTCTGGAAGAATTTTTTCTCTGTGAGTCATCTTCGGCCATCAAGTGCGGTAGCCAGTGAAATCCTGTAGGTATATAATAACATAACCATATATTCAATGATTAATGGTCTGGCAAGATACATTGATATAATTGGCGTGACGTATGCGGAGTTTTTCAGGAAAATTGAAAGTGTAATGTAGTTGTGTTGTTGTCTAGATATTGTTAGTTTTCTTCTGGGATCGCATTGACCTTCAGCTGTAATGATCCTTGTAAGAATCGTCTCGTTGTCAGTAATAATAATATATTTATTTGACCTTATAAAACCAACCTGTCTTGGAAATTTCAGCATAAGCCACAGCTCTTTTCTGACCAGTTAAACTTTAATAAATAAAAAAAATCATGTCCCTGTTGAGAATAGTGGTAAAGAGAGGGTTAAGGGTGGTTTGTTCTACATATTATTGTGTTACAATGTTGCATTGCGTACCTATCCATCTACTGCTGTTGTATCTATTATTCCATTAATATTCTTGTGCATTACTGATCTAGTTTCTAATTTCAAGTCAAGTCATAATATCTCAATAATAATAATAATTATGTTATCAATAGTAATATTCTTGTTACACATTGACACCCAGGGCGTACACGAGAGGAGGGCCAGTATCTTAATGTAACGTAAATTTTCAAATATAGTATGAGAGTATAGGTGAAAACTGTAATATAGCAAATATGGAAAAATGCTATAGAATCTGGCAATTTGCTTCCCTTAAAGTCAGATCTGACACACAAGTTCATAAATAGCAACGCCGCAATAATCTGGGATCTAAAAAAACAAGTCACAGACCTTTGTTGCAGCTCCCAGATTCCAAAATATTGAGTATCTTCTTGAACTACTATACGAATTTTATGTCAAAAAGGCTTCTTGTTCTAAATCAAGAAAATAAATATTGTCATCATTTGATCATTGCATTCCTCCCGCTTCGAATGATTTGTGAAAAATCCTGCAAGAATCAACCAAATTTTGATAAGTCGCTGCCCCCGTAGAAATATCGTGTATGCGCCCTTGATTCGCGCTGTGCCAACTATGCTGTGCTGTGACAGCCAATAAAAGTGAAACAATGAGTCAGGCAGCTGTTTCTCAGTAGCTGCAATGTGGTTATAAGTATGTAGTGCATTGTAACAACTCTATGATTTTATTAATGATAACTGGTTAATGGTTTTAGAAATAACTACTTGACTTGTTACTGTGAAGCCTAAACTTGATTTACAAGTTTGTTCAGTGTGTTTAAATGTATGTATAATAATATTATATCGCAGAGATTTGCTCAATTCTTCGGTGTTTAATATCACATTATTCCTCCTCTCGAAGACATGACACACGATAAGAACACATTATTCAGTGAATACCAATATTTATGTATTTTGTGATTTTGTTCGAAAACAGTAGGTAGGTACTTTATAAATTTTGTTAACAGCTTAGCCTTAGATATACACAAATCTCGAGTTTCTGTAATACTTTATATTTTTTATAACGAATTTTGTGAATACTTGAACAAGAAATTTGAATTTGGATATTTTTGAATAAACTAGTGGTGAACTAATATACCTTTATGTAAATATAAAGTAATCAAAAGTTTTGAACAACAATTATAATATTTTAAAAACATGCACACATATGATTTATTTGTACACAATTCATGGCACAGACCGCATTAGAAAATAAGGAATAGATATTATTCAATTTAACTCCAATAAAAAATACACTGTCAATAAAAATTGCACAATTTCCTACTATCACGTATTTATTATTTACAGAATACGCCTTCGAGCGAGATCGCATTCCACTACCTTGATGTTGGTGTGGTTTTGCAGCTAATAGCTTAATCAATTTACTCTCATAATAATTATAATATAATATAACTGGATGCTAGTTTACTGCGTTATTTTGTACTACTACAGTAGTGAACCGGCATTGCGCTATAAGTACAAATAATTAATGATGATTAAGCAGTGTGAAAGAAGTAGCGATAACGAGCAATCTTGTTATCGTTATTGCTGCTGTCTTCATAGTACAAAGTACACGATCGCATTTAGCTGCTGCTTTTTTACCTCGAGGCAACGGTTAAAAATAAGCTCATTGCTGTGTGCTATTTTTAAGATGCTACTTCGCAAAACAGATTATACAGCATGCCGAAAATTGAACATGTTAGGTACCTATTAACTTATTGAGAAATCTTAGAAAATATTTGGACAAAAGAAAAGGATCAAAATTCAACAAGGATCTCTCTCTCTCTCTTTCCGTTTCGTGACTTTCCTCATAGCTGAGAATCGTAATTTTCTGACAGATATAGGTATCGCCCTGCGTCAACTCGTCTACTACTCAGATGACGCGGTATATAATTGCATTTCTGTACCTACTCATTTCCTAGGAGTAGAAGGCTTTCTATCCTTTCTGTTTACCCCTCAAGAGATTCGGCTTGAAGATATGTAGTTATATACTTAGTACCTATATACCAGCATCATCAAGTCACATTTCTGTGGAACACCCGGCAAAGATTTGGTCTCCCACTCTTTTCTGTAAGTTTTCGAATGTCTTGATGTAAAAGGCAGCTGTTTGAAAAAATCTGACATTTTAAGCTTAAATTCAGCGATGAAGTTTGCCATCCATTTTGAATATCTTATTTTTTGTCGGTATGGAGAGAAAAGCTTGCATGTTTATTACATGCAGCTGTTCTGCTGGCTACCCCACTTGTGGGATATGTCGTGATGGTGTAGTATAGTAATAGTGGTTAAGTCATAGTAATTGACTGTTGTGTGTGTGTGTATCGCGTGCTTGCGTGTGAAAAACGGCTCTTATTATTATTTAAACTAATTGTAATTATACCTACTTTGTTTCTGATTTGCAATGTATGTAAACAACATAATATCATATTGTAACAGTTTGTTTCAAAATGCTTAAATTTGTACGATTTGCTCGTACTCATTATGTCAATCATTTCGCATTTCATTATGCGCTTTTTTTTACTATTATTGTTGGTGTATTCAGTAATGCTACTACTACTATCACTGTACCATCACGGCATATCACACACGTGGGGTAGTCAAAGAACTAACTTCATGTAAAAAACCTACAGATTATACTTGCCGTGCTGGATTATGAGTGGAATGCCTCATCGCTGAATTGTATATGTTAATTATTGTCTTATACGAGAGGTTACGAATACGCGTATTATTATATTTATCGTGGACTGGTGTATTATTTTTTGCACTTTCGCTGGGTGTGCCCATACATGTAGCATCTGAAGCACCTTGTGGCTGCCCACTATGGCACCTTCTGTGTCGACATGATTTATTTAGTCTAGAATTTCGGATAAATGGAAATCCCAAAAGTTCTACACTACCCGGTCGGACGGTGTATCTCCTTCAATGACTTATAAAAGTATTTCATAAATTTTGTATTTGAAACTTTTACTTAAATGTTATATTTCATATTAATAATTTCCAGTGTTTCATATAATTCGCGGTGCATTTCTGCTATCAAAGATGACAAATCACGAAGAATTAGTTTTTAGGAGTGGAAATAGATATTGTACTTAAATTCGTTAAAAATTCTGACGTCGAATGAATGGATCAGATAATTTTAATTGAGACACCATGGACAACAAACAAAATTGTGTAAAATAAAATCAGAAGATGTGATGGAGACTCTAAAGGATCCACCGACTACCCGGATAGTGAAGAAGTGTTTATACAAGTTATCCAATTGTAATTTCTACACTAGCAGATTTGTTCTCACGGGAGGTACCATGTTGTGGGTAACCTGAAGGGCTGGCCGGCCAAAACCACTAAACGACCAAAACTTCATCGTGTAGAATCTTACAACTGCAATCCTTTGATGTCTCTCCAGCAGAGAACTCAGATATAAACATACAATACAAAAAAGTCGGAGAGACGTTCCAAACTTCCAATACTTGAAAATTAGATAGAAAATTGTCGCTTATATTGATTTGCGTTAAACAGTAATTCTTTACTAAAATGATCAAAAAGCCAGCCTGAATATAAACGGATACTTAATAATGACTTGTTATTTTTATGAATGTGGACATATTTTTAGGACTTAAACATCGAAACAAAAGGTTGACGAGAACTTGAGTTTAATGTAAGTGTAGAAAATGAGTAGGTTGTCAATGTCCTTTGACTTAGATCACTGAGTAATTTGTTGTCGTGGCTACCAGAAGATAATTTAGATATTTCAGTTTTTATTGTGTTTTTGTTCGTGATTATAAATAACTGTTTTATTAAAGCATAATGAAAGTAAAATTCAGTCTACATAAATTGTATCGCGATCTTTATCTAATGCCTAAGGAAAGTAAATCTATTAAAATGTACAGTTACCTACTACAGTATAATAATAATTGTTATCATTACACTTGACTGTAGAACTCTATCTAATATTATAATACTAGTGTTTCACTTATCATTTCATGCACTACTTATCTTGTTTCGCGGTGTAATTTTACTTTTTTCATTGATTTCGTGAAGTATGAAAAAATAAAGTTGCGCCTTTATAAAGTCCCTGGGATAGAATAGCTCTTCTACTTTTTCTTTTTATTCTTTTGCGAGTGTCGTGTAAGAGGCAAATGTTCGTAAAACATAAAACATCACATTTAAGACATTTGACATCTTCAGTTCAACAATGAAGCCAATAAAAGTATGTATTGAATGTTTTATTTTTTATTGGCACGGAGAGGGTGACTTGGATGTTTACGACGTGCAATTATTCCGCTGGCTACTCCACTGATGAGAAATTCCGTGATAGTTTGAATGTATAAAAAGTCGTAAGTAGGTATTGTTTTACTTTTTGCGGAAGTCAAACTTGTCGTTAATGTAGGACAATTATGTGGTCAAATTAAGGTTAAGTCGTTAAAAAGGTTTATTCGTAGTGCTGAATGGAGATGGCGATGATTATGAATAAAGAAGAGAGTATGTATGTGTATGTATATGGAGTGTTGACATGGTTCTGTGCCGGTTCGTAATAATAAAGTGTAAAGCTGGACATCGTTAATCAAAATTTAACATCTTTAATCGTTAATATGTTAATGAAAAAAAAATACTTCGCTACTCGTTAATTCGTGCAATGTAACTTAAGTTCTAGTAGTTTACCGTTATATTTTACTCCAGAAAGTGCCAAAATAAGTCCTCCAACGATAAACTAGTCTGTATACAAAAGAATACTTAAATGGTCCCCGTCGCTTTTCCAACATCGGTACGGAAGATTTCCTTTAATAAACAAAAACTTTTTTAGTACATGTTAATTATATCGTTTATGATTTATGAGAATAACTTTCACCTAATTATACCATCACGACATATCCCACAGATTAGGTAGTCGGAAGACTAATTGCCGCATGTAACAAAATGCGTAAGTCGAGTTGACCACATTTTTGTCATCGTTAAATAATGGATTAATGCCTAGCTCTGGTATCGTACCGTTAATATCATTATATTACTTCTTTTAGGTACTGTTGTTGAGTTGCGATCATCGCAGCGGGCGTTCAGTGAGAGTGGATCATCCACTGAACGACAGAAACTGAAAGCTGTCGTTCACGCCGCGACGCGCGGAGAGAGTAACCGCCGCTTACAATACCAACCACACATACGCGAGCCTTCTTCTTCATCGTCATCTTTGCACTCGTACCACGAGCGCAGAACATTACCTACTACCGCTACTACTACTATCATTATTATTTGGTCCAATAAGAATAATAATGCATACTCGATTCGAATTAATCGCATTAATTCTATACGAGTCTTCAACGACACAACATCTCTCAACTCGCTCAACATCTCCGATTCATTTTCAAAGCAATAATCACCCATCATTTATCCTTTATTGTTATCTAGTGATCTGTTTAATAATAGTTAGTGATATAACATTGCATTAATGTAACTGCAGTGTTAGTGCTGATGTGTTGAACATTGTATATTTTATTATATTCTCTCCTTCGACTTCTTTTTTGCACGCTGCTGTACCGAACTGATTGACAATACTGTGTGTCGTTTGATGGATTTGTATAGAATTATTTCTATGTAATCATTATGAAAGTGACATCGACAATAATAGACAACTACATGCAGTACACTATGTGCCGCAATGAAAGTGATAGTAAGCCGTGTACTATTATTATTATTTGTACCATCTGTATTTTATAGAATTTACTATTACTATTATTATTGTTGTTGGTAGATAATAATTGTGTTGTTGTGTTCTAGATTGCATTAATGTATAATTGTGTGTGTTATTACCTCTACACACACATGTGTTGTGTAGGTATATATAATAATGTAGGTACATTATTACTTGATGATTACTGGTATTAGATGTAGGCTTACTGTATATACATTTTCAGTCGTAAATCAAACGTTTTGTCAAAATTCGTAGACTGGCAGTTTAATTGGTTTGCTTTAATTTTTAATTTTTTGCATGTAGCAATATTTATTTTAAGTTAATTTTTAAATTAAAAGATAAAGTTTTATTTTAATTTGCTTAATTGCAAGCAAAGCTCGAATACTGTTATAAAATATATTCGGAAGAAGTGAGAAAGGCGTCTCAATGCTTACGAATTGACTCTGGGCTGGTTTAAGTGATCGTTTTTTCGGTGTCCATGGACAGCGTTTACCAGTTCAGATGTAAGGTTCACCAATTGAGAAACATCTAGTACAAATCATGGAAGTAGCAAATTTTATGGGATTGCCTATTTCAGATCCAAGATCATGGAATTTTCGAAGCTTTTTAAGTGACATTTAAGAACCTTCGCGATTTTTATCGCTTTTTTCTCGTAAATTATTAGCAAATATTTTTTCGCTATTCTGTTATCGTAATTCTTGATTTTATTGAATTTTTGAAAGTTAATATTTGATACTTTTCTTGTCTTTGGACGCTATGGTTTAGCAGTTGTTATATACGATTATATTCATTTTTTGTGCTTTTCTTTTGTACAACAATCTTCCTGTGCAGTAAATAATATGTGAAAGCAACTTTTTGAAATGATGTCGTTAATAAATTATTGTAATTGACCCACTTTACGCATTTTAAAAGGTGGTTTGTCAACTCGCTCCATGTCTCGCTGCACTTTTTTCGTGTCCTGCCCACGATCTGTACCTACCTACTACCGAAATTATTATTTTATTACCTGCGCGATCTCAAAAATAATTACACGTTAATAATTATTGTTTGCGCATTAAAACTTGAAAGAAATTACCACCGACAAATTATTTATAAATTAAATCTCTTAACCATGATATGATTTTGGAATCGCGCTTTCATCTCAGTTGTTTTATAACGTCTACCTTGTAATATTAAATTAATTATCCATAATTGCAAAAATCGTAAAAAAATGAAAAATACTCACATAGTTCATAATTTTCAAGACTAATTTTCTAAATGATTTGATTTGACTAATTTTGTAAATGTTATGATTTGATTCCCGATATATGCTGACGAAAGCACTTGAGGTTTCAAATAAATTAAAGTGAAAAATTAACTGTGTTTTGTAATAAAAAAAAATATCATCAGCATGAATTTTCACTATGGTATTTATTGATACATACCTACATCCCAAATAATACATATCGAAACCTGCAATACCCAACATTTTTTTACTGTGTTGAGTATAAAATAAAATCAGTAGTATAATATACATACATGACTTTTGGCATATAAACTTTAAAACATTCTAATTATTCTAAATTTTTTAATAAAAATATAAATTAAAAGGGTATAAAAATATGCTAGTTAAATACATAAATCATAAATAAACAATTCATATCAAAAAAGAAAATATTGTTTAATATTTTTCTTTTTCTATTTGTTTGAATTCTTTATAGTAGGTATGCATATTACGTTTAAGATAACACGTAATCAGCTTTTCACGTTTCGCTCTTGTCCTTCGACGGTCGTTGAATATTCCATACGTTTTAACTTCAGTCTCTTTGTCGCGTTCTTTATTCACCATAGAAGGTGGTGGTACTCCACGTTCTATAGAATATTGTATCATCAGATTGAGTTTGGAATAATGTATAATTGATTATTTAATAGTTTTATTGCTATTGGTAATACTAGATCTATGTACTATATTGTCATCAACTTCGCATGGTGATAGCGTTATTATTATCACGAACCATAGCTATAAGAGCAGTGGCGCAACTAGACTTTATATATCGATCATGTTCTCGTGATGAAATTGTGTATTTTTAAAATTTAATGTATATTTATACAATGCACTATCTGTTAAAATGCTATCGATTTCGGGGTACCTACTTTATTGAATAGCGAATCAATAATTCAAACAATCAATGAACGAGTAAATAAAATTAAATGCGCCGTAATCGATCGCAAGTTTTTAAAATCAAGTGACAGAAATTATTTTTTGTATTGGTAGTAGAATTACATAATTGAATGAATCGAATAAGATTCACAATGACATACGAAGTTTGTTTAATCTGTAGTAGAACGAAAGCCTTGGTTCAATTTATCTGCATTGTCTAAAACTTTAAAATTGTCACACGGTTTATGTTTCCAAAACAAATGAAAAACTGTATGTTTGAAATTATAGGCTGCCAGAACTTTTTGCTCCCCAGCTTTCAAGATTGGGTGTAAGATTTTTAAACAAATACCCGCCATCAAATTTCTAATTAAGTTTAATTTAGATGGCTTAAAAATTTCAAATATTTCACGATTATATTATTTAAATTTCAGAATGAATCAAACTTTTTAAATTTAAATTATTATTTTTAATAGGAATATTTAAATTAGATAGATTCCGTCTCACTGTCTAAGTTAGGACAGATAAATTAATATTTGCAGTAATTATTATTGAGAAATGTGTGAATATTTTGCATGTGTGAAAAACACATCATTGTAAGCATGCGGTGCTTTTTTGCACACAAGAAAAGCGCGGCACTGGCTGACAGATATTGATCCGAATGTGGGTCACCGTACTCGTAGGTACTTAATTATTTATGCACACTGTTTGTTGTATTATTATTGTCAAGTGTTGTGTCAATCTAACTATCATAATAATAACAATATGTTTTAAACATAGAGACAATACAACACATCGACATCAAAAGGTATCTATTTGTACGAATTCTGTGAGTAAAAGCTGTAATCTATATTATGTTGGGCAGTGTATCTTGACTCTGGACTTTGTGAAAGTTTTGAGTACCTAACTATATAAACCATTATTAATTGTTCGTTTTTCATCTTTTCGTACCATTATTATTACTACTGCATCCTTCACAAGATGGGTATTCCAACTACGTGTAATAAAAATAGTTCGTCGGTAGCCCGGAGGTAGAGTCTCGGCTTCGTGCACATAAGGTTCGCGGTTTGATCTTAGGTTCCGGCAGACTCCCCTTTCACGACACAAGCTTATAACTTACTGTGAAATGTGTATAAGGTTGTATTTAGGTTTATAACAAAATACATCTTAAAAAAATGACAATCAGGTTGCTCTTTTTGAATGATTAAATATTTATCCATCCGTCCCATCACGGCATCTCCCTCAAGTGGGGTAGCCAGTGGAATAATTGATTGTAATAAACACACATATTCTCACAGACTTTTACCACACATTCTTGTTAACGATCTCTTTTAAAAATACATATGTTTTTTGTAAAATTTGTAATTGAACCTATTTGTTACACATTTTACGAAGGCAACCACTTTATAGGTATATGAATGAAGAGTTAAATAATGCATGAAAAAAATATGCAAGAAAATATACGTGAAGAGTACTATATAGATGGGGTGCTTGTTAACCTGGAGGTAGAGTTTAAATTTATAATCGAGAGATTGCGGGTTCGAATTCTATCGCTAGCAATCTACTTCACCTTCATTACTCGCGACACTAGTGTAATGCTTACTCTAGAGATCTTTAGATTGTGCCTGGGTTTATTTCAAACCCGGATTCAATTTTAGAAACTCTAAAATGGGTATAATAATATGTACCGGGATTATTGCTCATTTATTTGCCTAAAATTATTGCAACACATACATCTGTACATATGATTATATATTCTATATTCTATTGCGTTACCCTCTACGAATCACTGTTCTAATTAATTCTTATCTTGTTGATTTGTTATTGTATTCGGTTTCACAACACCAGCACAGTTTAATCTAATAATATATGCATTGTTATTATTTGTGTTCGCTTTAAATTTTGTTTGTAATCAGTTTACTATGTTTATTTTTAGCAGTTTTTTTATGGAACGAATTTAAATTTTACGTGTGGGTTTTGCTATGGTATTTTTTATCTTGTATTTAACGGCTAGCAGTTACACGTACTGTAGGTTGATATGAATTAAAACTACACACCGATCATTCCCTCAATTTAAATAATCCATAATAGTTCATGGATAGTTTTGGAATAAAGTGAATATTTTAAGTCTTCAGGTTTTCACTGTCCTTATAATTATGTTTTGTTATAGGGATGAACGTGTCGTGGATGTTGTGGAGTTTTATATTTTTAAATTTCTGAAAGCCCGATAAAGATCTGTGACACCGGAATCTCAATAACTTGATGATTTTTTATTTATTTATTTAAGAAATAAACTGCGTACGCCTTTTACAAAACTTAAAAATTATTTAACACGTGCTCAGTAACAAATCTTATGCATAGGAACAATATCAAACATTTAAATAAAATACAAACACAGAGATAGATTATTTATTTACATTTAAACTTAAAATAATAAAATTAAATAAAGACTCCAGCATCTGTTATATAATGATTCAAAACTAAGTACACATTAAACATTCAAAGATCTTATGATATCAAATAATTAAACATATTATGTGTTACTATCAGTACTTCCTCATTTAAATAAAAAAAATCTAATAATACCAAAATAAAAACTGGACATTTTGAATGAATTCTATCCCTAAAATAGCTCGTCAGTGATTTTTTTACAAGTGGTAATAGAATCAGCAAAAATAGTAGCCAAGAATCCATACTCATTTCAAAAATATACATATAATAGACACAACACAAGTCCATAAAACGTAAATTGGAACAGTACATAAACAATTTATAGAGAAGATAAATAACAAATCATAATATAGGTAGGTATATGTCAAATGTAATATAGGTAAATGTCAAATGTAATATAGGTTTATGTAAAATTTAATATAGGTATATGACATATGTAATAGTACATGCACGAGTACTCACACCCTACTAATGGTTGGCAATTCCGCCAGAGGGTGATCTCCGGTCGGAATTACCAATCCGCATAGGAGCAGCTAGCGGGGCTTTCAACAACATGAACAAAGTTTGGAAGGCGTCTGGACTCAGCATCAGGACAAAATGTCGCTTGTTCAATGCGTGCATCATCCCAATCCTTCTATATGGCTGCGAGTCTTGGCACTTAACCAAGGCTCAAGAGCGGAAGATACTAAGCTTTGAAAACAAGTGTCTTAGAAGGATTTTGGATGTCAGATGGTATGAACATGTTACAAATGATGCTGTGCGCCGGCGCACCCAGCAGAGACCTGTAATCTCCGTAATACAAGAGAGACGATGGTCCTGGCTGGGACATGTTTTGAGAATGCCCAATGATAGTTGGCCAAAAAGAGCACTGTTCTTCCGTCCGCAGGGGTTCCGTAGGCCCGGGCGTCCCTCTTTCACAATACACCGTTCCTATGACAACGATATCAGAGCGCAAGGAATGTCGTGGGAAGAGGTGACGCAATTGGCACAGAGACGCTCTGAATGGAGGAGGCTGGTTTCTGCCCTGTGCTCCCGAGAGGAGCGTTGAGGGCGATGATGATGATGATATGTCAAATGTAATATAGGTACATATATGTCAAATTTAAGGCATAGTGAGCACGCTGCACGACCGTATCTTATTTTTCACGTAACGTGGAAGACTAACTATGCGTTCATTATTTCTTCCTTCAATTAATTGCATCATTTTTTAATAAAAACCTTTTTATGTTTTTCGGCATATTATTTTCTTTTTACGTCGTTGGGTACCTACCTTTGTTTACGATCTCTTCAAATTATTATTGAACTGCCCGACCCTTCTCACTTTTCATATTAAGAATTCCCATCGCGTCATTTGAACAATAATATTTCTTCTTGGTCACATAATATAATATGTAGGTACTCTTATATTTCACCCACGGTTTTTATGTTTCCTTTACCGACTTCACGTCTCGTTGGTCTATTCTTCTCCAGCAGATCACGTAGGTGTTGTATTGGATAGTTTATTTTATTACCACTTTGTTTAGACAAATTTACTATCTACATGAAGAATTTTATTATTATGTAATTAATTGTATTATTATTGTTTTATCTTTCTGACGACAATTTTTTTATTCATATTATGTAATTTAAAAAATGGACGTGAATGTTGATACTAGATGTTGTAAAGCGCCGTTGAAGTGATATATTATCAAAATATGGTGCTGTATAAATTATCATATTATTTTTATTATTGTTTTGGAACTATTTATTTTTGGGAATGAAAATCACAGACTGCGATCATATTCAATTCAGCGGCGAGAATATCTTAATTTTTATTGGTACGGAAGACACAACTTGCGTGTTTATTGCATGCAAATAAGGCTGCTATATTTGTGAATTATGCCATGATAGTATAGAGACAATTGCACGTAATATCTTACTTTTATCCTAGTTGGATTAGAGGCCCATTGCACCTTAGTATTTTTTCCAGACATCCCTCTACACTGCTATTGTTTTCAGGACCTCTGGCCATTCCAATCGAAGCCTTTAGATATACATATTAGTCACTTGCTTTTACCAGTTTCTTGATGGGCGACCCGTCGCCCAATCTTTGATTTATTTATTCTGAGATTAATGTGATTTGATATTATCACCAAAATAGAATAACTTAGTTAATTTTTATTTCTAACATGAAAAAGTGAAATTGTTTGCTGAATTTCTTCTTCAAAGTTTTTAGTTTTATCAAAAATAATTTTCGGTATGTGAATTCTCGCAGGGAGAAGGATAGCCTACACAATTTCGGGAAGAGGTCTTGATGTTATTGATCAAGTAAATAAAAATTAAGATACCAATTTTACGTAGACCCAATTAAAGTGTAGTTCTGTATTCCTACTTTAATTCTGTCTTTTGTGCAGGTGTTCAGCTTGTAAGACAGTGTCCTTATATTATTCATCATTTTGATATTATATTTCAACATTATTTCGATGTTCTTTTAGTGGTCTTATGTGACTAGCCCATTCATTCCAACTTGTATACGGCTGACGTCAATGAGATTTACATATGTACTACAGACACACACAGCATGTTTTAGATTAAAATATTACCTATTAACCATAGTGGCAGTAGATAATTTGTTATATTGCCTAAACATTATACTACTATTATTATTATTTTATATGCATAGATACTACTACTACTACTACTATACCATCACGGCATATCCCACAAGTGGGGTAGCCAGCAGATCAGCTGCATGTAAGAAACATGCAAACTGTCCTCTATGCATGCATGCATAGATAGCTTGTATTAAATTAATTCTCCTTCGTACATTCAGGTAAAATACTATGTACCTACATGTTATCCTTTTTACTGGGCTGGTTGCAGATATTGTGTGTTATGATAATTCATATTAAGGCTTGCTTCCAAAAGGTTTATATACAATTTCCCTACGTATTTTCTTACGTAGTCCTTCCTTCCTTTTTTAAAGACAAAGCATCGTTGTCGAGTGAAACATATACCGTCAGCAAGTCCTAAACGAGAAATCATGCAACGTAAAATTGATTCGAAGTTTCTTAAATTACAATGAATTTACATGAAGCACATATTATTATCGTGTTTATCTCTTTGTTTGTATCTTGACATACAATATATTTGATTCAATAATCATTTTTTGCCCGTGTGAGTATCTAGGTAGTTAAATTCAACTACGCAAAGATTTTGACGTGTCACTGTTTTCGGAATAATTACGAGGAAAATCTTCATTAATATCAATTGTGTAATGGCTGTCGTTTTTATTTGACGACGTTTAATATTTACCGCATTAGGTAGGTAGGTATTGTTAGGCCCCAATCACGGGCTCCTACGAACCGTAGAAGTGCTCTGCAAAATTAAAGAAAATTTCACACATAAGTGTATACATGTACACACTCGATATAATATTGTAATGTCATGACCTGTTTAACATGAACGAGTTTTTATAAAAACATCGCATTTGTAACTCGTTTTATATGTCACTCGTTTGTAGAAAAACGGCTTCGATTATTATTGTTATTAATCCCACATTTCTAATCAGGGGCAGTAGAAGATTCTTGAATGACTCTGTTCACGTATTATTTTTATTATGATATTATCGGACGGGTGGGAGAATTTACTAAACAAGTCACTTGATGTTTAGAATTAAAAAAAATCAAGGCCAATTCGTACGACGTTTTTGGATATTACGAGCCATTCTGGAGCCTAGGTGCAATGACACCGTAACCTTCATTTATAATATTAAAGAATTAGCAGCAGCAACGTTCACCAACATCAAACAACAATAATTTAGACATTCATTTATTCAAAGCAAACAGACTTCAACCCTTTTAGAAACTCGCATTGCAACCTGTGGCTCGCCTCTCGTGAGACCCGTGTCACTTTTAAATGTGAAAACTGTCACGAATATGACATATCATGACTGATTTCTTATTGGGATTCTTGCGTTGTTCTTTTATAATATGGCCGGACTTATACCTCTGGCTGCGTTTGTGTGATAATCATACTTCTCGCAACGTTCATACGCATATCTATATATACAACGTTTTATGGGTACGTACAATAAAATTGATTTTCATATAATAGAACTGAAAACTAAATTATATTATTTCTGTTTGTTTCAGAAGTACAATGAAGACCAATGGGAATTGTAGTGAGGTGCAAGAAGAATCAAATAGTGAAGCGCAAGGCACACTCATGGGGCACATCAAGGAAGTGCCAGAATCCATCAAGGATTCTGAGAAAGGGGAGCATTGTGGTCTAGGTTCATGTCAACCAAAATGGGCAAGAGTTTTTGAGTCTACGCACGTTTTTATGGTAGTGTTTCTCTTCGGTTGGGTATTACAGGGCGTATTCTACACATATTTCGTTAGTGTTATTACCACAATAGAAAAACTCTTCAGAATAAAATCCAAGACGACCGGTACTCTTCTAGCAGCAACGGAAGTGGGTCAAATATGCACATCACTATTTCTTACATATTTTGCAGGGAGAGGTCATCGTCCACGGTGGATAGCTTGTGGAATGATGCTTTTCGCTATAGGTTGTTTTGGGTGTGCTATGCCACATTTTGTGTATGGCAGTAAACTTTTGGAGAGTTCGTCGGTGATCCGTAGTGGAAACAGCGTTCCAAATATGTATGGAGGGAACATGTCATCTCACGGTGTATGTGGAGATCAAGCACCATCCCAGCAGTGTGAGGCTCATGTGCTTGACGAGCAGCAAACTCACTCAGAGATAACGACTAAAGTGTTACCAGTGTTTTTCTTGTGTTTATTTGCTGTGGGTGTTGGACAGACTGCAATATGTACTCTAGGTATTCCATATATTGATGACAACGTGGCGAGTAAGGATTCTCCGCTTTATATGGGTAATTATATAATTATTTTATCACTTAACTCTGTGTGTTTATGTGTATTTTCATTTGACCTACTACTGATGAGAATCATTTTGATACACGCGACTACACAATTGTAACTGGTTCATTTTGGGATTGAACAAATTATTGAAATAAGCGTTTCGTTCTACAATAATTCATCCAATTATGAGATTCTACTACTTATTCACCAGTACAATAAAATAATAAATAAAAAATGTTTTATTTTATTTTGATTACAATTTAAATTATTTGTCTTCGTAATCTTTTTGTTATTATCCAATGTTTCTCTTTTTCATCGGAGACACTTTGCTGAAGAGCTTCTTCAACGATTTGTTATCGACTTAGTGACCTCTTTTTCAACGTCGTCATTATTAATATTATCAGAACTGTGAAGGAAGTGTACTGTTTTAAGTCATAGAGAGTGTAATGTAATTAATTATATTACTATCATTTTGCGAATATTTCTTACGTTGCGCTGTTGTTCTTTGTCAGGGTGGTTGACCTGTTGTGTAATGATTTCGCTTTTATCTCTGGTGTATTGTGTGTCTTCGTTTACACATAGATAAGGTTTTACTACCATTATTAGTAATACTTCTTATATTGTCAGCGTTTACTTGTTTATACGGTACTTACTGGGCTGTTTTGGTCAATGAATTGAGCAGTTGGGACCGTACGACGCTTTCTGTTTCTTTCTCGTCATGCATTATCATTTCTGTGGACGGATTTTCATTTCAGGTGCATGCTTTGATTCGGTTGTAATTTTGTGTATTTTTTTTTTGTATTTTTATTTATTTTCGTTTTGGAACACTTATTTTTTTTTCTCAAACCGTTTGGCCATCTCATATTATAAATTTTACTGCACACTAAATTTGTAATTTTTTAATTGTTTATTATTACTTTGTAATTTATTTATTTTAATCAGTTTTTCGATTTTTCGCTTTTTTCCGTGGAACACCCGGCAAACAATTTAACTCCCACTTTTCTTCTTAAGTTTTCGAGTGTCCTGTAAAAGGCAGGTTTTCGAAAAAAAATGAAGAAGTTTTACATCTGAAATTTAACGAAGAGGCTTGCCACCCATCGAACGTCTTATTTTACTGTTGACACGGAGAGGACAGTTTGTATGTTTATTGCACGCGGCTGGTCTGCTGACTCCCCCACTTGTGGTATTTGCCGTGTAGAGAGAGTTGCAGTATATCTTTTTTTCTGACTGCCCCCATTAAAGTTTATAGGACACAAAAAACCTTTAATGTATTGTTTTACATTAGTTAAGAAAAGAATAATTTAAATATAGAATTTTAAGTATTTCAGTTACTGTAAAACTCACTGATAATTCATTGCAGAAAATACACGTTAAAATCGTATGTGACAAATTATGTATTTAGTCATTTTAGCGATGAATGTCGTTGAAAGAGATTTATTGAATATAATCCATGGTTCGTGTACAAACGTTAATAATAATTACACATTCCCAAAAGTAAAAGCGGTCGTTGCTTTTCCACTTTCTATTTTTTTATTTATTCGTACCGTCGGTAATATCCATTACGTGTTCTTATTTATGATTTTGTGTGGGTGTCGAGAGATGTGTACGCCGGCCATATTCAAAAGACATTGTTTTAACATCTCTGTGTGTGCAGTCAAGACAACCCAATACGTTTAAGAAGTACATAAAAGGTGCAAGGCTTTAATCACGGTTACATAATTAAGTTGACGCATTATTATTTTCCACTTTTTTGTGTTCTCGGTACCTTTTTTCTATCCATAAACTAGTCTAATGCGCGAATGAATAAACTTATATCATACAACATGATGTTAGTTAGTATTGGCTAGCTCGCGGATTCTACCAACGATTATAGCTATTTTTTTTTATTGAGAGCATGCACGAGGAACTGTATGACAGTGACGGATGCGAAAAATGTATGCAAGGATAGGAATAAGTAGCGCTCGATCCTTTCTGCGTACCTCGAAAGGGTGGCAGCGCGCCAGTGATGATGATGATATTTTTGTCCAAATTGATATTTTCCGAACTAGTGGCAGGATTATATTTTAATATTGGTTTCCTTATGTAAATTATTATATTTCAATAATAAAGGAGCAAGATAATACCCGACTCTCTAAATTTCTTTCTTCTCGTTGCCATATTTTGTATCTCATCGGTTTTGTATGACATGACAGTTTCATACAATACCTGGCTTTTCTTTCTGAAGCCTGCGGTACTTTTTACATATGCAGAAGCACGTTACTGACTTCAACTGTATTGAAGAGAGATCCACCTCACACTCAATAATAATTCAAGAGTCAATATTTCAAGAGTTGTAGACTCCTATTTATCCGCACTTTCGAACCAAAATTGCCCTCACCAGCCGGCCGTTGGAAGTAAGTCAATTTATTAAATGAAAGGAAAAACAAAAATGAAATAAAAATACTACGCTAAAGTGAGACAGAATTACTGAAAATACATAATAAAATTTAAATTTTAAATGTACAAGTAAAATATACATAGAAATTGGTGAATAACAGAAACCTGAGATGAAGTGTCCAGAGACGTGTACTTAGGCGATCAGAGGGTGCGAGCCCGAGAGTCGTCAGTACCTGGATGGTGTGGAAACATTAAACCCTCTCAAAAAGGACATACCTCCCAAACCTACTTTCCACCAAGGGAAACAGGACGACACAACGAAAAAACTTAACATCTTTATTCCTATCTATTCTTTAAGTTGGAGAACCAAACCTCTTCTTTATTTGGAGCTATATTGCATTGATTTGAATTGAATCAGCCAATTTAGTTTGCCCTGCTCGCTTGTCAAACGACCCTGATCGTGAATTTCTGTGAGCCCACACATACAAAATCAGTTAAATGATATTTCAACACCGAGAGCGGTACGCCATTAATTGTGTTAGTGTGCCATGTTTTAATTTCGTCTATGTAATTCATTTGAGAGGAGAAGATAGACAAATGAATAAATAAATTGAATTGAGGTCAAGTCGAACGTCTTTGTTAAAGGATTCAAAATTAATTCAGAAATAATAAATTTGTCATTTTCATTGTGCACAACTTTCTAAAAAAATGTGGATGTATGTGAAGGTTATCGTAGAAATAGAGCCATTAAGTGGATTTCCACGACTAAGCTTTGACCTGCTTTCAGCTTGCCTCTTCAGTGATATAGATTGTCATCAAATACCCCGTTGACTTCCCGGTAAAGAATAGGTCTCTCTCTATATTTTGTATGCTTTCAATGCTCCGAAGTGTTCGTAAAACTGCACGTCTAAGACAATCAACATTTGCAATTCAGCATATGGGGCGTACCATCCATTCTGATGATATTTTTCTGTTGACACAAGTTTTATGATCTGGGGTGCTAAAAAGGCCACTTCATATGAATATAAATAGGATCATATTAGGAATTGTTAAACGATTTAACGGCAAGATTTCACCAAATATGAATTGTAGATGAATTGCTCAATGTGGCCATTTTAGGCCCCCTGGTGATATTTACTCATCCGAAGAATTAAAATATTGCCTCGAAAAATGTACGGAAACGCAAATTTTTATGTTTTTGCATTTTTTACTTTTCTTGTTTTAATAAAGATTTCAATAAAGATTATTATTATTGTTTTATTATATTTTTTTTACTTAAATTTTACTACTTTCTCAAACATCTAGTGACCTGAGGCCGTAGTCAAAACACATTTTAGCGTTATGTAGTCGTTCTACTACAGGCGACTTTGCGAGAAAGTATCCATTTTCGTGGCTAAAATATACAATGACTTATCGAGGATTCATAGGATTTTAGAGCAGTCAATATATTGAACCATGTGAACAGCACAGTATTGTCGTATCTACATATTATATTAACTCAACGACATTTTTCTGAATGTTTTGATTGGTGTCAGTGGTTCGTCTATTGATCATTTGAAGATTTGTCATCTCCCGTATATTGTAGTGGTAGTAGTAGTAGTCTTCGTCATCTATATACAGACCTACATAATACATATAAAATAATAGTAATAATAAGTAATGGAGTATTAATATTTTGTTTCGGGACAAATCAATAATTGTATTGACCGGCTCATGCTCTCCGATGCCTGACGTCATATCGCCGCTATCATCTTTTGTTGAGACGGTCAAACATCATACCTTATTACAAGTACGCAGATATATACAAATTTTATATATTATATTTTTATCATTTTATGTTGTTTGCATATTGAGTAATTAAAGCAATTTTTTCACTCAGCTGTGAGACCAACCGTCCGTTCCGAATGTCATAAGTATGAAAAAGTTGTGTGTATACATTAATTTTTCACTCATCACTGATTTTCAAGATTCAAGAATCCATGTTTTCTAAGTGTTGATAATAACAATCGACGATATTTAATGGAAGTTTATATTTCGTTAAGAAAAAATCACAAATTTATTAAATTTTAATGTTTCAGTGGTGACATTGTGGAACAGCATTTTAAATAATTTTATTAGTACCAAAATCTTGCTTAGTACCAAAACACCCCCACCTAACATCTTCTGCTTGTAGTAGATCATTGAAAAATCATCATCCCTTCAAACTTTGTCTCAAAGGAGGGGCGATATAACATAATGCCTTTATTTTTCGTCTTCAGACTATCGTGGTGTTACTGAAAAGTCTCGTGATTTGATTGTGCCATTAAAACAAAATCTACATAGATTTTAAAATATTTTATTCACCATCCAAATGAGTAATTCATTTAGGAGTCAGTACATACGCTAAGAAACGTTCAGTAATGCATATTATATTAAAAAAAAATTATATGGTTTGACCCCGACGTCTGTCCCTATGACAACCAGACGGGGTGTTGGGAGAAGTGTAAAGAAAGAATTTTCAATCGATCCATTCGTGGAAAAGTGAGTTCAAGTGTCTAGCAGCCTCACTGTGATTCTCGGGAGATAGGGGTGGGAGATATTGTAATGCCAAGAATCAATATAAACTTAGTCGAATTTTCATGAATTTTTACATACATAAATATTTGTGCATTACGTTAGATTAAAAAACATTCTTAATGCTTGCTGTATTAATCATTACAAAGTTTTGAAAAGCAATAACCAATAATTAAAAAAAAATAATGCATTAAATTAGTGGATGACATTTGAACATAGAATAGATATTATAAATTTTACAGTATCCTTCAGCTAATTTGGCATGTAAAAGACACATAAATATCGTCCAGAGAAATAATATAATAATAATAATAATAATACGTACTTCTATCGTCCACCAGGATAGTAAGAAGGTTTTTGTCCCTGTAGCTCTGTAAGTGATCTCCCATGATTGTACTATTTCATAGAACATCATGGACGAATCAACTCGAATAATGTTGGGGTTCTACATTTTGAATATAAATTTATTTTAATATTTTATGGTTTTTGTTATTTAATGTTATATTTAAATTTTATTGTTAATCTTATATTGTGTTCAAAATGTAGAATCTTATATTGTTTTGTTAAATAAATGAGATATGAGATAATAATATTATAGAATTCAATGCACCGATTACGAGTTTATCGTTTACGTATATGAGAAACTTAACAAATAATGTAGAAACAAAAACTGTTTTCAAGTACAATAGTATGTTAGACTCGATTCTTTCTGCCTATCTCGCAAAGGAAGCGATATAATGAGATGTACGTATGTACTTTCGATTTCCAATTTAAGAATAGATATGCAATAACCATGCTTGGTCCCGAATTATATCAAGAGGGGCGGAGCCGTCATGTGATTTAGTAGTCTGCTAAACTTCATGTATCACACAATACAACTAGTGATGAATGTGACAGTTGTTATAAAAGCGTTTTTTTTTCACATAATTTATTATTGTGTTATTTTTAACTATTGCGTTATTTTTAATAGTGCTATCTGCTATGTACTCATTTCGTAATTCATCAGGACAGGTTGGAACTTGGGACGTTAGGCAATGCTAGATTTGTTTTGAATAAAAATACAATGGTAGTTGATAAAAAAGAACTCAGTCCTTCTGTCTGCCTGGGAGACCTTTATTCAGTGGGAAGGGTGATTCAATTGTAGCTAAATCATTATTTATTTATTTATTTAATTTTATATGGACGGAGGTGGCTGGTGCTATTGCCGTCCGTTACTAAATCGTCATCTCTGTGTACATAAAAGTTTTTTTTTTTATTTGAATCAATATTAAACGGAAAATACATGGTCCTTTTAAGTCATAAAAGTTGACTTGTCAACAGGTTCTATTATAGATTCGATAATATTTGATAGAGATTATAAAACAATACGTTTATTTTTTTTTCAGATCACCATTGTATAATAGTGCTAATAAAATATATTCAATGACGTATATTTCGTTATAACTATCGTGAAAATTGTGAAATAATCTTTGATGTGAGAAGAAATTGAGTTCGTCGGTAGCCTGGAGGTAGAGTCTCGGCCTTGTGAACAAGGGGTCCGGGGTTCGATACCAGGTGCCGGCAAACTCTCCTTTCACGACACAAGCTTTTAGCTTACTGTGAAAGGTGTATAAGGTTGTATTTGGGTTTATAACAAAACCCAGATATATCTTTTAAAAAAAAATCAAATTAAGCGATAACGTATTGGTTTCAGTTGTATACCTGTTTGCAAAGTAAGTTTTGCACCTTAATGCTTACTACTATACTCGAAGAGAGCGTTATAATTATTTTTAGCATAACATAAATCTACATTACTTTCTTTGATTATTATGAGTTATCAAGAATTTATAAATCGATAAAAATTATAACAGTTCGTTTTTTTTCAAGAAGCTAATTTGGTATTGATGATAACGCAGCTTGTTTTGAAGCTATACGTTATATTAGTAACGACCTACGCTACTAATATAACTATTATATTTATCAAGGCAGCCTATTCTATTAATAGCCGGCGAATGAGATTGTTATGTTGGTCAAGTTCATGGTTGTTTTTCATCAAGTTGCTACGGAATGTATACCTACTGTAGTAGTGTAATAGGTAATCATATATAATTACACACAGCATGGTTCGCGCACTGTCCTCTACCATAGTTAGTACACAATGTCTTGGATAGTGGTCAGTGCACTCCTACAAAATATAAACAATGATTGACAGCCGGTGTCGCACGGAGGTAACGTTCTTGCCTCTGAGTCACGAGGTATCAAGTTCGAGTCCCAGACAGGGTCTTTTTGAAGAATGACCTTTTTCAAATTGTCTGGGTGTTACATGTATATGACGTGTTTATGTGTATCGTCGCTTTAGTACCCATAACACAATTAGATTCATATTATCTTGGTTTGCGACTAGATCGATCTGTGTGAATTGTCGATGCATGTTATGTTAATATGAGTAATGCATCCAGGATGGTTGCATCCTTATCACTGAATTGAAGATGTTAAATGTCATACCGGCCTTTTACAGGATACCTGAAAGCGCACAGAAAAGAGTGGGATCTCCATTCTTTACCGGGAATTCCACGGAATATCCGACTTTGCGATTCACCCAAGTATAAAAATCTTCACAATAAACAACGGTGTGGTGAGGTTTGTTTACGAACCCGGCATCTTTCCATTGAAGTCTGAGACTCTATCAGCCTTTGGGCCATCTCTAGAACTACTATGAATTTGGGTATTTTGTTTCATGTCTGGAGACATTTAATAGTTAATAATAATATGCATGTCTATGTCTGAGACAGTCTAGATGTCAGATAGGGGATAAATAGATAGAAGTTGACCTCTCGCATCACCGCTAGACTTGTTGTTTACTGTAAATAATACGAATATAATCATCGTTCTCATTATGCACAGAACATTTATATAATAGCAAATCATATGCATCTATCTCCACAGCATCGGCACGTGTTCTAAGGTTTTTTTTGTGAAGTATTATGAATAATTTCTACTCACTTTCTTTTGGACTTATTAGAAGTGGATTGTATAGCTCTTTATTCCTTTCTTCTGACTTAAGAAAGATGTACCTACCGTATTGTTTTTCTTCCTTCCGACTTTCAGTTGAAATGTAAAGTTCTGTCTTGCTCTCTTTTCACCTACTTAAGGAGGGCTGTATATCTTTTTTCCTATCTGGTTGTTCTTTTCAGGGTAGACCACGTCTAGTTTTGTTGTATCGACGTTTCTGCGCACGTGCTGGCGCCATTTTCAGGGTATGAATGGCCTACCCGAAAAACAACAAGATAGAGATGATCGCCATGAAAACTTTAAATCCACTCTTTTTTTTCCGTTTCGATTCACGAGCTTTAAACAAATAGGTTTTTCTTCGTTTATTCTACTTTAGAAAGATGAACTTGACAACGATTGTTTGCCGGAATTGAGTGCACTATTATATCGTACACAAATTTTTCGAGGATTTGGTTGACTCTCTCACATTATATGAGATTCTGTGACAATAGTGATACCAGAACGACATTTATTTATTAATTAATTAAACAATAAACGGCTGTTGCCTCTTAATTACGATATAATTTCTCTTGACTGTTCCTTTTCATTTGTATTATTTGTAAAGGCTGATACAGCCGTTTATTATGTAAATAAATAAACAAATAAATAATGTGCTTACTTAATACAATTTACATTAATACAAATTATTTCTCTACACTCCATATAATTTAATATTAAATATAAAAACGGCATTAAATGGCTGGCAAATAATTGACAAATTGTAGAAAATATGCCAAATTTTAGAAAATGAAGTTAATATTACAATTGGACAATAACAAAAAAAAACGAAAATCATTAAGATATTGCGAAGAAATTAATTGATTGGCGCGGAATCAAATCTGTATGGAATCAATTTTCGTGTTTCCGAGAGGAGCGTAGAGAAGGCGTAGAAGATTGTTTTACAAATCGCGTAGATGTTCTACAACGTTTCATTACGCTGAACCAAATAATAATTATAATACGAGTGAATTTCGATTTAAAAGAACCACTGACTACGTTCTACAGTAGATATCTGTGTCGTGTGAGATAAAGTCGCTGTATGTTTCGTTGTTTTCCTATGATTTAGTTTTTATTATATTAACATTAAGTATTTTATTATTAATAATATAATATGTATGTATTGTATGTCGTATCATCGTCACCGCTATCGCTTGTATAATATAGGGTGTCTCAGTAAGAGTGCACTTTTTCATTTTCAAATAAAAACACGTATTTTTTGAGAGAGTTGTGATATTTTTATTGATAGTAAAGAAGACATCACACAACGAAAGTCACAGATATTATGGATCGTGTTGCAAAGCTTAAGTGGCAATGGGCGGGTCATGTTGCGAGACGAAACGACGGTAGATGGTCTCCTAGAATGCTCAAATGGCGACCATGGAGTAGCAAATGAAGCATCGGCAGACCACAAAAGAGATGGACTGACGACATTACTCCAATCGCGACGTTTGGAAGAGGCCTATATCCAGCAGTGGAGAGATGGCTGACTAGTAGGTAGGTAAGTAGGTAAAGAAGACATGTTCCGATTAAATATGAAATGAAATATCCGGCAAATGACCCCCACGGCTCTGAGAATAGGCCATTACTCTTTTCATGAAATTTTCCGTGACTTTTTCACAGAGCTGTGGTTGTATCTCACACATGACGCGTTGGATCTCGGATTTGAGCTCAGGAATTGTTTCAGGTTTATTCGCATAAACCTGAGGTTTCACAAAACGCCATAGAAAAAAAAATCGCACGGCTCTAAATCGCATGATCTTGGTGTCCAGTTGACATCAGATTTTCGTTAGTCAATTTTATGTTATTGATGTTAAAATTTCGCGAAGTTTGCGAGCGGTCTCAGCGTAACTTTCCCCATTTTTGTGATGAGTTTTCATGATATTATAACGCGTTGTTCTTTTTTTAAGCGGACCATTTTTGATAATCGGAATGAACATTGGTGACACTGCTTAATTTCAGTGTTGCCACTTGCACGATAAAATATCACATGGTTTGCCTCTCCGTTCTGGTGCACTTGGTACGCTGACTATTCCTTTTCATCGTTCTTCTTTTTCACATCTTCTTTCACTGTACATGCAGCTCGGTTATGGAATGATTTGCTTTTGTTGGTGAGACTTGCTCCAACTATTTCCATTTTCAAGAGTAGACTGAAGCATCATTATCTCGCTCTACATGATCCATCTTGAGCTTTGACCCTCCCCCCTTTTCTTTTTTTCCTTCCCTCTACATCTTATTTATGTGTATTGTGAACTTTTTGTCTATGTGTGAATGTATGCATGTAAGTTTGTATTCTGTTTCACATAAGTGTTGTTTTTGAGTTGTAAGTATGTGTCTCATTTGTATAACTGGTCGGTTGTCAGAAATTGGCTGCAGGCAATAAACACGCCATTTGTACCACTTTCAAAATGTACAATAAATATTATTTTATTTATTTATTTATATAAAAAAAATTACACTAAATTTTAAAAGTGCACTGTTACTGAGACACCCGATATAATATTAATACACATATTTTTGTTATTAGTTTAGGTATATATTATGTATGACTTCACCTCTGTTTGACTTTCAATTTGAGGACACCGGGTTATCGTCCTTCTACTTCACTTCACCAAACTGTTACACATCCAATTATTATTATTTATTTATTTATCTATCAATTTTATGTGTTGTTTCTAATTTCATAATAATTATCGCCATTGTTTTGTTATTGTCAGTTTGCATTAGGCGTTGCGTATCGATGATAACAACGTTATGTACACATTGTGAATTTTATTGATAAATAAATAAAACTATCCTAAATTGTTTCGATATCTTTAAATAAATTAATAAATATAATACACTAATATTATCAGGAGGAAAGATTTGATTGTTTGCATTGAATAGGCTCCGAAACTACTGAACCAATTTCAAAAATTCTTTCACTGTTGGGAAGTTACACTATTCCCGGATGACATAGGCTTTATTATATTTTCAAACATTTAGGGATTCTTACTAAAACTCCAACAATGTAATCCAAGGTGAAAAAATGATCAAAAATATTCTTTACATCGCGTGCGAAAACTATTGATGATAGAATTAAATAATGTAGTATGACTTTGCAGAACATATCATTATTTACAAAAAGTGTCGCGACAGCATATTATAATGTGTAACTATTATAGTTATGCCACAATAAGTGTTCCTAAATTTAATTGAAATGCCGCCGCTGGAAAAGGCTCTCTATTTATATCTTGGTATTATTTGTATCTTTTAACAAAAATTAGAAATAATAAAATAAAATATTTTTTAAGATCTGTATGAAAACTAAATTATTTTTTGAATACCTATTTACCCGTGCAAAGCCGGGGCGGACCGCTAGTATTTTATACTTTGATTGTGACTTTATTTATCGTGAGTCGGCTTTCAAGAGCTTCGGCTCTCATCATCAGGCTAACGTAAAATGTAACGTAAAAAGCTCATTTTACGTTAGCCTGATTAATTTAACATGAACTTCCACCTAGTACCTATCAACCAACAGTCGATATATCTATAGTCGACAGTATCATGTACATCTTTTAATATTCAACCTTTCTGAAATAGAAGAGTTGGATGAATTTATTATTACCTGTAATGTATATTGTGAAAGAAAATATGTAGGTAGGTATCCAATAGTAATAATAAACGCTTTATTGTCGAAAATAAATTCCTACAAAAGGCGTCCTTATTGCCTTGAGGCAATGTCTTCCTGTAAACCTTCCAGTAAATCCAATTCTTATATCGTACGATCAACCCATTATAAACCTTACAAATAACTCTACAATTCCTGCGTTTTTCAGGGGAACGACGAAATAATTTCGAATGGAGAAGAATGTATCTATAATTTTTCTTGTATATCTGTCTTATTATCTTATTGAGTAAGACCGCTAAGGAACTCATTTTTTTCATTTTTGGTAGTATTTTGTTTTAGTTACATGTATAAACCAGAGATGTACAATAAATCATTAAATTACCAAACTTTACTTCCTACTACTCTCATGCCATCACGGCATATCCCACAAGTGGGATAGCCATTGTAGCCCAGCTGCATGTTATAAACGTGCGAGCTGTCCTCCCGTGCCAATAAAAAAATAAGACATTCAGGATGGGTGATCACCTCATCGCTGAATTTAAGATGTAAACTGTTTTTACTTTTTCGAACAACTGCCTTTTACAACACATTCGAAAACTTAAGGAAAAGAGTGGGAGACCAATTTTATGCCGGGTGCTCCACGGAACTTTACTCCCTTCCTCTCCATAAGCTTTCGTCTGGTGGAAGCTAGGCTTTCTTTTTCATCTTCGTATATAAATTTAAATTTGTTTTTTTTTTGTCGTTTCGGCAGTAGATGGATTATAGGTTTATTGTGAGACATTTTTTTTATAAAAGATGTATCTAAGTTTTTGTTATTAACTCAAAAACAACTTTTTTTATCTTTATCGAATCGCGCGCCTCTTGTTCACGAGGCTGAGATTCTACCTCCAGGCTACCGACGAACTCAATGCAGTGTACGCCTTTTGAACAAATTTATTTTATTTTGACAATAAAGTGTTTATTATTATAACGTACATATTTACGCTGTACTCTTGGATTCGAATAACATTTTCAACATTGATACATATTTTAATATTTTATGTTTATGTCATTGCGTTGGATAAATTTCTTCGATAAATATTTTGTATTGATCACATTTTTATTTTATTACAGCAATCGCGATCGGGGTCCGAATCGTGGGTCCCGCTGGCGGGTTCATCCTCGGCTCGTTCTGCACAAGGCTCTACGCTGACCTCTCGTTTCCTGTTGGACTGCAGCCGACCGACTCACAGTGGGTGGGGGCTTGGTGGTTGGGTAAGTGCCAATAAACGATATTTATTGCATTTTTTAATGTACTACAAAATATTCACACTTTATATTATGATCAACGTCGTAAACGTCGTAAAAGTGCAATCTACTTTTAATAAAAGTCAAAATCGTAAGTTCTCGATGTTTGGTTTTATTTTATGTGCTAGTCAGCTTTCAAGAGCTTCCGCTCTCATCTCCAGATAAACGTGAAGCAGACTTAATCTACACGTTTTTATAACAATTGAACGATTTTTTTTGGAAGCTCAAACATAACAAATTCAAATAGAATTAAGCATCTACTAAATAGTTTTTTTTATTTATTTCTCTTAAATATGTACATGTGAGTTATTACAATCATAATTTAAGTATTTCTTTGGTAAATCTGGCATCGGCGACCCTCGGGATTGCTTATTTCCTTCGGCTAGAGGGAGATCGAAGGAATGTAGTCAAAAGATTCTACACTTGGTGTTTTTGGCCGGCCGGCCCTTCCGGATGCCTTTTCATATGGTACCTCGCTTTTGACATTTTGGGTAGTGTACAAATACTTACTTTACTTTTCGTTTGGCTCGGTGTTGATAAATCAAAAATAAAAAAAAATGTTCACATAAAAATCGGTTAAATGGAAGTCCCCAGAATTCTGAAATTCCCGGGTGGTTGGTGAGTCCTGCTATAGATTCCACCCAGAACAATTGTTAATCTATAAGTTATTGACATTTAAAAAATAATTGAAGGTAATTTCTAGTAATTAAAAAATTAGTTTACAATATAATATGTCGCCGGATTAATTCCGACTCACAATTGAGTGGTTTTTTATAGTGATTTATTCTAATCATAAATTCTAGGTCAACAATGAAACCTTTCAGTTATTGAACCAATATTATTAATTGAATTATTAAATATAGAGATTATGTCACGTTGTCACTCACTTTAGGGATTAATACTTAAAGTTTTATGACTTTGTGTATTTTTACTTTGTCGTAGTAAGAACAATTCCATCGCTGGATTTAAATCACAGAGTATTATAGATTATATATTAATGCGTAGAGTTCTTTCTTGTCTTAGTTGTCAAAACATTACTTTTTAAAGCCAACAAAACTTCAATAATGTTTCTTAGTCATGCTGTTGGATTTAAAACCCCTTACAGATAAAGATACTCTTTCACTTTAATCTAACAATCAAAACATTATTGGTTCGAGACTCTCCTCTAGAGTACAGGTTGTGATGGACAATATCCTAACAAAAAGAAAGAAGTCTCTCTCGTAAATAAAGCGAATAGAAGAATAAAACATTTGTTTTATTTATTTCGTTGCAGGGTGGAAATAAATTTTCTCAATTCAACTTATTTCCAGTCAAAATACTTCTTTACGAGACATTCCAAGCACACTGATATCTTTGTCGTAAGAATGATGTACCTATTATTGTTACATTTTGCTGATTAATTAGGAAACATTTAGTTAAGAAAGCAATGACATTATTAATGAGTATTTCCGTAGATTTTTTTTTATGCAATACTCGTTATTTCAGCTTCGACGGTTTTTTGATTCGGTCGGATCTTTTGATTAAAACGTTTCGATATTTCGACCACCAGCGATCTATTAGGGATGTTTTTTGTGCGGTTCGTGTGAGAGCAATTCTTGGAAACACCGTCGGTTGGAGAATGAGAGGAATATTAATACTAGTAACAGGAGGTTAACGTAATTGGAATCGAACACGGCCCAGTTGCGGTCGATATGCTCTTTTGAATCGTGATGATCGAAAGAAATTTGGTCACCCATAACCCATAAGATGTTTCATTATTGACAAAAGGTTCTGTTTATAAATTTGTTCCTTCGAAATAAATTCGGGAATTCGATTTTTCTGCGTTTAGAAAATCCTCGTTTTTCTGAGACAAATTTAAATAGAATCATTAACAAGACTGTTAAAATCTACAAGTGATGGTTTTTTGTTTTATAAAATTTCTTGGAATACTTGGGAATAAATTGTCTGCTATCGGAGTGATTTTGTTCAGTGACCCGTTCAAAGAGCAAGTTTTTGTTTGCGACCTTCATACCAGTGATGTCTATGAACTATCGTTACTATGAATTCCTCTTTGAGAGCTGGAGTTAATGTACTGAGGAATATTGGATAAGTGGGGTAGGCAATTGTTTAATCAAACTTGCCCGTGTCTTGGGCGGAAGTCATAATCGAGTTCAGGATTATTATGTAATGTGGTCTGGAATAAAAAGATTATGTGATTTAATAAGTAGAGTATAAATTTAAATTGTCTCTATTGTTGTTTGGGGTAATTTTGCAAACGTCTTATCAGAAAATTACGCGGATCGGATTTAATTGACTTGTTTTAGTAAGGTATACCCGGAGACGGAAGACGGTTGTCTAGATTAAGGCAAAATACATTAGATACCATCAACTGTGATCTGGGAAGCTAAATGCTAAAGACGGCTGCCAGTCCAATGGCCAAGATCGAAAGCCTTGGAGATCCACTGTTTCTTAGGTCAAAGCGCTACAAAAGCTGTTTGACCATCGGAAGTAAGTAATAAGTAAGCATTTGTAATGAAACTTTCTATGACTTGGATTGACATTTAAGCTTTTTAAATTAATTGTGTATCTCGGTAATCACCGGCTACTTCTGTCTTCGACGTTTAAATTTACATTCGTCATTAATTCGTATCAAAGAATTATTGACATTGGTAGCTGAAAGTCAATTGAACGACGGTGTCTTCCATCATTTTGCGTTTTAAATTATACGTGAACTGTACGCGTGCCTTGCCAAAATGAATTGACTCTTGAAATGATGCACTCTTTGACACTAACGACCTCTTGACAAAAGTTTCTTTGAAACGAAATGCTATTTTCATTACAACAAGTCATTCTGCATTAAGTTTTTTTATTATTATTATCAATGCGCGTGTTTGTCTTAGTGATGTGAGAAGAGAAAATTCTCCAGAGAAATTTCTCCTCTGATGGAAGAGAAATTTCTCTCCATAATTCTTCTTAGTGGTATTATTACCTTTCGCCCAGTATACTTCGCAGCCAACCTGATTGATCCAAAAATTTGTGGGGCTGATTAAGGCCCAAATCAGAGGTTATTAACACTTTTTTCCATGTAAGTACCTGCAACTTAAATATGGGCATTTGGGGTGTCAACCATCAAGATTTTTTATCAGTTGTTAGCACTTTTTTCTATGTAGGTACTTAACATTTTTTTGTTTCCATAATTAATTGTAGCTATATTGGTGATAAATTGTCTCAACATTTGTACATTGTTATTGATTGATTGAATAAAGTGTTTATTATTATTATACTGTTAAATAAAAAATAAAAAAAATTCTCGGAAAATTCTCTAATATTCGAATAATTATTTCTTGAGAATTCCACAACACTAGTTTGTCTACGTATGGACCGTGTGTATGATACTACAATAGTACATTTGCGACCCACATGCTAGACTTAAGTTAGAGAGATACTATCAGCTTAGCGTGATGACCAGTGGCGTGACTAGAATTTTCACATCGGCCATGTTTTATACTAATGTACTTTTTCTCAATATGTAAATTTATCTATTATCAAGGATATACACTCGTTCGCGAGTGTATATCCTTGATATTATTTAAATTTACATATTGTGCAAATACGTATTTTCTCAAGATATTCAATAATAATTCAGATAAAGTAGAAGACTACACAATAACTTAAACGGCCAAGTAACTCAATTAATATTTAAAATTCAAGTGCCTATGACAACATATTATCTTAAAACGGAAATTAATCGATAATAGTTGGAGTTTTATTCGATATTTCAGTACTAAATTAAAATTGGTTACAAATACTGCTAAACGTATAGAATAATACATTATTTTAGATACACACCGAAATTCTTCATTTTATTTAAAAAAATGTCATAGCAGTAAATAAAATACAAACATGCAACATATATTATCTTAATTTTATTTATTATACAATATTGTCAAAAATACGTCGAAAATCTTGTTGAGTAATTTTTTTTTGTAATACTAATTATTTTTCATTGAATAAAGTTGATTATTATAGGTTATCTTGAACACGCGGTGAATATATTTCGCTTATACTCGAGCAGTAGTTACCCATACTAACATTAATTAGTATGTGGTAGTGCGCTTATGTTTCAAATGGCAGAAATACGATGCGAGCGACAAATTTACACGCGCTGGGTAAAGCAAACGAGATGATGGGTTGGAAATATTGTTTAAGATTTATTGAATTTATTTTAGGGCTTACTTACTTACTGCTAGCCTTCTTCTCTCCACTGCTGAATATAGGCCTCTTCAAAACTTTTCCACACTTTTCGATCGCGAGCAACTCGACACCACTGTTTTCCCATCACTTCGACAATATCGTCGACCCATCTTTTTTGGGGTCTTCCAACACTTCTTTTGTCATCCCACGGCCTCCATTCAAGAATTCTGGAAGTCCACCTGCCATCCTCTCGCCTTGCCACATGACCAGCCCATTGCCATTTCAGCTTGGAGACTTTATCTACAATGTCGACAACTTTTGTCTTTTGTCGGATCGTTTCGTTTCTTATTTTGTCTCTCAAGCTTATACCTAGCATTTGTTTTTCCATGGCATTGGCATGGTATTTTAGGGCATGTGTTGTATATTTGCGTGAATGGAAGGCACGCCGCTGGCGCTGACGTACTTACTCTACCGGCACGTCATATCATGGTCTATTATGAAAGGGAAAGAATTTTTATTTATGTCGTTATCACAATTACTTAAGTACAACCAGTTTAATAATAATCACAATAATAAAACTAACTGGCGCACAATGAATGGTTGAGCAGATAATCTTATGAATGGTCGTTATTACGAGTACCTACCTAGTTGTAATGTTAGTACCTAAGTGTTTGTGTGCGAGATAAATCACAAGATTTCCAAGTTTTTGTTGAGTGGGAGGTGGGAAAATATTGGGACTATTAATTTTAGTATCCACTTGATTGAAATGTATGGTTCTTACACGTTTTAATATTAAAGAAATGATTTATTCCTAGAATGGACTTCAAGTCTTTGTTACGAGCAAAGTAGGACATTCACTGATTGTGTTAATGTGGAGTTAAGTTTAATTCGTGCTGCATTTAGAAGTTTTTTTAATCACCGGTCAAAAAACTCATTGAATGTAATTTTCTTGAATCATTCAGTTCAGTGGCGTATTCACCATTTATATTGTCTGATATCTTCAGGGCAAGAACCTTTTATGTAGAAATTTTCCTTATGTAGGTACTTCTGATTGCATTTTATATATTAAGAAGGTAAAATAGTTCTTATATAACTTTATCTAGTGTGATTTGGGTAATCCCAATCTTATTTGTTGCTCGTATTCACTTTTTACTTGTATGTACTCGACATGCAATAGACTCATCAGACACGACGTTATGTCAATTAGTTCGACGTGAACTTTTTTCTTGACCATAGACATTAAGTTATTTCATTCATCTTATTTACAAGTTTTGTTTCTTTTATTTTGTTTGATTGATAATTATGATTATAACGAGAATGCTATGCCATAAGAGCGGACGGGTGTCACTCAGGGATCATTTGTGTGTCCATAATATTTAGGTGGAAGGCAGATTTATACTAGATTGAAAACTATTGGATATAGGATTACCTTTCGGTGGGCTTCAGAATTAGGTTCACTCTTAGACCACATACTAAGAATAATCGGGTTTACGCAGTTTTGTTTTTAAAATTATTGATTTTAACATTTATCATTACGGCCATCTTGCCACTGCTGCCACTGCCTTTTCCATTCATAACTTTCGAGGGTCAATCCTCCCCATCTCTTATTGGCAACAGGGGTAATATCATGCTACCATATTTTCCGAAACTGTCATCATATTCCTTCTTTCTCATTTTATAACATTAACTATTGACAAATTAACCACTTATAGGTATGTTATTAATATAATATTAGTAGGTAGTTTTCAATATTGTGCCCGTCTATTTGCCTGAGTGAAACGACCTTGTGTCAGATGCATCATTGCATCGTGCACGTAGTACTAATAATCTATCTAATACATAGGTATCTGCTTCTTGTTTGCGTTGCAGCGTTATACTATGGTGGAGTCGTATACATCATCGTCCTCCTTATTTATTCAATTCTGTACATTGATTACACACAATTTCACAGAGAAATACATTCAAATTGAGTACTATCAATATACAGAGAGCGAGTTTATCACAAACGCGTGATCTCTTTCAGCTAACCCAAAGTTGCTACTACTATTACTACTATCCCATCACGCCATGTTCCACAACTGGGGTAGCTAGCAGACCAGCCGCATGCGATAGTCTTTAGATTCGTACGTTGATTATGGAATGTTTATGTGGAATGGAAATAATTTTTCTTTTCCCTAGTCTATTCTTATTCACTCACGAACGTAGGTTTCCTCCATTTCATTCCATGTTCTTCGATCCCGAACCGTCTGTATTCAATTTATTCCAGCATATTTAACCAAGTCGTTTCTTCGTTTCAGTGGTGGTCTTTCCACGCCTCGAATGTGATTTTTAGGTTACAATTCCATTTTTAATCAGTTTCATGTTAAAGTATTGTTATTTTGAAAAGTATTGTTATTTTGAATGTCTCTGTTGAAAACAGTGATATGTTACAACTAGATTGGCAATGTCATACAAATATTCTCTAAAAATGTGTACCCACCCGTCGAGGTACAATACCTGAGTAATATATATTCATCTCTTTTCTTTTGTATATATTCATCTCTATCTACCGGCCTTTGTCGTCTGTTATAATACTCTTGTTATCTACAAACAATTTATATGTGTGTCGCTTTTTTCAAACTAAAAATTGCGGCACCAAGGACCGCAACGAGATTTTATTGATGGTACATGTTTGAGATTCATATTGCAAATCTAGGTATAACATATCACTGGTTGAAAATAATTTATTTTGTTACACCTAATGAAAAAAAGGTATGAGCTCTTATAGAGGGTATTTTCTTCTCAAACTGTTATAAATTTGACAGAAACACGAACGTTTCAAAATGTTTGTATTCGATTTCGTTTACTGCAGCAATAAACTGCACTAGGTCACCATTTGACACGACGATGTCCCTTGATAAATTGATATGCGTGCATTCGTCAATAATAATTGTCTGATTATTGTGTTGTTGTTTATTATTATAACTACTAACTCTTAGATTTATTGTTCTGTAGATAGGTAGAATTAAGATGCGTTTTCAATAGAAGTTTTATTAGGTGCTTGGCTTAGATTCACCTTTGCGACTGAACAATATCTGTGTCACCATTATAATATAATTTACCTGTTTGGTTTATTGATTTTAATACGTAAAACATTACTGGAGACAGACCCACCTCACACTCGAATATCTCAAGACTCGTAAACTCCTATTTTTCCAGACATTCAAATCAAATTTGTCCTCATGGGCCATTGGGCGGGCTTGAAAGGCTGATGACCTGCCAAACCCGATATCGTAAAGAATAGGGCTCCCACTATTTTCTGTAAGTTTTCGAGTGTCCTGTAAAAGGAAGACATTTGGAAATCATCACGTAGGTATAACACAATTAACATCTTAAATTCAAATGGGTCTATGAGGCATCCATCATGTTTTAAGTTTTTATTGACATGGAGAGGACAAGCTGCCCTTTTGTTATATAAAGTTAATCCTTTGGCTACTCCACTTATGGTATATGCCTTGATGGTATAGTAATAAAATAATAAAAACATTTTGCAGTGCACCGTTCCCATAATGACATTATTTGAAGCAAGAGTTAGCAGTGATCAGAAGAGGCTTGTTTCTTCCTTATCTTTTCTGAAGGGAACTTTAAAGGCATTTTGATGGGTTGCGTTGGTCAACGAATGCAAAAATGTTCAACGTACATGCAAATGAATACTCGTATAATGCATAAAGATACCGTGTCATGTGAATCGATCGTTGTAAATTGTCATAAATATGCAGGCGACGTAATTCTTTCACGTGCTTCTTAACACAAATATAAATAATATAATACATAATGTTATTGTTTATACTGTATATAGACAGTGGAGTGTACAACGGCACTAACTCACTAAATACATATTAAGTAATACCAGGGAGCCGTATCTGAAGTCATTTCAAAAGGGAAACAAGTGAAATAGTCAGTAATTATTGATTGATTAATTAATTAGTGTATTGTATATATGTGTATCGTTGCGTTAGTACCCATAATACAAGATTCATATTTTAGTTTAGGACTAGCTCGAACTGTGTGAATTGTCTATGCATGTTATGTTATGTTAATTGTGGAAATAATTATGAATTGAGTAAATTGTTTACCAATGCCAACTTAAAATTTAACTACAATAATCGTCAACTTCAGAAATCGATAAAAACAAAAACACTGTTTTTTTAAACTTAATTATTTAATTAAATGGCAGAGGCCTTTTGGATCTAGTCCATTTTCAGTATCAGACTCTTAGAAACTAATTGCACTCAATCCCCTTCTCACCCCCACCCCCAACTTATCCACCACATAATCTTGCTTGCAATAAATTATCATATTTTTAAGTATGTATTAATGTTTTTGTTTAATTTCTATTAGTCTGGCAAGAAGGCATCCGCATTTAGTTAAATCTTTAAGTGAAAGAAAACAGTGTTTTTTTGTTTAAACCGTTTTTATTGATTTGTGAAAATGAACTTTAATTTTGTTAACACCAAAAATCATATTTATAATTAATTCTATACATTTCATTCAAGCATCTCGCACGCGTATACCTACCTACACGAACACAACGTGTGCACCTTTGTAATTTATCTTTTTTTCTCACAAAAAAAACATTGACTACGTATAAATTTATTAAAAAAAACGTCCTTCATTGACGATGCGTCGTTCATAATTTTGTTTCGACTCATTCATTTCCTTTTTGAACTTACCTATAGTGGGTGTAGATTTCGGTATTGAATTAACATTAGGTTTAATACCTGTCTATCTATGTGTGTATCTTGTTGAATATTTACCGTGATATATTATTATCTAGTAGTAGGAATATGCATAATGTATATACAAACATACATACAATTTATTGTTTGTTTTATAGTAGTGATGAAACGCATATCCGGCAAATTATTTTTCAATCATTAATTTTTTGAGGTGGCAAACCCCAACACTTGTAAATCAATTATTGTAAAGTTATAATAATTAGTGGATTTGATCCCGGGATCCCAGTCGTATTTTAGTCCCGAAATTTACGAGATTTAATTTATCGAATCCTGGGATTTTCGGGATTAATTAATTATTGTGTTGTTTTTTTATTCTGGTTTTATATGGAGAAATGGTTTGTTATGAATGTGATTGTGTTAATATAGGAGATGAATGCTTTTTGTGATTGTGTATATGTTTCAGTATGATTGATATGTTTGCCCTAGAACAGGTTATACATAGTTGGGCAGCATCAATGAAAATATGTATAAGATTTGTTATTTATTGGTGTAATAAAATAAAATTATAAAAAAAAAAATATAAAATTATACAATAAGTCAAGAATTTGGGACTCATTCGCATACATGAATCACTGACAATCGAAACTTGTGTTCGTATCTTAAAAAGCACCTTTCTGAGCTCGATATCTCACTAGATACCGACATCATGGCAATAGTGACTGTTGGTCCAAATATTATGTTGAAAGATGAAAGATTTGTTTATTTTACACATGGTATTCACTTTTGTATAGAAAAATAAGAGTAAATAATTCAAAACTTGAATACATTGCCAAATGACAAATAAAATACTGTTTTTCATGGTTTATTGATTTTTTTTTACCATTTTTCTGTTGGTAGATTGGTCTGTTCTCATTTATTGCGCATCATCATTATGCAACAGAATTTACAAAACAAAATAGAATATTATTGAGATGATATGCAAATTATAACTATACCTCATTTATGTGTATCTATTGATCATAAAAACTCACTAATCATAATAACAAAATACTCTTATTATCACATAGAGTAGGACCCGCTTTAAACTAATCAAGTCACGAAAGAGACAGAATATTCGGCTTTTCGCTTTAGGATCTGGACGAGTATCCGTTATCCGATATCCGACCAAACCCCTATCAACTTTATCATTATTTTATAATAATAATATTATCTACTTATGTATGAGAATCAGCGCCTGTGTTGGCACTAGACTAGCTGTTGTAGGTTGTATTACGTAATTTTGTTATAGGTCATTTGCATTGCTAGAATAGGTGTAGGTATTAAATTTGTATTTTATGAAAATAATATATACTTAGGATGCTAAATATATACATCTTCTTCTTCTCTGTTGTCTTCTATCTCCTCAAAATATGGAAGGCGTCTTTCTGGAATAAATCTATTCTTTCCTTTGTGCCTTAACAGGCTTCCCCGCCGTTGGCAATCACCTTTGAAAAGGCCTCCCTATTTACGCCAGTCGAAAGAAATCCTCTTCACGCCTCACTTTAGTCCAGTCTCTTATATTATACAGCCATGAGGCTTATTTTCTGCTAGGACCACGTCGTCCTTCAACCTTTCCCATTAATGTAAGTTGGAGGGTTTCATATTTACTCCCTCGCAGAATATGACTCAAATATGCAATCTCGCGTACCTACTTGAATGTTGGTCTGCAATTATTTGTCCAAATTTTCTCTACTTAGTACCTTCGAATTAGTTATAAGATCTGTCATATTTTATTGAATCTGGGTAAAGTCTTACACTAAGACGTAGAAAGCTACTATTCAACTTAGAGAGCCTGTGTTCGATTGGTCTCTGAATATATTTCTGTAAGATTCCCTATATTTCATGCAGAGAAGAGCTCTAATTGTTCTCTTTTGCATAACAAAAATTCTATGTGGTTCAGTCAGAGACATTTCTTCAAAACAAAAATAATAATAATAATAAAACATTATTGACAGAACATAATAACATAATTGTACAAACACACATAATAAATAAAAACAATGTTCTGTCAAATGGCGGACTTGTTGCAGTGCAACATCTTCCAGCCAACCATTTGAAAGAAAAAAGTAAAAAATAAAATAAAAAATCTCGAATACTTGTAGACGATTCATACTCAGCGTCTGTAGGAGTTAAGTTTCTGAGCCATACAACCGAATTGACCATATTTAGCACTTCAACATTAAAAACAAATATATTAGTTGAACAAAAGTATGTGTTTTTGTTTACATCCATTTTTGAGACATCGCAAGTGGCCACATTGTAGATAGTTTAATCTGGTAAAGTGCATATCGTTATTCTAATAGTTTATCTGGTATGTAAACTGACGCACGCATATAATTATTAGGGTCATGATGATTGTGCACTTTTTGAGTTCCTATAACGCATTTCGGTTCTTAGCAGAATCGATACTGAGATGTAGGTATTATTTCCGAAACACTCAGTGTCTATTTAATAATTATGTATCAAAGATTGATCAATTGAGGACGTACGCTATGTACTTTAGAATCAATCTAACAAATAAATAAATATATGGTAATAATTAATTATTATTATCATTGAATATTTACTGTTTATTTGTTGTTGTATTTATTTATTTATTCAAAATGAAGAATCAAATAGTATTTTGTTAAATATTTGTGATACGATATAATAACAATAATAATGACACGTCTTTAGTAATAAATAAAGTAATGAATAATTGGCAAACGTACTTGCCTGGAGGCATTATCTTCTTAGCTAACCAGATTAGCGTGTGATAAATATGTTGAAAAATGTGTACTATATCCTGTATAAAATTGTTTGTGATCAATGTAAAATAACAATACTTAATTCAATAAAAATACATATAAAACAGGGACAACATATCACCAATGTGGATAAAATTATGTTGCAGCAGCCTCACTAGATTGCTCTGTATACCGGCGTGCTGTGTGAAAAAAAAAACTAACATAATGATGCCAATTAATAAATGATGAATGAATCACAATATGAACAAATTGATCAATATATCAATGAAATATACAGTTTTTTTTTCAAATACAACCTTATACACCTTTCACAGTAAGCTACTAAAAGCTTGTGTCGTGAAAGGGGAGTTTGCCGGCACCTGGGATCGAAACCTGGACCCTGGTTAATCATGTATAAATAAAAAAAAAATAATACCTACAATCAAAACTTAATGTAAATGGTTAATACTTAACTTAATTCTGATAAGTCTTTGTATTTAAGTGGAATTAATATTAGTATATACATCTGTCTATTAATCGATGTTGTTATTACATAATTTAGTTCTCAGAAATGAAACTGGAATATCTAATTGGCTGTGTTATGTCTAAACCACATTAATATTTAACTATCTGTATCCTGCAGATGTTATTTTTTAATTTGTTTGTCTATATTCAAAATACCAATTATTATTGATAAGCATATAGGTAGGTATATACTCGTATGTATTCTCTGTAATACGCATTGATATACTAGACTTGCAACGCGGTACAATTTTTCGAAATTTTTGTGTTCCAACATCGATGTCCTTCAAGCGTTAGCAATATATTATTGTCATACAAACTTTCTCAACCGACGTCAGTTTAAAACTGGCTGCGAAAGTTGATCATCGGCCGCATGACCGTTTTTTTCTTTGAATTACCGATTAAGTATATCTTTGGTAATAAAGGGAAAATTTCGGTCTTAGCTTGGTCTAGTTTGGGGAATATCCAATGATAGTCGGTCGAACTATTATTTCGTCCATGAGGTTTCCAACGGTCTAGACGTCCCTCTTTCATAATTCATCGTAACTGTTACAACGATACCGGATAGGTGAGAGGAATGTCGGGGGAAGAGATGTTAGACAATAACGACTTGAATTAAAATGTAATATCTTTGCTTTACACTAGCCTGATGATGAGAGCTAAAGCTCCCGAAATCCGGCGAAAAATGTACCTAATAATTTATCATGTACTTCCACCAAGAATCGTCAACAACATTGACTACATACAATAGTATTCTTCTCAATCAAATTCTTTAAATATTTGCGATCGTGTTGGTAATTTTATAGCATTCGTGTTTTTTCGCTGATGTTTGCAAGTTGAGAACCTTTCCAAGTTCTGTGGGAACTGTGCCACGTCCGATCTCTATTTATTGTTACATTTCATTGAATTTATTACCCTCTAGGAGTCTCTTGTATAGATACGTCTCCCACTCTTCACTGTAAGTTATCGAATGCCGTTCATAAAACCTCACCTGTAAAACCTCATCTGCAAATCACCGATAAAGCATGCCACCCATCTCTTGAATGACTTATTTTTTTGTAAAATATTAAAACATTGTAAACAATTATTTTTTGTAAACAACAATTTCATGTTTTTTTTACATATTGTTTCTTGTAGTATTACTATACCATTACGGCATTTCACACAAGTGGGGTATCCAGCGGACCAGCTGCATGAAATAAACATGCAAGCTGTCCTTTTTGTGCTGTTTCCTGTAGTATATTTTTTGTAGTAGATTTTACCTATCTGTGTGTAGTAGATTTTACCTAAGTGTGATATCTTAATCTCTCTTAACCATTCTTAACTTCAGTGGATTCATAAGCGTCGAAACTCTGTGTCATGCTCTCCTTAAGGAAGTTCACATAATGTATGTGTATCATGTACAACATTCCTACCTAGTTAATACCTATTGATTAATATAGAGTGGTTCAAAATATAAAATATAGGTAATACTTTTTTTATTGAAAGCAACTATTCAGGATTAAATTTATCTATACTACTTCTAATTCTAAGAACGGACGCGTGTTGAGTAAGAGAAATCGGCGAACATGTATGAGAAACTGGATGAATGTGGAGGAAGCGAAAGAAGTTTGTAAGGATAGACCTATATGGAGTTCCGTTCTCTCTGCCTACCTCTTCTGGGACACGGCGTGAGGTAATATATAGATACTATTACGGCATCCCTTCACATGTCGGGTAATCAGTAGATCAACTCCTTGTAAATACGAGGTATTCTCTCTGTGTCGATAAAAAAATTAAGACATTCAGAATCGGCGTTTTTTGTCAATTTGTACGTATGAGACATTTTCGGCGTTCCATTTGTAAAAAAATATACATAAAAGACCAATCATCGTTAACTGAAAAGTACAGCTTTTAATGCTTCAATCATTAATTATATCATTTATTAATATTAAAACGCGGTTATTTTCTGCTCTATGATATTGAATGAAACATTAATTTTATCAATGTTTATAATTTTACGATACTTGGAATATTTGCACGCTAAATATCAATAGTTGGGTACCTACTCTGTATATGACTACTTCTTACATTCCTTAGGATCGAAGCTAATGCATTTTATGACATAACTGTCTTGATGCTAATAGGCAGCTGATGTGTATAAATGTACCCGTGTAGATATTTTTCTATGCAAATATACGGTATTTATATGCCTTTGAACATAGCACTGATAATATCTTTATCTATTTATCTACACCATCGTAGCCTCTCCCATAAGTGTTCGGGTGGCCGGCGAACTCGCTGTACTTATATGGTTATCTTGCGGCTGGTTGCCCGATGACGGTCTTTGAGATCATTGACATACTCAAATACATTGAAAATATGAGTTCGTCCGTAGCCTGAAGGTAGAATTTCGGCCTCGTGGACAAGGGGTCCGTGGTTCGATACCAGGTACCGGCAAACTCCCCTTTCACGACACAAGCTTTTAGTAGCTTACTGTGAAAGGTGTATAAGATTATATTTGGGTTTATAACAAACAAAACCCAGATATACCTATCTTATTTAAAAAAAAACATACATACCATCACGCCGCTTCCCTCGCGGGGTAGGCAGAAAGGATCGATCGCCACTTCCTTCTATCCTTGCGTACATCTTTCCCTTCTGTCACTGTCATACAATACTCATGCATGCTCTCCTGTTCAATGTGCTCAACGCTTGACCGTCCTGAGGCCTGAGTCAACAACACACTTTCGTGTCACGTTCCCGCTCCGTTAGCGTTCGGGTGCAGACGATGTTGCGCTAAAGTGTTAATTTTCGTAACTATTGTGTATCTTAGAAACGAAATTGACACTTGCTTGCAACTTCGTCTATACTCGAACGTTAACGGAGCGGGAACGTGACGTGAAAGTGTGTTATTGACTCAGGCCTCTTTAGGGTTTGATTTAAAGGATCTTGCCATTTGATTCTCGGACCTCCACGTCTCTGAGCACCATACCTCACAGCCAAATATATCTCCTCGGTCATTCTGTCCTCATTCATTCTTTGCGCATGCCCAGCTACCATCGTAGCTTATTATTTACATTCATCCTGATTATTGTATTAATTTTGTTTAAAAAGCAGATTGTAGTGAATTAGATCATCGCAAGGACGCTGTCGACCTCCCGAACGTAAAGATTATCAATCTAAAGCGAAAAGCATCAGCTGCATTATCTGAGCTTCAGTTTCTTGAAACTGTACACAATTAACGAAATTGCCATCGTTATTCAGTTAGGTGTTGCCATAACTATGTACTTGCTTAATATAACTTATTTGTGTTTGTATTTTGTACTAAAGAAATCACGAATGTGGGTTTTTTTCTTCTGAATAATCCGGCTCGGCGCGACGGCCGGAAACGCCATTTGATTAATCGTTTTTACTTTTTACACTGTTTTGGTTCAGTTTCGTGCCGCATGCATTTGAACGTTTTTACTGTTTATGCCAACTTTATCAGCTCAATCTGTGATTATTTTCGAGCTATTTTAGCTTATATTGCAACCCGTTTTACTATCAATATTAAAGTTTATTTTATTTTCATTTTATGGCTTTTTTGCTTAGAAATAATTATCATGCATTTGATTTAGAAATATCTTTTTTTTAAATTTAGAATCACAAGTTTCTTCTGAAAGGTATTTCTATGGAAATCAGTACGTAGCTACTTAATGAAATGATCGTGTTTGTATAATTATTATTATGTAGGCTAATGAGACATACAATTTGCCTCATTACTCTGCTGGAGTCTTTGAACATTATCAACCAATATTTTCTCGGATGAGTTCTGATGCAAGACTTTAAAACGATTTTTCACTAAATGAAACCATTTGGTTGCTATTGCATATTGATGGCAGTACTAATTAAAGGGTTAAAATATTATACAATACATCAATATTATACAACCTTTTTTGAGTTCGTCGTATCTTTGCCTCGTAAAATAAAACTTATTTTAGTTCTCTGCGATTAAGGCTGCGTTTTTAATATCGTTTTATTGTAATAATGTAACGTATGATGTAAAATTCCTTATTGCTGTGTGGAATGCAGCCATTATTTCCTGAATAAAAAAGTGTGCTATGTGTAGTGATGTGAGATGAGAAAATTCTCCAAAGAAATTTCTCGAGAACGAGAAATTTCTCCGAGAATTTCTCCTCTGAAGGAAGAGAAATTTCTCTCCATAATTTTTCTTAGTGGTATTATAACCTTTCGCCCAGTACACTTCGCAGCCAACCTGATTGATCCAAAAAATTGTGCGGCTGATTAAAGGCCCAAATCAGAGGTTATTAACACATTTTTCCATGTACGTACCTGCAATTTTTTTTAACTTAAATATGGGCATGTGGGGTGTCAAACATCAAGATTTTTCATCAGTTATTAGCACTTGTTTCTATGTAGGTACCTAACATTTTTTTGTTTCCATAATTAATTGTGACCATATTGGTGATAAATTGTCTCAAAATTTGTACATTGTTATTGATTGATTGAATAAAGTATTTATTATTATTATACTGTTAAATTTAAAAAAAAAAAAATTCTCGGAAAAATCTCTACTTCGAGAAAATTACCGAGAATTTTCTCGGTAAATTTCTCGAAAAATTATTTCTTGAGAATTCCACAACTCTAGCTATGTGTATCCACTGCGTACTTGGAGATGTACCTGTCTGATTGCTGCTGACTATTGAAGCAACGATGGGTAGAAGTGTATACATGTTGCAATACACACAATGATACTGTATTGCGCAGTGGCGGGACAAGGCTTTTTATATGGGTCACGTATTCGTAATGAATAGATATGCCTACATACATACTACTGTAGTTACATATTTACACAATAGTAATTAATAATCGTCGGTGATCATTCCAGTTGGTTATTTATCAAGATTTTACAAGAGATCAAAACAACTGTTTTGCTGGATGACATTTTCTGTGTCAGATTTGTTACGTGGAAGGTAATTAATGTACCTTAGAAATTCTTTGGTGTATTAAATTTCTAGGTGTGATTCGAAGAATTTCATAATATAATCATTATTAAGTAGGTATATGTGAGTTTTCACGAACTTTCCGAAAAAAGCAGGACATAATAGATTTAATTTCTCTCAATATTTTTTCTCTACATGTCTTATCGTATAGGTTTTTTCATCGGTAGATGCGGCTCGACAAGATTGTTTGGTATCAATATCTCATTTTTGGAATAAAATTGCACATTGGATATTTCATGGATCCACCAAAGATGTCTTAGGAGATATATTTATACCATCACTTGCAAGTTATCTTCACCGTGTCATTAATAGAATAAAACATAGAGTATGGGTATCATACTTTATTGCTGAGTTGAAGATAACACATGTCCTTTACAGAACACTTGAAAACCTAAACAAAAAGTTGGGAACTATTCTTTACCGAAGGTTCCACGAGCCAGTATCTAACAAATGTAAATATATAAAACACATAAAGGCTGCAACTCTTAAATGATAATAAAGTTTATAGTTCAAATAATGCACACGTATAGTATACGATTCACTTGTATTGATAAATTGCCACAATTAAAAAACAAATATTTTGAAATGTGTCGTTTTGTGGGAAACCACTGCAAGAACCTATTATAACCCACATAGATTCTGTAGGCAAGCGATGCTTTTTTGCATGTATGGAAGGTACGCCGCTGTGTAAATATATGTTTATGTGTGATGTTATAAAAAGTTGGTTTAATCATCTCAATGAATCAATACAATCTTATTAATATTTTATATCTGTTTAATTGTGTTTATGTTTATACATAATTATTCTTTGTTATATTCATCCTCCATAAAATTTGTATTTTAGTTTAGAAGAAGCTTAATCGTGTGAATTGTTCAATACCTATGTTTGTTAATTTACGAAAGTGTGATCAAGTAAAAATTGATAAAATGTTTTTTTAAAAAAGAACATGAATTAAGTGTTTAAATTTGAAAACAAAACACACCGTGAAATCATTAGGTGTTGTGTTTGGTACATAAATTGTAATTATATTTAGGTAGACGCATTTAAAATGGTGTTGAGAGATGATGGATCTCCTGGCTCCATAATATAGACGAGTGGACAAAAATATAGAGCGTCGAGGAGCTGTTTCGGACTGTTCAAGATAGGGACACGTTCTCACAAATGAGATTCAAAGTCGGGGGGACCCAACACGACACATGCAGAAGAAGAAACATGTTAAAAAATTCATTCAAAAAATAGATAGATACTATAACTTAAGAAGTTATTTTCGTTCTTTAAGATTTTTGAGGGGCTCTTTTTGTAGATTTGTACATCACTACAGAAATGTACTCACAATCAAAAGTTTACAGAAAAAAAACTGAAGATCTATACTGTTCAGGAGGTTTCTTACTTTCTTAGTTAGGTATTAATATGAGTTTTTTATTTTACCTGCCAAGATGACCGAGGGTGTAGTTGGGTGTTGTACTGCTAGTTGCAAGTATTAGACGTTTTCCTCATCAAACGTAAATAATGTAGTGTTTATATATTATTAAAAGTGAGGTTATTCACCCACGGAAGACGACGCATCGTCAGACCTTTGCCTGTCCCTGTGTACCTGCGGAGACTTCTCGGAAACTGTATGAACTTTGCGCAATAAAAACTCTAAACTATTTCACATAATATTATTGTTGTGCATTGAATGAGATACTTAATAATAACCTACGGCTATTATACCACTATACCCTCACCCCGTATACCAAGTGGGGTGGGTAGGCATAGAGAACGGAATGCAATATAGATCTATCGTTACATACTTCTTTCACTTCCTCCACATTTATACAAATTCACACATCACAACTTATTTACAAGCATTCTGTCCACAATTCTCTACTAGTATTCATATTTTATTCTTCTAATATTCTCATTCTTCTCTCTATCACGCAACGTTTTAACAACTATTCTTCTCAACGATCGCATCTCCTCAGCATTTATTCCACTTTCGTCTTTCTTCGGTACCAGAATGGTATTGTGCATCAGCATTTTTGCAATGTTCAACACAAGGACGAAAGTGGAATAAATGCTGTGGAGAATTTTAAAAACTGCCAAAATGCTTTTAGGAATACCTAATTCAGTTTGAAATAAATTTTAATTGAGATATGTCTTTAGTCTTTCAAGGAATTTTCAAAGAGATTGGCAATGTCCTTAAAAGACGAAAAAGGGAAAAACATTTGATTTTTCATTTCCTTATGGAATTCTACTACCTAAACACCGACACAGTGAACTTATCCAGTCAATTTCCTGTAGATGTAATATGTGGAACAAATTTAGTAGGTACTTTTTTGATCCAAATTCAAAATAAATGCGGTTTATAAGTGCAAATAATGGAAGTTTTGAACAAGCTTTCGTTTCTAATAATTACAACATTACAACAAAGCTGTTGATCATTTCTAAAACCTTTTTATCGGAATTCATCGGTGCATTGTTATTTTTTGTGTATGGCAAACAAACTACTTAAATTTAATTCGTACCGTACACACATAAGGTAATATTTATAGGTAGGTGTGCCCGACACTTACACAGTGTAAACATTTTGTTTGCATTGTGTTCTTGCACCGTTAATGTATATATTTTTCCTTGATTATTATTAGATTTAAAATATTTTACTTACTTCCTATACCTACATCACGTCGCTTATATTTGTGGGTAGGCTAAGAGGATTGTACACTATGCAGTTTAGAGGCATGCCTCTTTCCCCGAACAATATTTTTTGCATGTCATCTTTAATAAATTATAACTCGTTTTAAATATAAATATTGCCTGCCAATTTTCGATTTATATATTTGCCACAATAGCTGCTATGTGGTCGCACAAACTGTATTAAGAGGGGTCGCTGACATTTGGTCGCCCAATCAGTAATTCTGTATGCTTCGTATTTTTTTCCACCTATAATTTGGAATTTCTGTCACCCATTTAAATTCTATCTTAATAATTTATGTATTATTTTAAGCGTCAATTCTCGCGAAATGAGGGTTTTTATTTATTTTTTCGAACCCACTTTTGAGAAATGTAATGGAATAAATAGACTCACGATTATTTATTTATTCGGCGATGAGGTTTGTCACCCATCCTGAATGTCATAATTTTTGTTTGCACGGAGAGGGCAGCTTGCATGTTTATTGCGTGCAGCTTGTCTGCTGGCTACCCCACTTGTGGTATATGCCGTGATGAGATAATAGTAGTAGTTATTTTTTTTTTATTATGACTAAGTATAAGTTTGAGAAACAATATTAATTAAACAGTTAATGTCTTTGTTTTCTACAGAATGATGACCAGTCGTTTAAAAATTTCGCCATATTTTCTTATAAAATTAGGTAGTAATGTTTATTTTAAAAATTTAGAGTAGAAATGTACCGTTTCATGCTAAAAGTGTCGGAATTATTATTAACATCTCAACCATTTCACGTCACTATGCAAATATATTTTCGATGCCTTAACCCTTTACGGTCTAGAGGAAGGATACTTCTCAAAGATATATTTTCAATTTTTGTTTTTTTTTTAGAATATCTCATTTACAGCTTTTTACATCGTTTTTTTTATATTGCGGTTTTTACTTTTTTAGATTTTATTTTTATTTTTCCACCCAAGTATTGTTAACCTTAGTAAATTAATATTTTAACATATTACAGGTCTTACTATGTTGTTAATAAAACTAATATTTATTTTGTAATTAGTCCTTTTATGGACCAAGGAAAATAATAAGTGCCTATTCGAATAATTTTTTTTTTCTAAATCTATAATAATTTATGTAATTTCGTCGTATTTCTTAGTTATAATGCTTCTAATTTGATAGTAGAACAGAGATTAATATTTACTTTAAAATTACCTGTGGAATCCACATGGTCCTGAAAGGGTTAAAATATAAAGTATTTGTTTAAATCAATTTCATTGAACTGTGAAGTATGGTTTGAATAATCAATGTATTTATTCATACTAAGATTTCCCAATCTTTTTTCAAACCCAACCATAGATTCTCAAAAGCCTCGAACACTCACCATGAAGATGGTTGCTGTTAGTTGACATAATATATATGCTCAACAGATGTTAAGCATAGTGGTTTGGAACAGAAATTTGTGGGATCGGTGAACATAGCACCATGGGTAAAGTGCATTTAAACCAGCCCAAGCCAATTCGTAAGAATTGGGGCATCCTTTCTATTTTCTGATAAGAGTAGCTTGCACCAGATGAGGTGTCTGTTTTTGTAATAATTAAATATTTTTAATCCTACGATTAAAGTATCATACTTATTTTTTTTTTGTTTCAGGCTTGGTGCTGGTATCCTCTCTCCTGTTTCTGATGGGTCTGTGCATGTTCTGCTTCCCTCGACAACTGACACCGCCCAAGGGGAGTCAGTCCAGGGCTGCCAGGGCACAGAACAATCACGTGGCCAGGACTCAACCACCGCCAAAAGGACCACAACTCAAAGGTGAGTATATAATATATTTTTCAAAACTTTGAGTGCCCAAGGTGTCCTTCATGCTGCACCAGAAGATAATTATTATCTTGTTGATAACACACACATTGATCGCTCAGTACAGTAAGCAGACAATTCATAATTCTAATACAATGAGATACAGCCAATGCAGATGAAGGACAATAGCTATTGACCCAAACTTCAAACATGCTTTAAATGTAAAAACTTCTTATTTTTGTTATTCATTTTTTGTGTTAATGAAAATATAACTTGATTTTGAATATTTCGAATTGTTGTCTTTTGGAACTAGATTCATATATCTGTTTATCTCTAACATAACGTCGTCGTTGCATATCCAAAATGATGCATAAATGAGTATTTTAGGAATGCTTTTAAAGAGATGTTCATAAGGGCATTAAAATTATTGTTTGTACTTTTTATTGCTGTGTAATATAATTCTTCAAATATTAAATTTTGATATTTGACACTAAGGATAATCAGAAATTTATTTTACATGTAAAATAAAGATATACACATACCTACATCATTTTAAATATTTTAAAATGAAAAATTTAGTTGTGCTTCTTTTTGTCAATTTTTCAAAACCGTTTACAAAATTTTTATAACAATTTTTTGTTATTGAATTGATATTTGACATTAATATCTATATTTCAGATTTCCCCAAGACCCTGAAAAGACAGCTGTCCAATGATATCCTGATGTTTCGCACAGCCAGCTGTGTCCTCCATCTGCTGCCAGTGGCTGGCCTCTATACCTTCTTGCCCAAGTATCTTGAGTCACAGTTCAGACTGCCTACACACGATGCCAATCTTATATCAGGTAAAATTCATAAATTTTATTTTGGTATGGTAAAAATAGTACCCCCTATGGGAACTCCCATCCTTACATATTATTTTGTATTTTATTGAAATGTTTTTGAACTGTATGATCTTAATTGACATTGAAGCTACAGCAATTTTAACACAAAATAAAATAGAGTTACCTACTAAAACAATTTCCAAAATGCGAATTACTCAGAAACTGTGCAATATGAGTTAAATAAAAGGGGCAATGTTTTGATACATTTTGATGTCCTCAATCATTCTCCTTCGGTTGATCCATAACCAAGCTGACACCCCGGACATAATGATTTGCTATTTAGGTAGATTACATCCAAATCCAGCAATGAGGCATGCTGCCCATCCTGAATGTCTTAATTTTTAATGGCAGCGAGAGGGCAATCTGCATGTTTATAGCTTGCAGTCAATCTGCTGGCTACCCCACGTGTGGGATATGCCGTGATGGTACAATATAATAGTAGTAGATCATATAAATTACCAGTGATGGAGAAAATAGTGATATACCTGTCAGATTTGTTACACTTGATAAAATTTCTCATATTTTTCAAATGCTTTTCTCTGGATTCACATAATTGACCAAGAGCCATAATGGCCCCGGTAAAATATAACGTCTTTTGGATAATAATAAAATATCTAATGTAATGGGTAATGGTTGTAACCTGCAAGGTCTTTTAACTCTCCTTATAACCGAGTTGGACTGTACTTTCATAAGAATACTAATATATGTGCGTTCTATTAGAAGTAATAATAACTTTATCTGGGTTAATATATCAATTCAATTCATGATGTTACTTACTGTTGATTGTTTATGTGTCACCACCCGATAGTTGAATTGGTCAGTTATTTCTTTATATAAATTGATTTGTTGGTTTTTGTTATGTAACTAACAGCTGATGATGTGAAAAAAGAATAAAACAAACGAAAAATATCATTACGTATTGCGGCTGTAGATGCCGTTATTGAAAAATAGTGTTTATCACATAAATATAATTATTGACTATTCACAAAATTTTCACATCCCAGATATTCTATTCCTGTTATCTTCTATGCATACGAATATAGAATATAGGGGGCACTGCTCCACGATGTGGTCCATGCTCCACGATGTGGTCCATGCTCCACGATGTGGTCCATGCTCTGGGTTTTCCGCATGGGCAGGTGGGTGAATCAGCCATCCCCCACTGATGCAGATTTGCTGCCGAGCAGCCGACTCCAGTCCTAAATCTATTGAGCCTGCACCAAGTCCTTCTGGGTAGAGAGAACCCGGGCTGTTGTTGAGTTGGGTCGGTCACCAGGTAGCCTCTGGAGGTATCTGCTGTTGCCCAGAGATCTCGCCATCGCTCTTGTGTATTGCAATTTCTCGGATTATTGTTCATCAGCCAGAAGGGATGTCGTGACTTGAGTCGTTGGGGGGGCGGATCGTCAATATCGGTATGTATGGGCAGGTTCCCGTTGTCGTTAATTTTATTCAACTCCCTGTAGCATGCCTCTTCGCGTCGTAGGTGGGGGGGGCGCTATGTAATGCTATGCCTATGAACTATTAAGATTCTACTACTTGCTATATAAAGAAAAAGTGCATCTTAATTTTTCTTAAAAAAACTGTGAATCAAAATACACGTTAGACGTAACTAGATAGTTTGTGATTTATTGATTTGATGTTTAGAATTTTATTGAAAAAGCACAATTGCTTTAAGTTTTACTTTGTATTTAATTATATAGTGACCTGGCTTTGACTTACAAAGTCATTGTCAAACTCTGTAAGTGGAAACCAGGTCACTACTATATCAATGGTTTAAAGCACAAAAGACACATGTCCACATTTTAGGTAAAATGAGTTAATACACGTACAAGATCGGTTGCAACGCCATCAATGTCCTGACTAAATATTACCAACAATCTTAATATCATTATTGAAAAATTCAATAAAAACCAAATGTCACATGTCCACAAATTCACTTTGTTTTGTGCACAGATGTAACATGTCACGTAAGATATGAAGATTCTTAAAAACAGATGTCCATCTAGGACGGACATGTGTCATCTGTGCACGCATAAACGCATTCCAATAGTCGCCGTGAGCGGCACTTCCATCACACTTCCAAACACTTGTCCATGACCATCATCTAAAAATGCTAATTCTTGACATTTTGGTTAAAAATGTAATAAAAAATAAGTAATAAATGACATTAAAAAAGAACAAAGATTATGATTTTCAACACCTTCTGCATTAATTTGAAGTTAGTGAATTAATTGAGAACCTCAAACTTTAAAAACCTGTTTTCTTGAAAGTGTCAAATGTGGACATGTGTCTTTTGTGGTTTATACCATCGATATTATAATTTAATATAAATTGAAACTAATACCAATTGTTTTTTATCCCATATAAAGATAGTTTCTTACTAGTCAGCCATCTCTCCACTGCTGGATATAGGCCTCTTCCAAACGTCACGGTCCTATGCCCTCTGTATCCATTTCCTTCCTGCGATTGGAGTAATGTTGTCAGTCCATCTTTTTTGTGGTCAGCCGATGCTTCTTTTGCTACTCCATGGTGACCATTTGAGGATTCTAGGAGTCCATCTACCGTCGTTTCGTCTCGCAACATGACCCGCCCATTGCCACTTAAGCTTTTCAACACGATCCATAATATGTGTGACTTTTGTTATTTGTCTGATGTCTTTTTTTCTAATTTTATCTCTCAGACTCACCCCTAACATTCGTCTTTCCATAGATCTCTGTGAACATTTTAGCTTTTGGACACTTGCTGCAGTTAGCGATATGGTTTCTAGTCCATATGTTGTCACTGGGAGGATACATGTTTCGTAGACTTTTTTCTTTAGATTTCTTGGGATATCTCTACTGGTTGATATAGATAGTTAGTATTTTGAAATTATTTAAAGTTTCAGATTGTATTTAATGTTTTTTTTAAAGAGATTTCCACGTGGCAATAAGTTGGCCAATTGTTTATGTAATTATGTACAATATAAATTTTGTATGTATTACATATAAGTACTTAAACAGTTTATTATTAAATGCCACTCTTATGTGTATGTTTCAATCTATATACAATGTGGTCATTGATTATGATTTACGATCGACTCAACTGACTGATCACTACTTGTCTCGTTACATTATGTAATATTATTTAACAATTATTATTATTATTATTATCATCTCGAGGGCATTATTGTGAAGACAGACAGCTGTTTTCTGTTTACTCATAAATTTGGCAATTTTTCTTTTAACCTTTAATCTTTTAACGGGGGTAAACATCTGTAGTCTGTTGACAAAAAGAAAAAAAACAATAGAGTGTAGATATACTTAAAACATTGATGTAAATTAGGTCAACACGTTTTTGTCTTCGTGATATATATGTTTTGTTTTATATTTCAGGTATTGGTGGCATCCTCGTGATGGGTGTAGGAATAATGCTCAGCGGAGCTGTCATCCTCAAGCTGGTACCAACGGCTAGATTTGTTGCTGGTTGGATCGCCTTCACGGCGCTGATATATTCAACAGGTATTTAATTCACTGTCTCCTTAGAATTAAATTCTTTCAATCATACAGAACTAGATATTAGAATATTAGTTGTAATGTGAATAGAGGTCATCCTATTTGTTTAATATTGTTCCAAATCTCGCTCCCTCTCTCTTTGCATTTTAATACTTTTCTCAAGAACACAGGACAGAAATAAACTCTTTCATTCAATGCAACAATTCTGCGTCAATTAACTTACCTATTTACACGACATTACCAAAGCTCTGATGACATGAGTACATTATCATAGGAACATTTTATTGTGAAAGACATCCCTTCAGGCCGTCAGAAACTTATCTGTACCCTCACACTATGTCCCAGATGAGGTACATACTTCTTTCACTACCTCCACCTTCGTCCAAAAAAACAAAAAAATAAAAATTCAGAAACCTTATGTACTTTTAGAAAAATTTAAGAAGTTTATTTCTTTCTTTTATGTCAAAGGCGGATATTGACATGTAATTTAAAGTTAGTTGGTAGCTTGATAGTAGAGTCTCGGACTCTCAATTGAGTTTTCCCAGGTTTGAATTCTCTATCTGTGGACCTAATCCATCTTCATGATACAAGTATCCACTTGCTGTGAAAGTGTTTGTGAGTATTTATGTATTTTTATATGCGGTTTCAGGTATGCTGATGCTGATGTTTGTTGGTTGCCCCATGGACGACCTGATTGGACTTAACAGCACAGAGATTCTGTCCCACTCTCCTTTACCTCTGCCAGCTGCAGCTTCTCAACATCTCCACAATCCTCCCGCCGCCTCTCTGGCCTTCACCCAACCCGCTTCCTGCCATTCTCCATGCACCTGTGATAAAAATAAGTTTGATGTAGTCTGTGGACAGGTGAGTCAGTATACTTTTTGTTTTTGTATATATTTTTCACATCTCTTAATTCTCTTAGGAGTACAGAGCAGACACCAGTCTCTCCCATTCAGAGCTTGTCCGCACCAATTGAGTCACCTCTCGCACAAACTTTCTGATGCTCTCTTGTCATTGTCAGAGCAATGGTGTATTGTGAAAGAGGGATGTCTAGACTGTCAAAAAAAACAGCGCTCGTTTTGGACACCACTTACTATTGCACCACTCATCAATTCAATTCTAAAAACGAATAGAAACATTTTATTTACTCTGGGAATCAAACCCACGAACCCTCACTTGCAATGGAAGTGTGTTAGCCACTAGTCCACCACAAGGAACTTCACATATCTATGTGTACATGATACACATAGATATGTGAACTTCCGTAAGGAATGCACAATATAGAGTCCTGACACTTATGAACGACACGAGGCTGGTTGGGAGTACTCTTTAAGCCCATACAACATTCCCAATTCCTCTGCTGAGTGCTCAAAATGCAATTTTGTTATCATCATTTCTTTTTTTTTCTAGGATGGCCGAACATATTTCTCAGCATGCCACGCCGGATGTCAGAATGTCACCTACATGGATGATAAAAGAGAATATTTCAACTGTCCATGCATTCAGCCTTTAGTCAATGGAACATCCAATGCGAGGTAATGATTTTTATATTATGTTCATAATTCTTACATGATTCTATTAATGGCAACTATTACTTTGGGTTAGTAATTGAATGGTCCGACATACAAGCCGTGTCACATCAGGATTAGGAGTATATACCAGCCGTCACTTTGTTTCATTACTTTCCTAACATCTCACTGGTACGTACGCACATGTATCTGTCTCGGCTGAACATAATTAAGACATTAAAGATTGCATCTTTATCAATTGTGTTCATGTAACTTGCAAAGGTAATAAATACAACTGTATTCAGTATCTGCATTTTATTTATTATTGATTCTCTGAACACTGTGCTCTTGGACGCATATATTCATCCCATCCTTTAATACTGAATATGGAGCAGGATGGCATAGCACATCAATAATTTTTAAGTAACGAAAATCAATTAACATTCTTTTTGTAAGATTAACAATTAGTATTGTATGTTGTTACAGGATGCATTCTCAGGAAGGCAAAAGTTACCTGGGAGGTTCCGCTTGGGGTGGTTACTGCAAAGGCAACTGCCAATCCTTTGTACTCTTCATAAGCATATTCTCTTTCATCATGTTTGCACATGCCACTGGGGAAGTTGGATCCATACTGCTCATCATGAGGTGTACGGATCCTAAAGGTAACCATGTTATTGTCATCTTGTCAACAGTTTTGATATTGGAATGGTGTATAGAATACATAATGTAGAGAATTGATGTGTTAATCTGGTATCTGACCCATTGAAGGGCATCCGGACTTCGTATTACAAAATGCTGCTTGTTTTATAACTGTGTCATCCCATGTTTTATATATGGCACTCTTAGGAGTCGTCTGATTCCTGCAGTATACAGGAAAGTGCTAATTTCTTGTGTCTTATTTTTGTACATGTTTTGTTTTTCTTTTTCAGATAAAGCAATGGCAATGGGTATTATTCAGTTTGCCATTGGATTGTTTGGTAACGTGCCATGTCCCATCATATTTGGAGTTGTAGTAGACTCAGCCTGTCTGCTGTGGGATTCTGTGTGCAATACTAAGGGTGCCTGCATCCTTTATGACTCTGATATATTCAGGCATTTCTTCTTAGGTAAAACATAGAATATTTTTTCAAATACACAAGTCAAATTATCTCTCTATCCCCTCATACGACATTCTGTGTTAAGAAAACAGAAATAATGGAGTGCATGTCCAAACCGTTGCAACTTCAATTTACTTGTAAACTAATAATTCATGTAATTTCAGGTACTACAGGAGGCATTATGGGCTTAGCCTTCCTAATAGACTTAGTTGTCTGGTATAAGGCCAGTAAGATAGACATTAATCCAGAAAACAAAGATCCAGTTGATGAGGACTGCCCCAAGGCACTCCCGCAAGACCTCCCAACCACACCACTCACAACGCAACATATACCCCCTTCAGATACGCCCGTATGATCTAACTATTGTTATGTATCAAACGTACATTGAAGCCAAACAAGAAAACTACTGAAATACATCAGTATGTGACAAAGTTTACCGTAAAAATAAAAAAAATTGTGACACACTTACAACCTCAAGAATGTTACACAAAAGTGACTTGTCCGTAAGACATGTTTTATTTTTTCAACAAAGTTTTTTGTTGTCGTTTATGTCTGTCATTTACTTATGTTTTTGAATGGTGTACAAATGGTGTGCATATTTATATTATGTACGTATTTTTTTTATGTTTAAACAATTTTTGTAAATGTAAACGATAAATGTATTGTTTAGTGAAAGGGATCTTATGTGAATAATTATTAATTAATTATTTTATATTGCTACTGCATACTACTGTTGTTAATAATAATATAATTGCTTTTTTAAGATGAAACGGATATCTGGTTATTATTTGATATCTACTATAGTGCATTTATCTGACCAAATACTGGATAATAGCTTACTATCCGGTCAAATACCGAATAGTAGTTTAATATCTGGTCAAATTTTTAATTTATGAATTAACTTATGAATTTTAACTAATTGACTTTTTACTATATTTGACATTTTTATACCGGACTTTAATTTCTCTTTGTAATATCTTGACCAAATTTTTTTAACAATTTTGTATCTTACTTTATAAATATAACATGATTAATGTTATATTGTCTGTTAAACTTTCGTTTCTTTAGTCTAATTGTTTTGTGTCTTTTTTGTAACAGATCTTTCCTTTGTTTACATGTTTTGTATGTATACAGAAGTTTAACATGTAAAAGGTTTTGGCCATAAATATTTGTAAATAAATAAAATAAAATAAATACCGATTAGGAGCTTAATATTTGGTCAAATACCGAATAGTAGCTTTATATTCTGCTGAATACTGGATAGTAGCTCAATATTCGGCTGATTACTGGAAAATTGATAATTATTGTCCGAATACCAGATAGTAACTTAATTTTCGTCCGAATACCGGACAGTAGCTTAATTTTCTGGCAAATATTAAATAGTCATTTTATTACATAAAAATGTGGAAGTAATACTGAAAATTAATCAATCTGTCGGTGGAGTATGATTAAAAGTTTTTTTCAAATGTACATACATTGAAATTTTATTAAAAAATTACTGAAGTATTTTGAACTTGTTCTATTTCAAAAAAGATAACTCACTCACACTAGTTCCGACTGAGACCAACAATCCAGCTGCTAGATATTTGAGTATCCAGCTTATAATCTTGACTGATATCCGGTATTCGGCCAAACCACAGTATCCGTTTCATTAATAATTATTATTCACTCAGTCAATGGAAGCTGTTCAGGGTGCTAATGATATGTTTATATATTAAAATAATATTGTTACAATAATATAATTACAATATTTGGTGTTCTCAGTACAAAACATTGTGTCGCTGTTTTTTTAATATATGTTTAACTTAATTGGTGCGGAACTCCATACCATGTTTTCATTTTGTTTTATTTAGAATATCGTTTATATCTACTTATCCCGCTTTTTTCTGTAAGTTTTCGGGTGTCTTTTAATTGATTGATGATGATATCAGAGCGCAGAGAATGTTCTGGAAAGAGGTGACGCAATTGGCACAGAGACGCTCTGAATGGAGGAGGCTGGTTCCTGCTCTGTGCTCCCGAGAGGAGCGTTGAGGGCGATGATGATGATGATTTAATTGATTGATATTCATTTACTCCTTTGTTCTTAAGAGGAATGTGAAAGGGTGTCAGAAGTAAGACTGTACCATCACAGCATATCCCACAAGTGGGCTAGCCAGCAGAGCAGCTGCTAACAAAAAATAAAGACATTCAGTATGGTTGGCAACCTCCATCGCTGAATTTAAGATGTAAAATATCTTTATTTTTTGCTTTTTACGGGACATTCGAAAACTTAAGGAAAAGAGTGGGAGACCAATTTTTGCCGGATGTTCCACGGAAATAGTAAAAGAAATGTTCATAACAAGTTCTGATATTCTGTGATTGTGTTAAATGTAAAATAAGAAATATGTGCCATTTTTCATACCAAAATAATTCATTATGTGTTTGAACATTTCGACGGCTAAATCCGCAAACAAGATAACTCCTTTTTTTGTCAAATTGATTTTATTGCGCTAACAGGTTTTATTAAATGTAACACATAATCCTGTAAAATGATAACTCCCAAATATTTTTATAACTAACAAAAAATGCTACACAAAAATAAGATAACTCCATGCAAACATCTGGCAATTTGGTAAAAACGCTAACTCCGTCATTTTACCGCCATTTGTATGACGGCTGTCAGTGTGCGGTGACGTTTTTGTTAGAAAACATGCACCCATGAAACTGAAATAACGCTAACTCCATTGAAATTGTATGAAAATATGGTTAGCAAAAATGCTAACTCCTTTTTTAGAAGTAATTTTGAAAAATTTCGTCATTAATACTACATTATTATTATTTATTAATGATTTTGAACATAAAAACAATAAAAAAACAGCAATGAAAAATCATTTTAGTGTATTTATTGATATATGATAAGGTTTTATGTTGCTCCTGTAAAGTTTGGTTTAAGGGAGTTATCTTGTTTGCGGATTAAGCCGTCGATTTGTCTGCCTGCAGATTGTTTTGCCAAAATATGGTTGAAACATTAATGTTGTTGACCGAAGGTACTTGTTGGAAGTCCATTTCAAGATAATTGAAAAAAACACAATATGTAGTTAACTTCCAAATGACTTTATTAACTTCGCGTACTAGTATTCTGAGACTCTCGTCTCCGAATACTAGTACGCGAAGTTAATAAAGTCATTTGGAAGTTAACTACGTATTGTGTTTTTTCAATTATCTTAAAATATGGTTGGCTGGTATGTGGAGACATGGGTGTGTTTCTAATGCCACCTAGTGCAAGAATTATAAAAACCATAATGTAATTAACGAAAGCTACCTCATACTGAAGCATCTCAAGAGATCTTTTCTTACTATAACTCAATTCACTTCTTTGACCCATTAATATACATCTTTGGAACACAGGGATAGAAGAAAAAAAAATTGTTTTAATGAAAAAATTAACTTCGATAATTTTTACCAATGCTCTGGTTTAAATTATAACAGAAATTTAATTAAGTTTATTTACGGAATTGACCTTTGATGGAAAATCATGTTTTTTTTTTGTAAAATAAAATACAGGCATTAAGTGCTTCTACAAGAATTAATTAATCGCAAGTTGGCTTTCAATCTCATCATCAGGCTAACGCAAAGAGTTTTTTAAAGTCAGTTTGCAATCTGTAAAGTCATGTGGAAGCACTAAATATCTGTATTTAATTTTTAAAAAATTGACAAGAGTTGCTTGCAAAATTGTTCTAACAGTGCGCCAGTCACAAAAACAAACAATTTAATTCTATAAATTGTCATTTTGAATGATAAAAAAACGTGAATATGTAAATTACAAATTGTAAGATCTTGCCATGCGACACATGTTGTCTGAGACACATTAGATATTTCGGTATTACCAATATATGTGTGTATATGTTGAATTTCTACTGCTTTGTGTAAACAAATGTAATGAGAAGCAGAATTGAAGACATTGTGATGTTATATATTATTATAATTAATTTTATGAAATTCAGACGAAGGAAATATTATTATGTTATAACAAATAAATTGCTTCCACTTCATTAAATTTGAGAGAGAGAATCTGGAAGCAATTCAAGTGCTGCTTCCAGTTTAAAATAAATTTCTCATACAAGCATTTAATATAGGTATGTACATGAAAAGAGAAGAATTAATTATGAACATTCTAATATTTTAAATAAAAGAACTATTTTTTTTACCATAGAATTTTGTTCTTTTCACAAGAAGGTACTTAAAAATAGAATCACAGAAATCAGATTTTTAAAATCCAATTCTGCCAATGATACCATAGAGTTAGTTCTAGAATTTATAATTTAATATTCAAAATTGTTTTCCTGTCGAAACCTACAGAGGATGTTCTAATATTTAAATTAGTTATCAGTTTGAGAAGTCAATTTATAGTCTCTTAAATATGATGAAATGAAGGCTATTTTTTTTACATAAATTTAAGTGATGGATGCGTAGTTTATAAGACAAATGTGATATTTTTAATGTTAATGTTTTATTTTTAAGCAATTTTATTTTATAGATAAACAGTTTTTTTTTTTAATAATTTTAGTCAAGTTGTCGTTAGCGAAATATATTCCTTCTATGTACTTTTATTAACAATAAATTGTTTCGCAATTGGAAATAATTTTTATCGTTTGTTTAAAGTTTTTTTAGATTTAAAAAAAGAGCCTTAATGAATTTTCTGTTAATTTTTGTCTATAATGTTTTTAGGTGCTTATTTAGCCTAAAATTATGACGATATGTGTATATTTTTGTTGCTCATTTTGGGCAGCAGTTTAAAAAAAAAACAAGCTTTAATTTGAATTCAAAGTTAAGTTAACACTGCCTTATTGCAATGTTTTGTTTTAAATGGTGGTGTTTGGTAGCTAAATTGGAAGCTTTTAGGTCCTTTATATGTGATGTCGTAGATTCAAATCCCAGTGTCGATAGCAATATTTTAATGCTCTTAATTCTCTATTTTTATTCATTAGATTTCACGTTTAAACAGTTGTGTGGGATATCAAAATTGTGTCTGTAGCCAGTTCCATATTCAAATCTAGAGAAAACAAGAAAAAATGTTTATCATCTCTTTTTCTTCATTAAAATTGTAAAATGAAAGAAAGGGAATAAAATTGTTTGATCTTTTTCTTTACTGCAATGAGAGGAAAAGTGTTTACTGCAATGAGAGGAAAAGTGATAAAGGACATCTGTTTGTTTGAAGTTGAAATGTGTGTCCAGCTAACAGAAATAAATAAAATCTTCATATATTTGATGAAAAGTTAAGAAGACAACGTCTCTAGAAGAATAAATTTAAAAAATTGCATTCAACTGTTTAAAGTCGAATTTGGAATCTCATATTTTATTTCTTTTATATTATTTTGATTATTTGATATGTTGGTGTAATTGTTAAATATATCCTTTTGAGGGATATGTATTTTTTAATATAACCAGATTGTTTTTTGTGGTCTTAAATAATTTCAAAATTCGAGAAGCGACCAAAAGCTACAAAGTGTAAATTACTATTTTGCCAATTTTGACTTTTACTTAAAACTGTTAATTATTCCTGTATTTTTGTTTTTACGTTATATTTTTGTAATAATACCATTTATTATTTATTTAAGCACTTATCGTATAAGTTATTTAATGCCATAAATGATTTATTTGTAATTATTGATTAACTTAATTCTAATAGTGTAAAATATGTTAGGTTATTATTATAATAGAGCTGTTTTTATACATTGATGTTATCTATATATTATTATGTATTATTTTTCTTTTGTTAATTACCGTTTACAACATGAAATATATTTGTATTATAGTCTCAGAAAATTATAACCTACCTTTCTATTATCTATACATAAATATTATTATTTATTCTATGTATTTAAATTCTATCAGCCGTAATTACAAAGAAAAATGCATATATAGGTCTGTCATACTAGATAATTATTTCTAAAGTTACCCATGAATATATGAAAAACCTCAATTATAAAACAATTTATAGATGTTATTAAATTTTGCTTTCATTACGTCTAGTTAGTCTTCCTCCTTCTTATTGACGTTTCAACTCTGCCAATGGAGTCATTTTCATTTTCAAGATTTGTACTTCTGAAAATAACTAGGTATCGTGCTTCTAAAACCAGCTTCATCAGAATTGTCAATACTAAGAAGAAAGATTAACCAGGCGCAGTAAACCCGAAAGAACAACATCATCTATAAAACCGCGAAAGCCTATTTTTAACAAAACAATATGTCGCCAGTTAAATTAAACACCTTACTCTGAAAATTATTTGTTCTTTAGTAAGTTTATATAGTGAAATAGGAACATTGTTTCATAATAATAATAATTGCCGGACCACATTAGTGCCAAAGCACCTCAAGGACACTTTACAATTTATCAATTCTAGGATATTTCATAATCATTTTGTTAAATGGTAGCTTTCTTTGGTAAAAATACACAAAATTGATTTTTAGCTTTGAATAATTTTAGCCAGACATTAATTCAGAATAACTCTCACCTCTTTTAATGAGTTGATGTCACTTGATCTGATATTATTGTTGGAATAGTTATTCTGTGGTCAGTATGAGACAAATTTTTTATCAATTCTGATGAAATTAATAGTTGAATCCCAAGAAAGTGTCATGGTATTCCGTGTTTAAATATTTTGACAGTGTATACCATAGACAAAAAAAATTGATTAATAAATCCATAGATTTTTATATATAATACCTAGATGGCGTACTCGTATGTATTTTCATTGTGCTTAAGTGAGGCACCATTTTTCGGCACTTTTGACAGATCGGTTGGCGAAAAAAAGTGTAGTAAATTGCTTAAAACGTCAACAAGAACTTCGAAAAATGTCCAATTACTTTTTTGTAAATTTAAAAATTATAATTTTTTTTAAAAATGCGAGAAATACTTCATAAAATTTAGGAAACACCACACGCTTTCGCCAACCGTTCTGTCAAAAATTCATAGATTTTTTGCCTCACTTTTGTGAATGAGTCAGGGTTCTAGGTTTTGTATGGAATTCTGTGAATAAATCTAATTTTTGTCTATGGTGAATAAGTTTGTTTTTATAACCTTTTTTATGATGTGTTTGTAATAATATGTAATGTACGCAATTATCTTAAGACTTTTTTATTTTGTTTTAAGTCTTTATAGATGCTTTTCAGTATCAAACAATAGGTGCAATATATAGTTTTTCATTATTTTGTGCCTTATGTATGCTGTGCATATTTGTTATAAACAAATTTATTATATGAAAGAAAAAAAGTTTTTAAAATGTATTTATTCTGTTGGATTGAAAACAAATAGTCAAAATGTTTTATTATTAATTCTTATTGGTACGCAATGCTTTGTTGCAATATTTTTAATAGCTGATCAATAATTTATTTAACATAATTAAAAATATAAATAATAGAGTTAAGGAGTGGGGTCTCCTGCAAAGAATAGGCCTTCCGCTCATTTTCGAGTAAATTGTAAAATATTTAATGTTTCGAGTAACTTGTGAAATATTTGATGTTTTGAGTAACTTGTGAAATATTTGAAGTTTCGAGTAACTTGTGAAATATTTGATGTTTCGAGTAACTTGTGAAATATTTGATGTTTCGAGTAACTTGTGAAATATTTGAATTTTCGAGTAACTTGTGAAATATTTGATGTTTCGAGTAACTTGTGAAATATTTGATGTTTCGAGTAACTTGTGAAATATTTGATGTTTCGATTAACTTGTGAAATATTTGATGTTTCGAGTAACTTGTAAAATATTTGATGTTTCGAGTAACTTGTAAAATATTTGATGTATTGTACAGGCGATAGTTTAAAATTATGAACCATCTTTAGAAAACTGTTCTGTGTTAATCACCGAAGGTTAATATTATAATTTTTTTTTTGTTTTAAGCTAAGGGCTCCGTCGGCCCTGATGTTTGTCTTTTCACAATACACTACTGGAAATGTCGTGGAAAGAGGTGATCCAATTGACACAGTAACATTCTGAATGAAGGTGGCTGGTTTTTGCCCTGTGCTCCCGAGAGGAGTGTGAAGGGTGAAGTCAGTTAGTTTTGGTTTCAAGAAAATGAAAATATTGGTTTAATTTTTTTACAATTATTATTGCAAGGAATTTGGAAACGAATGAAGAAAAAAACTTTGTAAGGTATAGTGACACCCCTTCTGAATGTCTTATTATTTTGTTGGCCCTGAGAGGATAACTGCATGTTCTTTATGTGCAGTTGGTCCACTGGCTTCCCCACTTGTGGGATATGCCGTGATTTTCCACCACATCTAATGTATACTTTGTTTCTGTTTGATAATTTGTCCCTATGTATAATTCGATAATGTCCAAAAATAAATAAAAGTGAAAACTTTAAACAAGTAATGAATAAGACTGTTGTTTTGTACGCATTTTTTACACAATTACGTCGCACATTAGTCGTTGCACTTTTGTACTTTATGTATATATGTATTAACAATGTGCTCAGAAATATTATCTCTAATTATTAGGTGTACGTTAATTAAATCACTTAATATAATTACTTCTTCCTATTCAGAAATGCGTCAATATCACATTAAATAAAATGCATAGACCTACAAATGAAAACTTATTTAACAAACTAGTTGAAAGATATTCGTTTCATGGGATGAGTTCATCCATTGGGCATAAATTATATATCTCATTGTGGCATATAAAATAGGACTTTGTAACAATCTGTATTTTTTGTCAGCTCTATAGAATAAAAGATGATATATGTGGCATAAGTCAATCTTCTTCCTGGTACTGTCCAAACTTATTGCCTCTGAAGTCTGCTCGGGTCGGCTCTTCTCGTCCTAAAGTTATATATTCTTTTGTTCCAAATATCATCTTCAACCAGGCTATTTTCTGCATAATATCTGCATAATTATAATATTTATATCATAATATCATACCATTTTCTGGATATATATGAAATGTCATTTGAATAATAATACAATTTTGACCCTTACTATATTGTATTTGATGTCGGTGCTGCTTATTTCTAAAAAAAATATTCTTAATAAATAATTATGTGCGTGGTATTGCAACAATCATTCATAATAAGACAATGTACTAGTGATGTAACGAATGTGTGATTTTGGATATTCGCGAATGCGAATAGCGAATATTGACTTGCTTAGATTTCTACAATATTGCTCAATCATTAAAATTTCTACCCCCCCGTCACCGAATTTCCAAAATGGTATAGGAATTTAAAATATTTCAAAACTCCTCGGTTTTCTTAAAGAATATTTTCTTGCAGTACCTTTTTCTACAATGTACCGGGTAAGTATCCGGTACTTTTACCGAATATTCGATACTTTATTACCGAAATAATATTCGCAATTTTTTTGCGAATACGAATGCGAATGCGAATACTTTGAAATATGCGAATATTCGCGAATGCGAATGCGAATACGAATATTCGTTTCATCACTACAATGTACACAATTTGCTTATTTTCAATTTCGGGTGTTGAAATAAAAGTGTTGATGCGCAATGCATAATATGTGAAGTTTTTTCGATTAAAAATGTGATAATCTTGGATTATTTATTGTATAAAATAGCACGTAGAAGCAGTTTGAAGCATATTTAGATATAAGATTTCCAAGAAATTTTTATTAATAATTGGAAATAAGATCAAAATATGGTACTGTGTACAGTATTGGAATTTTCTATGCAATGATGATTTGTATAACATAATATCTTGCACATTATTCTTTAACATGTAAAAGTCTTAGGCCAACGTGAATGTGTGAAAAATAAAACAGCCTTTATCTTATTACACAGATACATACATTTTCTTCCTCTTGTCCTAGTTGGGACTAGGTACTTTCTCCAGAGATCCCTATTGTCTTTTGCCGCTTCTTCCAGGATTTCTGGCCTGTCCATAACAAGTATAGCATATTATTTTGTATATTTATACGCAATAAAATCTTTCGCTGTTGTATTATTTTAATGAACAAAGTATTCAATTTTGAGTATAATTTTTGGTTTTAATAAAAAACGAAATTACAATCAGTAGCTTATCGTGAAGTTTTGGTGAGGAGGCTTAAAAGTTAAGTCGAGCTTACTGCTCACACGAGAATTTCAATCAATATTCGACTGCGATTTGACTAAGCCGCAAATATGGTTAAGTTGTCATGTTAACCGGGACGCGCGCCATTTTTCGTGTTGTTGTTTTGATTTCGTGAACGCTCTTGGATTTTTTCTTAACCGACGAAACAGGGTCAGTAATGAAAAAATCCAAATAGAAGTGCAAATGAAACAACCTTAGCAACAACAAACAAAAAGTGTAATAATGGCGCGAATATATGACATTAACGTCAGTTTGTTCTTATTGTAACTAGTGGTGCCTCCTGGTGATGAAAAAATTAACTGAGTTTAAGCGAGCTTAACATTGTTGAGGACACCCCCGGGTATTCCTTAACTTAAGGAGTAGGTTAAGCCGCAAATTCGTGCTAAGGAGACATTGTAATTCGCATAATTTTGGTAAGTGAAGCTTTATGTGTTCCTTAAGGTTGAGGAGGATCTTAAGCCTGCATTGTAATTTTGGGCCTTATTGATTTTTGTTCTATTTCGATTCCATGCCACTCAGTTATTGTCTTTTGAATGTAATCTGATTTTATTCAAATTATTTATCCACTTTATATTTTTAGAATTAGTAAACACTGTCCAAATCATTCAAAAATGGAAAAATACAATTTTTATGCTCAGTAAATTAAAGTAATTTGTTTGATTTTGTTGGCACTAACTATGTGGTAATCACGAAACATTTTTAATTAAAGAATTAGTTTATTATGTACTACAACCACTTTAATTTTTTAAAGAACACTACCGGTTTCAACGCTCAGATGCGTCATTGACGAGAGTATAACACTCGTCAATGACGCATCTGAGCGTTGAAACCGGTAGTGTTTTTTAAAAAATTAAAGTGGTTGTAGTACATAATAAACTAATTCTTTAATTAAAAATTAAAGTAAATTAAATTAAACAAGTAAATTAAAAATATGAGAATGTGTTGCATACATAGGTGATTTATTAAAAAAATAATATATATATGTAGGTATATTGTAATTCCTTTTATATGTACTAAATAAATAAATATATATGTTTACAATAATAATGTGTATTATTGAGAATGTTTTGTATGTTGAACTGTTGTATAAACTTATCTTTAAGTATTAAAAAAAGTATTTTTATTTCACCTTCCCAATTTTAATATTTTTAACCCTCTGGTTACCAGTGTGCCTGTATAGGCACATGAAGAATTTTATTTAAGTATTAAAATTCATTTGGTTAGGAAATAATTTACGGTTGATGCAGAAATTATTTTGAATGGTTGGTTTCATAAGGTGAAAAAAGTATTTTACTGCTGGGGTCACTATTTGGTGTGTTATTTATTTTTAAACTTTGAATTTTATTTTTTGTCCGCAATCCCCATGTTTATGACTTTTGACTAGATGTTTAAATACAGTGCTATGGTTTAATGCATCCATATTCTCTATATTTTTGGTTATTATTAATTTTTGTTGTAATATTTCTGAATAAAACAATTTTAGTCACAACTTCATAGAACATGGACCTCCCTCATATACAGCAAAAGGAAATAAAAATAAAATTGACAAGAAATAGACAATCATTGTAACTATAAAGAAAAAATCCAGAACTCTCAAATCAATTCGGTAGTCAGGTTAGGACTGTTCATATACTACCCGATTATTGGGTTCGATTCTCGTTAATTGTATAGTAAAACTAAAATAGGTGTTGTCTGATTTCTCAGAATAAAATGGGTCCCTTATTTTTTTTGTAAGTTTGTCATTTGAAAGGTAATTATAAAAAGAGCTTTCTAAGAGATTTACACTTTTAATTCAATAATTTGAAATATAAAGTACCACTACAAACACGCCTAACGTTTTCACTAAAGAACTGGCATCATCTGGGCTGAGTATAAAATTAAATAAAAGGTTTTAGATTTATGCTCTGCCCTGACGATGGGAAAGGGCTAGGCAAGTTTGTGGTATACTTTGTATACAATATAGAAAAACATAAGACAGTGTTATTAATTTTATGTTTATTTAAAACAATGTTTCACAATATTAATGCTGAAATATTGAATTCAACCTTTAATGCAATGACAAGATATTGTTTTCACCCATTTCAAATGATATATTTTTTATGGCACGGAAAAGAGAATCTTTATATTTGCTACGTAGATTTAGTCTACTGACTAATTTGCCTGTTAGAGACGCAGTAACAGTATGGATAGATGTAAATTTATTGTAAAAGTCTCAGAAATCAAAACTTCAAATGTAACAAGTCGAATATAAAATTTAATTGTTTTGTTCGTAGAGTTTAGAATTATTTATCAGTGAATTCCAAACATCATACAAATTTTTTACTTTCCGTATCCTGACTTTGAAAATGATGATGAGGAAGATGATGCGGATGCTGAAGCGGACGCAGACGCCGAAGAATAAACTCCGGATGTTATGTTTGCTCCATTGTCAAAATGTCCTTTATTTCCACCAGATTCACTACCTCCGTGTGCACCAACTATCCCTCCTGATCCTTGAACATCATTGTATTTAGATCTCGCATCTCTGTGAACATTAAAGGATTCATCTTCATACCCAAAAATTTTATTCAGTTCTTCAAAATCCCCAGTGCTGCCAATATTTCCTGCATTTGTTCCTCCATGTGCGCCACTATTTCCAGAATATGTTCCTTCATGTGCACCACTGCTACCAATATTTCCACCATAATGTTGACTATTACCTCCATCCAGTCCACCAAAACCTCCACCGACCGCTCCTCCAATAATTCCACCTGACACTGTCCCACCTACTGCACCAGCACCGCCTATCAATCCTTTCCCTGTTTCTCTATATTGTTTCTCTCCTCCACCATTCGAAAACCCTCCGCCTGCTCCACCGTTGAATCCACCTCCTGCTGACCCACTTCCACTTATTACTCCGCCATGTTCTCCTTTAGATCCGCCGATCATTCCACCTCCTACTCCACCAAATAGTCCGCCCACAGTTCCTCCTCCAATAAACCCTCCTGCAGATCCACCGTTTGTTCCTTGTATTCCTTTATTTTCACCTCTTCCTCCTCCAAAACCACCACTCCCCGCTCCACTATGACCTTCATATGCTCCTTGTGAAGATTGATATGTATTTTCACTTCCAGCTCCATGATAATGACCTCCTCCAACTCCTCCATAATGCCCTCCAGCTCCCCCGCTCACTCCTCCCATTGCCCCTCCAACTCCACCTGCAGTCCCTCCACCGTAATGAGCATTTCTACCATTTCCGTATTTTTCTCCAGTATTGCCATAGTAACTTCCTCCAGTCCTTTCATATTCTCCCGTGTTTCCATATTGACTTCCTCCAGTCTTTCCATAATTTTCTCCGGCGTTTCCATTGTAACTTCCTTCAGCCTTTCCATAATTTTCTCCGGCGTTTCCATAGTGGCTTCCTCCAGTCCTTCCATAATTTTCTCCGGCGTTTCCATAGTTACTTCCTTCAGTACTTCCATAATTTTCTCCTGTGTTATCATAATGATTCCCTCTAGCTCCTCCATGTGATAATCCACTATAATGGCTTTGAGTTTCTCCATAATGATCTTTTGTTTCCCCATAATGACCATTCGCTCCTCCTGCCGCCCCGCCAAATAATCCCCCGCCTATTCCACCAACGCCAACGGCTCCTCCCCCAAATAATGTCTTCCTCTCTCCACGCAGCGCTTTACCAGCGTCATGTAATGCTTTTACTGCTCCACCGATTATCCCTCCAGCTACGTGAAGCAAATCAGCCCCTCCGTGTGATCCACCCCCTCCGCCAGCTGCTCCACCAAGTAATCCAACTCCTCCAAAACCACCACCGGCAAATCCTCCTCCGTGTCCTCCTATGATAACAAAGAAAATTACAATAATCTTTGATATGAAATACAAGATTAATATCTGGGTTTCGATTGACTTGATTCGGTGTATTGACTGCTTATTAAATTTATATTGTAAGTACAATTCTTCGAGAGTTTGTCGGTAGCCTGGAGGTAGAGTCTCGGCCTCGTGATCAGGGGGTCCGCGGTTCGATCCCAGGTGCCGGCAAAACTCCCCTTTCACGACACAAGCTTTTAGCTTACTGTGAAAGGTGTATAGGGTTGTATTTGGATTTATAACAAAAACCAGATATCTTTTTTTTAAAAAAAATCTACATTTGCTCATTATTTGGGGACTAAATTCGACATATTGAGCATTTTGATAAAAATTCAAACATGAAAACATACCATGAACATGAAACGGACTACATCTGACAATATTTGGCGGTCCTAGAAGAGCTAAGACGAATATAAATCTATTCATTTTGATTTATAAAATAATAAAAAATAAAACTTAAACTATATTTATGATACAACCTCTTCAACTAAATATTAATTATGAACTATAAAAATATTTAAATCGTCATTGTCTTATATACATTTTTGATTTCTTCTGCAATAACTATAGGTTCTACAACAAACGTTATACCTACATATTTTTATTGTGTTTTTTTTTATGAATATAGTATTTAAAAAAAATATGTTTGGGTATCTTTACTGTCATATAGTGATGTAACGAATGTCTGATTTTGGATATTCGCGAATGCGAATGCGAATGCGAATATTTCATGCCGACATTCGCGAATGCGAATGCGAATGCGAATATTGACTTGAAAATGGTATAGGAATTTGAAATATTCCAAAACTCCTCGGTTTTCTTAAAGAATATTTTCTTGCAGTACCTTTTTCCACAATGTACCGGGTAAGTATCCGGTACTTTCACCGAATTACTGATTTGTTTCTTCATTTACATGGTACACAACAGATGAAAGACATATAAATATAAACATGTAAGCGACAAAAACATTCCAATAGTCTTACATCGAAACAGTGCATACTTCAGCAATAACACACAAAACAATTATAGAAAATCTTACACATAATATAGGTATTAATTCACAATACATCCAATCACCTATTCCTATTACAAATCGCTGCTCACCCAATTTCGCATACATACCTAATACATTCATTCGCACAAACACATTCACACTTCACTAATGTATGCAATAACAATACAAAAAAACTCTTAAAAAAGAAAAATCAAAAATTTAAAAAACAGTCTAAAAATTAATACTATCCCAAACACTTCACATTTTATCAAACATATACATTTTTTTTATATTTATTTCATCTTATTCTACCCTCAACTCTCCTTTCTCACAAACCTGACGTAATTGGCACTTTAAAATTCTATAAACAGGGTTTCTTGAGTCTGCAATCGTTTTTGTTTTTTTTTAATGTAGAACGGAAAACAAGATCTTGTTAAAGGAAGCATTCTAAAGTTAATCCTATCTAAAATATTAGGCACATCGTATTCGGACAAGCATATTTTTCTCAGGTTGCATGCATCCAGCAAAACTCTTCACAATTCCAATTTAGGCAAATCTTTAATAAATATAGGATAATGCAATCTCTTCCTAACCAAACGAATGAATTTAGACTGAGTTCTCTCAACTTGATCGACATAAGTTTTAAAATGTGGATTCCATACAGAGGAACAGTCCTCCAGCTTGGAGCGAAACAACGATAAGTACAAGTACAAATACGATTCATATAACCTAAATGACTTTGTAGATCTCAGAATAAATCCCAGTATTTTATTGCTCTCTTCGATAATTTTGTTCACGTGATCATCAAAGTGAAGCTCAGAGTCAAACACCACACCTAAATCTCTAATCTTATTTACTTCTTTTAAATCATGATTATGGATATTGTAAATTTATCGAATTTTGTTTCTATTTTTGGTAAAAGAGATCAGATTACACTTCTCCAGATTCAAGTGCAAGTTATTTCTTTTACAGTACTCGTGTAGTCTTTCCAAGTCCTCGTTAAGCATTTCATAGTCAAACAATAATTGAATTTGACAGTATATTTTTAAATCGTCCGCAAATAATAGAAGCTCTGAGAGGTCAAAGCACTTTTTTATGTTGTTTATGAATATCGTGAAAAGTAAAGGACCCAAAGAAGACCCCTGAGGGACACCAGATGTAACACTGACACTGCCAGATGAGTAACCGTTAAGTTTAACTGTCATCAATCTATCAGAAATATATGAGTCAATCCACCTTAGTTGAAAAAAGTCGATGTTCTACTTTATCAAATGCCTTTTGAAAGCCGATATAAATGGCATCCAACTGTATACGATTGTCCATAGCTGAGAAAAAAAATCAGATTTGTTACTGTCGATCTTCCACTCATGAATCCATGCTGCTCTACAAGAAGATACGGCTTCAGGAAAAAAGTAATTTGTTCACGAACCATACCCTCAAATATTTTTGAAATAGGTGATAGAATTAAAATTGGTCTGTAGTTACGAACGTCCGATTTGCTGCCAGATTTATGCAAAGGAATAATACTAGCCATCTTCCATTTGCATGGAAAGCATCCTTCTTGTAAACTCCTAATTTATTTATCGTGTCGAAACCCAGAGAAAAAACCCATCAAACTGATTTCCAGTACTGCGCAAAACGCGCAGCAGGTGGAGATGCGTCAAAAATATCCTCCATAGTGCAAGTGACAGGGCACAATGGACACTCCAACAAGTGTGGCATAGTCTGTGCTGCACCACAGTCACACGCTCCGGATTCGTCCTGTAGGAAGCCCAATCGTTCTCTATTGTCGCGGCAGTTTCCTACACCAGATCTCAGTCGATTTAGGGTTTTCCATGTCCCATAGTCTAGATTGCCTCCTGCAGCAAGGTGTTCTAATAAATGTCAGATACAATGGTTTGGTTAAATGACTTACACATCTCTTTAATATATTGGTGCTAGACCATCAGGGCCAACTCCTTTTGTCTCATCTATACCTAATAAACGTTTATGAATATCAGATTTCAAGATATTAACCATGGATAAACATGAGTTAGTTAAAATATTTTCCAATTCTTTAGTATTAGAATCATGCAAATTATTCAGTGAAAATACAGAACCAAAAAACGTCGAAAACAAGTTTGCAATCCCCTCTGGATCGCTCGAAGTCTGGTCACCGTCACCCATTACCCTTGGATAGCCTCTAGATTCTTTAAGGGAATTCACGAATGAAAAGAAAGACTTGACATTGCCCTTAAGTGACTTCTCAGTGTTATTAATAAAATACCTATAATCGTGATTCTGCGACAACTTCAACTGAGCTCTTAGTTGAAAAAATAAATTGTAGTCAGAATCATTACGGTTCATCTTCAACTTACGCCAAGCCTTAGACTTCTCTTAAACAATAACAGAATTCTATTAGAGAACCATTTGGTAAAATTATTAGGTGACACCCTCTTCATATGTAGATGTATGCTTCTCAATTATTGGCAAAACATAACCATAAAAAGATTCAATTATCTTATTCACCGGTCCGTTTCCCAAAACACTGACCCAATCAACACTTTGTAGTTCAAAATTTATTTCCGAAAAGTTTGACTTAAAGTATATTAATTTCTGGATCATATTTTGAGACAAATCCTCAGCAATTTCAAACTCATAATCTATCAACAGTGAAGGATAGTGTGAATCCTTACCAACCAGTGGAGAGTCACATCTGGTAACAGAACACGGAATAGTTGAAAGAACTAAATCCAAGATAACTTGATTGCTGTTATAAACTCCGTTAGACTGAAACATATTGAGAAAAGATATAGATTCTATCGAATACTGCGCAACAGGACACGAATAAGAATACGGAACAAAGATTGAATCAACATCGGGGTCTTTTTTCCATTGGATTGTTGGGATATTGAAATCTCCAATAAGACAAATATCCATTTTGCTGTAATAGCTGATTAAACGTTCAGATATACTTTAAAAAAAAGATGTTTTAAGTATCTAAGGATGTGGAAGGCGGTATATACGTATACTACACCCAGTAGCGGTGAGCATTTTTTCATGCGTTACCGATGAAAAACGAATACTGGTAAAAAAAAACTTTCACCAGTATCATCCCAAACAAGAGTGGATGAATATCCTAGTGTCCGATCCACAGCAATTAAGACCCCACCTCCATCCCTTTTACCACTCAACATGAAATCCCTATCCTTGCGGTAAACTGTATATTCGTTTTGAAAAAGTTCGCTGTCAAATATGCCACAATTTAGCCAAGCTTCCGTCAGAACAATTATATCATAACTATTTGCAAATAAGTTTGCTCTAAACTCCTCGATCTTAGTCTTCAAGCCCCGAAAATTCTGAGAGAATACTTTAGTGTGGTTCACCTTGTAGTATGATATAAATATTCCTTAAATAGAATATAAAATTATTGTAGGGCCCTATACTCATAGCAGTTGTAATACTTAAAACAAACATATAAATTAAATCTCCACAAATGCATATTTCTCCTTATAATAATAACATCATCAAGCAAACGAACACAGGAAACAATACAACAAATGTGGCCAACACGGAACAGACCAGATACTTTATTACTAAAATAATATTCGCAAAACATTCGCATATTTTTTTGCGAATGCGAATGCGAATGCGAATACTTTGAAATATGCGAATATTCGCGAATGCGAATGCGAATGCGAATATTCGTTACATCACTACTGTCATAATAACAATAATATATTAAGGAATACACAGAAAAACAATTATGCAACGAAATAACAATCATGCAAAATCAATTGTATTATTTTTGCGGACATAGACGTAACGCAATTTAACATGCACTTTTTGTTTTAATTTTTAGATATATTTTTTTTAAATTGTGTTTAGTGTTGATCTACCTCGTGGAGTCGTTGGTCGAGAATAGATCTCCCACTCTTTTCTGCAAGTTTTCGAGTGTTTTGTAGAAGGCAGAAACTCGTAAAAAAAACACGTTTTAGTTCAGTAATGAGGTCAATCCTGAACACCTTCACCTTTTTTGGCACAAGGAGGAAGACGTGCATGATTATTACAAGCAGCTGGTTCTCTGGCTACCCCACTTGTGGGAGTGGCGTAATGGGATGGATGGAAAAAAGTAAAGTACTAGGCTTAAAAAGTATATTACTTGGCTGTCAATTATGTGATAGTGTATTTTTTTCTCTATCGATTGTTGTTTTATTGTATTTTTTTTCATGTCAAAAGCTTTTATAGCCTCAATATACAAATATATAAAAATAAGATACATTATTGTTACACCTCTGGTATTCATCTCAGTTTTTGTGATCATTTTTTGTGAATAAGTTACCCATATGACTAGGTATATCTAGGTAGTTATCGCAATGATTGATCGGGAATGTTTGCGAGATCGAATCACAGGAAATTTGATTTAATATTTTGTACAATGGAAGTCCCGGATTACGAATTTTCTGCGTACAAATTATGGTTATCATTGAATAATATTATTTTTGATCGCTCATACCCACAGACAATTTGATTATATATACATACATATGTATCATATTTTTATTTTATTATTTCGTTCTTATAGGCGCTTGTTAGTACTTCTGTAAGTATAATTATAAGTTTTTATGTGTAAGATACTATATGTATGGAGATGTGCTAGATCGAGACCATCGGTGAAAGACGGCTCATGCTTCGCTCAGCACAGGGTGAGGCAAAATGCAGACTGTTTGAGCCATCTCGATCTCGCAAAACAGGCTTTGGAGATAGAGCGTTTAGTGTTGCAGGTCCCAGATGTTGGAACAAGCTGCCTCTGTGTCTGCGAGAGGAGGTGAATGGAGAGAGTTTTAAAAGAGGGCTGAAGACACACCTTTTTGCTGGGAGTTTCGGGTGATGGATACGATATACAGCGCCCTTGAGGTCATGTTATGAGTAAACGGCGCTTTACAAATTGTCCATATATATTATCTATGTATCGAATTGTTTTTATGTGTAATATTATACAATGAATCCAATTATCTCAAAAGAAATTCACAAATATATTTTGATTTAATATAATATGACATAATTCACTCGATATCGGGTGCCTTGCCTCGAGGAAAAGTAAGAAAGAAGAAATATAATGTGACATGCATGTTTTAATAATTTTCGTATGTACACAACAGCATGTTATTTTGTTTATGATTCTAAGATTCAATACCAATTCATAGAGAATAAAGTAGATATTTTCAACCGATGATACTTGGTGGAAATTCATGTTGAATTAATTATAAATAAAACACTTATTTACAGTATATCCACAGTGACTTTTTATTGGACGCAAGCCGGCTTTCAAGAGCTTCCGCTCTCATCATCAGGCTAGCGAAAAGCTTTTCGCTCTTGAGCTTTTGAAAGCCGGCTCGCGTCCAATAAAAAGTCACTGTGGATATACTATAAATAAGTGTTTTATTTATAATTAATTCATAGAAAATAAGACAAATAATCGGAAAAAAATGTTTGTGGTCGTTTCAGTGAGAGGACCTTTCATCAAAATTATGTCGGGTGATAAAAGCTTACACCCGTCATCTCTAGTGATCACTATTGATGAAACGTCTATCACACCTTTTCAATTTGGATGATCATCCGAAGTGATCACTGAAAGTGAACAAGTCCGAATACCCTTTTAGCTTTATCGAAGATTGAAGTATTAATAAATAACATACCTATATTCAATATTTGAAATAAAGATACTCAGAAGGAAATTTGGACCTGTGCGGGCCAACGGAGTTTGGACAATTCGATACAACGAAGAAGTCTACAACTTGTATGATGAGCCGAACATGGTAAAATGTATCAAAGTTGGAAGATTGAAATGGGTTGGGCACGTGGAGAGAATAAGTGAGGAAAAAGTACCAAAGAAAATCCTCCATACAAGACCACAAGGTAGACGTAGCGTTGGTAGAACCAAATTTCGTTGGATGAATGGGGTACAGAGGGATGAAGACATCATTGGTATTGGAAGAGTACATGCCAAGATAGAGGGAGATGGAGACGAATGCTGGAGGAGGTCAAGGCTCATAACGGGCTGCAGAGCAACAGATGATGATGATGAATATTTTGAACGTTTCTAAGATTTGATTTGTTCATAGTTCTTCAGAAATAAAAATAATATTATTACAAATCAATGCTCTTAAGCTTGGTATCTAAGTACCTCTCTACTTTAGTACCTTTCTAAATGTAACTTCTTAAGTCTTAAAAGTCTGACAATAAAATAACTTTAACTTCAAAGTCTCGGATTTGATTGCTCAACATGGTAACAAGCTTTGGAGTTGAAAACAATCCAAGTTTGGAAGTCCTAATTTACGTTACACTTCATAAAATATGTACGAGGTTGAATACGTGTTAAATCTATTGATGCATGTACATGGCTTGAATGTTTGGATTTTGCTTTTTAATTTTATTTATTTTTCCATAAATATAACACCAAAAAAACTTACCACTACAAAATTTTACTACTAACTTGGTCCCCCGCCCACTGACGCGGTAGGTTCGTAGATGCCAACACTGGCATAGTTGTATTAGAATAGAGAGAGTCCAAATATTAAAAAAAAAAATAATCTTCACCTAAACGGATAAATAGGAGTCCTTGGACTCCTGAAATATCCGAGAAATAAAGATATTTCAACTAACTTAAGATGCCTCACTAGATTTGAGTCTGTTTTGAGGCAGTATCTATGCACATGTGATGTTCTAAATAATTATTCTAGTCAATTTTTGTAGCACCGTGTGTAGTAAACGAAACAAAAATAATAATAAAAAAAAACGAAAAATCAGTTTGGAGATTAAGAAAAATGTATACGAATGAGAATGGAGCCAGCTTCTCTCCTTCGTTCCATCTTTCCACCTCCTTCTCTTTCTCTCTCTCGTCCCTCTCATCACTGCAATACCTGCAATAACAGCCTCTCACATTCTTCCCAATTCACTTAACCACCCTGTAACAAACCTGTCTAAGTTCACACCAGCACACCTCTTCCAGGCACACAGCTATTTGGATATCTTGCATAATTTTATTGTAAAGGGAGGGAGCTGAAAATGATTTAAACTATAATTATATGTATCAAACATCTATTTTTCGTCTTACAATAAATAAACAAATAAAAAATATCAAAACACCCACGGGACTTTAACCCGAAGTCTTCTATGGGTATGATAAACCATCAGTAGGTCCAATAAAGCTTTAATTCGCTTTTCCAAAACAACTGTTCTGACAATACTATGAGTTATCTATTTCTTACTACAAATATACTTCTATATCGTCACGGCATATACCACAAGTGGGGTAGCCAGCAGACTAACTGCATGTAAAAAACAAATTGTCTTCTCTTTTTTTCTGGCAATCCAGTAACGAATGATTTATGACTGTCTTCTCTGTATTGATAAGAAAATAAGAAATTCAGAATGGTTTGCATGCCTCATCGCTTAATTATAAATTTTTATTTACGAAGTATCTATTGAGGTTCTTTGTTATTGAAAATTCCAATTAATAATTAACTATTGGGTAAGTATGTATATTCACAAATTTGTGCTTGTTTATTTATAAGAGAATGTGGGAAATGAAGAAAAGTGTACAACGAAATAAATAAACACATAGTTTAAACAAAAGTTTTTATTTCAATCCAATTAATGAGTTATAATTTTAAGGATTTTTTTATTTGATGATATGTTGTCTAGATTCCAAATGCTGATGTTCCTCAAATAATTTTCCAATGAATCTTGTTTAAAGTTGTTGGTTTCTCCTCAGGTGCTTTCAGTGATGATGGCTGAAATGAAATAAAATAATTGAAAAAAAATAAAAATAAAGAGGTAACGCTTTTGCCTTTGAATAACAAGGTCCCGGGATCGAAACCCGGCCAGGACAAAATGAAGAATGATATTTTTCTAATTGACCGGCTTTGGTCTGGGTATTACGTGTATATATTATGTTTAGTGCGTTGTATAAATTAGTGTATCGTCGCGTTGGTAAGCATTATTGAGATTCATAATTTAGTTTGGGACTAGCACTATCTGTGTGAGTTGTCTATATCTACATGTTTTCTTATATAACAAAAAAGTACGAATAAAAAATGGATTTTATATATGTCAAAATGGTATTCATGTTAAACAAACAACGTTATATAGAATGTCACCTATTCTGTATGTTTTGACTTTTATTGCAACAAAGAGGACGATATGCATGTTTATTGCATGCAGTTGGTCTGCTGGCTGGTCTTATTTGTGGGAGATGCCCTGATGGTATTAAAGAATGAATAAAATGATTCTAAGCTGGAAAATAGCTAGAAGAGATGGTGACAAATAGATGCTTAGGATTCTGATGTAAATACCATGAGAAGAAAAGCATAGGGAGATCTCAGAAGCGATGGGCTGACGACATTGTCCAAATTATGGGAAGGAAGTAGATTCTTGTTTCTTGCGATCGAAAATAATTGGAAATTTTTGATGAGGCCTATATTCACAGTAGTAGAAATTCGAAGAAAAAATCAGTCATGCAGCCGATTAAATTTTGTATCCAGTTTTAATCTGACGCTAACTTCAAGACAATACATTGCTAATGCTTGAAAGTCATCGATGTTGGAACATAAAAAATCCGAAAAAATGTACCGCGCTGCAAGTCTAGTATGTCTATGATCATTAGTGAAAATAAGTTAACAAAAATAATAGTGATAAGTTGCATAGAGTTCAAAGTACTGTCTTGTGATTAAAAGTGTTAACATGTTAATCATTGTTCAAACACATAGCCTGTTTGATGGCTTTTATGAGTGGTCATTGTTTATGATATTGATTGTTACAATATTTGAGTTAATTCATGTGTCGACACATTTCATTAAAAAACGATTGTGAGGCTCTCAAGGTGTAGGTATTGAGAGATCATAATTATGAAAGCAACCCAAACAACATCAAGATTTTTGAAGGCTGTTATAGAGGATAGAATAAGGTCATCCCAGATGATGCTGTCAAAGACAAGTGCCAAAGATGTGTAGCGAAACATTTGGCTTGGGTTTTTTTTGGTTGGCCTGTGGTCCTGGAAGTAGAAGTCATAGAAAGTAGGAATCTCTGGAAGAAGAGCTTAGGTGGAATGGGTTGTTGATTAAACAAGGAGGAGAAGGTGTAATTATTTATATTTCATAAATCAAATATTTACCCATACCCTGCCCCTCCGAATGAAGAAGAAGAAGCGGCAGCTGATGCTGAGGATTGAGAGAAACCTCCTCCACCATGATGTCCACCACCTCCACCTCCATGATGTCCGCCACTTCCGCCTCCATGATGTCCGCCACCATAACCACCACCTGGTTTGCCTCCACCAAATCCTCCGTGTTCTCCACCGAAACCACCTCCTCCATGTCCACCGTGACCTCCGCCGATACCTCCTCCTCCGATACCTCCTCCTCCGATAAATCCTCCCCCTTGTCCGCCATGTTCATATCCACCATCACCACCGTGTCCGCCATGTCCGCCACCGCCATGTCCGCCACCGCCGAAACCGCCGCCTCCAATCAGTCCGCCACCATGACTTGGATCCAGTGCCCCGGTATGACTACCTCCATATCCTCCGATTGACCCGCCGCCATGACTTGGACCTAGTGCGCCAGTATGACCTCCTCCAAGTCCCCCAAAGCCGCCTCCATGACTACCACCCCCAAATCCTCCCCCGCCCCCTCCACCGTGTCCACCGTATCCCCCGCCCCCTCCTCCACCACCTCCTCCATAGCCTCTGGCCACTCTGATCAGAGGGACGTATTGTTCCTCTGAAACAAAATATTGATGTGATTTCAAAACTATAATAAAGAGAGCATTTGCAGCATGGAAATCTACGAGAGTAACTCAGTCCGCTATTCTAATCATCCCAGGTTGACACATTTATCTGCTTCACGGCTTTCATTAAGTTGATAATGAAGAATAAAATGAAAATAATGGAGCCACTATTAATTTACAACCAACAATTTATTAATCTATAATGAAATAAGCAGGTAAATAAATATATTATTTGTTATCAAAGTATAGGTATATTTTGTTTGGTTTCATTAAAGTGTTCGCTATGTGTTTTTTATTTATTTTTCATTGCCCCTAGACTAGACCTTAAAACATATCGTTTGATCTTGTTTTTAAATAGATGCGAAGAATAAATCAGATAATTAAAACAAGATACTAAAATATCAAGGTCAGTCAGATAACATAATGCTTCGCTTGACCTGTTATGTCCAGAATTGATAAAAACTGATTTCTAAATATTTACCAATATTATATACTTATGTCTGGGATAAAAGTTTCATTAAAATAACTTATTAAAGGTGGTACATAAACTTAATGTTAGATTAATGTAAAACACACGGTTCATTCTATAATGTTAAATATAATTTTCTGTATATTTTCGTGTGTCCTGTAGAAGGCTGTAGAATTCGTATAACTTCACGAACAAATACATTTTCGATTCGGTTATATTCGGCCATCCATCCTGAATGTATAATTTTGTGTTGATGCCTTTGTTTTCATTACATTCAGTTAGCTCACTGACTACCCCGCTTGTGCGAGATATTATTGATTAATAGATACACAGTTCTATTCATTTAAGGTTTTTATTAATGAGATTATATTTATTGTCAATTTCAAAGATAATTCATTGAAACTGAAGTCATAGACTGAAGTAAAATAAGAACGCATGTTTTTTATTAATCCAATATGAATATTTAACAATATGAAACTTTCAATACAGTGATCGAATTAATACTTAAAGTTATAATATGTGAATAAATTAAATTACCTTCATAATTCAATGGACTGCATTTAACAAAAGCCAACGGTCCTAGGACCGCTAGCATAAATAAAAACCTATTCATTATTACTCAAATATCAACAATAAAATAAAACACTGTTTAGAAACTTTAAAACTGATCTGACGATGTATCACTTCACTAAGAAACTTTTAAATGTTAAATTGAACATACTACTTGACCTTATATACTGTTGGGTTTTTCGCAGTATTCACATGTATTTTGCAAGTTGTTTTGTATTAGGTATGTAGATATGTATTATTTTTTGTATACATAATAATATAATACGATTGTTTGTGTACATGTCTGTTTATAATATTATGGTTTGATGTTATCATGCCCCATCGTAAGAACTATAAATAGTTCATCATAACAGCGTGAACTAGGAAGGGGTGACCATTTAAAATTTGATGTTTTTATCTATCTCTATTATCTTTCTATCTATACCCTCACGCCGTGAATCAGGAGAGGTAGGCAGAGAGAACGAAACGCCATATAGATCTATCCCTACAAACTTCTTTCGCTTCCTCCACATTCATCTAGTTTCTCATACATGCACGCCGATTTCTCTTACTCAACACGCTGCCGACCTTTGGGATTTGTTCCACGAGATCAAGCCACGTGGTTTTTGGTCGTGCGCGCTTCCTCACACCCCCTCTTTCAGATAAATATATCCTCTTCGTCATTCTTTCATCTTTCATTCGCTCAACATGTCCAAACCATCGTAACTTATTTACACGAATTCTATCCACAACACTTCTTGCATCCGCTCATTCTCCTGATATCCTCATTCTTCATTCTATCTCGCAACGTTTTACCAACCATTCTTCTCAGTGAAAGTATCTCCACGGCATTTATTCCACTCTCGTCCTTCTTCAACCACGTCCAAGTTTCACTTGCATACATAAGTGTCGGTATCAGAATGGTATTGCGCACCAGCATTTTATCCATGTTCGACACATTGCCATTGCTAATAATGGGCCGAAGTGCACTGCTCTCTCTAGCACCGGCAACTTTTCTTTTTTCGATGCTCTTGCTGGTTTTAAACTAAATTATTACTTTAATTTACTTGTAAATCACAAATAGGCAAACGATGGAGGTAAAAAAATCAAATAAAGGCAAGCTGCAAAATATTTTCAAAACCAAAACACCAGAAAAACAAACAAGTCAATTGAAATCTGAAGAAAAACAGGCTTGGTAGAGTTTATTCAGAAATACATTTTTAGTAAACAAGGTGTATTGGTAAACTTTAAAAAATACTACCATGGCAACGAAGGGCAAAAAAGTAGTTTTATGTAAATTGAAAAAAAAAACACACAAATTAGGTAATATGTAGGTACTTAATAGAAAATGTAATTTATTTACGCAAGGTTTTTATTAAATTTTGAAATTAGCGTCACCTGACACAAACAATAAAATAAACAAGTTTTGTTTACAGGCAAACTACTTAATAAACCTCATAAAATAATAACTAATAAATGTGTTTGACGGAAAAGGGAGAAGGATCATTGATATAGATTCATCTAACAGTTGAATATTAGAATTGTACCTTTTGACATATTATACGTGGATTATTGTGAAAAAACGATGATGAATTCATGTTTGAAATGAATACCTTATAAATAAGGCATAGAGTATTGGATCTTTTGTTTAATAATATTGCATTTGCTATTTTATTTTATTTATTTTGATCATTGGCGTATCAAATAATCTAATGCACTCAGATGGACTCTATGTATGAATATCTATCTATACAATCACGGCATGAAACACAAGTGAGTTTGACAGTGAACGAACTGCAAATATAATAATAATAAAAAAATCTTTTGTGCACAAAAAAAATCAACATTAGGAAATAAACATGTCAGAATTTTTATTGAACAAATTAATTTGGACAATGGGCGAATTTATCTCAGAAGCGGGATATATTCCAACAAACCCATATTATGTTGAACAAATATAATGTTGAAATACAAGATTAAAATTTGTTTCACAAAAGTATATGCCACGTAGACCACAGATACGTCAAGTTCTTTCAGGCATCATCAGGGCTGGGTGTAAAACTAAATCTAAGAGAGAAATATTTAATGGTACCAAAACACCTCCATCTTCCCAAAGTGCTTCGTACTAAACTCCTCTACCTAAAGTCCCAATAGTTTTATGTAAAGATATATGCTGTCCAGAATAGAAAGGATTTCTCCCAGGTGGTCGTCAACGTCGGAGGGACCCGACAAGACACGTAGAGAAGAAGAAGAAAGATAGATGATTATTGTTCTCATAGTTTAAGTGCCTTGAAAAAGACATTCATTGTGAGATGCACTTTGCTCCCGAAGTATGACTTTTAATATATTTCATTGTATGTTTTTTTATTGATCACAATTCTTAGATATTTTAAACTTTGTAATATTGTGACGCCTATGATCAGAGAATTGTTTTTACGATTGTTTTTATTGATTTATGTATATCTTTGTTGGTAGGTAGGTACTTGGCTAGGATTCCCAGACTGCTGATTGCTTATAGAACTGTTCAGGATGTGAATCGACTAACCCCGTCCAGTCCGCTGCAAAACAACAAAACGAGCAAAATAAATAATAATAATAAAGTTATCTTCTAAGAAAGTAGATACCTCCATAGACATCATAATATCGATTATTATTGTGAATTGAAACAATGCATAAATTATAAGTTAAATTTTTTTGCGCAAATTATAAGTTCAAATTATAATACGTGCAAATATAAATCATCTAGGTTTCTATATATACATAATATAACATATATATGGTTAACTTATAGCTACATATAGAGCTAGTCTCAAACTAAGATATAAATCTTGTAAAATGGGTACTAACGCGACGATACACATATAAATACAATGCACCAAACACATAATAAAATAGTTTTAAAAGGATGATAACTAAATCTCTGACAGATTCTGGGTCTCGGCGGGCATAGGCAGAGGTCCTCCGCTCCATTGATGTCTTCCTTTCTCCTAACTGTTTTTGTCCCTAATCCTTCCCTTACTTTATATTTGATCATTATGATGTATGCGCATGATTGGCGGATTTTCAGACTCTGCAGTGTATCTTACAAATTCTCATGTTCTTTTTTTTTTCTTTCACTTTAGTATGTGGGTACTTGGTAAGATATATTTTGTAATGTGTTAGCAAACTTTGCTGGTTTATGTGCCGACTTTTTTTTTTATCTATTTGTACCTACTTTATATTGTAATAACTGTACGTTTGCGAAAATTATAAAATTAAAATAAAATGTAACATCCAGACCCAGTATAATTAGAAATTGTCCTGGACGGGAATCGAACTCGGGACCTCATGACTCAAACCCAAGAGTGTTACCTTTGCGCCACACAGGGCCGCCACGACATTTTCCATAAATGCATACTTTATGATTGAGTTAAACATGTCATAATATGTTTTATTTGTGACGTTACAATTAACAGATTGATATTCTGTACATATTTAAAAAAAAAAATCAAATTATGTATCTAAGGAAGAGTTATTGGTTAAATTCGTGTCCAATACTAATTAAAAGATCCAATCTTTTTCATTAGAAAAATATAGTAATAATAATATAGCTGTAGATGAAATATTAATTAAACCTATGTAATATATAATTATATTACAATACAAAGTTAGTAATTAGAATACCCTACTATAAAAAAGAATGTATGTAGGTAAAGTTTACCTATATAATTACCAATTGTATAGACTTATATAAGTTTGGATTGTATTTATTTGAACTACGGACAGAAAATTCAAATTATAAATGTAATGGTAATCTCCTCCACCTAACCACGATAATAATTATAAGGTTTTTTTATAATGATGGTGTAATGTTGTTATTCTGTACATATTGTATCTGGGATAATTTATGTAGATATTTATTTAATTAATTCCTCAAATAAGCTCATACAAACCAATACACTTCAAATATCTATATGATAATAATTGTTCCGCGGAACTGCCGGCAAAGAATTGGTATCTCACTCTTGTCATCAAGTTCTCGAGTGTCCTGTAAAAAGTAGGTGTCCAAAAAAATAAAGACATTTTACATTTCAAATTCAGCGATGAGTTTTGTCACCCATCCTGAATGTCTTAATTTTTTGTGTGGGATATGCTGTGATGTGTAGTTTATGCTTATATATTTCTTTTGCTTCTTCCAATTTCATGGAATTTTTCACACAAGCATTTCGTTTTTTTAACTAAGCTCGCGGCCGTCCTTGAGAATCTTGTCCACACGGTCAAGCTATGTGGTTCTCGGACGTTCGCACTTCCTCACACCCCCTTTTTCAGATAAATACATTCTTTTCGTCATTCTTTCTTCACCCTTTCACTCTGCATGTCCAAACCATTGAAGTTTAGTACCTGCCTAATTACATAGATTTTTTTTAAAAGTATAGTAAAAACGTTAAGAAAGATCTGTCCTAATAGTTTGAGAGAATGTGGAATGAAAGTTGGTGTAATAACCAAGATGAATAATATATAACTTACTACGGTTTGGGCACGTGGAAAGAATAAATGAGGACAGAATGACTGAGAAAATATATTGACTGGGAGAAAATGTGCTCGGAGACATGGCTTTCCGAGGATCAAATAGAAATATTATCATAATTATAAACCAGTAGGGTTACTCTTGACAAAATCTAAACATGGTCTTAATCTTAATCATATGACGCGCGAATTGACTATTGGCAAAAAATACGCGCATACCGATCGCGCGGTAGCGGTAGCGCGGTGTTTTTTTACCATAGTCTCTTCGTGCGTCGTATGATCAAGATCAAGACTAGATAAAGATCGTATTTAGATCGAGTAGTCCTGCAGATCCTACAGGATTGGCTTGTGTTAGTATATTGAATAGGACATCATGCATGATGAATTGTATGACAGTGACGGAAGCGAAAGGTTGGAGAAAGTGGTGTTAGATCCTTTCTACCTACCCCACGAGGGAAACAGCATAATGGTATGTATTATGTTTGTAGTAAAAACAAATATTTGGTGAGAATATTCTCGTTTCTTTATTAACGTTTTTTTAATCGATTTTACACATTATTATTATGGTTTTATAATTTATTTGTTTTAAATACGTCTAATTCTATTCCTAAAGCGTCACACAGAACATACAAGAAGTAAAAGTAATAGTAGAAATAGTAGTAGTTATTAGGTAGGGGCAGTGAAATCAACAACATTACATCAGGACAAATTGAATAGGACGAAGGGCTTATTCGTCATCATCAGAATCTTCGAGTTGAGGACGCTTACTACGCCTTGATGGTCCGCTTCCTGTTCCGTAAGCTGTGGCATGACTGTTAGCTACTCCTCCTTTTCCCGAACTGTATGAGTTGGCAATGGCTGTTACACCTCCAGGTCCCCCTGCTCCAGATCTACCACCACCGCCTCCAAGAACAACTGGGAAATATGTGTTGAATGGTTTCCTTCCCTTTTTGGGTACATAGTCATCAGTTTCATCTTCAACATCATCTTCTTCTGGTTGTGGCTTCTTAGGTGCTTTAGGTTTCCTCAATGGTTTTGGTTCTGGTGGGGCGAGCTCTGTATCAGCTGATGGTTCTGATAAGGGTCCTTCTGCTGCTGGTAGGAAATCTTGGGTCTGAACTAATGGTTCTTCGTTTGGTTCGGGAGCACCAAGGAATTCGTTGTTGTCTTGTTCGACGCATGAGGCACATCCGCTTCCACTGGTTCCAAGGTATGAACCAGCAGCAACGTTATCACCGGTGGCGAATGCTGTCATGGCTGTTTCAGGTTCGTATCCTTGTCTGCGTTGGGCGTAGAAGGGTCTGTAGTAGCCACTTATGAGCATGGTGCGTTGTCTGGCAGCTGCTGCAATAGGGGCGCGCCTTAAACGAGCTGTTGCTCTTTGGTGGGAAACTGAAACAAAATAAAAAATAAATTAGTAAATGCAGACGAAAATAAATCTGTAATTTTGCATTTATTTATTAATTTTTTGGAAAGGTATATTTTTTTGGATTAAGTAAATTCAAATCAATTATTTTCTGTAAATTGAATTTGCATTCAGTAATAATCTTTTCACTGCGGACACTTTCATATGAAAAAAATAAGACACTTATTTCTGAAGATTTTCAAATATTCGAAATTTATGATGGACGGCACTTTTCAAACATTATTTTTTATTAGAGTAATTGGAGAAAATTTAACAAGTGATATTTTACTCACTTCTGCGGTTAACTGGAGGTCTTGGGTAGGCGAGGGCGCAACTGACCACTAACAAAAATACAAGTAATAATTTCATCTTGAATTATTTGTGAACACTTTGCGAACTGTAAAACGTATTCGTACAACACTACGATCGTCTATTGCAACAAATCAGTTAAAGAAATATCAATGGGAGCTAAGACACTTTAGTTCTTGTGACTTCCACCCGACTGAAGATGCTTGTCCTGGTTTCCCGAGACATTATATAGTAAAGAACTTTTGTGCCCCCTCCGCTTGCTAGAGGGCTCATCAGATATTCTTGGTGCGTGCCATCACCGCGCATGTTAAATGTTAACACGGGAGCAGATTTTTTCGGCGTGCTTATTGTGTGATATGGTTGTATAAGTTACCTTGCTTCGTTCATGTAGAAGTAAAACATACGGTCGATATTAATTTGCATAATATTATTATTGATAACTTTGTTGGGGGTATTGTTCATTTGGACTTGGACAACAATAGGTACATGAGGATCTCTCCATTTCTATCTTATCACTCGCGTGAACATTGTCTCCTCCTGTCAAACTTTTGACGTGTTGTTTATTTCATTCAAATGTTTTTGATGTTGTATCAATTTGCTTATGTACTGTCTTTGGTAAATAAGCTGATCTCATAACTTGTATCAGCAAATTCTATATTTTCGGGAATTTAAGTTAAACTACGTCTCGATGTGTCTTTGGTTTTAAGTGCTTCTTTTTCTGCTGAAACGTAAATGTGCTTTATGCCGCAGTTGTTGAGAATGATCAAAATATTTTGTATCTTTTTGATTCATAAGTAAATCTTTGTGATTGGTAAATATTTGATTGTGTCTATTATGGTCTCTAAATTCGCTCCAATCCTATTCATAGCTCACGCTACTTACTTTACCAAACATTTTGGAATTGTAATATATCATTTTTAGCAACAAGATAAACACAATATTCTGAAATACCATGTTTTTGTCTATTTACTTCGAATCATATTATAGTTGGGTGTACTCGATCATTTATGTGTTCATTCTTACTAAAAAGGCAACATTGATTATTAAGTGATCAATAGGCGTTGGAATAATCTTATTTGTAATGAAATGTATATTCCACTATTTATAGTTCACTGTGGTGATCGCATGTGGGTTCGAATACCGTTTACGGATCTGCAAAGACAAACAGAGGATATTGTTGTCAAGACGCGAATTCAAATCTCTCATCAGACATCACGTCAAAGAATCATTGCCTGATTATAGACAGACTGTTTAATTTATTATTCTGATTATAGACAGACTGATTTAATTTATTATTCAATGACGACAGCAACTATTGCTTACATTGTATTATATCATAATTTAAAATGTGTCGTATGAATTCTTTTATCAGCGAAATAGTTTTTCTGCTTTGTAGAAATACTTAAATTCTAAAGATCTAGAGTTTGTGTCTTCACATCGTGAAAAGACATTTTAAACATATTTGATATTAAAAAAGTTTATATTCTGTTATGAATTTTTTGACACAATTGGATATCGGGAGCTGGATTTTACTTACTAGAAGTGTAGATGTTAATCATATTTTGAACCGCTCTAGATTAATCATTCCAATTCAAATAAGTTGACTTTCGGTGAGTGTGATCAATTGGAATGAATAATCTAGAGTGGTTCAAAACATGATTAACTTATATTCTGATTAGATTTAAAGCTAATAATTCTTAATCAATTGTATTAAATATTATAGGTGATACAAGGTTGATATCAACCCTGTTTTGTGTAAGCACACAATGGGCTTTAACAAAAATACATAGTTAATTTTTAAAGTCTAAAACGCCAAAAGTTTTAGGATGATGTCTGATAAATTTCTACCGTTTGATTATCATTTTCAGTGATGACAAAGTATATAGCCGTAGTTTTATAATTTAAAAGCACAGTGAGCCCGTAGACAATTTGTACTTGGCGATCGCCTACAAACGAATTTTCGTCAATAACTGCAACAATAACGCATAATTATACGGTACGTGTAGGTAGATTGTCGAAAAGTTCGCCAGTAGACGATCGCTAAGTACAAATTGTCTACGGGCTCAGAATCGTGAAACGTGATGATAATTATGAGGTCTTGATTGGTTTTAAGAGTCAAAAGCTCAAATTTAAAGTACACTAATAAAAAAGTTTGAATACGTGATAGAATTGACCCACGACAGTCTTAAAAATTTATCAACAAGTAATGAACTTTTGTCACATAAGTACCTATTGTATTTATTGCACGTGAATTAGTATCAATAAATTATACTATTATCTATATTTGAATAGATACCTACATTAATGTGTTTGGGTCAATACGAAATTTCACGCGAATGCCGTTATGAGAAAACCATATACCTACCTTAAACGCGTTTGCAATCCATATGACCAACTGTAATCATGTTTTTTGCAGATTCTGTAATGGTCCGTTATCTATGCAAACACAATGTTCTTGTTTGGTTCATTTTCTGGGATTGTCAAATGTATTATCATTAATAATAGAATCAAGATTTTAATAATTTTTTTTTTATTTTAAAAAGATATATCTGGGTTTTGTTATAAACCCAAATACAACCTTATACACCTTTCACAGTACCTAAGCTAAAAGTTTGTATTGTGAAAGGGGAGTTTGCCGGCACCCGGTATCGAACCACGGACCCCTTGTTCACGAGGCCGAGACGTTACCTTCAGGCTACCGACGAACTCTTATAACTTAAACATAGAAGAGCTTTAACTATCTACAGAAAATATAGGCTTTCACTTTTTATATTCATTTTATTTTTTCAAACGGGGTGCATTGCACATAGTAATATAATATAAGATCCATTGTACTTCTAATGCTTTGCTTGTCTGATGGGCCTAAAATGGACACATTAAGCAATTCATCTACAGATGATTCATTTTCGGAATTGCCAGCAGTTTCGTAGCAATTCCTCTAACTTTCGTAAAATGGTCACGATTGTACGCGATTCACCTGCAATTCATTTCATCAAATGATTCATATTTGGTGAAATGTTGCCATTAAATCGTTTTACAATTCTTAATATGATCCTATTATGATTCATATAAAGTGGCCTTTTTAGCCCCTCTGAAGTGTCGCAGCTTCTTCTTTCTAGAATCTGTACCTCTTTCTATCTAACAAGAGTTATAAATTTTAGAAATTTTCGAGAGAAACTTTGTGGAACGTCATTTTATAAAATAATAAAATTAATGTATTGAACACTGTTTTACTTCCACTTCACTTTATTTAAATGTCAGAACGTTTTCGAACATTAACTGTTCATTATCGATGACAATGTAATACTATTGTCATCGGTATTACATTGTCATCGATAATGAACAGTTAATGTTCGAAAACGTTCTGACATTTAAATAAAGTGAAGTGGAAGTAAAACAGTGTTCAATACATTAATTTTATTATTTTATAACAAGAGTTGTTGAGTGTCGGAATGGTATAAGTGAAAGCTAAGACGTAATATTTATATTTGATATTTCATAAGTAATTATTGAAGTCGATCTTATTGCTAATAATTACATTGTGTGATCACGGGCAATATCAGAGTTCATTGTTCTGATATACTATAATACCTTATTCTAATTCTTATTATTATAGCCGTCGATGTCTCACTCCATATCATCACCTATGTACAAAACAGTAAAGAAGATATATACGGTAAATAAAACTGCTAATAATAATTATTAATAGATAGATTGATAAACGTTATTACGTCTCTGGAGTGTCTGAGTGAATGTATGAACTGTGAATATTAAACCTTGAAAGCAGATATGATCAAATCCCGTATACTCCTAACTATGCAGACATTTTTTAGCCTCCATCATAATGTTTTACACATATCAACACGCCCCTTGCCTTGTGAGGTTAGCAGAAAGGATCGAACGCCACTTCTTCCTATCCTTCCATACAACTTTAGCTTCAGTCACTGTCATACAATTTCTCATGCATGCTATCATATTCAATGTGCTCAGCACTTGTCCGAGAGAGATCTGAACGTATATTTTTGAACAAATGCTCGTTTTAAACTGATCGATATAAAGTCATATTGGTTGCAAAATTTGATTGATCCCATCGACAATTTTGCCATTGAATTTCCAATCTTTGTTTAGGTAGTAGAATCCACAGCGTAATTGAAAACAAATGTTTTTTAATGTGAATTTTATATTAAAAGACATCTCTTTCGTCTTTCAAGTTTGACAATGTTCATGAAAGGCGAAAGACGTCTCTCTGAATAAAAAATCAATATATGTTGTAAAAAAAACACTCGTTTTAATTTCATCATCATATGAAAAGTCATTGTATATCAGTGACGTGATTATACGACAGAAATAACTGCATATTGAAAATCTTGCTTATGGATATCGTCTTAGTATTTTGTTATTTTTTTCAATATTATTTTTATTAACACTATTATATGAGGAGTGTAAAAGCAAAGTCACACGGGTCCTATATCCTATAACACAAACATTGAGAAAACAACACATTTCTATTTCTACTTAAAGTGTTTATTTATTTATTCATTTACATGGTACACAACAGATATGATATTTATGATACTCAAGTGGATTTTCATTGAATAACAATTAGGTTACGACACAAGCTTTTAGCTTACTATGAAAGGTGTATATAAGGTTGTATTTGGTTTTATAACAAAACTCAATATATGTTTTTTTTTTTAAAAAGTTAGTTGAAATTAATCCTGAAGCCAGCCAAGAGTCAATCCGTAAGCGATAGAACGCCTTTCTCACTTCTTCTGATTAGATTTTTAATATTTTTAACGATGTTTATAGGAAGCCCCTATTCTATCTCAAAACTGAATAATCTAACGATTCCTAATACATACATTGACTCCACTGTAATCCCTTATTCCAAAACTGCAAAGAATCTTGGTCTCTTACTGGATAGAGAGCTTTCTTGGCGTCAACACGTTAATAATGTTAGGAGGAGATTCTTTTGCAGCATGCATAATCTGAGGAGATTACAAAGGTTCTTGCCCATGAAAATTAAAACTCTTTTGGTCCAGTCTCTTCTACTTCCAATCCTTGATTATGCCGATTGTGCCTACGTTGGTTGTAACTTGGAATTACTCACTAAACTGGAAAGGTTACAAAATACTGGCATTCGTTTCATCTTTGATCTGAAAAGATCTGACCGCATAACAAGATTTAGGAATAAACTGAAATGGCTTACCGTGCGCCAAAGACGAGATCTCCATGTCTTATCACTGGTTTATAATTGTTTATACTCTACGTCTTCACCATACTATCTTAAGGAAATGTTTGAGTATCTTTCGAGCCATGGCTTGCCCTTACGATCCAATAGCGAGCGTCTTCTGGCGATACCAGCTCATAGCTCAAACTTTTTTACAAACTCTTTTTCTGTTCATGGTGCTCGCTGTTGGAATAGTTTGCCTTCCAGGATAAGGTTGCTCCCCACTCTTCAAGCTTTCAAGCGGGCGGTCAAGGACCATTTTATCACACAAAATATGGCTTCTGTATCCTAGTCCCTCTTCCTACATATTCTTCTCCTTTTTTACCTCCTCTTTCCTTTCTTTAAAAAAATTTCTTTATGTGAAGGTTTTATGAAATTGGGTTAGTTGGAAGAAATCGCGCCTCTGCGATAAACTCGCCCTCTGTATATTGATTGTATGATTGTCTTTGTTTGAAATGTATTTTTGTGTAAATTTGCTTGTTATCAATGTACAGTAAAGAATAAATAAAAAAAAAAAAAAAAAAATATTATTACAATGTGTAAACATGTTTCTCCAAACGAAAAGTCAAATTGGTTTTGTCATCTACGCGTTGTACCCATACCTAGTCAAACAATAAAAAAAATAGTAAATATTCTAAACACGATTAGATCCTGTTTTTGCCATTGACATAGGCCAAAAACATCGTTCTAACTCTCTCTGAATACAAGTTCCAAAATCGATATCATCACAATATATTATTTTTATTTATTTAAAATCATACACGGCGTGAGCCTTTTGCATGTTAACAAAAAAAATGTATGACAGACAGCAACAACAACAACAACAACAAAAAAACAATCATACACAATCACACAGGTACATTGCAAATTCATAAGTCAAGATCAAAATAAAAACAAAAAAATAAGAATTAATAAAAAAGGTCTATATAATGAGTCAATTATGGTGTGTCAAAATAAGCCAGTAAATATATAAAACATTGGCAAAAGCACGTCAAAGCGATAAAATTTATACAGGGTAAGACACAATTCGAAAAGTGAGTTTATCTAAAATGAATTATATGTTTCACTCCATTTCAATAATATACTATTAGCTGTTTCATTCCATTACAATAATATACCTACTATTAGCTGTTTCACTCCCAGTTATGGTAAGAATTATACATTCATCATACCACTATTAATAATACACTATTCCACAACCTTGGACAAACGCTTGTTTAAAATTACTATGAAAATATTTTGGACCCAAGATTCGATTGGAAGCAATAGTAATTTTTTGTCTCCAGTCTATGATATATGTAATACGTCTGTGTTTTTTGCAATAAACTTGCCCTCCTTTTTATATGCATACTGATGATATTTACACTCAAATGTAATTTTGTGTCTCTAGTAAAGAATAAATAAATAAATTATTAATTCATAAAAAATAAGAACCAGTTAAACTTTAAAAAATCATTTCAGAGCTTAAAGATATCGTCATCTTAAAAGAACCGTTATAAAGAAAAATATATGTGTCATATGATACTTATTATAATCAAAGTAGATACAACAACCTTTAATAAAATACCCGTATTCACAATATTCTTGAATAAATACAATTATTCCATTCGCTAAGTCTGGCTAAAGGGAACGTCACTCATAAATATAGAGATTATAGTGATATTCCGACATCCTTTTTATGTCTACCTAGCTAAAATTATTCTGTCTATCATTTTTTTTGCCGCACTCTGAACAAAAAACATCAGAAAAATATTTTATAATGTCATTATGGAACAAAATTACACATTGATAAAAAACTAAACACATTAAAAGAGAAGGTGTGTGAAAGCACGGGCGTCCTAGAACTTTTAATATAGGTAATATTATTATACTCTATGCCTAGAACCATGTGACTTGATCACGCGGACCAAATCCTCAAAGACTGCCGTGTAAATAAGAGAAATCGATGTGCGTGAATAAGATATTGTATGAATCTAGTAGAAGCGAAAGAGATATGTGAGGATAAAATCTATATTGCGTTTCGTCCTCTCTGCCTAGCCCACTTGAGATACGAGGTGAGGGTAAAGTATAATATTTATAGGAAAATTAAATTTTCGAACAATTTGTTTACTAGTATATTATATTATTAATTGTGTCGGTGCACACGTAGTAGAATTCCATAATAATGCAATTTGAAACAAGTGTTCCTTTCTACTATTGTTTGTTAATTCGCAGAGAGACGTCTTTCGACTTATAAGGTCATATCAGAGATTGATAATGACCTTATAAGTCGAAAGACGTCTCTCTGCGAATTAACAAACAATAGTAGAAAGGAACATTTGTTTCAAATTGCATTATTGTTTACTAGTACTATACTATTACGGACTATCCCACAAGTGGAGTAGCCAACAGACTAGCTCCATGTAATAGACATGCAAGCTGTCCTCTCCTTGCTAACGAACTTGTTTTGTGAGTATTTTTTTGGTTTAATAAGCAACAACTATTTTAGTCTGTAAATGTAAATTTAATACATGAAATTATCATATTATTTGTTACTTTATTTGTTACTGTCCTGGACGGGATTTGAATACGCTCTACCTATCCCCTTCGCGAAGTGTGCTTTGTCCAATTAAACTACCTCATACAATGGTTAATTGTAAAAATAACATCGATAATCATTATTCTCAGTCTGTTTAGGTCTGGCTTACTAGTCATGGTTAAATATATTTTTTATGAGTACTAGTCCTATAATATTATGTATCCTTGTTTGTATTGCATAATAATAACAACGGTAGAAAGAATTAAATAAGAAATACATAATAAAAATATATTTAAGTAGACATTATCTTGATAAGCCCAGAATATATTCAGTGGTTCTGTTGTATCTTTATTGGGATGCATAAAATTGGATGTCGTGGGAACCTAATTAGGATGTGGGGAAACCCAACGCTGCTGCTTGTTGGTGATGGTTGAGGCGGAACATATTAAGAATGGAAGAGAGGAGAATACGAGTAGCCGATTCTATGGAACGTGTTCTGATTGTCAAATAGAATCCTGGTTTGGTGAACACACGTTATAATAATAATAATATGTATTATACTGCTGTTGCTACTAATAATAATAATACAACTTAATGAAAGCGTTGGATTTAATTAAATTTATTTTGTCACCTTTAAACAAAGAGGTATAATTTCACAAATGTCACTTATAGTTTTCGTAATTACATAAAGGAGTTCGCACAGTCTGTTGATTGTGTGGACGAGGTGTCTGTTGAAAAATATTCTTAGTATTATTTCATTCTTAGTATAATTTTTAGTTAATATTCACTTGCGTCAAAAAACACACACATAAATTTAGTTTTACTATCTAAATCAGATCTATCTTTTCTCTCACGCTGTGCCCCAGGTTGGGTAGAAAGAGAGAATAGAAAGCCATGTGAATCTATTCCTAAATACTTCTATCGCTTACTTTACTTTTCGCGTGGCTTATTGTGCACGTAAATCTGTGGGCTGTGTCGAAACCAGGGATGTCGCGAATATTCGCATCCGCATCCACAAATGCGGAGCTTCCGCATGTATTTAGACATCTGCATCCGGATCCGCATCCGCAATAATCGATGCGGATGTTCATGCGGATGCGGATGTAAGACAAGTTGCGACAAGAAAGAAATGGGGCGGGGCCGGCGAATGGCGCGTGCCGTTCGCACTTGACATTAACTAATGGGAACGAAAAAATTGGTGACAAGATCCGACGCGTTTTTTTTTTGCAAATAACAAAAAAGAAAAAAAATATTTCGCCAAAAAATCATAATATTATTGTAGCAACAATTTCGTCACATATTTGACAGTGGGGCCTACCAACTAAGATAGTTCCTACTTTTTTTCTATAACATCTTGAACATCCGCATCCGCATTCGTATCCGCATCCGCGGATGTGAGCCTTCAAAAATCCGCATCCGCATTCACATCCGCGGATGTGTAATAATCGACATCCGCAACATCCCTGGTCGAAACCTCTGCAGTTTTGGCTCCAGCGCTGACAGCCAGTCCACCGTCTCCGGTCTTGTTTCATGGATGTCCTGCAGGTAGTCTTGCATCTCTTTGTCCCCATCTCCAGAACAAGTAGCTACAGCATCCATGTTCTGTCCTCACTCTATTTTGCTGTATCCAAACCTCCCTCGGCAGATCTGTAGGTACTTGGAACTTATTTACATGCATTCTATCCTTGACACTCCGCTTGCATGTAATAATTGCACAGTAATAATTGTACTCATTTTTTTTTAAATTTTAAATGGTCTGGTTCAAGTAGTCTTTGTCAAAATCTAGATTTTCGACTGAAAAGTTATTGTCAAACTCTTTGACATGGCGAGAAGAATCGAACCAGAGATATATCAATGAAAAGTCTGAGACTCCACCATTAGTCTGGCGATCACCATTTTGTTTTTTGTTTTCAATCCTTGACTTATCACATTTTGCGTTAACATATCAAACATTTTGGGTATATCTACGAACATATACACAATTTATTTGTTCATAATTGTCCATAACTCTCTGCTTAGAAAATTCTACTTGTGTGTCTTTCAAAGGCTAAAAAACCTACTAAGAAGTTTTCTAGGAAACTTGCAAAAAGAGAATAATAATAATAATAAACATAAAATCAGAACCAAGGTTGATAGGCTAATGACAGTGTATTGGCTTTGAAAACAGGAGGTTTCGGATGTAATGAATCGAGTTCGTCGGTAGCCTGGAGGTAGAGTCTCGGCCTCGTGAACAAGGGGTCCGTGGTTCGATACCAGGTGCCGGCAAACTCCCCTTTCACGACACAAGCTTTTAGTAGCTTACTGTGAAAGGTGTATAAGGTTGTATTTGGGTTTATATTATAACAAACTAAACCCAGATATATCTAATTAAAATGATTTTAAAACACTGTATAATTTCCAAATTAAATTTATTCACCTCAAACGTTTTCGCCAAGGCTTCTACTTGCCATCATCAGGAGGACATCCATCCATCCATCCAGCATCGGAGGAGTCCTCCTGATGATGCCAAGTAGAAGCCTTGGCGAAAACGTTTGAGGTGAATAAATTTAATTTGGAAATTATACAGTGTTTTAAAATCATTTTAATTATAATGAATTTCCAAAGAGTTAATATCTTAAAAAAATAAAAAAAAAATACATACAAATATGATGAGGAGGGGAGGGAGAGGTAAGGGGATAAATTCTTAAGATTTATTGAGAGATAATGATTTTTCAGTCTAGTCGTGAAAACATAAATAGTTCTAAGTTCTAAGTCCAACAAAGAGGCAGATCATGAACTATATCTAACCATGCAATTTTTATTTCTTGATGTTTCTCTATCTAATCTGCCGTTGGGCTGTTGGCGTTCTAAATATACCAATTTAGACGCTCTGATTGTTGTTGTTATTTTTTTAGTTCATGTATTCAAACATATAATAATACACACATGTCTGTCTTATGTGTATTTTTAAATAAAAAAAAAAATCAAAAATAAAATAATTACAAGATAAGTGTTTGGAGAACTTTTTGGGAGTGTTGTTAAATATTCGAATCATGTTTGAATCGAATTAATTTTAAGTTTTGATTCATAGAATTGTCTTAGAACTTGCCGCTTGAAATTTTAAAAATAAATCTCCGAAAATGGACAGAAACTTGAGATTTACGATGACCACGTATGTGGCTCACACCTGGACTAATTCAATATTTAAGGTTAACAAACTTGAAAGTTGTCTCGAAATAAGAATAAATACAAGAACAACAAATTTATAAGGAGTCCAGAAAGTAAAACCTAATGGTATCCGTCAATGTCTGAAATAAAAGAAGATAAATAAACAAGTACTGTCAATAAATTTTGTGAAGATAAGACCACTGTGAAGAATGGTTGGCAAAACATTGCGAGATATAGTGAAAGATGAGGATGTTAGGATAATGACCGCATGTGAGAGGAGTGTTGTATCTGGATGAATGTGGAGGTAGAGAAAGAAGTATTTAAGGATAGATCTCTAAGGCGTTCTATTCTCTCTACCTACACCACTTAGGACACGAATGAAGAGTTCACTTGGACCAGCCCGGGCCAATTCATGGGCATCGGTACGCCATTCTTGTTTCCTACTAGAGGGGGTTTAAACAATCTCTTGGTTGCGCAGATGATGGGCTTACTGCTTGAGGAATCTCTTCCAGGACACTCGAAAACTTTCAGAAAAGAAAGGAATACCTATTCTTTACCGGGGACTCCACAAGTTGTAGATTATGTGTCTATCCACTTATTATTTACCTACATCTAATATCATTATATAACAATATTGTAGTATTACTTTTAAATGTACCTATCAATAAAAGGATTTATTAAAAACACATTTTTTATATTCACACCATGATGACACGGGCGATGGCAGAAATATGTAAATATATTATGGAGAATGCTCACTTAGAAACAAATATATTATAGAGAATGCTCACTTAGAAACAAATAGATGGACAAATGACATAATAACAAAAAAAACTTATATAATTTTGATAAACTTCGTTTGCAAAGCCTCTAACTTAGTTTGGAAAACATTACTTATAAACTTTATATTTTAATATTTTTTTATAGAAACAATTATAATTGTATAAATAAATACAATATTTTACAATAAAATACTTTTATGACAGGGTTTTGCAGGTGTTGCGTTGTGTTGCAGGACCCGCGATCTGAAACCGATTCCTTAGGACCTTTGTAAAAACCAATGAAGAATAAAATCAGGAGCAAATTGAAGACATCGCTTTTCCAACATAGTTTCCTGCACCCTTGATTTACTTAATCTTAATTAAAATAATTGAATTCTACGTTTTCAATTATATTTATTCACCTATTCTTACTGGATGACATGAGAACTGATGTTCTTGAAACATCCAGGGGTAAGTTGTGGGAGGCCCTCCCTTAAATTATCTATTCTTACTATAGGTAACAAGCAATTTTACACATAAATACATGAAAATATCAAATAAAATTAAAATAAAGAGCGCGAGTTTATTGCAGAGGCGTGATTTCTTACAACTAACCCAAATATATATTTATACTTAATATAACATTATTCTTTTTTAAGCCAGACGGCTCATATTCAAATTTAGCAGTTAGGGATGTTTCTTAAGAATCTTAAGATACGAGATTGATTTTTAAGATTTAGACTGGACTGAGAGTAAAATTCTGTGTCTTTAATTTAATTTAATTGTTATGTAGTATTGTTAGACCGGATTTGGGTGCAGATGACAAAACCAATCAAAAACCTCGATTGGAGAACCATGTCTACACAATGCAACATTGTGTAGAATCTAATCGGAAGAAGTGAGAAAGGTGTCCCAACGCATACGAATTGGCTCAAGGCTGGCTTAAGTGATCACTTTCGGTGTCCATGAGATCCCAAAAAGATGGTTGCTTCTAAGGTTTGCATAAAGCGTCTCTCGATTGGTGGACCTTACATCGTGACAGTGAGAATGGTGGAACTGGTGAACTTTGTCCATGGACACCGAAAGTGATCACTTAAGCCAGCCTTGAACCAATTCGTAAGCGTTGGGACACCTTTCTCACTTCTTCCGATTAGATTTTACACAATGTTGCATTGTGTAGACATGGTTCTCCAATCGAGGTTTCTGATTGGTTTTGTCATCTGCACCCAAATCCGGTTAAACAATAAAAAAATTAGTAAATATTCTAGTATTGTTAGGTTTCCAACTAAAACTATGATTATTGTATGATTAGGTATGGGGATCACAGGTGTAATTTACAACTGAATATGACTTAAATTGATAGCAGAGTAGGTAAATATACATATCAAGATACAAAGAGTAATCACTACATACATCCCAATCTGTGAGTCAAATGATGCAAAACCATGTATATACCATTATAATATACTGATATAACTAATAAATAATAATATATTACAGATTCGCATATCAAATTACCCATTTATATTCTACAGATGTGGAGTCCCCGGTAAAGAATAGGCCTCCCAATCTGTTCTAGTGTCTAGTGTTTTTAATGTCCTAGTGAAAAAACGTGTATTCGTGGAACACCAAGTATAATAAATCATTAAATCCTGATTGCTGTTTTGAGGTTTTGTTGTAAATAAATAAATAAAAAAAAAACTTTAGACCCCCAACTTGGATGTTCCATTTTTATATGGTAAGAAAAGAAAGTTTAATACACGGAGTCACACCATCACTGATATTGAATAAATAAGTACGTAATATCTGTGGTGATATAGGACTCTGAATGACTTACTCAACAGAACCATTGAGTAAGTCATTTACATTCCTACTTTGCAAAGAAAGACAAAGAATCGGACCCCACCATCGTGTGAGCTTGAACTGGTTAAGAGTGGGTGAAAGGATCCAATACAAACTGCGCTTCTTGGTCTACAAGGCTTTGAATAATATGGCACCTCAGTCACTGTTTGAACTCTATGTTTTCACCTGCAAGTAGATTCCTACGGTCAGCGAAGACATCCACCAATATACTGGAAAAGGTCAAAAGAGCTAAATAAATCTTGCTTCTATAACAGGGTTGGTTTCGCAGGACCTTTCATCTGGTATTGACTCCCCAAGGATCTTCGGAAAAAAACAATAAATAACAACGTACGGGAGCAAATTGAAAACATCGCTCTTCCAACAAAGTTTCCCGAGCCCTTGAGATGGATGTTCAACTAAACGGCACCAAATAAAACATCCAACATATATACATACACATAATAAATTGAAAACGTATGTAACTAAATAATTAATTCTATACATAATTCTACACATGATGTATTCGACATGTTAGGTAAAGTCTTTAAATTAATATGTTTCATGGATATTTTGGTGAAATGCCAGATCACGATTTTAGCCTCACTCCGCATCGCATTGGCAACCCAGTCGGCGAACATAAAGAAAAAGACTGTTGGTAAGTCACACTGATGATTTTTACTTTATATTTGATCACTCGAACTTAATTCACAAGAAAAAAATAAAATGGTAACATCAGATACTCCATATCACATTGAAGACGAAATTAGAAAGCTGTTTTTTTTGTTCTGTAAATTATTTAATATGGAGTTTTACAAAATAATTATCAACTCAATCAACATAGAAAGCTGTTGAAAATCTGCAGGTTTTAATTTCTCGGAGAGGAAAACATCTGAAGAAAATATTAAATATTCATAGTTAATATAGATAGTTAAATTGTCGAAGTGTCGAAGGATTAGTCCGTTAATTGGTTTCCATTGTTGGGTTAGTATAAAATTACGACATTCGGAGTTATGTGAGAGGTGAATTTCTAATATTAAAAACCTTTAAAAATGACTTTTAAGTTTTTAACCCTTAAAACCCTTAAAAATGACTTTTAAAGATTTCAGTAATAAAACTTTTTCGCAGAATTCTTGTTGATGAGTAATACAGGAAATAAGGATTCTTCAGATTCCTGTCCATGTTTAAATAATGTGTAAGCCTTCAATATTAGGAGACGACTAATTATTTAAAAATACTGTTAAATGAACATAATATTGTTTCCTTTGACATAGCTCGTGCCAACAACAAATCTTCAGTGGAGGTCTCCTCTGATGGAGAGCTGGCAAAGTTTCAAATTGACTACGTGAGGATACAATGTCGATGCTTATCATACAAAATATCTAATCAGTAAGGATATGATTGAACTGCATTGGTTCATGGAGTTTAACTCTTTAGGACAGTAGAAATTTTGAATAAGTTTGAAATATTCCCAGGAGACGAATTTAGCTGGCCAGCTGGTGAGGTCATTTTTTTGTTTGTAATTGGGAATAATATGAATCTTTGACTCTTGAGATATCGCTTTGAGCTATCTACTTCTTCTTCTTATGGGTTAAACCCGTCATACTCGAATATCAAGGCCCTGTAGCCATGAGTTATAACCTAGCATTAATTCTCTGGACATCTGACCTCGGCCTTCTGCAATTCACCGATTTTGATTATTAATATAAAACAACAAACTTGTTTAGCTATACTAGCGTTAATTAATAATTCAAGAGTTTTTGTGTTTACGCTGTGGAAATCCATCCAGCCTATACTTGTAGGCATCATCAGTTTCCCTGAAGATGCCTACAAGTATAGGCGAAAACGTTCGGCATCTAACCTAACATAGTGGAGATTAAACAGTGCTCAATAATATATTTTTATATTTTATTTATTAAAATTAAAAATGGATTTCCACAGCGTAAACACAAAAACTCTTGAATTATTTATTAATTTAAAGCCTATTTTGATACATTATACTTGATACAATAAAACATTACAGCTTTTTGTGTGATGTAACCTAAAACTTGGTTCATGTGCAGTGTCTTCTCCAAGCGTTTTGAAATGTCTGCCACCTGAAGATGATCAATGATATTAAATTGAAACGTCATGGTAAGCTCTCTGCCAGTAGGCATGGCGACGACACACAACTGGAGATTACCCAGATACTCCAGGAAAATGTTTGATTTAATTTTTTGCAAAACTTTACTTACATATCTTTTTTAATAATTATAATAAAATTTATTCATCAACATAATACAAGACAACAAATCAAATATGAATCGTTAAAATGACATTTTAAATACTAAAAATTACAAATTTTGTCCCCAGACAGCATCTTGAAGCTGAAGGGGCCCGAAAATTTTCAATTATAGGTATTTATCTTTTTTATTTTTTTTTTTTTATTTTATGAAAATAGTACATTGAATAATAAATATATACATCTTATGATAATGAGTCACGCCAAATCTAAAAGATTTGTCGGCGTGTTCTCTTATAACATACTTTATACATATATTGACCTAATACGACATTAACCTAAATACAAAAATAATTATTAGTTATATATAAATCCACACTTTATTAACCATTCCTTGACTAATTTTTTTGCAATATTTTTACTCTTGCATTTCTTAATAGATACTAAAAAAGCATTATTTAATTTATTTTCAATATATATATATATCACTTTAACAACTGGTTAGTTGTCAAAAATTGCCTCAATACTATAAATCCGTCATTTGCGATATGTTACGTTGTACAATAAAGTTTATTTTATTGATTCTAATACATTGTATTTAATAGTTACAGGATTTAATATATAAATAGTTATTCAATTGCACATTACTAGGAATTATCAGATTGTTAGATGTTGTCTACTTCATACTCCATACCGTGTATTTTGTATTTTATTTTTTCCTATATTAACGAATATTCTAAGAAACTCGACGCCTCACCATACTAATTGTATGCTTAACCTTAAACAACTATCAACGCTGTGTGCTTTGCATATTGTCTTGGTCATTAAAAAAACACGAGATCAATTTGATAAAAAAATTACTTTTTTTTTATTTTCTGAGACAAAATAAATGTCTATCAATAATTTATGTATAGCATCACGCCATATCTTACAAAAGGAATAGACATCGTAATAAGAGCATGTCATAAACATGCATAGAATTAAGACATTCAGGATTGTTGGCACACCTCAACACTTAATTAAAAATATTAGTAGGTATTTTTTTTTCTAAGTAAAGGTCAAGGGACCTTGCATCCCTTGACATAGTAGATCTATTGAGACATCCTTCTGTGTCATATCTCACTCTCAAGACCTAGGTGCGTCATGTAACTCTCAATTTGTCTCGGTGTGAGAAGCCTTACTTTCTCCAGAAGTGGTCCTCCGAGGATGTGACTTCGTTTGCGAGCGAGTACGTCACAATTACAGAGAATGTGGATGGGTATTTCATTATCCTCTGAACAAAATCTACAGACTGGGGTATCTGACAGTCCAATTTTTGTCATTAGCAGCTGGTATTTCTATTATTATTATTGAAAAGACATCATGCTCTATAATCTCTATATAATAAACTTGCAGAGAGAAACAATCATATTATGGATTGATCTGTAACAAACTTCTGCCAGTATTTTAAAATCTACACATGTGCTACAGCGCATGTCCATTATCACTTGATCTATTTAGACGTCTGTTGATCGGTCTCTACAATTCCTACCTTCAACCATGCCCTCCGTGGTGAAAGTGAGAAGGTCTGGGTGCCTTATGTTGTAGTCAATCCAGTTCGGTCTCGTTGGCTTATCTTTTTAAGGATTTGTCTTCTTTCGCCAACCATTTTTTAACACTTCGTCGTTTTTGACATGTTCCGTCAGCGTTCTGCAGCGTCACATTTCAATGGTGGCCAAACGTCCCCTTTCGCTCTTGCTAATGGTCCATGTATAATTATCATATAGCAGAACACTCCAGACAAAGTTTTTAATCAGATTCTTCCAAACATTTAAATTATTGTTTGAGAGGTCCGATATTTCAGTTTTTTTAGTAAAACCATTACAATGAGATCCCAACGAAATTTCTTTTTTAAGAAAAGTATTTCTTATGTACCTATTATTTTTATCAAACACCTACCATTTTCAGGACTCCTAGAAAGTGAACAGATAAGTGTGGGAGACGGATTTTATTCCGACTACTTCACAGCCTTGTTAAATATCTTCCATCAAAATACCAAATAATTATATCCTGATGTGAAATGCGTTCATTAAAATATTCATGAACTAATTTTACATTCGTGGGCTGTTGACAGATGCATTTGCATGTCATGAATATAATAATTGATATTAGTATTAAAAATATAAAATATGCATGGAGATGAGTCATCTATATGATGGCGAAACGTCAGAAGTAACCGACAAGTCTGGTGTGTGCGTTGCATTGGTCTGAATAAAATATTGTGATGAATCAGAAACTATGACTATGATACTTATTTGCATCTTTCTTTACCTTGGAGTATTTAAACTCTTTAAAGGGGCTACTCCTGACGCGTTATTAATCTAGAATCTGGGTGGTTACTCCCGATGACGTTTTAGGTTAAACACTTTTTCACTCCGAATGATCTTACAGAGTGAATGTATCGAAGCTGTTCATAGAAAGTAAACACATCTTTCACACTTTTAATCCTGTGTTTCACTTCCATGTCCATACTCACGGTATGTTGTCTAAGCAAAAATAATAAAATAAAACACAACAATTATTAAAAAATTATAAAATACTCGTTAGCACACAACAACGTGTCTGTTTTGTTTATGATTGTGACTTTCGACACTAATTCATAGAGAATAGGATTAAAAACTTGTTTATGGTCGTTTCAGTAAAAATAACTTTCATCAAAAATATGTCGGGTGGTGGTTGCTTTTATCCGTCATCCCGAGTGATCACTCAGAATGAAACGTCCGTTCAAATTTTTGACTTTCGATGATTTATCTAGACATCTAGAGTGATCATTCAAAGTATGCTCCTTTACAAATATTGCAGAATAGGCCGGTTAGCTTCCAGAGCACCAATTAATATAATAAAAAAGTTAATAGTTTTAATAATTTGGAAGACCTCCAGTTAGATTGTAAACTAAACGAAGACTGCAGTTTGCTTACATCATCATCATCATCTTCGTCGGTCCCTCAATCCTGAGGATCGTGACCATCTTGCCTCGATTCTCCGCCATGTGCAAATCCCCGTGCAGTGAACTCTGTGTGGCCTCCTTAATTTTGTCGCTCCGTCTTGCTGGTACTCGAACCCTTCTACGCCTCCCTTCTACAGCCCCGGATATAATTACTCTTCCCAGGTTTTCAGGCTCTCTTCTTGCAATGTGCCAATCGCTTTCATACCTAATATAAAATGCTAGCTATCCTCTCCGTGCTATTAAAAAACAAGACGTTCAGGATAGGTGGCACATCTCTTCGGGTAATTTTACCTTCATTGGCTATATCAAACTAAAATACATAGATCATTCATCACACACGTTGACACAACACGTGTCCGTCCTTGAGTATGAGTTACACGTGATTCTTGGACGCCCACGTCCTTTTTACGTGTCATTTTGAAGTATTACTCCTTATCATTTTACAGTGTTGAATAGATAAGTCGTAAACTTATTGATTGATTATTCATGAAACTTTATTTCAAAATTAACGATTTTCTTAGGCCATTCTTTTTGGACACCACGTAAAACATTTATTTATTCATGAAATCATAGCATGTGTGAATGGAAAAATATATTCAGTATCTTTGAAGTTTTTGTAATTTACTTCTTTATTTAAAATTCAAAGCTTCGAAAATCTACAGACTTAAATAAATACAAAATTTATTTAAAAAAAAATGTGTTTTCATTGACGGCCGATGTGGGGCGATTTTGAGTCATCCGTTTCCGGGTCCGATTCTCGGGCAGGGCAAAATGAAACTTGAGATCTTTCAAGTTTTTCTAGGTTTGACTTGAATCCTCTCTTTAATGTTTTGGGTCTGGGTGTTACATGTATCTACATATATGTTGAGTTTATTGTATATACCTATAATTATCGTATCATTGCGTTAAAAACTAGAATACAAGATTCATAAATGTTAATTTGGGACTAGGTCGATCTTATTAATAAATAAATAGCAAATACTTTATTCAATAAATGTAAAGATTAAATTGGAGGCAATACTGTACATCATCAATATGTAAACAATTGTGTTGCAGCAGCCTCACTAGGTTGCCCTATATCGAGGTGGCTGTGTGAAATTAAATAAATAGATTGATCTGTTAACAAAATATAAATTAACAATTTAATTTTTCGTGAATGTAGGTACTTAGAAATCCTATAAATATATGAATAAATGAAAAACTGTCTTATTTGTCTAGAAATGTTAGTATTAATATACCTAAATCGTATTTTCTTCCATAGAACGAGCATTCTATCGTTATGTCTACTCACGTGCAGTTAGAATAAAGATTGCTATATGCACCTATTACATAAATCATTTATGAAGATGGTGATGCATTCTATCATGATTCTCATTAGTTTTGTTTATGCGTTTGCAAACAATAAAATTGTCTCGCTATGTAACTGACAATAGCTGTACCTATGTAGAAGTATGTGTATGACATAAGAAGGCATGCATTATATAGCTTAACCCTTTCAGGACTGTAAGACTTACACAATTAATTTTCCAAATCCATATATGTTTTATTGTAAATAGAAGAAGAAGAGCTACGTTTGATTGTAAAATGGAAGAACTACAGCTACAAAATACAACGAACTTATGTAAACTAATATGGTTTTGGAACAAAATGTAGGTTTACAAAAAATAATTTCATTAAACTGTAAAAGAGCAATGTAGGTATATTGGTTTTATTAACATTAAAGTAAGGCTTGTGATTTGTTAAAATGGTAGTTATTCTAAATTTGTTGTATAAAAAATGAAATTAAAGAAAAAAAGATAAAACTTCATTATCTTTAAATTTTTCGATTTATTAACCATCGTACATTTTTCTAACACATATTTTTTAGTAAGCATAAAACTTGGTCGTCAAAGGGGAGTTTGCCGGCACCTGGGTTCGCCAGGCTACCGAAGAACTCGTTGTTCGACGAACTAATTCTTCAGGATAGTAAATATAAACAGATCTTAAAATTATAGTGTTTCTGTTCTGTGATGTTTTGCTCTGGTGTCATATGTTTTGCTATAATATCAAATAATTAATTTATGAATTGTTTTGCCAGATTTGTAATACTGCACGCCTCTGACATCAGCAACCTGAGTTGCTGTTTTGAGATATTGTTTATTATTGAATTGAATGATGAATAACCGAATTTTAAGCTTTCATATACTTAATGAAATTTAAAATTATGTAAAAATTTTATACATCAAAAATAAATTATAGTCACAATTGAAGTCCTTCAAAATTAAGATTAAATATTTGGGTAGCACACTTCCCCTAGACTTTAAAGGGTTAAAAGAATACTGCATGACATGTAGTGATACTTTATATGTAGACATATAGGTAGGTAGATGTGTAGATAGGTGTATTCAAATTATTTCTTATTTTATTGGATGATAAGAGGTTCACGTACGCCAATACGAGTTGTGAGCGGCACGCCCGTACATTACAACTAATTTATATTGGCAAAAGATGTATCAACTGTTAAATTACCTACAGTATTTCGTTTTATATATACTTTTTCAATAATTTTAAGTAATGTCAAGTAAAATAAAAGTCTTTCACAATGTGTAAATTTTTGAATTATCCCTGGAAAACACGACAAAGAATTAGTCTCTAACTCTCATCCATAAGTTTTCAAATATTCTGTAAAAAAAGGGAGGTGTTTTAAAAAATATCGACATTTTACATTTTATATTCAGTGATGAAGCTAGCCACTCATTCTCAATGTCTTTTATTGGCACAAAGAAGACAGTTTACATTTTTATTACATGCAGCTGATCTGCTGGCTACCTTTTGTCTGGGATCTGTCGTGAAAGCTTGTATAGATAAACAGATATTTCGTTAGAAATTATGCCTCCAAACATGAACTCGACCACTATTTTCCAGAATATAAATAAGGGTAAAAAAATCTAGAACATTACCAATTTTTTGTTCAACTAGGCTTGTAGATAAAAAGAAATTCACAGATAAAAGTTGTAAAGAGGCCAAAGATGGCACTATTTAATGAAGCGTAACCATCACAAAGGCGTCGTGACGCCTCCGAAACATAAAGAAAATTTTCATCTTCATGAATTTTCTTTGTCCTTCTTACTTTTTACTTTCACGCATGGTTTTTTCCTTCAAGCTACCGAACATGGAACCTCTGGTGTAGACAATATTTGTTTAGTGTAGAATTACGGATAAATGGAGGTCCCGAGACTTCTGTGCTTCTGCGCGTAGTCGGTGAGTCTACTCCAGGGATGCACAGACTTATAGGGAACACGGGCCACTCGGGAAGATTATGAGCTAAGGACGGGCCGCTATAAGAAAATTAACACTAAAAATTCAAATTTCCATAAATGCACACACATTAAAATTTCTACCCCACCCCCCCGGTCACCGATTTTTCAAAATGGTATAGTACTACTGTATAGGAATTTGAAATATTTCAAAAACACCTCGGTTTTCTTAACAGGACTTCACAGCCAGAATTGCCTAAAAACAGGTGTTTACTCCAAATTTTAACTTTTAAACTACGTACGAACCAATAAACTACGAAGCATTAAAAAAATACTGTCTCTCTTTTTGCGGTAAGTGAAAAGGGAGATAAAGAAATGAAGTATATTTCACTCATTATCTATACACCACTTGGTCACTAACACACGTAAATATAGTTAATATTATGTCCGAAAAACTACGAACATTAAAAAATCACTCTCTCTTTTTGCGGTAAGTGAAAAAGGAGATAAAAAATGCGACGTACGTGATGTACATATATTTCACTCATTATCTATGACACCAAATGACACAAAAATCATTGCGTACAAAGACATAATTTTTAACAAGATTGTGCACTCCATTGAAAAAATGGCATGTATAATGCAATTGATGCACCAGAGGTCACCAAGGCCCACCTGCGAGAGAGCATTCATGCCCCAAGAGTTATAAATTGGCCTACATATACCTATACATAAATATAGCAAACACGTAGGTAGGTAGACTATTATTATTTTTGCTGGATAATGGTAGGTGTTTACTTAATTGGCGTTCCCGTCTCTCTGCTTACTCCACATGGGATGTGGCGTGAGGGTATAGATAGATTCATCAAATCATTGGTCATAAAAAAGCTTATTAGCTTTACATGTCTACCTTGTTGTATGTACATATATGTGGGCGTATAAGTGGGTATATTTCCAATAAAGTACTCAAATACTTTTTTTTTAATAATACTCAGTTTTATTCTGCAACAATTATATAATTTATATTATACACCTTAAAAAGTACACGTAAAGTAGGTATATTTGAGTTTATCCATAATTTGTTGCACCATCCTGCATTGAGTTGACCATAATTTTATCTTTCTTCTGGGACGTCAAATTAAGTGACAATGATGGCTGCCTTAAGAAACGGCGACTGTGGCACCAGTGCTGCAAAAGTATAAAAGAATATTTAATATGTTTTTCCCTTGTTTATTATTTTTGACTCCACCATTAAATTGCAAACAACAAAAAGGCCGGGATTTGGAGAGACATGATGCCATGGACCACATGCATCTTTAGTATCACAAAAAAAGATTTGAGTCATCATAATCCAAGGATAAATTTACAATCTGTCCATATATTTGCAGAGTATTTTTTCATCATCGAAATAAAACAAAATTATAGCAACAAAGTGATTTAATGTGTAATCATGTCTTATGGCCGGTTTCAATAACCTATCTATCCGTGACTATCGATTAAAATGTATGATTCAAAATAAAGAACACAATAGATTTCAATCGACAGGAGCGGATAGATAGATTATTGAAACCGGCCAATAATGCACAGTCTTATTAAAGTACAATGTCTTTGTGCTAAAATTTCACGTGGAAATGGAATGTCAAAATATAAATATTATATGTTTCCATAGTAACCATACATGCAAAGTGGTTTCTGCAAATATGTAAATATATAATATGCATATTTAGAAAACTTCGAATACTCATAATAATCTAAAAATCAAATGCATGCTGAGATCTATTTTTACATTAAACCATTTTCTCACTATTGATTCACAAACTAATTTTATATTATTACTTAGTACATTTATGGAATACTTAAATCATTCGCAAACTAGTGAATGGCATCATGAATAAATACATAAAATAAAATAATAATAATTGTACCAAAGCTTGTTTTAAAACATACATATGTATCCGAGATTCAGACATGTTGCGTGTATTCATATATCAGCTTATTTGAAATAGTAACATGAAAATAAGATAATACGTGCCGATTTTACTATATACCTAAATATCAGGATATCAGTTAAGAACTATGTACTTACATTTGCAAATGATAAGTCAAGTCTTAGTAATTACTACTATACCATCACGGCATATCCCTCAAGTGGGGTAGCCAGCAGACCAGCTGCATATAAAACATGCAAGCTGTCTTCTCCGTGCCAATATAAAATTAAGACATTCAGGATGGGTAATTCTCCATCACCGTTTTAATGTCACTAATCATCTAATCATCTAATAATCTGGAAAGTATAAAACATAAAGAATTTATTAATTTATTCTATCAGAAACATTGTTTGCTTACACACGCGTATTAAAATATTTTATTTTTAATAATTACTTTAGGAAAGGTTACGTTACAAAAAAAATATGTCAAAAACAATATAATATAAATCAATCATTATAATATACTCACTCATTTTGATCATGTGAATAATATGTAGCTAATTTATTTTTTCTTAACATTCGTAATGACTCTTTCGTCATTTTAAATAATGAAAAAATTAAAATAAAACTATAAATCAGTGTATTTAGTATATTTCTGATTTAATACTCACAAAAATAACAAAATGTTGCTATGACAACAATATTGACATCGGTGAATGTCATTCTGAGGAGTTCATACACAAAGTTACCTACATCAACTCTAGAACATTGAAACTAAGAAAACAGCATACCTAAATAAATTTGGTGAATTCTTTGCAGAGTAGGTACCGGCAGCAATTTAGATCCCTGATACCGGATATATTTCTTTTAGTATTTGTATTATTTTATCATAGTCTTTGTAAGGTATACGAACTGTAATTTAGTGTTAAGAGCATATTTTCTGTATTCATCTTTTAATAATTGGATATTAGCTGGCACTTTGCGTTTATCATTAGAAAAGAAATATGTTGCAACTCATAAGCAAAAAGAGAAATAGGCGGATATGCTGAGGTCAATCTACAGTTTTATTAAGTACACAAACAAGTTCACCAACATTAAATTAAAAATAAAAAAATACTAATTTATTTGAATTAATTATATAAAACACTTATTTGAAGTGTTTAAATTGTGACTTTTTATTGATTAAAAGTCACAGTGGATATAATATAAATAAGTGATTTATTTGTAAGTAATTCAACATGAATTTCCACCGAGAACCGTCGGTTGAAAATATCAACTTCACTGATTTATTTTACTTCATTCATAGTTAAATATTTGTGAAAAATGGATCGGTGTGCCTTTACTTGTGAACTCCTCATCTATAGTACTGAACACTCATTCTCGTATTCGTCGATTCGCATTTTGACAGACATGGAAATAAATATTATTTAGGTATATTAAGTTATAATGTTTTTTTTTAATGAAAAAAAAAACATTTATATAGGGATTACTTGATGACACATATAAAAATATGTTTCCTTGGTAAAAATCAAGTAATCTAGTGCTGTAATTATGTAGTTTCAAGCATAAAACCATCTCTATTTTTTAATAATTTAAAAAAAATAATCAGACGCAAATTCAACAGCGTGCCGACTCTTTGGCTCGGCTGGCCGAACTAAAACCGAATTTTGAGTTCTACGGAAATTTTCATAAAAACTTTCCCGCAAGCGGAAAATTTAAAATGAAAATTTCTAAATATAAATAACACATCACGCTATTATAATCATATGATAAATTATTCAATTAAAATTGTTTTAAATATGTTTTCCTTATTCGAACTTGACGAACTAAAAATTATATTTTCTTATGTGCACGTCACAAATCCCATTTTTTTCGCATATTAAAAAAAATACGGCTAAATATTACCCAAATTTAAGAAAAATAGGATTTTTCTAAAGCATCCTTGGAGCTAAATTTACTTCATCATTTATGTAACCTCTAAGATGATTGTCTTAAAATACCTCTGCTAGTCGTGATGAAATTTCGGAAGGTGTTTTTCAATCGATAATTTCTACATGAATCTCTCGGTTATTTTTTTTATTATTATTAAAAATACATTAAAATATGTTCAAATTTTGATATTATCAAAAACAAACAGTAAAAATATCATCTAGATCACGAAAATATTGCAATTAATTAATAATCAATGTTGAAAAATGGTTGCGTAAAATCATGTGACAATTTCGAGTTCCCTACCTATCAAGGGCTCTTAAAGAATATTTACTCGAATTATTAAGTATCCGGTACTTTTACCGAATATCCAATAATAATAATAATAATAATAATAAACACTTTATTGTCAAATATACAAATATTTTACAAAAGGCGTACATATTGCCTTGAGGCAATGTCTTCCAGTAAACCTACACATATTATTAATGGTATTGACAATTTTTTTTACATTGTATAATTCGCTGGCGGGCCGCGGTTTGTGCATCGCTGGTCTACTCCTTTCATAATTTGTCAGTACTCCTTCTTTATTCTCCTATGGTTTACAATAAATTATGACTTACCTAGTGGCAGGTGACCAAATACTAAAAACTGTCCACTTTACATGTGTCGTTATGTGCATTACGTCTGGTGTTTAGGTCGGGATCCGAGACCAGGATCTTGTATAAGATTACAACTAGTATTAGTACGAATAGACTTGATAGTAGTATTCGCACTATACAGACATACACAAGACGCGATATAAATAATAATCAACAGATGATGATAATAATATTATGTACCCAGATAGGTACCTACTTAATTCATAATATAAACATTTGTATGCGCCGTTTAACAAATTACAACACATTATCATTACACCTGAAACTATACAACACTATGTGGAATACACTCTGTACTGTCAAAAACATATTATATTCACACCATCACGGAATCTCCTATAAATATGGAAACCACAGTATGTTGTACTCCCTAAATAATGAGTTAGTTGGAAGATATCGCGCTTCTGCGATAACTCGCCCGTTGCCCCAAATTTTCTTGTTCAGTAAAAATGTTGTAATATTTTTATTCTACTGCATTTGTGCAATAAAGATTTTCATTATTATTATTAACTATCAAAAGATGATATTTAGTTCAAATATTAAATGAAATGTCTCATTTCTGATGTTTTCTAGGCTTTAGATAGAACCTACTGAGAAAAGATTTGGTCAACATAAACCATTTCAAATTTTTATTTGACGAGCTCTTATAATTGGGTTAGTTGGAAGAAATCGCGCCTCTGCGATAAACTCGCCCTCTGTATATTTATTGTATGATTGTCTTTGTTTTAAATGTATTTTTGTGTGAATTTGCTTGTAATCAATGTACAGTAAAGAATAAATAAATAAATAATATTTTAATAGCCAAATGGGTATTGAGTATTGTATAATATGTTAAATTAATCCCTTTCTTTTCTATGGATAATGCCGTATAAGGAATAGTTTTAGACACAAGTCAGAACAAAGATGATATCTGTTGGTTAGTGAGGTATTAAAATTTTAGGAACTTTTTCAGATAGTATGAATGTATCTAAACGTCGATTTTTCTGGATTATTTTTATGTACCTAGTTGTGTAACCTGGAGAAAAAGAATCCGGTAGAATTTTGAGGATTTTTTTAGCACTTATTCATATAAAAGAATATTCTATGCATTTCTCGTATGCGTTCGACGTAGTAGGTATAATTCATTTTTTATGTTTGACTGATTTTAAGTTTCGTCTGGTGTTATTTTGTGCTGAAGAGTTGTATGAGAAAAATGTAAATAATTAATACTGTGCTTATGCAATCGATCTAATTTTGACGGATTATTATTTTTCAGATGAAAATTTATACAATGAGATGTATATCAGTAAAAAACAAATCATAAATTATATTCTAATACGTTCATCTCATCTGAAATTTTAACGAATTTGAAAGCCTATGAACAGGCGGTCAATGGTTCTTAGTTCAAGATAATGTTTTATTGGAGCACATTTTTCTGTAATGCTTGTTTGGTGAATGTGAATAGAATCTAATAAATATATTTACAAACAAACTCAAATATTATTTATGCAACAATTATAAATTCAATCGGCTAAAATGAAACTCGTGCTATTGGGACGAATAAAATAAAATGTTAAATATTAAGTATGTACTCGTATTATGTAAGTACAAATATTTATTGCTAATTAAATCGTTGACATTATTATGACTTTTAGACATCTTTTTATGAAATTTATAATTCCAAGAATTACCGTTTAGCCGTGGTCTTGAATCTTGGATGAGAATTATGGGTCTGAACACTTTACATTATGGATGCGACAATTTGTAGAGCACCGTTTACTCATAACTCATAAAGGACGCCATATTGTGTCTCGATTGTCCAAAATTCCCGGCAAAAAGGTGTATCTTTAGCTTCTTTCTGAAGCCCTCTCTATTCTTGAACTTGTTCCAGCATCTGGGACCACCATTTAAACGTTATGTCTTTAAGCGCCGTCCTACGAGATCAAGATGACTCAATAAGTCTTCACCCTGTGCTAAGCAAAGCATGAGCCGTCTTTCACTTATAGATAAATTATAGCATATAAATGCTACAATGATATCATACATTTATAAGGGTGATGATATTGTAACAATACTAAATTGTATCGAGTTCGTTAGTAGCCTGGAGGTAGAGTATCGGCTTCATGCACAAGAAATGCGCGGTTTGATCCCAATGCCGGCACGATACAAGCTTATAGCTCACTGTGAAAGATGTATAAGGTTGTATTTGGGTTTTAACCATAAACCCAGATATATTTTTTAAAAAAAGTATCGAATATAAAAAGTATAGTTAGTAAAGCATGGTGGATAAGTTCTGCAATACTGACATTAAGAAAAGACATTAGTAAAACAAGTAATGATGATCCTAATTACTATACTATCTTGACAATTATTGATTATTTTGCTAATGGGTTTTTTTTCTTTCGGCATGTGGGATATTGAAGAATATAGTCAAGATATTTCACACACTGGAATTATTTTGGCCGGGCAGCCCTTCAGCCTGTTGACTATGACGTCTCCATTGTGAACAAGATTAAATCACACCGCTTACTCCTATAATCTTATAATGTTAAATATTTTTACAGCGAAATAATTCTGACACATTTTCTCTTTAATGCTTCTTTCAGAAACACACGGTGAAAATCCAGCTGTCATTTACTAAATTAAATATCATCTTTTGATTGGTAACATCTTTATTTCATGAATATTTTAACGATGTGTCTTATTAGAATTCCCTTAGACAGGTTGGCAATAAAAATAAATTGAATGAGACCATTGTTGTCTTTACAACAACATAAGTAATAACGATAACATTATGATCCTTTGATAAAAACAATATTATTATTTATAGCAAGGAAACAATTAAATTAATTCGCAATGTTAAATACATCACGACTATTAAAATAAGTTGAAAATACATAAAACACGAGTACATATTTTATTGTGTAGGGTTTATAATATAAAAAAAAACAGGTACTTATCGGTAGGTGTTTAATATAAGGTGATGAAGTATATGATACCCAGTGGCGGGACAAGACTTTTTATAGTGGGCATGCTTTCGTTACGAGAATTATAATTATTTGAATCTTTGGTAGAAAAATATAACTACAGACACACTTAATTTGGGGGGTTGGCCTGGCCAAATTAATGTATGATGTTTTTTTTGTGTCTATTTTGTCAACTTTCTATTTGTGTCTCTGATTAATAAATAAATAAATAAGAAAATATTAAACTTTTCAAATTTCCTCTCCACGTTGGTATAAGAATTTCACATATTTCGCGATCATATCGTTTTTGTATTGGAATTTGATTATTTTGCAGTAGTAAAAGGATAATTTTTAAAATGAAACACGATATTTAGTTATTCCACTATTGACTTTATTTATTTTTGCGAGCCGGCTTTCAAGAGCTTCCGCTCTCATCGTCAGGCAAAAGTAAAGTTTTTATTTTTTTACTTTACTTTTGCCTGACGATGAGAGCGGAAGCTCTTGAAAGCCGGCTCGCAAAAATAAATAAAGTCAATAGTGGAATAACTAAATATCGTGTTTAATTTTAAAAATTATTAATATGAACTTCCACCAAGAACCGTCGGTCGATAAATTAAACTTTATGTAGTAAAAGGACGTCATTGTGGGCATGCTGTGCTTTTTTGCATGTATGGAAGGCACGCCACTGATGATACCCATCCTGATTGTGTTTTTATTGCTATGAAGAGAATCAATAAGTGTATTGCGAAGTTAAAATGAAACAAAATATAATAATTCCATTGGTGGTTTTTTGATTTGTAACCCGGTTTTCGAAAGCTTCTGTTCTCACTGTCAGGCAAATATAAAATGTAGCATTATTATGTAATGAATATATGGTTATTATAAATAATGAAAGCTGTGGAGCACCAGGCAAAGAATATTGGCCTCTCACTCTTGTCAGTGAGTTTTCGAAGTGTTCGAAAAAATTAAGACATTTTACATCTGAAATCCAGCGATGAGATTTGCCACCCATCCTGAATGTCTTAATTTTATTGTTGGCACAGAGAGGACGGCTTGTTAGTTTATTACATGCAGCTGGTCCGCTGGCTACCTCTTTTGTGGGATATGACGTGATCGTGTAGTAGTATTAAAAATTAATATATTAAGGCGGTTTTGACCGGCCTGCCCATTGAGCCCGCCCGTGAGGTCAATGTTGGTTTCAATATACTGATAAATACGACTACTGCGAATTCTGGGTGCCTCTTTTCAATGTACACTGATTTCAAGCAAATGTACATGATTTTTTTATGAATTTAATAATAATCTATAAACAGAAAACAAGCTTGTCTCAAAGGCGTCTTTTTTCAACCAACCTAACCCTATAATAACAGTGTACCTTTTTTCTTCATTTCTAAATATATTCATGAAACTAATGGTCATGAAATACTTTATTCATTTATTTGGCGGTAACGTTGTGGTAGTTTCTAAGCTTTTATATAAATTTTCGAAGTCAAAAACTTTACGTACACCATTAAAATAAATTCAAATATTGCGTCCCTATTCCTGTCGAAACATTGGTCACACATAGAATAATTTTTTAGTGTCGTTAGTAAAGTTTTTGACTCCAAACATTCGCAATAAAATACTTTCATTAAGGAATCAGATCGCTAAGAAATGCGTGCAACACCCAAAAAAACTTTCTTGGAAATTATACTTACGTCAATTGAGTAATTAACATTTTTAGCAAACCTTTATTGATTAACGAATTCGTCCTCGTACAAATCTAATAATTGTACTTGCATAGGTTCTTAGTATAATCGTATACAAAAGGATTTCGCAACAATGTATTAATCAATATACCTAATTAGGTATTAAAGTATCTACCAATATTCACTTACGTAAATAATAGGTATATTGAATATGAACAAATAAACAAGTTATGAGCAATAGCAATAAAAAAACATTCAGGTATAACGTTACCACTATTAACGGTGTCTGCAGGCTATAAGTGGGATAGTCAGCGGACTAACTACAGTCATGTAAATAATATACAAGTCACCCTTTCCATGCTAATAAAAATTTAAGGCATTCAGGATGGTCGGCATACCTCATCGTTGGATTGAAAATGTAAAATGTCTCATATGAGATATTTTACGAAAACTGCCTTTTACAGGACTCTCAAAAACTTACAGAAAAAAGTGGGATACGTATGCTTTGTCGGGGACTTTACGAAACAATATAGTCAAAAAATAAAAATCAATCATTTTAGGGTTCATACATATTTTTGTACGATCTTCTTTTTGTCCAAAAATCTTAATTTATATGATCGGTTCTGAGCCCGGAGTCAAAACACATTTTAGCGTTACGTTTTTGTTTCTTTTTCGTTTGAATATAGACGACGTTGCGAGAAAGTGTCAATTTCGCAGTATTAAAGTTACGAAAATTGATACTTTCTCGCAACGTCGTCTATATTCGAATGAAAATGAAACGAAAACGTAGCGCTAAAATGTGTTTTGACTACGGGCCCTGGTCAATTTATATCAATTCTTTTATTACACAAACGCAGGTCGCAAACTATATGTATGTGTATCACCTGCGTTTTCCATTTTTTTCTAGAGCGGCCTTTAAATTGAATATAAAGGGCAAATTTATTCAAAATGTATTTAAAATAATAAAAAAAATAGTTTAAAAGCATACTTACATACTAAACATATTTCAGACGAAGATAGGTTGTTTGTGAATTTGAGTTATTAAATGCAGTCTTATAAAAATACAACCGAGTGTCTGTACTCATAACAAATTATGTTTACAGATTTTCAAAGTCTTTAATAAAATTTCAACCTTCTGAGGGTATTCTATCACTTAAACATTTTTTCGTTTTGCCTGTGACATAAGCTTATGTTACGTAGAACCAGTAGCACTTTACCATACGCAACAGTAGTAGTAGTACAAAAATGATTTAAAAATATTTGCCTAATTAATTATGTGTTTGGAGGATTGTTACACCGTTTTATCTCCCAAATCTCAAAGACAAGCTCTGAATAGTAATTTTCATCCGTTTAGAGTTCACCACTGGATCCTTGGACGTGTTATATTGATCATGTTTGTATGCAAGAAGCATTTGTTTATAATGATGGTGAGATCTTTTATCTACAGGGTTTCGATCAATTGTTCGAAACTACTCGCTTTATTTTTAGTTCATTCAATGTTTCGTACGTCATTCCTTTTTTACTTCTAAGAATGAAATACGAGATCTATTTATGAGATGGATATTAATAAGAATAGTTATTATATCTAAGAAACAACAAATATGTCTAATTTACATCCTAAAACACATTAAGTTCTTCTTATTTTAGTGTTTTGTTTCAACTTTTGAAAATTTTAATTACGATAGCTTTCATCTTTTCTGTATTTTTGTGGTATGTAATTTTTCACGATTGTTTTTAGACGAGTGGATGGTGTTCAAAATAGCAAAGAATATATTATTCTTAAGAATATTAATCAACATAGGCCACATTCGCACAATTAACAGACTGCATATTCCCTTCAGCAGAAAACATGAAAAGTGTTCCAATGCTTACGAATCGGCTCAGGCTGTTGTAGGTTTTTCATATTGGTTTGTTTTATAAATTGTTGGAACTGGTGAATATACCATGGACAAAATGCTCTTAAGCCAGTCTAAGCCGATTCGCGATCATCAAAACACCTTTCCTGTCTCTTACTAAAGGGAGTTTGCACAATCTGTTGATTATGCGGATGAGGTATCTGTTGAGTAATATTCTTAATATCTTCACTCACGCAGGTATAAAAATCCAGTTAAATGCGAAAACTATGTCTTTATTTTGCTACAAATTACAACTTCTAAATTTAGAAAGTAATACAACAAACAATTAGGCATACTAACCTTGTTGAGTAGCTTTTTTAATTTCGTTATATAGAGCAATCCAACGACACTTGTTATGAAAAAAAAATTAGACCCTAAATGCAATTGGAAAGTTTGCAAGTCTGCAATTAAAGTATGATGATAATGTCGTAAAAATGATTTATACACCGAGTCAATTGTAATGAAATTCTTTAATTTGTTATTTCATGAATATTCGACACAATCGGATATCGGAGACTGGAATTACTTACTAAGAAGTGTAGATATTAATCATATATTCTTAAAATTTAACCAATCAAGATCAATTATTATCAATCATTTTTTCCAGATTTGATTTTATTGGAATAATTAATCTAAAGTGGTTTAATAATCAAAAATATTAATAAAATTGGTTTGATCTAAATTTTTCCTTAACCCTAACATTTCCAGATGGTAATAACATTATCAACCAAATCTACTTATGACTGGAATAATTACACTAAAATAAATACATTATCATCTACATAGATAGTACATAAAGCTTCTAAATTCGAGGAATAAAGTGTCGTTTTATTTTACATTTAACAACATAAAGACAATTTATAATCTTCGCCAATTTAAATTAATATTATATTATTTCTATCACACATTATTTTGCGCATTTGTTTTGCATACAATATACATTTTAAAATATAAAAAATCTAATTTAGACATTGTACGAATTAGACATATTATTTTATATCGTCGATTTGACAAATAATACACTTAAAATATTATTTTAAAAACGATGTGTATTTTATAATAGGTAATTATTTAATTCCGTTCACATAAGATAACTCATTATTTATTATTTTTATTGAAGCGGGAATCTATATTACGACTTCCTTATTCGACGCCTTGTGGTCTAGACAAAATTCACATTTTTTTATTTACATTTAATATATGGCACGGATGGGACGACTCTGTATTTTTATTTCATAAGATTGATCCGCTGGTAGCCCCAATTGTGTAGGATATATCGTGATGGCATTTATTGTATTAAAATTATACAGTTGTAGGAAAAAATCAAGTTTAAAACAGTGAAAAAAAAAACAGTAAAAATCCTTATCAACTTGTGACAAACAATTTAAAATATCAAATTTAATAGAAAACCTATAAATATACCTGCTATTGAAGAAAAAACTAAATTTACCATTATAATGAGGAAATGTACATGAATTAATTTTAAAAATAAAATCAAATAATTGTATAATATATTTTATTTACATATTTATATATTGATTACAAGCGATTTTATACAGAAAAACATTTAAATAAATACAATTAATATACAGAGAGTGAGTTTATTAAGGGGTTGGGTTTGTCTTTCAAATAACCAATATGACTAAGATGAATGATACTCGCAGACGAGATCATCCCAGAATTGAATGACAGGATGGTGTAAACCAGATCCTTCTGGAGAATCATAGATTATGTATAGCATATATAGAATAAGAAAATTAAGGTAGCGTAAAATGTATGCAAGTACCTATATGTGTATGTGACGCTCTACATACTACACTATACCGTCAGTGGACTTACTGAGGAGTAGTGATGTGAGAAGAGAAAATTCTCTCCATAATTTTTCTTAGTGGTATTATGACCCAGTACACTTTGCAGCCAAACTCAAAATTGATCCAATAATTAATTTGTGGGGCTGATTAAGGCCCAAATCAGAGGTTATCAACACTTTTTTTCCATGTACGTACTTGCAATTTTTTTTTTTACTTAAATATGGGCATGTGGGGTGTCAAACATCAAGATTTTTCATCAGTTATTAGCACTTTTTTCTATGTAGGTACCTAATATTTTTTTGTTTCCGTAATTAATTGTAGCCATATTGGTGATAAATTGTCTAAACATTTGTACATTGTTATTGATTGATTGAATAAAATATTTATTATTATTATACTGTTAAATAAAAAATTTAAAAAATTCTCCGAAAATTATCTACTTCGAGAAATTTACCGAGAAATTTCTCGGTAAATTTCTCCATAAATTATTTCTTGAGAATTCCACAACACTAGTCAGGGCTTCAGAAAGAAGCTGAAGACACGCCTTTTTATCGGGTGCTTTGTACAATAGACGCACGTTATGGGGTCATGTTATGAGTAAACAGCGCTCCACAATTTGTCAAATATATATTTAGATTTTAATTTTTCGAATGTTTCGTGATTAACACTGCGGAATTCCATATTTATTATTAATTTAAAATAAAAGAATCATCTCCATTCAATCATCTCCACTCTTGTCTATGCTTCTTTATTCTCCACCCCTGCCTCCACCCACCACTCCTTCACCTTCACCACAACATTGACTGTCTTTGAAAATAATTTATGTTTAGTATTGTTACTGATGATGGAACAAGTAGTTCCGAAAACGTTTTAATTGATTAAAGTTATTCTAGTGGAAAGTACAAAGTTTCTTTTATTTTAAATTAATTATTTAGATTTTAATTGAAATTATTACCAATAAAAAAATGGTTTATTTACTTTTAAACTTTTGGTGCTTTTTTATTGTTCAACTCTAATTAATTATTTATCGATGGATTAACTGATTGCAAATTTAAATGTTTATATTGCAATGTATTCATTACATAAGTATTTGTACAAGGCATACACTACATAAATATCTAATTAACACAACAATATAATAATATGTATTAATTAATAGTCTACGTGTGGTTGTGGAAGATATTATTGTAAACATAAATAAATAATAAATGCTCACTTGTAAAGTCATTTGTTAGGCAAATCTTGTAGTTTGCACAATAGTCAAATCAAATCCTTTGCAAATTCTGAGAAGAATAATTATCATACAACCGGATTTTCCTTGTTGATTGTAAACAGTAAACAACAATAATTATTATATTTACAATCAATTATATTATTTTCATAGGCTTAATGGTAACGAAGTGAAATTTCAAACAAGTTTCTGACGTTTAAAACTTGGCGTTTTTTGGGTCAATGTATGTTTCATATTCGTGTTGATTTAATTTTAACTTATTGAGATGTTTACCTTAAATTAATGTAAATATATATTTTTCTATTGAACCGTGGAGTACCGGTAAAGAAGTGTTTACCCAATATTTTCTGTAAGTTTTCAAAGTCTTGTAAAAGTAAGGTATTCGAAAAAAGTGTTTTTACACCTTAAATAGCGAAAAAAGAAACACCAAGACAATGAGCGCCCTTGAGATGGTTTTTTTTTCACAAAACGGTGCTTTACAAATCATCCAAATAATAATAATAATAAATAATGACAAAATAATTAGAACAAACATATTTCTACTACCACTATCTCAGCACGGCATATCCCACAAGTGAGGTAACCGGCAGACCAACAACATGCAATAAACATGCAAGCTGTCCCCTCCGTCCCAACAAAAAATATACATTCATGATAGGTGGCAAACCTTATCGCTGAATTTAAGGTGTAAAATGTCTTTATTTTTCAAACAAATGCCTTTTACAAAACACTCTAAAACTTACGGAAAAGGGTGAGAGACCAAAGCTTTGTTGAGTACTCATCTAAATTGTTGATTTAATAATCAACGGGTATTTTGGTCCAATAAATTAAAGCCACGATTGGATTATCACAAAATTTATTATTTGGAAGGAACAAGCACACAGTAGAGATTACAACATTTTTAGCGGATATGACCAAAGAGAAAGAAACTAATATGGCCGCCCCTTTTATACCTTTTTAGACGCGAGTGTTGCCCGACTGAGAAACCAGTGTTGACAGCACCCACGTCTATGGTAAATTATTAAATTTAACATAAATAAATAAATATGTAAAAAAATTAAATGCTATATTTATTAATTCCATGTATAATACTACGCTAGTTTGAGATTAGACTTCATAAAAATTGAGATTAGACTTCATAAAAATACAAACACAAGTTATGTAAGCGCATAGTCTTATAAAGAAACATACGGGTTTGAAAACCATGCGTTGATCTTTAATCAGCATTGTTTCCTGAAATTTAATAAGAAAGTTTCATGACAATTTATTTTATAAATATTTGAAGATTGGTGTTTACAGCTTTGCAGCTGCGTATGTGATGAGTACGCATCCTACGTTTCGTCCCGTTTGCTGAGGTCATCTTCAGAGATTTCTAATTTTCTATGTGAAGTACATATAGGTGTGCAATGTAGGTATTTACTTACAAGTGGGAAAGATGTGCTTATGTGCTCACTTATGGGTTCGAAACATCTGCTCTGACAAAAAGAATTATCAATAAACTTCAAGTTACACAAAGAGCAATGGAGAGGAGGATGTTAAACATCTCACTCAGGGACCGAAAAACAAATGTTTGGATACGGGAAAAGACCAGGGTGACAGATGTGGCTCAAAGAATTGCAGAACTAAAGTGGAACTGGGCAGGTCATGTGGCACGTATGTCTGATAATAGATGGACGAAGAAGGTGCTAGATTGGAGGCCTAGAACAGGACGCAGAAGCGTGGGCAGGCCTCAGACAAGATGGTCCGACGATATTAAGAGAGTGGCGGGCCTGCACTGGAAGAGAGTAGCGTCCAACAGAGATTTATGGAAGTCCAAGAGGGAGGCCTTTGTTCAATACTGGACACAAGAAGAAGGCTGAGGTAAGGTTAGGTAAGGTAAGGGAAAGATGTATTGGTAAGATATATTATTGGTGAGTATTTCCACATTCAGACTCTGTCTGGTGGGATCTCTTGATAATGTTTCGTAAGTAGGTATATATATTAGGCATTTTTGTTATTTTACTGTAAGTGTATTTTCGTTTTTTTTTACATATTTTTTGTTGTATTTGTAATATAGAACAACAGACCGAGAGATGAATTAATAAATTTAAAAAAAATGAATAATAATTTGAAATAAACACAAATATATTCCAGACACCTTCATTGTTAGCTATAATATTTGTGTTGTGAAGGTGTAGTAAGTCGTAGTCAGTAGGTGGAATCAAACCCGGGTCTCTCGACTGAAAGTTCGAGACTTTGTCATCAGACTATTGACCACCTCATATTATTACCTATATTATATTCTTTCCCGTGCGGGGTGATGAAATTTATAGATATTATATATATAATGAGTTACAATCCATTGGATTGGTCTGCAACGAGTTTTGACTTATTTCTCCACTCCTCCCTATTCTCAGCCAGTCTCTTCAACTCCATATATGAGCCACAGCTCATGTCCCTCTTCAGTTGGTCCATATAGGCGTCTCTCGGTCGACCTCTGCCATTTGTGCCTTCGGTCCTGCCCTCTGCGATTGCGATGAGCAGTCCTGGGTGCCTGATGTTGTGGCCAATCCAATTAGCTCGTTGTTGGCAGATTCTTTTGAGGAGTTGCCTTTTTTCGCCAACCCTGGTTAACACTTCTTCGTTTTCGACGTGTTCCGACCAATGAATCTTCAGCATGCGTCTATAACACCACATTTCAAATGCCGCTAACCGTCCGCTTTCCCTCTTACTGATGGTCCACGTCTCGCATCCATATAGCAGAATGCTCCACACAAAGGCTTTAGTGAGATTCTTCCTCACGCTTAGATCAATATTAGGGGATTCTAATATTTTGGATTTTTTGTTAAAGGCAATTCGTGCCTGGTTTATTCTGCTCACAATTTCTGATTTGGAGCGTCCGTCCTGGTTTATTCTGCTGCCCAAGTACACGAATTCTCTTACTTGTTTGATGCTCACTCCATTTATGGCAATGTTCGCAGTCGCTTCCTCCCTTCCAACGACCATACATTTTGTTTTATCTTTATTTATTTTCATGTTGTACTTTGACAACAGTATACTTTCCATTTTTCCTAAGGCTTCGTTCAGCTCCATCTCGGAGTCTGCGAGCAGTGCTATGTCGTCAGCATATCTAATCATGTCAACCTTTTTCCCATTTATTTTTACTCCTGTCCAATTCTTCATTTCTTCTCTGAGTTCATCAATAGCTTGCTGTATATAGCAGTTAAAGAGTGCTGGCGACATTGAGCATCCCTGTCTTACACCTTGTTCTACTCTCGCTTCTGCGCAGCTCTCTCCGCTTTTAATTACAGCCATTTCATTCTTGTATAGGCTCCAGATTGCTCTTCTGTCCTTATAGCTCATTCCTATCTGGTTTAGAGTCTTAAAAAGTTGTTCCCATTCTACTTTATCGAATGCTTTTTCTAGGTCGATGAATGCTACATACGTGTTTCTATTCACTGTTATTCTCTTTTCAAGAACAAGTCTTAGACTCAGAATTGCATCTCTTGTACCTGTCTCTTTGCGGAATCCAAATTGATCTTCTGAAAGTGTTTCGTTTATTTTATTTTCCGCCCTTTTCATTATAATGTTGGTGAGTATCTTAGAAGCGTGTGATATCATGCTTAATGTTCTGTGTTGTTCGCACTTTGTCGATATAGATATTAAGAAAAGGATATATGCAAGGAGTATCAAAACTGTATGAATGAACGAAATTGTATAAATGTTGAAGAAGTGAAAGAAGTATGTGAGGACAGATCTATATGGCATTCCGTTCTCTCAGCCTACCCCACTTGGAATAAGGCGTGAGGGAATAGGATCAAAACTTAAATTATTAATCTGGGATTAGTAACAGCACAATAAAAGCTACTTTCATTCCAGAGTTTTTGTATTTTCTACAGTTGAACTTCTGGGAATAATCGTGCCGTATGAAAGTTCTCAATATAAATAAAACATTTTGTTAATTCAGTTGACACTTAGTACCTAATGTTGTTTTTACTCGATTTAATATTTTAGTGCCATGAATGGTTTCTACTTGATTCTTGGTATAAGATCTACTATCACAATTTACAATGAATACGCATTTATTCGTTATAAGAATACAATTATTATTAAATAAAAAAATGTATGTTTAATCTAACTGATTTCAATTCATCAACTGATTGATTATGCTGAAACAGGTAGTTATATCTCAAAATTAAACATTCGAAAAATTCTCAGATTAATATCATTGAATATAAATTGAAAAAAATCTTTTGAGGATGGCATTGTTGGTGATATTATTGAACATGTAGAATGAATGCCTTGTCACCCATTCTTAATGTCTTACTTTTTTGCTGCCATGGAGAGAACAATTTGCATGTTTGTTACATGCGGATGGTCTGCTGCTACCCTACTTGTGAGATTTGCCGTGATGGTATTGTAGTAGAAGAAGAAAGAATAAATGAAAACAGAGTGACAAAATAATACACGTGGCTGAGCGAAAGGGTACTGCCGGCCAAGGATTAAATGCTTAGACCATGTAGACCAGCCCTTAAAAGATGGAAACGCGGTGAGTACAATAAACAGGAAAGCATGTCTGGATGTGATGGAAGCAAGAAGCGTGTGCGAGGACAGGAGGAAATAGGGCTCGATCCTTACTGCCTATCCTGCGAGAGTTATTGGATGATGGTAGATATATGCGTATTTATGTAACTGGTAGTAGACCAAACTTCTGATTTCCAGAATGTCTAGAGCTCATTGTATCGATGCTTTCAGAATGACGGATAAACAGTTCATGCACTAAGTATATTACCGTATGCAATTAGAATGTAAATTAAAATATTTACAAGTTATAAATATATGTCGGTCATGATCTACATTGATAATGAAATAAATAAATAAATAATAAATAAAAAGTATATTTTCGGTAGCTGTCAGTTGTTGGACAGTACAATATATTTGACTAATTAATATTTCATTCTCATATAGACACACGGCGGCGTGCCCTGTCACACAAATCATTGAAAGAAAAATAATAATATATATTATTTATAAGTACACTGAGACCTCTAATATCTTCTTTATCTATTTAAATCATCACGACAACTCTCACAAATGAGGTAGCCGGTATTCTTGCAAAGTGAAATCAATGTAACTAAAAATCATCTTTTTCATAACGAAAATGTATAAAGCATGTCTCTTGAAGTATGTTCACAAGGGGTGAATATCGCCACGTATTCAAAATATTACTTTGCATGTTTATTATATGCATCTGGTCTGCTGGCTACCCCACTTGTGGGATATGCCGTAATGGTATGGTAGTAGTAGTAGTAGTAGATCCAAAATATTGACAGCCGTTTGTACCGCTTGAACAGATTTTCAGTAAATTTGAAACGATAATCAGTAATAATTTTTAAAATGAAACACAATATATAGTTATTCCACTATTGACTTTATTTATTTTTGCGAGCCGGTTTTCAAGAGCTTCCGCTCTCATCGCCAGGCAAAAGTAAAGTAAAGCTTCATTAAAAGTAAATATAATCAGTAAAAACTACATCGCTTCAAATCGAGCACTTTTCACCTTTTGTTTACTCAGCCATATTTCTCCCTACACTTGAATCTATTGGGGTGGACTGTATGAACACCTTTAATTTTTATGGGCGTTCAACAGATTTTGTTTTTTATGCAATCGTCCGGCATTCATGTCGTTTCGTATGAACGCCACACCACCTAAATATAAAACTTTGTTAAATATCTTATAAGAGATACTTTACAAACATTTAGCTTTTCTACGCCAAGAGAAATCTTGACAGCAACTAAATTCCCATGATTTGCAAAGTTTGGAAAATGCGGAGGTATTAAACCCAAGATTAAAGACCATATTGTTGATTAGGTATTATGGTCCCTTGCGGTGGCTTTTTTAAAAAATGCCGCATTTTGAAATAAATTTCTACATTATTATTATAACTACATAGTTATAACAGATTGCAGCCCAAGGATTAATAAGACAAATATCGAGGTTTCACTGTCCTCACATACCGTATTGATGGCGATAGATCAAATCAGAAGTGAATTATATTTGCCTTGTACATCGCGAGGACATCTTTCTTTAATAATTCAAGTATTAGGGGACAATGCATGTAGGTTTATGCAAGGATTGATAGGTAAGGACGTATCGTAGATAATATTATATTACGTTCATCCTCAGCCTGTCTCCATCCACTACTTGATTGAAATTTCTTCATTTACTTCTTTCATCCACTAACGTCTTCTACCTGGATCCCACTACTTTCTACATATTGCTTTATCGTTTTACTTCTCCTTCCCATCATTCTTAATTAAATGATAAACGAATATAATATTAAAAATTCCCATTTACTTGCAATTAAAGCATAATTTAATAAAGATATTTCATCGAAAAGTGCACATTCGATCGATAGATTTCTTAAGTTATCCATAATAAAGGGACAAAAAAAGATGAAAAGTGACCAGTGAGCGGTGAATTCCGATCCATTATCAGCAATAGAAAATAGCAAAAATGATGATACACAATATTATTATGGTATAGATGCTTATATACGCTACCGAAACTTAGACGTGGTTGAAAAAGTACGAAAGTGGAATAAATGCTGAGGAGATGCAATCGCTGAAAAGAATGGTTGATAAAACGTTACGAGATATAGTGAGAAATGAGGATATCAGGAGAATGATCGGATACAAAATGAGTGTTGTGAATAGAATACGTGAAAATTAGTTGCGATCGTTTGGAGCTGTGGAGCGAATGGATGAAGAAGAGGGTATATTTTTCTAAAAAAATGCGGCGTAAGAAAACGTGGACATTTGAGAACTACGTGGATTGACCCCGCACATCGAATGCTGGACGTACGAAACGGACGGACGAAAAATGGACGTACGCATATTAACTAAGAGAAACCGGCGTGCGTATGTGTGAAAAATTTAATGAATGAGGAGGAAGCGAAAAAAGTATGCAAGAATAGAACAATATGGAGTTCCGTTCTTTCTGAGGCTATAGATAGATCCATAACAAATGTCACATAATACCAAAAGCGTCTAAATCTGGATTAAATATATAATAATATTATTCTAATTAGTTTATCCTATGTTAAGAATATTCTCAAAATTAATACAGATTTTAAAGAATTTAGTTTTGTTCAAGTGTAGGTAAATAAAACATTGGCATTATAATTTTATTGTTTCACTTTATGTATTATGTCAAATACAATAATTACAATGCAGATATTCTCTTCAATAAGTTTACAGTTAAATACTGTAATTATTATAAATTATTCATTCATCACAAGAAATTAGGTGCAGTTTGATAACAATATGTAATTATTCAATTTTGCGACCAACCTACGTCATGATAATCAAATAAATGATATTGTTTATTAATAAAATCAAAACATTGTATTGTTTAAATTTCTTTGATGTGGTTAAACATTACGCTGATTGTTGGTTATATATTTACTTGCACTAAGTATTGTTTCATTTAAACATTATTATGTTAAATCAATGGTCTATACATACATAAGACACGTATTACTGATTACTATGTACAGTTGTACATTACTATATAGTATAGTAAAGAAGGTATTATTTTAAGTACATATTATTGTTGTATGCAGAGTTTTGCTGCAGCTGTTGAGACTCATCCATCATTGTCAGATACAACAGACATCTTGGGGCCACTGCACGCCATGATGGAAGATAAACTCAGGGACATTTTTTGTACTCCAATATTAAATTAAAAGGAAAATAGAAATATTATTTGTAATAAATGAGTTCACCATGAACCTAGTTATTTTTCTATAAAATGATTAGGTTTTCTTTTTCTTCAACAATATTTTTACTGCAAGATTTATACACCTATTCTATACTCTACTATTCATCTCTTTCAAGGGTTGCTTTTGCCCACTTCCTACTGCTTAGAAAAGTACTCTTTACTTTTTGAAGTCAAGATATTTATTCTGTTTAATATAATTTTCGAGTGTCCTATTAAAGTCAGTCAGGCAGTCATTCGAAAAAATTAAGATATTTTACATCTTAAAATTCAGCAATGAGATTTTTAACTCATTTAGTAAGGTACGCATTTACAAAACCGCAAAATACGCATTTACGAAACGCGAGCAGACACTAACAGAACAAAAAATCTCTTTCGAACTTCTGAAATGAAGACTCTACGTGCAATCGCGGGAAAAACGCTCAGAGACAGAGTCAGAAACACCGAAATAAGAAAAATCTGCGAAACTGAAGATATCGTTCGGTGGAGCAGAAAGAGAAGACGGTTCTGGAGGGACCATGTGGACCGCATGAGTAGCGAAAGATTAGCCCACATCGCCGCGAACGAGACTCCACTAGGACGAAGATTGCCTGGAAGGCCACCCAAAAGATGGAAGGATAGTTGGTCTTCAGCGTCGCAAGAGGAAACAAATTCCGGCCAAACAGGTCAATGACCTACTGCAAGCAGAAGAAGAAGATTTTTCACTCATCCTAAATGTCTGAATTTTTTGTTAGCACAGAGAGGACTTATTGCATTTTTAATACATGCAGCTGAACTGCTGGCTGCTACCCTACGTGAGGAATATGCCATAATGGTGTAGTAGACAGAATACATATTATGACTAATTCATAGCCACCATAATTTCGCATTATAGGTTATTATTGTTGTTTATATGTTAATTCATAATGTCTTTCTGGGAAAGAAATTTTTATAGATTTTATAATGCTGTAAATAAAATTAAACTGTGCCGTAAACAAGTGTTTTTCATTTCACGAAAGTATTTCATAATCATATCAAAAAATTATTTTCGTTTGCCATCCGATTTCTGCAATGAAGTAGATATCCCACCATTTCTGGTAAAAGTTTAGTTTTTCTATAGCAAACTATTATAGGGAGAGATTTTCGGGTACATTATACTCTCTAAAACTAAAGTTTAATCTCCCTGACATCTAAAGAATTTCAAGAGTCTCAACACAACAATAATTATTACATCGCCCGAAAGAGCCAGAATATTGATAGTTCGTGAGTAGGTACACACGTAAAGATCTATGCACTCATGTGTACGTGTGTTAAGTATAGATAGTATTTACTTAATTATATCCTTATCATTTTATTATTATTCACTTCTTTCACTTGCTGCAATCCATTCACGATCACCTCATGAGATTTATTCCCATCTCATAGATCATCCTGTCAGTATTATACACACCGCTCTACAAGGATGACCAATAGCAATATTGTGCAACTGTATATTTCTGTGAATTGTGAATTCTCTTCTTTGCCTTTTTTGTCTTTCTCTCGTCTATTCATCAAGATTTATTATTGCCATCTGAATCATGTGTATTAAGTTTTTTATTATTTTTTTTTACTTATTTATTTATTTTTTTATTAAATAAACGGCTAATGCCTTTTACAAACATAAAATATAATAACACAGAACAAAAAAATACACATTTCACATTAAATCCAAATAGGCTAAAACAAACTATGTAAAAAATAACTTAATAGTAAAACAAGACAATACATATTGCCATTTAAAAAAAAAGTATGCACTTAATAATAAAGGTAATAATCTACATATATAAGTATCTAATAATAAAAAGTAATAATAGTAATTTCATGATTAACAAAAATAGACTAAAGATATGTACATGCAGATATCACTATGTATGCATGTATAGAGTAGTAAATTAATGCAAGCGTTGCCAAAAATTATGATTATCAAAAAATAATGTCTTACCTATTCATTCTTATCTATAAATTGATCACAATACAAGCAATTTTATAGAGAAATGCATTCCAATACAGTACATAATCGATATATAGCGAGCGAGTTTATCGCAAAAGCGCAGCTTCTTTTAACTAACCATTAATTTTCCACAAATAACCTCAAGATCTCTTCCAACTAAACCTTTTTCCGATTATGATAAATAATAGACCTAGTACCGTACCTAATACAGAGGTTTTACATACTTACATAACTTCTGAAGTGTGTCCAATTGCGAAACGCTTCGTATTTGGGTCGTATTTTGGTTCCTTCCTTCACTCCTTCTCCATGGTGATCGCCAACGTCGGTGAACCTGATACGGCATTCATAGAAAAATATGGTAAATAGACTGCAGATAGATACAATAATAGGTAACAGAGATTAGATCTTTTTGCTTTTTGATTAGTTATTTGAAACTTCACAAATATTCCTACAGGTTGTTCACAATGAATTTGATATAAAGAAGAAAAGGAAATTGTTCCTGAAGATGGTTTTAGTATCGAGACCAAAAGTTTGAGAGAAAAAATATACCACCGATTCACGCATTATATCTGAAAACATCCATACCACAAATACATCAAAAAGAACCATCAAAAACATTCGACTTACAGGAGGAAAGCTTACGACAAAAACCCATAAACCTTGAAAACAAAAAGAAACTACAAATATCGTCTACACCCTCAAGCCGTATCCCAAGTGGGGTCGACAGAGAGAGATCTATCCTTAAATACTTTTTCGCTTCTTCCTCATTTTTGCAATTTCTCATGCACGCACGTCATTTTCACTTACTCAACTACGGCCATCCTTGAGAAACTGATCCGCGTGGTTCTCGGACTCGCTATTTCATACTTTCTTTTTCAGGTAAATCTAATATCCTCTTTGACTTCTTGTCCATTTGTTCCAAAAATCTGAATCATCTTAACTTATTTACACGCATTCTATCCATAACACTCCTCTTGCATCCGCTCATTTTTCTAATATCCTATTCTACAAATGGCTATATTTTATCTATGGCTCATCCCTTATTAACTGCAGTACGCAGATCCTCCACCTGAATGAATATGTTTGTGATATTAATCAGTCTTTCAACTTCATTCTTAACAAGAAAAATAGTGTAAACAGAATAATATACGACGTGTATTGTACTCGTGGGTAATAATAATGTATTCCTTCTCGTGACGTTAATTTCATGTGATGCAACTAGCGTGCAAGTGAATACATTTTAAACAGTTGTAAATATTAAGATGAATCTAAATCTTTAACATGTGGAAAGATGAATGAGGACAGAAAGACCAAGAAAATATACTTGGCTGAGATAGTTGGTGTTCAAAGACGTGGCCATCCGAGGATCAAATGGGAAGATCTCGAGAATATTATAAACCAAATCCTACACGACGGACTCTTGCTTAGCTGATTGAATAGGAGAGCATGCATAGGGAATCGTATGATAGTGATGGAGCGAAAGTTGTGTATGCAAGGATAGGAGGAAGTGGTGCTCGGTCTTTTCATCTACACCATGAGGTAAGTGGCGTAATGGTAAGGATGGATTATCAACACAGTCGCTGAACAGAAACACGTAACACATCAAACATCTCGTTGTGTTTATCTTTATTATCATGAATATGAAATTTGTAAGTTCCGGGAGTTTTCTCCCGACGAGTTATTAACCTAACGCCTCCATTCATTCACGGAACCGTCTAAATTTGTATTGAAAACTAAAACAAGTGTATTTTTGCTTTAACTCTGTACTTCCGAGAGGAGCATTAAGGGCGATATAATGATGATGATTTTAGACTTCCGCAAAACTTTATTAACCAACAGTTGTTTCAAGAGCTGTCGCTTCATTTTCAGGCCATCCGGCTGATGCTCACTGACGACTAAAGTCGAAGCGTCAAATGCTCATTCGTTTGATTTTTAAATTTCAGTTCAGAAATACATGAAAAAAATGGGCCCCCTTTATTTCAGGCCAATTAAGTAATTTACAGGACAAGCTTAACATTCTGATATTGCTTCTCAAGAAACTTAAAAGTTGAAGTAGATAGGATGTATTTTTTTTTACAAAAGATAAAAGGATTTTAGCTGTCGGTATCGATCTTTTAGATGGTGTCTACGTGCAAACGAAGTCTAGTTTCATGATGGGACATAATCAGTAATCTGTAACCATATCCTGATTACAATAATAAAGATATTATTATATAACGTGTTATTTATTCCGGGAATTATAATATGAGATGTCGTGATGGTAAAGTGATACAAAATCAATACACGTAATATGTAATTCAAACTAATAAAAAGTACATTTTGCGTATGTAGATTACATGATAATATTCACCAATTTATAGTAACAATCAAATTTCAGTGTTGCTATATTTCGGAAAATGTTTTTTCACTATTTCTCCTGCTGGTATAACCTTATAATGCAAAATCTAATCGTAAGAAATGAGAAAGGTTTTCCAACGTTTACGAATTAGCTCTAGGCTGGCTTAAGTGATCACTTTGGGTGTTAACCACGGATAACGTAAACCAATTTTGTCATTCTCACTGTCACTATATACTCGTAAGGTCCACCAATCGAGAAATATTTCATGCAAACTATTGTTGATATCTCATATTTCAGATGGATCTCGAATGGATCTAGATCTCCCGTCTAAATAGCGCAGGAACAACATTCATTCGAGATCTGGGGGCCTATTCTCTAATCTCGATTGATGGATGTCGCAAGCGATGAGATTTTATTACTTTCGACTGATTTCTCAAAAACCCTATTCTTGAAAGTCGTAGACGACAAATGTCACACGATATCATGCGAGAATATGTCGAGTGGTGTTTTACCACTCGAGATGAATGTCACACCAATCGACATGTCAAAAATTGATTAAATTGGCCGCCGTGAGTCACTCAATGGTCGTTTACATTTCGCAAACGGTATAAAATAAAATAAAGTGATGCCGCATTTATAAAGTATTTTAGTTTAAATAAAAATATAACGAAAAGTTTGATATTGATAGTGACTCCTCATATAAAAGCGCCATCTTTGTGGGACACGTGCCTCCCCCATAGACTTTTATACTATAATACCTAGACGTCGTACTAACCCTCAAAAGTGTGTCGAATTGCACGGCACTTTTCGTTAGCTGGTTGGCAAAACATTGGTTTCTGCGGTACGTTTGCTTGACGGTTCCTCGTGTTTCGTTATAAAATCCTCGTTTATACCATATTTTATACTTTTGAATGAATGTTTTTATAATACTAAGGAGTTGTTTAGTGTTTGGTATTAATTATAATCCGATTTTTCTTTTTATTTTAAGTTTGGTGTGGTTTTAAAATTGTATTGACTGTATACAGTAGTTCATAGTTTTAATATTAAGTTAGTAATAGTTGTTTTATTGATATACTTTTTTTTGCTAATCAATGAAATCTTTATCGGACTCTAAATTTATTTTAGTATATTTTAACAGATATAATATAAGGATTCACTTTATACATCTGGCCGAAGGTAGATTTAGAATTGAACAATCGGCTTCAATCAAAACTCCATTTTTGGTCGAACACTAACAATGATTGCATAGTGCTGATAAAATTGTTTTCGTTTTGTGATTTTGTATACTATTTCTGTTCACATGTATTTTCAAATGTTTTGTTATCTGAATGAATGAATAAATAAAAAAATCTTTAATTTGGTATGTACTAGGTATATGAAAACTATTTGTACATTTAAAATAATTTCAATAAAGTATATTTATTACAATTATTTCTTTCTTTAATTATTTCAAAAACCACATTTACTACACAAACATCTTTAATATTGTTTTCTATATTTTTGAAAGCAAGAGGTGATCCAGGAGCCAGGGTTGGATCTAAATTTCATCTCCGTTGAATGACTAAAAATGTTAATCAAACCAATTCTAGTTCACCTGTGGTGATCGAGAATTTATTCTCTGTATATATTTTCATCTATTTATCTCCTATGAAAAAGATAGCCAGTGGATCTACTGTGTAATGAATTCAGAGATCATCCTCTATGTGACATACCTAAAAGTTAATATGTACATATATTTGAGATATTGCATGGCTCAAATAGAAGCTACTACTATTACTATACCATCACGGCATATCCCACAAGTGGGGTAACCAGCGGACCAGCTGCATGTAAGAAACATGAAAGCTGCCCTCTTCGTGCCAATATAAAATCAAGACAATCAGGTTGGGTGGCAAACCTCATCGCTGAATTTAAGATGTACAATGTCTTAATTTTTTCGAACACCTGCCTTTTCACACAGGACACTCGAAAATAGAAGCTCCAAACTCTTATTGTCCTGTAAAGACGTATTATTGTGTTATTAAATAAAGTAAAATAACATTCTACTCTGGGGGTTTTAGTTTGGTAGTTTGAGTACATGAGCCAAACATATCAACAATGTAAGAATCACCTCATATACATTGGAAAAATAAACAAAAACAAAAACCATGTTGGTATTTTTTATATTACTAGACATCTCAATTGCTTTCTTAATCGATTCGTTTTAATTTTTCAACTGTTACGTTTATTTTAGTTAAATAAATGCGAAAATTTTACAGCATACTCCACATTTCCCATACAAATTGCCATAGTTCTTGCCAACCAACTGTGCGAAAGAGACAATCTTTGTTTGCCTCACTTCGCCGCTATGAAAAGTTACCGAGGTACTCTGTCTAGGTATATAGTATTAAAGTCTATGGCCTCCCCACATGAAAGCGCCATCAGCGCCATCTCGTGAAAAAAAGTATAAATAAATGTCATTTTTCGATGACCACATACAAAAACATACAAAAAGTGCGACGTTGCCGGTAGCTTCTCGAATGTCGACCGTTTAAGTCTCGAATGGCGTCAAGAATAGGGTCGTAGACTGCCATTCGACTTTTCGTGCGAGTTTTTCAATCGACATATCTTACAGGTGACATTTATCAATCGAGATTGGAGAATAGGGCCCCTGAAATATGAGATCCCAACAAAATGATTGCTTCTATGGTTACAACGTATGTTATATTTTGTTTGGATAAAAAAAACCTTGACGCAGATAGTTGATATATACTCATTTATATTTCATAAATAATTTAAAAATCTCCTCAAACAGCACTATTATTGGAGGAGATTTATTAATTTTTCTTCAGTTTATTAATTTTTCCTATTTATAATAATTAAGTATGTATCTTTAATTTGCCTTTGAACATACTCTGCGTTTTAGATTCCTTTGCTCTTGCTTTTGCTCTAGAGGTTCTCCATCCCATAGAGATGGGGAGTTCATTGTATAATTCTAGCAGTACTGCATCTGACAATGAAGTTTTTTCTTGTATTATAATTGTGCACACTTTCATTTTTTGTTAATTCTCAAGAGGACTTAATGTATATAATTATTGATTTTAAACATATGTTTGCATTTTTCTATTACTTTTTATAAATAAAAAAAAATCTGTTTTTGTGAATACCGGGTCCAGTGTATTATTGAGAATCTATTTTTACCACCTGCATAAATTTGTAAGCACATAAATAAAATTAAATCATTTGCCTATTTAATGCCCACATTCTAAGAATCTCTCGATGATTCATACGATATTACTTTAAAATTCAGGACAAGACTGAATAGGTATAGGTATTGTTATTGTATTTATTGTATATTTATTATTTGTTTGACAGTAGCTACGATATAATTTATTTATTTATTTTATATTATGATAATGTTTATATTATTTGATGTCTATCGTTGTATGACATTAATAATTAATATGGTGTTATTATGATATGGGGTTTACATTGTGTTTACAAATATCCCTTGTACAAGTACCTGTATATCTCTCTGTGTTATCTTAATCAATATCTCATTTCGAAATTCAGGTAACACGATTTCAATTTGTACGATTTATACAATAAGTTCAAATTCTTCATATTTGTTTTAGACCACCTTATGAAAAAATAAACAGTAATTTTGTCTCATAAAATTTGAATAATGTGAATAATTGTTCGAGTAAATGAAGCTGGATTGTGCCGTTCAAGACAAAAAAAAGACAGGAAATCCTCCATGTCTAGTAGTAGAAAGCTTAGAACTAATACTGAGTTAGGGGGGGCCGATATGAGATTTACATTGAATGAAGGTATGGAATAATTATAGCATTGTCACAATATTTACACCAGAATGCACGATATTTTTCTCAGAATGCCGTTTCTTAGTTGCTTTCGCGTTTTCTAGTTAGATACTGTGAACTAAAAAAGTTTTTTGTTTAAGTAAATATGGATATAAATTGTTTCAAGTTTCAACGTTCGTACTCACTTCTACAGCCAACAAAATACTGCCTGAAGTTTCAGCTGAAAATCTCACTATTGAAGTCACAATGTTATTCGTTTGCGTTCATAATAATACTCTGCATTATTGAGTTTGATTTGAGTTATATGTAATTATTACTGAAGATGGACGTATGTCCGAAAAGCTTTTAATATGAAAACAATTTTAAATGAAAGTAAACAGTGTTTTTCATTTAAATATTTATTATCTAAATTAAAATGAACTTTCATAGTGTTTCCTCTTCGAAAATCGAAAAGTTAATACTCTGCACTTTTGTATAATCATTGTGATGTGCAACATGCATTTAAACATGCATTATTGTCGAAAAAATATGATTTAATACATCGCGGTTTGATTTAGACGTAGTTTTTGAGTAAAATCCAAGCTCTCCATGCATAATATAATATTCCAACCATTACACATAGTAAGATGAGTCATACTATTCTATATGTATACATATTATTATACAGTAATAGAATAAGTGCGTATGATTACTTATTGGGACCAATGAACATCCTGGTTGATAACACGTCAATGGCCAGAGATAAGTATTGTTTCTTTCTTTTCATTCAACTAGTTTTTTTTTAATCTTAGTTTAGTTTTATCTATTGTCAACTGAAGATATATTTTATTCACGCGTGCGTAGTCAAATTATTTATATACGACAGAGTAGGGATGATTGGTTATTAGCTGTGTTTCTTTTTCGTACTATTGCAACATCCGTAGCAAATTTACTTGTTAACCTTATTCTGTAAGTAGTCTGCCAGGTTCTCCCGACGTTGGCGATCACTCTGGCATAGACTTCTTGATCTTGTGCTGTCTAGAACAACTTCTCTACATCTCTCATTCCAGTCCAATCTCGTATATTGCTCAGCCACGATGTTTGCCTTCTGCCACCCCCCGTCGTCCAGAGGGCAAAATAGAGATTTTGCCTGTCATAATCAACCTCAAAATCTGGGACTTTTTTCCACGCATTATATGACCCAGATACGAGAAAGATCATTGTAAGAACGCAATTTTCAGGAGTTTTCTGTCCAATCCAGCTGTTGTTAACACCTCTACATTTGTGACCCTCTCAGTTCTATCGAACTAAGACTTGTTGATGTATTGATTTTTATTAATGGCTTTTTATGTAGGTATTGTTATAATTTCTGTGTCCTATACGTCACTATCACCGTATATCCCATAAGTGGGGTAACCAGCAGCCCAACTGCATGTAATAAACATGCAAACTGTACTCTCCATGTCAGCAATAAAAAAAGGCAAACAAACTTCATCGCTGAAGTAAAGATGTATATGTCTTTATTTTCGAAAATACCTGTTTTTTACAGAACACTCGAAAAATAGGAAAAAGAGTAGGAAATTAACTTTTTTCTGGGTCCTGTAAAATTTTCAACATGAAATATAATAAAGGAGTTAAAGAAAATAATTCATAGTAAGTAGCCCATTTTCCCTCTATGTGATACAGCGAAAAGAAATAGGACATACCTATGTACTTACCATTCACTTACTTCCATACGAAAATTTTTGTATGGGAGTAGGTACTATTGAAAAAAAATTCAGTTAATCGATTAAGAGTGGTATTTTTTCTGAATGTCAGTACATATTTATTAATTTATCGATGAACAACACAGCAAAAAAGCAATTTGTGTATTTTGTAGGATTCGAATCCATTTACTGATTGTACCTTTGTTCGAAATTAAAATACAGTTTTATTAAAATTAGTGTCTTAACTTATTTTAAAACCATACAGCACACCTATCGATTAAAACGCAAAGCATTTATAAGACAACGCTGAAAAGCCGATAACTTCTTGTAGGCACCAATCAATCGAATTTCGTTACTGAAGAATTAAAGATTTTGTTTATAGATGGCGTTAAAATTGAAACAATTTTTCCTATCAACATTATTTTTATTGTATTACAAAGAACAGGCAAAAATGTATAAAAAATAGTATGTTTCATGGAGTTGAATAAATGTTGAAAAGTTTAAAGGAACGAGTAGAGACTCTTAATAGTATTATTTTGTAGTTTATCTATGGTCCTGGATTAAACCCTGGGACTCGTTTTCCATCGGGTCCGGTGAATGCTATTGAATTTCCCTTAGAAATAACTGGTTTACCATCAGGACCAATACTAAAACCTCCAGTGTAGGACAAAGCTATTGTTTGACCATTTGGTAAGTTGTAAGATTGACTTCCAGACATTCCAGCATTACCCTGGAAACCGTTCTCGTCAAATGAGAATCCTTGGCTACCGGCACCAGCAGCGGCTGCTCCAAACCCTCCGAGTGGTCCCTGATTTTGGAAAGCTTGAGCCTGAGCCTGAGCATTGCTGGCTGAGAATCTAGGAGGTTTGAAAGGTTGAAAATTCTGGCCGAAGTTTTGAGGATAACCGTTTTGATTGGCGAACGGATTTCTGAAAAAGAAATATTGGGAAAAATATAAATAAATATGTTTTGGAATACTTCGTGATGAACATTGTGGAATTCCATTTTAATTGAAATATTTATAGGTACAAATTAAAATAATTAAAACACTGTATTTTCCACTTTTATTTTTAATGGGTTAAACGTTTTCAAAGCTTACTGCTTCATCTTCAGAACTTAACTTCTGTTAAGTTCAGTTAAGTTCTAAAGATGAAGCAGTTAGTTTTGAAAACGTTTAACCCATTAAAAATAAAAGTGCAAAATACAGTGTTTTAATTTGTATAAAATATTTCAAATAAATATGTATTAGATGTATTTGATTGCCGAATGTAGATGACATTTCTAATGCTATTTTAATACTCATTCTTTTTGAGAAATACTCATACATATTTCCATTCATTTATTCTATCTATACCATCACGGTGTATCACATAAATTGGGCAGCCAGTAGACTAACTGCATGTAATAAACATGGAAATTGTTCTCTCTTAACCAATAAATAAGTACAATATTCAGGATTGCTGGTACATCTCATCGTTGAATTGAAGATGCTTAATGTCTTATCGTAAAGACGAGCATATCCTTTTTACAAGACACAACATAAGACAGTAATTATATTTGTTTTGTTTTTATTTTTTTCTTTCTGTGTTTTGTTTTGTACTGGCAGTTACAAAGGACCATGAAATTAAAGATGGGCTGATTCAGTACAATAATTATGTTGAATCTTTATTATATTATATTGTGTAAAATTTTATTTGTATGTAGCCATTTTTTTTTAAATAAATAAAAAAAATAGGAAAAAAGTGGCACAGCAATTTGTTGCCGGGACTCCTTGAAACTATTTTATTTAGCAAACATCAGTTTCCTACCTATACTGTCTCTTATTTCTCTTTAGATTGAGTATCTGTGATCCATCTATCCTGGCAGCCGTGGAAGGCTCTCCTGTCTTGGTTCCTGTTCCTACATCAAACTGTCTCGCTCTCCCTTGCCTTGCTGAAGGCTTCTGCCTTATATTCAAGGTAGACTCGACCACGATGTCATCAACGAATATCGATGAAAGTATTGCTGAAATAGAAATAAGACGAGAAATTAAATTAATAAATTTAGCATAGGGGAAGGATGGGCAAGACGGGGCATTTAAGCTAAAATGTCAAAAAAAACACATTTCTTTCTATAAATTCTTAAAAAAAGTTTATTGACACAAACTATAATCTAATCTAGCAAATGAATCACATAAATGTTAAAATAAACATTAAGAATAATAAATATGTTCAATTTAAAAACAGCTTAATTATCACGTCTTACCCCTCGGGTTGGGGCAAGACGGGGTAGTTAAGAATATAAGTCAATTAATTAACTAATTAATCATATTTTTATTCAGTTAAAATCGAATATCTTCCCTTAAAATTCAATATTGGGATCTTGTTTATCAAATTTCAAACAATCTGAATCACGATATTCTTCCTTAAATTACACTATCAACAAAATTAACATATAAATACAAATTAAATATATGGACAATTTGTAAAGCGCCGTTTACTCATAACATGACCTCAAGGGCGCTGTATATCGTATCCATCACCCTAAACTCCCAGCAAAAAGGTGTGTCTTCAGTCCTTTTTTAAAACTCTCTCCATTCACCTCCTCTCGCAGACACAGAGGCAGCTTGTTCCAACATCTGGGACCCGCAACACTAAACGAAATATGAAATATGCGAAAAACACGTATAGTATCACAGCATCACGGAGCGAGCAACCACTGCTGATGTAACTTTGTTACTAGTGGCGGGTCCGAAGAGAGCATCTAATGTCATCCAGCGTTCAGGGCTACTTGGCACGGTTCCACTTTTATCGCAGTACCCCATCTTACCTCACTACCCCGTCTTGCCCCACCTTCCCCTACACCTAAATAGGTACTTAACAACAATAGTATGTCATTGTGTAGCAATAAAGCAAACAATGAAAATAATAATCCCTCCCTCTGTATACTATATGTACAATTGATGATTTTTGGGTTAGTTGGAAGAAATCGCGCCTCTGCGATAAACTCGCCCTCTGTATATTGATTGTATGATTGTGTTTGTTTTAAATGTATTTTTGTGTGAATTTGCTTGTAATCAATGTACAGTAAAGAATAAATAAATTAATGATTTTTAACACTGTGACAGTGCAGAATAAAATAAATAAATAATAAAAAACAAAATATACAACTCTTATTTTACTGCTTTGTTTAAAAACTTTGTGAAGTAGTCATGGTACTTTCACTTTCATTTTTCGTTAGGAAATTACTTACAAAAGTATAAGAGCATTTGTGCTTTGGGCATAGAGCCTATAAAATAGAGTTAGTTTGAAGATATCAAAACGCTTTAAAGGAAAAAATTGTCTCACATTTATTAAATCTGAAAAAAGAGCTTGTACTGAAATGCTTGTTAATCCACACATCGACATGATAATATCTGAATCTTGGAACTTTTATTGAAAATCTAAAATACTGTCATAATTCATCAATAAATGTATAAGGTTATCAAAATTATATATAAAAAGCCTAAAATAGCTGTAGAATATGTAAATAATTCACTAATGATTAAGGCTTCAATTAGCTAATTTGTTGACAATAAAAATACGTAACAATCACAGAATTCCATACAAAACCTAGAACCCTGACTCGTTTACAAAAGTGAGGCAAAAAATCTATGAATTTTTGACAGAACGGTTGGCGAAAGCGTGTGGTGTTTCCTACATTTTATGGACTATTTCTCGCATTTTTATAAAAATATACCATTTTTACATATATATATATAAACGTAATTGGACATTTTTTGAAGTTCTTGTTGATGTTTTTAGCGATTTACCACACTTTTTTCGCCAACCGTTCTGTCAAAAGTGTCGAAAAATGGTGCCTCACTTTATTACAATGAAAATACATACGAGTACTCCATCTAGGTATTATATATAAAAATCTATGGTAACAATATGAAAACATATTCTACTTATTAATTGATTGAGTTTTCTTTTGTTTTGTAAAGATCCAGATCAATATATGTAAAGAAGTATAGATGGTTCAATTTTTACTATTTTTAAAAATGGTGTGATTTGGTTTTGACAGTCAAACAAATTTTGTTACATGCTGTGTCGTTATTTTAATACTGTATTTATATTTATTTATATTTAATTTAATTTTTATTTAATTTAATATTTATATTTAATAATATTTTATTAAAAAAATATGATTCTATACAATGCAATTTTTATTTTAGGAGTATTGAGATTAACAGATGGTCTGAGTCTTACATATAAATTTACAAAATAAACATCAACTCAAGCAATAAATAGAACATATTCTCATATTCTTAGTCGACTAATATTATTGTCGATTAATTTATTAAATAAAGCCTAAGTAACAAATTCGTTACATAAAAAAATATATTTTACTTACATTTTTTGGAATCCGTTTCCAGAGGGGCAGAATCCGTTGATAAAATAGTTTGACAAAAAACAAGTAAACAACACAAAAATACAACACAGTTAGACATTTTTATTTAATAAATTTCTTATTCTATAATCACAATTATTTATTGAATGAAAACACTACAAAATAGGACTGCAAATTGTAGTTTGTTTTTTTCTTTTAATGCGATTACGAAAATATATTATTTAACACACTTTCATAGTATTATCTCCATGCCCCCGTAGTTCACACACAATAAGAGAGAAGTGTATAGATATCATATTATTATTATTGTGTCTCTGAGAAATCAGCTTCGAGGACAAAACAAGTTATTATAACTGGGTGTATGTGTTGTGTCTGTATGTGCGTGTGTGTGTGATACCTATCTCATTTCATAATACAACGTGGCTTCAAAATCTCTTTAAATAATAATAATGTACTTAATTTTTTTTTGATAATTCGTACTAGCTCAAGAAATACAAACAATAACAAATATATACTTTTCTCTCGTAGAGTCCTCGATAAAGAATATTTTGTCTCTTGTTCGTAAAACCTCACGTAAAGAAAATTAATTTCTGAAATTCAACGATGAGGCATGCCAACCATTCTGAATGTCTTATTTTTTTATTTGTACAAAGAGGACAATTTGCATATTTAATACTTGCAGTCAATTGCTGTTTACAAATTGGTAGATGTAGTATTGGGATGACTTGCATGTTTGTTACAAGCAGTTGGTCCGCTGGTTACCCCATTTGTGGTAGTTGCTGTGATGGATGGATGGAGTATATGGGTATTTAATAAAAGCAAGTTGAAAAATATTTATATTTAAAACAACCGAAGTTAAATTTAAAAATACCATAAATATAGGTAGGTATACATAAATTCGACTCAATTGATATATTTCTGATGGTTTTATACTTTTTCCACATCATCAGCTGTTAGGTATATAACAAAATCAAAAAAATAATTTATATAAAAAAAGTGACTATACGCAGTGATGAGATCGCTATATAAGTGATTTCTTGCATCTTACCACGATTTTCATTATACATACATACATACATGCTATCACGCCGCCTTCTTTGCGGGGTAGGCAGAAAGGATCGAGCGCCACTTCCTTCTATCCTTGCAGACATCTTTCGCTTCCGTCAATGTCATACAACTCTTCATTATTCTGTCTATTTTCCATCTAATTTAGAATTGTATATTTAATTAATGGATTGACGTACTGAAAATATTACTTGATTAATTCTATATTTTCTAGTGTTACTTTATGGAAATGCATTATAAAAAAATATTTTTAAAATTAAACTTAAAACACTGTTTAATTCCGCTATGACAATTGTTTGAAACGTTTTCGACTACAATGTAGTCATCATCAGTAAACTGTTCATTTAGAATGTTTTGTAAAAGATTATGATAAAACAGTAGGTTAGAAATGGAAGCTTAAAAAATAATTTGCTTACTTTATAAATAAGCCTCAAGTTTTGATATAGTCGAAGACAATATATACCCATATTTGAAAATAAATATTATTTTTATATGCTCATAATGTGTTAATAAAAAGGATTTTTCATACGTATTATAAAAACCAGTACTGTAAATCAAATTTATTAATATTACCTACATAACATCATTAAAAATATTCGCTAATAACCACTTGTCAAATAGTGTTTTGGTAGTATTGATATAAGTGGGTATCGGCGGTATTATGGTTTTGTTTACACATTTTTTTTTATGAAAATAACATGGGAATTTACGTTGAACTCGTCATTGAAGTCGTGTTGTTATTATGTTTATAATAATATGTAATTATGTACACGATTCAAAACTCTAGCAAATCATCAATTAATTTGAAATTCTCCATTTTTTATTGATATCTTGGAATAAAAGAAAAAAAGCTACGAATGACTGTGACAACAGAGTGTTATGCATTTAATGGAGAAGTTACCGATTACATTATATTAAGCTGACAAGAAAAGTATCTCACAAATTTTACATGAAATGATAACTATAATAAATTTCCTTTGATTAAATGTTTTTACTTTTATTCTATTCTGGTGATCTTGATCTTGTTGATGTTGATATTTTCAACCGACGGTACTTGGTGGAAATTCATGTTGAATTAATTAAAATAAAACACTTATTAGTAGTATATCCACGGTGACTTTTTATTGGACGCGAGCCGGCTTTCAAGAGCTTCCGCTCTCATCATCAGGCTGGCGAAAAGATCTTTTCGCCAGCCTGATGATGAGAGCGGAAGCTTTTGATCTTGATCTTGTTTGCCTTTGAGATGACTACTTGATTATCTTGAATACCTCAACAGTGCTGAAGAATAGTAGTTAAGATAACAGTTGTTAAGTAACAGTTAAGTATCAGTGTCTTGGGGTTTCTATTTACCCGAATTCTACAGTAAATAGTTCTTAAAGTTGGTATTTCAATTCAACATTTCCTGATTTCATGATGTGTCATGACTCTATAGATTTACCATTAATTTTCTCAGCCAGTTGGCTGTATCTATTAGGGTCACCTCATGTACATAGGTTCCCCCAACCAAACTTAAAGAGATAAAGAATGCCTTTTAATCAGCGAAATCTGTTGAACTAATGATGATTTATTTTTCTTTTCCTTTCATATTATTTTGATAATTTTCCTAGTCACTATAAACCTCCATGCCAACGAGGAAAACAATTGTATTTTAATAGAAATGTACTCAACCTCATTTGTTTAATGCAATTGATTGCGCAAAGTGTAATATTTAAGATTTCCTATATATTTCAATCTATCACGTGATGGTAAAAGCCCACATGAAAATAAATTAGTCTATTTTATTTCACATTCCAAATGCTCCTCTGTGGGCTGGGTTTTCCTCTATATATTTGTAGGTTTTTAGAAACGTAGTGCATAATTAAATTAATTCCTAATACTATTTAACGAGAGATAATAGCGTATTAAAGGAGTTGTTAGTTTAATATGCATACCTATATACAATGCTGTAGGATTGAACATTATTTAAATACTTACCAACCTGTACAATACGTAAAGAAGTTTTACCGGTTTTCCACATTTACAATGCCTACCAGATAATATTGTTCAAGAATACTGAATAATAAATCAGAGAATAATGTTAATATTGACACGGCAAACTCAAATAAGTAGCAAAAGTAAGATAAATAAATTTCCTCATCTGAAATCAGTCATTATTCTTTTGTTCCATATCCATGATTTAAAGTTTCATAGAATTTTACAAGCTTTCGTGCGATGGTTTCAGAAATAGTGTCCGCATTTGGTGCATTGCTTAAAATTCACACAAGTAAAAGAGCTAAGTGATATTGGAAAAAAAACTATGTTTATTTCTTAATAAATAAACAGTCTTATAACAACAGACAAACAAGATTATGATTGTATTAAAATAAAAAAAAGAGAATGTTATAATTGAGCATTTTTTGTCAGTTAATAAAAAATACTTTCTGAACCATATGTTAATTAAGTGATATCATATTATTATGATATTAAAGTTTTGTAACGTGCCTTTAAATTATTTAACTACACCCATTTATTGCGGATTTAATAAGATTCAATGCCATCTATATATAGTAATTGAAAACTTTTGGAATCATTAATTAATTATACTTCGATTAAAAGTAACTTTTATTGACCATAAGTAATTCCTTTTGATTGCAAAAATTATCTACAGATGGTGCCTACAGAATAATTATCGTAGCTCTTCTCACTGTTATCATCAATGTTTTATTTTGTCTCAAAGCTTACTTTCATTTTGTGTCTTAATAAAGAGTACAAAACAAACATTGACTACAAATTTAATTGCAGATAAAAATGCAATTTTTCAGAAGTCAGCCTTTATCCACCAATCTTCTTCTTGCTTTAAGGCAAAGCACCCGACTTCGAGTGATTTATGTTATCCAACAATCTTAACATTGAATAAACTGTTTGGTGTGTTGACACCTGTCTTCATGACTCACTCAAAATGGAAAGATTTAATTAAATACGTCTCCCTCTCCTCAGTTTCATTTTCTTTTTCTATTGCTTCTTCTTCTTCTCCTTGGACAATTATGAGTCCCACATGGTGGTGGGGTCTGCCTTTCTTGTCTTGTTTCTTCACTTGGTTCTATCGAGTGCATCCTCATGGGAAACATCACAGCGCCGCATGTCTTGTCTCAGTACTTCACACCATCTGCGTTTTGGCCTTTCTTTTTCTATTGCTATCAACTCCTTTCCACTGTAAAAGGTAGGAATGCGTAAAGCATCATGTTCAAGACTTTTAAAATCTTTAGCGTAGCAATCATGTTTTCCACATATTTATTTATTTATTTACAAATCCACGGCTTGAGCCTTTTACATGTTTAAAAAATATACAAAAAAACATAAAAATCAAATTTCTCATCAACAAACACTGCTGGAGCAACATAAGAACAAAAAAACTGTCGAAAAACAAAAACACAAATGGGAATCAATACAAAATATCAATAATTTTAGTCTAATCATAAAATAGTATAGAATGTCAATGAAATGTTTAGCAATATGTCAAGAATTAAAATTAAAAATGAAATTAAGTTTGGAGATGTCAAGAAGATAGAAGAAAGAAAAAAAATCTATGAGAAATGGAACAAATATTTTAAATGTCATAAGAAATGTAGTCAATAGTTGAAATGTCGTAAGAATTAGTCCATAATAGATTAAAATGTCAATAATCAAATAGAAAATGTAAAAAAAAATGTTAATTGTAATTTAAATAATCAATGATGTTTTATCACCAGATAAAGGAAACAATATAAAAATAGTACAATGATGCAATTTGGATAACAAAAGACCAAAAAAATACAAACATTCTTCGAAATGCCCGTTGTAAGTTTATACATTAAAGTAATTTATTACGTCATGTTTATATTTAGGTAAACATTAAATATCCTGAATGTCTTAACTTTTATTGATACGGAGACAATGAACTGCATGTTCATTATAACATTTAGTTAGTTTACCGACTACCCCACTAGTGATCTCACTATATCATATCTATGCTTGAATGGTAAAGATAGATGGATAGATAAAATTCAGTGTTTATTCTTTTCTGAGTTTCAGTGGTTACCTCATGAAAGCCGTACACTATAAGAAACATAATTTTATTTATTTACCTATACATAATTCACTGTACAAGCCGTTTACATTTTATATATTTTATATACATAAACACACATTTAATATATTTATTTCATGTTCACAATAGTACATAACTTTAATGAGAAAAATGTAATAGACACAACACAACTATATTAAAATAGAAATTTATTTATTTTATATATATTTATTTTCCATGACGTGAGGCTTTTACATTATGGCCAATTCTGAATCATAAAATAGTTTAGTTGCACTAACTAAGTCAACTAAGTGTGAGAAGATAGTCAAGTCATGATAATTAGTTCTAATTCGTATTCACAGTTTTCCGTACTAATTTAGTTCATTAGTTCATTTTGACACCTTGGTACAACTATAAATTTCGAGAATCTATGGATTTCGTATTCAGAATAAAATTTTAGTCGACAGCCGACGACTAAAATAAGTTGGATTTGGCAGAATTTTTTTCGCGACTTTTAATGTGCGAATTTAGTTGCTGTCATTTTACCGCAGAATCTTGCTATATTTTGGAAGTGTTAAGTTGTTTTTTCAATTAAAAGTAAAAATTTATATTTTTAGGGCAACTCTTAGCATGTATAAATTGTAAAATTACACCACCACCGACGCAAATACGAACGCCAAAATATATCGGCAAATCTGACATTTCACAATTTTCACGCGCGACAACTATTAAATTGTTGCCGGAAGTGTAAATCGGAACGTGAAAAACATTTTGTATTGCGGCATCACTGACTAATATTAGTTTGTCCCATAGATTTTACCGTTTGCACTTTTTGGTTCTCGAGTTTATAGTTGTTTATAGTTCATAACTAATGCTGAATACTACATAATAACTAATATTAATCAACTTTTTAGTTAGTTAGTTCATTAAGATTCAGAATTGGCCCTAATACTATACATAAAACAAATGAAAATTCTCATTCAGAACACAGTTTGAAGTAAGGCAAGAACAGCAATCGGTGAAGAACAAAATATATTAGAGGAGTATAGCAATAATTATGAAAATAAATAATATTTCATAAATGAAAGAATTTTATGGTCACTTGAAATATGCAAATACATAGCATTATGAAAAGAAAAAAAAATTAAGAAGAATGGTAGATCAAAAACAAAAATAAAGTCAAATTTCCTATTCCTCCTTCATAGTAGGTAATCTTTTTGAGTAATCAGTAGGTAGTTTACCAGTAATGTCCTTTGTTGGACTGATGACTACTATACTAGAATGGCCTAGTAACGTATTCAGTATGTTTAATACTAAAATAATAATTATCTTTATCAAAGTAAACCTCCTTGAACTTCTTCGAAATACTTATTTATGTATCACGTGCCATTTAACACATGCAACATATTATTGTTACGGAAGTGATGGAAGTGTTTGTTGTTGTTGTTTTCGTAATTACTGTCATTGTGGTTCACCTTAAAAATAAACAAAAATTGTCGTCACAATATTTACACCTATGAACAATGTAGGTACATATGTATATATGTTGGTTCATATGAATTTGATGTATTTTATTAATACATTGGTTATTGATGAAATTATTTTATTATAAATCTCTAGGTACTAAATATTATAACGATCTTTATTTTTGGATTTTCTTTCTGTTTGCCTACCTGTCAAATTTTGGATTTTAAAAAAATACACTAAATTCAAGGGGCTTGAAACTTAAAAAAGTCGTGAAGAAATGTTTAGTTCCCTGAGGAAGAACTCATAAAATTTACAACACGTAAAAATATAGCTTACGTCGATCTGTCCCTTGAGCTGCCCGTGAGCAAATAAATACGCATTCGTAGTTTTGTGAAAAATATATTTTGACTCCAGGGCCCGTAGTCATAACATATTTTAGTGTTACGTTTTCATTTTGTATTCGTTCGAATGTAGACGATGTTGCGAGAACGTATCAATTTTCGTAGCTAAAATACAGCTACGAAAATTGACACGTTTTCGCAACGTCGCGTCGTCTAGATCCGAACCAAAACGTAATGCCAAAATGTGTTTTGGCTGGCCTACTGAGATATCCGGAGGTGTATAAATACTTTTAACGAATAGGTTAATGCAACGTAGCCCAAGACTATGCAAGCATTTTTTAAGACAAATTTGGTAGACTCAAAAAAGATCGCCTGAGTGATTTTGATATTTTGAGATTGTTCCTGATTAGATACATTTTAAAAAATATATTGTTTTAATCTCCTATTTATAATATACCTAACTTATGTATAATACACAAGTAACCAGTGATTTTTCCAAAATAAATTCCTATAATACAAATCAGATACCTTCTTCTTCATAAATATCAAGTATGTTATATATAAAAATCTACAATTCATTAAACAAGTTTCGCGTTCATAATTTTGAATTCACATAAAATTCTAGATGTCATCTACACAATAAAGTAAAAGATCACAAATGCAGGCCATGATAATAAAGAAAACATAAAAGTAGAAATAAAAAAAGGCAAAAAGGCAAGATCAAAAAACCCGACAAGAGGAAAAAATGTAATAATATTATATAGATAAATTAACATCCTGGATTTAGGACTATGAATATTAAAATTTTCAAATGTCAATCTGCAATTTTTACTCTTGACACAATCTAAATATGATTTAATGAATATTTTTGACAGTCTCATCAAGATGTGACAATAATGTGGGTATTTTGATAGATAACGATCACAATTTTCAATTTCGTGTGTTTTGAATATTTTTGACAGAGCCCGTAGACAATTTGTACTTGGCGATCGCCTACAAACGAATTTTCGTCAATAACTGCAACAATAACGCATAATTATACGGTACGTGTAGGTAGATTGTCGAAAAGTTCGCCAGTAGACGATCGCTAAGTACAAATTGTCTACGGGCTCTGGTCTTCCAAGATCCGACGATTTCAGCGTTTTTGATCAAAAAATTCCTACGAAAATTTTTGACAGGTGTTCCTTGATTTGTTGAATATTTTTGACAGTTTCATCAAGATCTGACAATAATGTGGGTATTTTGATAGATAACGATCACAATTTTCAATTTTGTGTGTGTTTTGAATATTTTTGACAGGTCTTCCAAGATCCGATGATTTCACCGTTTTTGATCAAAAAATTACTACGAAAATTTTTGACAGATGATCCATGATTTTATGAATATTTTTGATAGTTATAGTCAAGATCTCACAATTATGTTAGTATTTTGATTGATAACGATCACAATTTTCAATTTTGGACCGATTTTGATCAAAATGTTAAGATGAATATTTTTTGTGGAGATCTAAAAAGAAAGATCTGACAATTATGTGGTTATTTTGATTGATAACGATCACAATTTTCATTTTTGATCGATTTTGATAAGATGATTTTATGAATATTTTTGACCGTTTCATCAAAATCTGACGAATAGGTATATGTGTTTTCATTATTTTTGACAGGTCTGCCAAGATTCGTTGATAACACGGTTTTTGATCAAAAAATTACTACGAAAATTTTTGACAGGTGTTCCATGAAAAGATGATTTTATGAATATTTTAAACAGTTTTAACAGGATATGATAATTATATATGTTCTGATAGAGTGCAATCACAATGCAAATTTGAATATTTTTGACAGGTCTTCCAAGATCCGATGATTACATGAAAAAAATTGACAGCTCATTCATGATATGACGATTATTTTGACGATTTCAGCGTTTTTGATAAAATAATTACTATGATTTTTTTTACAAGTGTTCCAAGATTAAATTAATATTTTTGACAGATTCATCAAGATCTTACAGTTATATAAGATAGATAACGATGACAATTTTCAATTTTTGACCGATTTTGATAAGACTGGTTTATGTGCCAATTTTTTTTCTTTGCTGGTTTATGTGCCAATTTTATTTTATCTATTTGTATTACCTATGTATTGTAATAACTGTATGTTTGCGTAAACTATAAAAATAAAAAAAATAAAATAAAAAAAAAATAAAAAAAAAAAAGACGATTTTCATGATATGACGATTATTTAGATGATTTCACCGTTTTTGATCAAAAAATTACTACGCATTTTGACAGGTGTTCCATGATTTTATGAATATTTATGATAGTTTCATCAAGATGTAACAATAATGTGGGTATTTCGATAGATAGCGATCACAATTATAAATTTTGAATGTTTTGAATATTTTTGACAGGTCTTCCAAGATCCGATGATTTCACCATTTTTGATCAAAAAATTACTACGAAATTTTTGTTACACCTTTTGGAACACCTTCCATGATTTTTTGAATATTTTTGATAGTTTCATCAAGATCTGACAATAATGTGGGTATTTTGATAGATAACGATCACAATTTTCAATTTTGGACCGATTTTGATCAAAATGTTAAGCTGAATATTTTTGACAGGTGTTCCATGATACGATTATTTTATGAAAATGTTTGACAGTTCATTAATGGCATGACGATTATTCAGAAAATGACTACGAAATTTTTCGACAGGGGGTCCATGATAATTTGAATATTTTTGACAGTTTCATAGAGATCTGACAATTATATGGGTATTTTGATAGATAACGATCACAATCTTCAATTTTGGACCGATTTTGATCAAAATATTAAGATGAATATTTTTGACAGGTCTTCAATGATAAGACGATTTCATGAATATTTTTGACAGTTTCATCACGATCTGACGATTATATGTGTTTCTGATAGATTGCGTTCGCAATGCAAATTTGAATGTTTTTGGCAGGTCTTCCAAGATCCGATAATTATCTGCAAATATTTGACACCTCATTCATGATATGACGATTATTTAGATGATTTCACCGTTTATGATCAAAAAATTACTACGAAATTTTTGACAGGTCTTTCATGATTTTATGAAAAATTTTGATAGTTTCATCAAGATGTGACAATAATGTGAGTATTTTGATAGATAACGATCACAATTTTCAATTTTGGACTGATTGATGTTAAAATTAATATTTTTGACAGGTCTTCAATGATAAGATGATTTCATGAATATTTTTGACAGTTTCATCACGATCTGACGATTATATTTGTGTGTTCTGATAGATTCAATTCAATTCAATTCAATTTATTCAATTCAATCATAAACAATACCTCAAAACAGCAACTAAGGTTGCTGGTGTCAGAGGCGTGCAGTATTACAAATCTGGTAAAACAATTCATAAATTTAAATTATTTGATATTATAGTAAAATATAAGACACCAGAGCAAAGAAATCACAGAACAGCAACACTATTGAAAACAAAAAACACAAAACACTATCACAAACATTGAGAAGTCATTACTAACTCTTGAATCCTCTTTCCAAACTCCTTAGGATTTTTACATTTCTTCAATTGGTCAGGCAAACTGTTATAAATCATAACAGCAGAGTACAAGAAACCATCTCGAACTTTATTTGTTCTAGATTAGATTGCGTCCGCAATGCAAATTTGAATATTTTTGGCAGGCTTCCAAGATCCGATGATTATATGAAAATATTTGACAGCTCATTCATGATATGACGATTATTGAGATGATTTCACCGTTTTAGATCAAAAAATTACTACGAAAATTTTTGTCAGGTGTTTCATGACTTTATGAATATTTTTGATAGTTTCATCAAGATCTGACAATTATTTATTTATTAATTTACACAGTGAACGGCTATATAAGCCTTTAACAAATTATGTGGGTATTTTGATAGATAACGATCACAATTTTCAATTTTGAACCGATATTGATCAAAATGTTAAGGTGAATATTTTTGAGAGTTTTATCAAGATCTGACAATTATGTGGTTATTTTGATTGATTACGATCAAATTTTCAATTATTGACCGATTTTGATATAATGATTTTATGAATATTTTTGACGGTTTCATCAAAATCTGACGAGTATGTGTGTTTTCAATATTCTTGACAGGTCTTCCAAGATCCGGTGATTACACGGTTTTTGATCAAAAAAATACTACGAATTTTTTTGACAGGTGATATAATGAATATTTTTGACAGTTTTATCAGGATATGATGTTTATTTGTGTGTTCTGATCACATTGCAAATTTGAAAATTTTTGACAGGTTATCCAAGATCCGATGATTACATGAAAATGTTTGACAGGTCATTCATGATATGACGATTATTTAGATGATTTCACCGTTTTTGATCAAAAAATTACTACGCATTTTGACAGGTGTTCCATGATTTTATGAATATTTTTGAAAGTTTCATCAAGATGTGACAATAATGTGGGTATTTCGATAGATAACGATCACAATTTTAAATTTTGAATGTTTTGAATATTTTTCACAGGTCTTCCAAGATCCGATGATTTCACCATTTTTGATCAAAAACTTACTACGAAAATTATTGTTACACCTTTTGGATCACCTTCCATGATTTTTTGAATATTTTTGATAGTTTCAATTCAGTTGACAATAATGTGGGTATTTTGATAGATAACGATCACAATTTTCAATTTTGGACCGATTTTGAACAAAATGTTAAGCTGAATATTTTTGACAGGTGTTCCATGATACGATTATTTTATGAAAATGTTTGACAGTTCATTAATGGTATGACGATTTTTCAGATTATTTCACCGATTTTGATCTAAAAATTACTACGAAATTTTTCGACAGGGGTTCCATGATAAGATGATTTTATGAAAATGTTTGACAGCTCATTCATGGTATGACGATTGTTTAGATTATTTCACTGTTTTTGATCAAAAAATTACTACGAAATTTTTTGACAGTTTCATCACGATCTGACGATGTTGTGATAGATTGCATTCACAATGCAAATTTGAATATTTTTGGCAGGTCTTCCAAGATCCGATGATGATATGAAAATATTTGACAGCTCATTCATGATATGACGATTATTGAGATGATTTCACCGTTTTTGATCAAAAAATTACCTCGAAAATTTTTGTCAAGTGTTTCATGACTTTATGAATATTTTTGATAATTTCATCAAGATCTGACAATTATTTATTTATTAATTTACACAGTGAATGGCTATATAAGCCTTTAACAAATTATGTGGGTATTTTGATAGATAACGATCACAATTTTCAATTTTGAACCGATTTTGATCAAAATGTTAAGGTGAATATTTTTGAGAGTTTTATCAAGATCTGACAATTATGTGGTTATTTTGATTGATTACGATCAAATTTTTAATTTATTATTGACCGATTTTGATATAATGATTTTATGAATATTTTTGACCGTTTCATCAAAATCTGATGAGTATGTGTGTTTTCAATATTCTTGACAGGTCTTCCAAGATCCGGTGATTGTGTAATCAAAAACCGTGTGGTTTTCGATCAAAAAATTACTACGAAATTTTTTGACAGTTTTATCAGGATATGATGTTTATTTGTGTGTTCAGATAGATTGCAATCACATTGCAAATTTGATAATTTTTGACAGGTTATCCAAGATCCGATGATTACATGAAAATGTTTGACAGGTCATTCATGATATGACGATTATTTAGATGATTTCACCGTTTTTGATCAAAAAATTACTACGAAACATTTTATTTATTTATTTATTTATTTTCTCGAAGGGAACAAACAGTCAACACAACGAGTATTACAACAATTAAAATTAAATGAAATATAGACCACAAGAGTCCCCCTATATTTCCACAGATTAAAAAATTCAAAGCAACTAAGACAAACACACAAAACCAACAACAAAAACAAAGAAATATAATAATAAGATAGGATAAGACAAGATAAGAAAAGTTAAACATAATGATCAATCATTTTGTAATACAGTTAATTGGTTTTATTAAATACATAAAATTAATAAAATAAAACACATCAATGAACAGTAAAACCACCGATTCAAGCAATATATAAAATTATAAGTATAAACGTTTCTATAATAATATAATTGATAAAGAATATTAATGAATTAATAAGGTTTAAAAATATAATAATATAACAAAAAATCATAAATTAATAAATAATGAAATCAATAAGTCAGTAATTCGAATTAAATTTACTATAATAATTAAAAAATATACATAAAATAAAAAATAAATTTAAATTAAAAATAATGAATATAATAATAAGATTACGGCAGATAAACCAATTAAAAAATGATACACCAAAAGCGACAGTGAGAATTATTTAGAATTATGTAGAATTATGTAGAATCTAGCAACAAGTGGCTCATGGAAGTAAGTGGAGTTGGCATAAAGTCCAAAAGATAAAATTGTAAAACTATAAACTATGAGGGATGTTGCGACAATCTCAGCAGTTGGACAACTCCAGTCCTGAACTGATTTCTACTCAAATAGAAAATGTCCAGGGCCCTGAAGAATGATAATTCATATAATTATAGCGTGCAACTACGCTGAAGAAAAGAACCCTGCATGTAATTTGTGATACACGGGGTTACCCCGTTTAGATAACTCTCAACAGATAATTAGATCGCGTATTACGCGATGGACAATTAAAACAGATTCCTTCCAACCTCTGTTGGAAGGAATTCGACCTCACCAGAAATAATTTTGAAAAGGAAAAACATATCAATCTGGGTTCTTCTGTTTTCAAGCGAAGACATTTCATGAAATCCAAGAGCCTGATGATAGTTTTCAAAATATTTGCCCCTCAAAAAACTGAGATGCCTTATGAACCTCCTCTGAACGCTCTCTATTCTATCAATATATGTTATATACTGAGGATTCCAGACCACCGCAGAGAACTCCAACAAACTACGCACAAACGCATAGTAAAGTAACTTATAAGTGAAAGGTGAAAAAAATATTTGACAGGTGTTCCATGATTTTATGAATATTTTTGATAGTTTCATCAAGATCTGACAATTATGTGGGTATTTTGATAGATAACGATCACAATTTTCAATTTTGTACCGATTTTGATTAGATGGTTTTATGAATATTTTGGACAGTTTCATCACGATCTGACGATTATATGTGTGTTCATCAGAACATCGCAATGAAAATTTGAATTTTTTGGCAGGTCTTCCGATGATTATATAAAAATATTAGACAGCTCATTCATGATATGATGCTTATTTAGATGATTTCACCGTTTTTGATCAAAAAATCACTACGAAAATATTTGACAGGTTTTCCATGATTTTTTGAATATTTTTGACAGTTTCATCAAGATCTGACAATAATGTGGGTAAAATAAATAAAATAAATAAAAACCAGTAAATAAAATCAAAATTGATAGATAACGATCACAATTTCAATTTTGGACCGATTTTGATCAAAATGTCAAGATTAATATTTTTGACAGTTTAACTAAATATGACAATTATGTGGTTATTTTGATTGATTACGATCAAAATTTTCAATTATAGACCGATTTTGATAAGATGATTTTATGAATATTTTTGACCGTTTCATCAAAATCTGACGAATATGTGTTTTTTCAATATTCTTGACAGGTCTCCCAAGATCCAATGATTACACGGTTTTTGATCAAAAAGTTACTACGAAAATTATAATTTTGACAGTTTTATCAGGATATGATGTTTATAAATGTGTGTTCTGACAGATTGCAATCACATTGCAAATTTGAAAATTTTTAACAGGTTATCCAAGATCCGATGATTACATGAAAATGTTTGACAGCTCATGACGATTACATGATATGACGATTATTTTGACGAGTTCACCGTTTTTGATCAAAAAATTATTACGAAAATTTTTGACAGGTGTTCTATGATTTTATGAAAAATTTTGATAGTTTCATCAAGATGTGACAATTATCACAATTTTCAATTTTGAGCCGATTTTGATCAAAATGTTAAGATGAATATTTTTGACAGTTACATCAAAGTCTGACAATTATGTGGATAGATAACGATCACAATTTTCAATTTTTGACCGATTTTGATCACATGATTTTATGAATATTTTTGACAGTTTCATCACGATCTGACGATTATATATGTGTTCTGATAGATTGCGTTCGAAATGCAAATTTGAATTTTTCGACAGGTCTTCCAAGATCCGATGATTACACGGTTTTTGATCAAAAAATTGCTATCAAAATTTTTGACAGGTGTTCCATGATAAGATGATTATTAATGAATATTTTTGACATTTTCATCACGATCTAACGATAATGTGTGTATTCTGGTGCGATAACGATGGTTTTATGAATATTTTTGACAGTTTCATCAAAATCTAACGAATATATGTGTTTTGAATATTTTTGACAGGTCTTCCAAGATTTGATGATAACACGGTTTTTGATCATAAAATAACTACGAAATTTTTGAAAGGTGTTCCATGATTTAATGAATATTTTTGACAGATTTATCAGGATATGATGTTTATATGTGTATTCTGATGCAATCACATTGCAAATTTGAATATTTTTGACAGGTTATCCAAGATCCGATGATTACATGAAAATATTTGACAGCTCATTACTTACTTTACTTTACTTTTCGTATGACGAGTCTTGGGCAGTATTCTTCACCACTTGTGGTTGCGTCTCAGTCATGTTTCATAGTCTCAGGTCCAGCTGCTGCAGCCAGTTGGTAACATCCTCTCCCGCTCCGTGCAGGCTGGATGGGCAGCTCATTCATGATTTGACTATAATTATTTTGTACGATTTCACCGTTTTTGATCAAAAAATTAGTACGAAAATTTTTGACAGGTGTTCCATGTTTTTTTAAATATTTTTGACAGTTTCATCAAGATCTGACAATAATGTGGTTATTTTGATATACAAATATCACAATTTTCAATTTTGGACCGATTTTTATCAAAATGTTAAGCTGAATATTTTGGACAGGTGTTCCATGATACGATTATTTTATGAAAATGTTTGAGAGCTCATTTATGGTATGACGATGATTTTATGAATATTTTTGACCGTTTCATCAAAATCTGACGAATAGGTCTTCCAAGATCCGATGATTACACGGTTTTCGATCAAAAAATAACTACGAAATTATTGACAGGTGTTCCATGATAAGATGATTAAATGAATATTTTTGACAGTTTTATCAAGATCTGACAATAATGTAGGTATTTTTATCAAATCTATCGATAACGATCACAATTTTCAATTTTTCACCGATTTTGATCAAAATTGTAAGATGAATATTTTTGACAGGTCTTCCACGACAAGATGATTTCATAAATATTTTTGACAGTTTCATCACGATCTACGATTATATGTGTGTTCTGAAAGATTTGAATATTTTTGGCAGGTCTTCCAAGATCCGATGATTATATGAAAATATTTGACAGCTCATTCATGATAATGACGATTATTTAGATGGTTTCACCGTTTTTGATCAAAAAATTACTATTAAACATTTTGACAGGTGTTCCACGATTGTATGAATATTTTTTATAGTTTCATCAAGCTCTGACAATTATGTGGGTATTTTGATAGATAAATATCACAATTTTCAATTTTAGACCGATTTTGATCAAAATGTTAAGATGAATATTTTTGACAGGTGTTCCATGATAAGATGATTTTATGAAAATGTTTGACAGCTCATTCATGGTATGACGATTGTTTAGATTATTTCACTGTTTTTGATCAAAAAATTACTACGAAATTTTTTGACAGTTTCATCACGATCTGACGATGTTGTGATAGATTGCATTCACAATGCAAATTTGAATATTTTTGGCAGGTCTTCCAAGATCCGATGATCATATGAAAATATTTGACAGCTCATTCATGATAACGTTCACAATTTTCAATTTTTGACCGATTTTGATCAAAATGTCTACTACTACTACTATACTACTATACCATCACGGCATATCCCACAAGTGGGGTAGCCAGCAGACCAGCTGCATGTAAGAAACATGCAAACTGTCCTCTTCGTGCCAGTATAAAATCAAGACATTCAGGATGGGTGGCAAACCTCAAAGCTGAATTTAAGATGTAAAATGTCTTATTTTTTCGAACACCTGCCTTTTACAGGACACTCGAAAACTTACGCAGAAGAGTGGGAGACCAATTCTTTACCGGGTGCTCCACGGGATAAAATGTCACGATGAAATAAATATTTTTGACAGGTGTTCCATGAGAAGACGATTTTATTTATGTTTCTGGCAGTTATATTTCTTGTCTTGAGGTCTGACGATTAATGTGTTTTCTGATAGATTATGATCATAATGTTCAGATGAATATTTTTGACAGCTCTTCCATTATGAGACAATTTTATGAATATACTTTAGAGTTTTCTCATGAAATTGACGATATTGACGATTATTTGAATTTTCTGACTGATTTTGATTGAAATGTAAATATGAATAATTTGACAGGTCTTCCATACGAAGACGATTTTATTTATATTTTCAGTTTCAGCAAGATCTGACGATTAATGGGTTTCAATAAAGTTTAAATGAATATTTTTGACAGGTCTTCCATTGTGAGACAATTTTATGAATATTCTGGAGAGTTTTCAAGACATTTCAACCATTTGGGACTTTTATCAGATCTACCATATGATACATAGCATAACATAATGATGTTTGACAGTTCAATCATGATTTATCGATTATATGCGATTTTTGACCGATTTTGCTCAGAATGTTTATATATATTTTTGACAAGTCTATCACGATGTGATGCTTTCATTAATATATGTTTGATGGACGTCTGGTTGAATGGTTGGTGGGAATGAATGGACGATGGTTGAATGGACGATTTTGATCGAAATGTAGGTACTTGTAACTTTTTTTTTGACAGGTCTTCTATGATAAGATGGTTTGATATTTTTGACAGTAACATCAATATCTGACGATAATATGGGTTTTCTGATAGATTACGATCACAATATTTAACTGAATATTTTTGACAGGTCTTCCATGATAAGATATTAATATTTTTCACAGATATCCATAACAAGGTTTGGATGAACCCACATCCATACCTTGTCGCGAGGAGTGCTTTGTTCAATTAAGCCACCGGGCGACTTGCCGAAGGCTCCGATATTCTCTCTTATAAACCCCGATGACACCAGATCTCAGAACAATACTTACAGGTGAAGCTGTCATCGAATTTTATAAGAGAGAATATCGGAGCCTCCGACAAGTCGCCAGGTAGCTTAACTGGGCAAAGCACTCCGGGGCACTTTCCACGGAGCACCATTGGTTATAATGTTGATAATGTTGTGTTTTGGTACATTTTGGAAATAATAAACAACAGGGTAGAAAAATAATACACTTTTGAGTATTTTTATTATTCATAAAAAAGTAAAAATCTTCATTTATGGCATTTTATTGTTAAACAATTGCACTCTAGGGGCTACTTTTGGCGTGATTGTAATCGTTAAGACTTTATCTGGAGCACCTTTTCCTTAACTATGATTTTTAATTTAAACTTATAGGTGTTTATCACAATATTTTCGTATGGGTTTATCAAGCTATATTTTACATGATTTTTCGTTTTTGTGTTTTTTGTTTTGTATTTCACCTTTCTCAGTCTTCATATATGCAAGACGATGTTTTCTGACCGTATATATCTGAAAAAGAAAAAAAAGCGCATGTCAAATATACAACACCATAAATGTAAACATTTCGATATTATTGACTGAAGGAACTTGTTGGAAGTCCATTTCAAGATGAATTGATAAAAAACAGTATTTACATAGTTATCTTCCAAATAACTTTATTGACTTCGCTTACTAGTATTCGGAGGCTCTCCACTCCATCATCAGGCGATTAAAAAAAAGGTTATAAAATAAACTTTTTTCTAATCGCCTAATGATAGGTATGTGACTGACCACAGTATGTGTGTGCACACAAAAAACAAACACAAAAAAACACACACCACCTACCAAGGTATGTGTTTTTTTAATTCATCATGCATGATAAAAAACAAGAATTTCATTAAATCTGCGCATTGTGCCCAAATCCAGTTAAACAATAAAAAAAATAGTAAATATTCTAAATTGTGATTTCTAACTGGAAAGTAAAAAATCATGCTTGAAAAAAACATATAGTGTAAATGTCTTACATTTTAACCTAAGCTGTTAGAAGCGGCGTGTGAGTTGGCTTGACTATTGGAGAACGTTGCTTTGAAAGGTCCAAGTCCAAAGGAGGCTGTACGAGTATTAGAGTGACTGCTTGCAGCAGCGTTACTAGCTCCACCTCCATGACCACCTCCAAATCCTGCAGAGCCTGCAGAGGCTCCAGCCTGCGCTCCTGATCCTCCAAATCCTCCATAACCTCCATCTACTGAGCCTGCAGAGGCTCCAGCCTGTGCTCCTGATCCTCCGAATCCTCCATAGCCTCCATCTACTGAACCTGCCTGTGCTCCAGCCTGTGCTCCTGATCCTCCAAATCCTCCGTGACCTCCATCTACTGAACCTGCATTTGCACTGGCGCCAGCTTGACTAGCTGATAAACCTCCACCGTGATGGTCACCTCCTAAAAATTTCAAGCAAAAATAAATATCACATACAATTTGAGAATTCGAAAATAGTAACTCAATATTAATAAAGCTCAACTTATCGTTCAACAGCTTTTTAGGAAGTTAGTGTTTTTTATATATATCTGGATTTCTGTTATAAACCAAAAAACAACTTTATACACCTTTCACAGAAAACTTATTTAGTGAAAGGGGAGTTTGCCGGCATCTGGGATCGAATCGCGCACCTCTTTGCACGAGGCCGAGACTCTACTTCCAGGCTATCGACAGACTATAATTATAATTAGACTTAGGATAATAATAGGATTAGGATAATAATAATGATTAACTTTTTACCTTTTACATTGCAGATGTCTTTGAAAATAGTGGAATAAATGAAATATGCATGTTATAATTTTTAGTGTAGTATATTTCATCAAAAACCAAAAACACATGCATGTGAAGTTATGAAAAGTGCCTATGAAAATGTCATGCAAAATATAGTTGGTAATATGATAACATGAAAAATATACATGCAAATGATAATACATAATAATTATTTTATGTAATATAAATTAAAAATACATGCAAAACAGTGATTATCTAATACAAATTTTAAAATAACTAATAAATTAATAAAGTGGAGTTCCCGTCAAAGAATAGGTCTTCGGATAGAATACACATTCGGAAATTACGGTAAATAATGGAAGACGTATTCTGATACAAGATACATGATAAGAAGATACACATAGGTCTTCGGATAGAATACACATTCGGAAATTACGGTAAATAATGGAAGACCTATTCTGATACAAGATACAAGATAAGAAGATACACATCTGACATTTGAGATTGTCTGAAACTATGTGGGTATTGTTTTAAAATATACATGCTCATTTGCAAAACTCACATGCTCAAAATATCCCGTGGGTTTCCCAGCAAAGATTAGATTCACTCTTCTCTTGTAAAATGCAGGCCTTCGTAAAGATTAAGACATTTGTCATATTCAATTCAGCGAATAAGTATGTCACTCATCTTGAATGTCTCATTTTTTTATTTGTATGAAGAGGACAGCTTGCATGTTTATTACATTCAACCTCTTTTGTGGGATGTATCGTGATGGTATTATAATTATAGTATTGTTAACTTATTAATAAAGTTGGAATTACCGATCGAAATATCTCGCTCGAAATTATTATCATTCTCCAAAGCATGAGCCCTGCTCATTTTTGAGGCAATGAACAATTTTTTTTTAAATAATACAAATTTGAAGTGGTCGTGGGTGGTGTATGTTGCTAGATTCAAAGTTCAGAGATACATGATAAAAGTAGTGAAATGAAGATAAAATAAGTAGAGGAAGGCCTCCTAATGAATTCTATCGGGAAACTTTCAATAATGAATAGATATAATTAATAATATAATATAATAATATAATTAATTCATTTTTTATTTTTAATTCTTCAATTATTTTTATTATTTTACCCCATATTTGATTCTTCAATTTTCAATTTTATCCTATTAAATGTCAACAAGTGTATATATATGTGTGTATTTATGTGTTTTTATTGTTTCTGATTCACATTGCATTGTGTCACACAAAATTGGTTCTCTGTTTACTGTTGATCATTTGGTTTCTTAATTTTAATGTTCTAGTATTTAATGATATTTGTCACTGTTTAATTTGTAGGTATTTGTATATGTGTATTTTAACATGTAATAGGCTTATGCCGTGAGTTTATGTAAAATAAAATAAAATAAAATAAAATAAATATAGCCTTATAGTTTATGTATTAATATTCATGTGTATATAAATAAAATATGTCTATTTACTATTGTCACCGTCACCCACTAGATTTGCTACAGTGAGATAATTTAATTTACTTTAATAAAACCAACACCAGAATTGGTAAAATAAATTAATATAAAGTTATTATCTGTAATTTCAATCGGTGTTTTTGAAATCGCTATCGATTTCAGCAAACCTTTGCCATCTACGACGAAGCAATAATAGCCTTAGATGGCAAAGTTTTGCAGAAATCGACAGCGATTTATTAAAAATCATGTAACAAATAATTAATACATTATCTTATTAAAATTACTTTGTTTTATAAAAATGTAGTGAGTATCATACATATCATTGAAACTGGATTAAAATGAATGAATGACTTCAATGAATTAGGAATTATATCATGCAATATTTATCTATACATGAAACCCTTGATAAAAACTACCATAAGGTATACCGTATCCGCCGTGTCCGTATCCACCTTGGCCGTATCCACCATGGCCATATCCACCGTGGCCGTATCCGCCATGTCCATGTCCGTGGTCGTGGTAATCTTCATAATCATGATGATGGTGGTGGTGATGATCGTGGTCGTGATCGTAACCGTGACCGTATCCCTTACCGCGGCCGCGACCAGCACCGAATAATCCACCTATCACTCCACCGAGATCGATTCCAGGGCGTCCTCCTCCGTATCCTCGTCCACCGTCCCACTGAGGCGAAGCAGCCCTGATTGCTCGAACTATCAGTGGTTTGTCATCTGGAAACAAAATACGAATATATAAACCACATGATGATAAATTGAATAATGAGAATTTCGGAAGACAAACTGTTTTGTGGAGTCCTTTTTGTGTGTCGAATATTTTTATATAAAACAAGTGCAATATTTTTTGTTCTAAGTTTGTCGGATAAAAAGCAAGTAATTAGTCCAGAACTTTAATACTAATTTTGGTCACATTTCCTTAATTTTCTAGGTCTTTTTTTATTTTAATTTTATTGATATAAACAAACAAACAGCAATAATACAGATTATATTATAGTAGGGCCAATTCTGAATCTTAATGAACTAACTAAACAAAAAGTTGATTAATATTAGTTATTATATTGTATTCAGCATTAGTTATGAACTCGAGAACTCGAAACAACTATAAACTCGAGAACCACCAAGTGCAAACGGTAAAATCTATAGGACAAACTAATATTATGCCGCAATACAAAATGTTTTTCACGTTCCGATTTACACTTCTGGCAACAATTTAATAGTTGTCGCGCGTGAAAATTGTGAAATTTCAGATTTGCCGATATATTTTGGCGTTCGTATTTGCGTCGGTGGTGGTGTAATTTTACAATTTACACATGCTAAGAGTTGCGAGGGCCCTAAAAATATAAATTTTTACTTTTAATTGAAAAAACAACTTAACACTTCCAAAATATAGCAATATTCTGCGGTAAAATGACAGCAACTAATAATATTCGCACATTAAAAGTCGCGAATAAAATTCTGCCAAATCCAACTTATTTTAGTCGTCGGCTGTCAACTAAAATTTCATTCTGAATACGAAATCCATAGATTTTCGAAATTTATAGTTGTACTAAGGTGTCAAAATGAACTAATGAACTAAATTAGTACGGAAAACTGTGAATACGATAATTCGTGAATTCTAATGAACTAATTATCATGACTCAACTATCTTCTCACACTTAGTTGACTTACTAAGTGCAACTAAACTATTTTATGATTCAGAATTGGCCATAGTATGACTTAAATTTTGTATGGTTCACAAGCCAGTGAAGTTTGTTAAATTATTTTAATTAATTATTAACACTATGTTCTAACTAAAAACAAACCACATCTTTGTCTTTATCTCTTGATAAAAAGAAATAGAAATCCAAGTACCAATCGAGGCAAAAATAAAAACATTAATTTTGTAGGGGAGGGGAGGGGATGTGTATAGCTACCCCCTCTGGGTACGCTCATAATTCTATTCAAATACATTTTCGTCAAAACAACTATGTTTACTGTAAAAGCAATGACTGCATGGTTTACTTGTTTTGCATATGAAATGATTACGCAGAAAATTGATCTCATTGTCCATCAATCTGCAATCAAATGATCAAACAATCGAATCGAATGAAATCTACGTATTATTATCTATTAATGCAAATAATTTATGCATGGGAATGTTACTCGGGATTTCCCTAATACTACTTCTCTCTCTAATAATACTACTCGCTCTACTGAGCAAGTATCATAAACCTGACACGCCTGTTTTATAATAAAACCACAAGCAGTTTCTCTTCTCTCCAGAATACAAGATGAATAGCGACAAAAAATGTTTTTTTTTAATTATAAAATGTAAGATTCAATAAGGACGACGAACCACTGAAAAAATAGAAGGATAGCTAGTATTCAGCGTCGCAAGAGGAAACACACTCCGAACAAACAGATTAATTATCTACTACAAACAGAAGAAGAAAACATCTGCACCCGCAAACAAAAGAGCACCCGGCAAAAATAGGTTTCTCACTCTTTCCTGTAAGTTTTCTGGTGTATCTCTAGCATTTGAGGTGGCCTAAAACCCCGCAAATATTGTGGAGTCCCTGCCAATGATTAGATCTCATACTTTTGCCTTGTAAAATGCAGGTCTTTCTAAAGACTAAAACATTTGTCATCTTCAGTTCATCGATGACGCATGCCACTCATTCTAAATGCTTAATTCATTATTGGTACAGATAGGATGTCATGCATGTTTATCAAATGCAGAAAGTCTTTGTAGACTACTTGGTAAGGAAGGGATCATGATTGGTTTGCGCATTGTTATAGCTAATAATTGTTGTATTTAAAAGTTCCTCCTAAAAAGTTCCTCCCCGTGCCTTTATCCTTCATTTTATAGTATTTATAGGAAACATGACATATATAATGTTCTACTTAGGACTAAGAATGTAATTAGTTATAATTAAATTTAGTATTAACTGTTCACATTTAGTATTAATTACACATTGTCAATATAGTATCACACATTATTTTGGTTAGCTGGAAGATATTGCCTCCAGGCAATAAGCTCGCCAATTGCTCATGATTTTTTTTTTCTGATCAATAAAGTGTTCTTATTTATTAAACAAAACAATATTACATTCTACATTTGAACACAATATAAGATTAACAATAAAATTTAAATAAAACATTAAATAACAAAAACTATAAAATATTAAAATAAATTTAGGTATATTCAAATGTAGAACCCCAACCCCAAATATTTATTATTATTATTATTATTTATTGTTTTAACTGTACAATCTATGGATCTATCATAAGGACTAAATAAATATAAAATAATTAACAACTTTCATGAAAGTCGGTTTCTGTTGAGTGATTTTTTCGTGTTTTAAACTTTTTTTATACCATAAATGATTATTTTTTATTGGTAGGTGCTAAACTTATGAATGTTTTTAATTGATTAATCAAATCCTGACAACAATAATAAGTCTATGAAATGTTTGTTCGTTAATGTGAAATACCGTGATGGCGTTGAGAATAACAGTTGAAAATAAATAATTACAGACAACAAACAGACAAACAAGACACGTACTATGATGCGGTTATGTTATTCGATAGTGATTCCACATTATAATTAAATTACCATATTGGTGTTAATACCGGGAACTTACCAATATCATTGCAGTGGCTGATGTTTTATATCGAATCTATCATCGACTGAGTATTGTATTTTCATGGCTAATTTTCAGGATTTATGTTTGGTTGGTCAGTTTTGCCTTGGTTTTTATCACAATTACATTACTGGCGATCTGTGATTTAAATGCATTTTAAAGACATGAGTACTTATGTATATTTATGAGTAATATTATTACATTGGCGTGTGTTACTTATGATGAGAAGTTCAATGGTTTCTATTGGTTATAAAATATTAAATTTTTGATTTAAAAATATAACTATCCTTCGCGATACAAGCATGAGAGCAAAAAAAATAATTTAAAAAAATCTTCATTTTAATGATTAAAAATTGAAAATTTAAATATTGTTGAATAAGACTGATTTATTAATTCAAAAAAATATTGGTAGCTCATGACAACATGTTAACTCTTGAATGGTTTGAGAAAATTAGAATTCTTAGGTTGAAAGAATAAAATTGACCTGTCTTTTCTGTATATCTTTGCACATAAAACATATTAATAAATAAAGTCTAAATAGGTTCGGCACCCATTCTGAATGTCTTAATTTTTTGTTGGCATGGAAAGGACAGTTTGACATGTGCTGTGGTGGTATAGAAGTAGTAGTTTTTTTTACAATTCCCACGGTTACTTATCAACTAAGTAATACATTAAAAATATGTACCTGAATAAACTCAGTTATAAATCTACGTACATGTTTTCTTACATAATTTGGTACTGTTTATTGAAGTCGTGCAGCTCATGATTTTTTTTTACTTTGGCACAACATTGTAGGAATACTCTTACATGTAGCAGTGGCGGGAGACTAGAGTTTTTATATAGTTGTCATTCTTTCGTATTGAATAGGTACCGGTACCTACATACATCCCAATTACATATTTACAAAATAGTCAAGTGTCTCATGAGATCTATCCACACCATCACGACGTCTCCTACTAGTCATCCTTACCGTGTCATAATAAGATATCCGAGAGTTGAAGATATTCAACACAAGTCCTTCACAGAATACTTAAAAACTTACAATAAAGTGGAAGAATTGTTCTTCAGATTACATCGAGCAGTATTTAATATATATATTTTTTTTTAAAGATATATCTGGGTTTTGTTATAAACCCAAATACAACCTTATACACCTTTCACACTAAGCTAAAAGCTTGTGCCGTGAAAGGGGAGTTTGCCGACACCTGGGATCGAACCACGGACCTCTTGTTCTGAAGGCCGAGACTTTACCTCCAGGCTACCGACGAAATCTGAACGAACTATAAATAAATAAAACACAGAATATAAAGAATTTAAATAAATAAACTATTAATAACAATAAAGTCAACGATGTACATGTGAAGTTGGTATAAAATTTACTTGTATTGTTGCAATCTTTAATTTATTTATTTTTTTGAAATGTGTTGTTTTGTGGAAAACCCTTGCGAGAACTCATAAACCACATATTTAGATTCTTCGGAATTGGTGTTTTTTGGTATGGGTGGGTGGTGGTGGGCATGCGGTGCTTTTTTGCATGTATGGAAGGCACGCCGCTGATGTGTAGGTACCTAATAAATAATTACTTATAATGTCTATCAATTTAATAAAATTTGCTTGTATTATTTAAAATGAATTATTTGATATGTACATTGTACATATTAGTATTTCCATCATATTAAACACTACATTAAGATTACTTGTCATGTTTTAACACGCCTTATTTTGAAGTGGATTCAAATTTTTTAAACATATTTTGGAGTTAGGCGTAAAATTTAATTTATTAAGATTTATATCTTGAACAATATTATCATTTATGAAGGATTTCGTGTTTTTTTTTACATATTCAAAAACTTAACCTTGGGGTTTTTTAAAAATCTTCACGATTTTGATGAAGTAAATTTGTTTAGAATACATTTTTGTTTGAGTTTATTTGTAAGTGTGACTAATTAAAAAAAGTGTGAACTATTCTGTGATGCCTACACTAACGTATTTGAAGTTATCAGGTGGTTAAAATAGAGAAGTCAAATACATTTTTTTTATATCATCCATTGATTTTTTAAACAAATAATAGCATAAATGATAATATGATCTCATACGAAATTCCCATGTCATCGATAGTTATTAAATAGGTACCTATGTATATAAACTCAATTACAATCATTAACAGCAAACTGTTGTATATATTGTATAACTTGTTTTCATACTTTTGTAGAAGAACAATAATCTATCAATCTTAGACGTGAATACTTATATTATTGAAAATACCGGATTTATTAGGTATGAGAATCAATCTACATTGTATACTCGTAGACTAGAAATTTAAAAGGAAAATTGATAATGCGACCAATCAAAATTTGCGACCAAATTCATAGGTGTTTTGCAGCCTTGCGGCTTGAAGGTTATTGATTGCATTTTTGTTGTTGTTGTTGTACAATAATGTAGGAGTTCTTTTATGGTTTATTCAGGCATATAGGATATGTAATATTTAAGTATAAGTAGGAAAGAGATCATTTGAATCTTCATGTAAAGCAGCATTTATTTATTTGTATATTGTTCTTTATACATACAATTTTATGGAGAAATGCATTCAAATTAAATAGAATCAATATTGAGAGGGCGAGTTTATCGTAATGGCGCGATCTCTTGCAACTTACCCAAATTTAAGTTGATATTTTCGACCGACGGTTCTTGGTGAAATTTCATGTTAATTATATAAAAAAAAACTACACTTTACTATACTATTATCCTCAAGCCGTGTCCCGGGTGGGGTAGGTCTCTACCGGAACGAAAACGGAACATCATGTTGCTCTATCCTTACATACTTCTTTCGCTTCATCCACATTCATCCAGTTTCGTGCATGCCGATTTCTCTTACTTAACACGCTACCGTGCTTGAGAATTTAATCCACGTGGTCAAGCCACGTAGTTCTCGGACGCCCGCGCTTTTCACACCCTTTCTTTCAGACAAGTATAATATCCTCTTTGTCATTCTTTCCCCTTCCATTCGTTCCACATGACCAAACCATCTCAAATAATAAACCAAATTTATAATTAATAAATTAAAAATTTTAGAACATATTTTCTGAGAAAATTAGTATTGCGTTATAACTAACGCAATACTAATTTTAAACTAAGTCTAAACCATAATAAGTCAATGGTTATTCGACGGTAAATAGGTGTATACACTGCATTGTTCTTGGCTTATGTGTTTACAAAGTATATAATGTCTGTTATATAATATTTAATTATTATTAATTTATTGATGATGATATGAATAAAGTGAGCAACTTAATGATAATTCTTAATAGTAATTATTTCTGTAAGCATGATTCTGATTAAGTGTAATGCATATTACGACGTAGTGAAATTAATTGCTCGTGGGGTTCCCGAGTTTTTGAATACTATATCATCTCGGTATACCCCACAAGTGGATAAACCAGAGGATCAGCTGCTTGTACTAAACATTTAAACCATTAAATTCAAGATGGGATAATAATAATTTCTCTATCAATATATGTATATGTCAATATCTTGTAAGATATTTATATAATGTTTTTAGCTTAAAATCGACACAATAGATGAAATCTTGAATAGAGTGTAATATTTTACCTCTGTCTTTCCTAATAATGGAGCCCATTGAGGACATACAAACAAACATACTTAGGTATATGTTTTCAAACGCGTGGATTTCAATTTATGCGTGGATATTAGTCATCTGTTCTTGAAAATACTTTTAATGGACGTGATCAGAAGCTCTAATTAGATTTATTTTATTTCAATGATAGGCTGTAGGTTAAAAATTAAAATTGTCAATTTTTTGAGGTTAAGTAAATGAAGTTAAATACATTGAAGGAGACCCACCGACCACCCGGATAGCGCAGAAGTCTGGGGACTTCCATTTATCCGAATTCTACACTGCACAAAGTTTGTCCACACCGGAGGCGCCATAGTGGGCAGCCTGAGGGGCTGGCCGGCCAAAAACAACCCCGTGTGTGGAATCTTTTGACTACACTCCTTCGATGTCCCTCTAGCCGAGAGAAGCAAATACATTCATAATTTATTTAAAACTAACAATATATTTATAAAGGCATTTCCTTAACCTAGATAACAAATCAATACTTAAAACAAAATAATAGAAATAAAAATTAAAAGAAATAAAAAATGAGCAGAGAGCCGAGTTGAGGTGTCCGGAAACTTCTTTAGGTATTCATGCCGGTGAACCCGAGGGTCGCTGATACTGGAGTCTTCACAGACACGCTTCTCTCCCCAAGGGACATCCCTCCCAGACCAGACATGAAGTTAAATAAAAAAAAAAGTATACAGGCCAAAAAATAGAATGGAAGAGTAGGTTTAAAGTTAAGAATTTCAATTTTTTGAGGTTACTTATACACGCCAATAAAGTTAATGGTCTTGAATATGGATTTAATTGTTTTTTGTAGGAAGGACTTATGTTATGAATAAATATTTAAGTATCGAGGGTTGTCACGAGGTCCTGGGTTTGATTCCCGGCCTCGGCAAAATGAAGATTGGCCTCTTTCAGAATGTTCTGTGTGTTTGGTGCATTTTACATGCAATAAATATTGCCGACCGAATTAATTCAAATTAACAAAAATAAAACGTATATTTTTAGTACTTCCGCAGTGACTTTATAAATCGCTAGACGGCTTTCAAGAGCTTCCGCTCTCATAATCAGGCTAACGTAAAGAAATTACATTCAAATACATTTTGTTAATGTGAACAAAAATAATAAAAGTGGGGATAATGTAAGTCAGTGTAAGTGACCAATAACATGACATAACATGCATAGACAGTTCACACAGATCGAGCTAGTCCCAAATTAAGATGTGAATCTTGTATCTTGTATTATGGGTAACTAATGGATAAATTGATATGTATTTCAATTTAATTTCTCCACTCTAAGTTAGCCCGGAAAAGCTTGGATATGGTTAAGCGTGTTGAAAAATGCATGTTTTATTCTGAAAATAATTATTGTACAATAGTAAAAAACTTGGATATTTTGAACAATGCTAGCGATAGAACAAAATAGCGATAGAATTTTCGAAAGGGTATCACTTTGAGCCAATGGGTCATCGATTTATCTAGAATTGAAAGAAGATGTTTCGATATGTGTAATTCGCATTTCAGAATATATAATTTGACGTTTTATATGTATATTTTTCATATGCTTACTTGACAAAGACGTAGGTAGCATGAAGTCATATGTTTTTATATGTTTTTCAGTTAGCGTTCTTTAAACGTATTTTTTTGCACTATCATTCGGACGGTGATCACAAAGAAACTCTTCATCTATCTCAATTGATGCAGATATATAATATTTTATCTATCGAAATCGCCGGAGGTATGAATAGCAATATTAAAAAAAAGCTTTATCATGATTTGCATGTTATTATTATTTCTATACCATGAGTTGAATTTAATACGCAGCTAGTATGTTGTACTTGAACCTGTATTAACAATTGGAAAAGCTGTTTGAAAAAACTTGATGTAGGAATTCAAGGGATCGATGACCTATGTTCTCGTATCTATAATCGGATATTAAGTTCAATACCATTTTACTAAGACTGCTGTTATTGTTTAAAGATTATTAAATCTTTCTAAAAACAGAAAAAATATGGTAAAAGTAGGGATAAATACGACAAGTAAGGTAAACAGATGTAAGGTAAGGACGTCCTTATTTCACAATTCATCGATCCTATGACAACGACAGTGCTAGGAAAATCGTAGGAAGAGGTGAGCCAATTGGCATTAAGACGCTGTGAATGGAGGAGGCCGGTTTTTGTCCGGTGATCCCGAGAGGAACGTTAAACATAGTTGCCTTAAATGATTTCCTAATATTAATTATTAATGCAATAACATCACTTCAGCACTCATCTTGTCCAGCACACAGCACACATCAACATGTCCGATTCCATTATTGATTATGGTTCACTATCGATATCTAAAAACAACTTTAAGCTTGTAATTTATTTTGTTGTCTCAGCCAAGGACTAAGACTAATCTTGAGTTTCAACAACACTTTTATTTTACAAATAAAACTCTCAAAAGAGTGTGTTATTTGTGTTTTATTTGTAAAATGGAAGTTTTTGATTTTCTGTAAACCACTCACCAAGATTGCTTTACTCGTAGCGATAATTTATAAATACTAGTCATAATTTAAAATCACTCCGACTATAAAAAAAAACATTGATTCTAGGTTCACATTGAATTGGATGCTCTTAGATGTAACTAAGTATACCTACAAGATGCCGTATAGTCTTTTGTCTGTTATGATATCTTACTGGTCAAACTAGTTCCCCAGCAAGAATAGGGTAGTATAGTACCAACCTTAAATAGATAAGAACCTAACATTTTGAATACCTTCCTATGTAATGTTAGCACAAATGTAATTTTGCTGTTTCTTTGTCTTTATAGTCACTACAATATGGCACGTAAACGACACTTTAATATTGTCCAATAATAATAATAATATTCTGTACCAAAATAATTAGGTACTGTCTGAGACACTAACTCAGCAAAAGTTTGGTATGTCTACTATACGTTGGTTAAAATTTTTCTTAATGTGCCTCTCTTCTTTCAATTAATCCAATTAAACAATATAAAATTATCATTTATTTTAGAAGGATTAAATATGTAACAGTTTCGAGATATTTTGAATGTTTTTAGTTTTCTACAATACGCATCCGTTACTTGATTTAAATCGCGATCGATTTCGGTAAACCTTTACCATTGGCGGCGTCCACACAGCTGGATGCGAACGTCAATCATCAATCATCAAGCAAAAATCTCAAATCTTTCAGCGACAATTCGGAGCATTCTCCGAAGAAATATTCGAATAGATTACGTCTCATGGATGGGAACGCAGGCATTAATTCGAATATTTCTTCGGAGAATGCTCCGAATTGTCGCTGAAAGATTTAAGATTTTTGCTTGATGATTGATGATTGACGTTCGCATCCAGCTGTGTAGACCCAGCAATTAACGAGAGATACGAAATCGATCGCAATTTAAATAATACAGTAACGGAAGGGCATTTGTGGAATACTAAATACATTCAAAATATCTGGAAACTGTTACATAGTTAATCCTTCTAAAATAAATGAATTAAAAATATCATAATATGTAGGTACATTGAACTCTCAAGATATCACATTTGCATATTTTTACTAATAAAATTATCATACTTTATAGTAAACTATTGCATTGTAGCATTGAAAATCGATAATTTGTTAATGCAATTACAACATATATGAATGATCAAACAAATATACTTTAGGCGGTAGAAATTCATGATTAAACAGTTTTTTTTTTCTGTTATATCACGTTGCGTTTAAGGACATTTTGTGTATTCCTTTTTTAAACTGGTTCTTTTATTCATTTCGTATATATATTGTCAATTATATTATTTTTTTAAATGCGCGTCTAGTCTTTTTTCAATTGATCCGCATTCTGATCTTAATTTATTCAAATTTGAATATTTTGGTTCTATAACTTATTATATTTTCATACGATACCTGATTCTCATAATTTGATATGTATGAATAAAAAAAAAATTTTAATGAGTTTCCCATACTAAGTTTTATAATAAGTGACTCCAGTTTTGACATAAAATATTTTTAAGTAGTTTTGCTTTGATTCTAATCAACTCTCTAGAGTAGGATCTACCTAAAATTGAAGTCATCAAATTCTTGTAAATGTTTTTTTAATGAGTTGCCCATACTAAGTTTTATAATAAGTGACTCCAGTTTTGACATAAAATATTTTTAAGTAGTTTTGCTTTGATTCTAATCAACTCTCTAGAGTAGGATCTACCTAAAATTGAAGTCATCAAATTCTTGTAAATGTTTTTTTAATGAGTTGCCCATACTAAGTTTTATAATAAGTGACTCCAGATTTGACATAAAATATTTTTAAGTAGTTTTGCTTTGATTCTAATCAACTCTCTAGAGTAGGATCTACCTAAAATTGAAGTCATCAAATTCTTGTAAATGTTTTTTTAATGAGTTGCCCATACTAAGTTTTATAATAAGTGACTCCAGTTTTGACATAAAATATTTTTAAGTAGTTTTGCTTTGATTCTAATCAACTCTCTAGAGTAGGATCAACCTAAAATTGAAGTCAACAAATTCTTGCAAATATTTTTAGAAAGAAGTTTAACAAGCATCCCTTATACACAATTCAGTCCCAAAAGTGTAAGCAGGAAGTCTGATTACCTTCAAGAAAAAGTTGAAGAAGTTTGTTATTGGTGGTCGTTGAAGTTGTAGGATTGTGTTGTGATATATGGTGTATGTATGGCATCTTAATAAAAAAGTTTAAACTTTAGTTGGATACTGCAAGTATGATCCCTTATACCTACCAGCAAGTGTGCTGAATAATTGGGTTATGTATTATTTATATATATACCTTGAGTTTCTAGTACCTTATTAATTATTACCATGTTATATATTGGAGGTATATTAATTTAATTAGAGAAAATTTAAATAAAACTATAAAAGTTGAGATGAAAAAAACAAAAGTGAAAATAAAATTGCAAAACGTGTTTGTCCTCATATTTAAAACAAAAAATATTATTCCTTTGAAAGAAACGAGTAAGTTAATTATGATATGTATTTTAATTTTAAACATAGCTTTCATAAACTACCCCAATGTAGATGGGGTTGATATGAACAAAAACAACGAAAAATATATTGTCTTAAGACAAAAACAATATCATAGTTAGAATATGTAATAAAAATAAAATTTCAACAATATTTATTTCGCGTTTATGTAATGATATTCATATTTAGAAGAAAAAAAATAAAACAAAAAAAAATATGCAAACTCACCCTCAACAGCGGGTGCACCATAAACTCCCACTAATCCCAACACAAATATCACTAAAAACACCTTCATGTTATTATTGGCACGTGAGTACTGTCTTTACTGATTTATGTTATTGTTCTTATCATGTACTTTTACTGTACTGTGACAGTGTGTATCTAAAGGCCTGTCCACACACGCGCTGTGTGCAATACGTGCTACTATATTATTACAGTGTGATTGAATGTTTTGTTTGCGGCTGCCGCGTTAGTATAAAATGTTTTTATAATATGTATTATGAACACATCTCACGACATAACATAATATGTATAGTACATTATCCCCCACCATTTGTTTTGGTGACGTTTTCAGAAAATCCACGATATTGGTATTTTGTTCTTACAAACAGAGGTGCACAACCATGACTCACGAGAATATTTTAGTTTCTTTATTTTAGCAAATTTTCAAATTAATGTAAAAATGGTTCTATTGTGCAGCAAATACCGAATTTAGATATGAATCTTGTATTAACGCGACTATTAAAAAATATACGATGCATTAAACATATATGTAACAAACATACCAGAAACACCTAAGCCCAGGACAATTAGAAAAATGCCAATATAAATCATTACATTGGTGAAATATTTATTGATTTATTTTATTCTTCACTTTACATTGGTTACATTATTTCAAATCAATACAAAGTATCATAAAAATATCAGTCATACAATTGAGGGGGCGAGTTTATTGCTAGAATGCGATTTATTAATTTATTTTATTTTTATATATATGTGAGATGAGTTATCAAAATCAAAAACTTTGAAATGAGACATGAATTAGAAGCTAAGTTGGTGATTTAGAATATAATATTAGTGTTATTTGTAAAGTTTTTGACTCCAAAAATTAGTAAAAAATAAAAACTTCTAAAATGTTACCACCAAATCAATAAATAATAATAAATTATCTCTCGGTTTTCTTGATTGAAAGATATATTCAGAAGTAACCTAATTGTCTTATGATAAATACAGAAGTTTTTTAAAAATAACACGTGATCACTTTGAATGCATGCACTGTGCCATTTAATAAGTATAAAAATACTAGATCATATTATCACTAGTTGTCGATCTCTGTTTTGAGAGAAGGTACTTTGACGGCAATGATAGTGACCTTCTGACGGTTGCCGAGTATATTACCTATCACTAATACTATCACAAATATTGATACTATTACTAATACAAATAATAATATTATGTATCTACACGTAGTTATGTCCGTTGCTTACGTTTCTCATCAATTTTAATAATTTTAATCAATATGATTGTTGACCAATTTGATATTCATTTATTCATTCGGTCGCGGTATTTCCCACAACTGGGGTAGCCAGATCAACTGCATGTAACAAATATGCGTGTTATCTTCTCCGTGCCAATAAAAGTTAGGGCATTCAGGACAGGTGGCACACCTCATCATTGAACTGGAGATACTAATGTCTAAAAATATACTAAACCTCGTGATATTTTACAAATACCTGCACATCATCATTTACATAACAAAATCAAGAGAACAATTTTCATTAGAAAAAAAAATGATGATATAATTATGCAGTAGGGAAATTTTCACTTTATAGTGATTTCTTCCATCTAACCACGTCACATTAACACTAAACACAAATAAAAATAATAATAAAAACACAAACAATAAGAAAAATCTCCAGATTAATTAAAATGAGAAAAAAAATCTACGATCTACACTCTAAAGGGACCGGAAATTATAGGAAGGGTTTAGTGGACGGATGCTGAGTTAGAAGAGAATCTTTACCGGAGACTCTATGGAATTAAGACAATAAGGTACCTCCAGTAATATTACTAACATACTACTTGTAACACCTGAGATGTATTCTAAACCCAATTCCTCTACAACACTCCACCCGGGAGCGCAGCGATGTCTACATCAGCCTCCTTGACCATTCTCTTCTTTGCGCTAATTGAGTCAATTTCATACAACAACAAAAAATCAAAAAAGTTTTAGAAAGAGTGTAAAAAAATTAATGCTTCGTTTATATTAGAAATCTGAAGTTACACAAACGTTTGATGCATTTTTTTCCATGGCATGCGGCACGCGACATATTATATTATAACATTAAAAAAAAATTGGCACTTGGGTTCAAAAAGGATCGCCATCCTGACCTAGCAGTGGGTTAACTGACTAATTCAACTACATATACGTTTAGGTATGTTTAAAAAAAAATAGGAATGAAGTTATATTTCGACGGTCCAGTTCCACAACTCAACAAGTCGAAATTGTCTTATATTCGAGTAAATGCCATTTTTGTAATTTTGGTGTATTTATCTTGTGCTTTCAAAACACAACAAAAAGTGATATTTCAGGTATATTTACCATACATATAATAATCGTAGGTACTGTTAGAGGCATTATGTTGTCTTTGTTCCGTTCAATAGTTAAACAAATCGAAATATATATTTGTGGAATGGAACAAAGGTACATTACCGTTACGTGTATTTTTTTAGTTCGTTAAAGGTACGTTAACCGTGTATTTTTTTAAGTTATTTGTTTGTAGGATTGATCTCTATCACAGTGGAATTACTAATTAAATCAAAATTTTCGAAAAATTCGACTTGTGTGGAACTGGACCGTCAATTTGTTGTTTGTTTACTACATGTTATTCACCAACTTGTTTATTTAATGTTTATTATTATTGATAAAAATATACCAATCGAATTACTGTAGGTACATTAGGTACGCATACATATTGAAGGACAATTCGTTGAGCGCTGTTTACTCACAACATGATCTCAAGGGCGCCATATTATTCTGCGTCTATCATCCGAAGCTCCCAGTAAAAAGGTGTTTATATCTTCAAGTTCCTCCACCTTGTTCCATGTTACCAGAGATTGGGGCACAATGATTATAGAGTATTGGGTGCTCGATTTTAATTGAATTATTATGTTTATTAATATATTATTATGTTTTATTCATCACTCAATTCATGATTTCACTTAATTTGTTTGTTTGCAGCTTACCTTCATCCCTAGGTAATCAACTCATTAAACAACAGCTTATAATATTATATAAATCTTCATTGATTACCACCTTCACACAATAATAAATAAATACAGAGAAGGTTTATTTAAATAGGATACACATATATTATTGTCTGATACAATTATTCAGTGCATTCATTACCAAGTAGACAAATTAACTTATTTTAAAAGATTTATCAACAATGTTAATATTAGTTGAATTTTCTTTATATCTATAGATAATTGAGATGTACATTAATTGATTAGGCTCTGTGTAAAATGATTTAAATTTTGATTTCAAATAAATATCGTGTGAGGTTTCAATATTTGTGGTGGTCGGAACTCTGAGTTGAATTTCAATCGAAATATACCTACTCAGGATCGGCTCCACTCCTTGCCAACTTACTTTACCTTCACGCCACTAGCATATTATTTACTGTGAGAGTGTATTTGGGTTTATTTAAAATTCAAATATTCAGATATAACAAAGTAAACATATAATAAAATAAAGGATCTATATGACAAAATCTTCGTTCACCAGAGATGACAATGTATTAGGTATTGTTTTTTCGAAATACTGAAATTTATACCCCCATAGATTATACATTTGTGATATATATATTATCGACAGACACACTGCAAACTGATACTACGAATCACTCTTTTGAGGATGGACAGATATTGAAAGGTGTTCCAATACTTACAATAGCTTACGGCTAGTTTTATTGCGCTTCTTACTCCTAGAAAATGTTCCATCATCCCACCTTTTTTTCTGTACTAACGTAATAACTTCAATACAACTTCTTTTCTATAAATAGGATAAATTGGAGGAGGCTTTTTTTAATTGATTAGATTTTCATGATAATTATAATAAGTGGATGCATCATTAATAATGAATACCAATAACAATAATATTATATAAATGAACGCCTTCTCATTGCCTGATATATCATTACGTGTTGTTGAATAATACTTCTGCATATATCATAGGTACCTACTGTAAAATATAAACCATCGATTGATACCAATATGTACGACAATGTGTGATGAGTCATATTATAATGATTAGATACTGCGTTATATTATATGATAATACTGCAGGGAATTCCCACATTACACTTATTATTGAACTTGATCAAATGGTATGTTAAACTATTGTACAAGGCAGTACAGAATACATAATTATTACCATAATATGGTCTGATAAAAGTTCGAGGCTATACCGTTGACCATACCAAAGACTCATTAATTCAAGACTGTAATCAGCCTGGGACTAGACGAGTCTGAAAGCCTGCTGTGCAGCATTCTGACTCTTTTCTTTTTCTTCAATTGTTTCAATTTTTTATATTTTTCTTATGATATTTTTTTTTGGTAATTGTTACAATAAATATTACCTCGATTCGGGTGCAAATCCAGTGAGTTGAGTGTTGAAATTGAGTGTATAAATGTGAATTTAAATTGTTAAAAATGTTATACTTTGTTCTGTAAAAATATTTTTGGAAATAAATTATTGTTATTATTAATTCGTTTCAGCTTGTATGTCAACGCCTTATAAGAAAATTTAATAGTTCATTAAAATAATATAAGATTATAGCTTGAGTTAATATAAACATTTATACGAAAGAAGTTCAGATTGAAAATACAGAAAAAGTTTAATTCGTATTTTTCGATTGTACCCAATCAAATATCCAGTAAAAAATAGGTCTTCCACTCTTTTTGTATGTTTTCAAGTGTCCTGTAAAAGGCAGGTATTCTAAAAACCTCACGAATAAATTTAATAATAAAAAATATGCAACTAAACAATGAGGCATGCCACCCATCTTGCGTGTCTTATCTTTTAATTGGCACGGAGAGAGCAATCTGCATGTTTATTACAAGCATTTATAACCTTCTGTCCTCCCCGTTCGTGGCATGTGCCATTATCATATAGGAGTATCATTACCATATCATTTTTTAATGTTGAGCTCATATTTGTGTCCTTTGCATTAATATGTTTCCTCAATAATTCAAAAAATGTTGGTCTGAAAATGATATATTTTTAATTGGTAATATTGTCCACAAGTGTTAGAATTCCATAATTTGATAAATTGAATCAAGCGAATCAAGAGTAAAAGACAGTAAAGACTAAACAACGCGAGAGAGACCTCTTTCGACTTTTTAGAACATTATCAATCACATTAATAATGACCTAAGAATTGAATTGATAATAACCTCTGGCGTTGTTAAATCTATAGAAGAAAGAGATTTTATTAACTTTTTTCTTGTATCTTCAAAAATTTCTGTTTCATTAATAAGCATAATACTCGTATTTCAGTTGATGCAACTTTCAAGAAGTTTGTTTTTTGCTTTTAATTTATTTTTCTTGCTGTATTTTGTACTGTACTGGCAGTTATTAAAGAAAAACAATGAAATCAAAGATGGGCTGATCAAGTACAAAAAATATGTTAAATCCTTACTATATTATATTTTGTAAAATTTTATTTATATGTTGCCTATTTTTGTAAATGAATGATAAAAAAAAATTAAAGATAAACAGGACAAAAATATTATTTTTCGAATGATTATGTATTTATTTTTTATATTTGAGATAACGTGAATGCAATGTTCTAGAATTAACATTTCGTACAGTGTTTTTGATGCACTTTATCACATAAACGACACGTTTAATGTTATCCAAAATAATAAAAATAAAAAAAAGCAAAAATTTCTTTGAGTACACGCATCTATTTGACGAAATAATATACGATAAAACAAATATACTTTGGCAAGAATATACTTGATGCTAAGAATTGCAAAAAATAGAATATAGGAAGGGACGCGAAATGCATGAGATGAATTAGATCAATCACAAGATATTTCAAATTGATCACTTGTAATATCCGGAGATCCGTCAGCAGACATTTGAGACAGCTGAGCTTGGGCATTTGAACTAAGAAATTCTGCAAGGGAAACTGTTTGCATACTTGGTTGATCAACAGCTGGAGTGACAGGTTGGATGATGTGTTTCTCAAAATCAGGGTCAATTGGTTTGACAATAGTATGTTCTTCAGTGTGATCTGTACTGATGGGGATGTTTGGCGAGGGTGTTGTTGCAATATCCTCTACACATTCTGTTTGAGACTCATCCTTTACATCTAACAATGGCAGAGCTAAAGGTTTATCAGATTCTACATGGTGTTCTTCGTGTTTGATATTGTCCACGAAATGTTCTTCTCCTGGAACATGGTGCTTAACTGGCACTTCAGGTACCACAGGAACTCTGTGTACTTCTTCTTGGTGTTCCTCATGTTTGATATCGTCTACGTGATGCTCCTCTACTGGAACGTGGTGCTCAATTGGCAATTCAGGTGGTACAGGAACTCTGTGTACTTCTTCGTGGTGTTCCTCATGTAGTAAATCATCCACGTGATGTTCGTCTACTGGAACCTGGTGCTCAACTGGCACTTCAGGAACCACAGGAATTCTATGTACTTCTTCGTGGTGCTCTTCGTGTTTGATATCGTCTACGTCATGTTCATCTACTGGAACGTGGTGCTCAATTGGCACTACAGGAACCACGGGAACTCTGTGTACTTCTTCGTGGTGCTCTTCGAGTTGTAAATCATCTATGTGATGCTCTTTTACTGGAACGTGGTGCTCAACTGGCATTTCAGGAACAACAGGAACTCTGTGTACTTCTTCGTGGTGTTCCTCATGTTTGATATTGTCTACGTGATGTTCGTTTACAGGAACGTGGTGCTCAACTGGCACTTCAGGAACAACAGGAACTCTATGTACTTCTTCGTGGTGCTCTTCGTGTTTTATATCGTCTACGTGATGTTCGTCTACTGGAACGTGGTGCTCAATTGGCAATTCAGGTGCTACAGGAACTCTGTGTACTTCTTCGTGGTGTTCCTCATGTTTGATATCGTCTACGTGATGCTCTTCTACTGGAACGTGGTGCTCAACTGGCACTTCAGGTACCACAGGCACTTCATGTACTTCCTCGTGGTGCTCTTCATGTTGTAAATCATCCACGTGATGCTCTTCTACTGGAACGTGGTGCTCAACTGGCACTTCAGGAACCACAGGAATTCTATGAACTTCTTCGTGGTGTTCCTCATGTTGTAAATCATCCACGTGATGCTCTTCTGCTGGAACGTGGTGCTCAACTGGCAATTCAATTGCTACAGGAACTCTGTGTACTTCTTCGTGGTGTTCCTCATGTTTGATATCGTCTACGTGATGCTCTTCTACTGGAACGCGGTGCTCAACTGGTACTTCAGGAACAACAGGAACTCTGTGTAATTCTTCGTGGTGTTCCTCATGTTGTAAATCATCCACGTGATACTCTTCTACTGGAACGTGGTGCTCAACTGGCCCTTCAGGTACCACAGGCACTTCATGTACTTCCTCGTGGTGCTCTTCATGTTGTAAATCATCCACGTGATGCTCTTCTGCTGGAACGTGGTGCTCAACTGGCAATTCAATTGCTACAGGAACTCTGTGTACTTCTTCGTGGTGTTCCTCATGTTTGATATCGTCTACGTGATGCTCTTCTACTGGAACGTGGTGCTCAACTGGCACTTCAGGTACCACAGGCACTTCATGTACTTCCTCGTGGTGCTCTTCATGTTGTAAATCATCCACGTGATGCTCTTCTACTGGAACGTGGTGCTCAACTGGCACTTCAGGAACCACAGGAATTCTATGAACTTCTTCGTGGTGTTCCTCATGTTGTAAATCATCCACGTGATGCTCTTCTGCTGGAACGTGGTGCTCAACTGGCAATTCAATTGCTACAGGAACTCTGTGTACTTCTTCGTGGTGTTCCTCATGTTTGATATCGTCCACGTGATGCTCTTCTACTGGAACGCGGTGCTCAACTGGCACTTCAGGAACAACAGGAACTCTGTGTAATTCTTCGTGGTGTTCCTCATGTTGTAAATCATCCACGTGATGCTCTTCTACTGGAACGTGGTGCTCAACTGGCACTTCAGGAACAACAGGAACTCTATGTACTTCTTCGTGGTGTTCCTCATGTTTGATATCGTCTACGTGATGTTCGTCTACTGGAACGTGGTGCTCAATTGGCAATTCAGGTGCTACAGGAACTCTGTGTACTTCTTCGTGGTGTTCCTCATGTTTGATATCGTCTACGTGATGCTCTTCTACTGGAACGTGGTGCTCAACTGGCACTTCAGGAACCACAGGAATTCTATGAACTTCTTCGTGGTGTTCTTCGTGTTGTAAATCATCCACGTGATGCTCTTCTACTGGAACGTGGTGCTCAATTGGCAATTCAGGTGCTACAGGAACTCTGTGTAATTCTTCGTGGTGTTCCTCATGTTTGATATCGTCTACGTGATGCTCTTCTACTGGAACGTGGTGCTCAACTGGCACTTCAGGAACAACAGGAACTCCATATAATTCTTCGTGGTGTTCCTCATGTTGTAAATCATCCACGTGATGCTCTTCTACTGGAACGTGGTGCTCAACTGGCACTTCAGGTACCACAGGCACTTCATGTACTTCCTCGTGGTGCTCTTCATATTGTAAATCATCCACGTGATGCTCTTCTGCTGGAACGTGATGCTCAACTGGCAATTCAAGTGCTACAGGAACTCTATGTACTTCTTCGTGGTGTTCCTCATGTTTGATATTGTCTACGTGATGCTCTACTACTGGAACGTGGTGCTCAACTGGCACTTCAGGAACCACAGGAATTCTATGAACTTCTTCGTGGTGTTCTTTGTGTTGTAAATCATCCACGTGATGCTCTTCTACTGGAACGTGGTGCTCAACAGGCACTTCAGGAACAACAGGAACTCTGTGTAATTCTTCGTGGTGTTCCTCGTGTTGTAAATCATCCACGTGATGCTCTTCTACTGGAACGTGGTGCTCAATTGGCAAATCAGGTACTACAGGCTTTTCATGTACTTCCTCGTGGTGCTTTTCGTGTTGTAAATCGTCTACGTGATGTTCGTCTACTAGAATGTGGTGCTCAATTGACACTTCAGGTACCACAGGCACTTCATGTACTTCCTCGTGGTGCTCTTCATGTTGTAAATCATCCACGTGATGCTCTTCTGCTGGAACGTGGTGCTCAACTGGCAATTCATGTGCTACAGGAACCCTGTGTACTTCTTCGTGGTGTTCCTCATGTTTGATATTGTCTACGTGATGTTCGTTTACTGGAACGTGGTGCTCAACTGGCACTTCAGGAACAACAGGAACTCTGTGTAATTCTTCGTGGTGTTCCTCATGTGTGATATCGTCTACGTGATGCTCTTCTACTGGAACGTGGTGCTCAACTGGCACTTCAGGTACCACAGGCACTTCATGTACTTCCTCGTGGTGCTCTTCATGTTGTAAATCATCCACGTGATGCTCTTCTACTGGAACGCGGTGCTCAACTGGCACTTCAGGAACAACAGGAACTCTGTGTAATTCTTCGTGGTGTTCCTCATGTTGTAAATCATCCACGTGATGCTCTTCTACTGGAACGTGGTGCTCAACTGGCACTTCAGGAACAACAGGAACTCTATGTACTTCTTCGTGGTGTTCCTCATGTTTGATATTGTCTACGTGATGTTCGTCTACTGGAACGTGGTGCTCAATTGGCAATTCAGGTGCTACAGGAACTCTGTGTACTTCTTCGTGGTGTTCCTCATGTTTGATATCGTCTACGTGATGCTCTTCTACTGGAACGTGGTGCTCAACAGGCACTTCAGGTACCACAGGCACTTCATGTACTTCCTCGTGGTGCTCTTCATGTTGTAAATCATCCACGTGATGCTCTTCTACTGGAACGTGGTGCTCAACTGGCACTTCAGGAACCACAGGAATTCTATGAACTTCTTCGTGGTGTTCTTCGTGTTGTAAATCATCCACGTGATGCTCTTCTACTGGAATGTGGTGCTCAATTGGCAATTCAGGTGCTACAGGAACTCTGTGTACTTCTTCGTGGTGTTCCTCATGTTTGATATCGTCTACGTGATGCTCTTCTACTGGAACGTGGTGCTCAACTTGCACTTCAGGTACCACAGGCACTTCATGTACTTCCTCGTGGTGCTCTTCATGTTGTAAATCATCCACGTGATGCTCTTCTACTGGAACGTGGTGCTCAACTGGCACTTCAGGAACCACAGGAATTCTATGAACTTCTTCGTGGTGTTCCTCATGTTGTAAATCATCCACGTGATGCTCTTCTGCTGGAACGTGGTGCTCAACTGGCAATTCAATTGCTACAGGAACTCTGTGTACTTCTTCGTGGTGTTCCTCATGTTTGATATCGTCTACGTGATGCTCTTCTACTGGAACGCGGTGCTCAACTGGCACTTCAGGAACAACAGGAACTCTGTGTAATTCTTCGTGGTGTTCCTCATGTTGTAAATCATCCACGTGATGCTCTTCTACTGGAACGTGGTGCTCAACTGGCACTTCAGGAACAACAGGAACTCTATGAACTTCTTCGTGGTGTTCTTCGTGTTGTAAATCATCCACGTGATGCTCTTCTACTGGAATGTGGTGCTCAATTGGCAATTCAGGTGCTACAGGAACTCTGTGTACTTCTTCGTGGTGTTCCTCATGTTTGATATCGTCTACGTGATGCTCTTCTACTGGAACGTGGTGCTCAACTGGCACTTCAGGTACCACAGGCACTTCATGTACTTCCTCGTGGTGCTCTTCATGTTGTAAATCATCCACGTGATGCTCTTCTACTGTAACGTGGTGCTCAACTGGCACTTCAGGAACCACAGGAATTCTATGAACTTCTTCGTGGTGTTCTTCGTGTTGTAAATCATCCACGTGATGCTCTTCTACTGGAACGTGGTGCTCAATTGGCAATTCAGGTGCTACAGGAACTCTATGAACTTCTTCGTGGTGTTCTTCGTGTTGTAAATCATCCACGTGATGCTCTTCTACTGGAATGTGGTGCTCAATTGGCAATTCAGGTGCTACAGGAACTCTGTGTACTTCTTCGTGGTGTTCCTCATGTTGTAAATCATCCACGTGATGCTCTTCTACTGGAACGTGGTGCTCAACTGGCACTTCAGGTACCACAGGCACTTCATGTACTTCCTCGTGGTGCTCTTCATGTTGTAAATCATCCACGTGATGCTCTTCTACTGTAACGTGGTGCTCAACTGGCACTTCAGGAACCACAGGAATTCTATGAACTTCTTCGTGGTGTTCCTCATGTTGTAAATCATCCACGTGATGCTCTTCTACTGGAACGTGGTGCTCAACTGGCACTTCAGGAACCACAGGAATTCTATGAACTTCTTCGTGGTGTTCTTCGTGTTGTAAATCATCCACGTGATGCTCTTCTACTGGAATGTGGTGCTCAATTGGCAATTCAGGTGCTACAGGAACTCTGTGTACTTCTTCGTGGTGTTCCTCATGTTTGATATCGTCTACGTGATGCTCTTCTACTGGAACGTGGTGCTCAACTGGCACTTCAGGTACCACAGGCACTTCATGTACTTCCTCGTGGTGCTCTTCATGTTGTAAATCATCCACGTGATGCTCTTCTACTGGAACGTGGTGCTCAACTGGCACTTCAGGAACCACAGGAACTCTGTGTACTTCTTCGTGGTGTTCCTCATGTTTGATATCGTCTAAGTGATGCTCTTCTACTGGAACGTGGTGCTCAACTGGCACTACAGGTACCACAGGCACTTCGTGTACTTCTTCGTGGTGTTCCTCATGTTGTAAATCATCCACGTGATGCTCTTCTACTGGAACGTGGTGCTCAACTGGCACTTCAGGAACCACAGGAATTCTATGAACTTCTTCGTGGTGTTCTTCGTGTTTGATATCGTCTACGTGATGCTCTTCTACTGGAACGTGGTGCTCAACTGGCACTTCAGGAACCACAGGAATTCTATGAACTTCTTCGTGGTGTTCTTCGTGTTGTAAATCATCCACGTGATGCACTTCTACTGGAACGTGGTGCTCAATTGGCAATTCAGGTGCTACAGGAACTCTGTGTACTTCTTCGTGGTGTTCCTCATGTTTGATATCGTCTATGTGATGCTCTTCTACTGGAACGTGGTGCTCAACTGGCACTTCAGGTACCACAGGCACTTCGTGTACTTCTTCGTGGTGTTCCTCATGTTGTAAATCATCCACGTGATGTTCGTCTACTGGAACCTGGTGCTCAACTGGCACTTCAGGAACCACAGGAATTCTATGTACTTCTTCGTGGTGCTCTTCGTGTTTGATATCGTCTACGTGATGTTCATCTACTGGAACGTGGTGCTCAATTGGCACTACAGGAACCACGGGAACTCTGTGTACTTCTTCGTTGTGCTCTTCGAGTTGTAAATCATCTATGTGATGCTCTTTTACTGGAACGTGGTGCTCAACTGGCATTTCAGGAACATCAGGAACTCTGTGTACTTCTTCGTGGTGTTCCTCATGTTGTAAATCATCCACGTGATGCTCTTCTACTGGAACGTGGTGCTCAACTGGCACTTCAGGAACCACAGGAATTCTATGAACTTCTTTGTGGTGTTCTTCGTGTTGTAAATCATCCACGTGATGCTCTTCTACTGGAACGTGGTGCTCAACTGGCACTTCAGGAACAACAGGAACTCTGTGTAATTCTTCGTGGTGTTCCTGGTGTTGTAAATCATCCATGTGATGCTCTTCTACTGGAACGTGGTGCTCAACTGGCACTTCAGGAACAACAGGAACTCTATGTACTTCTTCGTGGTGCTCTTCGTGTTTGATATCGTCTACGTGATGTTCGTCTACTGGAACGTGGTGCTCAATTGGCAATTCAGGTGCTACAGGAACTCTGTGTACGTCTTCTTGGTGTTCCTCATGTTTGATATCGTCTACGTGATGCTCTTCTACTGGAACGTGGTGCTCAACTGGCACTTCAGGTACCACAGGCACTTCATGTACTTCCTCGTGGTGCTCTTCATGTTGTAAATCATCCACGTGATGCTCTTCTACTGGAACGTGGTGCTCAACTGGCACTTCAGGAACCACAGGAATTCTATGAACTTCTTCGTGGTGTTTTTCGTGTTGTAAATCATCCACGTGATGCTCTTCTACTGGAACGTGGTGCTCAATTGGCAATTCAGGTGCTACAGGAACTCTGTGTACTTCTTCGTGGTGTTCCTCATGTTTGATATCGTCTACGTGATGCTCTTCTACTGGAACGTGGTGCTCAACTGGCACTGCAGGTACCACAGGCAGTTCATGTACTTCCTCGTGGTGCTCTTCGAGTTGTAAATTATCTATGTGATCCTCTTCCTCATGTTGTAAATCATCCACGTGATGCTCTTCTACTGGAACGTGGTGCTCAACTGGCACTTCAGGAACAACAGGAACTCTATGTACTTCTTCGTGGTGCTCTTCGTGTTTGATATCGTCTACGTGATGTTCGTCTACTGGAACGTGGTGCTCAACTGGCACTTTAGCTACCACAGGCACTTCATGTACTTCCTCGTGGTGCTCTTCGTGTTGTAAATCATCTATGTAATGCTCTTCTACTGGAACGTGGTGCTCAACTGGTACTTCAGGAACCACAGGAATTCTTTGTACTTCTTTGTGGTGCTCTTCGTGTTTGATATCGTCTACGCTTTGTTCGTCTACTGGAACGTGGTGCTCAATTGGCAAATCAGGTACTACAGGCTTTTCATGTACTTCCTCGTGGTGCTTTTCGTGTTGTAAATCGTCTACGTGATGTTCGTCTACTAGAATGTGGTGCTCAATTGACACTTCAGGTACCACAGGAACTCTGTGTACTTCCTCGTGGTGCTCTTCATGTTGTAAATCGTCCACGTGATGCTCTTCTACTGGAACGTGGTGCTCAACTGGCACTTCAGGAACTACAGGAACTCTGTGTACTTCCTCGTGGTGCTCTTCATGTTGTAAATCGTCCACGTGATGCTCTTCTACTGGAACGTGGTGCTCAACTGGCACTTCAGGAACTACAGGAATTCTATGAACTTCCTCGTGGTGTTCGTCGTGTTTGATGTCGTCTAATTTATGTTCTACAACATTTGTCTTAGGTTCCTTAACAAGTGGTTGTGAAATAGGTGCATCAAATGGTTTAGATGTTGACTTACTTGGGTTCAACCATGTTGGTATTTTGATCACACAATCTTTCGGTGTTTTCTTTCCTAAATTCACTTTTCGTGTTCCGATTCTTATCACATTATCAGATTCGTTTGGTTCATCTGAAATGATCGTTTTCAATTTATTGTGCGTGAGGGAATGGTATTATTTATTTATTTTTTGTCAAGATTCAATTAAGTTCAAGAAGTGAGTTGTTTTATACAAATTAAGAAATAAATTTGAATTATGACGTGAATAGACTCTATGAGTTATGAAAATATACTTTCGTTCCATCATGTCCCTTGTTGTTCCCCTCGAATAGGCAGAAAGAATCGTGCACCACTTCCTCCTATCCTTGTATCTACATACCTTTTGCTCTCATTTCTATCATACATATCCTCATACATGATCTCCTATTCAATATGCTCACTACGCAACCGTCCTGTGGGATCTGTTTTATATGATCTTCCTATTGTTTCTCGGACGGTCTCGTCTCCGAACACCAGTCTTTTCATATAAGTGTATTTTCTTGATCATTCTATTCTTGTTCATTTTTTCCATATGTCCAAATTATCGTTACTTATGTACATTCATCTTGGTTATTATTTTAATCAACTTCCATTTCACATTCCTCTCATATGCCACTGTTACGCATCCGATCTTTCAGGCTTTTATCACAGATCCTTGTCAACGATCTTACTTCTTCTGCATTTATGCCACTTTCATCCTTATTTAGCCATGTCCACGTCTCACTATCATACATTAGTGTTGGCACTAAAATAGCAGAGTGCACTTACCTTTTGGCTGTGATAGATATGTTTCAATTTATAATTATTTGTGTTGCACCGTTTGCCTCATTGCCTGCAACTTTTCTCCTTTCAATATCGCTTTCACTGCATTTCCCATCTCTTGTGAACAAACTACCGAACTACACACATTCGTCAACTTGCTCTAACGCTTCGTTGTCAATCATTATCGAGCATACCGTTCTCTTGTTTCCTCTTCCAAATACCATGTTTTTTGTCTTGTTTGCGTTCATTCTTTATCCATTATTCGCCCATGTTTCATCAATCGCTGTAGATCACTTTCAATTCTGGCCATCAATACTAATTCATCGTCAAAATTAATACTGTTTCATTCATCCAATTCAATTCAACACTTACATTAATTTCTTTCAGAGAACGAGTTGTGAATAAAATATGCAAATAATAAAATATTGTTACATTTATTGTGTTTGTTTGCTTTATACACATTTTATTTTAATTTGTTTCACTGGGAACTTTGAAATTAATAAATTAATGAATAAGCTTACCGTTGACGGGAAAAGCTAAACTGCAGGCGACACACAGAGTTATAAAAATAACTATACAAGCCCGTCCCATCTTCGTTGTGATGAATTTTCTTAGAAATTGAAGTTTATTTATACTAACAAATATTAATTAACCAACGCATTAAAGAATTGTTTATCCATAGCTACAAGCAAAATATGAGTTTATCTCCACTTACATAATTAAGATAAATCTAATAATACTTATTACTTAAAATAAAGAATAACTCTAACCCTCTAAGACAGTTTTTATCCAAAATAACGTTTAAATCATCCATATGTAGATACACGTCTTAACACTATATTTTTTGTAGAAAATTGTTACAGAGTTCCAGCTATGATCTCCTGCGTCGAGAGCATTCTCCTGTTCAATTTGAAAGTCCCTAGACTTCGAGATATTCGGGTGGTTGGTGGGCTTCTTTCATTGTTCAACGTGCTACACTCCTTCGATGTCCCTCCAGCCATTAGCGCCAAACATGTTAATAAAATAAACAATAAAATAAAAATAATAAAAAAAAACTTTTTTTAACATAGGTCACAAATCAATGTTAGTGACATTTTTTATAAGAACTTTAAGCCCAGTTGTGGTGTCTAGAAACTAGTCAAAAGATTTACTTTTGCCGGACAGCTCTTCAGGCTGTTAATTATGGCGCCTCTGGTGTGGACAAGATTTTTAGAATTGAATTTCAAATAAATAAAAAGTCCTCAGATGTCTGCGCTATCCGGATGATTGGTAGATCTCCATCATTGTTCAATATGTTCACTAAAAAAAATGTTTTGATACAAATTAATTGTGTGGCTTTGAAATTTTATTGTTTTACTTTTTTTTTTTTTAAAAAAGATATATCTGGGTTTTGTTATAAACCCAAATACAACCTTATACACCTTTCACAGTAAGCTAAAAGCTTGTGTCGTGAAAGGGGAGTTTGCCGGCACCTGGGATCGAACCCCGGACCTCATGTTCATAAGGCCGAGACTCTACCTCCAGGCTACCGACGAACTCAATGTATATTTTTCAATGTATACAATGTATATTCTCTTATGTATATTTGTTTTCGTGAATATTGTATTATGTGTGCATTTGTTTATATTTTGTGTGTGTGTGAATATGTGTATGTGTATAGAGCCGGTAAGTCTAACTTCTATGAGAGGGCCTTTGGTGTTGTTGGACCGGTTATTTGGAATCGCCTACCGGTGCTACTGAGAGATAGTCAGACAGTCACTAGCTTTAGAAGCAAATTAAAAACTGAACTCATTTGCACTGAACTCTTCACTGGCGCCCTTTAGACGGTCTAGGGACTGTTAAACGGCGTCAAAAATAAAATAAAATCTTCCAAAATCATCATCATCATCATATATGTTCGTGCGTATTTTTTATAATACGAAGGTACTTTATTTTATTCTGTATACCTATACATATATTGCTGTTATTGTATAATATAATGTTTTTTTTTGGTTTATCCATCATCATTTTACAACTATGTACACGAAGAGATTAAAAAAGATAAATAAATAAATACCGATAAGTAGGTAGGTACCACACATAAGTTGTTGGTTAATTTGTTTTCAAAAACGAAACGTCAAATTTGATAAGGGATTAATTATGAAAATGGATATATTTGTTTAATCAATAGAAAACTTGTTGAATTATGGATTATTAATTATGTATTCATACTTCTATTAATAAACGTTTTATTGAAGTAAATAAGTATGAAGTAAATAGTTTGGTTTTAATACCCTTTAAAGAATGTTCTCAATTGCAAGTACTCTTTAAGCAACCAATTTTTATAAAGATATTATTAGTTAATTAATTACTTAGGGCAAAACAGCAACAGCCTGTTCATTCAGTTAGAAGAGCGGGGGGGAGTTTTACATTTAGAACGAAGACCATAGAAAGACAAGAAAAGCGTTGAGAAAAATTTAAAGAGATGAGCAGGTCACGTTGTCCAAGTCCAAGAGAAAGAACTCGTTTTTCTCATGCTCATTTCGGAATTTTGAAGAGGCTAGAAGAAAAAAAGACCCTCTAAAAGATGGAAGGACAGCTGGGCATCCACATCGCAAGAGGACCCTCCTGTATGAACAGACCTCTGGGTCTAATAAAAGATTAAGAAGAAGAAGAAGAAGAGGCTAGAAAGCAGGGAAAATATGAAGACTAGTAAAAGGTAAGTAATTATTGTTATCGTTTATATTATTCAACGTGAAAATAAAATTGTCTCGGCACCTTACGTGACTTTTACCTATTCACCTCGGCCTTCTTTTCCAATTATAAGATACTTGAACACTATTTCTAGCTATTTACATCTATTTATCCCTCACACCGAGTCCCAGTTGGGGTAGGTAAAGAAAACTCCATATTCATATTTTCTTACATATTTTTTTCGCTTCTTCCACATTCATTCAGTTTCTCATATATGCATGCCGATTTCACTTTCTAACACCCCTTTTTCCCACAAAATAAACCTGCAAGCTGTCCTTTCCGTGCCAACATAAATTATGCAAGACATTCAAGATCGGTGGTAAATCTCATCTCTGAATTAAAGATAATGTAAAATGTCTGAAACTTTTTTGCCTTTTACAGGATACTAGACAACTAATGGTAAAGAGTGGGAGACCGATTCTTTCATGAGAAGATACTTAAATATTTTTGCGTATATTAAAAAACTTAAGTTTTCAAGTCTTTTATATAGGTTTATGAGAATGATGAACTCTGTACAAGTGTTTTCCAGTTGATACGAATCTCAGCGGGATACTTGACACAAATAGTGCTTTTCCCACGTTAAACCAGACGCGAACTTATACATGTTATAACTAGACAGAGGCGCTTTTGGTTGTGAGCCAAACGGGATATTGTCTAGACCTAAACACAAAACCTTTTTTAGTGAGACTTGCACAGCACATTTCTATGTAAATTCAATGTACATGAAACTATCATTTAAGGTTTAGAAAAGACAACGTCGCCTTATTATATACTTTCTTGCGATCGCCTTGTGGGCAAAAAGGTAGGTATTAAAATATAAATACAGTTAATTAAGAGATTTTGCCTCTATCCTGAGTGCCTTAATTTTTTATTGGCACGGAGATGAGAATTTGCATATTTATTATATCCAGCTAGTCAGCTGACTACCCCACTTGTGAAATATGTCATGACGGTATAAATGTTGTGTCGTATTATAACGAAATCGAGATTTCTACTCTCATCCGTTATCTAGTAATATTTATTTATTTCATCGTCATATTGAATATTTATGGAATATTAATTTAATGAAAATTCTTAGATCCATCCGGGTATTGAGCTTACTCTAAAATAAATCATATTATTATGGGCAACACAAATTCCAGGGCCAATTCTTGATAATAGGATGTTCATAGTAGTTGTTGTGATGATTATGTGTTTAAGGGCCCCGTTTAGCAAAAACGGTTAAATATTCTATTTTCAACAAATTTTATAGATAAACTACCTATAACATAATTGTAATAACTATCTAAACATTCTCAATATTAAAATAAATATATGAAAATTTGTAGGATTCTCGTGCATTTATGTACCAAACACACCTTCGAATTCGATTTTTAGAAATATGCTTTTTTATAAACGAATACTATGAAGCTAAAATCGAGTTTTTTTTTAAAGTTAAAGTTAAAGTTAAATATTGGTAATTAATATTTGTTTTCATATTTTATCAAATCAAAATGTTCATAGGGTCAACAATTTTTGAGAGTTTTTGTACCAAACTTGTTGAAAATTGAATGTTTTATCGTTTTTGCTAAAGGGGCCCCTTAAGAGCTGATGTGTTTCCAGAACGGGTATAATATACATAGTGAATTGCTACTTAAGCATGTTAGCAAACTCGTATTGTATTACCTACAAAGTTTGGTTTTACCCGTGGTTTACTTTACTTTACCCGTTTTGTCAACTTGTAAAACTCATAGCAACCCCATCAACATTGACAGTAACAATGAAATATGGGTATTGAGTAGCTGGAAGCTGGAAGATATTGCCTCCAGGCAATAAGCTCGCCAATTGCTCATGATTTTTTTTCTGATCAATAAAGTGTTCTTATTATTATTATTATTTCTTACTACTACATAATTTATACTCAATGGGGCGGGAATAGACTTTTAATATGGATCATTTATTTATTTATTCTTTTTGCACATCATCAAAATAAAACAATGTTAACAAAACAATATAAAATTTAAAAAACTAGGATGACATGCACTGGCGAGATTATCACTATCAAGTGATTTCTTTCATCTAACCACGATCATGTTTCGTAGTAGAAATTTTTATTCATTCCATAATTTTATTTTTATTATATTGCATGAAATCATATCGTGGGCTCGGTAGTAGAACTAGACATTTCAAAATTTGACAGTTTTGAGTAATGTGCTAGTCCCAAACTAAGATGAATCTTGTATTATGGGTACTAACGCGACGATACACACATATACAATGCACTACACACATATACATGTAACACCCAGACCCAAGACAATTTGAAAAAGGGTCATTCTTCACTTTGTCCTGGCCGGGAATCGAACCCGGGACCTCGTGACTCAAAGGCAAGAGCGTTACCTCCGCGCCACACCGGCCGATTAACACGGGTTCTATCCACAACACTCTTCTCGCATCCGCTCATTCTTCACTCTATCCTCACCTGAAACATAAATATTTTTATTTAGTACCTACAGAATAAGCAGATTTTATCATAACTGACAATGAACTTAACATTATATGAACGTCTTACGTACATATATATGCCTAATACATAGAATTATCGCTTTTAGATAATGCATAGGTAAATGGTACAAGTATAATATGCGTGTGATATCATTATAACTTGTTTATAATAATAACCTATTAACTACATAGGTATTAGAAGACTACTTTACTCAGATTAATAAGTTAGTGAGTAACACTTTGGTTAGATTATTGTATTCATTACTAGGTGATGAATACATGCATTGGTAATGTTTGATTATTATTATTTACTTCTGGCATAAATTTATACAAAATATTAGATACATTTACTATCTTCCGTATAGTCTCCGACAAAAAATATTTTTCCCTCTCTTTTTTGAAATATTGAAATAACCTCCTTTCCCGGATATTTCAGGAGTTCGAGGGCTCATATTTATTCATTTGAGCTAATGACAAGTTTAGTGACAATTTTATTTATTTATTTATCCATTCTTTACTGTACATTTATAACAAACAATTACATAAAAGGTAAACATTCAAGTAAGATTCAACCAATATACAGAGGGCGACATACAATATACAATTATAAAATTCTTAATATCAATATACAATTTTAAAACTCTTTCAAGTTCATTAGTACCTCTAAGTCAGTATTGGTATCTCCGACCCTACTACGTCAGTGGGGGATGGACCCGGTTGACGTTTTTTGTAAGTTTTTGAGTGGACTGTGAAATGCAAATATAAGCAAAATATCACGTATAAGACATTTAGCATCTTCGGTTCAGCGATCGCGTGAGACACTTATTCTGAATATCTTTAAAGTTTCATGATTACGAAGAAGACGATAAGCATGTTTTTACATGCAGTTGGTCCGCTGATCACTACTTTTGTGAGAATTGCCAGGATGGTGAATATAATGAAATACGTAGATTAAAGAACGTGAGGTTACAGGTTGGTTACGGTTTAGATAGATGATGACCTAAAAAGTCGAAAGACGTCTCTATAGAATTTTAATAGCGAAAGACAGATGGAGTATTCAGTTTGGTGTTGTTTTAGTGAATATCGTTTGGAACATGTTTACCTCATTTATTTTTACTTATACGCAGCCATTTAATACAATTTATATGCACAGACGTGGGATGCGAATTTACGACGTGATTAAATAAATTTATGAAAATAGGTTTGAATGGAGGATTTATTTTATTAATCTTAATGGTATAACGAAAACATATTTACAGCATCACTAAGCTGTATGGAAAAAATCAAATTCCTTTAAATTAAAATACCCACTTTAGTCTCAGTGACAATATGAAAAAAATACGATGTTTCTGATGGGACCATGTTTGATATTGATAAAAAATAAATGTTGGCTACTCGTTGGTTGGTTGGTTGATAATTTATTTATATATTTATTTAATTCACACCCTATAAAATAATAAATAATTAATATTGCCCATTTAGGCCAAGTCTGTGCTAGGGCAAATAATATTTGAAAAATATTTAATTTAAAAGTACATTTTATGCTTTTTTTAAAAAAATCGATATTATTGTCCGAAGATACTTGTTGGAATCACTTTTTAAACACTTTTTACTAATCGGCTGATGATGGAGACGAGAGTCTTCGAATACTAGTAAGCGAAGTTAATAAAAGTCATTTGGAAGTTAACTACATACTGTATTTTTTTCAATTTATCTTAACATTTTTTCCTTATAAATAGGTATTTTCTTTTCTCCACACCCAACAGCGAGTAAATAATACAAAAATACTTCTTCATTTACTAAAAAGTTTTTTAGTATTTTAACAGTAAATAAAACCATCGTTTATTCATTTGAGAAGGCTCAGAGTTTACCAGCAGGACTCCTCTCCACAAAATAATCTCCAACATTTGAAACACCCGAGAGAGGGTAAGTCTCGGATAAATGCTGTTTCTAATGCTTGTACCTCTTGTCACAACTTTTTAATAAGACACAATGTACATGGGTATTCTGTAATCGGGAGAAAAAAAGTTCTATCATCGACGCCGACTCGATGTCAATATTTCAGACCTGTCATTTTTTCAGTGTATTTCAATATGGCAATTAGATTGAGAAATACTTATGTTGCATGTAATAAATGTTCAAATAATTATTCGTATTATTTTCGCTGATAGATCAATTTATTGTTATCATGTCGTATGTAGAATTTTTTTTTGTTTTGTTTTGTTCCGAATTGCTATTCATTGCTACTTTTCTTTGTTATAATATTGTTATTTGTAATATTAACGGTCCAGCAATACCGAGAAGAAAGACTACAACAACAACAAATAACATGCAAAATAAATATAGGACCTAACAGAAAGTTCTCTCAATTTATTTTATTGAATTTAAATTAAGCCATCCATACAATTTGAGTGATATGAGATTCTTTTATAATTTTATATATATATTTTTTTTTTTTATTGATCAAAAGTACAAAACAGACAACAATTATAGGCACCTATATATGGTTTACAAATATAAAATTAAATCGTTCCTAATTCAGCTGTCATCTACAAACATGTGCCACAGTAAAGTCAATTATTTATGTATTTATTGTGAATTTCTATGTACAAACATTTACTTTATTTTAAAAGAAAAATGTTGAAGAAGGTATGTTTTAAAATCATCCGCTTCAGTTAATGTTGATTTTTAATTATAAGGTGCACCTCATCAATGCCTTTATTCTCCTTGAAATTAAATTATACCTTTTGAAAATCGTACATTTAATTGAATTCAAATGCCAAAGAAAATAGATAAAACATCACTGTTAATCCATAAATACCTTATTTTAAAACTCTTTTTATCTACACTGAACTTAAGATTAAGATTAAAGAATTTTATTAAAAGTTAATATATACATTCTGAATAATTGAAGACATACATATAAATTCACAAATAAAAATTTGAAATCCCCAAACAGCATTAGTATTGCTGATTTTATTACTTATTTTATATATTAAAATATTTCTTTAATGCAATCAAGTGCTACAATTATAATAGTATAATAATAATCCATTTTAAGGACAACATGTGAAGTTGAAAACTAATCATCGCCTTAAAAACGGTGTATTCTATCTGCACTTTGAACTATTGATTTAGCCAACAGTTTGGGGAGATATATTTTTATTACTTCATTATTTTATTCATACCATCACGGCATTGCGGGGTAACCAACGCCCTAACTACATAATAATAGCTAACTGTATAAAGTGAATATGGTTGTATTTGGGTTTATAACAAAAACCCAGATATATATTTTTTTTTAATGTAAAAATAAAACATTTATATTAAATACTTCTATAGTTACTTTATTAAGAGCGAGCCGGCTTTCAACAACTTCCATTCTCATCATCAGGCTAATGTAGTGAAGAAATTACATTCAAATATATGTTGTCAATGAGAAAAGAAAATAATAATAATTGCGATAGCGAAAATTAGTGATAATGTACAATTATTGACTAATTAATAATTGTAATTTATTTAACTTCAATCAAGCACCGTTGGTGAACAATATTAACTACATACACGTTATAAACACACAAGTCTTTACTCGGTCAATAAAAGTTGAGGTATTAAGGATGGGTAGCACGCACACCTTATCGTTAAATAAAATATGTTAAATGTTTTGATTCTACAAATACTACCTACAAAGGACACTCGAAAACTAACTGAAAAGAGTGGGAGACCTTTTCTGGGAATATTTCTAGACAAATTGATATTCTTTTAGATTACTATGTATCAATTATTATATTTTGTGAGCTTTTTCGCTGCCGCGATTTCGATGGAGCGTCCACCATTTACGAGCGATTATTTAAAACGCTCCGTCGAAAATAATTTATTTATTTTATTTATTTTATTTATTTTATTTATTTTATTTATTTTATTTATTTTATTTATTTTATTTATTTTATTTATTTTATTTATTTTATTTATTTTATTTATTTTATTTATTTTATTTATTTTATTTATTTTATTTATTTTATTTATTTTATTTATTTTATTTATTTTATTTATTTTATTTATTTTATTACTACTACTACTACTATACCATCACGGCATATCCCACAAGTGGGGTAGCCAGCAGATCAGCTGCATGTAAGAAACATGCAAACTGTCCTCTTCGTGCCAATATAAAAACAAGACATTCATTTTTTTATTTTATTTATTTTATTTATTTTATTTATTTTATTTATTTTATTTATTTTATTTATTTTATTTATTTTATTTATTTTATTTATTTTATTTATTTTATTTATTTTATTTATTTTATTTATTTTATTTATTTTATTTATTTTATTTATTTTATTTATTTTATTTATTTTATTTATTTTATTTATTTTATTTATTTTATTTATTTTATTTATTTTATTTATTTTATTTATTTTATTTATTTTATTTATTTTATTTATTTTATTTATTTTATTTATTTTATTTATTTTATTTATTTTATTTATTTTATTTATTTTATTTATTTTATTTATTTTATTTATTTTATTTATTTTATTTATTTTATTTATTTTATTTATTTTATTTATTTTATTTTATTTATTTATTTTATTTATTTTATTTATTTTATTTATTTTATCCCGTGGAGCACCCGGTAAAGAATTGGTCTCCCACTCTTCTGCGTAAATTTTCGAGTGTCCTGTAAAAGGCAGGTGTTCGAAAAAATTAAGACATTATACATCTTAAATTCAGCGATGAGGTTTGCCACCCATCCTGAATGTCTTGATTTTATATTGGCACGAAGAGGACAGTTTGCATGTTTCTTACATGCAGCTGATCTGCTGGCTACCCCACTTGTGGGATATGCCGTGATGGTATAGTATAGTATAGTATAGTATATTTATTTTATTTATTTTATTTCATCATAATATAAATACATGAATTTTTTACACAATATAGTGGATTACCCAACTAGGTGAGACCTGTTCTAGGGCAATCCAATAATAGTTAATGAATACATTCTTAAAAAAACAATACAATTCACAATAATATTTTTTCAAAAAAAAAAAAAAATAGAAGAGAGAAAAAAGAAAATCTGTGATCAGTAGGCCTAGTCAAAACTCATTTAAGCGTTACGTTTTCGTTTCGTTTTCGTTCAAACTAGACGAGGTTGCGAGAACGCGTCAATTTTCGGAGCTACTTGTGTATTTTAGCTTCGAAAATTGACGCGTTCTCGCAACGTCGTCCGCGTTTGAACGAAAACGAAACGAAAACGTAACGCTTAAATGTGTTTTGACTAGGCCCACAGTACTACTCACATACACAGATATATGCCACCCCCACACACACACACACACACACACACACACACACACACACTCACACCACCACACAGAAATAGACACACACATACACATAAGGACACAGCTACCCACACGCATATCGACCAAAACAACAAACAACGAAGAGCACAACTACGCAACTCGGTCCAGAATCTCCTGCAAGTCATCTACAGATACATTGAGAATCCACTCAGAAATTCTTCGCCGGAGAATGTCAGTATTAGTGACTCTTCGTATGTCTTCGGGCAGACATTTAAATGTTCTTGGAGCAACACGCGCAAATTGTCGCTGGCCAAAAACTGTGGCCCTAAAGGGAACCTCCAAATTATTCGATAACATTCTCCGGGTCACTCTTCCTTGTTGCGATCTCCTGAGATCAGGATAGAACTTGGCGATATATAATAATGCTTTTTTGATAAATAAATGTCTAATTGTCAAGAATCTAAGTTCACTAAATAGTTGGGTAGAAGGATAAAGTCTAGGATACTTAAACATTGCCTTAGATTATACTTTTTTGGGCGACTTGGAGGATTCTTAAATTACTCTCATAACATGCACCCCATCCAATAACACCATATGCGAGTAAGGACTGAACAAGTGCAAAATAGACCATTCTCAGATAATATTAATATGTCTATAAATTATAATATAGTTACATATATATAAACTAAGGGTATATGTATTTCTGTTGGCCCCTATATTATATTGTTGTACGTGTAGGTACCTATTATTAAAACGATGATAGATATTATTATCGATATTGCCAACTTCCATAGGACCGGATTCATACAAGCCCGTTATATGATCAACTTATAAAAGGTATATTACAATATAGTTACATAGTACCTACTCCTACATAATATTATGTATGTAATGTTTATGCTATTATTTTATTGGTCTATAATAATATGTGAGTGTGTGTGTGTTAGGTATAATAACTGTTTCATCTCTTTTCTCTTCTAAAACATATAGAGAAAGATAATACGAGGGACAATCAAATACAAATGCGAATTCATTAATGTAGAATGTCTTCTTTCTAACGAATAAGAACTCTCAAGAGGGCAATAGCTTGAGAAAAAGGAAATATGACAAATCAAGGATAAACTCTCAGAAACTTCTGAAAATATTTTCAGTGTCATGATGAAAAACTCGAGAAAGATAAGGTGTTCATTGTTATTCAAGCGTTTCCTCGTGTAAGTTGAATGAGAATCTTTCTAGAGAAAATATATTTTTATATTTTATCTACATCTGCTTTTGTGGTCTCTAGACTGATCTACTGCAACATACTATATATTATGTAGGACTGCCGCAAATTCAACTGAATCGCCTACAAAATGGTATTCAATAGAATTGCAAGGCTTGTTCGCGAAGATAAGGGTTGCCACATTACACCTTTGCTGGAAAAGTTGCACATGTGCTTTCACAAGTAAAATATTTATTTATTTATTTAAATCATATACGGCGTGAGCCTTTTACATGTTTACAAAGTATGACATACAACAACAATAACAAAAACATTCGTACACAATCACACACGTACGTTGCAAATTAATAAGTCAAGATCAAGATAATAAAAATATCAATGAATTATTCCTGTTAACATTTGATTGTACCTCCTGTATGTATGTATCATCGAGATAGCATTTCTTCTCTCACTGGGTCAGTGTTATTTTGCTGGCTGTGGTATATAAGTACATGACTTAATAATTTCAATGTCAGTGTTTGTTTCTTCATAAAGATAGTAGTGCTCAGTTAGTTTCATCAATAATAATATAATAGAAAGATATTTATTATAAATACATTATAATTATTTAGAATGTCAGCCAAATTACTTTTAGTGTTTATTATATCTGTGACGATTCTGGAGACCAAGGGACAATACATAGGTAGCGTAATTTGTTTATCGATATTTATTTTACAATAAATCATTCCATGAGTTTGTATGTGTGAATTTAAAATACGAAACTACTTTGAAAGGCTAAGAAAAGATAATGTCACGTGCTGAGATCACCTTGGCCAAAAGCTGTTATGGTCTCAGTGCAGGGTCTCATTTTTAAGATAATAATAATTTGTTAGTGCTCCGGACGGGACTTGAGCCCGCAACCTACTTAAACATGAAGTTGTCAACGGGGCTCATAAGAAACGATATCAGAGCTTTCAGCATGTTGCTCGGTAGTTTGATAAGGCAAAACCCACTTGGCGAAAAGCATGGGTTTTGAGTTCAAGTGCCGTACGGGTCACAGCTTAATAAGGTTGCGTTGCCTTTTTTGAGACTCATGTAGTAGATTCGTGTATTAAAATATTTAGCATATAAATATTTGTCATTTATTAATTTGAAAACGATTATTTAATTATTTATCGTCATACAACACACAAAATATGTCAAATAAATATATTATGAAATAAATTATTCAGCTAAACGAACTTAATCCAGGATATACATGTCCTAATTTATAATTTCTCACTGCTGTTTAATTGATTAATTGTTTACTTTATACGTAAATGAAATAGTCTAAAATATTTAGTAAAAATATAAATTATTTAATGTTGACCATTTTTATAGCATAAAATACCTACAATTATGTAATTTTCCTAACTCCATGAAGTTCTTGCTAAACAATAGTCCTCCCAATCTTTTCTGTAAATTTTCGAGTGTCCTGTAAAAGGCAGGTATTCATAAAACCTCACGTTTAAGACAATTAACACATGTAATTCAGCAATGAGGCCTACCACCAATCCTGCATGTCTTTTTTTATTGACACAGAGAGGTAAATTTGCATTTTAATTGTGTGCAGTTAGTCCACTAGTATAGTATAGCAATTATATTAATATTTAAATAAAAGGTATATTTATTAATTTATCAAATAAAAGGCTAATGCATTTTACAAAAAAATATTACAATACCAAATAAAGAATATAAATTTCACATATAATCAAAGTGGGCAAACTATATAAACAATAACTTTGTAATAAAAAAGGTTTTATAATATTATATATTCGTTGTAGATTTTTTTTTTTTCTTTTTTTTTTAATTTTTTTTTTATTTAATTTAAAAATTAAAAAAAAAATTTAAAAAAAATATTAAAAGCACAAAACAGACAATAACTACATATATAAAGTTAGAAAAAAGGTTAATCTCTCAGAGATCAGCTATCATCCAATACCATGCGCCACATTTATTTTAAAAAAGATAGGTACCTAACATTCCGGTCATCTCAACATGCCTACATTATACACAGTCTCGCTCGCTCACTCAATCATCACACTAGCACAAAAACACAAATTAATAATAAAAATAAAACTTTTGCACGAAAAGATCTGTTTTAATATTATAATTTGAGATTGAAATCTAAGTAGCAAAATTGTTTACTAATATCTTTATATTTCTTGACGTAAAACGGCTAATCTGCATGTTTATTATGTGCAGTTATTTTACTAGCTATCCCAAATGTGGGAAATATTGTGATGGTATAGAAAGACTTAAATTTTCAAACGTACTAATAAATAATTGATGAATGGAAAATTTGTAATTTTAAATTTTATGATTATCTATTTATCTATTCCCTCACGCCGTATCCCAAGTGAAGTAGGCAGAGAGAACGGAACGCCATATAGATCTGTCCTTACATACTTCTTTAGCTTCTTCAACAGTCATACCATTTCTCATGCACGCACGTCGGTTTCTTTTACTCAAAACACGGTCGTCCTTGAGAATTTGATCTACATGTTCAAGCCATGTAGTTCTCGGACGCCCGCGCTTCCTCACACCCCTCCTTTCAGAAAGGTATATCCTCTTTGTCATTCTTTCCTCTTCCATTTCCTTCCACATGAGCAAACCATCTCAATTTATTTACGCGCATTCTATCAACAACACTCCTCTTGCATCGATTTTTTAATCAAATATGTTAAATGTCTTCATAAATAACTTGCTTATTATTTTTTCATATTCATTTCATTTCAGAATTCCTTAAAGTTCCAGCTCAGATCGGAGATAACAAAGTTTTGGATGATCCTTCCATTAGTACAAAAGAAAACCCCATCGAACCCAACAATGAATCTAACAATGAAAACAATGTTAAAATAGTAAGCGACGAAATGGTTCAAATTGAAGAAGCACCGATGGTGATTAACAATGAAAATATAGATCAATCATCTGCAGAACCCGTCCGTGTGATTTCAGATAGGAAGAGAAGACAATTTGGATTTAATGTTGGCTTTGGAGCGGGACATTACGCTCCTGATCACCATCATCACCATGGAGGTTATGGGCACGAAGGCTATGGACACGGAGGCTATGGGCATGGAAATTATGGCCACGGCGGTGGCTATGGGCATGGTGGTTATGGGCACGGGAACTATGAGCACGGTGGCTATGGGCATGGTGGCTATGGGCATGGTGGCTATGGGCATGGTGGCTATGGGCATGGTGGCTATGGGCACGGTGGCTATGGGCACGGACATGGAGGCTACGAACACAATCACCATCACCATCACGGATTCGGAAGAGGTTTCGCTCAAGAATATGCACCAATATTTCCAACATACTATTACCCTTCCGGCCCTGTTTTTGGCTTTGAACCACAACCTCCAATCCCATTCAATGGTGCTCCAACAAGTCCTGTAATTGTAAGTCCCCCAGAACCAATTCCACCTCTAGCTCCTCAACAAGATATTATGTCTCAACATAATATTGTAGTTCCTCCTACGTTTCCTCTAGAAATTAAACCAATAATTCCAGATATGATAAAAGTGGAAATGATGAGGAAGAAAGGACAAACAAACAAGGATAATGCTGTAGATGATCAGGAGTGTGTTTGTAAGAATAAGAAAAAAGTTGAAGAAATGAATAACGTGGAAATGGAAAATGCTGAAGACAAGCAAGAAATGATGAGTTTGAGAAGGCTATAATAAGTTTCTATGAACTTTTATAAGCTTTTGTTATTTGTTTCTTCTTTTGTGTCACTGGAATTTTTTAACATGTAACATTCTTTTAGAGCCAGTTTTAAGGTAAAAGAAAGGAATGTTTCTCAAATTGTTTAAATTGTTGTAAAATTGCCCGATTTGAGATTTCTGACTTTTTTGACACAAAGGTTTCCTTGTTGTGGCATATAGAGCAGTGGTCCCCAGCCTTTTATTGCCGTAGACCGGTCATCGTTTTATAATTTTACCACGGCCCGCTGAAGAGGGGACGTTGATTGTTAATAATAAAAAAGGATGCATCATACATCATCTAATTTTTTTTTTTTTTTTTTAAAAAGATATATCTGGGTTTTGTTATAAACCCAAATACAACCTTATACACCTTCCACAGTAAGCTAAAAGCTTGTGTCGTGAAAGGGGAGTTTGCCGGCACCTGGGATCGAACCGCCGACCCCTTGTTCAAGAGGCCGAGACTCTACCTCCAGGCTACCGACGAACGAATTAAATTAATATTATTTTATGTGAAGGCCATTATGCTGTAAATGAGAATATAATAGTGTTCTTTTTACAGTCAAATTGGTGGCATTCAAAAGGGTAGGTTTGGGTTCTTAACCAATCTTTTTACTTATTTAGTGTGACAATTATTAACGAGACTGCTGCATGTATTTGTAAATATTATTTATTGAAATAAACTTATTTATTTATATTGTGTTTTTTATTCGATTCAATAATCTTATTATCCTTCGAAATTGTCTATTGTTTCAAAATATAATGTTCAAACCTCTATCGCTTGTCTATGAAAGCTTTCAAGTGATATGTAAAGTATTTGGATTTCTTCAGTTTTGTTAAAAATTGTGAAAAGACGTCATAGCACTTAATTAATTTAAAATATTATGGAGATAATATTTTATCTAAAGGGTTGGTACACAAGTTGCAGAATTCCATAATTGTATTTATTGAAACAAGCGCCTCATTCTACTATTATAGTTCGCAAATGTTGGTTCTATAAGATTTGCTACGGTGTACTAGGTTTTTATTGTATCTAATGGAATCGACCTGTTTTCTTACTGAGCCATCATATACGTCAAATGCAATTGGATTTAATTTAAAAGATAACTTAAAATTGAGTTCCTTTATAAAATTGTTGATGGGTTCTCGTTTCTTGTGGAAGTTACTGATTTCAACTTTGATCCAGGAGATCTTATGAAATATGATCATCAATATTCCAAGAGGACTATAGTAGAACGAAACGATTGTCTCAATTTATCCAAAATTGTTTTATGTTATTAAAATGCGAAGCTAGTTCGCTTACTTACCTATTTATGGTAAAATAACAACAGGGCCCATAGTCAAAACCCATTTTAGCGTTATATTTTCGTTCGAATGTAGACGACATTTCGAGAACGTATAAATTTTCGTAGCTAAATACACAAGTAGCCACGAAAATTGACACGTTCTCGCAACGTCGTCTACATTCGAACGAAAACGAAACGAAAACGTAACGCTAAAATGTGTTTTGACTAGGCCTACTGGTACCTATTTTCATAGCTCTAGATGTTCCATGATCAATTTTTTTTTTTTTTTTATAAAAAGATATATCTGGGTTTTGTTATAAACCCAAATACAACTTTATACACCTTCCACAGTAAGCTAAAAGTTTGCCAGCACCTGGGATCGAACCGCGGACCTCTTGTTCAAGAGGCCGAGACTCTACCTCCAGGCTACCGACGAACTCTATTATAACATTACTGTGAAATAAATGCAACTATATTGAGAGGACATTCCACACACCCGGATACCTCAGTAATCAAAGACTCCTTTTTATCTGCACTTGCAACTATGTATGTTGAAATAACTATTTGTCGGGTATTTCAGGAGTCCAAGGACTCGTATTTATCCGTTTAGGTGACAATTGATTTATATTTCAACTCTCTCTAGTCTAGTACCACTACTGGAGAATCTATAGTAGAAATTCGTGAACGCCTCGTGAACACGAGGTCCGTGGTTCGATCCCAGGTGCCGGCAAACTCCCCTTTCAGGACACAAGCTTTTAGCTTACTGTGAAAGGTGTATAAGGTTGTATTTGGGTTTATAACAAAACCCAGATATATCTTTTTAAAAAAAAAAATTGACTCATTTTCGTCCGTATCCCAGATCGCCATCACATTCTTGGTCATAAAAAAGGGAATATGACTGAGGTCTAAAATAATAAAAGTTATCGTAATACATAATCTAATATTGTAACAAACCAAATAAATAATTAAAATTACAGCGATTTATAAAACTACAAAACTATAACGACACAAATTATTATCAAGAGGACGTTTTGGTTAAGAGAATGTGAAGTCCTGAGTTTGGGCATTGGCGGAACTGCTAGATCCTGATGCACCGAGTCCATCGTGGCCAGTGTTGAAGTTTTGTGTGGCTGCGTTTGCAGAAGCTGCATTACCTGACGCACCAAGTCCTCCAAAGCCGTCAGCATTGAAACTTTGAGTATTTGCTGCGGCATTAGCAGCGCTTCCACTGCCTCCAAAACCACCACCACCAAATCCACCATTGAATGATTGTGTTCCAGCGTTGGCAGATGCAGAATTTCCTGACGCTCCGAAACCACCAGGACCTCCACCAACTCCAAAGTTTTGTGTATTAGCCGCAGCGGATGACTGACTTCCTGACGCACCTCCACCAAAGCCTGGGAAGCCGCCTGAATTGAAATTACTTGATTGGGCGTTAGCTGATGAACTACTGCCTTTGATGCCTCCAAATCCTTGACCTCCAAAACCGGGCTGTCCACCAAATCCAAACTGTCCACCAGGATATGCTCCTGGGTAGCTACCTGGGTATTGTCCTTGTCCGGGGTATTGTCCACCGCCTCCTTGTGGGTAGCGGTTTCTCTTTGGAGAACGTACTGGTCTCACCAACTCAACATATTGATATTGTTCAGGCTGCTCATCTGTAAGGATTGCAAGCTCTTCTTCGGTAATTGGAATAACTGAAATAATAAGAACATGTTATTTTTATATGGTACTGCACATCAACAGATTGGAAATATTTAGAATCCTGACAGTTTATAAATTATCTTATTAGATTTAGCACAACGCGCGGATGACAAAATCAATCAGACATCATCATGAGCGGAATATTTTATTACAGAACCAAGTTTACACAATGTAACATTGTGCAGAATCTAATCGAAAGAAATGAAAAAGGCGTCTCAACGTATTCGAATTGGTTCTAGGCTAAAAAAAATAGTTGCTACTACAGTTTGCATTATTTTTTTCTCGTAAGGTGGACCTTATATTGTGACAGTGAGAATGGCGGATTTGGTCAACCTTGACCATGTACACACCGTAAATGATCTCTTAAGCCATTTCGTAAGTATTGGGACGCCTTTCTTACTTCTTCCGATTAGATTTTGCGCAATGTTGCATTGTGTAAACATGGTTCTCCGATCGAGGTGTCTGAATGGTTTGGAATTAGATTTGGTATTTTTTTTTAATACCAGAGGTATATTTTTACATTTATTACATCCAATGGTTAATCCACTTTTATCGATATTCTAGCTGACCCGGCAAAAGTTGTTTTGCCATATACATTTGCCATATACCTACTAATATCAAGTAGAATGATGAAAATTTAGGGCTGTATGTATTTTTAATGCCTCACCATAAAAAAATAAAAAATGTTGTCCGAAAAACAAAAATTCGGGGTAGACCATCCTTAACTTTAAGGGGTATGAAAAATAGATGTTGGCCGATTCTGAGACCTACCCGATAAGCACACAAAATTTCATCAAAATCGGTTTAGCCGTTTCGGAGGAGTATGATAACAAACATCGTGACACGAGATTTTTATATATTAGAAGTATTGAACCATTAATAAGATATTGAATATAGAATACATTGAGCAATCTTTTTTATAATAATACATAATACATGTTTGAATCCTAATAATGTTGTAGAGCCTATTATAAGTTGCTTTTTGTTGATGCCACTTGAACCGGAATAAATAATAAGACACTTATTAAAACCAGTTTAGCGAAGATCGTTTTGAAAATAAACAACAATTTGACGTCAACAACGTGGCGTTTGTCTATGCAGGATTTTCTGTAAACTTGTATTGGTCTTATATCCTGTGTAAAGACTTAAAACCTTGCAATATTCTAAAATATCTTTGATAGAAAGATGTAACCATTTTATTCCAAATACTTAAATATTTAAAACCCCGGGGAAAAAATGTAATTATATTTTTTACAGTTAATAGATTTATATATAACTATTGGTATTAGATATGTTTTAGCAATGTAATAAAATGAATTGGATTTGAAAAACCAACAACGAATGAAATACCGGTATTCTATGAATATACTTTTTTTTGTTATGGTACACTCAGTCATAATATAAACATGTCATTTGAGTAATGATTTCTAATATATTCCATATAAAATATCCTATATCTTCTATATTTATTTTATTATTTTTGCACATCACCTACATTATTATTTTTGCACATCACATTACATATCAAAATCAACAAAGCAATTTACATTAAAAGAATAAACATGTGATGATGTGCAGTGGCGAGATTATCGCTATTTTAGTGATTAATTTTTCCATCACAACAACAGTAAAAGTAGTACCTACTTCTAATAAATAAAAAAAAAGTGTTAATGAAATAATTAAAAAATCAATATAAAAATTGTGTAAGAGTATTGAGAGTAATGTATTAAACGTAGACAACTGCAATTAAAATAAAATGAATATTAATTTAATTAACAGATATTAAGTTTAATTGTTTGTAATGTAATGTTGAATTAAGAGATAAAAACTAAATTTAAATATTTTTGTTAAAATAAATGTATTATAACATATATTATATACGGACAATCTACTCAGATCGAGCTAGTATCAAACTTAGATTTGAATCTTGACTCGTGTATTGTAGGGTTAGTACCCTGCAATACACATATCCAATGCGCCAAATACATAAATATCTAACAGCCAGACTCAGGACAATTTGAAAAAGGTTAATTTTTAATTTGCTCTGGTCTAGAATCGAACCTGGTTCTTTGTGACACAAAGACCAAAGCGTTACCTCTGATATTGTATTGGTTGATTGGAGTACATTGTTTTAGAAAAAAATCATTATATTAAGGTAATTTCAATGCATAAATCAAATAAAATCTAAACAATTTAATCAATTTATTCTCAAAGGCAAACAACATGACAATTTAACTTATTTATTATTACTTTTTTGTTATTATATTAAAACATAATTCAAGTATGTACTTACGTCTGATTGTAGCGGCCTGGGCCACTGCAAGGGCCCCAAATAAAAACACGAAAAACTTCATAATATTGTTTAAAATTAATTTATATAGGTATATTAATAGATATTACAACTAATACTAAATTAAATATAATTATTTATAATATAGCTACAATCCTATCAGATATGAATACCAAAAACGTCTGACTTGGTGCGTCCTAACAAACCGCCTTTATAGAGATGTTTAAACGTATGTAAAAAGCTTGTCAAGTTGTTATATCTATATTATTAATACCTACATCGCTACATATTGTATAATAATATTGTATACTAGTGTGGTATTACCCGGTTTCGCTTAGGAAATATACATCAAACTGTCAAATTAACTTAACTAACTGCTTGATGTCTGTAAATGGTTTTTACCTCTGATGCCAGCAATCCAGATTGCTGTTTTGAGGTTTATTGTACAATAAATAAATAAATAAAGAAATAATTAATAACAATTGCAGATAACATAACCACTTCCACACATATGTATGTAGTGTAATATAATGTTGTATATAAAAATGTAATAAAACAATTTATATTAGAGTCTCATAAAATTGTGAGCTCTAACTTAATAAAGATTAAACAAACGAACTTCCCTCAGAAATGACAAAAAATGGAGAAAATTATTTTAAACCTAGCAACACTGGAATTTAGCTGCATTGTCAGTTCGAATTTTGTTTTTATTAAGTACCTACCTGTGTTTGTATGACAAAACTTGGATTTTTTATTTTACAGATTGTTCAGTCCTTCAGGCACCTTCGGTGTGGACAAGGTTTGTTAAGTCTAGAATTTCGGATAAATGGAAGTTTCCAGGCTTCTGCGGTATCCGGTGGACGATGGATCTTGGCGTGTTTTTTGGCGTGTAAATCATTGTGAAACTGTTTTGTTCGTGAGCTTCGAGCGACGCAAAGGCTGCAACTGTCATGTCACTCAGTGTTAATTTCACATAGTAAATAAATAAATAATCACCATGATGTAAATATTTTGTTGATGAGTTTTGATTACCATGCAGAACAATGCATTCAAATCAAGGTGTCGAGTGATTTTAGCCTATAACCTGCCGAAAAGGTAAAGGTCCTTTGCATAGGCGGCCGGTGTGGCGTTGAGGCTCTTGCCTTTAAGTCACGAGGTCCCGGGTTCGATTTCCGGCCAGGGAAAAATTAAGAATGACCTTTTTTAAATTTATTGTCCTGGGCCTGGGTATATGTGTTCAGTGCATTGTAGTATATAATATATGTGTATCGTCGTGTTAGTACCCATAATATAAGATTCACGTCTTAGTTTGGGACTTGCTCGATCTGTGTGAATTGTCTATGCATGTTATGTTTAAAAAATGAGTGTAATTAATTCCCTCTGTTTTGTTACATAAATGACGGTATCTATATAAGACATATAAACACATATACAAACGGACATCAATATTTATTAGGTTAATACTTGCAAGATATACTACCTACATAGGCTCCATAGATTACTTTTAAAGGATAAATTTTTAGCTCTATTCATTCAAAGTCTTCGTATAGTCTTTACTTTATTTTTCTTGATTTCTTTTATATTATCTTTTATATCAACTTTGACACTCTTTTGAGTGAGGAAGGCAGCAATGTTTTATTTTAAAAAAATTAATTCTAAAAGTTTATAGAATTAATCAATCAATATAATATTAATCAACAAAAGTATGCAAAGAATCGGTATAATCTTGTTATTTATTTATTCATTCATTCTCTACTGTACATTGATCATAAAACAAACAATTTAATAGTGAAATCCATTCATATTAAATACAATTATTATACAGAAAGCGAGTTTATTGCAAAGGCGTGATATCTTACAACTAATCCAAAATTTCTTCAAACCAACCCAAATCTAGAGTGTATAGGTAGTAGAGAAGTCTTGAGTATTAATCTAAATCTAGTGTAGTAACCTAAATCGATATTTATTTTTTAAAACTCCATCAATCCATAAAAAATAAAAATATGTTTCATAATTTTACTAGTTACTTTATTATAGTGACCTAGGTTTCGATATGCGATGTCTTTTTCAGACTTCACATGAAAAAGACTTTTGTTATAAATAACCCAATTCTTTTGTAACAAACCCAAAACTAGATGAATATCAATAATGAAATTTCTAGAAGAAAACCTATAAACGTTAATTAAGTGTGGTGACTTCACTGATATAATGAGGCAGACAGAAAATGGATACGAGATTTATTGGATCATCAGAAGAAATTTCATTTTTGCTACGACTTCATCTTTTATATAGTTTGTACTGACTATTTCTTTTATATTTGAGTATTTAAAAAATTTTGTACTCAATGTACAGTAAATTTTCAATACACCACTACAACCAGAAACCTCGATTGGAGAACCATGTCCACACAATGCAACATTGTGCAAAATCCAATCGGAAGAAGTGAGAAAGGTGTCCCAACGCTTACAAATTGGCTCTAGGCTGGCTTAAGTGATCACTTTCGGTGTCCATGGACAACGTTCACCAATTCCACCATTCTCACAGTCACGATGTAACCAATCGAGAGACGCTTTATGTAAAAAGGTTTCTGATTGGTTTTGTCATCTGCACCCAAATCCGGTTAAACAATAAAAAAATTAGTAAATATTCTAAACATCACTACAACTTTTGTGATAAACTTATATATGCACAATTATTTATTGTTAATTATATTACAGTATAACCTAAATGAAATGAAATTACCTGCCACCAAGTAAATTATGGAGGATTTCTAGATGAAGTTGATAGGTTGTAAGTTCATTTTGTACGTTAATTTCGTATTGCAGAATATTAAAACTATTTTCCGTGTTAAGTGGCAGGTGTAAAAAAATAATATATGATAAAATATTTCACATTTCAAGCTTAGCAATATGGTACATACCTACTAGTGATGTAACGAATGTCTGATTTTGGATATTCGCGAATGCGAATGCGAATGCGAATATTTCATGCCGATATTCGCGAATGCGAATGCGAATGCGAATATTGACTTGAAAATGGTATAGGAATTTGAAATATTCCAAAACTCCTCGGTTTTCTTAAAGAATATTTTCTTGCAGTACCTTTTTCCACAATGTACCGGGTAAGTATCCGGTACTTTCACCGAATTACTGATTTGTTTCTTCATTTACATGGTACACAACAGATGAAAGACATATAAATATAAACATGTAAGCGACAAAAACATTCCAATAGTCTTACATCGAAACAGTGCATACTTCAGCAATAACACACAAAACAATTATAGAAAATCTTACACATAATATAGGTATTAATTCACAATACATCCAATCACCCATTCCTATTACAAATCGCTGCTCACCCAATTTCGCACACATATGTACCTAATACATTCATTCGCACAAACACATTCACACTTCACTAATGTATGCAATAACAATACAAAAATACTCTTAAAAAAGAAAAATCAAAAATTTAAAAATTTAAAAAACAGTCTAAAAATTAATACTATCCCAAACACTTCACATTTTATCAAACATATACATTTTTTTTAATATTTATTTCATCTTATTCTACCCTCAACTCTCCTTTCTCACAAACCTGACGTAATTGGCACTTAAAATTCTATAAACAGGGTTTCTTGAGTCTGCAATCGTTTTTGTTTTTTTTTTTAATGTAGAACGGAAAACAAGATCTTGTTAAAGGAAGCATTCTAAAGTTAATCCTATCTAAAATATTAGGCACATCGTATTCGGACAAGCATATTTTTCTCAGGTTGCATGCATCCAGCAAAACTCTTCACAATTCCAATTTAGGCAAATCTTTAATAAATACAGGATAATGCAATCTCTTCCTAACCAAACGAATGAATTTAGACTGAGTTCTCTCAACTTGATCGACATATTTTTTAAAATGTGGATTCCATACAGAGGAACAGTCCTCCAGCTTGGAGCGAAACAACGATAAGTACAAGTACAAATACGATTCATATAACCTAAATGACTTTGTAGATCTCAGAATAAATCCCAGTATTTTATTGCTCTCTTCGATAATTTTGTTCACGTGATCATCAAAGTGAAGCTCAGAGTCAAACACCACACCTAAATCTCTAATCTTATTTACTTCTTTTAAATCATGATTATGGATTTTGTAAATTTATCGAATTTTGTTTCTATTTTTGGTAAAAGAGATCAGATTACACTTCTCCAGATTCAAGTGAAAGTTATTTCTTTTACAGTACTCGTGTCTTTCCAAGTCCTCGTTAAGCATTTCATAGTCAAACAATAATTGAATTTGACAGTATATTTTTAAATCGTCCGCAAATAATAGAAGCTCTGAGTGGTCAAAGCACTTTTTTATGTTGTTTATGAATATCGTGAAAAGTAAAGGACCCAAAGAAGACCCCTGAGGGACACCAGATGTAACACTGACACTGCCAGATGAGTAACCGTTAAGTTTAACTGTCATCAATCTATCAGAAATATATGAGTCAATCCACCTTAGTTGAAAAAAGTCGATGTTCTACTTTATCAAATGCCTTTGAAAGCCGATATAAATGGCATCCAACTGTATACGATTGTCCATGGCTGAGAAAAAAAATCAGATTTGTTACTGTCGATCTTCCACTCATGAATCCATGCTGCTCTACAAGAAGATACGGCTTCAGGAAAAAAGTAATTTGTTCACGAACCATACCCTCAAATATTTTTGAAATAGTTGATAGAATTAAAATTGGTCTGTAGTTACGAACGTCCGATTTGCTGCCAGATTTATGCAAAGGAATAATTCTAGCCATCTTCCATTTGCATGGAAAGCATCCTTCTTGTAAATTCCTAATTTATTTATCGTGTCGAAACCCAGAAAAAGCCAATCAAACTGATCTCCAGTACTGTGCAAAACACACAGCAGGTGGAGATGCGTTTAAAATATCCACCATAGTTCATTGACAGGGTACAATGGACACTCCAACAAGTGTGACATGGTCTGTGCTGCACCACAGTCACACGCTCCAGATTCATCTTGTAGGAAGCCCCATAGTTCTCTATTGTCACAGCAGTTTCCCACACTAGATCTTCTCTTCCCTCAATCATCTTAGACGATTCAGGGTTTTCCATGTCCCATAGTCTAGATTGCCTCCTGCAGCAAGGTGTTCTAATAAATGTCAGATACAATGGTTTGGTTAAATGACTTACACATCTCTTTAATATATTGGTGCTAGACCATCAGGGCCAACTCCTTTTGTCTCATCTATACCTAATAAACGTTTATGAATATCAGATTTCAAGATATTAACCATGGATAAACATGAGTTAGTTAAAATATTTTCCAATTCTTTAGTATTAGAATCATGCAAATTATTCAGTGAAAATACAGAACCAAAAAACGTCGAAAACAAGTTTGCAATTCCCTCTGGATCGCTCGAAGTCTGGTCACCGTCACCCATTACCCTTGGATAGCCTCTAGATTCTTTAAGGGAATTCACGAATGAAAAGAAAGACTTGACATTGCCCTTAAGTGACTTCTCAGTGTTATTAATAAAAGACCTATAATCGTGATTCTGCGACAACTTCAACTGAGCTCTTAGTTGAAAAAATAAATTGTAGTCAGAATCATTACGGTTCATCTTCAACTTACGCCAAGCCTTAGACTTCTCTTAAACAATAACAGAATTCTATTAGAGAACCATTTGGGAAAATTATTAGGTGACACCCTCTTCATTTGTAGGTGTATGCTTCTCAATTATTGGCAAAACATAACCATAAAAAGATTCATTCATCTTATTCACCGGTCCGTTTCCCAAAACACTGACCCAATCAACACTTTGTAGTTCAAAATTTATTTCCGAAAAGTTTGACTTAAAGTATATTAATTTCTGGATCATATTTTGAGACAAATCCTCAGCAATTTCAAACTCATAATCTATCAACAGTGAAGGATAGTGTGAATCCTTACCAACCAGTGGAGAGTCACATCTGGTAACAGAACACGGAATAGTTGAAAGAACTAAATCCAAGATAACTTGATTGCTGTTATAAACTCCGTTAGACTGAAACATATTGAGAAAAGATATAGATTCTATCAAATACTGCGCAACAGGACACGAATAAGAATACGGAACAAAGATTGAATCAACATCGGGGTCTTTTTTCCATTGGATTGTTGGGATATTGGAATCTCCAATAAGACAAATATCCGTTTTGCCGTAATAGCTGATTAAACGTTCAGATATACTTTAAAAAAAGATGTTTTAAGTATCTAAGGATGTGGAAGGCGGTATATACATATACTACACTCAGTAGCGGTGAGCATTTTTTCATGCGTTACCGATGAAAAACGAATACTGGTAAAAAAAACTTTCACCAGTATCATCCCAAACAAGAGTGGATGAATATCCTAGTGTCCGATCCACAGCAATTAAGACCCCACCTCCATCCCTTTTACCACTCAACATGAAATCACTATCCTTGCGGTAAACTGTATATTCGTTTTGAAAAAGTTCGCTGTCAAATATGCCACAATTTAGCCAAGCTTCCGTCAGAACAATTATATCATAACTATTTGCAAATAAGTTTGCTCTAAACTCCTCGATCTTAGTCTTCAAGCCCCGAAAATTCTGAGAGAATACTTTAGTGTGGTTCACCTTGTAGTATGATATAAATATTCCTTAAATAGAATATAAAATTATTGTAGGGCCCTATACTCATAGCAGTTGTAATACTTAAAACAAACATATAAATTAAATCTCCACAAATGCATATTTCTCCTAATAATAATAACATCATCAAGCAAACGAACACAGGAAACAATACAACAAACGTGGCCAACACGGAACAGACCAGATACTTTATTACTAAAATAATATTCGCAAAACATTCGCATATTTTTTTGCGAATGCGAATGCGAATGCGAATACTTTGAAATATGCGAATATTCGCGAATGCGAATGCGAATGCGAATGCGAATGCGAATATTCGTTACATCACTAATACCTACACACACACGAAGAGAATGATCACTGGTTACTCCATTTATATGTGATGTCGTTATGATGTAAACTCATTATGGTATTAGTCGATTCTTATAAAGTTCATAGAACTCATAACAATTGAAAATAACCTGCAATTAGTTTGACACCTAAAATATATTACCCTTGAATATAGAAATGTTGCATTGATTAGAAACAAAACTACATGCGAGGTTGATGTAGATAACTCAAATAATATACATGTAAACAAACAAATTAAACTATTATTTTACTTATACATGTTTTTTATACTTCAGGGGAATACCCGATACATATTGTATTATGCGTATTGATGTATTTTTGTACAGTCACAGCGTAAATGACCGCTACGATTCAAAATCAAAATACCATGCTACTATATAACACTTTACAACAAATACCCTCACACCATTTTCCAAGTGGGGTAGGCAGAAAGAATGGAACGTCACTTTAATCTGTGTTTATATATTTCATTCGCTTCCTTCACATACATAGACGTCGAGTTTTTTTACTCAACACGTAGCCATCTTTGAGAATTTATCCAAACATCACAACTTATTTCCACGCATTTTATCTACCACATTCCTCGCACGTCGTTCATCCACTTAATTTCCTCATTACCCATTTATTTAAATTTATTGGATCTTCTTTATTTTTAAGTCTCATTTAAGTTTCTTAGCTTGGGTTCAGGAGGCAGGTACAGATGAAATTATTTTCATCGTCTGTGGTGCACTAGTGAGCCGTGTGATGGGACACCCCCCCCCCCATAATTTTGTATTATAACTAAAGTTATATATATTATGTATCTGTATAATTTTAATTATATATGTTTTTGTGTGAATGTGGAATTGACTGTATGTGTGTGCTAGCAAGACGAATGATTGATGTGTGCGTGTGTGTTTGTGTTTTTCATATTAATGAATAAATATTGAGATAATGTAAATTAATTGTGACGCACGGTTTTTGGATGATGACTGAGTGAAACGTTTTATTTTTTTTTCTACCTTGTACATTATATATATAGTTGTTGTCTGTTGTGTGTTTTCATGAAATAAATAAATAAATCCCAAAAACTGCACAACTAAGTCAGATTTTTATAAGCGTTTAATATGTGCAGTTAAATTTGAATCAAAACTTTGTATGTTTCGATCATTTCATCCTCATTTGTATATCATCATGGTTTTCCTTCCCCGTTAATTCTTAAGGATAGACATTGGAAAAAAATATTGTTTTCATTTTACAATCTTAGCTATTATCTTTTTGAATCATTTGTAATATTTTGGTAGGTACTTCATCAAAAGGTCCAGTACTATGAGATTGTATTTGTTTACGTTAAACTTTTTTTGGTGAGAATGACATCATATTTAGATTTTTTGTTTCATACACCTATGAGAAATACCTATACAAGCACCTATTTGAGACCATTTTTTATAAAAAAAATGTTTTTGTATTTTCACATGTCTATCTATATGTATGTAACATCTCTGTTTTTAACTTTGTTTTAGGCCAGGGATGGGGAATCTAAGGCAAGGTGGTGGGATGGCACGCGAACCATAGAAATGATTTGGAAATAATTGAAGGCGATCAAATAACGAACATTCTTAATAAAACAAAAATAATAAACACTTAATTGTCGAAATAAATTTGTACAAAAGGCGTACATATTGCCTTGAGCCAATGTCTTCCAGTAAACCTAAAAATGCTGAAGAAGAAATAATGAGATCAAAGAACGCCATTCCGGAAATCTTAAGCGATTTAGAAAAACTACTACTACTAACCATCACGGCATATCTACGTGCCAATATAAAATAAGACATTCGGGTAAGGTGGCAAACATCTTATCTGAATTTAAGATGTAAAATGTCATAATTTTTCCAAACAACTATCTTTTTATAAAAAACTAGCGAGGGCAATATTATCAATCTAATTGATAAATAACTTATGTGAATTTTGATTGATTACGATTTTATTTTAAAAATAAATCTAGGTATTGTAATTTTTTAATCTGTCAAAAATAAATTACTGCTTGGTCACGCCTCACGATCGAGAAATAAAACTGCAGGATTTTTTGCACGCGGACCCAAAAAGATTCGCCATTCCTGTTTTAGGCGATTTTATTATTATCGTTAAATTATGCAGTCGTAAAAGTGGTTACATTAATTGCTTCCTCAGTGTTTTTTTTGTTAAACTGGCGACCAATGTCATTTAAGCAATATGTGATGTGCAAAAAGTGATAATATAATTCATGTTAACTATACCTACTAGCAGGTATGATGTTTTCACAAAAATGTGCGAAATAAATTGTCTAGAACAGGGCTCACCAACCCTGTGCCCATGGGCGTACACGGACTATTTCTTTTTTTTTAAATCATTTTATTATCTTAAAATTACAAATGTTCACATAATGAAAAATAATGGAATTTAGTTAATCATGAAATGATTCATGTCTGAAGAATAATTAAAAATAGGTAAACTTACATTGTTTATTACACGAGTATGCAGTTGATCTGTAGGAGTAGGGTATTCCACTTGTATGATGTATCATGATGATATTGATAGATAAAGAGAAAATGAAACATATTTTATTTATTCAGTATGATGGTCGAATGAAACCATATTTAGAATTTTTATTATAATGGTGTTATATAAAACATTCAACTTCTTTCTCCATGAAATTAGATTAACAGATTTTTCGGCGCTTCCTTACAGAAAAGAAATTATTCTTAGTATATAATAATTATAATATTTATGTATTATGAAATTTGAAGAAGTAATGTTCTGAATCACCATCAGCATTATCATTACCTATATTTCAGAACATAATTGAGTATTAATTGGAAGTTTACAAGTTAGATGGAAAATTTTATGGAAATAGAAATAAAGTTGAATGAGCTAGTTCGTTCAAATAATTAGAGATGAAGTAAAAGCTGCAAGATGAAAAAAAAACATCAAATAATTTGTAGAATAAAACTATTAAGTATAATCTTACGAAAAAAGGAGCCTTCAAAATCGAATGAAATATTCTTTAGGTGGACCCAGGAGAACGTCCTATACCAAATTGAAAATCTGGTTACGGGGGGTAAAAGTTTAAATGGAAGTGAAATCACCAAGTTCTGAAAATTGAGAACTGAAAAAAGACCGACTCTTTCATTGTGCAATAATTACTGGTCACATTTCATTATTTCTTTAATCGAACTTTTGCCATTATTTTCTTAACTCTCGAATTAAAGGTTGAGAGCTCCTGGTTTACATAATTATTGCATTATTCATACAAATATGATTTTATGTCCGTCCAGCTATTGAGAGATTGATTAGAAATTAAAAGTCTTGTGAAAGATTAGATTGATTCTTGAGATTGATTAGAAAAGTGCTTTCATTTATTTATTTAATTAATTAACACAATCAAACAATACCTACAAGTAAAATATAGGATTATCCAACTAGATGTTTAAGAATGATCTCTTTATAACAAAAATAAATAGGTACCTACATATCAAAATTATCCAAACCTTTTCACTTAATTTAAAAAAAATAAAATAAAATCAAGCAAAATCAAAATAAAAAAATAAAACAAAATAAAGGCATCATAATATTATTTTAATAGGTACACATATATACATTCCCAGAAATTAATCATACGGTTGTGTTTCAACGCAGTACCTAATAATATTATGATCCTCAATAATAGACATCTAAAATTAATCATTATTGATCAAAATATATCAGGATTGCAGGCAACAAGCGAATCCAATGCAATTTGCTACGAATATGTTGTAAAAATTAACTATATAAAATGTTGTATGCTTTACGGCTGATTAATATAGACACCGTGATTCCTTGATGGGGAAAAAACAGTAATAATGATTGATACAACGTGCTGACATATAGGGTTACCACCTTTTTTTATGCAGTTAAAGTACGTTGGTTGTTATAGATAAGAAAAAGAAGTACATAGGTATATATCAAAATAAAGTATAATTTATTTTTCTTTATTTATCATTATGTTAAAAAAAATATACCTACTTTATTTCCTTTCGCAGTTTTTATCAAATAAGTATATCTACAATTGCACAGCATCTTTAAAGTCTTCGTTTAAATTGAAGGAAATATGTAATTCATTTTTTATCAAATTCAGAGACGCTTTGCACCAATCAAAACAATTTGTTTAACGAAAAATACTTACGACTAAACTGTTCAAAATCCCAAAAAAATCAAAGCATGCGAAATAAAGTATTTTCGTGTACTTTATTGTTCTCATAAAGTATAGAGTACAATTGAATCGTGTATTTCAGAAACCCCAAAACTCCCTTTTTTTCGAATTTCACTTTTTCGCAGAATTTAATTGTTAATGGGTAGACACATGTTATAGTGAAGAGAAACACCAAAAATCCATCAATTCAATAGAACAAATAAACCGCCTAAATTTCATGTATTGCAGAAACACCAAAAATCCGGGAGTTGTGGTGTTTCTGCAATACACTCTGAATATACGATAGTGAAACACACTGATGATAATGCACCTTATTATCGACCAAGATCACTCTTTTAGGCTACGCAATAGTAATAGAGATATTATTCGTTTTCCCACAAAAACAGCATACACACAAGGTTGTATACCAATAAATACGTTGAAAATGCAGGACATTAAAAAACTTGAAAAGTATATTCCCGATGAGGAGGGAATTTCAGCATTTTACACAGAAATTTTTGATTGGCCGACATGTGACCCCAATAAAGATGCTAGCCCAGATGAAGATTAATTTTTATTATTGTTATTTAGATTTGAAAAAAAAAATTATACATATAAAAACAGATTTTTTTTACTTTTATGTTCACCCATAAATACGTGTATTGCAGAAACACCAATAATCCAACAATTTCAAAACTTAAAAAAACCAATAATCCAAATAAATAAAGAAACTCAAATGTGCTTCATTTTTTACTCTTATCGTATCCGTTAGCAATAGAACTATATTTCTCTCTCATACACAAAAATACGTTTTCCACGTTTTCCACAAAAAATTACAGTATTCACTTTTTTTCGATTTCCCAATAAATTGATTCTAAGGAGTTTTGGGCTTTCTGAAATACACGATTCAATTATCTGATATATCGTACAAGACTTTATTATAAAGTACGGGTGGCAACCCTACTAGCATATCCATACAAAATAGAATTTAGGTAGGTACACAAGCAAATATTTAGTTTAAAAAACCCGAATCGTTTGCTATAAGTCCGATCACTTGTAAACGAGTGTATAACCTTTCAATATAGAATAATATTACAATACTCGTGTTCAATAAGGTTGTATCTTAAAGTGATGATAATTAATAATTATTTTATTGCTCTGAAGCACAGGGCAAAAGCCAGCCTCCGCCGTTTGGAGCAATCTGTACAAATTGAGTCATCTCTTTCGCTACATTCCCAGCACTCATCGTTGTTATAGGAGCGGTAGACTATGAAAATGAACGTCAGGACCGTCGGAACCCTTATGGACAAAATGATGAAAATATTCTTTTAACATGACACACAAAACAGGAGCATCGTTTCTCCTGTATTACAGAGACTACATATTCAATTTTGCGGAATGCGCTGGCGCACAGTATCTTTCAATGATATCTGTTCAGTGATCTCAAGAGGAGCGTTTAAGGAAGAGAGGTTGATGACTTTATTACTAACGAACAATTTTTTAAATGGGACTTTAAAGTCCTTCATGATAATATATCGAGGAAATAAGCATTCCCATTCAGAGCGATTCTGCGTCGAATCAGCACTGGGGTTGAAACCACGTAATTTCTAGTTGAAATTCTGAGATGTTCCCGTAAGGCTACAGACTGGTTTATAATTTATTTGACTTCTTTTTGTGTGCTCGAAGAGTCCACGATATATAATTGGTCTCAAACTCTTTTTTGCTAGTATTCGAGTGTACTGTAAAAAACAGATATTAGTGAAATATTACGTTAAAAACATTTAACTTATTCAGTTCAGTGATGAGGCTATCCTGAATGTGTTAATTTTTATTGACACGAAGAGAACGACTTACATATTTATTACTTGTAATTGGTCCGTTGGCTATTCCACTTATGGCAAATGCCACGATGGTATGAATGAATGATTGAATTATTTGTATACCGATAACTCAATACTTGTCGGATTTTTTCACATCTGTGAGTCAGATGGTTTTACTGTATTATATAAAGTACCTAATTGACATTGAATGTTATGGCATCGATATTAACAATGTCACACATATTCATTTCATCATGTATAATGCAATGTAAATAGTAAGTATAAAATAATTATTGCATAGTAAAGAGTTGGGTGTGAAAAAGCTATGAATCCATAATCTTCTTTTTCATCCGGTCTTACGTCATTTGACTTCGGGAGTGACTCTTCTGATCTCACTTTTCGTAAGTATCCGGTACTTATACCGAATTACTGATACTTTATTACCAAAATAATATTCGCAATATATTCGCATATTTTTTGCGAATATGAATGCGAATGCGAATACTTTGAAATATGCGAATGCGAATAAGAATATTCGTTACATCACTAATAAAACTGAAGTTTCATTGGCGAATATATTCTACTGGATAGTGTTTAAATGGGCATTCAAAATAATAGTAGGAAACCTATCGAATTCTTCAATAATTATGTATTAAATGAGTATCATTACTGAATGAAACTTTTATTTCTTCCAGATGACACCAACGAGAGGTCAGCACAGAAGCAGACAAGTAGTTGTTAATGGATTTAACACATAAAAAACAAGCATTTTCAGTAGTTCATGGTTACGGACGTATTATTTAAATGACGTATTTTATTTATTTATTTTTAAGACTAAAACTAAAAACGTAAACAGAGATAAATAAAATTTCATTACTTGCAGCATGTCAAAATCGTCATCATGTAAAATCAAGTTATATCAGTTTATTCAATAGGCACACGTTTTTTAAATGTACATTTCGTTGTACAATAGTTTGTAATATAATACAATAGTTTGTAATCTACTAATACTACGATACCATCACGGCATATCCCACAAGTGCGGTAGTCAGCAGACAAGCTGCATAAAATAAACATGCAAGCTGTCCTCTCCACGACATCAAATCGTCCCTCTTCTGACTAACAGTCGTATCTGCCTAAATGTAAATTGTTCAGGAGAGCGTTTTTTGTGTTTTGACGTGCATATTTTCATCTCTCCTAGTTATATGATACAGTGTAAATACATTACATTATTTTATTTGTTCCTATTCTTATATATCTCAGAATCATTTTTCTGATGAAATTTTGAGGAATTAGAAGATACAACACATTTTATTTCACAAATCAGAAAGCTATTCCAGGATAACGGCAACAGTTACAGGTGTGATCTTCAATGAGTACATGCAGGGCACATATCAGTACATATTGGTGATCATAACTCGATTTCCCCAAAAATATCAGATACGACAGTTAGTCAGAAGAGGGACAAAATAATTAAGACATTCAGGATGGAGGGTTAACCTCATCGCTGAATTTCAGACCATAAAGAACAGATTGTTAAGATATAAAATGTTTATCATATACATCATGTCGTGGTCCCCCCCACAAGAGGAAAAGAAAAAGAAAAACCGTTGAGACCACATTGACAGGAAATAAATAAAATATATTTATTTATTTCGACGAGAGAATAAATACGTATTTATCCTCTGAGTTGGAAGTAATTAAACTAAAAAGAATCGAGTTTATCCAATCTACGCAAATTTATAAATTTCTTTTCGCAATTACGTCTTTATAATATTCCGATTAAAATTTAATAATATAAAATTACTTTCATATCACCTACCTACTTATAAGATCTATGAATAATTATATTCGTTGTGTGTAAAGATGTCATACGTACATAATAATATATACCTACTAGTTAACCCATATCATTCACACCTCACTATAATTAAAAATTATTTCCGAACGTTTAACGTAATGCCCGTCAAAAGTGTCGGTCGCTATATTCAACAATTTTCGTTTCTTCAAAGATATTGGCTCATGATACATCTAGAGGAAAGAAAATTTACGTAAAGGACCCTTTTCTACGTTGTGTTTACGATTTATAAAAGAAAATTTTATCAGTGGAAAACAAACAATAATTTCTATTCAGAACACATAAAAGCATAATTTTATAAAAATCAAAATTAAATTTAAAATTTTAATTAAATTAGTAATTAATAAATTATTTCCTTTTATACTCGACGTTAGCAAATATAAAAGCCTTACCTTATTGCTGAAAATACACAAAGAAAACAACACACAATAACAATCAAGAATAAATATCAAATTTTTTTATGTACCACAGAAGTCCATGTTATTTGTTAGAAATAGTCAATGAAATAATATTTTATCAAACTTATGATTCAACGTTATCGAAAGTTTATTTCTGTAATTATATTACAGATTAGTTTTGAATGCAGTTTTATTTATAAAAGGCATATGGTTTCATACATAAAATAGTATCTGTCTAAAGCGCCAGGGGCGCATCGAGATGAAATATTTTACTGAACCAAAGTTTGACAAAATTCAATCACTGACTATTTTTGTTAATTTTAACAATAAAATTGGTTTGTTAGTGAAAATTTGCTCCTACACACGCAAATTTCGATCTGACACAGCCTTTCATACACTATTGTCAGCCTCATTAGTATACAATATGATAAATTAAGAGAATATAATACATAAATATTTTCATGCAAAATAAAATATAATAATATAATATTTTCTGCGGGGCTCAATTTAAGTAGCAACCAGGTCTGATTTAGCCTTGAGCTTAATTCTTTCACGCAAGGAACCCCAATGTCCAAAACTGAGGCTTGTGGGTTGGAAATTTAGGATGTTAATTTATAATAAAATAAAAGATATTTACATAAAATAAATACGAGTTTAAAATTCATGCTATTGTTAGTATCCAAAATATCATAAAATAAAATTATTAAATGTTTCTGAGTTCGACCCTGTTCATATTATCAAATAACTTCTATAAATTTTATTTACAAATAATATTAGTTATCCAAATTTTATTAATTTGGGAAAATAAAATAATTTTATATTCTGAATTCGACTCTGTTCACATAATTGAGTAATCCTCCACAAAACAAAATTGCAAACAATGCTAGTCTACAAATCTAACAATGTAGAAAATAAAATATCAAACTAAATCAATCTCACAAGAAATTATCAAACTTTACTTTAAAAGAGACATATAATAAGATAAAAGAAATTTTTTAAAATAAAATATTCAAAACAGTTAAATTCTATAAAATAAAATTAAAAAAATAGAAAAGAATCTTAACTTCGGTTAAAGCTGATATATTCTGCAATTCTCGACACTGAAAACACTGAATTTAATTTTAGAATTTTATTGATTTTAATTTAGGATGATTTCTTATTATCTCAAAATAGAGATAATCACAAAAGAAGAAAAAAACATATTTTAATTTCTACTTGGAGAGGAGTACACCAAAAATCAAAATACAACACTGAATTTAATTTTATTCCTCTCTCATCTCCTTGCAAGAAAACACTATCCCGAGTCGATGTTGTGACATCATATTTATAATCTCCCATTTCTTTGTCTAAAATTCAATTTGGTACCTACCTACTTTCTTCACCCAAGTAGATACTAGTATCTACTCTCCATGTTGAAGTATATCTCCATGAACCCAATAAATCCAGGGTTATAACGCTTCAACCAACTATTACCACCATTTCATATAAGTACTAAGTTATTATTTATATAAACAATTCGTATTTATCAGTCAACTAAGATCCCAAAACTATAGATAAAATGAAACTTCAATCTCAATAAAACAGTAAAAGTTGTTTATGATCTTGAATACAATTCCTTAAAAACACTTCATAAATACATACCCCAATCTTAATTATGTAATTTAAATTAAAACATCTATCCATTTACCTCACTTTGTCAAAATAAATAACTGAATTGTTAATAAATGCTATTTTCTTATCTATTTAACATTCGGCGAATTTACTTACTCGAATAAATTCATTCTGATTGCAACTTACAACAAAACAAGCCATTATAACTTCCCTCATTTCGTACATAAATATTCTCAGAAAATCAAAATATAACACTCCTTTTATCCTTACAGTTTAAAAATCGATGGATACTTCATGATATTCTTATAAACAGACGACACGTGTCAATAACTAGATCGAAGCGTTGGGTAACTTTTATCAGTTTTTCGTAAATCGAATTTCCTTAAGAAACATCAATTTCATTGTAAGAATATCATTTCTATTTACAATATTTTAATTATTTATATATGAATAACTTTTACAAAATATCAAGCAGTTTTAATACTTCAATAAAACCTAACTTGACTATTATAATAGTGAGGAATTTAATATTCAATACAATTTTACAAACATTTTCTTATTCGAAATGTTTACAATTGTTAATATATATCTTTATAAAGTTTCAGACTAAGCAAATCCCAAGTAAGTTATAGAATTTCCTATTATTGTCTCAAGTAAATTATCAGTTCAACAAAACCCAAATGCAACTTACCTCATCTTCCTCACAAACATTCAGTTATGTTTTAACCTTTTTTTATATAAACAATTATTAAAGTTCATATCTTGATTCTTTGTCCATGTGTATCGTTCAAGGATTTTCTTTGTTCAAAATAATAACACACGTGTCTCCTAAGCAAGTGTCTACAAGGTTAACCTCGTTAAACTCGTGTCTCTTTAATAACACGTGTTAATTATTCTGAGTTCAATATTCAACACGCGCCTTTTATAAGTATCAACATATTGTTTATAAATTTAAAATAGAGCTCCCATAATCTAACTTATAATATATATATAGTTAAAGATTTATTTAATTATTAATGAAACCTTGCAAAACCTTATCCATGTCACTCCCCCCCAAAAAGGTCAATTTAATGCTTTGTACAAGCATCAGATTGATTCCTTTTTCTTTATTTAATAAAATTTATTCACACAACAACATAATTTAAATAATAAAAAAAAATTAAAATATATGTACCATGGTCCGCCCCTGAACTTAAGTTGTATTTCTCTACACATATTCACATTATAAACTACTCTACCCAAATCATATCACACGCAGTAGTACCATGAAATGTTATTCTATAGTTAAGTTATGATAATTAAATTATCTCATATCCCTTTATTTTATTCTCTTTTCTTTTTCTGCAAACGAATGAAAAACAACAAACAAACAAAAAAATACAACTATTTCAGTTAATTTGTCGTATAATTACACTAAAAAAAAATTCCTTATAATTTAAATACAATTTTATTTAAACATGCTGGTAGGGCCCCCGCTCCGCCCTTCCAAAATGGCTTTCAACCAGGTTTGACCAAAGCCTCTTTTACAAAGTTCGCAGACCGATTTATTCTAAGTAACATATTTTATCGTTATGAAAGTACCACCTTTTTTCGTTCCTTAATCTCATAAATTTTTTTTTTTTTTTTTTTTTATATTTCCTTATTCGTGTCAATATGTGTCTATGTGAATATGCAACTCATTATCATTTTATTCAAAGATACGATTCAGCAGTACTTTCACAATAACAATTACCTTAAGTATTAGAAACAATCATAATCTCATTCTATATATATTTTTTTTTTTTTTTTTTGTTATTAATCTAAATAAGAAACAGATAAATTCAGTCATCTATAAATCTTCCTGATTCTATCTTATATTCTAAATACTAATACAAATCAGAACAATAATAAAAGCACTTGATATAAACTCTAAAGATAGGTAAAAGAGGGTAATTTATTCACAAATGTAACACAGTAATCAATGCTTTAGATTAAACATATATTTAATTACATCTATGTAATTAAAGTAAAAAAAAAAAAAATATTTTTAATTAAAATAAAACTTAAAACAGATATGTACTTCGAAGCAAATGTCCATTGAAATAATATTTAAAAGTAAATTTTACCCAATTCATTAACTTATTTAAAACAATTAATTCAAAACTCATTAAAATTATTAATAACTAGCTGGCCCGGCGAACTTCGTACCGCCTAAGAATCAATGAACGATTTCATACATACATCTTCTTCCCCTTGTCCTAGTTCGGTCGGGGACCCATTGCCCCTAAGTATCTCCTCCAGAGATAACTGTCCACCGCTGCTTCCAGGACCTCTGGCCACTCCAAACCTAGCCTTTCAACACATGTTCGACACCTGCCCTATCTTCTGCCCTCTCCCACTGACTTAATGAATGATTAATATTATTAATCTCTTCACAAACTCCCGTAATTGTCAAAGTGTGTCATCGAAGGTATAGTGTAAAAAAATATAATTCATTTGGAACTTTCGCAGTTTAGCGGCCCCACCCGTTGTCGAGTACTTTTTTCCATGTAAAAGTAATATTTTCGAAACTTGAGGAAATTGTTGCCATATGGTGAATTATTTTTTTGTCACCAAATTTTTGAAAAATTCTTTTATAGGAAAAAAAATTCGCAACTATGAAACTTGAGCGGCCCCACCCGTTGTCGAGTAATATGTACGGAATTTTAGGAAATTAATTTTCGAAGTGGATTTTTTTTGCCGGCAAATTAAAATAATTCTACATATGGCAACAATTTCCTCAAGTTTCAAAAATATTACCTTTTCTATGGAAAAAAAGTACTCGACAACGGGTGGGGCCACTAAACTGCGAAAGTTACATTCATTTTTTTTACATAGACAATTCACACACATCGAGCTAGTCCCAAACTTAGATGAATCTTGATTATGGGTAGGTACTAACGCTACGATACACACATATACAATGCACTATATACAAATACATATATATGTAACACCCAGACCCAGGACAATTTGAAAAAGGTCATTCTTCCCTTTGCCATATTGCATTTTTTATTGAAATTAAAAATGTACGGCGTAAATAATTACCCTTTCTATGGAAAAAAAGTACTCAACAACGGGTGGGGCCGCTAAACTGCGAAAGTTACATTCATTTTTTTACATAGACAATTCACACACATCGAGCTAGTCCCAAACTTAGATGAATCTTGATTATGGGTACTAACGCGACGATACACACATATACAATGCACTATATACATATATATGTAACACCCAGACCCAGGACAATTTGAAAAAGGTCATTCTTCACTTTGCCCTGTCCGGGAATCGAACCCGAGACCTCGTGACTCAAAGGAAAAAGCTCCGCGCCACACCGGCCGACATGAACAATTTATGTTGAACAATTATACTTAACTCAGATTTGTTTATAAATTATCTGCAGTACGTAATATAATTATGTAGTCACAAATGTTTTTTTCAGGTAGATTTTACCTATTCATTTAAAATTTATAAAAATTCTTTCCATGATTTTTAAAAATTGAAATATCAGAACTACAGATGTTAAATTGTATGGATAACGATTCTAATTTGAGAATGTATAGAAAATTATCATATAAATAGGCCAATCTATAAAAAAAACTTCATTGTTGATTTTGTATAATTCTCCATATTGCATTTTTTATTGAAATTAAAAATGTACGGCGTAAATAATTTTCTTCGTAATTTTTCTTCTCTGTTTGCAAATTTCACTACACAATCTTGCATCAGAACTACCTACATAAACACATTTTTATTTTCATCTTTAATAGCACAATTTTTGGTTCAATAATAATTTTCCATCTGCAAAAATAAAATACAATTTCAAATATAATCTGTGCACGTCCACATTTATGTGACAGAACATCTATCGATACATAAATATTAGTCGAATAATGCGGTAGTTACATGGCAATAGGTTGTATCTCGCATTTTTTGCGTTTTCAAGTTTGTTCCATAAAATGCTCAAAATAGTGTAATATTTGATGTGGCAAAAGGATATGTCTCTTTATAGTCAGAATAAAGAGAGAAAAGACGTAACTTATTGACATGTAGAAAGATTGTTTTCAAAAAAACTCAAATATTTTTAAACTGCAAGAAATTTTTTAGTGAATGTTACATACATCTTGTAGAAGAAATTATTAAGAGAATGTTACATCTATCTTGTAGAAATAATAATTACCTTCATTTTGATATATAATGCTCGAAATTTGGCTGAAATATCTCTTTTGCAAACTTTGTTTTTGCTCTCCTGTAAAATTATGTTTTAGTGAGATACAACCTATTGCCATGTAACTACCGAATTATAGTAAACAAATATTAGTACACATTTCGTTCATATTAGTTATAGTAATTTGGTTCTTAATATAGCAGAACCTACGGATTATTTTAGCACAATGCAACAGGCGACGTGGGGGCGCTAATAGCGTATGGACTCTCCATATTGTTTTTATTTTTGAAATTAAAAATGTATGGCGTAAATAATTTTCTTCATATTGTTTCTTCCCGTGAATTTATAAGATGTTTTAATAGCCTATAGTTTAATCCGGGCGGAGAAGAATCCAACAAATCAGAGATCATTCAAATCGGTACAGCCATTCTTGAGTTATAAGTGTTGTAACACACACGTCTTCCTTTTATATATTAGATTCAAAACTCGAGTAAAGTTTTATTTTAGTTTCTTTTCTTTCCTTAATAACTAACTAAAACAATCTACAAAAAAATATAAAAGTGTAACTTAGGTGGCCTACATAATAATATATTATAATTTCTAATATTTGTGTGAAAAGGAACGATACATTAATTTTATTGTCAAAAATACACCTATCTATCCATACGTTTTAAAGTCAATGTGGATTTTCACCTTCATTCAAATAATATTTCCCCAAATGCATTGGACTATAAGTACCTTTTACCATTCCGTTTTTATCAACCAAGATATACGCATTCGCAAATGGTATAGATCCCACAAAGTATGGTCCTTCCCATAATAAGTTGAATTTTCCTGTTTCCTTATTTAGTTTACTCGATCTAGGAAAAGTTTTTACCTTGACCATATCTCCAACCTTGTAAGTCATTATTCTCCATTTACGATTATAATTATTATTTCTGATGTTAGCGTTGATTTTTAGATTTTCCTTAACTTGTTCCCTAATATTTTCTAGGTTCGAACTCACATGTTCTACTCCTGAAACTCCATCCAGTGATAGTGTAGGTGATTTGCCAAATAGTATCTCATTTGGACTATACCTAGTACTCATATGCACCGTATCATTGTAGACTTCTTCTATCGTTTTTACAAAATTTGTCCACAAATAATGCTTTACATGAGTATAAATCCTAAACATTCTTCCCAGTTCTTTATTTACACGCTCCGTTCCATTTGGCCCTGGATTATACAATGAGGTATGCAATAATGTTATACCCATTTCTTCAATCTGTCTTTTCCACATCCATGAAATGAATTGTCTACCATTGTCGGTTAATAATTTATCTATTTTTATAATTTTATGGAATTCTCTCACACATTTAATAATCGATTCTCCCTCAGCAGCAATTAATTTAAACAATTTTGTATATTTACTGAATGAATCCTGTATAACTAACAAATACTTAAATTTGTAACGTCCAGGTGGTAAGGGGCCATATAAATCTGCCATTACAATATCTCCTATTCCAGTAGGTAACAGTGATTTTCCAAATCCTCTCTCGTTAAATCGTTTATGTTTTGCTAATTGACACATCCTACAAGTTTTAACAAAGAATTTTATATCGCTCATCATATTTGGCCAAAAATAACGTTTCTTTATATATATTATTGTTTTCTCTCTTCCTACATGTCCCATCTCTTCATGAACATACCTTATGATATCATTTATCATAACCTTTGGAATAGCCAATAGATTAATATCTCCCTCTTTATGTGTGTATTTTAAGACTCCATTTTCTACCGCATAATGATGTCTATATTTATACACCAATTTATCAAATGGCCCAAAATATCCACTAATACATTTAAGCATGTCAGACAAAAAATAATCTTCCCTCTGTAAATTTTGAATATTTAAAATTGACCTTTTTATATTTTCTAACCTTTCTACAACAAAACCTGCGATTTCGGGACAATAAACCTTGTCGTCTTGTTTAGTTATTGCATCATAAGAATAGCGGGAAATTATATCTACTCCTATATTATCGGTACCTTTAACATACTCTACAGAATAGTCAAACTGATTTAGATATAAAATCCATCGTGTTACACGTCCGCTATGTAATTTCCAACTCTTCAAGAAAATCAATGCATGATGATCTGTCCTTATTATTAATTTCACTCCTCGTAAATAAGTTTCGAATTTCTTTAAGGAATATATAACCGCGTACATTTCTTGCTCTGAAACACTCCACTTTTTCTCTGCATCTGTTAATCCTTTACTTACGAAACCAATTACATGATGTTCGCCATTTTCATCCAATTGATAAAGCTCTCCACCAATACCTATACTAGAACTATCGGTTTGTAAATAATACATTTTGTTCGGATCATGGTGATATAACATTACCGAATCTATAAATCCCTTTTTACTCTCTTCAAAAGCTTTAGCTTCTATTTCCGTCCAACGCCACTTCACATTTTTTTTCAAAAGTTCACATAAGGGTTTTACAGTACCTGCATGAAATCTTGAAAATCTACCATAAAAATTACATAACCCCAAATATGCTCTAACTTGTTTAACTTTAGTGGGTGCTGGAAAATCTCTAATTGCAGCAATTTTTTCAGGATCCATATGTACTCCAAGAGGACTAATAATATGGCCTAAAAATTTTACGTTAACATTAAAGAATTGACATTTTGCCAAAGTACATGTCATCCCCGCTAATTTTAATCTATCTAGTACGCGTGATATGTGTGTTACATGTTCATTCATATCCCCTTTTGTTGCAATTAGTAAATCGTCTAAATAATTTATACAAAAATCTCGTACCTCAGATCCCAATATAATATCCATTGCTCTACAAAATCCCGCTACAGATGTTTTCAACCCTTGAGGTAATACTTTGTAAACAAATGATCGACCATTGAATACAAAGCCGGTATATTTACAGTTATCTGGTTCTAAAGGAATCTGAAAATATGCATTATTTAGATCTAAAGTTGTTATGTATTTAATTCCGTGAAATTTTTGAATTATTTCCGATATTAATGGTGGTCTCTCAATATCCGCTATCATTTTAGTATTTAGCTCACGGGCGTCTAATAAAATTCTAACAGTACCATCTTTTTTTAGAGTGTATGTCAATGGACTCGCATATTCTGTGGACGTTCGTTCCAATATTCCTAGAACCTCCATTTCTAATAGCTTCTCCCAAATTCTACCTCTATATGCCATAGGTGCTGGATACGGTTTCCTTATGAATGGCTTTTCATCTGTTAATGAAATCTTATGATGATATAAATTTGTCCTACCAGGATAATCCGAAAACACCTCCTTATTATTCAATAATACCTGGTAAATCTTTGATCTAATGCCCTCAGTGTCTATTATACTTTTAACAAATTCACTAATTTCCAATTCATCTACACATTTGCGAGAGATATCTACATTTTTCTTTTCATTTAATAACATTTCACACTTTATCATATTTACTTGTATACTAGACCTACTAATCGATACTTCATAACTATCTTGATTATAAATGAATTTCAACTGTCCCGGTATCTTACACGTGATAACACTAGAATGATCATTAAGCCAGTCATATCCTATAATTATTTTACGTATTAAATTCGGAACTATCAAACAAGGAATATTAATCGTGATTGTTTTTAACGTAAGTGGAATTAAAGCAATTTTATTTATTTTACAACTTCGCTGGCCTACAGCCCCTTTCAACTGAATAGGCGTAATCGGTGTAATAGGCAAATCACATATTATTTTCTCCCTTAAAAATTGTACAAAATCTAACTCTACACAAGTGACTTGACTGCCTGTATCAATCAAACAATTTATTGGATGTCCCCTTATATTTCCCATTATCTCTGGTAACTCTAGAAAATCCCCACCTCTTTCAGTATCTATATATTCATTTTCTTCAAATACAGTGTTACTGTACATAACAGGTTTAAATTCTATATTAGTTTTATCCTTTTCACACAATATGTCCTCTATATTCTTATCTCTACTTATTTCCAAACTATAATCTAGATTATAATCTAATCCTAATCCTCTCTCTCGTATTACGCCCTTAATGGGCTTTCTTATTCCTTGCAACTTCACTCCCAGTCCTTCCCGTGGCATCCAACCCTGCTTTAACATAATATTAACAGCAACTTGATTTTGATATTTATGTATTCCCTCATTAATCTTGTTAGTTGGATATTGAGGGTCCATTCCAACTAATATTCGTTTCCCTTTTCAGTGCTGTTATTCCCTTCTTCAGAAAACGGCACATTATCAATTACTGAAGAGTCCCCTTCCCTCACCCAATCACCATACATTTCTTTTTGAGGAGGATTATTTTCTTCTACTTGTATCACGTTTGCATCTTGTGATGACCCTACCTATTTCAAACCATTCTAAGCTCCGAATTTGCAACATCCTAGCTTCTAACTATACCTACTGTAATAAATGATTCCCAAACTAGAATTTACATCCCTATCCGACTAGCTAAGAATTGTATGAATTTTCGCATTGTTGCAAATATACGTACGAAATATCGCATTCCTAATTAAATTAATTAACGAATTTTGGCCTTTCGAGATCGTCTAGATTTATCTATTAACTATTTTCATAGATTCGGACCCAATACGTTGTGTTTTGACGATAATTTTACCTACGTTGTGTATTTTTTTTAAAACGCAAAATAAGTCACCTGAAATATACATTTCAATAATCAAAAGAAACAACAAAATCAATAAAACAATTTCAACATGAATTTTTGATACATATTAACTCTGAGGTCAACTTTGACGTCAGATCACTTACCTTGAGATTCTGTAAAATAACATAATAAAAATAGTGCATAATAAAACATAACGAAATATAACATAACAATCATCATAACATAAAATTCAAATAATATTATTCTATATCATTACGAGAATGTTGTATGGTAACTGGTTGCCGATCTATGTCCCTACATAAGATAACCATTTCATAGTACCTATAACCAATGTATGTACATATGTTCTAAAACATACCTACTAATTCGTTGCGTCGTAAAGGACAGTGGCGCACCCCAAAACATTACCTTATTACTTTTGAATATTAATTAAATTTCAACACAATTGCTATGACATCATTTTCAGAGACTAACTACCATGTTAGTGCATGAAAAGCATGCTGTGTCCATGCTGAAGGGGCGCCACCTTCGCCCCTTCTCGTCTCAAAACTCGCCATGCCGTACTTTGAGCCCGTGAGCACTAAACTACACCCGGATATATAAAATAATATATAATATGTATACTCATTAGAACGTGCAGCTATATATAATAAGAATAATTATAAATATATGTTAAGAAGCTTTGTCATGGACCCTGGCGGGAAACGGGGCAAGACCCGCATTGACCCTTGTCTCGAAAGCTGAATCGAAGAGATGGGAGCAGGGCTTGCTAACGGTACACCTACATTTCGAAGCAGGGTAAGGACTGAAATTGTTAGTATATAATATATAATTCTACAAAGCACATAATACGTCTCGTGCATAATTGTATAATAATAATGATAAATATGTGGTTACGAATAGATCAGTCCCACACTATAGACACAAGGTAGCTAGTCTAGCGTCGATAGGCAGAAAGGATCCATATCCATAAGGTAATCTCGACAAGATTTAGCTATAAAAGATCACATATTTATGGTGAGGAGAATTTAGGAATCATGTAAGTCAAATAAAAATATATTAAGACCAATAAATACATAAATATTACTTATGATTAGTGTCATGCAAAATGTCAAATTTGTTCCTTCCATGATATCGCAGCAACTACAGCATGTTGAATAAGTAGAAAAATCCAGTAAGTTCGTAGAATACAAATGACATTCGATGATAAAATATGTAATTAAATTAATAATCAAATAATATCCTGCTCAACAGACAACTTCTCTCCAAACTGCATAATCTTTCGTTATGGTAAAATAAATTGAATGAAAATATAATATCGGTACGCCACTGCCATCGGTCTAGTTGTAGGTGTGTCGGGCGGCGCTATATAAAATCGGTAACAAGTACATACATACATACAAATATACTGAAAATAAATGTACATATAACAAATAATTCCTTTGTTTTCAAAATCTGTAAAATTAAATAAATCCTTGTGTACGACGACTACTTTGTAGACAACAATATCCTTCTAAATATCACGACACCTAGATATAAATAAATTAATAATATTGAAAAATCTTATCTTATGACAGCTGGCAGGATCACGGATTTTAAAATGTTAATTAAAAGTAATTTAGGAAGATCTATATATATTCCCAAATGTGGAAATATCACTCAAATATAGTGTACTAACTACTATGAAGGTGGGTAAATAAATATTAAAATATATCGAATTCAAACACTGAGATTAATATGATTGAGTCCCACCTCTCCTAGGCACAAAACTAAACTGCCCCGAGTAACAAGTACTCTTTCTTCAGACCCTGAAAATGTCGACCCAAAGCAACAAAAAAAAAACTACATCCATCTCTTCCTGACACACACCGAAATATACCTGTATCTGTCCCCTACATAGATAGTTGTGTTCAACAACCACTTGAGATTGCCTCATTCCCAAATTAATTACCTACTACAAATATACGATCTAGGTATATAAAAATAATATATACCGTCTTGTATATATTTATTTCATGACATCCCCCCTTTGAGATCATGCTGAAGACAAAATGGATGAGGCATTATCTCACAAACAATTATTTATTTTCTAATTATTTTTCATAATTATTTAATTCCAACTTTCGAGTACGCCCCTGTATATTCCGATAGGTCGTAGGTACCTCGTCAGCTGTGCTCCTCTATTCAAGTCATCAATAATAATAATACATGCATGCACATAATACACCGATGCGTCCACTTGAGAAATACTCGTTCAATATTATTGTCCCAACATAACATAATATTTTAATATTCTGTTATATTTTATTATTTCGAGTTTCGTTATTATTTTATGTCATCACATCTATAGAACATAAAATAGTAATAACAAGTTTGTCCCAATACTTAAATATCCAAGTTGCATTTTGTTAAAATTCGTTTCATGTGATCATATTCACACATCATTATAATTATCCATAGTACTTGTGGTTCCCTATAGCCCATATATGCATTCTTCAGGGTGATCCAATTCGCTGGTAACACCAATCTTGTACTACTCGCCAGATGTCTCATATCCATGATTCCTTTGCCGATGCAGCCAGTAGTCCTGCAGCACACAAATAGATACGCAAATCGTCCTCTCCGTAACGACACAAATTCAAGACATTCAAAAACGGCGGCAAACCTCATCGCTGAATCCAAGATGCTAAATGTCTTAATTTCCTAGAACACCCGTCCTCCCACAGGACATACGAAGACTCACGGAAAAAAGTGGGAGACCAACTCTCCACCGGCAACCCATCCTAAATAACCATCCATCTCTCAGCACCATCACGCTGCGTCTCAGATGGGGTAGGCAGAGAGAAACGATTGACAAATCCCTCCATCCTGGCCTACATCCTTCGTTTCCACCACTGTCATACAATTTCTCACAGAATGCAACCCGTTTTCTCCTAGTCAACACGCAGCCGTCCATAAGAATTTGATCCACGTGATCAAGCCACATAATTCTACAAGTAGTGCAACATCCTCCAGCTAACCAACAAAATTCGTGATAATATGTTGACAATGTGCCTAAATAATATCAAACGCGAACAGCTAACCCAAAATACCTATAATTACGTAAAATAAATCACCCATAATAATACCACAAATAATCAAGAGAAAGATAACGTACTATATTCTTGAACATCCAGGGGTAAGTGGTGGGAACCCCTCCCTTGATGTATTTACACACATTTATGCATATAAGATACATAACACAATATTTAAACGAGTTGCATTGACAATATCTACATAATACATCCCAATATGTTATTCTATAATAGGTATATAGAATTTCCCTTGTATCCAATATAACAGTCACCTAATGTATATACCTACATATTAGGTATATATATATGAATCGTCCTCATTCATTTCAAAAGTCCTGAAAAAAAAACACTTATCTATTTCAAACTATATCACACACACAACTAAATATAATATATTTACACACAATTATAACCACAAAGGTACATATCATAACATTCGTTCCACTTGTAAAATAATATTAATAACTAAGCACTTTTCACTCTTAAAGTCTTAACACTATTGAATAATATTATTATAATATTTGACATAATATTCCATTAGTGACATCGATAGATTCACAATCGATTCTCAAACTGTTACATCATAGCGTTGTACTTTCTTATCAAATTACTTCTCTTCAGCGATTTATGTTATTGTACACCACTCTCTTTTGGGTTAACAGAGAGGATCCAATGCTACATAATCTCATCACATCACCCTTCTGGCCTCCAATAAAACTACTATCATCGCTGTCCAAACTTTTCACCAAGTTTCTTGCAAGTAAATCATGTTGGTATCCTACCAACAAATATTCAATTGAAATAATTATCTCATTTTAGCGCACGCATAATTCCTAATACCCTTTGTCTCAGGTTTCTTTGTTCCATTCAGCAACATCACAATATCAGGCATACAGTTTAACAACCACTGATCGTATACATCCCGTTAGGTACTATAATATCCCTATACCTATCTGCTTGCATCTTTATTTAAAACTATAGTTTTTTGTCATTCCAGTAATAATATTATTTCCACTCTCGTTCTTGGTTTTAAATATTATAACGTATTAATTAATATTTTAGTATTTATAGGTTGTACATCTTATTTCTCTATTTGGAAGACATGATGTGTTATATCAGCGAACACCAGCCTCTTTCTTCTTAGAATATGTTCATAAATTCGTTTCTTCTTCCAGTCCTCCATTTTAAAATGATAGATACCACCTTTCAGGGTACACAAAGAGTTCCAACGTTATCCAATGTGGAGCCCTTGGTTTTGCCCCCCCGGGCTTAAAAGAGTGTAGGTTATCCCCTCCAACCTGAGCCTGTAAGAATGAATATCCACTATTTCTTCCAGCTAACCGTTTAACATATAACTGTAAAAATAATCACCTAATCATTCGGCTATCGCCTTCTCATCCGCTCCATGCATATATTGTATTATGTATGTTATCAGATACTCATAAAATCTGGTCTAATATTATTTCAAACTCAATAATATATTCACCATTCTTACCTCGATCATAAATTTATTTCACACCCCAAATAATTAACTTGACAGAATTCTAAAAGTTTAAAAACAAACACTTAACTTACAAATACTGTAAAATGTTAAGACCATATTCCTCAAGAAATAATAATACCTATAATATCAGTCCCTAACAAACATGTACTTGATACATATAACTAACATCAAACTATATACCTACCTATTATTTATCCATTTTACCCAAATACTATAATATCTAAAAATCCTAAAAACTCTAGTCATATACCCATATACATGAAATACACTTCGCATACATAATACCCATGTTTACAAGTCTATTTGGGAATATAATATTCCATTTTTCTAACACCCAATCTTCTTATGAAAGTACATATTTTTGGTACCTACCTATATACATTATTGAATAAAATAAAGAACTATTCAGGATTTCAACATATATATACCTATCCAATTTTATACCTGAATCACAAGCGCTCTTTATTAGACTATTCATAAGGACATAGTTCCGAATGAACTCTCAAGGGTTCACTATTCTTATGCATAATGTTAGGTATATACCTATAGATAGCCAAACACAAATATAATATGTCGCCAAACTCGACTAACACTATAAACCATGGGTCACCAACCCGCGGTTCTCGAAGTAAAAAATCAACAACCAATTTCCTCGCTGCATCTACCAAGAATAAATTTTATTTCTTTCCTCAAAAACCAAACACATTCCTCTGTCCATAACCCAGTTCTACTCCTCAAAACCCATTTATGCTTTCCCCCCCTCCAATATTCATGATTTTAGTTATTTATCATCGCAAACCCAAAACCCACTTCTACTCCGTAAAAACCCAGTTTATGTCTGCAATGACAGACATAATATCCTGATCTGAGGCACCATTTGTGATGACCCTACCTATTTCAAACCATTCTAAGCTCCGAATTTGCAACATCCTAGCTTCTAACTATACCTACTGTAATAAATGATTCCCAAACTAGAATTTACATCCCTATCCGACTAGCTAAGAATTGTATGAATTTTCGCATTGTTGCAAATATACGTACGAAATATCGCATTCCTAATTAAATTAATTAACGAATTTTGGCCTTTCGAGATCGTCTAGATTTATCTATTAACTATTTTCATAGATTCGGACCCAATACGTTGTGTTTTGACGATAATTTTACCTACGTTGTGTATTTTTTTTAAAACGCAAAATAAGTCACCTGAAATATACATTTCAATAATCAAAAGAAACAACAAAATCAATAAAACAATTTCAACATGAATTTTTGATACATATTAACTCTGAGGTCAACTTTGACGTCAGATCACTTACCTTGAGATTCTGTAAAATAACATAATAAAAATAGTGCATAATAAAACATAACGAAATATAACATAACAATCATCATAACATAAAATTCAAATAATATTATTCTATATCATTACGAGAATGTTGTATGGTAACTGGTTGCCGATCTATGTCCCTACATAAGATAACCATTTCATAGTACCTATAACCAATGTATGTACATATGTTCTAAAACATACCTACTAATTCGTTGCGTCGTAAAGGACAGTGGCGCACCCCAAAACATTACCTTATTACTTTTGAATATTAATTAAATTTCAACACAATTGCTATGACATCATTTTCAGAGACTAACTACCATGTTAGTGCATGAAAAGCATGCTGTGTCCATGCTGAAGGGGCGCCACCTTCGCCCCTTCTCGTCTCAAAACTCGCCATGCCGTACTTTGAGCCCGTGAGCACTAAACTACACCCGGATATATAAAATAATATATAATATGTATACTCATTAGAACGTGCAGCTATATATAATAAGAATAATTATAAATATATGTTAAGAAGCTTTGTCATGGACCCTGGCGGGAAACGGGGCAAGACCCGCATTGACCCTTGTCTCGAAAGCTGAATCGAAGAGATGGGAGCAGGGCTTGCTAACGGTACACCTACATTTCGAAGCAGGGTAAGGACTGAAATTGTTAGTATATAATATATAATTCTACAAAGCACATAATACGTCTCGTGCATAATTGTATAATAATAATGATAAATATGTGGTTACGAATAGATCAGTCCCACACTATAGACACAAGGTAGCTAGTCTAGCGTCGATAGGCAGAAAGGATCCATATCCATAAGGTAATCTCGACAAGATTTAGCTATAAAAGATCACATATTTATGGTGAGGAGAATTTAGGAATCATGTAAGTCAAATAAAAATATATTAAGACCAATAAATACATAAATATTACTTATGATTAGTGTCATGCAAAATGTCAAATTTGTTCCTTCCATGATATCGCAGCAACTACAGCATGTTGAATAAGTAGAAAAATCCAGTAAGTTCGTAGAATACAAATGACATTCGATGATAAAATATGTAATTAAATTAATAATCAAATAATATCCTGCTCAACAGACAACTTCTCTCCAAACTGCATAATCTTTCGTTATGGTAAAATAAATTGAATGAAAATATAATATCGGTACGCCACTGCCATCGGTCTAGTTGTAGGTGTGTCGGGCGGCGCTATATAAAATCGGTAACAAGTACATACATACATACAAATATACTGAAAATAAATGTACATATAACAAATAATTCCTTTGTTTTCAAAATCTGTAAAATTAAATAAATCCTTGTGTACGACGACTACTTTGTAGACAACAATATCCTTCTAAATATCACGACACCTAGATATAAATAAATTAATAATATTGAAAAATCTTATCTTATGACAGCTGGCAGGATCACGGATTTTAAAATGTTAATTAAAAGTAATTTAGGAAGATCTATATATATTCCCAAATGTGGAAATATCACTCAAATATAGTGTACTAACTACTATGAAGGTGGGTAAATAAATATTAAAATATATCGAATTCAAACACTGAGATTAATATGATTGAGTCCCACCTCTCCTAGGCACAAAACTAAACTGCCCCGAGTAACAAGTACTCTTTCTTCAGACCCTGAAAATGTCGACCCAAAGCAACAAAAAAAAAACTACATCCATCTCTTCCTGACACACACCGAAATATACCTGTATCTGTCCCCTACATAGATAGTTGTGTTCAACAACCACTTGAGATTGCCTCATTCCCAAATTAATTACCTACTACAAATATACGATCTAGGTATATAAAAATAATATATACCGTCTTGTATATATTTATTTCATGACAATCTGCACGTCTTTGTGTCAACACATTTTGTTGTTGTCGTGGAAATTGTCTGTTTCTGTATAAAGGACTTACGTCCTCATTAGATACCATGCTCCCCAATCTACTTAGTAAATCTGCAGCTTCCATTGCTGTTCCACACTCTCTAGAGAACCAGAGAGATTGCACTTCCTTGGGAAAGTGTCTCATTATGTCATTAACCAGCAGACTCTCTTCCACGTAATGTGTCAAGGTTCGCGATTTTTCCCAAAATTCGGAAAAATGCGATACCATAGACTTTCCCATTAATGGTTCCCATTTCGAATTTAAAATCTGTTTCCTTATATTCAGTTGCGAAACCTCTCCCCAATAGTTTGCGAGAAAATCTTTTTCAAAATCTTTAAATGTTGCCCATCTTCCCCGATATATGCTTGCCCAGTTCTTTGCTTCGTCAACCAAACATTCTAGGACGACCTCTATTGTTCTATACTCGTTATTAGTCTTCCTAATATATTCCTTCATCTCTTCAATAAAATTTACCGGACTGATTCCCTTTGCTGGAAACTTCGGTTTTGACAAAGAATGATTACACACTTCTTGACAAATAGGTCTCTTTGAAATGGGTGCAATATTATTTGTTGTATCGATATATTCTGACCTGATATCACTTCTTAATCTCATCCTTCGTTCTAAATCACCTAATTTACCCATAACTGGAGACATCAGTTTTCTGACAATAGTAGAGATTTTAATAACATTTCCATTTGGTTTCTTTTTAATTATATTCCTCTTTTCTCTTATAACGTTTTTCTTCGATACCGGTTTCATCTTGTATATTTAATATCTGTAAAATCATATTTACCCAAATTAATCAACCTGACAATGCCGCAACCTCATACATATTCAAATTCGAACATATCCACAATCTAAAACACGCTTCTTTATCATAAACCGACCAACTATTGAGTGACATTCCTATATATATAAAACTATACATATCTAACAAAAAAAAATATTACTACTGACACACATCTCAACCCCATAAATTATTACAGTATTCAACAGTCAAAAACCCCATAAAATTCATCCTTCAAAAATTATTTCAAGGTAGGTCGTTTAACTCTCACATAACTGAAATAAATAACTAACAAAAAAAATGTTTACCATTCTATATACATAACATGTCAATAGGTACATATTTTAAACCCACTATCCACTTAAGATCAATACATAATTTTATTACTAGTTCACTAGTCATATAACAACAAATCTTATCTAACGAGTTCGTTTTTGTAAAACTAATAATATTTTTATAATTTCTAATAGATATAAAAAAAAATTGCTAACAATTTTTATTTAGTTTGCCCTCGATTCAATTAATTTAACGTATTTTTAGTGTTCATAATGTGTTCTATAATATTCGTCGTCTTCTGTCATCAATTTTGAAATGCAAGTCACCTCCTTAAAGGATAGGCAGAGAGTTCTAACATAATTTAAAGTCAAAATACTGGAAAATTTCACCGCCCCCCCAAGACAAAAATTCTGCTTCTCGTGTAGAACCTCCCCCTCTCTTCCATAAGACTATTAATCTATCTCTCTCCTCCCCCCTCCTCTGTAAGACAATCAATTTAAAGATTGGATATTTATCTATTTCTTCCAACTAACTATACTAGCTCAAATCTATTTCTGCTATGACCGAATCTGAATTTTACCCTTGCAATGACAGAGATAATTCTGGTCACACGCCATTTTCTGTCATAGCCTATGACAGAAAACTTTCCTTCGCTACATAGTAACCCAATGTCTAATGCCTGCAATGACAGACATTATATCCTGGACAAACGGCAACCATTTTCTGTCGTGGTCCCCCCTCTTAAGAGGAAAAGAAAAAGAAAAACCGTTGAGACCACATTGACAGGAAATAAATAAAATATATTTATTTATTTCGACGAGAGAATAAATACGTATTTATCCTCTGAGTTGGAAGTAATTAAACTAAAAAGAATCGAGTTTATCCAATCTACGCAAATTTATAAATTTCTTTTCGCAATTACGTCTTTATAATATTCCGATTAAAATTTAATAATATAAAATTACTTTCATATCACCTACCTACTTATAAGATCTATGAATAATTATATTCGTTGTGTGTAAAGATGTCATACGTACATAATAATATATACCTACTAGTTAACCCATATCATTCACACCTCACTATAATTAAAAATTATTTCCGAACGTTTAACGTAATGCCCGTCAAAAGTGTCGGTCGCTATATTCAACAATTTTCGTTTCTTCAAAGATATTGGCTCATGATACATCTAGAGGAAAGAAAATTTACGTAAAGGACCCTTTTCTACGTTGTGTTTACGATTTATAAAAGAAAATTTTATCAGTGGAAAACAAACAATAATTTCTATTCAGAACACATAAAAGCATAATTTTATAAAAATCAAAATTAAATTTCTGTTGTACATAAAGGTTAGTAATTAATAAATTATTTCCTTTTATACTCGACGTTAGCAAATATAAAAGCCTTACCTTATTGCTGAAAATACACAAAGAAAACAACACACAATAACAATCAAGAATAAATATCAAATTTTTTTATGTACCACAGAAGTCCATGTTATTTGTTAGAAATAGTCAATGAAATAATATTTTATCAAACTTATGATTCAACGTTATCGAAAGTTTATTTCTGTAATTATATTACAGATTAGTTTTGAATGCAGTTTTATTTATAAAAGGCATATGGTTTCATACATAAAATAGTATCTGTCTAAAGCGCCAGGGGCGCATCGAGATGAAATATTTTACTGAACCAAAGTTTGACAAAATTCAATCACTGACTATTTTTGTTAATTTTAACAATAAAATTGGTTTGTTAGTGAAAATTTGCTCCTACACACGCAAATTTCGATCTGACACAGCCTTTCATACACTATTGTCAGCCTCATTAGTATACAATATGATAAATTAAGAGAATATAATACATAAATATTTTCATGCAAAATAAAATATAATAATATAATATTTTCTGCGGGGCTCAATTTAAGTAGCAACCAGGTCTGATTTAGCCTTGAGCTTAATTCTTTCACGCAAGGAACCCCAATGTCCAAAACTGAGGCTTGTGGGTTGGAAATTTAGGATGTTAATTTATAATAAAATAAAAGATATTTACATAAAATAAATACGAGTTTAAAATTCATGCTATTGTTAGTATCCAAAATATCATAAAATAAAATTATTAAATGTTTCTGAGTTCGACCCTGTTCATATTATCAAATAACTTCTATAAATTTTATTTACAAATAATATTAGTTATCCAAATTTTATTAATTTGGGAAAATAAAATAATTTTATATTCTGAATTCGACTCTGTTCACATAATTGAGTAATCCTCCACAAAACAAAATTGCAAACAATGCTAGTCTACAAATCTAACAATGTAGAAAATAAAATATCAAACTAAATCAATCTCACAAGAAATTATCAAACTTTACTTTAAAAGAGACATATAATAAGATAAAAGAAATTTTTTAAAATAAAATATTCAAAACAGTTAAATTCTATAAAATAAAATTAAAAAAATAGAAAAGAATCTTAACTTCGGTTAAAGCTGATATATTCTGCAATTCTCGACACTGAAAACACTGAATTTAATTTTAGAATTTTATTGATTTTAATTTAGGATGATTTCTTATTATCTCAAAATAGAGATAATCACAAAAGAAGAAAAAAACATATTTTAATTTCTACTTGGAGAGGAGTACACCAAAAATCAAAATACAACACTGAATTTAATTTTATTCCTCTCTCATCTCCTTGCAAGAAAACACTATCCCGAGTCGATGTTGTGACATCATATTTATAATCTCCCATTTCTTTGTCTAAAATTCAATTTGGTACCTACCTACTTTCTTCACCCAAGTAGATACTAGTATCTACTCTCCATGTTGAAGTATATCTCCATGAACCCAATAAATCCAGGGTTATAACGCTTCAACCAACTATTACCACCATTTCATATAAGTACTAAGTTATTATTTATATAAACAATTCGTATTTATCAGTCAACTAAGATCCCAAAACTATAGATAAAATGAAACTTCAATCTCAATAAAACAGTAAAAGTTGTTTATGATCTTGAATACAATTCCTTAAAAACACTTCATAAATACATACCCCAATCTTAATTATGTAATTTAAATTAAAACATCTATCCATTTACCTCACTTTGTCAAAATAAATAACTGAATTGTTAATAAATGCTATTTTCTTATCTATTTAACATTCGGCGAATTTACTTACTCGAATAAATTCATTCTGATTGCAACTTACAACAAAACAAGCCATTATAACTTCCCTCATTTCGTACATAAATATTCTCAGAAAATCAAAATATAACACTCCTTTTATCCTTACAGTTTAAAAATCGATGGATACTTCATGATATTCTTATAAACAGACGACACGTGTCAATAACTAGATCGAAGCGTTGGGTAACTTTTATCAGTTTTTCGTAAATCGAATTTCCTTAAGAAACATCAATTTCATTGTAAGAATATCATTTCTATTTACAATATTTTAATTATTTATATATGAATAACTTTTACAAAATATCAAGCAGTTTTAATACTTCAATAAAACCTAACTTGACTATTATAATAGTGAGGAATTTAATATTCAATACAATTTTACAAACATTTTCTTATTCGAAATGTTTACAATTGTTAATATATATCTTTATAAAGTTTCAGACTAAGCAAATCCCAAGTAAGTTATAGAATTTCCTATTATTGTCTCAAGTAAATTATCAGTTCAACAAAACCCAAATGCAACTTACCTCATCTTCCTCACAAACATTCAGTTATGTTTTAACCTTTTTTTATATAAACAATTATTAAAGTTCATATCTTGATTCTTTGTCCATGTGTATCGTTCAAGGATTTTCTTTGTTCAAAATAATAACACACGTGTCTCCTAAGCAAGTGTCTACAAGGTTAACCTCGTTAAACTCGTGTCTCTTTAATAACACGTGTTAATTATTCTGAGTTCAATATTCAACACGCGCCTTTTATAAGTATCAACATATTGTTTATAAATTTAAAATAGAGCTCCCATAATCTAACTTATAATATATATATAGTTAAAGATTTATTTAATTATTAATGAAACCTTGCAAAACCTTATCCATGTCAATCATCATCATCATCATCGCCCTCAACGCTCCTCTCGGGAGCACAGGGCAGAAACCAGCCTCCTCCATTCAGAGCGTCTCTGTGCCAATTGCGTCACCTCTTCCCACGACATTCCTTGCGCTCTGATATCGTTGTCATAGGAACGGTGTATTGTGAAAGAGGGATCATATACAAGACAGTTGAAAACTTTGTTCAAAAAGAGTGCGAGACTAATTTATTCTTAAAATCGTAATATCACATGTATATTTTCTATTCTTGTGAAAACAAATAACCCAGTTTCTCCACAAATATTCATATTTATATATTCCTCAAAATCCGTATAAGATACCTCCAAAGCAAACTGTTTTTATTTTATTAATAAAAATGACATTGACAATGACCAATTGGTTAATGTTATTTATTTGTAACCGTGTAAATTAGAAAATACGACCCAATCGTTGAATGTATGACAAAAATATGATTGTCTATAGACATGAGTTTTGCATGACTTTAAGACCTGCAAAAACAACGGATTTTTAGGAATCCTGCATTTAAGAATCATTTGAAAATACATGAAAATAATAAAAAGTTGCATTTTAAATTCCTGGCCCCGTAGTCAAAACATATTTAAGCGTTACATTTTCGTTCGAATATAGACGACGTTGTGAGAAAGTACCTTGACAAGATTATTGTGTATTAGGCAACGAAAATTGACACTTTCTCGCAACGTCGTCTATATTCGAACGAAAACGTAACGCTAAAATGTGTTTTGACTAGACCTACTGCACATTCATTTAAGCATAAAAATGAATGAAAAAGTACAAAAAATTAACTAATTCCAAATTTTATAATATTATTATCTACACATAAAATTTATTTTAATTTTAATAAAATTAATAAATACTTTTTTTATAAGGTCGAGACGAAGAACATGAAGTAATGATAATAAAGCACGTAAAGTTGTCGGGTCAGTAGAGTAATAATTCTCTCGTGCATGGCATTAACAGTATAAGTCAAATTTCAACATTTTACAGGAGAGCATTTTAAAGTTTTTAAAATAAGCTTCTGAAGTCAAATATTGATATATAGACGTGAAATTTACAATTTCAATGTAAAATGTGTATTATTTTGTTACTGTGTATACAAAAGTTTAAAAATAACTTAAATAAAAGATTAAATTGACTTGTACTCATAGATTCTGATATAAAAATGACATATACTATTAGATTCTTACATATACTGTTGATGTCAGTTGTGTTGGTATCTGGTTTCAGTGACATATACTGTTAGATTCTTACATATACTGTTGATGTCAGTTGTGTTGGTATTTTGTTTGTGACGTATACTACTAAATGCAACTTTTTCATAAGCTAGCTCTAAAAATAATATTAAAAATCATCCAATTTCATAAAACAGACACTTCTTTGGAAGACTAAAAAACAAAGGTACTTCGCTTTGTGAAAAAATTAAGACATTTTACATCTTAAATTCAGCGATGAGGTTTGCCACCCATCCTGAATGTCTTGTTTTTATATTGGCACGGAGAGGACAGCTTGCATGTTTTATATGCAGCTGGTCTGCTGGCTACCCCACTTGTGGGATATGCCGTGATGGTATAGTAGTAGTAGTAGTACTTCGCTTTGTAATGGTATAGATTGCAAGTTTCCATGGTGGTTTCTCATTATCCACTGTGACTGTTTAGGAAACTATTTTCATATTTTGTCTCCCAACTGATGGTACCATCTTCGAGGGTTGCAGCTCTCCTAAACTTCATCCATCCTCAGACAAATGGATCCTTAAATTCGCAGACATACTTGCGTCAAATTTAGTGCCAAACCATAATGAAACATCTCAATCCTATTCCCACTTTGCTCTTGGAGAAATTGACAAAAAGTTTAATGACAAGGAACTAAAGCTGATCCTGATCTGCGTTACAGATACATCCCCAGGAATCGATGGAATAACGTATAGCCTTATACAAAGATTACAAAGAGTTTCTCTAGAATATTTACTTAACATTATTAAAAATATTTTCATCATAGGCAATATACCTTGCTCGAGGAAAACTCAGATCATTATTCCAACCTTGAAAGCAGAGACTGACCCAAACCAGGGCCAATCATATCGACCAATTGCACTCTCCTCAGCAATAGCCAAAAATACAGAACACATGGTGAAAAATCGACTAGATTGATTCATAGAAAGTAACAGGAAGCAGCCATCTTGGTTATCCAATTTCAGGAAGAGAACGGAAGTCCTGGACAGCGTAGCTATTTTGGTCTACTATGTGCAATAGCTATACTATGTGCAAAGCTTGATCAATTGGACATTCCTTCTACCCTATCCGGACGTGAACCGAACCCGCAATAACCCTCCTATTAGAAAGACCATTCATAGGTGATTGCCGCAAGGCTCAGTGTTCTCACCCATTCTATTCAACTTGTACCTACACGCATGATGTCTATCAGTCAGTATCTACGGATGTCCAAATTTTGAAATCTGCGGATGATTTGTTCGTATATTGCTCCGATAAATCCATTGACAACTTCCAGGTTTCCTTGCAATCAGAGTTGTTGTCGGAATATGGCCTTAATGCTTCCTTCCAGAAGTGCAAAATCATAGTATTCTCCAGAAAACTCCGTCTAGTCTACCTGAAATTTTGATTTGACCAACGGTTGATTAATTCTTTTAACGAAATAAGATTCCTAGAGGTCACATTGGTCACTGGTCTTTGATGGACCTCATTCATTGAACTCATACACCACAAATGTCAGACCGGCCTCAAAATCATGAGAGAGTTGCCACCCCGCGACTCAGAAAATCTTTTATACAGCATTTATCTGCAGCCATTTGGACTTTGGATCCTTTTTAATAACCCCAACCTCCAAGAAAACTTGTTGAGACCGGATCCGGTCTCAGTCTCTTCCGTTAATTACGGGTAATCCTCCCCTATCAACGCATTACAGGTGGAGGCTGCAGATCCCCCACTTGGACTGTGCAGACATCTTATGTGTAACAGGTTTTTAGTCAAAATCCTGCGTTTTATTGATTACCCTTTATTGATTACCCTCTGTCTCTCAAACTTCATCTCCTGTCATACTTGGTAACTCATTTACCGGTATGGAGGGGTAAAGATCCACCACCTCTTGTTACCAGCTATAGAAAAATTAAAACTCCCTTGTTGGAGAGCTACACAGTTCTTACTGTATACTCTTTGTCATTTCCCACACTAAGTTTTAAACCGAAAGTTGCTCTCAACCTGGGTGTCAGTAATGGCATATTCGCACCTCATATTTTCAAATCGATTTTTAATTCCGATTGGCACTACTGGCACCTATCTATACAGACAGTTCGAAAAGTGACAAAGAGCGTACAGGGGCTGGCTTCTTTTTTTAATATAACACTAATAAAATGTTCAGGCTCAGAGACGAGTCGTCAGTCTTCTCAGCGGAATGTCTTGTTATTAGAGAGGCTATAAGGGCTCTGACCATACGCCATTACAGGGTTAAAACTCTCCTCAGCGACTCTCAAAACGCTCTCCAGTCCGTTCTTCCTCCAGTCCGTTCTCCCTCCAGGCCGTTCTCTCTCCAGCATTATCCCGACCAGATGATCTTTTATCTTTAGATATTAGATACCTCCTATATAAACTTCAGATTTTGGGTGGAGAGGTGTTACTGGGTTGGATCCCGTGTGAACTCTGGGATCCCGGGCAATGAGGCGGTATATCTATTGGCCAAATTGGGAACGAACCTCCCTAACCCATCGGAAACTGTCTCAGCCTCCGATTACACTTTGATATTCGGCCGAAATCTCATCCAGTGCTGGCAGGCAGAGTGGACAGAGACCAGCCAACTCAAAGGAAGAAAGTATACCTCAATCCAACCCAATGTGTCCACGAAACTTTTATTTTTCGGAAATTTCAATGAGTAAGGCTGACACCTCCACGATCTGTATAATGAAGTTAGCTCATTGCTTCCCAGATGCATCTCTACCGAATCCACGTTATTGGTTCTCCTCTATGCGACCGCCTGAAGGAGGAGGACCTTGATCATTTTTTTTCCGAATGCCCGATCAATAACTTCTACCCAACTTTGATTAACAACCTGGTACATTATAGGGTTCCGTTACCTACAAATACTTCCTTGCTCCTGGGTTCAAGAAACAAAAGTATTTTCAAACTCCTTGTCCTATTCCTTAAGCCCCATTTGATAAAGCTTTGAATGTTGTGTTTTTTGTCCTGAACTAATAATTTTTCTTGGTAGTTTCTGGCTAGGAAGAAAGCCAACAAAAGAATAAGAGAGACAGCACGTGATACCAACAGTATAAGTGAATTAGTAAGAAAAAAAAACATTCACGCGGCTCATAGTACATGTTGACTTATACTGTTGATGCCACTCACAATGTTGAAAACTAACCATAATGATTGGTCACTAAGAGTATAGGTCGACATATACTTTTAATGCTATACGAGTTTGAAAATAAATAAGATATACTATTAAATACAAATATTGTTTTTAAGGTCTTATAATTACAATTTGACATTTGTTATCGATTACACATGTGTAGTTTGAGATATACTACAAGGTTCCATCAAAAAGTAAAAATCGATTTTTTTTGACTTATACTGTTAATGCCATGCACGAGAGAATTATAAAGACCAGAAAATCGAAGGTCATCAGATCAAACACCTATCAGACCATGATGACCATACTGTTCAGTATGTATGCATAATAGATGTTAGGTTCTTTACGAGAATAACATCATTATTTAAAATATCAAAAGTTTTAGTTATGTACATGTTCCTTGGGTATTCCCCGCTACTTTAATATCATATTATAATATGGTTTTTATTTATCAATATTTTAATTAAATTTTTAAGTGAGGGGTGTAGAAGCAAAGTCACATCGGTCCAAGAACATAGATACTGTGAAAACAGCATATTATTTATATTTCAACTTGATGTATTTTTGATACTAAATCTGTTTTCTGGAACTGATTTATTCGATGGTAGAGGATTTTATAAGTAGCTGATTTTTATCATATCGATAAAACTATAGTCCTCCCAGTCAGGTTCAAACATGTCTGTATTAATTAATATATATTATTTAATTGAATTGTTTTTTTTTTTATTTACCTGTTTTTTAATTATATTAATTAATATATAATTGAGTATACTTAATTGTACTAAAAATTACCTTATTTTAACTGTACTAATTAATATTTGTGAAAAATGGGTCGAAGAGCCTTTGCTTCGATACCACTCAAGTAAGATAACCTTATATGATAAATTTATATAGATCTATACCATCACAACATCTGCCTCAAGCAGAGGACCTACTGCATTTTTAATTTATATATTTTTTACGCACGTAATATGTCCATCGATGCCATAAAAATAAGAAATTGATGCCTTATTGTTGAATCAAATGTATTTAATGAATAATGTGTTTTACAATAATATTTACCTTATACAGGACACGCGAAAACTTACAGAGTGGTATACTTATTCTTTCCCGAAGACTTCACAGATGATATCAGCGTAGATTAGTAAATATATTTATTTATTTATTTATTCATTCTTTACTCTCTCTCTCTTCAAACTAACCAATGTTACTGACTTATCTTCTATATGAAAATTATCAATAAATATTGATTATATTTTCACGAAATAAAGGAAATCTCTTGGAAGGAAGCAAGAAAGTAAAATTAAAATTTAAAATCGAGGTTTTCCGATTGGTTTTGTCATCTGCACCCAAATCCGGTTAATCAATAAAAAAATTAGTAAAGATTCTAAACATTTGTTGCTGACTGGTCGAACTAGCAACCGTTAAAGTATTGAACTTAATTGTTCCGGCGCCATTTAGACGGGAGATCGCGATCCATTTGAGATCTTTAAAATGAGATCCCAAAAAAAATGGTTGCTGTTAAGGTTTGCATAAAGCGTCTCTCGATTGGTGGACCTTACATCGTGACAGTGAGAATGGTGGAATTGGTGAACGTTGTCCATGGACACCGAAAGTGATCACTAAAGCCAGCCTAGAGCCAATTCGTAAGCGTTGGGACACCTTTCTCACTTCTTCCGATTAGATTTTACACAATGTTGCATTGTGTAGACATGGTTCTCCAATCGAGGTTTCCGATTAGTTTAAAAATTTGCTGTTATTTTTATTACTTTTTTTCTTATTTATTCTTAGACTTTTACTGTTCATAAAAACAGAATGAAAATAAGCATCTCCTATTCAGAGCAATAAAAACTAATGTTAGTATTCAGACAACATAAGAAGAATCGCTGGTGACTGGTTGCAGAAAGCTCAGCACAGAGATGCCTGGAGACATATGGGGGAGGCTAATGTTCAACAGTGGACAGGAATAGCTGCATAAGAAGGAGAAGAAGTATTCTCGAACGAGTATTGATGGTTCCATAAGAAATACCTACATAAAAAATATTATATGGTTGGAATTTTACTTTGAATAAATATTTTTGCTCAAAATTTCCAAATTATATTCTATTTTGCTGGGAATAACCCATCATTTTAAAAGTGAATCACAAACATTTCCATTATAATTTTGTACGTTTTAAGATATTACTAAAATTTTATTGTTTGAATTTTAATTAATTGCCTACAAATTCGCAAAACGTTTGCTGAATTGAAAGCACTTAATAGAATAACACTAATAAATATGTAAATAATTTTCTAAACACATGCTGCCTTCCATTATTACATGAGCACCATCTATAGAAATTTTCCCGAACTGAATACGGAAAAATTGCGAACCAATTGAATTAAAATATAAATTCTGATTTTGTTGAATAATTTACCCAAGCTTTTGATTTAAATGATACGGTAGTACCTATTCGATACATTAAAGTAAATCTAGCTTTGACGTTTTGAACACAGATGGTGACTTAAAAATTTAGTATATTTTATTATATTCGATATTTTCGATCGACGGTTCTTGGAAAAAAATCATGTCATATTATTAAAAATGAAACACTTATTTACATTAGGATTCAAATGAAATGTCGTCAAATGTGCGAGCAAGAAGGATTGACTTCCTGCTCCCTTCACACTCACTTCTCTTATGTAAGTAAGTAGTGATGGGTAAATTATGTTCCATGCTACTAATAAATAAAACATGGATGAAAAGGATTAATATTTTTAAAATAAAAATTAATTTTTAAATACGCTTATTTTAAAGGTTGTATTTGGGTTTATTACAAAAACCCAGTTACATCTTTAATTTTTAAAGATATTAAAGATAAAAAATAGTTTTTTGGTTATAGGTACACACTTAACCACATAAACATGTATGTTTTTAACACGAAAAAGATAAAAAAATATGCTTTTCATTTCCCACCCAATATAAAAGAGGTAAAACTATTAAAAAGAGGTCAAGAATAGGATTAGAAATAAGATGTGATATTTACATATGTCGAGTAACAAGAAAATGAAGTTCGATGCATCGATATCCGTAACACAAATTATCACCTCTAATTGGATTTTGTTTTATAATTGAGTCGACAGTTCATTTGAATCCTAGTAAAGTACTTCCACTGTGACTATTGGTCGCGAGCCGATTTTCAAGAGCTTCCACTCTCATCATCCTGTGTATTGATGTGTCACTTTAAGCTATCGGCTAGCCTGATGATGAGAGCGGATGCTCTTGAAAGCCGGCTCGCGCGACCAATAAAGTCACAGTGGGAGTACTAAAGAAGAGTTTATTTTAGAATAATGTTATATTATACTTACCTAACTATTTACAGCCATTTATAGCAAAAATATATATCCACTTCTTGTAAATTGAATTAGATTATTCAGCATATTTTTGCTACTAAATAACTATCGTATTGTTAACTCTATTACTTCTACTAATCACATTATCGAAACCTTTTGGAAACAGTCGAGAAATTCATTGATTTTTGTCTTTTTCTTCTACATTACTATTTTTTATTCAGAGGGACGTCTTTTTTCTTTCAAAGACATTGCCAATTTATGAGTTTAAAAGGCAAGTGTTAAAATTAATAAAGACATTTTACATCTTAATTCACCAATGATGAGGTTTGTCATCCATCCTGAATGTCTTATTCATTGGTACGGAGAGGACGGCTTGCATGTTTATTACATTACTGCTGGCTATACTATTTGTAGGATATGCCGTGATGGTATAGTAGTGTAGTAGTAATAGCTTTTTTTATAGACTTCAAAGAAGAAAAAGCCAAAGTCATGAGAGTGAAATAGGAAGGCAGCAATAGGATATGTACCCAGAATGTATCTTTTGATGATGAGTTTGACGATAGCTTCTAAAAATATTACCGATCAGACTAAAAAGACGACAGTCATATCCCTATTTAAAGTTACGGTAGAATACATACCTACATATCGTCCCTCTTCTGACTACATTACTGTCGTATCTGACATTTTTGGCGAAATCGAGTTATGATCACCAATGTGTATTTAGATTATGTTCTCACTGAAGATCACACCTGTAACTGTAACCGTTATTCTGAAAAAGCTTTCTGATTTGCTGTCGTATTTACGAATTATTCTAAAAAAATGTGTTGTATCTACTAATTCCTCAAAATTTCATTACTAAAATAATTCTGAGATATATAAGAATAGGTACAAATAAAATAATGTTATATATTTACACTGTATTATATAACTAGGAGAGACAAAAATATGCGCGGCAAAATACTAAAAATGCTCTCCTGAACAATTGACGTTTAGGCAGACACGACAGTTAGTCAGAAGAGGGACGATATTTATATACTTTTAATGTTTATACACTTTTGTTTAGAACCATAGTACTTGTACTTACCAATTTTATTGTTTTCATTATCTGAAATGTACTGTTGTGACTTGATTGTTTTTTTTTATTATTATTTATTATTTTTATATTTGTTAAGGCTGTTTCAGCCGTTTATTGTATAAATAAATAAATATTTATCTTTGTATAAAATCAATAGTTGGTTGGTCGAGATGGTCGAAAGACCGATGTAAGAGTCTCAGATTTTCAATCAGTAGATCCGGGTTCGATTTTACTCACTGCCGACTTACCCCACTTACTCAACACAGGAATATGGGTTAATGTGAACCTTCACAATGCTACAATGCACCTGTTTCAATGGATGTTAAAATGGATGATGAGCTCAAAACAAACAAGATTAAAATAGAAAAAGGTGTTTGACAAGGCGACACAATCTCACCAAAGTTGTTTACTCTGGCCTTGAAAAATGTATTTAAAAGAATAAATTGGGAGCAAAAAGGCATCAAAATAAATGGAAAATATCTGAGTCACCTTCGTTTTGCTGATGACATAGTTGTCATTAGCGAGGATATGAATGAATTGAAGGAAATGATTGAAGAGCTACAACAAGCATCATCCCAAATTGGTCTTGAAATGAATTTAGGTAAAACCAAAATCATGTCCCCAAAAAACATCAGCATAACGACAAAAGGGAAAATAATAGAAGCTATGGATGATTATGTTTACCTGGGTCATAAAATAAAGCTGGACAAGGAAAATCAAACGGCAGAAATTTCTAGACGAATAGGATTTGGGATGGGCTGCATTCTCAAAAATAAATATTTAAAAATAATGGAGTCCCCATAAGTCTTAAGAGGAAACTTTACCATTCATGTGTCCTGCCAGTGATTACATATGGGCTAGAAACTATGACGATAACATTTGCGAGCAAACGAAAACTGAGGTATGTACAGCGTGCCATGGAGAGACAAATGCTAGGTATCAGCTTGAGAGACAAAATAAAAAAAGAAACCATCCGACAAAAGAGAAAAGTCGTTGAGGTTGTTGATAAAATCTCCAAGCTGAAATGGCAATGGGCTGGTCATGTGGTAAGACGAGAGGATGGTAGATGGACTTCCAGAGCTCTTGAATGGAGGTCGTGGGAGGACAAAAGAAGCGTAGGAAGACCCCAAAAAATGGGTTTACGATATTGTCCAGATGATGGGAAAACAGTGGTTTCGCGTTGCTCGAGATAGGAAAGTATAGAAAAGTTTTGAAAAGGCCTTTATCCACCAGTGGAGAGAAGAGGGCTAGCAGTAATAAAAAATAAAGTGAAGGTATCTGGGGGTAACCTTAGTCCTGATTGTTTTTTTTTTGAAGTTCCAGGCGTGAACGAGTATAAAACCTTCTTAATAAAGATTAGCAGTATTTTTGGGAGTTGGTATATACACATATAAATAAATTCAAGTTTCGCATTGAATGCAATTTATTTAAATATCATTAATATTTAAAACATGTGACATTTCAAATAAAAACAATATGACACAATAATAAATTGGTTAATATAATAACAAAGTATTAGAAAATGTTAATAATAAATTGTGAAATCGGCGGTCGTTTAAAGAAATATCACAGTTACAATATATGAACACGTTATTCTTTCTCCTACAGTGATTGAATATTTTTTTACAAATTCGATCCGAATACATTATTATATGTACTTACTAACATATTATGGCAGTGTTAATAAAATTAAGTTAGAATTTAATGTAACTGTTTTATTAATTTGTTTATATTTATTTATTCTGTTTCTTAATAGCATAAATATGGCATTTGGCTTCTATAGCAGCAGCTCCTTCTGCTTGACGATTCTTGTACACCTCATCAAAAATCGTGGTAAATATGGCGATAACGAGGTAATTTTTTACCATCTGAAATAAAAAAAGATATAACAAATCAGATATCTCTATTAGAGAACTATTTTACTCGTAACATAAAGTTACATTACCCCCTATTATATATTGATTCAAACTAAAATAAGAACTTGACAAAATTTTATAATAAAGTTCACTTGAATTTAAATTCGTTTTCAATATGATACAAGTTGTATATACTTAATTCTAATTAGGAACAATTTTAGAGATTAAAGAATACCAACGTAGACTAACTAAAATTATGTAGAACGTTACTATTTTAGTTAGTACACATTAAAAATGTAATAGAATTGGGGGTATTGTGCCAAATCTAATCGGAAGAAGTGAGAAAGGCGTCCCAACGCCTACAAATTGGCTCTAGGCTTGATTTAATGATCGCTTTCGGTGTCCATAGACAATGTTCACCAATTTCGCCATCTTCACTGTATCCGGTAAATCAATAAATTATAGTTAATATTCTAAACAAAAAATATAAATTTGAATTTAAATATTGTATTTACATTCCGTGGATCATCAGGATATTGACCTATATGGTATTATGTTTTTAAAGATATATCTGGGTTTTGTCATAAACCCAAATACAACCTTATAGACCTTTCACAGTAAGCTAAAAGCTTGTATCGTGAAAGGGGAGTTTTGCCGGCACCTGGGATCGAACCGCAGACCCCTTGTTCACGAGGCCAAGACTCTACCTCCAGGCTACCGACGAACTCTAGTAACACAGTACTGATTTTCAGAAAACATGTTACAAAATAAAAATAATAAAAATAATGTCATGCCGTTTCACTCCATAACATTAAAATGCTAATGGTCTCTTTCTTACTTATACTTCAGTATTGCAAATCTTATATACCTGAAGATGCTATTAAATGATCCCTACAATAAAAAAACAATAAATGTTCTTCAATAACAATAAAAATAATAATGGAGAGTATTTAGAGCACCATCTTTTTGCCATAGCACCTCGAGAACGCTGTAATGATATTGTTTTATCTTCAACAAAGTTTTCTGTGTCAAGAATTTAAATTCAAGCCTTGCAACGTCAATATGTTTGGTCGCAAAAATTGATTGGTCGCATTACCCATTTCAAGTCTACAGGGCCGTCTTTAAACTATTTGAGGCCCTGGGCACATTAGGATCATGGGGCCCCTATGACCTTGAGAAAACACTATTTAGTTATAATAGATAATGAAAGTAGACAAACAAGGTTCTAAATTTATTTTTATTTAGTTACTAACTATAAAAAAAATTGGAAATATAAAAAATATTCTACAAAAGTAACTCGCTTAGCATAAATTCCTTAGATTAATTCTATGTTGATTGCAAAGGTACCCTTCTAGATTTAAGATGAGCAAAATCGTTAATCACTTCTTCAAAATCTATGGTATTGAGAATATCACATTCTATGGACATCAGCGACAAACTAGTTAATCTCTCTTGAAGAATTGTACTTCTTAATTCATTTTTTATTCGTTTCAATTTGGAGAAGGAGCGTTCTCCGCTGCAGTTAGTTACCATCATGCTTAAAAATATTCTCAATGCAATTTCTACGTTAGGAAATGTGTCTTCAATTTTGTTTTGCTTTAATAGATTATATACTTCCTGTACACCGTTAGGTGCTTCATTTTCACTCTGAACATTTTTTAAGTATTCTTTTAAATGTTTTTATTTTATTTTATTTTTACAATGTATACAGGATCAGACAGTCGATTATAGTACATGATAACAATTTACAAAATCAAAAGGTGGACCAGTGAAGATCCTAAATTTACCAGAAGGGTTTCAAAAAATCATCAAAGTTAAGAACAAATACAAATATACAATCACCACAACATGCTTTTAAATTAATAAATAAAATGAAATTCAGGTGAACGAGTTAATTAAGACTAAGTGAACAAAAACAAGACCAAAAAATCAACGCAAGCAACAAAACAAAGCAATAAATACAAAAATGTATTAAAACAAATCAAATAAAATGAATGCATTCCAATGAATGTACAGAATAGCAACAAACGTTGATGACATTCAATGTTGATGACAACAAATGTTGACATTCTATTTCTAACTCTTTCTCATTTACATCTTCGTGATAGATTTCAGAAAATTCTTTGCATCCTTGTCGTATCTCTTCGGAATTCAGAGTTTTTAAGTGAAAAAATAAACTAAAACGTTGACTAACGGTCTCATATATATGAACTTAGTCGCTGTTTTAGATGAACACTCAAGGTATCGATTATTGGGAGAAAGGTTTCTACGTTGAATCGCTCTTTTCCATTCAATTGGACTGATGGCGCAGAGCCATCAAAAAAACTCTGCCGTGAGCTTCTACGTCTTGTTCTTTGAGATAGATCCTTGTAGTCAGATTCTGGGTTCTTTTCTTTGGCAGATAATTCGAAGTTATCAAATTTATCCCTGAGGTTAGTAATAAAATCATGAAGTGAAGTGAACAAATTGGTTGCAACGTCCAGTGTTATTGTTTCTTTCTGAAGATAATTACTTGTTTTGTCTATTCTTTCCAATATAGAGCTCCAGATTTCCATCAGTATAATAAATTCTAGATTTCTCATTTTTCTAGACAGACTAAGGGCTTCGTTTCTAGTTTCTCGTGCCTGTTCAGTATCGTTTGCGATGGTGATTAAAGCTTCTATTATTCGTTTATAACCCCCATGCAAAGCGCTTACTGCATCAGCTCGGGCTGACCATCTGGTTTGTGAAAGACTTTTAACAACTTTTTTTGAACCTAAATGTTCTGTTAACATATTCCATCTGTGGGTAGAGCCGGAAAAAAAGTTGTACACTTTCTGAACTATTTCAAAAAACTGTGATGCCTCCGGTACACACCCAGCAGCATGGACACCTACCAAGTTTAGTGAATGTCCCGCACATGGTACAAAGGTGGCAAATTCACATTTTTCCTTGATTCTTGTTTGTAGACCACTATACTTTCCCGACATATTTGAAGCATTGTCGTAGCTTTGTCCTCTGCAATCTTTTATGGGAATATCATGTATCTCTAAAAAATTTAAGATGGTCTCCGCTAAATACTTAGATTTATGCTCTTTAATAGGTATAAATTTCAAAAACCTTTCAACAGGAACACAGTCTTTTACGTATCGAATGATGAAAGTTAGCTGGTCAATATGAGACAGATCGGGCGTACTGTCAACGCTAATGGAAAAATATTTTGCTGATTTAACTTCATTTATAATTTTTTTTAGAACCTGTTTTCCCATTACTTCAATAAACTCATTACAGATATTTGCTGATAAATACGAAATGTTACCCTTTCCAGGATTCCCAAATTTTTTTAAGTGATCTGCAAGAAATGGATCAAATTCACTCAATAATTCCACGCAACCCAAATAATTTCCATTGTTTGGAGATCCTAGGATCTCATTGTCGCCGCGAAATGGAAGTCCTCTCGATGCCAAAAATTTTACAACAGCTACAATCCGTTTAAGTACGTTTCTCCAGTAATCCACTTCCTTTTGATGTTGAGATAATAAGTCCATATCTACTCTACCAACCGCTTTACTTCGTGCCAGATAAGTCATCATAGATTGCTTATGCGCTGGGCTATTTTCATGTGTTAAAATAATGTGATTAATATGCTTCCAATCATTACATCCATTCCGAGAGCAAAGATTAACATCAGTTGGGTTAAATAAGCAGTATGAAAAACAAAATACAGAGCATTTGGAAGGCGAATACAGCAACCATTTTCTTTCAACGCTTTCATTGTTCTTTAATTTCCGAATAAATAATGCTTTGTTGAAATATCTCGTTACTAATTTATTACCATCTTTGTAGGTTCTAGATGCCTCGGAAAAGTCAGAATCTTTATTTTGAAAATATACTGGTCCTTTACGAATTGAAATTTCGCGATTTATTTCAATAAACTTTTCGTGGAAATAATCGGCGGGGTCGTGTGATATTAATTCTTCTGTGTTGGAAAACTGCAGTTCAATTGACACAGTTGTCGGTTTTAGTGAAGTCACTAAAGTTGTTGCACTTTCGTCGTAGGAATAGTCGCTTTCTGATTCTATCTCTTTATCAAAATTGGAACATGAAGGTTTAGAAATTCCCGCAATTTGTGATTGAGCTGACTCATCATGTGGAACATTAATTAGTTGATTGCTACTTACAGAAGTTTCTCCAGTAGTAGTAGTAAAATATGATGTTAATTTTGGTAACTTTTCAATTATTTCTTTCTGATGTAGAGCTTTTTTCCTTTTTTCAGATCCACTAGGATATGACCGTTTCGACATTTTATATTATAATTCAGTATTTAATTAATTTTATAACGAAAATATTCGCCAACACAAAACAGACAAACGACGATTTAATCAAACAATACTATTTTTTTATCAGAGCTCGACTCTCGAGCACAGTCAGTAACAACTACAAACAAAACAAACGTCACAACATCGCAGACAAATACAGGGGAATTCCCGTTCATCAAGTCAAACGACGATCGGGAGTCGGGAATTCCCCTTTTTTGTCTTTGGTATTACGTATGACGTTAGAATTAGGTTTCTTTATGACATAAACCACACCGCATCAAATTGTAAACTTTTAATTGTATTCTTATACCTACATATAGGTATTTAAATTAACCTAAACATACTAATATCGGAAAACCTCATTTTTGAGCGAGAGTGGAGTACTTATACCCTGTTTATAGTTGCATTTAATAGTTTGATCTTTGAAATCGATGTAACTTTGCAACGACGAACAATATTTTCTTATTTTAAAAATTTTAAAAATTGTTAATAATCATAAGAATAGACACAACACAAAAGTACCTGATAAAGACTTAAGCATTTTCCGAAAGTCTTAAGTGGTTTTTATTGCTTGAAAGTAAAATTTAAATAGAAAAACTGAAAACAATGGTCTCTTACCTACCCAATGTTTATATGTCTAGTGCAATAAAATTGATTGATGAATGAATTAATTTATTTTGAATAGTTTAAAACATACATACAGCCACATATTTAGCCAACATATTTTTTACACCAATAGATATTTTCTGTTTCCCATCACTGACCCATCTGGCAAAAAGTTCAAGCTATGTTGTACAAGGTATAGCTATGCGCATGCGGCAAACTAAAGCTAATAAGCGTAGGTATTGTAGTAAGTCATTATCATCAGATTTTTCCAAATTTATGTTTTTCATTTGGTAATCTGGCAGGAACTAGGGGGCCCCATTCGATCGCGGGACCCTGGGCACGTGCCCATAGTGCCCAGTGGGGAAGAGGGGCCTGCAAGTCTATACAATATAGGTCAATGCTCCCGGCAAAGAGTTGGTCTTCGACTCTTTTCAATTCAGTGATGAGGTTTGCCACCTATCCTGAAGACAGCTTGCATTTTTGTGACATGCAGCTGGTCTGTTGGCTACCTCATTTGTGAGATATGCCGTAATGGTATTTACAAATGTATATTTTTACAGTGGTTAGTACAAGCTGATTGCGGATTTAATATAAAGCATTAAATAGATATGAACAATAATTTTAATTTTATGCTGACGAGAGCAATTTTTCAATCAAAATAATGTTTGTCTAAAAAACTTACAAACTTCAAATTTTATTTTGTCTCAACACTAATCATTTTTCTCAATATGTATTAATGCACGTATACTTGGAAATTTTTATCTTTACCCATCTTAATTTAGTGGTCTAGATCGCTACTGAATCCAAGCAGGAAATTTTTGTGAAGTCAGCATAAAATAAAATAAAAGTGTTGAAAGAAAAAGTTTGGATAGACGAGAAAAGAAAATTTACAACGTTACAATAGTCTCTATCCCTTTTTTTCATCTTTAAAATCCAATGTTTTTTTTTATTTTATGATATATAAAAATAAATTATTTGAAATACAAATAAAAAGAATGCATAAATAAAAATACAGAAGCAATGAAACAGTTACATATTTACGAGTTTGGTGGTCCATATTTCTCGGCAGGGACTCCGTAACTGGCCGCTGGTGGTTCGTAGTCTATTGAAGAGCTCACACTTCCAGAGTAGCTGACTGGCTCACTTGCTGGAATTCTGTAGCTCAATGATTGAACTGGAGCAGAATAACTCACTGATGGGGCACCATAGCTCACTGATGGAGCACCATAGCTCGATGATGGAGCGCTATAGCCTGAGGATCCAAGAGAGATGACTGGAGTCTGGGAATAAGTGACTTTGGGAGCGGAATAATGATAACCGCTTGATCCTCCTGAACTGGATCCACCAAAAGATCCACCGAATGAAATTCCACCATTTCCATGTCCAAATGCTGAACCTGAAGATGATTCCAAGAATCGGGAAGATGAAGCTGATGACGGAGCGGCATAGACTGGTGTGGCAATGTAGTAGAGGGGACCAGAATGTCCAACGGAATAACCATGACTACTACCGCTACTGTAACCACTAGAGTATCCACCGTTGCCGTATCCATATCCACCATTATCGTATCCATATCCACCGTGACTGTATCCACCATTATCGTATCCATATCCACCGTGACTGTATCCACCATGTCCTCCGTAGCTCATTGTGTATCCACCATAATCACCTCCATAACCATATCCACCAGCATAACCCCCACCGTTACCACCAGCGAATTTCTTTCTGTAATTAAAAAAAATGTTTATCAGTATATGGTAAGATTGTGAGACAAGATGATGAAATGAAAAAAGGGGAATAATCTTTTCTTTTCGTGGCGTAGAAAAGATAACTGGTATGTTTATTACAAGCAGCAAAAATTATATCGCACAAAGCTTTCTTTTTGACATTTGGAAATTTCTTCCATTAAACTTTAATTCTTTTGGAAAATTACTTAAAGTGTGTATAAGGTATTATTTTTTGCCTTAATGGTATATATATATACGTAAATATTTGATTGAAGTACGAAGAAAAATATCCCGGATGTGGAAAAAAAACTTTAATTATAAAAACCGATAAATTGACTAACCAATAAAATAACCTAAACTTTATTAATATATTTGACAAAGTTATTATTACTTATATCCATGTAAATGTTACCACCTGATGACGTCATGTAACACCTGTGTTTACATAAAGCACATAAAATAAAATACACATATAAAGAAAATTTGATACTTAATAATAAGAAAAGTAAATTTAAACCTGATGACCTTGAACTTGCTCGTAACAAAGCTGTTTTATATAGATTTAGTATAAAAATTATATACAGAAAACGAATGATTTTTACATAAAATTTGTGTCCTGCTAATAAAGATGGCAAATCGACGATTTAAGTAAGTACCTGACATGCAGATAAGACAAAACAGAGGACCGCAGAAACATTCGAATCGGATTTTATTATTACCAAATAAATTCTAGGTCCAACAGAACGGAATTCGCACGGGACAAGGCTGCTGCAACTATACATAATATTGCAATGGGGTAAGAGGGGGTCTCCGGAATGTGATTGTGGGGCTCAGTCCCAAACAATCCAAAACCTGGTAGGGGAGTGCCAGGAAGAAAGTATGAGCGAGACTGGATGGATATCCATAAGCCGACCCCAGAGATGGTGCAGTGTGGATGGGGGCAGATGTCCTAGTTAAAAAAATCAGAGAGTGGACCAGAATCTAGAGAGTGGAAGAGCTGTTCCGGCTAGCACAAGACAGAGAAGACCTGACTTGCCACTTGAAGAAGAAGTGGAAAAAACATTTGTTTTTTTTTAATTTCATTATGGGAAACTACTACCTAAACAAAGTAATATAGTATAGTACCACAAGATTTACACGGGCCGCGGTTTGAGTATTCACAATTTAATCAAACAAAATATGTACTGTATACAAAGATATTGAATAATGTTAGATATTTGTTATTAGTTTACTATGCAAATTTACATCAGGTATTGAATGAATATATTTTTAACAGAATCAGCAAATAAAATGTTTTCTTATGGTTTATAATCTGCTCACACCTAGCAACAACTGTTTAGATCCGGTCAGTTATGTAAAATTATATAATATTTAAGGTAAGGTATGTATGTGTAATGTGGACACTAGATATTTTGAATTGTTATCCAAAAATGTGCCTCCTAGCAAATGAATAGACAAATTTTGTACCTAAGTATTAAGTTTTGAGATATAATGGCTTGTCAGTTTTTGTCAATGTATTGTTTTTTTTTATATAAATAGAAAATATTATCAACAAAAAATATAGAATTACTTTAAAATACAACTATACCCTCATGCGATATCCCAAGTGAGAAAGGCAGAGAGAATAGAATCCCATATTTCCCTATCTTTATATAATTTCACATACATGCACGTCGATTGTTTTTTTCTGATCCTTGAGAGTTTTATTCATGTAGTTCTCGAACGTCCGCGTTTCCTCAAACTCCCTATTTCAGACATGAACATTATCCTTGTATTCTATTCTTCATCCATTCGCTCCATTTGACCAAACTATCGCAGCTTATCATATCCACAACACTTCTCTCCCGTTCGCTTATTTTCCTAATGATTCTAAAATTCATAATTTTCCTAATGATTCTAAAATTCATAATTTTATAGAATTCTAAAATTCAAGTTATTCATGGACCCTCCGGAACAGAATAAGGTTTTCAATTCCTTTCAGTAAGTTTTCGAATTTATTGTTCAAGACATTAGGTGTTAGTAAAACGTCCCGTATAAAACATTTAAAATCATCAACTGAGTGATGAGGTATGTCACCAATTTTGAATGTCTATTTTTATGTCTGGATAGGCTGAATGTATATTACCAGCAGCAAGTCTGCTGATTGTCCTATTTTTGGAGGGTGCCGTGATGGCATGGATGAATGATGTATGGGACCCAATTAAGAGCCTTGTGGATATCCAATTTGAAAATTATTTTGTGTCTGTTAATAAAACATTGTAAATATTCTTACGCAAGAAGACCGCCACCGAGAGCTCCGGCTCCGAGAACACCAGCACCAAGAAGAGCTCCTCCGACGAGCTTTGTCTTAAGAAGGGCACCTCCTACCAGAGCACCTCCAAGCAGTAACTTCTTCTTCAGCAGAAGAGTCCTCTTGTCTCTGGTATGTTCGGCTGAACTGTCAACGTCTTCGACTGGCTCCAGCTAAAGAAAATAAAAAAGAAGTGAATCACAAAATAATATTACGGAAATAAGCTTTCTGCTGTTGTGTTTTCTGTTATCATGGTCTTTTGGTTTGACTCATATATTTGCTTCTTAACTGTCTAATGAACTATTTTATTCTTTTTTTTAGTGAAATACAGTGGTATTTCATTATATTCTGTTGAATAACAATTCTAATTCTGTCCTGTTTGAGACTTGTATCAATTTGCTATGCTCATTTTATCATTGTCTATTGTTGTAATGGCTTTCGACTGATTAGTAAGCTTAAGTATGCTATAATGATATAGGAGCATTTGAAGACCATTTAATATGTAGACTATTGATAATTGTTTTGTAGACCAATGGAGTTATCCCACAAGATCTGTTTAAATTTGAGGGAAAAAATTGTAAGTTATGTTGTTGGAAAAAAACGATGTTAATTGTATAAAAAAAGTGTATTGTCCTTTATATATAATAAGTTACAATCCATTGGATTGGTCTGCAACGAGTTTGGATCTTCTTCTCCATTCCTCTCTATTCTCAGCCAGTCTCTTCAGCTCTACGTAAGAGCCACAGTTCATGTCCCTCTAGTCTAGTCCTTTGTAATAAACATATCCGACTTTGGTGTTTCGTACTGTTTTGTAATGATATTTGATGTACTGTACTGTATATTTGATGTTTTATACTGTTTGAATTGTTTATTTGTAATGTGTTTAATATGTGAAACTTATAGTCTAGACACATATTTATCTTGTTCATACACCTACATACATGTAATAATAAAATAATGTCACCTGCATGATACCTGCAAAGCTTTTTACTAAATGATGTGTATAAGTATAATATTAACAGTATTTCTATAGATGTGTGAAAATTCACCCAATATTTATAATTTGTATACAACATCACATACTATTTTGATACTCAATTCATCAACGAAATACTAATTTATACAAAATCGACATTACAATTCTGTTTTTGCTTGTTCAATTCAGTCATTAAACTAAACATTGACTCATAAGTCGTGTAAAACCTAGGAACAGTACCTATTGTATGTTTCACGTAGGTATTTACACTAGTCCATGTTCTGTTTCAACAATGTATTCAGGTCGTTGGTGTAATTTATGCAATTTGTTTCATAAACAACGAGGAATTACCATCGTAAGGTTAACAAACTATATGCATTCAAATTGGTGAAGTGTACCTATTGTTATTTTTTTTTATTTGCCAAAACGCTACTAGGTGTGGAAAATGGTGTAACGGTTGTAATAAAAAATAATGTTATTACTAGGTAACAAGAGCTGGCATTTGGTTGATATACCTAATATATTATTTGGTTGATATATCATATTATGAAAATTACTTTTTCCATCAAATTTGAAAATAGTAGTGATTTTTTGAATTTCATATCAAAAACCATATGAAATAACTTTTTAATTCAAAACTAAATAACATTTATAAGATAAAATAAAAAATACCTGAAAATTTTATCGAGAGGAATTCCACAGGGAGTATGTACAGGCCCATATTAAAAGGGATGTGTTAGGGATAGTTTTGCTTACCGAATATAAAGTTTCTTGAGCTGGATCTTGCCCTTCTGTCAGCTCTGATCCCATGCCAATAGCCACAAGGGCAAGGCAAACGAAGATAATTTTCATCATTTTTTTATCTGTGGACAAAAGCAGAATAACAAAAATTAGTAAACAATGTGTGGACTCCTTAAATACTTAATAAAACATCTTATTGAAAAATTATTTAATCTCAAGCAATAAATTTGAGATTATTAATTTGCCATTATAAATACTAGGACATCCTCTTTTGTAATAAGGTTCAATTTCTTAATATCACCATTAACAAAAAATTTACCTCAAAATTAGGTGATATTGAATTTAACATTAATTTTGTTTTAACAAGTTATTATTGCCATTTTAGAGCGACATGAATCGATTCATTTAAGAGCTCATTTTATGGCATTATGCTTGTTTGTTTTTAAATTTGATTAAAAATCATAAAAAAACTCCATTAAGCATAAATACAATAGTATCATAAGAATAAAATGTAAATTATCATCTTTCATCTCATCACCGAATTAACCTTCAAATTTGTGAATGTGAATAAATTTTAATCTGGTTATGTTAATTTAGTAAAAAAAGTTAAACTGTCGGTAAATCCCACATTTTTTAACATTTATAATAATATGTTGTCATTATTATTGTTAAATTTCCTAGATAATTATGCATGCTGAGTACTTTTTTATGGTCGTAACTTAGTTAAGATCAATTTTATACTACATGAAAGGAATCGTCCGATTGTGATCCTAGGTGTACAAGGAAATTTTGTGTTAATTATTTCAAAGGACAAAAAGGTGTGGCATGTTGTTTTAATCTAATAACTTTTTTTTTAATTTCCGTAACATGTTTATTAGGGAAAATGGAATATAAGTAAAGCGATGAAGGTATTCAAATTAATTTAAAGTTTTTTTTACCATTATGTAATGACAACAATTGCTTGATAAAATATACCTACAAGAGAGAACGAAATCCTTCTTGCTTGTGGAATATATTTTTTTGTATTTTGGCGTTTTTTTTTTAATAATTAGTAAGCATAAAGTAATTATTTGCTTCCACACTGATCAATTTACATAAAGTCAAAAGGTTAAAAATATAAAAAAAAAACTTGTATTATTTAATTTACCTATATATAAAAAAATCGTTTTTTTTGTATCCTGGACAGTGCATTATTTTGATAAAAAATAATATTATTAATAAATAAAAAAAAATATCACTTAAACATAATTATTCAAAAACGGACACGTTTGACATTAGAAAAATTGTTGTTCTTTCAAGAGTAATAATTCAATATTTGAATATGGTAGAATATTGAAAGGACCCTCCATACACCCGAATTTCTCAGGTGTCGAAAACTCCTATTTATCCGCATTTGCAAACAAAAAAAATGTCCTCACGGGCGAGCCATATGGGCAGCCTGAATGGCCGGCCGGCCAAATCCGCCTCGTGGGAATCTTTAAACTACTGTAAAACTTTCAATATCCCCTTAAGGTAGAGAAACACCAATATTTATATTTTTTATTAAAATAATACAAGAATCCGAAATGCACACATAGGAAAAAAAATAATAATAAGTATACCCAATAATCAAAATTTGGTACAAAAAAGCAGAAATATGATGTCCAGAAACTTTAAAGGATCCAAGATAGAGAGCGCAAGGGGTCACCGGTATTAGAGTAATGTGAAAACTATTCTCCCTCCCGAAGGGGACATCCCAAAAATACTACTCTCCACCAAGGGAGACAGGACGCACAAGAACAAAAAACGAGTTCGCCATACGAAAGACCGCACTCCAAACCAAATCAACATGCAGATTCACCCGCGTCAGCCGGAGGTAAACCCGGCAAACGCAGGAGGTCCCAACTAGAAATATGGAAGAAGTAAAATAAGTCTGCGGGAATAACCTTTTCTGTATACTACTGTATAATAAAAAATACTTGTGTATAAAGTTTGCGTCCAATCGTGCACGCTAAAATATGTGGTTTTTTTGTCATTTAGATATTTTTTTCCAAAAAAATATATTCTCCATGCTAAGTTCCATCCTTCAATAGTGTTTAAAGTATTTTAGAGCTTAGTGTACTAAAATGAGTTATTAGTATGCAGACAGCGACATCTTAGATCATAATAATTTGTAAGGAGTGTATCTCATCCTTCTGAGGTTGAAGACATCATTATGTTATGTTATTATTAATATTCGTAAGAGGCTTTGTATATAGGTATTCTCAAATGCTTGTATGGACGATTTATAAATAAATAATTGTATTCTAAAATAGATCCGGGAATCCCCATATGAAAGCAATAATTATTTAAATTGTTTCTGTAGGTATGACAGGAATGTCCGATTTGTTACCATGCACACTAAAGAATGATTCGTAGTTAGTAAAAACGTAACTAAAACAAACATAATAGGTGGCCGGAGTGGCGCGAAGGCAACGCTCTTGCCTTTGAGTCACAAGGTTCCGGGTTCGATTCCCGATCAGGGCAAAATGAACAATGACCTTTTTAAATTGTACATTCTTTTTTTTATTTTGCTTCACGTTTTGAATTATTTTGTTTATTTTTCTCCCTTATTATTTTTTACTTAGTTGTAATATTGTATTTTATTAGGGCCAATACAATGTGCGACTATGCGTGATAAGTAGGAATCAACGACTCTTGAGATATCCAGGTGTGAGGTGGGTGGATGAGTTCGTCGGTAGCCTGGAGGTAGAGTCTCGGCCTCGTGAACAAGGGGTCCGTGGTTCGATACCAGGTGCCGGCAAACTTCCCTTTCACGACACAAGCTTTTAGTAGCTTACTGTGAAAGGTGTATAAGGTTGTATTTGGGTTTATAAGAAAAACTAAGATATATCTTTTTTTTAAAAAAAAAAATGTCCTGGGTCTGAGTATTACGTGTATATGTGTTTAGTGCATTGCATATATGTGTATCATCGCGTTAGTACCCATAATATAAGAACCATATATCTTAGTTTGGGACTTACAACGTGCAGATGACAAATCGAATGAGACATTTCTTTTGGAGAACCAAGTTCACACGATAAAACATAGTGAAAAATCTAATCGGAAGAAGTGAGTAAGGCGTCCCAACGCTTACGAATTGGCTCTCTGCCATAGGTGATTTCGACAGTGAGTTTATTTTTCGGCATAGTTAATCCGACCGGATAATTAAACGAAGCCGAATACCGAATTGTTTTCGGATATTCGTTTCATCTCAAAATATATTATTAATCGATGAAATTAAATTGTTAACAAAACATTGTGGAAACAAGGTCTTCATTATTTAATTACCAAATGTAAAACTATGAAATTGACCGAACACTTATGTTTTTGCGAAAGACTATTATTTAAACACCGTGAATATGTCGTTTTGTTATAGGTGTTTGTATGAGACCACAAACAATGAGTGTAAAGTACATATATTATCATAATGTAACGTATTGTGTAAAACGATGCATACTAACTTATTAATTATGAAATACTATGTGTTCAATACTTTGGTTATTACTGTTGATGTCACCTACTTAAATCAATATCATTTTGAAGGTGTGAATTTTATAGTAGATATTGAAACAGCAACTAAAAAAAGTAGTTTTTTATGATTTAATGAAATTCTGTATCAAGAATTATTTTATCACATTTAACCATATGATGTTATAACGGCATCTCCTACACTGAGAAAAATACTCAAAACGAATCATTGGTACGGTACTATCAGATTAGGACCAGAGATCGTACAAACGATTCATTGGTATAAATCTATAATATTAACTCTTCGCAAACAAATCATTGGTAAATTTACCAACAACTTGTTTGCGAAGAGTTAATATTATAGATTCGTACTAATGAATCGTTTGTACGATCTCTGGTCCTAATCTGATGGTACGTACCAATGATTCGTTGTGAAATTTCGTTAGTATTTTTCTCAGTGTACAAGTGAGATAAACGGCAGAAAAATTGTATGTAATAAACATGCAGCACGTCATTTTCGTGCAATTAAAATGAAGGCATTGTTGATAAATGGTTTAGTTGGAAAATATCGCACTTCGGCGATAATCTCGCCCATTGCACAAATTTATTTGTTGAGTAATGATGTTTTCATGTTTTTTTTCTACTATTGTTTTTTTGTGCAAAAGAGATTTTTATTATGAAAATTAAGGCATAAATTACCTAAATCACTCGCAAACTAGTGGATGGCCTTGAGAAGAATAGGATAGAAGACATAAATTATGTTTAAGTAACTTTAAGTAACTCTTGCCCTGAAGATGCCGCAAGGCGAAAGCGCTCGGCAATTATAGAATTTAGTCATTATTAATTGACTAAATAATCATACGTGAAAATTAAACAGTGTTTCGTTTAAAATTTTAAAACTCATATTAAAATGAATTTTCACAACGTTAACGCACCTACTTTAAATTTAATAATTTCATAAATTATGTGTTGCAGTCCACTCCATCAGTGTTGAATCTAAGATGTCGAAACATAGGTACGTATATTTTCTACGTAATGGTTTTTGGAATTGAGAGTTCACATGCAGAGATACATTTTTCACAAGTATTTAACTATGTATGCATAAATTTCCATGTTTTCACCGGCCACATCGTAGTACAATCGATACAATGAAAATCCGCTTCTATTCACGAATAAATCAATGATAAAAAAAACTGATTTAATATCAAAAACGCTTAAAGCAGAAATAAAAATGTGCTCTTTTTTTAGGATCAATCATAAGGTAGGAGGTATTTTCCCTTTCAGGAATATAAGATTGATGAGTTTTAAAAGTTTCTCGCTAACACAGTTTTACTTATACTGAAAATAATATGATACACAAATAAATGTAAAAATAATAATATAAAATGTTCACGTATTTTATTTATTAAATTTCCTGCCCTAGGTTTATACTAACCTAGGGCAGGAAACGTCTATTAGAACTGGAGGAATAATATTAAATGTAAGTAACTAAAAGTATGTGGTTTAATATGAAAGATAACATGCACAAAATATGAGTTCACTATTGAAAATTTCATAAAATAAAATATTAATAATTTAATACTTGCACTCGCTATCGTGAGAAAAACACTTCAATGTTAATAAATGAATCAATGAAAAAGAATGTAAAATAAATATGTTATAACATTATTAATTAAACACTTAAAGAAAATATGAAAAAAATATCACTCACGTATTTTCTTAAATTTTCCTACTCCTTCTCACAACTTAAGCCGACTGGGCCCGCCCGGCGTATTTTCTTTTTTATATACGACTTTTTTCTTAACAACTTGCTAATTTCGCCGAAACAACACGATATTGCCTCAAGTCCCCTTCCACTTTTCACCATTATTTATGTAAGTATAAAATATTCTTTGCTTCTCGCTCATTCATCAAATAACAATTTATTCTTCAGTTATCCCTCCCCTCCACTCGCCCATCTATCTACTCAGATCTTCATTCACGAAATCCTTGACAGTGTGAGACAGAGCTATGTTACTACGTGTGACGTTATAACGAATTCATATCTATGTGAGTACCTACACATAACTACAAAATACTCGTACTACAGATTTCATACAATAAATTATTGTTATTTTATAAACTTAAAAACGAAGTTACACTGTCGTATAGGAATTTGTGCACAGTAAATATATAAAAAATAGGTTATTAAATACATAAACTCATTCATAGATAAGTTATAACTTTTTGATTAAAATGAAATAAAATGATACAACACAGATCGAACTAGCCCCAAATTAAAATACGAATCTTGTATTATGAATACGAACGCGACAATATACATAATATATTTATTTATTTATTTCAATTATATACGGCGTGAGCCTTTTACATGTTTATAAATTATGTCAGATAACAACAACAACAACAAAAAACATTCGCACACAATCACACAAGTACATTACAAATTCATACGTCAAGATCAAAATAATAATAATCAATAAAAAAATGTCTATATAATAAGTCAGTTATGGAGTGTCAGAATGAAATATTAATTAAGTATATAAACCACTGATAACAGCAGGTCAAAGAAAGAAAATTTAAATTTAAATGGGGTAATTAGGTACATACAATGAACCTAATTAGGTACATAGAAACGTAATAAATTACTTGATGCATCTATGTAATACTAAGATCCAAAACAATTTCAAAAAGGGTGTTTTTAATCTTGCCCTGGCCGGGAATTGATACCGAAACCTCATGATCTCAGCGCCACACTGGCAAGAGCGTTACCTCTGCGCTACACCGGTCGCTAAACAGCAGTGGATACAGTGTTAACATCCTCAAAAATAGAATCATTCCTATCACGTTACTGATTAAAATATATTTTGACAGACATCAATAATTTTCTCCTATTTTTATATACATAACTAAAAGTGATTTAAACTTTAAAATTTTCATTGGGGTTTTTAATTAAACTCTTTCACATAATATGAATCAATACACAAATACATACATTTTCCCTACAATGTCCCTGTTCAGACTATGGGGTGGAAAAAATCTTACTTCACTATATTATGTGCCTATTATAAAAATCTTTTCACACACACAATTATGTCATTGCTTGGTAAAAATAATAAACATTTCATAAGCAAACACAAAAATACATTTACGCAAATCAAATAAGTTTAAAAAACTAAATATTACTGAATATTTAGAAATAACATTGAAATACTTGCAATCGAAATCATACCTCATATCCAACTAGCCTCAATTTAGAGAGCAAAGGTTTTATTGGTTTAAGTTATTCGAATAGTAACATACTCGCATAATGTATGTAGGTACCTTAAAAACCTTCGTAAAAAAACTCATTATATGATCCTCTATAATTAAAACTCAATACGTAATTATTTAGTATGTTATACAAATGTCTAATTAATTAATGTAACATGTATTGGGCAAGAGTAATAATTAATATCGCTAATTTGATTACAACTAATTATAATACTACTGAAGTTTAATGATTTTGTATGTACACAATTTAGGTTTCGTGCTTACCCGAATACAAAAAACAAGTGACGCGCAATGAATAATAATATTTTCACAAGTTTTTTAGCTGGATTTTTGGTTAGCTGGAAGATATTGCCTCCAGGCAATAAGCTCGCCAATTGCTCATGATTTTTTTTTCTGATTAATAAAGTGTTCTTATTATTATTATTATTATAATATTTTGTACAGGACTGTGTAATTAACAATTATAATATCCCAGTTTTTTTATTTTTTTATTTATTTATTTCCAAAATTTTACATTCTTAAATAACAGTAAAAATCATATTGGAATATAATGCTCCACTAGATCGAAATCTGTTCTGGGGCAATACTAAAAAAAAATTTACATTTTACAACACAATAACTATAAAATAATCAAAAGAATTGTTTGTGAAATCCCAATATTCCGTGGAACACTCGGCCAAGATTTGGTCTCCAACTCTTTTCCGTAAGTTTTTGACTGTCCTATGAAAAACATGTATGTATTCGAAAAAAATAAAGAAATTTTTCATCTTAACTTCAGCGATGAGGTTTGCTACCTATCCTGAAGGTTATCATTTTTTGTTGCCATGAAGAGGACAGCTTGCATGCTCATTACATACAGCTGGTTTGCTGGCTACCCTAGTTGTGGGAAATGCCACGACGGTATAGAGTAGTAGTGGCAATATCACTTTTTAACAACTACATAATTAATATTCTGAATTCAGAAATGAAGGACAATTTATATCGTAGATATCATTTAGCAAGAATAAATTGCTTTATAAGAATTAGTTCAACAACTATATATATATAATGAGATATATAATTTCTCCACTCCTCCCTATTCTCAGCTAGTCTCTTCAACTCCATATATGAGCCACAGCTCATGTCCCTCTTCAGTTGGTCCATATAGGCGTCTCTCGGTCGACCTCTGCCATTTGTGCCTTCGGTCCTGCCCTCTGCGATTGCGATGAGCAGTCCTGGGTGCCTGATGTTGTGGCCAATCCAATTAGCTCGTTGTTGGCAGATTCTTTTGAGGAGTTGCCTTTTTTCGCCAACCCTGGTTAACACTTCTTCGTTTTCGACGTGTTTCGACCAATGAATCTTCAGCATGCGTCTATAGCACCACATTTCAAATGCCGCTAATCGTCCGCTTTCCCTCTTGCTGATGGTCCACGTCTCGCACCCATATAACAAAATGCTCCACACAAAGGCTTTAGTGAGATTTTTCCTCACGCTTAGATCAATATTAGGGGATTCTAATATTTTGAATTTTTTGTTAAAGGCAATTCGTGCCTGGTTTATTCTGGTCACAATTTCTGATTTGGAGCGTCCGTCCTGGTTTATTCTGCTGCCCAAGTACACGAATTCTCTTACTTGTTTGATGCTCACTCCATTTATGGCAATGTTCGCAGTCGCTTCCTCCCTTCCAACGACCATACATTTTGTTTTATCTTTATTTATTTTCATGTTGTACTTTGACAACAGTATACTTTCCATTTTCCCTAAGGCTTCGTTCAGCTCCATCTCGGAGTCTGCGAGCAGTGCTATGTCGTCAGCATATCTAATCATGTCGACTTTTTTCCCATTAATTTTTACTCCTGTCCAGTTCTTCATTTCTTCTCTGAGTTCATCAATAGCTCGCTGTATATAGCAGTTAAAGAGTGCTGGCGACATTGAGCATCCCTGTCTCACACCTTGTTCTACCCTCGCTTCTGCGCAGCTCTATATTGACACCTTTATGATAGTTCCATAGGGGAATTTGCTTTCCTTCTTCTTTAACATGGTAAACGCTACTTTTGGGGATTAGATTAGTGGACTTTGGTGGGTGTGTGTATATTTTTGTGTTTTTAATTTTTTTTACATTTTTTGCATTTATTTCCTTTTTTTGCATTTCATACATTTTACAATTTTTTACATTTATACACATTTTTTTACATTTTATACATTTTTATCATTTTTTACATTTATATACATTTTTTTACACTTTTACATTTTTTACATTTTGACATTTTTTTACATTTTTATGTGTTTTAGCATTTTAAGTCTCAATTTTATGTTAATTAGATTGGTGAGAAAGGGATCTTCATTGGTTTGCTCATTGTTGTCTTTTAATGTTTGTACTGATTGTTTGAACTATCTGATCCTTACAGAATAAATAAATAAAAAAAAATTGTGATGGTAAAGGTTCATAATCGTATTTTGTGGAACATATGAGTTAGATTATGAATATAAAGGTATTTTTTCAGTGCCCAAAAATTAAGAAAAAAATATTGAAGAGATATACCTATATAAGAAATAGTACTAAAAAGTTGTCAAGCCATCTTAAGGACATCTCGTCTGCCATTGAGACAACAATGAAAATGGTACACGCTTTCAGAAACAACAATAAAATGCCGGTACATAACACATCCGCGTTCATGTCGTGAGATAATTAACAAAATCGCCTTTCCTCAAAAAAACTTAGCTATTTACGTAACATTTACTAAACGAAAACTAATTTGTTGAGAATGTGTTTTGACGGCGTATTCCATTATCTGCATCTTACGAGATGATCAATAAGTTATAAAATGCAAGAGTGATTTGTAGCTGTAAAAACAGCAATCATCCACCTAGAATCAGCAAGAGTCAAAAGTTTTCCCTATTCTAGGATTAAACAAATTATTTGTATGACATTGTGCTAGAGGCTGCCCTACGTAATCTTTGTGTTCTTTATACATTTTTTTCTTATAACAAGAATTCAATCATTCTTAGATATAGAAATTTCTTTTTTCTATGCTTTTTGTTTTGTGTCCTTTTTTGTCCATTTTCAATTTCCATTTAATTTCCATTTAATTTTTAAACATCTTTCAATGATTTTAAGTTTTTTTTAACTATTAGTTGTACAACCTATACTTATTTCTTTATATTAAAATTAATTAACTTTACAATTTCATCACTTATAAAAACTTAACAAAAATACCACAAAATGTGTTAACCTTCTTATATAATTGCGTAAATGATATACTGTAAACTTTATTTGTCAATGGCCAGTGTATCGATTATGATGAACCTATAAATAAAAAATTAAAACAGTAATTAAAATTTCTCTGATCGCATTAGAAACACGGAGATACGTAGAAGATCGGAAGTTACGGATGTTGTCGAAAGAGTAGCAAGGTTGAAGTGGTCATGGGCAGGGCATGTTGCTAGACTTAAAGATCAAAGGTGGACAAAAAGGGTAGTGGAGTGGGACCTCGTGAAGATAAAAGGAGTAGAGGAAGACTTCCAACACGTTGGTCAAACGATATTAGAAGATAAAGTTGATATTTTCAACCGACGGTACTTGGTGGGAATTCATGTTGAATTAATTAAAAATAAAACACTTATTTACAATTAATTCGACATTAGAAGAATCGCTGGTGACTGGTTGCAGAAATCCCAGGACAGAGATGCCTGGAGACATATGGGGGAGCCTTACATACGTTCAGCAGTGGACAGGAATAGCTGCATAAGTAAGAAAGTTAAAAAATTCCATTCTCTTCATTTCTTGAAAAATAGTTATTGATAAAAACAATAGGGAAACATTCCAAATAGCCTAGTTCTTTTTACAAAGGAACTCATTGTTTAGTCTAGCCTACGACACACATACAGATAATCACACAGGTTATAATATTATACGCACCCATATTGTGTTTAATCGTATGGTAATTACCTAATAATTAATTGTTTCATCATTATTCGTTTTTTTTTCAATGTTAACAACATTTTCTCCTAATTCCGGATGCTCAGTATTTTGTGAAAATAATAAATATTATTCTAATAATAATGTTTGACATGTATGAGATGAATAAAAGTGTGTATTGTTCTTCGCTGATGCGTAATGCATCAGTTAAAATAGTCCTTGGTATTTCCAAACATTACTCATGATAGATCAATAAAGTAATGACCTTTGTAATATAAAGACTCTGCCGTGTCTTATAAATCTACTGCTATCGTTACTACTATTATACCGTTACGGCAAATCTCACAAGTGGGGTAGCCAGCAGACCAGCCGCATGCAATAAACGTGCAAACTGTCCTCTTCATATCAACAAAAAATTAAGACATTTGGGATAATTATTGGGATGGGATAGGTGATAAGCATCATTGCTGAAGTAAAAATATTTATTTATTTTTATTTTACAAAAACTCACGGCATAAGCCTATTACATGACAAAAAACATTATACATAACATTTTTTTTTTAAAAGATATATCTGGGTTTTGTTTGTTATAAACCCAAATACAACCTTATACACCCTTCACAGTATGCTACTAAAAGCTTGTGTCGTGAAAGGGGAGTTTGCTGGTAACTGGTATCGAACCACGGACCCCTTGTTCACGAGGCCGCGACTCTACCTCCAGGTTACCCACAAATTTACAAATACAACAGTGAAAACTTCAACAAAATTATATAACATTAAATATCAGAAAACCAAATGACCAAACAGCAAACAGAGAATCAAATTATGTGTGGTACATGCACTGTGAGACAAATAAATAAAATATCTTTATTTTTTGGACATCTGCCTTTCACAGGACACTCGAAAACTGTAAAAGTTTATTTATTAACAATCATACGCCAAACCACAGGCACAAAACTGAGATTAAACAATGTACGTGTTACCCGAACCAACCACCCTCTAGTCCATACCCTTCATGAAATGACTTCTGAAATATCCGGGAGCAAAGAGAAAATCTTCAATGTTATGCGCAGAGTATGTTTGTATGATATGTCATTTGTATTATAAATAAGAAGAAACAGTCGTTAATTGTAGGTATTAATAAATAAAAGATATTATTATTCGTAATACTGTTTGAGGATTGTCAAACTAACCGATGAGAGATAATCATGTCATTTAATATTAAAGTTAAAAAGAATTCTGACAATTATTGTCAGTTACAGTACTATTGTTGGGTGTCAGTATTTGCACATTGTATTAACCATCTCAGGCTTTATTCTTATGGTGTAGAAACAAGAGCAGACACGGTACGAACAAAAATCTACTAAGAACATCAGAGATGAAAACATTACGTGCTATTGCGGGCAAAACTCTCAGAGACAGAATAAGAAATACTGAGATAAGGAACATATGCAACACGGAAGACATCGTAAGATGGAGTAGGAAAAGGAGACGATTCTGGAGAGACCATGTAGATCGGATGGCTGAAAACAGAATCGTACATATAGCTGCTAAAGAAACACCAGTCGGTTCACGTCCCCGAGGAAGACCACCAAAAAGATGGAAAGACAGCTGGTCTTCAGCATCACAAGAGGCATCAACTTCTGACCTAACAGATCGATGATCTACATTACGAGGAAAAAGAAGAAGAAGAAGAGGCTTTATTCTGCGACATTATAATATGAAATGTGTAAGTAGCATTTTAAGCTGAATATGAATTCTAATGAAAATTGACAGATATGTCATTCACACTTATTTACTGAATATTTATTAAGAAATTCTAACTACTTACACGAAAAATTACACCTCTCACTGACTGAGATCATTACGGTTTTTTGACGAGATGATCTCAGCAAAAAAGTCTTAGGACTTAAGTTCGTCGGTAGCCTGAAGGTAGAGTCTCGGCCTCGTGAACAGGGGATCCGTGGTTCGATCCAAAGTGCCAGCAAACTCCCCTTCCATCACACAAGCTTTTGCTGTGAAAGGTGTATAAGGTTGTATTTGGGTTTATAATAAAACCCAGATGTATCTTTTTTAAAAGCAGGTAGTCGATTTTTTTTAAAGTTTAACAATATTTAAAGAACACGAATAAGATAAATATCTTTCGTTTGTATTTGATCATAATTTAGTATGATAATGAACCTAATCGAGTTCAACTCAGGTAGCCCATATTATATTCTACTGACGATTTTTATTTTTTTATACAATTGCATACAGATGGCGTGAAAAGTAGTGAGACAAGACCCGACTCGGAAGTGGGACTAATAAGTGCCCAAGTGGAAGAAGAAAACAATTTCATACAGATGGCGTGAAGTAGTGAGACAAGACTCGGCTCGGAAGTGAGACTAATAAGTGCCTAAGGGGAAGAAGAAAATAATTTCATACAGATGGCGTGAAGTAGTGAGACAAGACTCGACTCGGAAGTGAGACTAATAAGTGCCTAAGGGGAAGAAGAAAATAATTTCATACAGATGGCGTGAAGTAGTAAGACAAGACTCGACTCGGAAGTGGGACTAATAAGTGCCCAAGGGGAAGAAGAAAACAATTTCATACAGAATTTTCAGTAATATATCTACCTAAATCTTTTTCATTGGAAATACCAGAGTAATTTCATTTTCACATACCTACATTGGGAATTCCTGAAATTATTATGAAAAAAGTATTACAATATTACCTTATTATGTACATATTCTCGATAATTATGATGTTGACCAGCTACTGAACTCTGAAACTGGAAATACCGTAATCTCTGTACATAGTGTGCGACATTTTACACAGATGTAAGAAAATGTAACAAAAAAGTCAAGTTAATAAAATCGTTTTTTGTTATTAGTATTTTAACCTGCATTTCTACATGACAGTTCTAGAATTAGAGTTGACGTATTTAAAATTCAATTATTATAATCACGGTAGGTGACAAATCGTCCCTCTTCTGACTAACTGTCGTATCTGACATTTTTAGTGAAATCGAGTTATGATCACCAATGTGTACTTATATATGTGCTCTGCATGTTCTCACTAAAGATCACACCTGTAACTGTTACCTGGAATAGCCTTCTGATTTGTTGTCGTATTTACGAATTATTCTAAATAAAATGTATTGTATCTACTAATTCCTCAAAATTTCGTCACAAAAATGATTCTGAGATATATAAGAATAGGTACAAATAAAATAATGTAATATATTTACACTGTATCATATAACAAGGAGAGACGAAAATATGCACGACAAAACACAAAAAACGCTCTCCTGAACAATTTACATTTAGGCAGATACGACTGTTAGTCGGAAGAGGGACGATAATGATAACAATATTTGTTATTTTATTTAATATTCGGAATATCCCATATACAAGAAACAGACTCAAGAACCTTTCTTCTTAGGTAGGTATGTATAAACTTCTTTCACAAAATCATATTTTTTTAAATAAATTAATAATGGAATGTTATTGAATATAAAGTACCTATACCTTTAAAAAAATCTAAATGCTTTCTCAAACTCTTTCAAGGAAAACAATAATATTCGTCTTAACAATAAATTTCTCAGTAGTACGAATCAAATACCAATAAAAAAAACTCCCCAAAAGAAGTAAGTATTTTATCCCTAAATAACTAAATGAAGCGTTATTTTTCAGGACTTCTGTCTGTCCACCTACGTCATCATCACGACATCTCCCACAAATGGGCTACCAAGTGGACTGACACAACAAACACATAGGTCATCCTCTTCGTTCAAGAAAAGCATAAGGTACTCAGATCACAAAAACTTTATAGTCATGAGACTGACTGTCAAACTATAATTAAATAGTATTTAAGTAAATAAAACATTAATGAACAAATAAGTAAATAAAAAGGGCAATATAATTTTCAAAGTCACACCTCCATTTAACGACTCTACTTTGTGGGCAGATATTATAATATAAATATTATAACTAATGTCCAGGTGGTATATTGATGTGGTATATCTTCATGTTGACAGCCTTCCATTAGGACATTCAGTATCCAGTGATACTTACTTAAGTATAATGTGTGACCTGATGATGCCAAACATAACATTAAATTTATTGATAAAATCCATCTTAACTACATCACATTGGTGAACAAAATATTTGGATTTTTTTAATTATTGAACTAAAAATTATCTTTACATGTTCAGTCTTGAGCTTTTCATATTTATTTTTGATAAAAGTATATTTTTTTATTGATTTTACGAAGCTATAAAAAAACCACATTTTTTTTAAAATATTTTATTATATTATACTAAGGTAGGTATCTGAATAGTGGAGAGTTCAAAAACTTAAAACATCTGTACAAAACACAAACTTTTTGAAGTAATTTTCTTAGGATGAATCGTTTTTAAGAAGGAAACTGCTATAATTTTGGCTTGATAGAATCTAACCATTTATAAAAACCGAATAACCTAGTAACATTTTTCAAATATAACTGACAAAAACCGTAAATGAATTGAAAATCTATTGAAGTCGATGATCATTTTGTAAAACTCCATGTTTATAAATGGAAAAAAATACAATTGGTTTTTGTTTTACTTAATGTTTAGTCAAAACCAGGTCACTATTTAATTGAATATTAAGGAAAACTCAAACCAATTGTGTTTTCTTCCATATATAAATTGAAAATCATTAATATTAATAAACGTTTCTGAAAAGAAAATCATGCAGATATAAAAATGTTACATACACCGTAATCTGGTAAATATAATCTATAGAAAAACAGTAATTCAATCAGAATAAGAAATAGTTTTCCCAATTAAATAAAAATATCTTAATAATTTATTGTCTCGCAGTGTATCTGAAGTACAAAAGTTATAGATTTGGGTACGTAAAGATTATTTGACATCTCAAGACCTTAACATATATTGGGTAATAATTAGGTATACTACACATAGTATTGCACCACAAATATCAACCTGTCGTCTCACATTATAATATCCAATAATCATAGTAAGTCACACATATATCTATACATCATATAGACAGGAGGTACTTGAAATTACTTATGGAGTAAAATGTACTTTACCATCACATTGTCAATATAAACTAGCTTGAACCAATAGAGAAGTGATTAAATGTTGACAAAAATTTGATCCGTTTGTAACAAGCTTCTAAGTTGCTAGCAGATATTTTTGTATGGTTTATTAGGAGGAAAATGTGATTCAGTGATAAACTTCCTATTCATTGAACCAATTCTATTATTTATATGATTTTTTGAATTGATCTATCTAGTTATTAATATAGGTGGAAAAGAAAGAATTTTTGAATTTGGTTGGAAGTTTATACCGTGGAGCACCCGGCGAAAAATAGATGTCTCACTCTTGTCCGTAAGTTTTCGAGTGTCCTGTCAAAGGCAGGTGTTCGAAAAAAATAAAAACATTTATATCTAAAATTCAGCGATGAGGTTTGTCACCCAGCTGGTCTGCTGGCTACCCCACTTGTGTGATGGAGTAATAGTAGCAGTTCCTAGTTGGAAGTTTATTCCAACAAAAAATTAAAATGAAACAAAATTAGAGTAACTTCAATATTATTTGTTTCATGTTAATTTCTTATGAAATAAACTGAAGTAAAAATACAATTTAATTCCCGAATTTAAGGAAAAACACCTCAATATATACTCTAACTATTTTGAGGATGAAAAAAAACTGTTTTATTACCAGTGTTGCAATGTAATATATAACCTCACATGTACATAGCCTCAGAATCATGGGGAAGTATGAGAATGTGTATTGAAGGCTTTAATAGCGATCTCCATAATCTGGTTGTTGTTTTTCGGGTTTGTTATGTCTAGTTTTAATTATCTCGACGTTTCGGTGCACATGCTGGCCCCATCTTCAGGATATGAAACGTCGACAAAATAAAACTAAACATGGCAAACCCATAAAACAACACCCAGGTAGAGAAGTATGAGAGTTCAAATCTTGGAGAAGAATTGCTAACATATTATCCGTCCAAAGGAATATGATTCTGATATGAATATTTTTCGCTTTTTCTTGTTTTCCCTTTTTTTCTCTCTCTCTTCGCCTAAAATATATATTATGATGTTTTTTATATGTAAGATGAAAATATGGCCATAACATCCAACGGGATGAGCCGCCATAATAAAAAAAAAAAAAAAAAAAAAATGTGTTTAGCTTATTACACGTACAAACTATAGTATCTAAATCATTTTGCAAAAAAATTAGCACCTTATTTTCGTTTAAATCTACTACATAATGTTACCAAGAGACTGTCTGTTATTTAATTTTCACATTAATAATCAAACTATAGCAGTGGGTACAAAAATCACAGAGTATTTATTAATGAAGTAAGTACATATCAACATTGTTGTTACCCAATATGAAAACACGAGACAATGTGACTACGAATATAATACTTACTTATTTATGGTTGACCTTCATCATCTGCTTTCATCTTTGTCCGTCAAGTATTTAAGTATTGTATATTTATTTATTTACTTATCTCTAATAATGGACAGGTTAATAAATTGTATATTTTATGCATATTTTTTACCTATATATAGGTGTACAAGGCGGATATTCATTTGATTTCTTACTACTCTTATTTTCGTGTCATTGTATTTTTGTATGTGAATATTATATCAGATATTGAAGACAGACCCACCTCATACCATAATATCTCAAGAGTCGTAGACTCATTTTTATCAGCATATTCAAACCAAAATTGTCGTTACGGGTGAGCCCAAAGGGCAACTAATTATTTAAACTAAAACAAATCTTTTTTCTACTATACTGATTTTTATTGAGAGAAACGTCTTTCGTCTTTCAAGGATATTGTCAATCTCAATCTTGATTGACAAAGTCTTGAGAGATGAATCCAATTGAATAACTGCTGGAAGCGATAGCCGATCAACTGACAACAATAATGGCGAGATCCGTGGGCAACGACAATGGTGAAAAACCATAATCTGGTTGTAGACCTAATTATACAGCTTCCAGGTTCTACGTTGCCTAGAAAACGCTAGTGCACTTTGAACAGACTATAAGGAGTGGCGTCGGATGCAGTGCGTCACACCTACATCAATGGGGACTCGCAGACTCTCCTTTATGTGTGTGTGGTGCTGACCAGACAACAGACCACGTGGTGAACGCATGTCCCAAATATTCATGCGTTGGCGGGCTGCAAGCTCTAAGTTTAGGGTCGGACGATGTGATTTCATGGCTACAGGGTCTTGAGATTCGAGTATGACGGGTTTAACCCATAAGAAGAAGAGGAAGGAACGAATAATAATCAATGAAAAAAATATTTGTTTTAAACGCAGACACAGCGAATGAAATAAGTAAGTTTTTCTATTTACTCTATTTACTAATAAGGCAGGCCTGAAGGGCCAGCCGGCTTAAACCACCATCGTGGGAATCTCAATAAAGAGTCAATGCCCCTTTTGAAGGCAGATAAATGTATTTAAAAATATATTCACATATAAAAAATCGGATGTAAATAGTATACATTTTTTAAAGAGGACGTTAGCCTTGGTTTACGAAGGTTCATAAGACATTTATGTGAAGATCGTCCAACAACAGACACGCGGAATATTGCCTCATATGCAGGAATAAAATGTGTGGTGAATGTTTTTTCATGGATGTTCGATTGTGTTGCACGTTGGTGTGAAAAATCTATATAACCCTCTCGCTACCAGTGTGATCGTACAGGCACATGAAGAATTGTATTAATTAAAATTCACCTAGTAAGAAAACAATCTCTAGTTTATGCTAAAACTATTCAGGAAGGTTGATTTTATAAGCAAGAATAAATATTTTATTTTTGTAGTGGAGCCATTAATTGATGTGTCAATAATTATTTCCAAACTTTATTATTATTTTTCGATAACCTTCTTCTTCGCCCTCGCCTTTATCCCATTTACTTGGGGTCGGCTCTCCTAGTCCTCATCTTCCAAGTTTTCCGGTCCTATTTTTATTTTTTATTATTATTTTTCGATCACCATCTCCATATATATATAACTTTTGGTAAGAAAATTAAAATAGTTACTATCGTTTTATTTATTTATATTTTATTCTTGTTTAATATTCGTTAGTAAAAAAAATATAACTTGCAAGATCATAGAGTTTGTAAGTGCTCTTCACCGATATTCTTGCATAAATACATAAGCCTCCCTCAAAAACGGTAAGAGTTATCAGAGAAATTCTTTCATCAAAAATCAGCAATAAAAATACACGTAGGTATTATTAAAATACAGAAAAATTTCAGTAGTCTCTGATTTAATATGGTTCCCAGAGGGTTAAAAACAGCATAAGACATTTTGTTCTTTTCCAAACACGGTTTTATGATTACGAAGTTTCGTGGTGAATCCTTAGAAAGTGAATAAACTTAATGCAATTTACTGCCGGATAAAAAAACATAAATCAAGTCTTTGCATTGGTTTGGCAGTTTATAAAGGTCGTATTTATTTTGTGGATATTTCATTCTTATACAAAACGGTCAGAACAAAATTAAGAATGACCTTTTTCAAATTATTCTGGGTCTGGGTTTTACATGTATATGTGTTTAGTGCATTTTAGTGATCTGTGTGAATTGTCTACACATGTTATGTTATACAGTAGGTACTCAGGATTTATTTGTAAAATAATGTTGAATTCTCGATTACACCTAACATCCATCAGACCCCCCACTGATCAAGATTAAGAAATATTGCAAGTACCTACCTTACCTTACCTCAGCCTTCTTCTTGTGTCCAGTATTGAACAAAGGCCTCCCTCTTGGACTTCCATAAATTTCTGTTGGACGCAACTCTCCTCCAGTGCAGGCCCGCCACTCTTTTAATATCGTCGGACCATCTTGTTTGGGGCCTACCTACGCTTCTGCGTCCTGTTCTAGGCCTCCAGTCCAGCACTTTCTTCGTCCATCTATCATCAGACATACGCGCCACATGACCTGCCCAGTTCCACTTTAACTCCGCGATCCTTTGAGCCACGTCTGTTACCTTGGTCCTTTCCCGTATCCAAACATTTGTTTTGCGATCTCTGAGCGAGATGTTCAGCATCCTTCTCTCCATTGCTCTCTGTGTCACTCGGAGATTGTGTATTATCCTCTTTGTTAAAGCGGATGTCTCAAATCCATAGGTGAGCACAGGAAGTATACACGCATCAAATGTTCTTTTCTTAAGGTGGATGGGAATATTTCGGGATTTTAGGACATGTGATAGCTTGCCGAATGCAGCCCATCCTAAAGCTCTTCGTCTTTCCAGTTCAGCTTCCATATTATCCCTTCCCAATTTTACAGTGTGACCCAAATAGACATAGGACTCAACTCTTGCAATGTTTTGACCCTCGATTGTAATCGGTTGGGTTAATTCTGAGGTGGACATAATTTTTGTCTTACTCATGTTCATTTTTAATCCCACTTTGCTGCATTCGTTTTTAAGATCGGTTAACATTACAGCGATTTCTTCCTCTGTATTGGCAAAGAGTACTATGTCATCAGCGAATCTGAGGTTTGTCAGTCTTTCCCCGTCGACATTGATACCATACTGATCCCAATCAAGCCTACGGAAAACATCCTCCAATGCCAATGTGAACAACTTCGGGGAAATGGTGTCTCCTTGTCTAATTCCTCTTTTGATATCAATTTTGTTAGATGGTTCATGGAGTTGGATAGTGGAGGTGGCATTGTTATATATGTTTTTAAGGAGATTTGAATATCTGTGATCGACTCGACAATTGTTCAGTCCTCGCATAACAGCCCAGATTTCAATGGAATCAAAGGCCTTCTCAAAGTCTATAAATGCGAGGGTTAGTGGCATATTATACTCGCTGTGCTTTTGAATCACATTCTTTAGGGTCTGAAGATGATCACTTGTTCCAAATCCCTTGCGGAAGCCTGCCTGTTCCCTTGGCTGGTACCCATCTAGCTTTGTCGTAAGTCTGTTATTAATAATACGTGTGAACAGTTTATACAAATGTGAAAGCAAACTTATAGGTCTGTAGTTTTCCAGCCTTTTATTATCTCCCTTTTTATGTAAAAGAATGATTGAAGCATTGTTCCACTCAATCGGGATTGTCTCACTATCCAGGCATTTATTAAATAGTGCTGTTATTATGTCGATAAGGGTATCTCCTCCAAGTTTAATGGCCTCAATGACTATTCCATCCTCACCCGGTGACTTATTATTCTTCATTTTATGCATGGCATGGAGCACTTCATCTTTAGTCACCTCAGGAATATCCTCTGATCCAACATTCATGATTAAGGGTTTCGATATATTGCTTCTTTCTTCTGGAACTTGAATCGAGTACAGCTTCTTATAGAAAGCTTCAGCAACTTTCGGCAGTTCCGAGAGGTTACTACAGATACTTCCATCTTCTCTGTACAAAGCTATAATATTCTGTCTTCCGCTGGCCAGTTTCTTCTGGAATACTTTTGTCCCACCATTTTCCATTATGATACGCTGAATGAGTTTCTCATTGTAGTTTGCCACATCTCTTCTTAGTTCTTTCCTTATTTTCTTGTGGAGCTGCTTATACTCAGGTGTTGAATATTTTTTCTCTTTTCTCATTTGTCGTCTCTGTTCCAAAAGTTTTCTGGTTGGTGGTGATATCTTTTCTTCAGACTTTTTAACAATCTTCATACTTTCAATAGTTTTTTGAATGGTTTCTTTGATGTTCCGATATACAGTGTTTAGTGGGTCACCTATGTTTAGAGGTCTTTTAGAGAGTTCTTCATTTATACACTTCTCGTAACTTTCTCTATTGTTCTGTATAAGTTTCCCAACATCTCCAGAGCGTCTTGATTTCATAAGCTTTACTCTTTCTAACTTGGTGTTAATAGTGATCTTTGCTCTTACGAGTCTATGATCGCTACCAGTTGAGAATGAGTTTAGAACACTGACATCCTGTACGACACACTTATGACTTGATATTATATAGTCTATTTCATTTCTTGTGTGTCCATTTGGGCTCATCCATGTCCATTTCCTATTTTGCTTCTTTTGGAAGAATGTATTCATAGCAAACATACGCTGCTCTTGTAAGAAATTCATCAGTAGTCTTCCTCTTTCGTTGCGCAGTCCACAACCATGTGTACCAATGTTCACTTCAAGTATATCTTCTCTCTTCCCTAGTTTAGCATTAAAATCTCCGATGATCAATGTGTAATGTGTCAAATTTTCTCGTAAACCTTTGTTTATGTCGTCATAAAATTCTTCGATTTCTTCATTAGAAGAGTCGGAGGTGGGTGCATACACCTGAACAATTTTTACGGAGTATCGGGAATTTAGTTTCAGGATAAGATATATGACTCTCTCTGATACACTCTGAATTGTTGTGATTTGTTTAACGAATCTTTTATGTATAAGGAATCCTACTCCACCATGTGTGATATCATCTAGTCCTTTGTGATAAAACATGTGTCCAGATTTAAGAGTCATGCAGCCTTCTCCTCGACGTTTCACTTCTGACAAACCAAGTATATCCCATTTGATTTTCTTTAGTTCTTCTTCAAGTTCTATTAGGCGGTCTTCCGTTCTCAGTGTCCTTATATTGTATGTGGCTAGGTCAAGTTTCACGCGGCAGCCTGAAATCACCCAGGGATTCTTAGCACCCTCTGTCTGCGCCTTTACCTGGCCGCTGCCTTGGCCAGAGGTTGGCAGACTACTGGGAACTGAGGGCCATTTCTTTTGTTGTCTGTCCATAGGGGTTTTTAGCAATAAAACACCGCGCTTGCAAAGCGTGTTGGTGAGTCTTCCGTTTTCGTTGGCCTTAAGGTTCATACGAGTCGCTGTGACACAAGTGCCCCCAACCCCCCGTACCCACCCCAAGTTACCAGAGGACACCACGTGGAGGTGAAAATCGGAAATGAGGATGACTAGTACCCCGGTGCCTATGGTTTGCTTCGTAAAGCGCACGACAGGTCCGTTGGCCAGTAATCAACCCCGTTTGTCCCCATTGCAAGTGAATTTAAATTATTGATTCATTATCATGTTAATATTTATAAGTTGAGAGAACAAAATGGAAAGTTTTTTGATGGAACCTATTTTCAGAATTGGAGAGATGAAGTAATACTTTCTTCCTGTTTTCCAGTGTAGATCTACATATCCTAGTAATTTTACCAAAGATCCTCTTTTTATAATATTGATAAATGAGTAGTACAATTTCACAACTGGATGAATTGAAACAAGCGTATCGTTCGCAAGAGAGACGTCTTTCGACTTCTTAATGAAATAAGTCGATAAATGAGTAGTAGAATTCCATATCTGGATGAATTGAAACAAGCGTATCGTTCGCAAGAGAGACGTCTATCGACTTCTTAATGAAATAGTCGATAAATGAGTAGTAGAATTCCATATCTGGACAAATTGAAACAAGCGTATCGTTCGCAAGAGAGACGTCATTCGACTTCTTAGTTCGTTATCAATCGTTACATATAAGATTACGTTTAAACTAAGAAGTCGAAAGACGTCTTTCTGCCTTACATATATTTGTGTATCACTATGGAACGATTTCATAATATTTGGGTCCTATTGTTTATACAATGTTTCAAAATTTATTTCTTGTGCTATCTTACTGTTAAGTTTTGTATATTATTGTTTGGTTTTTGAAACACTGGTAAGTATTGATAATCCGTGGGACCTGCAGGGCTACTCTTGACACAATCTAAATACGATCTTAATCAAGTCTTGATCTTGATTATACGACGCACGAAGTGACTATTGGCCAAAAATACACGCAAACCGATCGCGCGTTAGCAGTAGCGCGGTGATTTTGACCATAGGCCTTTCGTGCGTCGTATGATCAAGATCAAGACTAGATTAAGATCGTGTTTAGTTTTGTCAAGAGTAACCCTGCTGTAGTGGGTATAAGTACATTGATTTTTATTGATATATTTTCATGTCTTGTTATAACTATCTGTACCATTTAAAAATTGTAAAATAAAATGTAAAATAATCTACATTACTTTATTTAAATTTATGTTCAAATAAATATCTAATTAAATATGACAAATAATATGTTTTGATGGTGGAAGGTCTTTACGGGACATCATTTATATCGTTAATTTAAAATTAAACGAATTTAGTCATTGCTGTCATAATTAATTTAGTTTATATCACAAATAACTTACTTTGATTGACCTAGCCCAGTAGAACCTAGTTAAGAAACGTCTAACCTTAAAGATTACCCAATAATATGGAAATATAATATTAATGGCATTTCACAACTTAGATATTATGAGAAGTTAATAATATTACACAAATGCTATTGACAGCCGGTGAATCATTAGTTCTTTAAATAGTTTAGATTAGATTATATTTTAAATGTAGACCCTGGTGATGACCTTTTGGATGGTAAATTATAGGTTTTTATTAAGATCTTGATTGTGAGGTTTTTGGAATGAATGCTTTAAATTTATTAATAATTCATTTGAATATCTATCTCTCTTCACAGATTTATAGAATATGAATTTATTAAATGCATGCTGCTTGAAGTTTTGTGAAAACTTTAGATTTACAAAAGAGAGGTCGTCCCAGGTAAGAACAGTGACGTAAAAACTAGTCTGTTGAATAGGGAACGTGCAGGAGCCAAGGAGTTTGATTGCCAACTAAAAAAAAAAAGAATGTTAGGTATAAGTATACAAAAAATACATGACTTACATCGCTACATAATATATAAGTACATAACAGTATTAATAGTGAGTATATAGGTTCTAAATTTTGTCAGTTTGATAAACATTTTTTATGTGATTTAACAAGTCTTTAGGCGCATTTTACTTCAGTCTATATTATGTATTTGTATATTACTGCATATCATTTGGAAATTGTTTAGGAAACACCAACTTCTCAAGAGCGACAGAAACAATATCACTGTTCACCCGTATTTTTTTTTCCAAGATCTGCATTTGAAGATGTAGGGTGAGAATAAGTTTTAATTTTTTTTTTTAACATAACATGCATAGACAATTCACACAGATCGAGCTAGTCCCAATCTAATTAGTATTATAAAGCTTACTAGTACTACTACTACACCATCATGGCATAGCCCACAAGTGGGGTAGTCAGCAGACCAGCTGCGTGCAATAAACATGCAAGCCGTCTTCTCTGTGCAAACAAAAAAATAAGACATTCAGGATGTTGTTGACCGGAGTTGAAAATGATTGAATTTCTAATATTAAAAATTAAAAAATAGGGGTTGATGGTAGAAGCTAGAAAAATTAGTGCTGTATGTATTTTTCAATGCCTCACCATAAAAAATAAAAAATAAGAAATTTTGTTTAAAAAAAATCGGGGTGGGGTGGACCACCCTTAACTTTTAGGGGCATGAAAAATAGATGTTGGCCAATTCTCAGATCTACCCGATAATTACACAAAATTTCATCAAAATTGGTCCAGCCGTTTCGGAGGAGTATGATAACAAACACCATGACACGATAATTTTATATTTATTAGAAGATATGTGTTATCAATAATATGAAATATAATATACTGGTGGTAATGGAATTTCTCATGTTGTAAAACAATAATAATGTTATCCCTAATAAGGATGTTTGCTTTCTCTGTGCGTGTTTAAACAAAAGGTTCGTGTAATTAATAACCAGATGCTAAGACAAGAAGATGATTATTCTGTCAATATTAGTCTGCATAGCAAGTCAATTTAATTAAACACTAAAAGGTGGATACTTCTTGTAGATGATTATATATAAAATACATAATTAAGTATTCAACTAGTGTTGCAAAAGATAAATTAATAATAATTAACCAGATGAAAAAGAAAAATTTGATGAAAAATTGATCCGATTTTATTTAGCCAATTTTAAACTTCATATGACAAATGCCAGTTATTTCTATTTTACAATTTTTATTTCTAGTTTTAATTTAACTTGATTTCGTTTTTATGTTAAGTTCTCGCCATATTTTAGAATTATATGTAACTAGCTGGCCCGGCGAACTTCGTACCGCCTAAGAATCAATGAACGATTTTATACATACATCTTCTTCCCCTTGTCCTAGTTCGGTCGGGGGCCCATTGCCCCTAAGTATCTAACTATATTAAAGAGATAACTGTCCACCGCTGCTTCCAGGACCTCTGGCCACTCCAAACCAAGCCTTTCAACACATGTTCGACACCTGCCCTATCTTCTGCCCTCTCCCACTGACTTTATGAATGATTAATATTATTAATCTCTTTACAAACTCCCGTAATTGTCAAAGTGTGTCATCGAAGGTATAGTGTAAAAAATATAATTCATTTGGAACTTTCGCAGTTTAGCGGCTCCACCCGTTGTCGAGTACTTTTTTCCATGTAAAAGTAATATTTTTGAAACTTGAGGAAATTGTTGCCATATGGTGAATTATTTTTTGGTCACCAAATTTTTGAAAAATTCTTTTATAGGAAAAAAAAATCGCAACTATGAAACTTGAGCGGCCCCACCCGTTGTCGAGTAATATGTACGGAATTTTAGGAAATTAATTTTCGATGTGGATTTTTTTGCCGGCAAATTAAAATAATTCTACACATGGCAACAATTTCCTCAAGTTTAAAAAATATTACCTTTTCTATGGAAAAAAAGTACTCGACAACGGGTGGGGCCGCTAAACTGCGAAAGTTACATTAATTTTTTTTTACATAGACAATTCACACACATCGAGCTAGTCCCAAACTTAGATGAATCTTGATTATGGGTACTAACGCGACGATACACACATATACAATGCACTATATACATATATATGTAACACCCAGACCCAGGACAATTTGAAAAAGGTCATTCTTCACTTTGCCCTGTCCGGGAATCGAACCCGGGACCTCGTGACTCAAAGGAAAGAGCTCCGCGCCACACCGGCCGACATGAACAATTTATGTTGAACAATTATACTTAACTCAGATTTGTTTATAAATTATCTGCAGTACGTAATATAATTATGTAGGTACTAATTTTTTTTTCAGGTAGATTTTACCTATTCATTTAAAATTTATAAAAATTCTTTCCATGATTTTTTAAAAATTGAAATATCAGAACTACAGATGTTAAATTGTATGGATAACGATTCTAATTTGAGAATGTATAGAAAAATTATCATATAAATAGGCCAATCTATAAAAAAAACTTCATTGTTGATTTTGTATAATTCTCCATATTGCATTTTTTATTGAAATTAAAAATGTATGGCGCAAATAATTTTCTTCGTAATTTTTCTTCTCTGTCTGCAAATTTCACTACACAATCTTGCATCAGAACTACCTACATGAACACATTCTTATTTTCATCTTTAATAGCACAATTTTTGGTTCAATAATAATTTTCCATCTGCAAAAATAAAATACAATTTCAAATATAATCTGTGCACGTCCACATTTATGTGACAGAAGATCCATCGATACATAAATATTAGTCGAATAAGTCGGTAGTTACATGGCAATAGGTTGTATCTCGCATTTTTTGCGTTTTCAAGTTTGTTCCATAAAATGCTCAAAATAGTGTAATATTTGATGTGGCAAAAGGATATGTCTCTTTATAGTCAGAATAAAGAGAGAAAAGACGTAACTTATTGATATGTAGAAAGATTGTTTTCATCAACATGGCAAAAAAACTCAAATATTTTTAAACTGCAAGAAATTATTTAGTGAATGTTACATACATCTTGTAGAAGAAATTATTAAGAGAATGTTACATCTATCTTGTAGAAATAATAATTACCTTCATTTTGATATATAATGCTTGAAATTTGGCTGAAATATCTCTTTTGCAAACTTTGTTTTTGCTCTCCTATAAAATTATGTTTTAGTGAGATACAACCTATTACCATGTAACTACCGAATTATAGTAAACAAATATTAGTACACATTTCGTTCATATTAGTTATAGTAATTTGGTTCTTAATATAGCAGAACCTACGGATTATTTTAGCACAATGCAACAGGCGACGTGGGGGCGCTAATAGCGTATGGACTCTCCATATTGTTTTTATTTTTGAAATTAAAAATGTATGGCGTAAATAATTTTCTTCATATTTTTTCTTCCCGTGAATTTGTAAGATGTTTTAATAGCCTATAGTTTATTCCGGGCGGAGAAGAATCCAACAAATCAAAGATCATTCAAATCGGTACAGCCATTCTTGAGTTATAAGTGTTGTAACACACACGTCTTCCTTTTATATATTAGATACATAATAGAGACTAAAAATGTACATCTGTTGTTCGCAGTTGGATTTGCTCCTGGTATCTTGAGGTAGCTTGGTTGGACTCTTGGGAGTACCTTAGTGCTCTATGGGTTCTTCCGGGTGCTTTGGGGTGGTAGGTCGGCCTGGGCCTGCGGCGGACTCAGAGATTAACTAATAACGCCTTTAATAGGACGCATCTTTGATTCTTAATTTGTTACTGTTGTTTTTGCTATGTGGATTTGTTAATCATCGAAGTCATCCTGACCGTGGCATAAATGTAACATATTCGTATTCTTTAAAATTTCATATAATTTAAATGTAATACCCAAAGTTGTATAACTATCTATTTGTATTAGTGGTCTAGCCATAGGCTAATGAATGTCGCTGCCTTTTAAGAAGATGTGTTAAGCCAAACAAAACATCACTAGTACGGATGTGTGTAATACGTGACATGAATTCTTAATTGACTAGTTCAAGTACAGAACATACCTCTTGTGTTGGTGTAGGTATTAACGTTAATTCATAAAATGTTGGTGAATATTTTAAACTACTAACGATTTCTGGCTATTCCATTGCAAATCTTTCACAAAACAAAGTTTAAGATATCTTGAGGAAAGACACTTCTTGCTAGAATGTTCAATAATAGTTGTAATTATAAACACCGCGTATTTTTTTTCCACAAATGCGTTGAAGGTTTGTAATTTGTAACGCTCAACAAATATTTTCACATACATACATCTACTACGCGCTTTTGCGATAAACTTGCCCTCTGTATATTGATTGTATTTAATTTGAATGTATACCTTTTATGTAATTGTTAGTAATCAATGTACAGTAAAGAATGAATGAATTAATAAATACATTCCTTTGTCCTACTTTAAGGTTCTTTCTCCAGAGATTCCTGTCCATTGCCGTTCCCAGGACCTCTGTCCACTCCAATTTAAACCTATAATTAAATAATTTTTATTAAAAACACTGTATTCTTTCCAAATTAAATTTATTCACCTCTTTAATTTGGAAAGAATACAGTGTTTAAAAAAAAAAATTAATTATAAATATGTTAATAATGAATTTCCAAAGTGTTAACACAAAAACATTAGATTTATCCAATTTAAACCTTTCAGTATTTTTGTCGGCTTCTTCTGGGGCGGTCCACCGCCTTTCAGCCTTTTCCCGCACTGTCGAACGATCTAAGTAGTAGTCTATTTGCAGGAATCCGAAGCACATGGCCCAGCCAACTCATTTGCAATCTCTTTATATGTAGAAGTACCTATATATTTTTGTTATGGGATATTTTATCGAGTACATTTGTAGAAATATATGTCTATCCATACCATCACGGCATTTCCCACAAGGGTGAGAGCCAGTAAACTAATTCCAATAACAAATATACAGATAGTCTTTTCCGTGACATGAAAATGAACATTCAGGATGAATTGGAGTCTTTATCGCTGATTTGAAGATGATGTTTGGTGTCTTATACGTGAAATTGTAAAGATATCGGTATTTTACGAGAGATTCAAAAACTAAATAAAAAATATTATTAGGCTAAAGTATTCTACTCCAGAAACTCCTCGAAGAGAGTAAAATTTAATATGAATATAGTCATCTATTATATAAAATAATAACGATCTATGACGATCGACGATCTGGACGAGATCATTAGAGACAAGAAGTCCTGCTTCTATGACAGAGCTTTTGGTGTCCGTCAGGGCCCGTCATCTAAAATCGACTCCCGAGGATCTACGTAAAAATCAATTACCTACTATCTGAACGAAATCAGTAGAGCCAAGAAGTTCTGCTTCTATGACAGGTCTTTTGGTGTCGCAGAGCCCGTAATCAATCAACTTCCCGAGGACCTTCGTAAAAACCAATCGATAACAACTCAGGAGCAAGTCCAAGACATTGCTCTTCCAACATAATTTCCCGCGTCCTTGAGATGGATGCTTTATTAATCGACGCAGAATAAATCATACAACATTACCTTTGTACTGGGCGACCTATAGATTGTTGGTCTGGTGAACTCGTATCAGATTTTACTTTCGTTGGTCAGTTTATTGACATTACCTACAAACATTATTATAATATACATGAGCCTTTTGTACATAATAATATGTACCATACTACCTTCTTTATATATGGTATTGTATGTTTTGTGTCAATGTTCTGTGGACACAACAATAATACTTACATAAATAAATAACTTGTTCGTGGTATTATGTCATTCTGTATATAATTATGTATTAAGTACCTACCTAAATACCAGTATATAAGTCTGCAAAGTCATCTATATGTTAATTTTTTTTCAATTATGATTTAAGCGATTCTATCTCGTGTGGAACACCCGGCAAAGAATTAATCTCCCACTCTTTTCCGTGAATTTTCGAGTGTCCTGCAAAAGACATGTGTTTGAAAAAAATAAAGAAATTTTACACTTTAAATTCGAAGGTGAGGTTTGCCACCTGTCCTGTGGGCCAAGTCAAAACACTTTTTAGCGTTACGTTTTCGTTTGAATATAGATGACCTTGCGAGAACGTGTCAAGTTTCGTAGTTACTTGTGTATTTTAGCTATAAAAATTAACACTTTCTTGGAACGTTCGAACGAAAACGAAACGAAAACGTAACGCTAAAATGTGTTCTGACTAGGCCTACTGAATATCTTGATTTTTTGTTGGCATGAAGAGGACAGCTTGCATGATTATTGCATGTAGGTGATCTGCTGGCTACCCGGCTTGTGGGATATTTTGTGATGGTGTCGTAGTAATAGTGTAATTTCGCTGTTTCGGAAATTTTCATGAGACTTTTTTTTTGTAAAATGACTTTGGACAAAAATAGTAAAATAGAAAGAAACAAGGAAGACGAAAATAGTTAGAAGACAAACGTGAACTTGTCAAAGAAAAGGTTTTGATTCATTGATGAAATAATGTCTATAGTCCACTGTCATTTATTATTTAGTTTCTTATTTATTTGCTTTGCTTTTAACATTTGGTGTCATGGTTACAGACAATAGTATTCTTGAGTATTTTTAATTGCTTGGTGAAGATTTTGCAATAACAGTTCTGCTTTGTTATTGTCATTTCTCATAATGTTTTCCATCAGTATTTGTTTGAATATTTTTTTCGTTGCAACACTTCTCGAAGTAAAGTTTAATGAGATTTAAAAAAAATACCTACAATTCCTACTCCTATTGAAGGACGAAGAAAACACTATTCTGACGACAACTCAGTCGTGTGACATCACATCTCCCCGCTCTTTGCGGCGTTGTTCCTACGCTACCATAGATCACTATCGTAAGAAAGGGCATTGTGACGTCACAGAACCTACGGTGATCAGTCACGTCGCATTTTGATTTCTATCAAATTTAGAATGTATAAAAATCCAATAAAATGCGAAAACTACGTTTAATATTTATAAATCACTGGTCAAGCAATGCTATAAATAGGAGAACAGTATGGTTATTTGTCGCCATTTAGTGTTTCGGGTTGACAATCAACGATAGACAGTCAACAGCCTCGAACACAATCATAAAGATGGTTGCTGTTAGTTGACATATATGCTCAACAGATGTCGAACACAGTGGTTTGAAATAGGAATTGGTGAAATTGATGAACGTACCATGGGTAAAGTGCACTTAAACCAGCCTAAGCCGATTCGTAAGCATCGGGACACCTTTCCTGTTTCATACAAAAGAGAGTTTGCACAATCTGTTGTTTGTGCAAATGAGGTGTCTGTTGAGTAGTATTCTTAATATCTTCACTCACACAGGTGTAAAGATCCAGTAAAATAAGAAAAGTTCGAAAAGTTTTCTAATATTTTTTTTTATTTCTATCTATCGGCAATCTTTTCTATTTCTAGCTATCAGATATATATGAGTATAATTTAGGACAAATACGTAATCTTTGATATTTAGTTTACCTAATTCAATCATTTTCATGACAATACATCACCTCTAATTAGGGATTCTATTTTATAATTTTATTTAATTAACAAGGAAAAATTTATTCAAATACCTTATAGTATAAACTCAGTCTATAAAACACGTGTTCTTTTATGTATCCGTACACTGTCCTTCAAATGGTTTTATAAACTTTTTTCCTAATAGTTAGAAAAGATTGACACTTATATCAATTCTCGTAATTGATTAGGTACAATTACCTATCATTACGTAACAACATAATATGACAGGTGTTGTGTGACTTCCGTAATGAGAGGCAATAATAATAATAATATTACCAATATCATCGACTTTTTAATGAACAGATTGACAATTTCTAAATGACGCGTGGGACGAGATAGATAAATATAAATTTCAATGTCAAATATTATGTTTTTATTACAATTTTCTTTACTTATATGGACATATTTGCTACATGATTGACATCATTTTAGTGCTATAAAAAATAAGGTAAAATTATTACGAGTTAAAGTCTTCGATTATATTAGGTTAACTGCTTGTGATAGACATGCAAGTCATCGTCCGTAAAGTTAAGACATTTAGGATGGGTGGCATGCCTCATCGCTGAACTGAAGATGTTTAATGGACAATAAACGGCATTTGCCTTTTACAATACATGACAAATTTACAACATTATACAGTCTTCAAACATCAAAAAATGTATAAACTCCGATATTAAAAATAAAACAAATCACACCATAACAGAATAAAACCAATAATAATCTGATAGAAATACAATTAAATATTACAGGCATCATTCGGTTAATTAAAAATAGCTCTTTTTTTTAAAAAAAAAAGATATATCTGGGTTTTGTTATAAACCCAAATACAACCTTATACTCCTTTCACAGTAAGCTAAAAGCTTGTGTCGTGAAAGGGGAGTTTGCCGGCACCTGGGATCAAACCACGGACCCCTTGTCCACGAGGCCGAGACTCTACCTCCAGGCTACCGACAAACTCAATAATATAATGTACATAGGTATACAATTATGCTGCATCCACCTGCAGAATACAACTATACACAACTACATTTGTTTTACGAATACACATCTTACACCAGACACTTGAAAACTTACAGAAAATACTGAGAGGATTTCACCAGACGTCACGTTATCTATCCCTTAATTTGCATAGTCAGTGGGTTGATCGCCTGTAGGTAATAATAACATTCTAGCCATGACATTTAAGATGTAAAATGTCTTTATTTAATTTATTTTATTTGGACAGACAGACAACAGACTTTTTACAAATAGGTATATCACATACAATTTAGCTTACCTACTGTGAAAGGTGCTTTTAGCTTACTGTGAAAGGTGTATAAGGTTGTATTTGGGTTTATATCAAAACCCAGATATATCTTTTTGAAAAAAAAATATTTTAAAAACATTAGTCCACTTACTGATTAAATTAACAAATTTAGAACAACATTCATAAAGAAATGAAAAATAAGATATACAAAAAAAAAATAGAATAATGTTAACAAAATATGTAGGTATACACCAGTGGCGGGACTAGGGTTTTTTATATTGGTCATGCTTTCTTAATTAATAGGTACCTACGTATATACTTGTTACATATATACATAATAGCCATGTGTGTTAGGAGATTTATTCATTCCATCATGACGTCTTCCACATGTCATCCTTGCCGTGTCATAAATACAATAAGATATATTTTCAATGTAATCCGTTACTTCCTGTGTATCCATATAAAATGAATTTATTTATTTATTTATTTATTTATTTATTTATTTATTTATTTATTTATTTATTTATTCACATACGGCGCAAGCTTTTTACATGTTCAAATACAAGACAGACTACAAAAAGAAAAATATTAACAATACAAGTTCACACATATACACGTCATTGAGTTTAGAAATATAAAAAGAGTCAAGAATTATCAAATAGAGTCAATAAATTAATACACAATTGTAGATTATGAACCATTTAAACAGTTAAGACAATAAAATAAATTCAAATATCAAAAATTTAACATCAGCAATAAAATGCAAAAATCAATAAGAACTTACACAAACAAAAAATACTCTTAGATGGATTATAAATTACTAAATAGGTAAATGATAAGGATTTTTAATCACAAATAATAGACTAGAATTTAACATTCAAAAGTATTAAATAAAATTCAATAATCAAAAATGGTCAATCAAATAAATAGTCAAAAAGCTGATAAGAATAATAACAATGTTAGTCAATATAATAAAATAAAATAAAATATCGTTACAAATGTACAGTACGCAGAAAGTCAGATCGCAAACCTCGATTGCCCTATGTCAGTTATGTGATTTTAAATAATTTACAATGTCAGTTTTGAATTTCGGGAAGCTGTCAGCAAAAACATCAGTGTGGTCTCCTACCAGGTTCCCCAGTCTGTGAATTCTAATAAGTGGTGAATAATAAACATAGTTGTTTCGAGTATTAGACTCGTGAAATGTCACAGTTTGTCTGGTAAACCTGGCAGGAACGCTAAATTGTAATAATTCAACTAATTCTGGAGAGTCAATGGCGCCGTTCAGTAATTTATGCAAGAAACACATATCAAAAAGAATCCTTCGGTTTTGCAAGGTAAGGAGACCAAGCTCATCCATCAACGCAGGATAGTCAATATTTTCTACCGAGATTCCCTTTTTGTAGTTAATCAGCCTCAGAAACTTTCTCTGTACCCTCTCAACACTATTACTGTGGATGGCATAATTGGGAGACCATATAGTTGTGTTATATTCTAAGAGAGGTCTCACGAGGGACACAAATAGTAGCCTATAAGACTGAGTTAACCGTAGGTCGGATACTAATCTGAAAATGAAGCCCAGACATCTCATTGCTCTGCTGACAGCTTCCTCTATATGTATGTTATAAGATTAATTTAAAAAACTTATTTTTTTTATACACACTTTTGCATAAAAAAGAAGTTTTTTTTTTTAATTCATACAATAAGATGTCCATCTCATTGCTGTGTTGAAGATATTAAACACATGTCCTACACAGGACACTTGAAAACATACACAAGAGTGGGAAAACTGTATTTTACTGAAAATTCCAACGAACAGTATTAATATTGTTAATAAATAAGACACAGAAAATCTCTAATTCAAATAAATAAACTCTTAAATAAAAGTCAACGATGCAGGTACATGTGAAAAATTGCCACAATTAAAAAATAATAAATATTTTGAAATGTGTCGTTTTGTGGTAAATCACTGCGAGAACTCATAGCCTACATAGATTCTGAAGGCAAGCGGTGCTTTTTTGCATGTATGGAAGGCACGCCACTGGTATACACAGAGATTAGTTAAAAAATACAAAAACGTGTATATATAGATAAGTTATAAAGTATGTATCTGACATGATAATGAAATTAAAATAAAAGAAAGTTAATGAAAAGAAAAACGACATAACTTTATTTTTTCAATCACCTGCCTTCAACAGGAAACTAAAAAACTTGCAAGCTATTAATTATATTTATTTTCAAAAAAAATAATAGAAATATCTAGGGTCGTCCTTATTAACCTTATGACATAGTTAGAACTTTTAAAAACACAAAGGTTTATAAGATGTTTAATGTAAGGGTGTCACCCATTTACCAATATGGACTTACAATACTAAACTTGTGCATAGTAACAAGCTTTGATTAAACTTTTGCGATAGTAATAATTATTGTACTTATACCACCTACATACATAATAATATAGAGTAAACATTTTAAAATTGACATAATTAACATTACCATCTTTAAAATCTTCTTAATAATGCCTAATATGTTCACATCTCTATATTAGGTACTTTGTAACATAGACATTTAATATAACTATAGACTAGCAATAAAGCAAAATGGGTTAAACACTTAGTGGACAGCCATGTCCCCTGAATATAGTCGCACACTGCTAGAAGTCGAGTCGTGGTTGGTCGTAGACGAGCGTCACTTACTGAACATTCCATAGACACAGTAGAAAACCACAGCATGCGAGAATATGCTCCAGATAATGTGATAACTTTCTTAGACATTTTAAATATGCATCGAAGGAAAATAAATCTTAAGACACATTTATGGGCCCATATGCGAAAACGGAGTTTGGCGAAGTAGATACAACTACGAACTCTATATATTGTATCAAAATGTGCACATCGCCAAGTATATCAAAATCTGCTGACTCCGATGGCTGGGGCATGTAGAAAGGATGAAAGACACATCATCGATCAAAAGAATATCAATCCACAAATCCCAGTAGCAGAAGAAGCGTCGGAGGCCAAAGTTGAGATGTATGGACAGGGTTGAAAAGGATCTGCGAGCTTTGGGCGTGACCAATTGGCGTCGAGATGTGATGGATAGGAGAGAGTGGAGGCGATTTCTTGAGGAGACCAAGACCCACACCAGGTTAAAAGATAAAAGACAACAGAAATAGGATGTCTCAGATGTGAAAATTTTGTGTATACTCTATAGTTTCACATGTCTATGCTTAAAAAGTATTTAACAAGTTCAAGGATAATAAGTATGTTTAAAACATACCCACTTACACAGTTTTGTACTTTTTTTATTTGATAATAATCGCAAACTACAAAATTTGCATACATTATTTGTAAAACGTGCTCGCAAAATATTCAAGGGTAGTTCAATTTACAAGAACTATAAGTTAAAACGTTGTGTTTTATGCGGGGTGATATAATTGTGTTGGTATGTGGTGTGGGATTTGTGATGTGTGTGGTTGAAGGATGTGTTTTTTTTTTGGTTTTATATGGAGAAATGGTTTGTTTGTGTGTTGTTTCATGTATGGACAGTTTGCAGCAGTGTTTTTCTTGTTATGAAGGTGATTGTGTTAATATAGGAGATGAATGCTTTTTGTGATTGTATATGTATGTTTGTGAGATGTTTGCCCTAGAACAGGTTGGGCCTAGTTGGGCAGCATCAATGAAAATAGGATGTATAAGATTTGTAATTTATTGGTGTAATAAAAAAAAACAAAAAAAAAAATATTAAAATATAAACTACATAATATACAAAAAGGTTAGGGATGCCCGACCAATACAAGTCCAGTCTGATCGGACTCACACTAAACATGCGCCTGTTACGTTAAACCACTGTAAAGAAAAAGTATACATATCAACAACAATATACACAAACTCAACCACCGAACACACTCAAGTTGGAATTGGATTTATTGTTTTATTTATTTCATATCCACGGCGTGAGCCTTTCACATGTTACACAATACATAAAATAATATACAAATAATATTTCTCATTCAAAACACGGTTGGAGCAAGAGTTTTGAGAATGGTGGAATTGGTGAACGTTGTCCATGGACACCGAAAGTGATCACTTAAGCCAGCCTAGAGCCAATTCGTAAGCGTTGGGACACCTTTCTCACTTCTTCCGATTAGATTTTACGCAATGTTGCATTGTGTAGACATGGTTCTCCAATCGAGGTTTCTGATTGGTTCATACTGAAGTTTGGGATTAACTCGATCTGTGTGAATTGTCGTACATGTAACTATACATAATATCTTATGTTATTTATACTGCATGTCCCTCTATCTCCTCGTACTAAAATGGTATGAAATGTCTGAAAAGTAAAGTTTTTTTCCCTTGTTAAAACCTTTCAAGGCGTGTTAAAGATGTGATTAAATTGTTTCGTAAATTAGACTTAACTGTTTTAGTAATTGAACACCTCTGTGTCGGTGTCAGGTGGTAAAATGATCATCTCTAGGATTGCGGATATGCTAATGTTGTAATTCTCATCTTAACTTTATCTCCATAATATGAACATATTATAATGTAGTAAGGCTCTGGTGGTATAGTATAGTATATAGTAGGGTTGTAACAGATGTCACTTAGCGGATGCGGATGCAGATCTTTTTTGAAGTTTCAGATTTCAAATTAATGAGGATGTTGATATATTTAATCTTCGAGATAAAATTTCGTCGTCGGTAGCCTGGAGGTAGATTCTCGGCTTCATAAACATGAGGTTCGCGGTTCGATCCCAGGCGTCGGCAAACTCCCCTTCCACGACACAAGCTTTTAGCTTACTGTGAAAGGTGTATAAGGTAATATAATATAACAAAAACCCAGGTACATCTTTTTTTAAAGTACTGAAGTATTTTTTGGATGTATAATAACATTTTACATCTTAAATTCAGCGAAGAGGTTTGCCACACATTCTGTATGTCTTGATTTTATATTGGCACGGAGAGCTTGTATGTTTATTATGTACAGCTGGTCTGCTGCTACCCCACTTGCGGGATATGCTGTGATGATATGGTAGTAGTAGTATAACAATAAATAACTTCCTTTACATAAGACTTGTCTCTATAAAGAGGATATTTCGATTTAAGTTTTTATAAAAAGGTCTATGTATCGGTATTTCTGTATTATTTGTTGTATTCAATAAAAATTATCAATTTTTTATCAAATTTCCCATTTTTCGGTCGAAACGACCCATTCTCATTAATTTATATCATCATGGCATTTTCCACAATATAGTGAATAAACTGCATGTAATGACATTTCTACAAAAAAAAAAATACATCCTCATCACATCTTCACATTATTGCTGCATTGTATAGTTGCGTGAATGTGTGTGTGTGATAGGTAAATGTGACTGCGTTTGAAAGGATTGTTGTATTGCAACGAACTATTTGTGATTTTTTTGTATATGTTTAATGGCCTTGTGCCGTATATGTTATTATAAATAAATAAATTATTTTTGAGGATGCGGAAATCTTAGTGTAAAAGTTAAGGATGCAGATGTCAAAATTAGGCGGGTGTTATGCGGATGCGGATATCTGTTACAGCCCTATTTTATAGTAGATACAGTATTATGTATATCTAGAATACTTGTGTAGCTACACCTTTGTTATATTATAATCTGGATTCCTTAAGTTAAAAGTCAGAGGTCACTTTGTATATAATTTAGGAATAGAATAAAATATTATAGGAAATAATGTATTTTCGAGGATGAAAGTCAAACATTTCATTGCATGTGTCTAGCATTGACGACTAAAATGAAATCTCATTTATTCAATGACGAAACTGTTTCATATTCGGGATTGTCAATAAATTTGTCACAGTTATTGAGGATGTAGAAGAGTTGGGAGACCGCAGCCTAGATGGTCAGACGAGACAGTACGGTATAATAGCTTGGGGAGGTGCGTATAAAAACAGCCTATATTCCTTGGGAGTTTGTCAACGTAGTATAATAAAAATAATTCTCAAGAAGCCTATGGACTATTCAACCGTTAGACTGTTTGAAGAGTTTGCTGTTCCATCCATAGAAAGCATATACAAAAGAAAAGCAGTATGCCAGGTGTGTAAGGAGTATTTTGTACGCGCGATTCATCCAACAAATAATATTAGTGAATGTTCGAGGTCAGGAAGACGAATAAAAGTTCCTGCAAAAAAAACTACTTCCGGACAGCACCACTATACTTATCTTGGGGTTGGATTGTATAACAATTTGAAAGGAGAATATAAGTTCAAAACAGCAGATAAGCTTTCGAATTTTAGGTATAATCTGAAAAAGGTATTTAGGTGAAAATAACTGAGTGTATTCTCGTTTTATTGATTTTTATTTTTGTTTTGTTTTTTTTTTACATGTAACTCTATTGTTATTAACTTTAGGTTGGATATTATATACCTTGTTGTGTATGTTTTGTTGCTGAATTTAAGATTTAAGAATTACCCTTTATCCTTCAAAGCACGAGCTCTGCTCAATTTTGAAGGAACAAATAAAAGAAAAATATATGTTTTATTATTATTTTGTATTGATTGATTATTGTTTTAAGTGTATATTTTTTACTGAATAAATATATTTGAATTTGAATTTGAATATTTGATATAAGACGAACGGTGGGAGTTGGATGGATGCAGTGTACTTGTGGAAGATCAAGGAGGAGGCCTATGTCCAACAATGGTATCAAAACGACTGATGTCGATGATTGTGGATATTTCGAACATTTTTAATATAAGGTTATTTGTGGTATTAAGGGTCGGATTTGTAATTTAGCACAAGTGTTGCAAAGATCTCTGTCTATATGATTTAGAAAGTTCTGACTAGGTCATGTTTTCAGAATGTCTAATAATGTTTAGAATATTTTCATTTTTTTTTTTTATTTTACCGGATTTGGGTACAACGTGCATATGACAAAACTAATCAGACACCTCAATTGGAGAAACATGTTTACACAATGTAACATTGTGCAAAATCTAATCGGAAGAAGTGAAATAGGCGTCCGAACGCTTTCATCAACTTTTCTCGATTGGTGAACCTTATATCGCGACAATGAGAATGGCAGAATCGGTGAACGTTGTCCGTGGATACCGAAAGTTATCACTTAAACCAGCCTAGAGCCAATTCGTGAGCTGATTTGCCCACAATTTTCTAACGGCCTCACAGGTTGGGATCTTGGCGACAATTTGACGGTTGTACTAGATGATATTCTATAAATTATGATTCGCGTCGAGAGAAACCCAGCCGTCCTATGCCAAGAAAAAGTTAATTAAGTAGGTACCTTCTGTATAAATTAGGTATTGGTTTTTCAAGGATCATGCCCTGAAGACCACACAGCATGTGACATAATGTTAGTTGTGTAGTCTTTAAATATTAGCACTTACGCATGTAATAAAACATTAATAAATTGAATATATCGCATGTACAAATTACTATATAAACAAATATACCTAAAACCTATACCTGATACTATTACATCAACGTTTAGAGATGTTAATTGTTAATATTTCTAATTTTAAAAATCGATGTAATATTTGTATTTAGTTAGCTGGGAGATATTGCCTCCTGTCAATAAGCTCGCCTATTGCTCATGCTTTTTTTTATCAACAAAGTTTTTATTATTGTCGTATATCAAGTGAAATAGGCACACATTAAGGGTTGCACCCTCCCTCGCCCATGGATGTTGCAGGAATGTCAATTATTATTATTATTATTATTATATTGGATGATTTATTCGGCGCCGTTTAATGAAGTATCCATCTCAAGGGCGCGGGAAACTATGTTGGAAGAGCGAAGTCTTCAGCTTGCTCCTGAACGTTGTAATCGGCTGGTTTTTACGGAGGTCCTCGGGGAGTCGGTTCCAAATGACGGGTCCTGCGACGCCGAAAGCCCTATCATAGAAGCAGGACTTGTTTGCTCTGTTGTTTTCGTCCAGCATGTTGGTGGATGTCTTAGCTGAGCGTAGAGGTCTACTTGCAGGTGTTTTGAGAACACAGAGTTCAGAAAGTGACTGAGGTGCCATTTTGTTCAAAGCTTTGTAGACTATAAGGCACAGTTTGTATTGAACCCTTTCACCTGCGGAAAATAAGCCTTGCAGCGCTATTGAATGCCATTTGTAGACGATTCAGTTGAATTTGCGGCAGTCCTACATATAGTATATTGCAGTAGTCGAGTCTAGAGATTCAATTCCCATTTCATCCATAAAATTGTAAAATAGGCAGAGAGAACGGAACGCCAAACTGTTTTATCCTTAAATACACACTTCTTTTGCACTTCTACGTTAATGCAATTTCTCATACATGCACGCTAATTTTTTTGATTCAACACGCGGCCGTCTTTGAGAATTTAAGCCACGTGGTCAAGCTACGTCATTCTTGGATGTACGCGCTTTCTCATACCTCTACTTTCAGAGAAGTACATACCTACATCCTCTTATGGGGTTATAAGAACCCCTGCCTTTTACAGAACATTCAAAAACTTATTGAGAAGAGTGGAAAACCTATTCCTTACCGGGGGCTCTACAGCCTCTGAAGAAAATATAATTCGCAAAGCTTTTGAATTATTCCTTCACCCTTTGAACTATGTTTATAAAAATATTTTTATGTCATAATTTTTATATTACATGTAAATCATTTAATCATTGAGAAATTGGGTCTAGGTATGAAAGTACATATTTATTTTGACTTGAAAATAATTATTCATCGAACGCTGATAGTTTGGCATCCCTATTCGCACTTGCGTTAAGCTAAATGAATGAATAAAAGTACGAAGTATTGTCAAACACACCTTAATTTGCTCAAATTACATTAATAGCGATCTTCAATAATGGCTGACTGGACGATACTCGAAGGTCAGTGGGTATCTGAAGGTTTTATTTGCCAATAATATCATCCATAGGATATATAATGAACAATTTAGTAAGTCATTTATTTTTCGCCGAAGGATCCACAGAACAGAAGAGGTCTTCCATTATCTTCTATAAGTTTTCAAGTCTTGTAAAAGTTTAAAAACATTTGACATGAAACACTCTTAGAAGACATTAAAAATCTTAATTCAGGGATAAAATAGGATTGGTACCCACCCCGAATGCCTTATTTCTATATCCACTGTATACCACACTTTTAGTTGTAGAAATTCTAAAACTTGATAAAAAAAAAACAAATTAGGATTCTAACTAGGACCTTGAGGAGACACTGCAGACTACGGAAACACATGACAAAAATTGGACTGTCAGACACCCCAGTCTGCAGATTTTGTTCAGAGGGTAATGAAACACCTATCCACATCCTCTGTAATTGTGACGCACTCGCTCACAAACGATGTCACATCCTCGGAGGACCATTGCTGGACTGGAGAAAAAGAGGCTTCTTCAATAAATCGTGAGTTACATGACGCACGTAGGTCTTGAAAGTGAGATGATATGACACAGAAGGATGTCACAATATAGATCTACTATGGTCACGGTGACACAAGGGATGCAAGGTCTCTTGACCTTTACTTTAAAAAAAATACCACACTTGTAGAAATTTTCGTGATGATATAGATAGAAATATTGAACTTTATAAGCTCCACCCATCAGAAATGCTAAAGAATTTTATAAGTGATTGAAAACATTACCTTTATTCAAATTTGATATGATGTTAATGATAAACACCATAGAAGGACTTCCTCATTTCATTATGGTGATGTCACATTTCATATTTTCGTTTAAATATATGTTATTTCAACAAAAAATATAAAAATAAATATATGTTATCTAAAAAAACAAAAACACAATAAATATTTCAGTTCGTTCATACCTATGTGTGTTTATGTTTGTGTGTTCTTTATATATTTTGCTTTTGCAAGACAAACAATGGGGAGAATCTTTATTAATAATGCTTTAACTATTGTGTATTGAGCGAGCTCGTCTTGGAATGAAAATTATATAGTACCTACAGGCATTGACTATATTGAAGACACCCTTCCATGCCCGGGGGGTCGCGGAACATCTGCAAAACTATTGTCTTCACGATCTGGCCTCCTGATGGAATATTTACCATTATTATTAACGATTATCTAAAACGTGTTGTGTTTTAAATGAGTGTATAGAATACAATATGTCCATGGCATCACTAGTAAAGAATAGGACTCCCACTTTTTTCTGTGTCTCTGTCCTTTTCTAGTGTCCTGTAAAAGGCAGGTGTTCGCAAAACCTCACGTATAAGACAATAATATCCAAAATTCAGATAATTAATTAATGTACGATGATGATTTTCAATTTCGAGCTATGCCAGTTACTACAATATACCTATTTTAATAAATATGCAAATTTGATAATGTCCATTTAAATTGAATATTCATTCAACTTACGACTAGTTGACATGTTGTACATTGTGAATACAAGCTATAAATTAATAATACCTACAATGGCGTTGCTAATTTATTTATTATCTACTATTTATTAATTGTATAATAATGTTATTTCGAATTGCATTTATTTATGATATAATAATTATGCAGCCCAAAATGGTTTCATAATATCAAAAAGGACTATTTTTATCATGAAATTAATATGTCAATTGACATGTCCATGATAGACGTCAATATCTACCTATACCATCACGGCATATCTCATGGGGTAGCCAGATAACCAGCTGTATGCTATAAACATTCAAGCTGTCCTCCCTGTGCCAACAAAAAAAATCAAGACATTCAGGTGACAAACCTCAACGCTGAATTTAAGATGTAAAATATAATTCTTTTTTCTTAAATGTGATGTTTCATATTTTTTTGTCTTTAACAGGACACTTAAGAACTAACGCTCTCTAAATAAAAATAATCTATTAGAAAAAACATTTGTTATTAATTTAATTATAGAATTCAACTAACTAAATACAGACATACTCGTAATGAATACTGTTTTTATTATAATCAACGTTTTCCGTTGTCAACGTAGTGGTAATATAAATTTTTTGACCAGTCCGGGAAGATAAAAAGGTTAAGACCATTGTGACCCAGAGAAGCTTGTTCTGACCGAAGCTATAGAAGGCAACAAAACTAGTGGACTTGCATTGACGAGATGGAGTGCGTACAGTATCTTCTATTAATATTCTCATAAGACATAACTAATACCTGTAACATAATATTTTTTAATTAATTATTTTTATACTCACACCTAATCTGCTAATCCATACAATATATATTATTAAATAGGTAGGTTTGGAAGATTTCTTGGTTGTGTTGAAATATAAGCTGTTACCAATATGTTACAAAACCAGTATTAAATTTTAAAATTCACGTAAAGGGCCATTAAACTTTTGTAAAAACAGGATTAAAGTTAACATTTTACAGAATATTCTAATCTGCCTAATGGGATTTTTTTCCAACGGGTGGCCAGTAAATTTATCATAGAGGAGAGTTGGGTAACCCCGAACATCGTAATATCTCAGAAATTTAAGACTTGCTACAAGTAGGTACAGTGCATTAAAGCAAAGCTCGTTATGGTCTCAACAAGATATTAATAAATTACTGGAATGTGCCAGTCATTTCAAATTGAATAATCAAGTACGATTGACATTACATAACATTGAATTGAATAACTGATATTTTTATTTTTTTATTTTATTTATTTATTCTTAACTGTACATTGATAACAAGCAAATTCACACAAAAATACATTTCAAACAAAGACAATCATACAATCAATATACAGAGGGCGAGTTTATCGCAGAGGCGCGATTTCTTCCAACTAACCCAATTTCATAAAACTTTCACATAAAGAAAATTTTAAAGAAAGGAAAGAGGGGTAAAAAAGGAGAAGAATATGTAGGAAAAGGGACTAGGATACAGAAGCCATATTTTGTGTGATAAAATGGTCCTTGACCGCCCGCTTGAAAGCTTGAAGAGTGGGGAGCAACCTTATCCTGGAAGGCAAACTATTCCAACAGCGAGCACCATGAACAGAAAAAGAGTTTGTAAAAAAGTTTGAGCTATGAGCTGGTATCGCCAGAAGACGCTCGCTATTGGATCGTAAGGGCAAGCCATGGCTCGAAAGATACTCAAACATTTCCTTAAGATAGTATGGTGAAGACGTAGAGTATAAACAATTATAAACCAGTGATAAGACACGGAGATCTCGTCTTTGGCGCACGGTAAGCCATTTCAATTTATTCCTAAATCTTGTTATGCGGTCAGATCTTTTCAGATCAAAGATGAAACGAATGCCAGTATTTTGTAACCTTTCCAGTTTAGTGAGTAATTCCAAGTTACAACCAACGTAGGCACAATCGGCATAATCAAGGATTGGAATTTTATGATATTGTTTTATTTTGTAATATTGTAACCAATGAACAGTGAGGAATAAAATAAATAAATAAAATATTTATGTCTTGTTAACAAAATGATTAGTTAATTTTGTTGATATTTTATTATATTATTTTTCTTTAATCCCTCGCATATTTTTCACAACTATTTTGAGGTGAATATTTGATATATGTAATCAATTAATGACAATTGGGTACCTCCGGAGTTCAGACACATTGATAGCCAGGTACCTCTGAATATTGAAAATGTATGTTTTGTTTTTTAATTTTTTTACTTCTAAAATTCTCGCGAAATTAATTGATTTTAATTGATTATATCGTTTCATATGGCAATGAACCGGAATAACACAGATGAGAGAGTTGGTCCAAACAGCGCGGAACAGAAAAGCATTCAAGCACTGATAGAAGAAGAAGAATATCCTTTAGTGATGTAACGAATATACGTATTCGCATTCGCATTCGCCAATATTCGCATATTTCAAAGTATTCGCATTCGTATTCGCAAAAAATTATGCGAATGTTTTGCGAATATTATTTCTGTAATAAAGTATCGGATATTCGGTAAAAGTACCGGATACTTACCCGGTACATTGTAGAAAAAGGTACTGCAAGAAAATGTTCTTTAAGAAAACCGAGGAGTTTTGAAATATCTACTTTAAATTCCTACACCATTTTGAAAATTCGGCGACGGGGGGTAGAAATTTTAATGATTGAGCAATATTGTAAAAATCTAAGCAAGGCAATATTCGCTATTCGCATTCGCATTCGCGAATATCCAAAATCACACATTCGTTATATCACTAATATTCTTTTATAACTTAAGCATTGAAAATTCAAGTAAATATAATAAATTATAAATGAAAAAATTATATTGAAGACAATGTGATGAAAAAAAATATCAAATGTAGGTACTGTAGAGAAAATTTAAGACACAAAGTATTAAATTTAAAAATTGGGTACATAAAAATTTTCTACATATTTCAAATTTTGAAATGAACTATATTTGCAATATGCAGGATAAATATATATGTTTTAAAAACTGCCCCGCCAAATTTTTACATGACGATTTTGAAGACAATTTGAAATTTTGATCGCCTTATTGAATCTAACTGAAAATTTGTAGGTAATATAATATTTACAGTTTATTTATATACTTCTGTGCTTATATTTCATTAAAAGAATATTAATTTGATTTCAGAAACTTTATTAAAAATTGTATTTGAATTGTGTCCAAGATTACCCAGCCCTCCCCTATTTATGATGGTTATCCATATCAAAATACTAAGAAATTAATTAATATTTTTTCAGTTAGATACATGACTTGCTGTTTTATTCAACTCTTTAATTGGATAAATTTATAATAATATTCGTTAGTAATAAAATTTTCTATAAATATTTAAAAATCATTGTGTGAGATAAGACATTTTGACTTTCAACAACACTTTACCTACTAGTACTTTTATCCAGAAACGTTTTTACGTGGCTTGATCGAGTGGATCAAATTTTCAAGGACGGTCGCACGTTAAGTAAGAGAAATCGACATGCGAAAGAAGTATGTAAAGATAGATCTATATGGAGTTCCGTTCCCTCTGCCTACCGCACTAGGGACATAACAGATAGATTTTATGAGAATTTTCACGATAAGTTTTTTTAAAGGTATATACCTATCTGGGTTTCCTTATAAGTCCAAATACAACCTTATACACCTTTGACAGTAAGCTAAAAGCTTGTGTCGTGAAAGGGGAGTTTGCCGGCACCTGGGGTCGAACCGCGGACCCCCTGCTGACGAGGCCGAGACTCTACCTCAGTATTGTTTAATAAATCTTTAAGTGGTATACACTCACACAACGAACAAAGGTTTTGTATTATTATAAAAAATCGAATATTTTTGAAAATCGAATAAAAGTAATTGCACATTACAAGTAAATGAAAAATAGGTGCGCGGTGCGGCATCCCAAATGCCGGCAAACTCTTCTTTCACGACAAAAGCTTTTAGCTTAATGTGAAAAGTGTATTGTATTTAGGTTTATAACTGTGGTGGTTAGTTTTACTAGTTAGTTCCTAACATTGAATTAATTTTAATTTTTGAATAAAGAACATTTTTGATCTATAGCAACAAAAACAATGCACTTGAAAAATCTTCATTCAATTTCATTTTTCCATACACATCACTACCTACACATCACATCATCATTTACTTAGAAGTAGACAGGTGAAATATATCTAATATCAAAATATAAATTTAACATTTCACACAAATGCTTGAATCAGTGTTGTGTGTTAGGTATGTTAATTGTTAAATATTAGATATTTTTGGATATTTATCTAAAATTTAGAATACAAGATATTTAAATTTACCGCGTTTATCTATGACCTCCTGTGTGAAATAACCATAGACAACTCTAATCATATGGCTAATCATTCTTTCGAGTTATCAATGTTATCATTTTGACACGACGTATCATTGCAAGGAGAGTGACTAAGGTGTCTTTATCAAAACAATAATACTTGAACAGTGCTTATACGATATTTTAGTATTAAAATCTTTTCTTTATCTTCTACCAGTAATAATAATATTGAATCTTTATAGTCAAAACTTTATTCAGTTATGTGTTTGTGTTACCGAGGCGCGGTAGTCTTTCATTATTAACTAAATATTGGTGATTTTTTCCTTAATTAATTGTGTTAACATTGTGCAATATGATAAACTCGATTAGAGAAGCATATGGTAGTGTGGTTAGCAAAATAGGATCGCCTACAAGAAGTGACTACTTTTCATGCAAGAAAATTTTATGTGTTGGATTGTGTAATTTAGATATTGTACAAGTTGTCAATAATTTTCCAATTGAGGATTCAGATCAAAGGTCTGGTTATCAGTGATTAAGCAATTTGATCAATATTTATCATAATCTGCTACTATCTCTGTTTGAATTTATAATCATGAACCTTGAAAGTATTGGCTGTATTGAAAGTATGAGGAAATTTTCTTATCATTTTTCATTTATGTTATTTACAAGCGAAAGCATTGCCTTAAATGTAACCTTGTTAAAATATTCTTTGATTTTTTCATTTAAATAGGAGAGCTTAAGATACAATTAAAAGCAGTTGACACTTGTTTTAAGACTTCAAAGAAATATAAAATTATAATAAAAACAAACTGTTTCATTTATAAGTTAGACTTCTTTTCTTGTTAGTGTAATTTGGGACTAGCTCGATCTGTGTCTTTGCAGTTTATGTTGCCAATATAAGTCATTATGATGGGACATGATTCACAAATTTGATTACCAAGACTTTATGAGCACACTTGACCTAAATTGTTTTTGTTTTGTTCTAATTTGTATTGTTCCTGTAGGTTTGTATATTGGTCAATCATAAAATTATCATATTACAAGAACAATGGAAGTACCAAACATTATCATTAGCGTGTCTTATTTAAATTAACATATAAAATGATTTTCAACTATTTGCAGACATTTTCGATTAGTTTAAATTTTAATTTATACTATGTTTACATAAAGTCTTTAAACTGCGTTTTATGTCATTGAATGAATATAATTTGCAGATGTATAGAATCAAGATGGCAACGTGGAGGCAATGCCTCAAACAATTGCACAGTCCTGTCACAACTGGGAGCCAACTGCGAGTTCTTTGGGACACTTAGCAAAGAGAGTCATCTCAATTTCTTGCTAGAAGACTTCAATAAATACAACATTAGCATGGATCATTGTGTTTATTATAAGTGAGTAGAAAATATTATAATCTGTGTCCATATCAAAGAATATGTGGCCACTCTTTTTTGTAAGTTTTCAAGTATCAGATATTCTTTAAACATTGCTTAAATGAAATTTAAATCTCTAATTTAGAGACGAGGTAAGCCATCTTGAATGTCTTAAATCTCATTAATAAAAAGAGGATGATTTACGTTTCATTACATACAGTTAAACTGCAGGCCATCTCACTTGTAAAAAATGATGTGATGATATGAATGAATAAAAAGTATTATACTTGCAAAGTAAAAAGAAATATTAAATAAAAACTAAGTATTAATAAATAATAAAAAACCTGCAACTTGAACTTTTTTGCAAAGTTTCTTTTATTAAAATGAATATTAGTTATTTTTTTTAAGATGTATCTGGGTTTCTCTTATAAACCCAAATACAACCTTATACACCTTTCACCGAAGTTAATAGCTTGTGTCGTGAAAGTGGAGTTTGCCGATGCCTGGGATTGAACCGCGAACCTTATGTGTATGAGGCCGAGACTCTACCTCCAGGCTACCAATGTAAAATAGCGGGATTTCTACCCAGGATATCCAAATAAAAAAATCAAGAATTAGCCATCAAAAATGCAATGTCTCATTTTCTCTCAACCATTTGGGTCACTTGGAATATAATTATGAACTAATGGAGACAGGTTAATTCACTTTATAACTTCTCTGTGAGATTTATGTAAGACTTAGTGGAAGAATATTTAATTGAGAATATAAGGGTTAGTTGGAAGATATCGCGCTTCTGTGATAAAATTGCCCATTGCACAAAATTACTTATTCAGTAATAATTTTTTTTTGCCCTGTGCTCTCGAGAGGAGCATTGAGGGTGATGAATGAATGAATGAAATAATGTCGTCATGTTTTTCTTCTATTGTATCCTTTTTTGTGCAATAAAGGTTTTTATCATATTATTATTTGTTCATAAAATGGTTAATTATTTAACATTGTTTTGCAGTAAGCTTGCCCTCTGCACATTATTTTTTATGACCATATGACGCGATAACAAGTTTCATTATGTATTAATTATTGTTGATATCATTGTGTTTTTCGGTGAATCGCGTTGTATTCCTCTACTTATCTTTATAACACTATTTGCTTAATTTTTTATTATACAAACTGCTCCAATTCATAGTAAATTGTTCATTTCCTTATATGCATACTTCATTAAGTAAATGTTTGTTGAATATTATGTAAATACAATATTGTCTACACTACTGTGTGTTAAAACAAAAGAATTATTGATTAAAAACATGTATTACCTATATCTGTTTAATAATCTCTTTATAAAAAGGTATTAGACTACATTTGTATGTTTGTTTGTTTACAAATTCAGTTTAACTTATTGTGCTTGTCTAAGGATTACGAAAATCAATGCCTTCTATATGAATTACCATCCATTTTGAACATTTTTAGGGAATGCATGTATAGATACCCAAGTCACAGACAAATCATAGTATATCACTTATTTATTTAGTAAAAGTTTATTTAAAATGGGGAATCCTAATTCATTGTAAAAAAAAACTTATTTTTTCATCCCGTGATCTTGGGTTCAAATCGAACTATTCTAACTTTATGATACGTCATATTGTTTATTGTGAGGGAAAAAATGAATAAAATATCTGTTTCTATACCATCACAATATTTCCCACCAACAAACTGACTGTAATGAACAAACAATTCAATCTCTCTGTGCCATAAAATAAAATGCCATAAATAACTATTCTGAGTAAAATCAGGTTTTAAATATATGACAATTGGCATAGCACAGAAATAATAATATTATTTACGAGTCAAGAGATTCCAGGTTGTATTCCAAAATGGCTGCTTCCAGATAGTAGAATGCGAACTTCAATGACAATTCGGAACATTCTCCGAATAAATATTCAAATGAATGCCTACGTTTCCCGTCCTTATACGAGTTATGAAGGCATTTCTTTGGAGAATACTCCGAATTGTCACTGATTGATTGAAGATTGATGGACGTTCGCATTTTACTATCTGGACGCACCCATTGAAAAATAACCTTTTTCAAATTGTTCTGGGTCTGGGTGTTACATGTATATTATGTATTAATGGCCGGTTTCAATAATATATCTATCTGTGACTGTCAATTGAAATCTATGATTCAAAATATAGAACACAATAGATTTCAATCGACAGTAGCGGATAGATAGATTATTGAAACCGTGCATCATATATTTCTGTATTGTTGTGTTAGTACCCAAAATACAAGATTCATATCTTAGCTCGGGACTTGTACAAAATGTGTGAATTAATATGTGATAATATAAATAATGTTTTTTTTTTATCTATTTATTTCAGTGAATGTGAAGCCCCCTTATCAACTGTTATAATCGGACTAGAAAATTCCTCTAGAACAATACTTCATTCTAATCCTAATTTACCTGAATTAAAGTATGAGGAATTTAAAAGAATATCATTGAAAAATTATAGTTGGATTCATTTTGAGGTGAGCATCACATTTTATCTATGGAATATCCACTCTCCCTAATCACTTGTAAACTAGTGAACGACCTTTGAACATAGAATAGAATTTCCAATCCTTTATGCAATAAAAATATAACAACTTGAAATAGACAATAATTTGTAAAATTTAGAGATGAATTGGACATCTCAATGTTTTAGAATTCATAAAATTTATTATCATTTGTACCAAAAATTACCAATATTAATTGATCTCTTATGACAGACAATATGACGATATAAATGAGATATACGACAACTATTCAGTATCTGGCATAACTGGATAAGTTTTACTATCAGGACAGTACCAAATGATAGCTCAGTGTTCAGCTGAATACCAGATGATTCTTGATTCTAACAATTTCATGAAGTCAACATTCTATGAAATGATTTAGGAATATACATATTTTTTAAATTAAAATATATGGAAAAAATTGGTATTGATATTAGCGCCACTGCGTGTCATCACAATCTTTTGTTTGTTTCTGCGCATATGATACTTTTTTTTTAAAGATATACCTATCTGGGTTTTGTTTGTTATAAGTAAACCCATTTTTAAAAAAAAAAAAAGATATATCTGGGTTTTATTATAAACCCAAATACAACCTTATACACCTTTCACACTAAGCTAAAAGCTTGTGCCGTGAAAGGGGAGTTTGCCGGCACTTGGGATCGAACCACAGACCTCAATTACCTCATACACCTTTCACAGAAAGCTTGTGTCATGAAAGGAGAGTTTGCTGGCACCTGGTATCGAAACACGGACCCCTTGTTCAGGAGGCCGAGATTCTACCTCCAGGTTACCGACGAATGTAAAAAGAGATACAACTACTTTAAGACATTGCTCTCTTGCAATGTCCACCATTTAACAGAATATTGATGTTGATTTTATTGTTTTGTTATTTGTTTTGTCTGCTCTGTTTGTAAAGTTTTATTATCATAATTACATTTCTAGTTGTTTTTATAGGTGTGTGGGTTTTTTATTTTTGTAGGGAAGAAATGTGACAGAAGTTTGTTTAATGATGGAATACATAGAACATTGGAATTCAATGTACACTAAAGACGAGACATTCATTCCTGTAAAGATATCTCTGGACTTAGAGAAGCCTAAGATGGGTCTCCTGGATCTTTTGCCTTATGTAGATGTGGTCTTTGTAGGGAAAGACTTTGCCTTATCTAGAAATTGCAGTAACATGAGTGAGACTTTGAAGAGTATCGGGAAAGATACGAAACCTGGGTAAGTTTGTATTAAAAGTTGGTCATGCACAAGTATATAGCTTACTGTAAGGGAGTTTGGGTTGTATTTGAATCTTTTGAAGGTTCATTATAAAAAGTTATAAAATTTATGCAGTCAAGTATATTATGACTGTGCATCAAAATAGGGCCTTTAATCTCTGAAAATTGAAAGAACGATTTTCATCTCTGAGACTATCATTTAAAATCTATTGTATAATAATACTTTATAAAATAGATTTTAACTGATTATTTTTTATGTATTTATTTATTTATTTAATTATTTCCAAAATATTACATACTTAAATAACATGAAAACATCATAATGGAATTTATTGTCCCAGTTGACCGAAATCTGTTCTGGGAAAATACTAAAAAATTAATACAATGAAACAACACAATTAAATAACAAGAAAATTTAATCGTTTATTTTATTTATTTCAACTCGTGTATTGTTTCAGAGCAACAATCATCTGTGCTTGGGGAGACAGGGGCGCAATGGCTCGAGATAGTAATGGAGAATTAGTGCAAAGTCCCGCATTTCCACCTAGAAAAGTTGTAGACACCTTGGGTGCAGGCGATACTTTCTGCGCAACCGTAATCTTTGCACTTTCTACTGGAAAATCTCTACAGCAAAGCATATCTCTCGGTTGTCAGATAGCCGGTGCTAAAGTTGGTATAACAGGTTTTAGTGGATTAAATGAAGTATATGAAAGCATTTGTTCAACACCTTCATAACATTTTTTAATTGTAGTAAATTATTATGTATTGTGTAGTGAATAGAATGCAAGTATCCAAATTGCGTTGGTTTGGACGTGTGGAGCGAATGTATGATGAAAGAACAACAAAGATAGTTAAGCTGTCTGAAAGAGGGACAGCCGTAGATGACCAAAAATACCATGTGGATAAAATTCGCAATGATGTCAAATTGAGTAAAAGTAAAATCAACGTGTATGTATGAAGAATCGCATAAATGTGGAGAAAGTGAAATACAAGGAAAATTGTGGCGTTCTGATCTCTATTCCTAACCCCACAAGAAATGCGGTATGATGTAATGAATAGACAAAGGGAATAAATCTTTCATATTTATTATTATCTGTATTTGGTTTTAGTCGATAATATAAACAAGAGCTTATGTAGAAATGATTTTTTTTTATTAGTCGATAATTTTAAGTTGTCTCTATGATGCGAAAATCATAATGATAGTAAAAATCAGAGCATGTCTTGAAAATTTTGAATGATAATTGAATATATAAATGCATTTTTTTACTGCTAATTTGTAACATCTAAAAAACTCATCTCCTTGTACTATGAAAGTCATTCTGGGGAATTAAAAACTTTAATTCATCTGTATACAAAAGTAGACAATATAATATTAAAATTGAAAGACTTACTTGTGATCATAAAAGATTATAATATTTATTATGAAATTATGCACAAAAATCGTTGTGCAACTTATATTTTTAAAGGAGCTGAATATATTAAATTTGTTAATATAAGAAAAATATAGAAATATATTACTTTAAGTTGAATGAAAAATTGTTGAGTAAATATCTAATTAGCGTTTTATTTAACTGATCTTTTGTTTCGTTTTATATTTTTGAGTTTTATGTTGGAAATTTTGATTATTAGTAAAATTAAAAGTTCACAATTAAAATTACTTACATCCCGCTCACAAACCTCAAAATCTTTGTTCATTCAACTGTCAAATAAATTTATCAGAAAATAGCATTTATACATTGTGCCATGTGTAATAAAATTGATTAAATGGTTGTAAATAAAGGAGCTTCAGAATCGAGCAATAAATCCAGTCTTTTAATTTGAATTATATTTCAATATAATAACTACACACCAATAGATTATTACAGTTTCTCTCAATATGAGATAATTAAAATCACTCTGGATAGATTTTATCATGAAGATGTTTGAAGAGATGCTTGGTAACCTGATAGTAGTGTTTTAAACATTCTGTTAGAAATTCCACTGGGTAAATCTAATTGCTGACCTATTTCAAATTCACAATGTAGGCAAATTGGTTACTGTGACAGTTATAGGCTTAATATAAACCCAAATACATCTTTGGAAAAATCTATCAAAAATGTATTTCCAAAGTAAAGGAAAGGTTGTTTTTTTCTATAAATAAAATTAAAAAGAACTTAAAACATTTAGTGCTATTTGGAGGATTTCATTTGTCGCAGAAGTGTTCTTGTATAAAGCGTTTTGTAGCCTAAATCGGTAAGATCTCAGATTTCTGAACAGGAAATCTGTGATTCGATTCCTGCTTTCAATTTATTCTATCTTCTCGATACAAGCAAGACCATACTTACCAGATCCTGTTGGACGAACATGTGCTGAAGTTGAGTACATTGAATAGAAGAGCACACATGAGGAATTGTAGGATAACAGTGACGGAAGCAAACAGTGTATGCAAGGATAGGAGTAAGTGGTGCTGGATTTTTCTGCCTGCCCCGAAAGGAAAGTGGCATGATGGTGATGATGACCATGATCAAAGACAATTAATTGTAAGTCTTCCAATAAAAGAAATATAAGGAGAACAAAAGGAAACTTCACAAAGTGAAAAGTATGGACATTTATATAAATAATATCATCGAAAATGTGTAAAACTTAAATATACTTTATAAAATACATCTTAAAATAAGGCACCAACAGTTGATATACAGTACTAAGATATACAATAAACAAATATATATTTATTGTCATCGGTATATAAGTCTAGAGCATTTCACTAATCCTTTTGATATCATATTAATTGATAATAAACAACAAACATCAATGATTATTCAATTAAAATATTGTTCATAGATCACAGAAAATACTGCATTACTGATTATATTAATCTCGTAGATTAATTAAAGGTTAAAGTCTTGTGAAATGGATACGTAAATAATTGTGATATAAATGATGATATAATGTGTTGATAAAATATATCTGTACGCGAAAGGAAAAAGGGGATGAGTCGAAAAATAAAATTCACCTGGCGGTTTAATACGGTACAATATGAGCATTGTTTTAATATGACCAATATTTAATGATTTATGCATTAAACTCGATTTGGGAATGAGTTGACTCATCCCCTTTTTCTTTTTGCACACAAATATTTCCTGCTTTAATATTATTTGCTTAATTAATTAAAAATGCATTGTTTCGTGAGTTAAAAATTGAAATGAATTAAGAGTTAAAACTATTAATTAAATTAAATATTGCACAAGTGGGGTAGCCAGGTGGACTCACTGCATGCAATAATACATGAAGATTGTCCTCTCTGTGAATATAAAAAATTAAGATATTCAGAATGGGTGGGATGTTTCATATTGACAGATCGGCAGACAGTTTACTACAAGTTTCAGGACATACAACGCCGACACCCCTGTCATGAATTTTTTTCATGTAATAAAATTATAATTTTATTTAATGCGGTATGTGAAATTTAGATCTTAATTACCTAATTATTCAGGAATGGATATCACACACAACTTCTAAAACAACACCATCCTCAAAAACCATATGTTTAAATCAGATAAATGCAATGGCATGAGGACATCAATTTCCGACATTCGCCTCAATATACAAACTTTTCGTATACCACAATAACACAAATATAATATTAAATTACAATCTAACAATTGCAAATAAATTGTGAAAAAGTGGTATAAACATTTGACTAGCATCAACGTGGTCTTTGACTCCATTCCCAATATAAATATTGAAATTATGATCACGAAAGAAAGTATGGTATACCTGAAACACTGAAATATGTTTTCTTTAAAATTACAAATGCTATAATTTTTAATTTTGCTGTTGAAGACGCAGGAGAGAATGAGCATCTTTTATTCAATATGATAAGCATGTGGCTATTCTAAATACGAGATATGCTGTTATAGAAAAAACAAAATTAATATACCGACTGTCCGGTTCCGTAATTCAACAAGTCGAAATTTTTGATTCAATTGATGATACACACAATCAATCAACGCTGTTCTTCTAATTCCACACACAAATAACTAGAATAAATACAAGGTTCCTTTCATATAATAAGTATTTAGTTATGGAAAAAATTATTGTACTTACCTATTTTGAATTCCACAAATAAATATTTCAAATTGTATAAATGTTGAAAGGAACAAAGACAATGTATATCTTTAACAGCGCGATTGTTATGTAGTATATTTCAATTTCTGTTGTGTTTTTAAAGCATAATATAAATAAAGGAAAATAACAATATTGATTTCTATTTGTTGAGTTATAAACATTTTTACTTGTTGAGTTGTGGAACTGAACTGAATTTTGATATTGTATATATAACAATATCAAAATATTTGCACATTAGAATTTAAAAATATGTTCTTGATACTCAATCATTTATGAGATATATGAGATATGCTGTGATAGAAAAGACAAAACAAATATATGTTAATGAATAAGAATTATATAGCAACATTAAAATATTTTTAATTCAAAATCCACTCAATAAAACACAAGATTCGATTTTTAAAAATGCATACATACATTCTGTTACATCATTTCCCTTGCAGAATAGGCAGAAAGTATTGAGCACCACATATTCCAAACCTAGCACACTTTTCTTAATTCCATAGAATTCAAACAGTCCCTCAAGAATACTCTCATGCTCATTATTGTATCTATTTTATTATTGAATCTTGTTTACAAGATCTAGTAATCATTAGATTTTCGGGTGGCTGCGACATTGAGCACTCTTTTTCTCAGCTATATATACCTATCTTATTAATCACTCAGTCGTCTTTCATACCCAAACTGTCGTATTTAATTGACATTCACTTTGGTTACATACACTAGCTTGTCCTACTTAAAATAAAACACGTTTAACAAGATGATGACAATCTTATAACTAGAATATTATAAAAAAATAAATATTCTTAATTAAATTAATGTCTTTTCACGCAAAATCTATTCCTGTATCTAGCAGTTCTCTGATCATTGTAATAGATTTCCTAGGAAGCATTCTTAGTAGGTTTCCAATAAACAACAAAGGTTTTGGTATGGACACTTCCACATAGTTTTTCCTGACCGCGTCGATTATTCTAGCTGCGGCATCTTTGGAGTTGATTGTACCAAAGTAACTTGGAATTCTGGAAAAATAAAACAATTTTTAAAGTCTAGTTTATCCATCGACAGTTCTTGGTGGAAATTCATTATAATAAGGAATTAAAATGAAACAAAATATTTAGTAATTCAACTGGTGACTTATTTAATTTGTGAGCCAGCTTTCGAAGGAGAAAATGGTTGATCATCGTCTCAGTTTTGAGAATTTCACATAGGTACACTCAAAATTTCTACCCTCTGTTGCCAGATTTAAATTTGGTTCAGGAATTTAAAATATTTCACAATCTTTAAGTTTGCCAGAGGATGATTAACACGCACACACGCATAGACAATTCACAAAGACCGAGCTAGTCCCAAACTAAGATATGAATCTTGTATTTTGGGTACTAACACGACGATACACATGTAACACCCAGACCCAGGACAATTTGAAAAAGTTCATTCTTCATTTTGCCCTGGCCGGGAATCGAACCCGGGATCCCGTGACTCAAAGGCAAGTGCGTTAGCCTCCGCGCCACACCGGTCGTCAATTGGATTGGCCTCATTACATAGGTTTTCTAAAATTCTGCACTGCCTGAAATTTAGTGCCCTGGGCAAATGCCAAGTCTGCCCGTTTATAGCCCGGGACCTTAAGACTCACAGGCAGGCAAGAGCAGTATCTCTGCACCAGAGTGGTCATCATATATAATTTTCATATCTTTTACTTTATCTACCCATGATATAACGGTATTTTCTACAAATGAAGAAACTGCTTGAAATAAGCATGCATATCAATCTCTTTGTGCCATAAATTTTTTTTGACATGCAGGATTGGTGGACATTTGTTTTAAATGTTTTATGAATATTTGTTTTATACAGGACATTTGGAAACTCACAAAAAAGAATTAGAAACCTATTTTATTCCGGAACTTTGTAATGTACAAAGTTAATATTACGATGACCAATGAAACAAAATTCATTTACCTTAATCTTATATTGCTCTCAAGATCGGAGCTCACGATGAACGGATACATATGAACAAGTGTGACTTTAACATCATAATTTTTCCCGATTCTCAGTTCTTCCATGACAGCTTCAGCCAGACCTTGAACCGCAAACTGTGCCACACTAAGAGGCAGCTGTCCTTTCTGACCACTAAGACCAGCTACAGATGATAGTGCTACAATGTGGCCGTGGTTTTTCCTCTTCATTCCAGGCAAGAACGATTCAAGGAGCTGGAAAATATAATTTTGTTATGAAATAAGTTATGACAAAGAAATTATGTTTAGTATCTAGTTGCAAAATGCAACTTTTCATAGAGAATATACACAAATGACAAACTTTAATGTCTGCTTGACATCTCCCACAATGAAGTAGCCAGATTCCACAGAAAAATATAACTGTTCGAAAATGTAAACTCACCCAGAAATGTGAAGTAAGTGTGAGTTCAATAGTTAGATGTACATCTGTGGGTGGTTCAGAAAGCAAAGAACGAGGACTCGGTATACCACAGCAATGGAAGAGCATTGAGACATCTCCAACTTCCTTCTTCACAATATCAGCCATCTTCATCACTTCGTCTTTCTTCGTCACATCACATTTGTACACCCACACTTTCCCGTTTGGATTGGGCGTAAGTTTCTGTGCTTCTTTGGCAGTTTCTTCATTGGTCTCGGCGTTAATGTCGATACAGACTACCCTCGCTCCTAAAGATGCCATATTTTTTGCAATTTCTTTGCCCACCCCGCGACCAGCACCTACAACCTTAAATAAAAACATAACAAGTATATTATCAAAGTGTTATCTGTGATTAAACAAATAAAGTTGACTTATTTAGAGCATAACTCTATGTTACAGTAAATTTAATAATAATAATAATAATAAACTTTATTGTACAAAATATATGGATACAAATGATGAAGATACATGGTATAAACGAATAATTTTGCACAATGGGCGAGTTTATCGCAGGGACGCGATATCTTCCAACTAACCCAATATCTTCCAACTAACCCAATTTAATAAATATTAAAGATAAATATGGTAAGGGAAGATTAATATAAGAGAAATATTAGAGATCGAGAATAAATCCAGAGGGCGAGAGAACTGATTCAAGTAGAACAGGACAAAGATGTCTACTCTAGAGTGATAGCCGAGATTGGAGTACGCGCAATGTTATTGTATTGTGTGGTGAAAAAATGAGTTTTAGTTCGTAAGTATCAACATGCATGCAATGTATCCAAATACACTAAATAAAATAAATAAACACACAAAAATAAGCAATAAAATAATTATAAGTATGTCAGTGGGTAAAATATTATAAATATTATGTTGCAATATCAAAAAATTACATATAAAATCAATATGTTCAAACCGACAATAAGGGATAAAAATTTATAATATACGATTAAAAAATATATAGTAGGATAATATTTAACACAAACATATTGTGAATACATACCAAAGCAATTTCTCCTTTAACCGACTTCAAAGCTGGAGGTTTGAACACATGAAATACTGACTCCAAGATACAAAATTGAGAGTAAAAAATAAGACAAAAGAAATCCCAAAACATGATGGCTGTTGTGTAGATCCTGAGCATGATACGGAATGGCAGGAAGCCTCTGAGAGACTCAGGGAATGAGCTCTGGGGACGCTCGTAAATTCCATTGTAGTATTGCTGAAAGAAAAAGATAAAAAATCAATCTCAATATTCATCGTAAGTCTTTGGAGCACTTGGTCACGCAAGTTGGTACAATTTATAATTTAGCAAATCTTATATAGACATAGTCACAAATCACTCGAGTCGGGTGGATTGGAGTAACCGATTGATAATAATATATCTATATTTTGCGGATAATTTGAAGTTGTGAAAAAAATACTGCTAAATTTTCATTATATGTTTTGTGAGATACAAACGTTTTCCTCCCTCCTCCCCTTTATTATTATACCCCATTAATGTCAAAAACCTACAACCACTCCAACTTCTGTCTGCTGCCCCTTACTATAAACTCAATCTATAGCACTTTGTAACTTTTACTACAAGTTCAATACTTTTGAAAATGTTCATTAGTGTGGACATTGAAAAATTAGTACAGAGATCATCATCATCGCCCTCAACGCTCCTCTCGGGAGCACAGGGCAGAAACCAGCCTCCTTCATTCAGAGCGTCTCTGTGCCAATTGCATCACCTCTTCCCACGACATTCCTTGCGCTCTGATATCGTTGTCATTACAGAGAACCATGAGAATCATGTTAGTATAGAGAACTTGATACATATTTTCTTATTTATTCTATTGATTAATAATTTTGTATTATAATTGAGAGGTTTACATGCAAAGGCACATCAGTCTGTTTTTCACAAATATGTAACCATGAATTCAAAAATGTTCGTATTTTCACTGTAGTTTAATTGATACAATGAAACAATTTTGAGAAAATTTCGTATCAAAAATACTTCAAATAGAAAATTTATTTATTTATCGTGTTGAAGCTGAAAAAAACCCCAATCAAACTGATCTCCAGTATTTGCAAGATGCACAGCACGTGGAGATGCTTCATAAATATCCTCCACAATGCATGTGACAGGGTACAATGGACAATCCAACAAGTGTGGCATGGTCTGTGCTGCACCACAGTCACATGCTCCAGATTCGTCTTGTAGGAAGTCCCTTCAGAAAATAAAAGAAATGTGCTGTTTTCTCCGATTCAATATTCTAGGATTGATGTGCCTTTGAATGTGAACCCCTCAACAACTGTTTGTTATACATACAAGGTATTCCATTGATGATAATTTCCCAGACGTTTGTTTATCAAATAAAAACAAGCATTTAAAAAATGTATCTTTAACACAAAGCTCAAGAAACTGATAAAACACAATATGAATATTATTCATGTAGTCTTAAAAATTTTATGTATAATTCAATGATAAAAACACTCAATTCCCAGACATCAATGCACCAATTTTTGTTAAATTGAATTGATTTCAAGTGAATTAAAATCGAAATATCACTTAACCGTAAATATGATGAAAAATATACAAAAAAATTTGACAAATAATATCAATGTAACAATAAAATTTTATTTTACTTGAAATAAAAATAGACATAATACCTTCTATGGCGTAGAAATAATTCGAATATTTTTGCTACAATAACTATGTACATACTACACTACTTGAATATTTTTTATAATGAATATAACATCCTCCTGTGGCATAAAAAAATAAAAATATAGGATGCAAGGCAAGTCGCATCGTTGAATTGACAATATTAAATATTATCCTATGCCTAAATATAAGTTCTAAATTATTAAAATTTTGATAATATTGGTGCGTTCTTAACTGAACTGTGTCAGCAGCAGGATTCTAACATAAATCTCTCAACCAACAATATTACACGTAACAAAACTGTGCACTTCCTTGAAAAAACATGCCACCTGAGATAGTTAATGTTACAGGTCTATCCCTTTTTAACTATATACATATTTAAACTGTACTATATATTTTTTTCTAAGAGTGTTATATTTTTTCGACATTGGCTATCACCATGGAGAAGATCTCTCTGCCTTGCAAAACCTGAAACAACTCCACCACGTATCATATTCCGGTCCAATCGAGAATGTTGCGCAACCACGCCAACTGCCTTCTATCCACTCCTCGTTGACCCTCAATAGTGTCTAGTTTTATCAATTGGAGTAACTGATATTTCTTTCCCCAAAAAATGTGACACAGACACGAAGCCTTTTGGCATTGGACACACTTAGTATAATTATATATTGTGTCCAAGCAATATGTTGGAAACCACTCTAACAGTTACAATCTCACAAAGTTGGTACGTTTATTTTTTCACAGGAATATAGACCATATTGCGATGGAAGAAAGCATAGTTTTGCTTGAATTTGGTCAAAAAGTGCACAGTCTTGTCATTACTCTGTAGGTACTGAGAATCCATAATATTACCGGTATTATTTTTCATTTAATATTTTCATATACCAAACATTTTAAAGAAGTCTGTATATAATAATTTGATTGCAAAAAATAATCAAATAAAATAAAAATATCAGATGAATTGAAATTCATGTATGTTGAATCAATATATGACAAAGAAAGTTTTAAGAACGATCTAATCCATCTTTTAATTTTTTTAAATAACCACTTGTTAGATACACAAATAGTTATCATTAAATACCCAAATAGTTAAGTACACATTATTGTTTCATCTCTTGCTGAAACATTGTCAATACTGTAATGAAGTAAGAGATGAAACAATATTGTCTACTTAATTAAAGATAAAAGTTTGTATTTAAAAATGTTCATCCAACATTGAAATACACAAAATGTAACGGAATACATCAAAAATAATATCAAAATAAACATACCATTTTGTATGAGATTTGCAATATCCAACACCAAAAATTTAAAATATTTCAAGCACCAATACACCGCGTACGGCACGTAATGAGTGAGTGATATAAACACAGCCAGACTACCGGCTTTTGATATCAGCAAAAGTGTTATTTGTCAGAGATCAACGTTCACGACTATAATATATCGTAATATATACCTTATAAAGTATCACACTTGTGAACCATTCAATAATATCAATCTATTAGTAGGTAATAATGATAACATGTTGTACCTAATGAAAGATGTTATCATGCTATACTTCAACATAAAGATATTGATATAAAAAATTTAATGATTTAACTTTTCCACACAATCAAGTGCCAGAAACTAGATTTCACCTGCTCACAAGTGTGGATGTTAATCATTATTTGGATTCAAACCATTCTAGATGAATTATTCATTAAAAAGGAGCAGGATCATTCTGTTCACTCGGGGAATTGAACCCACGACAACTTGTGAACAATGCGAGTGTGTGATAACTTTCAAAATTCCTAAGATATGTGATAAGCAAGATACAGAGGAATTGTCAATGTTGTCCTGAACTTAAAGAGTACTCCTAACAAAGAATCATATTGATTCATAAGTGTTGAAGCTCTGTATTACGCATTCTTAAAGGATGTTTACATATCTATATGTAAAGTGTACACATCCCTACCTAGTAAACACCTATTTCTAATAAGGTGTACTAACAGACCCGCCTTGTAAGCAAGGGGTCATGGGTTTGATTCCAAGAGTGAACACAATTTTTCTACTCCATTTTCAGAATCAAATAAATGTGAATATTTCATCTAGAATAGTTAAAATCCAAAATATGATAATATATTTATACTATGAGGATATTAGAAGAATGAGCGGATGCAAGAGAAGTGTTGTAGATAGAATGCGTGTAAATAAGTTACGATAGTTTGGACATATGGAACGAATGTATGAGGAAAGGATGACAAAGATGTTAAAGCTATCTGAAAGGAGGGGTGTGAGGAAGCGTGGGCGTCCAAGAAACACATGGTTTGATCATGTGGATCCTCCAGGACGGCATATGCTAAGTACGACAAAATCACATGCGTGTTTGAGAAATTGTATGAGTGTTGAAGAAGCGAAAGAAGTATGAAAAGATAGATCTATAGTGTTCCGTTTTCTCCGCCTATCCCGCTAGAGACACAGCATGAGGGGATAGATAGATATTTATTCTTTTTTTTGTTCATATTTCTCTATGCCTCCATGACCCCCAGAATAGAATGAGTCTCTTAATTTTTATATAAGTTTTTAAGTTGAATATAAAAGGTCGTTTTTCATAAAACTTTCTAAAAGATATTCTTAACTTATTATTTAAAAAAAATAGGAGCTGTTCTTTGAACTGAAACGAAAAATACTTACATTATTTTTTGTGGTCAAGCCCTTCTTCATATTGAAATAGCCTTGTAAGAAACTGTCAATATTATTAAATCCTTTGATGAATGCTAAACTATACAAACAAAAAAATACACACTGTGTCGTAAAGTTTACCAATTGATTTCGTCAATAATTTTATTGAGATAAGAATTGCGCTTTAGGCGATAACGCTATCTTGATAAACTGGGGCCAAAGTATCTACCAAAATAATGATCTCCTTAATCCAGTTTTGTCACAAACCAAAACTCAAAATCTAACAAAAACAATACATTTATTATTTTTAAATTTATTTATTTATTTTTGTTCGTCTATTTATTCATCTGTCAGTTGTCAAAATATTTTTACTATGGTCGTCGATTTATTATTCGTCCATAAAAAAATGTTATGGATGAAAAGTGTCTGGATGAAGTATCAAAATATATTTTTATACTCATTACGTCTGATTAAGAAATAAAAAACTTAAGGCGCATTAAAAGATAATAATGTCAAATTATTAAAGACAAAATTCACTTTAAAGGGTATTCTCATTTGTATACCCAGGATGATCCTCCAAAATGAAAAGGCGTGAAAAGACGATCACTAGCGATGACGAAAAAGTGATTATCACCCAAAGATGTATTAAAGCGGTAATTCGAAGAAAATAATATTATTCATGCGGCCGATTGATTTTTGCATCCAGTTTTAAACTAACGTTGATTGTAAGACAATACATTGCTAATGCTTAAAGGACATCGATGTTGAAACACAAAAATTCTGTAAAATTTACCGCGCTGCAAGTTTAGTAAGTCTATGACACGATATAATTTTGATAAAAGGTCTTTTCACTTAAACGCCCATACACAAGTCTAATCCTTTTATTTGTCTTATTCCTATAAAAAATATAAATACATAATTATAATAATAATAATAATAATAATAAACTTTATTGTACAAAATATATGGATACAAATGATAAAGTTACATGGTATAAATGAATAATTTTGCACAATGGGCGAGTTTATCGCAGTTTACCCCTTTAAAGGATCTATCAACGCGCGTAGAAAAACTTCATGGTAAATGGTGTCGCATAAATTGTTTTTTTTTTTGTGTTTAAAAATTATTGTATCTATCTAAAATTACGTGAACCATCACAAAAACGTGAAATATTTTTCCCATCCCTCGTTATCTATGATAAGTTGAGAAACCTCGAAATGTCAGAATTTGTTGATTGTTTTCATTGATTTTGTGATCGAGTTTGATAATAATATATTTTATTGTCTGAACAATAAAATTTAAGATTCAACAAAAGTATTTGTCAGGAATAAAATAAAACTAAAAATGTCTGTTGTATACACAGGAGACCCAGATTTAGAACTCAAATCAAAGAAAGGTAAGTAAGATAAAATTTCATTTTTCAGTAGCTAATGGAACACATTAAGGGTTGCACCCTCCCTCACCCATAAATGTTACAGTAGGAATGTCAGTTCCTATGTCGTCCTAATGGAACAGTGTACCATGCTTTTGTCTATAGGTATATTCAATAATTTTGTTTCAGCTACTGAAAGGATATCAGAGAACATGCACATAGTTGCAAATGAGCCTTCCTTAGCCCTGTATCGGCTACAAGAACATGTGAGAAAGGCGCTGCCCCCAATGGTGGAGAGAAGAATAGAAGTTACCAAGTTGCATCATGAACTACAGGGAAGATGTTATGATGTGGAGTATGCAGTAAGGTTAGAATTTATGGTTTACATGCACTTTTAATACCTGCATAAATACTCAACAGATATTGAATTAATGGTTTGACGCAGAAATTGGTGGGAATAGTAACTAATGTACCATAAGTGCATTTAAACCATTCTAAGCCATTTCATAAGCATCACAACACTTTTCCTGTTTACTACAATGTTTGTACACTTTGCACAAGCTGTAAATTTAAAAACCTCTATACTTTTAAGTTTTTTTTTTTAAAAAGATATATCTGGGTTTTGTTATAAACCCAAATACAACCTTATACACCTTTCACACAAAGCTAAAAGCTTGTGCCGTGAAAGGGGAGTTTGCCGGCACCTGGGATCGAACCACGGACCCCTTGTTCTGGAGGCCGAGACTCTACCCCCAGGCTACCGACGAACTCAAGATATGTATTATGCATCTAAAACATTTTCTACTGTTTTGTAAGAAAATTAACACTAGGTTCTCTTAGTAAAAATATTAATTAAACACTTTTTATTTTTCAGTGCCGTGAAATCAATGGACGGTGCTGCAAAAAGCTTCGCTAATATTCAGGAAATGTTAAAAAATGCAATATTTCTAAAACAGCAATTGAAATATGAAGAAGCTAGGAAGAATAAAAAAGATACAAGTTCTGTTTATAAAAGACTCTCAGCTCACATCACATTAGATTTACCAGATCTGTCGGATATTTCCGGAGTAGTTAGAGAGACAACTACTAGAGTAGAAAATATGATGGCTCATGCAAGAAGCGGCTCATCTTCTTCAGGGAATGCAACAGAATTGCAAAGATCACACACTACATTGCATTGAAATAATAAATTAACAACTTCCGTCATATTGATAAACGAGAATCTAATAAGGCAAGATATCAACTAAGTTTTTTTGTCTTCTCAGTGAAAGATCACTTCTCTATTTGAATGTACAGATTTGTATAATAAGATAGATTGGGTCATAACTCTTTTGAAATTACTGGGAAAGGAGAATAATGGTGTGATTATCATATTGGATAAATTTTTATTGTAGCTTCTTATGCAAACATTATTTTGTTTTGGATTAAACTTTTCTGAATACCAAGTTCTCTTGAGTGTAAAATATTTTAATATATTTTGATTTGGTTTTTGTTGATGTTTGAAAAAGGAAGAACTGTGAGATAAAAAGTGATAAAGACATCAGTATTCAAATGAAGATACAATATTCTTGTTGCGATACCTGAAAATTATGCATAAATAGAATAATTCATGTAGACCAGATCATTAATGTGAACACAGAAAGAGTATAGCTATTTAGGTTAGTAGACCCCGTGGAGTCCCCAGTAAAGGATAGGTATCCCACTGTTTTTTTGAAAGTTTTTGAGTGTCCTGTAAAAGGCAGGTGTTCATAAAACCTCACGTAGCAATAAATTAAAATCTACAATTCAGGATTAGGCATTAGGCAAAAAAATTACATTTTTTAAAATAAATTTATTATTACTATTTTTTTTTATTGGCATGGAGAGGACAATTTGCATGTTTATTATTTGCAGTAAATTCTCTTGCTACCCCACTTGCGTGATATGCTGTGATGGTATAGTAGCAGTTAGTAGTAATTGTACTTCAGCGATAAACTTCCCCATTCCACAAAATTGTAAAGTACCATGCTATTGTAATTATTTTTGTTTATTTTGTGCAATTAGGTTTTTATCTTTTTTATGGTATGAGGAAAGGTAAAAATGTGTCTTGATTAATAATAATTTATATATAGGGCCATTTAATGATATGTGACCATCTCATAGGCGCCGTAACATTTACTGAACAATTATATTTTTAACTTCCTCCTGAATGTATTAGTAATTAGATTCTGTCTTAGGTCTGCAGTCAATCTGTTTCAGGCAGTTGGTGCGTTGACTTTAAAGTTTAAAGACGCAATTTTTTTTCGTATTTTTTGTAAAACTTACAAGACATAAGTGGTCATCACACATCACATCACATTTTCTTCCCCTTGTCCTAGTTGGGTCGGTGGCCCATTGCGCCAAGGTACTCTAACGAATTTGACTCCAGGCTAGGCCTTCAGAGCCGGACTAACAGACCTCTGGAGCCGCACTTTGCCGACCACTGGTCTATACAATATACATAAGTTGATAGGAATAAATGTTTTGCTTTCCTCACAATGGGAATTTTGTGAAAATATTTTAAACTGTAAAATTAATTTTGCGAAACTTCTTAAGCTGAATTTTTATGCAATCCATACGCCAAATATGAATATTTAACATTAGGTAGTCTAGTCATGGAATTTGTTATTTTATGTAATAAGAACAATATAATTCATGTTTTGTTTTTCACACATTTTTAAGTACAGATCTCGTGAATTAAAAATATATGTATTGGGCTTAGTTCATTTAAACTAAGTTTGTTGTTTATTAAAACATAAATGTATCAATTGTATATTATGTAAATAAATTGTTTTTAATACATACGCCTTTTTACTTCTTCTATTATTAAATTTCTACAAAAAACAATGTTCTAAAAGAGGCAAAAATGAGCGTATTGGTTATTCTCTCATAATTCACTCGATTGCGGTTGCATTGCCGTAAAATGAAATTGGTTATTCTCATTGTTTTTGAGGCCTGCCACCCATTCTAAGTGACTCATTCTTTCTTATTGGCACAGAGAGAACGATCTGTCTGCATCCACATGTTTATTACATGCACATCCGTTGGCTACCCCACTTGTGGGATGCGCCGTGATGGTGTAGTACTGGTAGTTATTATGCATAAAGCAATGGTTTATTATATTTATTTCTAATAATAAATTCTATAACAATTAATTTATTTGATTATTTCCACAGTACGTATTGTACCTATTTGATACATAATATTCCATCAATGGTTTGGAAAAATGTGACAGTATTTTTTTTATCATCATAAAATTTTCTTCAAAGCTTAATTGATCGAAATAAATAAGGCATAAAAAACGAACAGTAATTAAATAGATTATAAGAATATTCTGATATAATTTTTCAGAATATTTATTTTAATTTCATGAGCACAGATATAACTAAAATGGATATTAATTACCTACATTTATACTTTGTGAGCAATATTTAGTAAAGAATCCATTAATTTATAAATGAATGAATGAAATATTATTTTTATAGGTATCCCAAATTTTATTTCTAAAAGTAACAAACCTTTTATCTCCACAAAGTATTTTGCTTTAACCTTCTACCGCAGTTGTGCACGTCTGACAGACACCTCGTAAAGAAATTATTAGATATCTTTCTTCCATCAATCCATCCCCATCCCTCACTCACAATACCTTTCTGTATCCTAGTGACCAATCGATCAGTCGTCAATGCCTTGTCGTTGTGTGTGTTATGTTCCTGTGCTGTGATAGTTACGTCTCACAGACGTCAGAGGCCTGAGTCAACAACACACTATCGCGTCACGTTCCCGCTCCGCTAGCGTTCGGGTGCAGACGATGGTGCGCCAAAGTGTTAATTTTCGTAACTATTGTGTATCTTAGCAACGAAATTGACACTTGCTTGCAACATCGTCTGCACCCGAACGCTAACGGAGCGGGAACGTGAGACGAAAGTGTGTTGTTGACTCAGGCCTCTGGTCAGTAATAGACCATTAAAGGATGACGTCACAGAAAAATCATTGAGGGGCATCAGGCATCCCAACACAACACATTCACAGTGTTTACGGTGTAATATTAGGTGGGACGCCTAAAGAATAGATACCTAATAATCAAAAAAACTGTCAGTGTTGATTTTGTTATTATTTTGTCGTCTGACTTTCTTTTTTTTCTCTTATGACATAACATCCTACAAGTATGATTTGCGCAATCTGATTGCTTGCCCCCTAAGCAAAAGCAAATCCATAGTCAAGACCACGTGACCTTTAATGGTCTATAGTGTGATTTTATGCATACGTCTAATAGTCGTCACCACGCATTTAATGTTTTTATGCCTTTGAATCCCATAGAGGAAATATTTCGACTATTTCTAATGAAATTTATTAAAATATTTGTTTCATAATTACCTGCATATATTTTAACGTGCTACCTCTCCAACAGAGTATTTCACTGGTCAATGAAGAGGGAGTCACTATTTATATGTATATGGTCACTTTACTTTACCATATAATGTATAAATATGAATATTTATTTATTTATGTTATTTTTCACTGTACACACATTTTCGTCCCGGTTTTAAAGAAAGTGACAATAACAACATTAGAAAAACTTGTCCTAGCTGTCTGAAACTTACTTGTAGATTTTGTTGCAAGCCTATGTGTCTTGATGCAAGCAAATTTGTGAAGAGTGTAGTACTAAAACTCTTATGTAAAGAGTACTTGCAGAATCTTAGTGTGTTTATATTAATTATTTTTTTATGTCTTAATATTATTAACTAGTCTATTTACGATAAGGATTTTGTATTTTTTTAAATATTCATATTTCATGTTTAGCTAAAAACCGAAAAACATAAGTACATGTTTTTTTCATCGTATTTTTTGAGCTCATAATAAATATCAATTTTAAAATGTATGTGCTTTGTTTCAATTTAATAATTTCCTATTATGTGCTTGCAAATATCTTATATTTAGTAATAGCTAAGAAAAATAATAATTTATTATTAAGTATATTCTATACAGATTTCGAATTGTACGTCTGTCAGACGGCACCACTGTGCTAAAATTATAAAAATTCACCACTGTAGCTAAGGGTTAACTTCATGTACATATTTATAAAAGAAGAAAGCATAACCGTATGACAAAAATCCATAGACAAACAACTACTGCTAACTTAAAGGCGAAACGTCAAATGTATCAGTTGCAAACTTGACTGTCATGGTAAGGGTTGTTTGGTCCTTTGCGTGATACTTTTCGTTGTGTCTTCTGTGAACATTTTGTGTGAAATAAAATCAATTTATCGGATTTGGAGACGATAGTGACAAGGTAAGTGCAATATGCGTTATATTGTATCGTAAATGATTCACGTATTGATTGTTATATGGTGACATTATTGTTTTGTGTATGGCAGTATGTGTGTCGTGGATCGATGAAGAACTCTAGTCAGAGGGGAATCATCACAACCCTGAATTATAAAAGCATATTATTATATTTACCACTTTATACTATGTTATTATGTAATAAAACACAATGACGAATATGCTTTTACCATCATATTTTATTCTAAAGCCCCAACCAGCAAGTAAAGTGACATTGTGCAAACACCAACCTACTGTATTTTAATATGTGTGTTTTATTTATTATAATTCATAAAATATGAAGCGTTCACATTGAAAAACATGACGAGTATTTAATTTTAAAATTAAATTGAGCAATTTAATGCACAAACACATATTTCTTGTCTTTATTTTCACCATAAAATCATTGCAAAAAATCACTCCAATCATTTCAGAGTGACAATTGAATGTCAAAATGTTTTCAAATGATTTTGTTTCTCACTGTAAATTCAAGGCAATATGTATAAGATCAGATACATCATATTCACAGTTCTTTTCCTATATATTTCTTAATATAAAATTTATATAAATAGTGAAGTAGGAATAAAATGTACAATTGTGTGAACAAGTCTTGAAATGACTTCAAATTATAGATTCTCTATAACTTATGTGTATCTGAGAATTGTTAAATGTCTAATAAAAATGAAGGATTCACTAGTATAGAGATAGTTTTATTCCATAGACATAATTTACTTTTATGACTGTGGCTGTTTGCCAAATATATAGAGAGCATACAGTAAGTTTGTAATGCTCCATACCACGAGATGAATGATGGTGTATTCACAATAAAGGGTATTTTTTTTCTAACTGTGTAGCCATTGACAATGTAACTATTATCAAAATCATTTTTGAAATTAAGTTTCTCGATTCCTTGAATGTCAATAAGGTACATATTATTATGTTAATGGTTAGATGGGGATCCCTTCAGCAAGAGTTCAGTGTGTTTTCTGACTGTGGTGATGAGCAATTTATATAGTGGAGTGCCTTTTATGTATAGTCACAATGTCGGCTGGTGTGGCGCGGAGGTAACACTTTTGTCTTTGAGTCACGAGGTCCCGGGTTCGTTTCCCGGCCAGGACAAAGTGAAGAATGACCTTTTTCAAGTTGTCCTGGGTCTGGGTGTTACATGTACATGTGCTTAGTGCATAGTATATGTTTATTGTCGTGTTAGTACCCATAATACAAGATTCATATCTGAGTTTGGGACTAGCTCGATCTGTGTGAATTGTCTGTTTGTGTGTGTTAATGTGCAAACTGTGAGATATTTTGAACACCTCTGCAGTTGCTGTGTATATGTACAGAGTGTATGCAACACAATTCAAGGTGATATCAGCCTACTGATAATATGCCCTCTTAAAAGTGATTTTAGGAAATAACCAGGCGATTTCTGTTGAACTGGAAAGATCTATGTTTGACACTGTAAACTGCTGTGTAATTATTAACCCAGTACTGGAGAATATATTACAATTTATTTTATATCTTTTCCTATATTTCAAATAGTACCTTCTATAAAATAATGTTATCCTAATTATGTGATGAGAAATCTAGACCACTCTTATTTTGGATTACACAGATTGTACAAATGTAATGAATTCACCGCATTCCATCAAATAAAATCCCTTTGAATAGTCATTTTGATTTGAATGTTTACTATTCAGAATAATAAATTATATATTGCTACACAAATGTACAGTTTGTTTTTCATGCATACTAAATAAATGTTCACTGTGGATCATCCATCTGTTCTATTATTCCGTTTTGTTTTAATGTTATCATGTTTATTATCTATTACTTTTATTTAAATAGTCGTCTCGAAACTGGGTAAATAATGTGATTAAATAAAACGTTATTGACTACAAATAGACATACATTGTTTTATATATTTCATCTAACCTATTATATTAGTGTTGAAAACTGGAGAGAAAAAAAATATATTCAATTTATGTGGAAAGGGGTTTGAAAATATTAATTTTTTATTTTATTTTATTTCATCGCATCAGAGTCATACAGTTTATCTCACAATATATAATACATATAATACCAATCAAGACTACACGTTACCAATTTATGAATTTTAAATTCTATTTTAGATAATCAAATATATAATCATGTTTTTTAAGATTTTTGGTAACTTTTAGCACAAATAATAATTGTCAATATATTTTGTGAATTCTTGATTGAGAAGTGGATTATGTTTTGTCCAGTATCCAAAAATTAACACCAACTAGAATTTTCTTAATCTGTGTGTTGCCACTCAATAGTAAGATTAATTTGTTTACTAAATAGCTAGGCAGTTAGTTCAATGTAACCAATCAATTAAAAGCCTAGCCGTTTCATAGGAATCTCAAAGACATGCCAACTTTAACATTCTACCCGATCAAAACTAGCCCGATTGTTGAAATTTAATTTCTTTATTTGGTACTGCGGCGCTAGGATTGTTAAACATTGCGTTAAACACTCTGGTTTGACTTCATTTGTCATTCGATTAGTGATGTCAATAACGGATTTTTTTTTCAGATTAAGGATGGCTGATCCAAGCAAAATACCTGTTATTGAATAACAAATATATTACCGGTACCAGATTATGTGGGCCTTTCTTTATTAGTTCTCGGTGATTTATTTCATTTGCACTCACAATTTCTAATCCCTCCTCCCGCCAGATTTTCAAAATTATATTTTCTCCGTATCCTAAATTTAGTTTTTTGGTGATTTCAAAATTTTCGTTTATAGTAACGGGTACTAACAAAAGGCAGGTGTTTGAAAAATTAAATACAGTTCACATCTGGAATGAGGTTTTCCACCCATCCTGAATGTCTAGATTTTTTGCTGGCACGGATAGAACGGCATGCATGTTTATTACATGTTGTCAGTCTGCTGCCTACTCCACTTATGGGATATGCCGTGATGTTGTAGTAGTAAAAATTTCAGCGATTGGTTGTCATAGAGGGTTTTGTTTTATTATGCATTGGTGACCTGGAAGGTCCTCTTTCATAGTACACCGCTTTTATGACTCGTGAAAATGGTTATTATTATGATATAAAGTTGGCTTAATTGGAAGAAATTTATTATATTCATAATATATTCCCTAGAAGAACAATAAAAGCGAATGATGATTATAAAATGGTCTTTTATCGGCAAATTTTTATGCATGAGTTAAATATTGATGTGTTTTCAATCGCAGTAAATATTTATATTGAAATTTAATATTTATACAGATATTTAATGATAGTATAATGTGAATAATAATTTTGCGCGTCTTGTTCATTTATACAAATGTTTACCCATTTCAAATGAGTACATTATGTATATATAGTATATATGTTACAATCTATTGGATTGGTCTGCAACGAGCTTGATTTTTTTTCTCCATTCCTCCATATTTTCTGTTAATCTCTTTAAATCTAAGTATGTGCCACAGTTCATGTCCTTCATTACTTGATCCATGTAGGTGCCTGTTGGTCGGCCTCTACAATTTCTACCTTCGGTCGTCCCCTCCGCAATGTTGATGAACAGGTCTGGGTGCTTGGTGTTGTGGCCAACCCTGTTTGCTCGATGTTGGCTGCTAATCTTTAAAAAGAGTTGTCTACTTTCGCCTATACCTACCCTGATTAAAATCTCTTCGTTTTCGTCATGTTCCGACCAATGGATCTTTAGCATGCGTCTGTAGCACCAAATTTCAAAGGCAGCTAACCGTCCGCTTTCACTCTTGCCGATGGTCCATGTTTTTTTTTTTATATCTGGCTTGTGTCGTGAAAGGGGAGTTTGCCGGCACCTGGGATCGAACCACGGGCCCACTGCTTACGAGGCCGAGACTCTACCTCCAGGCTACCGACGAACCCGTACGTTTTACTACCGTATTGGTGAATACTTTAGACAAAGACTTTAATCAGCTTCTTCCTAACGTTTAAATCAATCCTTGGGGGTTCAAATATTGTACCAGTGCACTCAGCAGAGATCTGTAGTCTCTGTAATACAGGATAGACGATAGTCTTTGTTGGGCCATGTCTTTAAAATGTTATCAATGTTGGCCAAAAAGAGCACTGTTCTCTCGTCCGCAAGGGTTCCAATGTCCCGAACGTCCTTCTTTCACAATATTCATCGTTCCTATGACAACGACATCAGAGAGCTAAAAATCGAGCGTAGAAAGAGGTGACTCAATTGGCGCGGAGATGCTCTGAATGGAGGAAGTTGGTTTCTGCCCTGTGATCTCGAAAGGAACGTTGATGAGCGAGATGATGATGATGATAGGTAGATAAAACGAGATAAGTTGCTTATGTATAAAGATGAATCTGCGATGTGGGTGGTTTGGTCGCCTCCGGATCGTGGGTCGAGGATATCCTCCTTGCCTCAAAACCCTCGCCCCGTGGTTAAAATTGAGCAATCCAAGATGCAAGGTACCTAATTCCAAACTAACCTTCGTTGCACGAAAGTGCAGTCACCGACAACAACTTCCCATCCCAATCCGAAAAACGCGTAATTGGCTAGCCCAGAGAGCGTCATCCCCTTTCTCCTTCATTTTCCAAGCAAATCCTATCACCAAAATATTCTTTCTGTTCTGTTGACCTAGATACCCCTTGAGTTCCATCTTAGTAAACAATATATTATGTCGCGAAGACAGCAAGAAAATTTAAATCTGGGATTTTTCCACCAAAACTCCAAGAGCTTTTTCATCGGGCTACCAAACACGTCGATTTATAAAAAAAAAATGGATAGCTTATTATTTGAAAATGTGATAGCTACATTTTTTCCGACTCCCTATTTTTTTTGTTCTTAATAATACTCTTGAAATGAAGAGGAAAAGTTTCCGCGAGGGTATTGACACTGGTTGGCTGGTAGGTACGTTAATATAATATTGTTATAAGAAAAACTTGAAGTTACTCAGGGGAGTTGTAAAGTACGATGTAACCAAGTAGGCTGCCAGCTCCCCCATACTCACGGTGAGAGGTGTTCCAACAGTAACGGGAGTTTATGTAGTAATTTGTCAGAGTCTAGGAAAAGTCAATAGAAAGAGGCGTTTTTTTGCAGGGAGTTTTGATCGAAAAGAGTTGCTGCAAAGCGTCTATTAATTTTAATAACTGACTTTATTAATCGAAACCAGGTCCCTATTCAATAAAATATTAAGTAAAATTAAAACCAATTTGTGTTTTCTTCCATATATAGACAATCTGCGTGTTTATTATTAGTCCGCTGGCTGTCTCACTTGTGGGATATACCGTGATGGTTCAATGGTAGAAGTAGTAGTAGATACAAACTCCTGTTTATATTTTAACGTATTTTCCATTTCTTACCTTATACGGGGCTAGTGTGGTGTACCTACCACATACGTACCAATGTAATATATTGGTAAGATGTGGTAGAAGTACCATGTATAGTAGATACATACTACAGTATTATATTAGCGGCTGTAACCATCTTAGCTGTTGTATCTTTTATCCTATGTACTCGTGTGTCTGTAATACCTACCTGTACCACCAAAGGCTCTTCTTATTGTACCGTATTCAGTTGTACAATGGCTGAAGTAAACTGTATTGGATATTAAACACGAAACGGATATCCGATTACTATCCGATATTCGGATTAATTAATTTTTCTGTCTCATATTATCTCTGTAGTTTATTAGCTCAATATCTGACCGAATTCAGGTAAGTAGTCGTTTTGAACTGTAAAAATAATGAATTGTCATAATAGAATAACTGCGATATACGAGAGGAATGTGGAATGAAAGTTGTGTAGTTACAAGGATGAATGTAAATAAGTTACGGTGGTTTGGACATGTGGACAGAATGACCAAGAAGATATATTTTGCTTAGAGGAATGATGCTCGGAGACGTGGACCATCACTACTGCAAAATAAATTATTGCAAAATAAATTATTGCAAAATAAATTACCATCATTACCTAAAGCAAATTCTGTAGGACGGCCACGTGTTGAGTACATTGAACAGGAGAACATGCATGAGGAATTGTATGACAGTGACGGAAGCGATGGTTGTCTGTAAGGATAGAAGGAAGTGGCGTTCAATGCTTTCTGCCTACCCCGCGAGGGAAGCAGGAAGTATGTATGTATGTACGTAATAGAATTGCTCTCATATTAATAAATAATGTAATTAAATACAAAAGGTTTTACTATCCATAATTGGTGACCCTAGTTTTGACTTACAAAGTAATTATCATAACTCTTTGTTAGTCGATATCAGGTCACTAGAATATCTACATATCTTATACTGTCAATGATATTATATAATATGTTACGATAGGTATGGTTCAATCGCAAGATATGCATCACTTGCGGGATAGAGAAGAGAGTATTAGATGTTTTTTATTTCTCTTATGCCTCTCTCATATCAATCCTTTCAGAGCGGGTGACTGCACCCATCGCTGTATACTGACTTCGCACCGCACCTACTGGGATCCCAGACATTTCCGTCGCCTCACCCGCTCAGTTGTCAGATATTTGGCTATCCGGTATCCGATAAAATACTATTCGTTTCATCTCTATTCAGTAGTAGATATATATTACAGTTGTAAACTGTATTTAGATATGTGTGTTGTGCCCGTGTTTCTTTATATTTATGTGTTAGGGGATAGACGAGGATTTGCGGAAACCGTGTGCGTTGGGAATCGGGAATCACATCGTATTTTTTTAAGGAAGATATATTTGAAAATACTACTACTATGCTATCACGGCATATCATACAACTGGGGTAGCTAGCAGATCAGCTGCATATAATAAACATACAAACTGTCCTTTCTGTGGCAACAAAAAATAAGACTTTCAAGATGGGTGACAAGCCTTATCGCTGAATTATAGATGTAAAGTGTCTCCCTTACTACAACTATTCTCTATCTCAAATTCCAAGAACTCCACGCCTGAAACCAACACGACCCCACCTACCCCTACACCTTCACTGTAAATCCTAACGAACTTTTATATTTGTTTTATTCAGTATAGATCAGCGCCTGATGATGCGAACTCGGAGTCCGCAAAACCGGTCGTGCGTTAGTCTTACTCAACAGTAACATAAAACAATAATAGTAAATATTTATTTTATTTGAAAATTTAAAATGAAGTATTACAAAGTTAATGCCGATACAATCAACGAAATAGAAAATAATATATTATTTATACTGTTAAATCTTTTTGTCATATACCTAATCATAGATAAAATGTGAATATAATAATATAATTTACGTAGAGCTGTCACTTGCATAAAGTCACAGACAAAAGGGAAATTAATAATATCTTGTGACAGGGAGGATGCCATCTGCTGCTCCTTATGTTTGACCTGCGTCAGGTTATATCTAATATACACTTTTAATGAAAACGAAGGTCGAACAGGAAAAAGGATATTATTAACATTAAGTGGAATATAACGACAGTTGTGTTGAAAATAACAAACACTCTATTATTATGTTTTGACAGCTAGTATCACTTTATAGAGATTTAGGATAATACATCGACTGTCCACTACCATAACTCAACAAGTAGAAATGTCTTATATTTATTTATTTATAATAATACATACGGCTTACGCCTTTAATACATAGTTATTTTATTTTTGATTTATTTTTACAATTTATACAGGATCAGACAGTCGATTATAGTACATGATAACAATTTACAAAATCAAAAGGTGGACCAGTGAAGATCCTAAATTTACCAGAAGGGTTTCAAAAAATCATCAAAGTTAAGAACAAAATACAAAAATACAAAAACACCACAACATGCATTTAAATTAATAAATAAGATAAAATTCAGGTGAACGAGTTAATTAAGACTAAGTAAACAAAAACAAAAACAAGACTAAAAAATCAACGTAAGTAACAAAATAAAGCAATAAATACAAATGTATTAAAACAAATCAAATAAAATGAATGGATTCCAATGAATGTACAGAATAGCAACAAATGAATAAGATTAAAAATCAGACAAAAATGATAATATGTATTTAAACAATTATAAACAGCAATTGTACAACACCATCATCGTATCAAATTAAAACTCAAAACAAAAATAAAATATATTGCATCACTTCAAATTATAAAAATAAAAATAAAACACATTGTGTCACATAAACCACAGAATAAAATTACAAAACATTTCATCACGTCAAATCACAAAAAAAAACAAACCGTATCATATCAAACCATTAAATAAAATTGCAATACACTGCATCAAGATAATTGAAAAAAACACTGCATCACATCGAATTTTAAAATAAAACACACTGTCATGTCAAAATATAGAATAAAATTACAACACATTCATCATGTCAAATCATAAAATAAAAATAAAATACATTACTCATAAATTTTCGAAATTTGCGAGAGAAACTTTGTGGAACGTCATTTTATAAAATAATAAAATTAATGTATTACACAACACTGTTTTACTTCCATTTCACTTTATTCAAATGTCAGAACGTTTTCGAACATTAACTGTTCACTATCGATGACAATGCAATAGTGAACAGTTAATGTTCGAAAACGTTCTGACATTTGAATAAAGTGAAGTGGAAGTAAAACAGTGTTCTGTAATACATTAATTTGAACATTGAATCATATCAAACCATAAAATAAAATTACAGCACACCGCACACCACATAAAATTACAAAATAAAAAAAAACAAAACACACCGTATTATATCAAATTATAAAATAAAATTATAACATACTGTATCATATCAAATCATAAAATGAAGCAAAACACATTGCATCATACAAAATTACAAATTAAAACCAAAACATATCGTATCATGTCAAATTACAACACAAAGACAAGATTAACTAAATGGGAAGGGTAGGTAAAAAAGGACAAAGTATTCGAGAAATAGCCATTTTTGTAATTTAAAAGAAAAAAACACCACAGAAAGTATACTGTATAATCGCACTGTTAGATGCATTATGTTGTGTTTGATCCGTTGAGTAGTTATAAAGTTCGAAATATTTATTTGTGGAATTTTTTTTCGTTGACTAAATATTTAATATATAAAGGGAATCGTGTATTTTGTACTGTTTCTTGTTTGTGGAATTGATAAGAGTGGAGTTGATAATATAAAATTATAAATTACCAGTGAGAAGTGAAACGTGTGTTTTGTGTGAGGCAGGTGTTATTAAAAAAATACGATGAGACATTAACTGACGTCTTTGGAGTATGTCATTCATCTTGAATTTTTATTGGTACACAGAAAACAACTTGCAACTTGCTTGTTACATTGTACAAAATGTACTTGTATTTTACACCAAGAGGTAAATAAATAAATAAATAAATAGGGACAGACAGATCCCAATGTTGAGATCGTGTAAATAATTAATATTGTCGAACAGACAAAGCAGACGAAATCATATCTATATTACACGATTTCTTCCAGCTAACTCGTTTTAAGAGTCGTTCTTTCATAACTACATCGCCTTTCATTCTTCCCATATTGTAGCACTTCCATATGCTTTTATCCCCCCTTTCTTTGTTTTGGGAGATTTGCGTATTACATTCTATTTACCTACAAACGTATTGTAGATATAGAAAAGCGCTCTATGTTGTGTATTGTTATATACTGTTTTTTACTTTTATATATCGCTACATTATACGGTTGGGTACATGGAAATGTCTATGTATATATCTTCTTGTATTTATCTATGATCTTAAACATGCGAAATCCGTAGTTACTCCCTATATTACGTTTTCTGGAGACGGTGAAAAAGGAAAGAAACTTATCTCCCTTTTTCAGTTACCTACTCGTTTTTGCATCTACGTTGTTGAAACTTTATAGTATGAAAATTTCAAAGTATCTTAACCCGTGTATAGGCGATGTATGATTTTGTGTCAACGACAACATATTATTTACCAAAGATCTATAGTGTCTGGATACATATCATTGTTTCTGGCTGAGCCATGTTTTCAGAATGTTCAATAATAGTTGATCATAACATAATATGTCTGTACGACAATTTATACTGATCGAGCTAGTCTCAAACTTAGATTGGGTACTAACGCGACGATACACCTATACAAGGCACTAGACACTTATAAATGTGATACTCAGACCCCCTGGAATCAAACCTGGGACAGGATGCACATTTTACGTATTTTTTAGACAGTGCAATAAACAAATGATTATTCACATAAATAAATTAATTATGGATACTGTCAACCGGAAAATTATGCGAGTTATTCGAATAAGTTTTAGCGAATTTGGAAAATAATATATGTATTATACATGTAACGCCTTTTTCGGGGGAGGTCTTCAATTTATTATAGAGAAATTATAAACTCTCCCACTCTTCTGCGTAAGTTTTCGAGTGTCCTGTAAAAGGCAGGTGTTCGAAAAAATTAAGACATTATACATCTTAAATTCAGCGATGAGGTTTGCCACCCATCCTGAATGTCTTGATTTTATATTGGCACGAAGAGGACAGTTTGCATGTTTCTTACATGCAGCTGATCTGCTGGCTACCCCACTTGTGGGATATGCCGTGATGGTATAATAATAATAATAATATAATTATAAAAATCATAAAAAGCCGAAACTTTTGATTAATTGGGCAATGCATAATTTGTTTATTGCGTTTTGTAATGTACAAATTGAATAGTTTTATCAGTTGTACAATATATTAAAGTGTTACGTGCTTGCTACTCATTTGAATAATGTAATTGTCGCAATAACATTAAATCCATTTAAATAATTTGTTTCGAATGAGATCACAATATTGAACATTTGATTGTGCGCGTTTAATGTTGTCACCATTTTTAATTAAGTATATGTAATTGTCAAAATAATATGTTTAACAATATTTTTATAAATTTTATTGTTGAAATCTTGCTTGTTGATTTATATCTACCAGAAAAAATATACTAATAAGTAACGTAAGTTTGAAAAAATATTCACTTACGTAGGTGTGAAAATTTGTTAAAAACAATATTTATCTTATTCCGGTTAAAATTTTCGCACGCTTACGTTATAATATAGTTTTGTGTAGAAGTGAATATTATGTATATGAATATATTTTTATTGTTTTTCTTTGCTATTTTGTTATTTATTTATATATTTTAATCTTCACTGTTCATTGGCAGCAATATTTCAAATCGATGCAAAGTAGGATCATAAAAATATCAGTTAAACAATTCAATGTACATACAATAATCTCTTCTTCTTTATAGAATTTTCTTCGTATTTAGTGTGCTAATGCATGCTCTCCTATTCAATATGCTCAACACATGTCCATCTCGAAGGATGTGGTTAATATGCTCTTGCCATTTAATCCTTTTGTTAGTACTATTCCTTTCAGCCATACATATATTTTCTTTATCATTATTTATTATTTATTATTTTACCCCATATTTGATTCTTCGATTTTCAATTTTATCCTATTAAATGTCAACAAGTGTATAGGTATATATGTGTGTATTTATGTGTTTTTATTGTTTCTGATTCGCATTGCATTGTGTCACACAAAATTGGTTCTCTGTTTACTGTTGATCATTTGGTTTCTTAATTTTAATGTTCTAGTATTTAATGATATTTGTCACTGTTTAATTTGTAGGTATTTGTATATGTGTATTTTAACATGTAATAGGCTTATGCCGTGAGTTTATGTAAAATAAAATATAATAAATTATGTTCATTCTTTCCTCATGCCCAGCACTAAGTGTTCTTCACTTTTATTCTTGTTATTACCCCAGCTTTCATTCGACAATTCGACACTATTACACACTCTGTCAATCAGACTTTTACCACGCATCCTTCTCAATGATCTCATTTCTACTGCATTTATATCACTCTCATCTTTCTTCAGCCATGCCCATGGCCGAGTGCACCAACTTTTTAGTTGTGATTTTTAGCTGCTGGTCTCTTATACCTAGTTTTTGATTTGTATGATATTTTTTTACTGTTGTTTTTTATATTTGTTTTATTATTTAATGTAATTTTTTTTATTTATTTATTTTATTACACTAATAAATTACAAATCTTATACATATTTTCATTGATGCTGCTCAACTAGGTATATCCTGTTCTAGGGCAAACATCTCACAAACATGTCAATCATATTGAAACATATACACAATCACAAAAAGCATTCATCTCCTATATTAACACAATCACATTCATAACAAGAAAAACACTGCTGTAAACTGTCCATACATGAAACAACACACAAACAAACCATTTCTCCATATAAAACCAGAAAAAAAAACAACACATCCCTCAACCACATACATCACAAATCCCACACCACATACTAACACACGTATATCACCCCACATAAAACACAAAACAAATCATGGAACAAATCCTAATATATCTTGCAATCTCTCCATTGGCAGATCAGACACCCACCCATAACATGCTCTTTTAAATTCAACAAAAACAGTGATTTCTCTAATTTTTAGAGGCATGATATTAAACAGTCTAGGTGCCATCCACACAAACTGCCGCTGTCCGAACACTGTAGACCTGAATGGAGTGATACAACTAAATTACACCATCTGTCTCGTGACAGTCGTGACCCTATTTTGCTGTGATCTCCTCCAACCCTGTCTAATTGTGTAAAACTGCACTAGAGCCTTCCTAATATATAGGTGTCTCACAGAAAGAATCGCCTTGAAAGTCAGAAATATTCGATAGTTTTTATGCTACTTTCCACGTGACGCCTACAATCGCTTGCTGAGCGATTTTATTAAATGATTAATTAACTAATTATTATTAATTAACAAAGATATCCAAAACGAAAAATGCCTCTGTGAATAAGGTAAGCAAACGTATCAATCCTCAAAGATGAGCATACTTTGAGTACTGAGAATGGGAGAGCAAGAGAGCAGAAGTAGATGAATAAAATAAGACTGTTTAAGAAATATATTAAACATGTCCGCATGAATTATTTTGACTTCGTCCCTTTTTGTTTTTTATAGTGGTGTTGGTCTTTTTCATTCTCTTATACTATTTTCAATCAGTTGGGGTGGAAAGATACGATGGAGTTTGAAAGCCAAATGATCGGTAAATAAAATCTCCATAAGTTTCGGAATGAACAGCGAAACAAAAAACCGTTTCACGGTGATCGAACACATTCCTTTGTTTTTACTACAAAGGTCATCGATACCGTAAAGATCGATCCGTTTTTTTTTTGTTCAAAGATATAGTTTTATCTTTTCTTAGCCTTTTTATCATTACCAACCCTTTTTGGAAGTTATATATTTTTTGCTCAAATAAAAGCACAAATACCTATTTGCGATCTGAACATAAACGCGATGTAAAATTTCGGTGCGAATTAAAATTTACTGGTTGTACGAAATGACAACGAGAAAGTAAAAGAGCGTATCGAAATGAGGTTTTCCACGCTTTCGGGTATCTACCTTATTTTAACGTCACAGAGAGAATGTTTTACGGCAAAATATATTTGGTACATATGGGTACATTTTTCGGAGATGCCTTCTACATAGATACATAAAAAAGTAATGTGAGGAGTTTACCTACAAATCTTAATCGATCCAAGAACATTGATACTGAGAAAACAGCACATTTGTATGTCAAATTGAAGCGTTTTTCATACTTGATCGGTATTGCGTTAAAATATGATGTCTTTTTAAAAATTTCAGAATTAAGTAATTTATTCGAAGATAGAAACGGACTTTTATTTTATTGACTAAACTACAGTGTAGCTAGTGAAATATAATAATATTTCGTCGCAATATAGTATCTACATTAATGTATCGCAAAATTTGAATCCAAGTTTTAAGTTTATTGGTAATTTTTAAACGGGATACCTACGATTCGCTGGCTATCCCACTTCCGGGAGATTTAATTAACTCTTGATATTTTGAGAAGTAGTTGAAATATTTGTGGGTGACGTAGAGTATATCTCTTAATACAGTGATGCTTTGTGAATTTCCCCAGAGTGAAATATTAATTAATTCCACTGTCCCGGAAAATTTTTGATACAATAGTAGCTTAATAATAATTACTTCTTGTTTCAAAAGCAAATTCTTTTCAAACATTTCCAAGACGGTTATTATATTAATGAGTGTTCAAATATCATAAATTGAAAAGCGTCTCTTTTCCTTCCCTTACTTTTCTTTCTTATTTTTTATTTTTGTTAATTTCAAGTATTGTTTACTGTGAAAGTTTACATTTTGATGGTAGGAATCTGGTGGTGAAACTTGGACCTTTGAGAGCGCTATGCTTTGTTCAGATCATTTAGTAATTTAGTCGAGTTACAAAGAGATGTTAAAAAGCTAATTCGAAAGATTGCACTTTTCAAATATAGTCAATGTACCTGCATCATCTTAAGACATTTCTTACAAGTGATAGCGAAAGAATAACTGCGTGAAATGAAGAACAGGTTTTCCTTTTCGTGCTGCCCCAAGAAATTTGACATTCAGAATCATATAATATCAATCACAGCATATCACTTCTTTGCTAAAATGAAGACGGTAAACAATGTCTTGTGTGTGATGTCTTACACATACCTAATTTTCATAGGCAAACCTACTCTACACCGTTGACTTTTGATTTACTTAGATATGCAGTTTTTCCTAGAAAAATAGCGTCTTATTTTGTGGCATGTCTTGTTGTGCCCTAAGTCTCAGATATGCATTTCATTATTCGTGTCAATTCTTGCAACGAGTGCAATACTTATCATTACTAATATTTTTTTTGCTATTGCTATACCCGTTCACTTGTCTTATTTTGAATATACGTTTGTCACTAGACTAAATTCTATATAAGTCAAAACCATGCTTAGTAGTCGAGTAGTTCATGAGAGTTCGTTCTCTTTGTTCTGTTACACAGCGACAAAAAACTTAGTTGCTGGCGAGCTGTGTACCTACCCATGGCGATGGTAAGTTGAAGGAAAGTTTTTCACTCTCTCACCTAGAGGCAACTTAGTTTAGGAGAGGAAACACATGTTTCTTTGAAATAAACGTGTTAATGGTTTTCCACCCACTTCGATACAACCACTGGGATACCCGATAATTAAACAATACCCTTTTACCCGTTACTTAGACCATTTCGGTATCATTTTATTTCTATTCATAGTACAAAGTTGCGTCATTCTCGAGTGATACTACATTTGAAGTTTTAAAAATAATTTGGGAATAGCTTTGAACACGACAGAACGCTACTTTAAAATTATGCAATTTGAGTAATCTGAAACCAGCTTTTATGGATAGCTTACTGTAGTTCCGTGTCCATCTTTAATTTATCCGCCCCATTAGGTGATGACAGACATCGTCATGCTTTTATATTTCTTAGAGTCGTGCTTTCAGGGCTACAGCCATCTTTTATTTGTTGGCATTGAACATCGGACGGCACTTTATGAAATTCTACTTTGAACGGAAATAGTTTTTTAAAAAACGTTTCTTACTGATATAATTTTTATTAGTTTCTCAAATGTTTATGTTGAACTTTGTTGACTTCCATTTTGAAATACATTTAAAAAAAAGAACATGTTGTAGTGAGGTAGTGATGGGTGGGATATGGTGTGTAGTAGGTGGAGTAGATATAAGAAGGGATAGTAGGGTGAATGATATGGGTGGGATTTGGACATTTTATATGTTTTTGTTATCAATATGGTTATTGTTATTTCAATTGATTTCCAAATGTTTTGTTTCTTTCCCAATTCACAATTAAAAATTAGTCCTTCCCGTATTTCTTAAATGTTTCCCCATTTCACTATTTAATAATTTCTTTTTCGTGTTCTTTATAACAAACCAACTCGAGTGTTTTTTGTAATATACCGACTTCAATTTTTTAAATTCTTTCCTGCTTTTCGTGTTGAAAAAACGCTACAAAACAACGTTTTGATCGAATTCGATTTGTCCTTCGTCGTGTAAAGCATTTACACAGATCGAGATAGCGATGCTCTCATGTTCCAATAACCCCCACACTCACACACATGTGGGTGTGGGTTATCAGTACATGTGTGTAATCAGTATAAACGAGACTTCGTTATATACCCGTATAGATTCTCTAAACTACTTCTCGAATTTCCCGTTCAACCAAATTCCTCCCCAGGGCTGTTAATTTCGTTTTCCTCACTTTGTCTCTACACTTCACGATCTCGTTTCTCGGCCCGGATAATTGGAAAGAAATTCTGTCTACATGTTGCTTTATCTTCATGGTTGTGTGTGTGTGTGTGTGTGTGTTTTGTAAAATTGCAGGAGAAAGTTTAGAGATCTGTTGGTTAAAGTATACGATTAAACAGTAAAAATATAAAGTACAATTTGCTAATTAAGAAAGTCGAAGATCAAGACGATTGTTCACAGCAAATGTTGTCGGTTTTATTAAAAAAAAATCATGCTTCTTCACTCTAGTTTTTTTTAATATCCATACTTAGAAAGCCTCATCGTACCTAATAATGGTACACTCGGCAAGATAAAAGGTCTCCTAATATTTCCCGCAAGTTTTCGAGTGTCCTGCAAAAGGCAGGTGTTCGAAAATAAATACATCTTACATTTAGCGATGAGTTTTGCCATTCATCCTGAATGTCTTAATTACTTATTGGCACGAAAAGAACAGCTTGCATGTTTATTTTATGCAGCTGGTCTGCTGGCTACCCCATTCGTGAGATATGCCGTGATGATATTATAGTAGTCGTAGTAGTAGTTAATGATCCAGTTTTTTGCTTAAAAGAAAATAAATAAAATCTATTTTGTGGACAACCCTGAATAATTCGTTTTATAATTTGGAAATTTGAAGTGACTCTCGAAATTATTTTAGATTATTTTGTTCAATACAACACTCCTCTCAAATATTTTTTTTCGTCCCTGGTAAATTGCTTACGCCTATTATTTTCTATACTCGTGACATGTGCTAGAAAGCAGTGGCGGTTCTAAGGTTTTCATACTGGGTAAGCCTTTCGTCAATAATTAATAGGTATAGATAATTTTTTTAAAAAATATAAGGTATATGTGAAATACGAACACAATACATCCATTTTATCTTCAAAATAATATTATAATAACAAAAAATGCATATAAAATTTAGTTCCATATAACTAAGTACCTAATGGTCATCCATTCAAGAACTGACTGTGCTCAACGATACCTTTACGTGATCGAACGGGAGCCAGTATATTATTATACAACAAACTATGGTATTTAGTTTAAGCCTAGTTTATAGTTTTATTATTTTTTCGTACTATCGTGTACTGCCGCGTATATCTATCGCGTATAAAACCGAAAAAGCGCTTCGAATCTAAAGATGTGCGTTAAAAGCGACGAACGAGACAAAACAATAAACCCCGTTTATGAAACAAATGATTTAGAACAGCTCAATTACACATAGTCAAGGTTTGTTTGGCGATTTGGACAACGTAACCGAATATCAATTGTAATAAGACGCTTCGGACAACATGGTGAGTGATGAACACGAAATTTAAAATGATCGAATTATTAACTATTATTCGGGAAGAGCAAAAAGACGCTTTTGGAGAGATCATGTGGGGAGGACGAGGTCGAATCTAGTGGTGAGAATATCAGCAGACGAACGCATGACAGGAAACAGACCCCCCAGGAAGGCCACCCAAACGATGGAGGGATATCTGGGCATCCACCTCTCAGGAGCAGGCTTCGGACAGGCCACAGGACACAGTCCTAACTGAAGCTGAAGAAGAAGAATTATTAACTGCACGTTATTTTGCCATTTTTTAAAATTATTTCAAAGCTTGAAAACCTCAGGTAGCCCGGCTTTTCGGCTTGTATAGAAGACACGTTACTGCTGAATTATATAATAATAGTTGTTACCTACATAGCAACCGTTGTGATCCTTTTTGATTCTAATATCCTAAACCTTTCCTTCGTCCTCTTTGTCTCTCTTTACTCTATGCATAAAATACTAAATAATTTAATAGAGAATTATTATTTTCCTGGCGTTTCGTGCTGATCCTTTATCAAGCTATTTCACCGTGTATATCGTTAACTCCCTTACTACTTCATACAGCACCCACTAAGGCAACTACCTCTTCTACTATGTTTAATTTTCTTTCATATAAAAGCAAGTGTTTGTTTGTTGTACAAATCGAAAAACATGCGCGTGACGATAAGCATGTTTCTCGATTTTTAAATTCAAATTTTCAAATTCATATGTGTTTATTACTTTGTACAATTGGTACAATTCACACAGTTTTTTTTTATCTATCAATATAATAAACGATTTTTTCAATTAAAATTGGGCAGAGCTCTTGCGATTTGGGATGATTCCATTACGAGTTTTGTTTTTAAAATTAACGATTGTATGAGGTTATTATAATATATATGTAAATTTTTATACATCAAACTATCATAATGATATTGAAACCTTCTGTATGTCTCCCGGGAGCTCAATTGGACAAAGCACATCTCGCTATAAGGAGTTGCGGGTTCATGTCTCGTCCAGGGCACTACCAAACGGGGTGACGTTGTCTTTTCTAAGCCTTTTATGATTTTTTGTTATATTTAGATTATTCTATTGGTCTGCATATTAAAATACATGTATGTGTATATGCTCCTATCTTAATTAAATGCATAATCTTACAAAGTAGTTAAAACTATCTCAGTAATTAATATACATTGATAAAAAATGCATGATAAAACAATACAAATCTGAAACAGGACGGAACAAGAATTCGACAGGAAGTTGTAGTGGTAAAGAGTAGAACAAAAAGAATAAACAAGAAGAATTGATGAATGTAGAGGAAGCGATAGAAGAAGATTGTAAGGATGGGTCATTATGGTCTTTCGTTCTTTCTGCCTACCCCACTTTATATACGGCATGAAAGTATACACTTTTGTGGATAAAATTATTTAGCTCTGAATGCGTCAAACTAAATAGTGATTGTATAGTACTTGGAATAACTTTGAAAAAGTTTATTTTAATAGAATTAAAATAGATTTAAAATAAAACACCGTATTACTTTCACTATGAATAATATTTGACTCAGGCCTTTCGGGTAGACACCCATCATTTTATAAGAAACTCAAGTAATACAGTATTTTATTTTAATTATATTATAATTGACCATTTGCAATTTGAAATATTGCCATTTTTACTTTAACCAGGCTATTCTGGGTATCCCAACTTATAGTGGCGTATTGTTATTTTTCCCATAGTCATATTGTAGTTGATAATAATATTATGTATTCACTTACAGGGTCTATATTATATCTGACAGGTTTTATTATTATTGTTGTATGGACGGGGAGGTACTACTGCAACTTAACAGTGTTTCAAACGAAACGTTTGTCACGAACTTGCCCATAGTAATTATGTATATTATATTGGGTACATACTATACCACGTACACAGTGTAAATTAACGTATTCGCCATCTATTATTAGATATTTATTGTTACTAATCGGTGTAAAATTAAACGCTCCCGTACTTGAGGACGACTATTGACGATTCATATTGTCGTTTTCAAATTTGTTTTGGTTTATTTCACATTTTCTTTTCTAAGTATTGCAAATGATTGTATTGGGTGTTGTAATTTTTAAGATACGTAAAAAATGACTGTTTTGGGATTAATTTTATTTATTTATTTATTTATTATTTTATTCTTCACTGTACGTACATTGGTTACAATATTACAGAATAAAATAGTGTCATAAAAATAACAATTATAAATTCAATGTACCTACAGAGGGCGAGTTTATCGCTAAAATGCGATGTCTTCCAACTAACCCGGTTACTTTGAGTACTATTGCAATTGGCACTAATGATTTGATCCAGCAAATTAACAGGATTTTGACTAAGAAGGCTTCCCTCGACATAACTCATTCTATACATTCCGTCTTCTGATGTGTTCAACTTTTTTTTTTAATGTTGATTTCTTTTCAATTTGAACCGTCAACTATTGCCTGTTATCCTACTTAAAAATGTAATTACTTATTAGATACTATTAACTTATATTACAGTTTTTGTGATATGATTTTAGTGAAACCATGCCTTTCAAAATTAGTATGGAATTTGAATACATAGGTATCTCGTGCACTATAGTTTGTCAAAAAAAAAATCAATTTTATTGCATTGTAATATGATGTCAGTTTGATTGTTTGATTTGTTCTTTGTTGTATTTTTTTTGCAAAAGACTCAAACCGTGTAATAAATCAAATAAAAAAATACATAATTATGTACTAGGAAAATATCTACGAAATTGTTTAATATAGGTATCTAATTTGTATATTATTTTTTACTCATCTGGTCAAAGTATTGTTTGCTTTCAAGATATTCGCATTTTTTTTACGCTTTCGTTGAATTCATTTGTCGACGTTCAGAATAAAACTATACATTGATCTCCATCCGAAGCGTGACTCTGGTACAGCATTTTTTAATCTTCAAACTAACCCACTTGTGTATCGAAGTACTCGTACAATTATATTATATGCAAATTACTCATTACAATTTTAATGATAGGTAATATTGATTGAAATGTCGGTCGTGTTAACAACAGAAAATTAATAATTGTTGTTTGAATATTGTTTTAATAGCAGGCATAATAATATTGCTATTTGAACTGTATGAATACACTGCTATATATATTATTATTATTGTTATATCTAAACCAAACAGCTGATTGCATGTCCATATGTAGAATGTAGAGTTTGTGCTCTCGCATCGTTGATTGCAATCATTGCGAGATTCTAATATGGCCAGAGTATTGATTGTTATTGTAAAGCGGATGTTTGTAGGAAATTGTTTGGTATTTCATTTTGTGCTGCTGTCTTTTGAAATATGAAATGAAGTGGTTTTACACAAAACATTACATTTCTATTTCATACTTGATTTGTAAATCAATGCACGTATTTATTAAAATTTATACGAAACCTTTGTAACATCAGCAAACAAATTAACTGCGCTACCGATATCATCGTTATATTTTGAACTGTTACTTAAAATTCTTTTTAGATTTCATTCGATGGTGATGGATCAACTTTTGCCATGTTTCCCGATTTAAGATATTGTAAAGCATTTCATCATTATATCCAAATACCATAGATTTTCTTCCTTTATCGGTGTCGTATCAGGCCCCCGACGTTTGTAAATATATCGTCTCTCTTCTGACTAACTGTCGTATCTGACATTTTTGGCGAAATCGAGTTATGATCACCAATGTGTACTTATATGTGCCCTGCATGTTCTCACTGAAGATCACTCCTGTAACGGTTACCGTTATCCTGGAAAAGCTTTCTGGTTTGTTGTCGTATTTACGAATTATTCTAAATAAAATGTGTTGTATCTACTAATTCCTCAAAATTTCATCATAAAAATAATTCTGAGATATATAAGAATAGGTACAAATAAAATAATGTTATATATTTACACTGTATCATATTACTAGGAGAGACGAAAATATGCACGGCAAAACACTAAAAACCTCAGAAGAGGGACGATATATTCCACAAAATATACAAAACTGAATATAGCACGTATTTAGAGGAAGATGATAATATGTAATTACATCTTACATCTTGGAGATCACGAGCGGCAATTAGGAGTATAGGAAGACCCTCAAAGCGGTGAAGGGATGAAATCACTCGACACGCTGGGGTCAACTGGATGCAGACGGTGCATGATCGAATGGTGTGGAAGGAAATGGAAGAACCCTTCATCCAGGAGTGGGCGTGAGTGGACGGAGAAGAACAAACATATGTAGTTATGGTTTGTAATTCTGTAAACCAAATGTAGTGAAATAGTTCCGAATGCTGGTTTCCATGAAATCGATGTATCTGAATTTCGGAGAATTTCTGAAATTGGACTTAGTTGAGTTCCTAAATTAATTAGAACGATTCTCAGATTTACGAAAATTGATACATGCATTTCTCCCATTATGGCATACTTACCATATGGCTACTGTTCTAATTGCACTGCGTGTACTCACACGTATATTATGTACCAATAACTGAATCTGTTGTCTGATTATACTGTGTACCTACGCTGTGTATGATTTCATCGTATGACTGAGGCTGTTGCACATATTATAATATTGACTAATCTCTCTTTGATATTAATATTATCATCATATTACGTTATGCTCTATGGAATAATTTATTTATTTTTATTTTCTAATGTTTAGGAAACAGTCAATTTTGCAACGCATATATGTAACAATATTACTTAAGTCAGAAATCAGCAAAATTTACGAAAATTAAATAGGTTGCTATCATATATTTTATTCACCCAGTGTGCTCATTTGATCTCCTTGGATCAGCGATGAGGCATGTCACCCATACTGAATACCTCTATTTGCTATATTAAATTTACTACCATCACGGCATATCCCACAAGTCGGGTAGCCAGCAGACCAGCTGCATATAAAATATGCAAGCTGTCTTCTCCGTGCCAATATAAAATCAAGACATTTAGGATGGGTGGCAAACCTCATTTCTGAATTTAAGATGTAATATGGTTTAATTTTTTCAAACACCTGCCTTTTACACGATACTCGAAAACTTATGGAGAAGAGTGGAAGACCAATTCTTTACCGGGTGCTCCAGTCCTTAATAAATTTTCCATTACCTTATTTGAATATTTTTATTTAACATACAATTATTATCTCACTAACACTTATTTTACCTCTACATCTATTCTTGAAATGACATATTAATTATTTTTTATCATTTTGTTTTGTACCTATTTTGCATTCATATAATCATTTTACCGAATTACTATTACTTTAATTAATATTATTTAAATTACTCAATACATAATCACTAACATTCGATGACAATTACAAATGCTGACTATGATTAATTATATTGTGATTTATACTATTTCTTCTAATTTATTACTTTCTCTTTGTTCGCAATATTTGTTATTGTTTTTATGTAATCATTATCCACATGTTAAAGGCTAATGCCGTAAATATATGATACATATATTCGTTTTATCAGCTCACAGAGGACAGTTTGCATATTCATTGCATTCAGTTAGTTCGCTGGCTATCCCATTTGTGGGATATGCTATGAGATTGTATAGTAGTGGTATAATCTTGTTTTCAAAGGATCGATGCGGAGTTCTATCTATATTTTGTTTATTTATCGATCCGGCATGGAGAGACTTGCTGTCGGTTCATCGGAACCTGTTTAATGAGAAGAAGTCACTTGATTTATTTAGTTTCTGGTGCCGAAGACAAGAACCAAATAAGTATTATTATGTTATTATGTATTAGCGGTAGTCGACGTTCTCGATGCAACTTGCAAGACCAGTTGTCTCGCTTTGTACTTTATCGCAGTTGACATTTTAATTAGCGTAAAAAAACCACGAATGCTTTTGTCCGTCTCTGATTTGTGCGCTGTCAGCACGAGAATTCGAATGACTTTGAATTCTGACTTTTTGACGCAGGTCAAATAAATTTCTTTCTTATGAGAATCATTAATGTTTTATATTTATGGAAATCCCGGCATACTTAGGTTTTGCATACTTGAACTTTTTTTGTGTAATTTTACGAGCGTGTTTAAAAAGGCAGGTCTATTCCTGACATATCACGTATTCGAAATTGTACACCTTTAATTTAGTAGTGATAGTGTTTGCCACCCATTCATTTCTTACTTTTTATGGTGTTGAGAGGACGAGCTGTGTGATCATTGCAATTCGTGGGAGATTCCTCGATAGAGCAGATTTATACATAATATATAGAAATAGATAAATTGAAACAAGTATTTTATTTTTACTCTAGATTATAAATCGTGGGAGAGACGTCTTTCGACCTATCAGATTATTATCAATCTGCAGATTGGTAGTGACCTGATAATTGAAGAGAGATCTACTTCATAACCGGCTATCGATTTGCAGATTAATAATGACCTGATAGGTCGAAAGACTTCTCTCTCAGGATTTATAATCTATAGTAGAAAGAAACACTTGTTTCAATTTACCTAATTATGGAATTTTACCACGTGTGCACACTGAGAAAAATACAAACGAAATTTCACAACGAATCATTGGTACGTACTATCAGATTAGGACCAGAGATCGTACAAACGATTCATTAGTACGAATCTATAATATTAACTCTTCGCAAACAAGTTGTTGGTAAATTTAACAATGATTTGTTTGCGAAGAGTTAATATTATAGATTTATACCAATGAATCGTTTGTACGATCTCTGGTTCTAATCTGATAGTACCGTACCAATGATTCGTTTTGAGTATTTTTCTCAGTGCACTAACACAATTAATAAGATCATCGCTCTCAACGCTCCTCTCGGGAGCACAGGGTAGAAACCAGCCTCCTCCATTCAGAGCGTCTCTGTGCCAATTGCGTCACCTCTTTCCACGACATTCCCTGCGCTCTGATATCGTAATTAATAAGATACCTATATAGAATTAACTCGTTTTAAATAAAAATGGAGCTGCTAGCAAAGAAAGGGTCTCCCGCTATTTTCTGCAAGCTTCCAAGTGTCATGTAAAAGGTAAAGTTAGGTATCAGTAAAACAACATGAATAACACATTTTCAATTTAGTGACGTGTTGTACCATCCGTTTTGAACGTTAAATATAAATTTTTAATTGTCTCAGAGAAGACAGCCCGTATGTTTACATGATGTACTGTACTAGCTACCATACTTATGAGAGATGGCGTGATAATAAATAAAGAAAAAATAAACTAATTAAAACAATGGATCATCCCTTGTAACAATAGTAACGAAGTAATGCGTAGTCCTACCACTTTGTCTTAATTTTCCAAGGAAATTCTTATTCACGTAGTCGTGAATAGAAAACGAAACTTCTTCTCGGCTTTCGTGTATACTAACTGAAAACGTGTTACTTTTATTTAAACCATGGCGAGGCTTTCTTTCTTAATGAGTACTGTTACATTAGCTTGTATTATATTTATTATGTAGGTAGTTTCAACAACGTGACTTTAGTTATACCTAATATCATTTGTAAATTGGAAATTACATTATGTCGATTTTTGGCATAATTTATATTCAAACTAAAAACTACACAGAACTCTGTACATGAATGACAATAATTGTCATTCATGTACAGAGTTCTGTGAATAATTATTCAATAATTATTCAGTTATAATTATTCAATAATTATTCAGTTATAATTATTATATAATACTTACTTTATGGCAACAAATGGTTGATGGTAGAATGAGGCAAGATGGTCTCGATCCTCAGTATCGAAAGCCCGACGGAGATAAGAGAAAAGAACATATTATAAGAACGTTATGTTGTAGTAGTCTTTCTTATGCCTTTTTCGATGGGATATTTACGTTTATTGAAAGCGCATTACATTCGTGATGTTAGTTGATAATAAAATGCAAAACGACGTTGATTCAAATTGATATAATTTTCATTAGAATAATTGCCAATAGCAATGACCCACAACCACTTTGACAGTGATGTCGTGTAAAAAATGAGTGAAATGTTGGTAATCGTAATCATAGTGAAAAATATTAGGAACACTGCGCTTTACTGGGTTTGGATACCAAGCTCTGCGATAGAACTGACCTTACATTAGTTTGCATTAAATATTTCTCGATTTCTGGATTGTATATTGCGACAGCGAGAATGGCGAATTGGTGAACGTTGTTCACGGACACTGAAAGTGATCACTTATGTCAGCCTAAAGCCAATTTGTAAGAGTTAGGATTCCTATTGGATTTGCACATTGTTATATTGCTTATACATATAAGGTTTTCCAACTGAGATTGATGTTGAAAAGTCTTTCAATGACCATTGTGAAAAATTTAATATCTTGACCCAGCGTAGTTTTACTCCTACACACAGAGTTTGATTGTATTACGTAGGTCTATTGTGTGCTTACGTATTCAGTCGACAAAAATCGATATTCCAATGTCTATTACAAGTTGCGTAATTCATATTACAGACGATTTATCGCTGGCGGCCAGACTGATGACTTGCGAGGGCTTAGTAGAGAGTAGAGACGAGTCCAGACAACCAATAATGGATCACAATCAATTGGACACTAAATTGCTGCATAATATATTGGGATTAGGTATAGAATATATTTGATGGAATCTTGACATGGATAATGAAATATCCCTTTTTCTCTCTATCTATCTATATTTTGTCATATTGTCATGTTCTTTTCCTGGGCTGGTAAATATTGGTTGCTCAGAATTAGGTTCCTTCTGTGACGACGCTGAAGACCAGCTACCCTTTTATCTTTTAGGTTGCCTCTGTTAGTCGTCGGCAGTAATGTGCCCTATCCTGTCACTGTACATGTGATCTATATTGCCTCTCCAGAACCGCTTGTCTATTTTGTTCTAGCGTACAATGTCCTCAGTTTTGCCTTCATTTCTTATTTAATTATTCCTGACTCTACATAACTATCAACTATTGTATATATTTTCGCGATATCGCTTACGGTGTTCCTAAGTCGTCCAAAGTACTTCATTTTCTTTCGCTGTAAAAACTGCCCGCCCACTACACAAATTTTATCAAAAGTATATATATATTTATACACTAGTTATAATTTCGTGTAATAGTAGGTACAGTTCAGCGATGAGGTATGCCGCCCATCCTGAACGTCTTCATTTGTATTGGCACGGAGAGGACGACTTGCAAGCATTTGATCCGCTGGCTATCCCACTTGAAGGACCATTAGTTATTAGGTTACAATTTTGCTAATGTTTATATCACCATAGGCGTGCCCACGTTAGCAGTTGTATAATATAGTTCTTTAACCCTTGGAGGCCTATGGGAAGTATAGGTACGTTCCAAAATTATATTTCGAAGGTTTTGATTAAAAATATTGTGTTTTTTTTATATATGAAAATTTTAAGTACAATTCATCAAAATTTTTATGTTTTGATGATATTTACTGCCCCAGAGTATTAAAATTGCTCGAAAAATTTACGATAGTGAAATCAAATATTTGACGATAACGCAGTTTTTTTAATAATTTTAATTATCTTTTTTGTATTAAAAAAAAAACAAAATATTGCCAATCCTAGTATGAATAACATCTTTACTAATAACGGGTCTTACTATATTGCTAAGAAAATTAATATTTGATGTTTATAAGTCCTTTTATGATGAACCAAGGATACAGATACATTTTTTTCAAAATCATAATAATTTATGTCACTACATTGCATTTCTTAGTTATAGTTCTTCTAATTTGACGAAATAGAATCGGATATTTTTTAAATCAACTGTAGAAACCTTATGGACCTGAAAAGGTTAATTTGTATTCTTCTATGTTAGGTATAATAATGAACTACATACATTATACATACCTTACATGATGTAAACACAGTCAAGAGTCTTGTATATTATTAATATTAGTGCAGCTTTACTAGGACTCGGTCGGGAAATAAACGTCAAATTGGTATATAAATAATAAATAAATAAATAAAACTTTATTGGCATCAATATACACTGTGTACAAGTTTTTGTTCCAATAAATTACCAAAAGGCCGGCTTATCGCATATGCGATTTCTTCCAGCCAACCCGAAATATAAGTATTTTCTGAAGAAATTATTAAAAAAATTGGTAATCCAACCATGATTCAAATATTTTTGTCATTTTAATCCCTGTTCACTGTTCTATCATAATTTGATGTAAAATATTAGTTATTTGTTTTTACATAGTAGTCTATTTTTTATTCTTAATATTTAATGTTTTTAGATGCTAACGGTAATTCTGGTTATTTTACATCAAGATAATTACGTAATGTTGTATCTCAATCTTGATATTATTATTTATATTATTATTCTAAAAATAATTATTAATTACTTAATCATTATTATTTTTATCTGTACTGAGACCATATCAGCTTTTGGCCAAGGCGATCTCTAATAAATCTAAACAAAAATATTTAAACTTGAATCACTATGTTTATTTGTTACATTAATTTATAAATTAATGTAATTAATTATTTATTAATGTAATTAATGTAATAATAATTTATGAATGAATAAATGTAATTAATGTAATAATAAATTATTAATTAATGTAATTAATGTAATATTATAAATTAATGTAACAAATAAACATAGTGATTCAAGTTTAAATATTTTATTTAAAAATGTCTTTAAATTGTTACATAGTAAATGCCTCTAAAATAAGTGAAAAAATATTGAATTTTAATAAAACATTCACATCGATATATTCAATGATCATGGTGTCATACAAACTATAATTTCTCTGTCAATATCTATATATTTACCTGCCTTAAAGATGAGACCTCATATAGAGTGCATTACTTTTCCTCTATTTTATCTAATTTCTATTTTATCTAATTCACATCGATATATTCAATGATCATGGTGTCATACAAACTATAATTTCTCTGTCAATATCTATATATTTACCTGCCTTAAAGATGAGACCTCATATAGAGTGCATTACTTTTCCTCTATTTTATCTAAGTTCTATTTTATCTAATAAAACATTCACATCGATATATTCAATGATCATGGTGTCATACAAACTATAATTTCTTTGTCAATATCTATATATTTACCTGCCTTAAAGATGAGACCTCATATAGAGTGCATTACTTTTCCTCTATTTTATCTAATTTCTATTTTATCTAATTCACATCGATATATTCAATGATCATGGTGTCATACAAACTATAATTTCTCTGTCAATATCTATATATTTACCTGCCTTAAAGATGAGACCTCATATAGAGTGCATTACTTTTCCTCTATTTTATCTAATTTCCGTGTCCATATAAGACATATATTCGAACGAACACGAACATTTATTAGATTATGTTTATACTCTACTAACCAACACTAGGCACATAATTATGATGACTTCATTCATTAGGAGCCAGAGGTGATGATTATAATATTACGACTGAATGATGTCGCCCGTTCACCACCATTATGTCATGAGTTGGTATAAGGACATTATTAATGCCATCACTAATGACAAATATCTTGGAATGTCTTATTTTTTGCCATTTATTATTTTTTTTAAGGAGTGGCTTGCATTATTTGGCGTAGAAATAAAATGGTTTGAACACGTGGAACAAATTGACAATGTATCATGAAAAAGAAAGAAAATTTAAGACGTAAGAAATATCAATAAGAAATATTATATGATGTAATCTGTTTAGTTTTCTGTTTTGTTAACTTTTGATTAGTTTTCTATTTAGTTTGTGACCTATTTATTTGTAAGAAATATCATGTTGGAATATCAAATGTTTATATTACATATTTTTAGTTACATATATTTTGTGAGGACAAAAATATCAATTAATGTAACTGATAACATACAATGACTTTATCGCCAGGATACAGAATCTCCTTTGATTCTGTTTCTTTTTGATAATATCTTTTGTGTTTTTTTTGTTTTTAATTTAGCATTTCTTTTTTTCTCATTTTTCCTGCTGAGACTGCCTTGGCCAAAAGCTGTTGTAGTTCAGTGCGGGGTGATGTTTTTAGAATTATAATAATAACGCACGGAAAAATTAAAGGTTCGCAGGGAGTTGGCAGAAGGCAGATAGCATGGCTGTGCAACATTTTAGATTGGACCGGAATACGATGGGTGGAGGAGTTGCTCTAGGTTACGCAAGATAGAGATGCTTTCTTCCTGGTTATCGTCAACATTGTGGGATCTGATACGGCATTCGTAGAATAATAAGTTATTATTAATCTTCCATCAAAGAATATTATTTCCACTCTTTTATGAAAGTTTTCGAGTGTCCTGTAAAAATGAGTATTCGTAAAACATCATGAATAAATCATTCAACATCTTCAATTCGGGGATGAGATATCCCACACATTTCGAATGTTTTATTTTTCATTCGCACGAAGAGATCGATTGGCATGTTTATTACATGCGGAAGTTTCGTGACGTTATAGATAGGATCATACAATTTATATTTTTGTAATACCTACATTTTTTTAAAGACTTTGTAACAGCTGTCAAAATGATAGTCGTCCTTTTTCTAATCCGGCTCGAAGGACCATGTTGGCTTGCGTTATGTATTTACTATACTATACCTTCACGCTGTGTCCCAGATTGGGTAGGCAGAGAGAAATGAACGCCATATAGATCTATCCTTACATACTTATTTCGCTTAGTTTGATTTGAAAAAACCTCCCTGTTATCTCTGTATCTGCCGTAATCCAATAGAGGTTAAAGTTTTACACTGATTAGTATAATAAAATCGAGTCGAAAACTAATGAACCAAAAATTTGATGAAAATATTTTTGGAGGCTGCTTTAAATTTCGAACGCTTTAATTTCTCCCATATTATTATTAATTATAACATTAGTAACGGTTAATAAAGTTTGATAATAATAATAGGAATAATAATGATTTAACGATTTTACTGGCTTGTTTACATGACTGAACTTTTTATCTTGATGAACATTGTGCTATTTATGATTTGGATGGTCATTAATCATATAAATATCTGAAAATGTTCGTCTGTATATTTAATTATTCATTCTTTATTGTACATCAATCACAATATATATCTACAACTTTATACAGTAATGCATTCAAATGCATCAATATACAGAGGGCGAGTTTATCGCAAAGGCGCGATTTATTCATCTATTTCAGAGATGTCTGTTATACATTTCAATTTTAATTTTAGAAATTATAGTGCCCATAGGGGGCGTATCAAAGTTGGAAGACTGAGATGGGCTGGGCACGTGGAGAGAATGAATGAAGAAAGAGTGCCAAAGAAAATCCTTCTTACAATACCACAAGGTAGACGTAGCGTTGGTAGACCAAAACTCAGTAAGATGCATGGGGTAAAGAGGGACGTAGACATCATTGGCGTCAGGTATTGGAAAAGTAGACGCCAATTAGGGGGAGATGGAGGCGAATGTTGGAGGAGACCAAGGTCCATAACGGGTTGTAGAGCAACTGATGATGATTACAGGGGGCTTATGAACTAGTATTTGTAATTTTCTCTACGAAAGCAGTTTCAAATTGTCCCTGCTTAGGCGCAAACTATTCGACTATTCCTTGTAGTATTAACGCTCGGATAAACGTGTCATAATTCAGCAATGGTGTGTGTTTTGTGGGTAGGTACCTACTGAGTACCCTCGTTACGGTATTATTCTAATTTGTGTCTACTGAAATGTCCTTTGTGAATAAAAACGGGATAATATATATGAAATCCGAATGTTTTTCCTCGGGGTCCTATTATTTATAGCAGTGATACGGGCTCAATGAACCCAAAATGCTTGAATTGTTCAATTGTATATGTTAAAATAAATAGTCAATATAAATAAATAGATAAATAATGGTTTCTTCTAACGTGACATAAAAAACATCTTCTTTGGTAAGCAAAAAGAATTTCATGTATACATTTTTTTATTATGAACTTTAGTTTTTCTTGACTGTCATCATCGTTGAACATGAGAGCTGTCTGGTGGTTGGCAAACCTCATTGCTGATTTCAAGATGTAATTTGTCTTTATTTTTTAATACCTGCCTTTTACAAAACACTCTTAAATTTACAGGAAAGATTGGCAGACTTATTCTTCGCCGGATGCCCCACGGAAATAATAACGTGTCACTTATGTATAGGTATAGGTACTGTAATAAAAAAGTAGTAAAAATGTAAAAAATATGATTAAGGCATGGACTAAAAAATACTGTAATAGGTTCCTCTATTATTTTATCCTACGCGCAACCCAAATTTTGAAAAGGATCCTGCCATTCTCAACGGCGATAATTGACAAAAATTTCGTGGTTAGATGGAAGAAATTACTTTATAGTGATAATCTCGCCACTGCACATCGTCCTAGTTTTTAAAAAATTGTATTATTTTGTTAACAATGTAATGTAATGATGATGTGCAAAAAGAATAAATAAATAAATAAATAAAACAAAAAAGTCTCAAGTCGCATTCGCGCCAGTGAAAGCTAATTCGTGAGACGTGCCTACGAAATATGCCATCATTGAATCGTTAGATATTTATATGATTATTAAGTTAAATTTAACTATTCTCGTGTCTTTTGTTTGATATTTTGGCATATCAACTCACTTCATTTAAGCCAGCTGAAATATTACTTACTTAACTTAAGTGGTTTAGTATCTAATTATTAAACAATGAATTAGCTTTAGGTGTGGGCAAGTTTGTGGCAATGTCCTACGCTGTTTCTCTGGCGTTAAAGTTTGATGGATCAATGATGGTTTAACTCCGTATTATACTACCTGTACTTAGTTCCTAGTAAGGCGAAATATTAGCAAAATTGTAGGTATTACATCGATAGGGAATCTACTTCAGAGCGGGCGAGGTTTCCTATACTTTGGGCGACGATTAATGATATTATCTGGGGGAACGCAGATGTTTATTGCATTCTGAGGATAGCTCTAGGTTATTTGTGGTATCACGAAACGTACTGTTGAAGTATGCTTTTTACGGTTGTCTTCAATAAACTGTATCCATTACTGTCAGTAAAATTATATGTTATACATTAAATTATTGAAACCGACCGTTAGTTACTCGAAGATAGATTTTCAAAAGTACTACATATAAATCTGTGATAATTTGGCAAAAGTTGATATTTCCCAAAAAGTATACTTTACAGGAGCAATTTTTTTTTTATTTTTATTTATTTTAAAGAGTATTTAATTTTTGATAAAAGAAAGAAATCTCTGAAATCATAAAATAATTTTATTTATTTAAACATGTTTTTCACAAGTACATTTTTTCATTTACACAAGTATATATAAAAACACTATTGATAGATTATTAGCTTATTAAGTAAGAGGAATCGGCGTGCATGTATGAGAAACTGGATGAATGTAGAGGAAGCGAAAGAAGTATGTAAGAATAGGCGTTCCGTTCTCTCTGCCTACCCCACCTGGGACACGGCGTGAGGGTATAGTATAGTATAGATTAGCCACACTAGCCTCATGGCTGTGTTGTGGCCGCAAAACAAACATACAATAAACAAATAAATAATCTATCGAAAGTTTACTGTTTTGTCTTGGAATCACCTTTTGTAATTGTATAGTTAATCTGGTTTACACGTTTAACGAAAGTCACCATTTAATCAAATCATGCGTAATTCAATGCCTTCGTTGATGATTTGTTACCAGTAGAGTTGACGCCCATTACTGTATTCAATTTTGTCGTTTTAAAATATCCGAACATCTCCCGCAACTTTACATTGTCTTTCAATACAATTGTAGTTTTGGATATATGTTGAGCACGCCATACTGTAATCAGTCCAATATTAAAATAGTTTTCGTATGTAATGTAATATACCTTCGGAGGCACGCTATATCAGTACACAGTGGGTACATATAATAATGGTTTGTTGGACGTGTATGCACGTCACATAGGTTGTCAGTTAATGCTGTAACATATTACGTCTTTTTACTTTAAGTTTACTACGACATGATTGTACGATTACTACGTAGACGGCGATGAATTTTTTTATACCTTTACAGAAATTTTATACAGTTTTTATTTTATCGATTTAATCAAACATTGTAACGTTAAACTGCATTTTAGTTTTCCAGGGTTGCGCGTTGGAGTTTTAAGATTTAAAATTCTCGCTTTGGATATTATTTTTTATTTTTCCACCATTGTAAATTGTTCATTCTTATCCAATTAATACAATTACAATAACCTTATTTACATTTTACTCATTGACACCTAAATTGACCACACTAAATATTTGTTTTTGTTTCGACATTTTTCAATAATTTGACTTTTCTCAGTTTCCATTGACACTAAATATTATTAATTCTACAACATCCATTTTTAAAGACTGTGTGCTACTTGACGTCCCATTTATTTTTGTTTGAAATAATCTCAAAAATACTCTTTTATTGAAAATTTGATAATATAACCTACTATCGAATTGAATTGACGTGATCCATTGACTTTTTTTTCCATTCATAACTTATGCTGTGATACTGATAGTCGTGTTGTTCTTTTTTGTGTTTTTTTGATTTTTTATTATGATTGTTGTGTCTTAATATTCTATACTTGTGTATACATCATATTATGAACTATGTATGTAAATATATAACATGTAAAAGGCTAGCGCTGTGAATTGTTAATAGATAAATAAATAAATAATTATTTTTATTATTACTGACAATAAAACGATTCTTACAAGGATCATTATTGCTGAAGGACAATGCGATCTCAGAAGAAAACCTTAAACGATATCCAAACGATAACACAACTACAATATATCCTCGATTTTTCTTATAAATTCTGCGTACGTCACATAATATAATAAGCATAGTCGTGATATAATTAGCTTGTGTTGGAAAACCTTAGGCTAGATGGTCTGGCGATAAAAGAAAAATCAAAGGCAGGAATATTGCATTCAGCATGTTCAAGATAGAAAGAATAAATCAAAAAAAATATTCGAAAATGGCTGATGAAAAAAAGACTTTTTATATGTAATGTTTCATAATTTGATGGATTTATAAATTTTAGATAATATCAGAAACTATTTTGAAGATTTTCCTTCAATACTTGTCAGTAGTCTCGAACTTTAGATTCAATATCATGTTTTAGCGTTTATCGGCATTTTTGATACCTATTGAATCTTTTCATTATATTATTACTCTTATCTCATGTCTGTATTAATCGTACTTAGATGGCGCTTTTCGACGATTAATATTATTATTATTATTACTAAACTTCGGTGTATTTTAATATTTAAAACATATTCAATTCTCCGCCGGAGATCAACAACAGGGCTCAAGATAATAGATTCATTCATTCGAAATTCATTATTCCACTCGCTTTGATATGAAAATTGAAAATGTTTCACTCTGACTGGCGCTGTTCGCCTGGTGGATAAATAGATGTATAGATAATATTGTTGATATTATTATTATTATTGTTCTTGAGAAGTGGATATTCAATAAGCTGTGTGTTGTCAAACGAATTGATGAGGAAGAGGAACGATCTTGACAGGTGTAATCCTCGCAAAAGGAGATGGATGAATAAATGGCAAAGTTTAACTGGTTTAAAAGCAACATTTTTAAGTATGGCAACATTTTAAACTAAAAAAATAGATGTAGAATAGTGTTGATGAGATTCTTGTTGCTAACATTGACTATGATTTTTTTAAATCTTTTCAGTACATACATATTATATTAGTTCGTCGGTAGCCTGGAGGTAGAGTCTCGGCCTCGTGAACATGGAGTCCGTGGTTCGATACCAGGTGTCGGCAAACTCCGTTTTCATGACACAAGCTTTTAGTAGCTTGCTGTGAAAGGTGTATAAGGTTGTATTTGGGTTTATAACAAAAACCCAGATATATCTTTTTTTATCATAAAAATTGCACTCTGCGCTGAGATTATAACAGCTTTTGACAAAGGCAATCTTAGCAGGAATGAAAATAAAGTGAAATTCATAAAAAGCAAAAGGAAAAAATAAACAAAAGAAACAACAAAATCAAAGAAAAGTCTCTATCCTGGCGATAATGTCATTGTATATTATGTTGAAAATATGTAATTATAGCCTTGCCGACAGGACAATTTCGATTTTGTTTGTTTGGTATCCAGTTTTTATAAATATATCAGTAATTCAGTATAGATGGCGGACTTATCGCTTTTCGTAAATTCTTCTAACCAACGTGAAATAAAATTTCCTGACACATCCGAAAATCGAACCTGGGACCGTGATGATGCAAATCACAGACGGTCCCCCGGGTTCGATCATCCTCGACAATCGTTACACCATGCGTCTTTCGATTCTGAAAATCTATCTTCGATGTCAGTGAACTTACTTTGAACGACGATATTATTGACGTTGGCAATATCTTCGTTTTTAGCCTTGTTGAAATTCTTCACGGAGTTTTTCGATTACCACTTAAAAGCAATCGATTACGAATTGTTCATTTTCTATGTTATTGCCCTCGGTCTGACAGACAATGAGAGTAAATATTACAGTCTTGTATCGAGAAATAATATCATATCGAACTCACAACATAACTATTCGATACTGCAAGAACACCTGCTTGGCATTTTCTCTCTATGTCTCCCTTTACTTTATGCTGTATATACTGTAGCAGTGGCGTGTCTAAGATTTTCATATCAAGTTAACCCACCCTCAACATAAGTTGTTACATACTTATAATGTGAAAAAATGTGGTCCTTCATCTTAAAATTGTATTATAAGAAAAAAACAAAATAATTGTCCAAGAGTAGGTATTTGTGTTAAATTAAGTTTAAATTATTTAATATTATAAAATTAAATGATCTAGAGTTTATAAAATTATAAGTTAGAGGTTATAAAATTAAAATAATCAAAAATATAAGATTATCGCATTATATTTTTTGAGACTCAAACGTTTTCGTCCACACTAATGGATGTATTCAAAAGTACTCTAGAATAAAAAAAAAATTGACTCTGTACTACGACATAATAGTCACTGATTTAAGAGTTGTCCTTTATCAACGATACTTAATTTTAAAAGTTAATCACGTGTCGTTAGAATATTGTGATAAGCCAGATTTATTTTCCATATTACTTCGCATGTAGGTATGTAACGCTAGCTAGAATAACATGTCGTAGAATGCGAGAGAATGTTGATTGAATACTGTACACTGAGGGACTTGAGCGAGACTAAAAGTAAGCCTCATATGAAACAATGTGTGTGGTGAAATAAATAACGTAGCACAGCTGTATTGTATGTAATACAGAAGTTTGTTTGACGTTGCTGACGACATCATTTTTTAAGCTTGGAAATCTCTGATAATGCCCGACTTTTCTGCTTGTATGAAAACAATGCCACTGGTAGATAGTACATTACCCAGTACAGTTTTTATGCATTATTCAGTAAGACATGGGAGAAAATTGCATAAATAGGGTTTGACCCTAGATCTATATATTATTGTAATTGCGTTGAAGAAATATTGTTTACGAAAAACATTTTCTTACACCGACTTTTAGAGAATGGGTTGGATATTTTTGGTCAATGTATTTTGATATGTTTTTACAAAACCAACCAGATATCTCGATTAGAGAACCATGTTTGTACAGTGTAATATTGGGCATAATCTAATCCGAAGAAGTATGAAAGGTGTCCTAACGCTTTCGAATTGTCTCTAGGCTGGCCTAAGTGATCACTTTCGGTGTCCATGAACAACGTTTATCTACTTCGCCATTCTCACTGTCACGGTATAAGGCCTACCAATCGAGAAACATTCAATGCAAACCATAGAAGCAACCATTTTTTTGGGATTTCATATTTCAAATCTCGAATGGATCAATATTTCCCGTTCAAATGGCGCTGGAGCAGTTAAGTTCAATATTTTATCAGCCTTTTTTAATGTTGGATTCAGGTCTCGTCTTAGTCCACATTTGACCTCTCTTTTCTAATTAATATTTGAACGCACTTTTTTCTGAAAATTGTAAATTTTTATTTGTCAGATCTGATTCGAGAAATTAATTTCTTCTGTATGATTTGTTTCTAATAAAGTGTTTTTTTTTGTTTCAGGTATGCAAACTTCACATTATTCCCCATTTTTGAACAGCATATTTACAATTTTGAAGGTGAGTCTATCGGTTAATTCACCAGTGGATGATACCAGGATGGTGTAGATGGAGTCTGCATTTATCATTCCTAAACTCAAATAGTTGACATTTGCTTATAAATATATTATTATTCCACATTCTTCTGTTACGCACATGATCACTCAGACTTTAACCACCCATCTTTCTCAACTCATTTCTACTGCATTTTTACCACATTCATCCTTCTTTAGCCACGTCAACATCTCACATCAGTGTTGGTACTAAGATAGTAGAGTGCACCAATCTTTTAGTTGTGCTAGATAATAGATATGTTTCTATTCGCAATTATTGGTCGAATTGCACCGCTTATTTTATTGCCTGCAACTTTTCTTGTTTCAGTAATCCGCACATATAAATAAATCATTCTCAAAGATATAAAATATCAGATATCATCTCTTCATAATTAAAGAAAAGGATTAGAAAAGATTAAATCTTTTTGTATAAATGGTAGATTTAATCAGTCTTGTGTATAACAGTCGTCCAATGAAAAAGTCTTATAGAAAATATCGTAAAGTTTTGTTTACGAAGGGATTTCTTTATTTTGATGGATGTTCCTTGATTTCTATGGTTAGAATAAACGATACCTATTCATTAAACAGATTCTGATAGCATCCGACTGACGAATGATTTCTGTTGCTTCTGTTTCTCATTTATTAGTATGTAGGTATCTGATTATAGCCAACTTATACAGATTAAAACATGTTTCCTAGTAATGAAAAATAACATGCATAAACTTAAGAGAAGTATGTAAATATGCCATATATTTATTTATTCTATACATTGGCTACGAACAATTCGATTGAATATATACATTCAAATTAAATACAATCAATTTACAAATGGTGAGTTAATCGCAAAAGCGTGTTGTCTTAAAGATGTTTTAGCGAACCAACTCCAAATTTTTCTCCATGTGTATTGGTGGTAGTGTTGCTTCATTCATGTTTTGTTCATTTATTTAAACGATCTCTACCTTTTCCAATCCTGGTATGTGGGAGCAGAAGTTATTCAATATATTTATTAATTAAAACCCAAACGTTCTCTGTGCGAATATTTATTTCAGTAACAAACTTTCATTTGATGGATGCGATGAAAAGCCTTCGTGTTGTATATATGTAGATGTATTATATACAGTGGATAGTAAAGAAAAAGTCTTAGAAGTAATGTATTGTTCCACCGCACACAAGTCTTGTACAATAACACTAAACTTGTCTCTCGCTCAATACATTTTATACATTTTCTCCGGGTGTCTGAATAAACCTTATCATTTGTTAAGAGTGATGATCGCCATCTGGATTCGAGTCACGTATGCTACATCCGCACCCCCACACCATTTCAACTTTCTCAGGGGGGTATTTTGCACCCCGACGATGTAGGCATGACCGAAATTGCAGATTACACCATCATAATAATAACCGTTACATTTTACCCGGCGTCTGTAGTTTTTTGAATTGTTATTGTTTCATTTGAAATTAGTGTGATTTTTTTACTTTGAACGTGTCATCCTTTTCCCTTTTTACACTAGGTAACTCGTCTTGTTTTAACGTGAAAATATTTTGACGCTTTGAAACATCACTTCGTTTATTTAGGAGCTTTGTTTTATATTTCACTTTAACTATTTTGTAAACTTTGTTAGTAGTGTTGATGGCGCCTACTGAATTTACTTTGTTGTTTTATATTATGAATAATATTATACAATCTCCATGCATGATTTAATTTATGCGAAGTGGTATAACTATCTTCTGCGTAAATTGTGCCAACGTAAAATAAAGCGTCTCTGTTGATAACTAAATTTAAAATGTTGGATACGCGTGAAAGTTTATATTTTTTGAGGCGTTTCTAAGAGAAATATAAGATTCTTTGATGTATTTATTATTGTTATTATGTTTTTAATGTGTATTCATAAAGAAAACTATTCTTTTTGTAAAAAAATGTATGTTTATTCCGTAATAAACATATTTGAATTTAATTTATTTTTTCATTCTTATCTTTAGGCCATCTTTTGATTTGACTCTTGGGATTGTCAAGCACTTACAAACAATTCGTAGTTTCACAACAATAAATTAAGACAATCAGGATGGGTGGCATACCTCATCGACAGAAGATTTTAAATGTCTTAAAAGTGATGTTTTATGAATCATCATCATCTTGCCCTTCAATTTTCCTCGCGAGAGCACAAGGTAAAAACCGCGTCCTTTATTCAGAGGATTTCTTCTTCAATTAGGTCATCTCTTTCCACGATATTCCTAACGCTCTGAAGTCGTTGTCGTAGGAACGATGTATTGTGAAATAGGGATTTTTAGGGGAGGAGTTTTACTAATACATACCTACCTGGTTTTTACAGGATACTTTAAAACTTTCAGAAAAGAGTGAGATACCTGTTCTCTACCTGGGACTCCAAAGGAATTTTTTTAAGAGCAATAATTTTTTGCGTCACGAGAGCGTATGGTGGGAACAGTTGTCCTCCATTCCGAGTAATTCTGCGTCATTCGAATCACTTCGTTCCACAAAATTCCTATTGCTCTAACGGTGTATCATAAAAGAGTGCCATCCTAGTTGTCGGCAATCTTGTGAACGAAGAACATACCTATTTTTGGCCACCTATCGTAAAAGCCGAGTCATGCCATACCAAAATACTTGTGTTTTTATTTTCACAGTGATTTTTTTCGAACTTTCTGTAAATGTGATTTTTTACGCGACGGTCCTCCCTACGGACTTATTCTGGTATATTTGAAAGACAGAGACGACAGGTGTCAGACTGAACGCTGCGAGAACTTTCCTTGGCTTCACCATCCATTATCATTTTTCTGGACACGTTGAATTTTATAAGCTTTATATTCGGGAATCTCCATAAGACGTATGTTTGGAATGTGAATTATTTTCTTATACCAGTAGTAGTGAGTGTAATGGAGGATTTTTTTCATACAATAGTTGCCTTTGTGAATTTTATTCTTTGTTTATATTCTTATTCTTCTTCCCCTTGTAGTAGATCATTGATCTGTTGCTTGAGAAGCTGTTCCCTCTTGTGACACTGAGGACCAGCTATCCTTCCATATTTTTGATGTTCTTCCTCGTGAACGTGAGACAGCTGCTGTCTTCTTTGCAGGAATGTGGGTGATCCCCTTTTTCTTTTCGTGCCGCTCCTAACGGAGGTTGGCGACGATCTCACGATCCTGGGCTAGTTTAATTAGGGTTGCTGCATCCGGTATCCAAGCTACTGACGCTGATTCTTAAGCTATGGATCTCTTTTACGCCCCAAACTTCGTCTGCCCTCTACTATAAGCTGTAGAAGGGCATATTTTCCTCCATGGAATATGTCACCAAAGATGTCTTTATGTTCTTTATATAAATCGATTAAATTTGATATGCATTGCCCGATTTATACGTTTTTTCTAAAAAAGTCAAAGTAAATTTAAAAACAATAATAATACAATATTTAAAAAAAATACAAAAAAATAAAAGTAAAAAATCCCAAAATACTAGAAATCAGTTTTTCAGTCTCATTAGTCTTGAGAAAAAAAGTAAAAGTTAAAATTTTCTAAAAAAAGTCAAAGTAAATCTAAAAATAAAAAATCCCAAAATACTAGAAACCAAAATAAAATCACCAATCCAGTTTGAGTTACAAAGCCCAATTAAATACACAGCCAATATCCAATGTGCCAAGGATGCTATGATCGAGAGAGCCATGCATTCAAGCACACCCATCCACCCCGCTCTCAAATGTAAATGATCCCATGTTGCCAAACAGTGAGAGACCGGGATCAGTCCACGGGGACCGCTGATGACAACAAGGCCCCTGACACTTCCGCTCTAAAGTCTTGCTTATTCATGACGAGTATGCCAAGGTTTTGAAAGAATGAATCAGAAACAGAACAAGAGCGTCTTAAAACATGTTTTGAATGAACAAAAAAGCGAAGAAGAGAACTGTATAAGGTAGAGCAACCATTCTCAGCAAAAACATAGCGGTGTTTTCACGAGGAAAATTTATGTTTCTCCTTGCCGCCACATCACTAACAATTACTGTTATTGTATTAATCTTACTACGTAGTGGTGGTAGTAGTAGTAACGTTTCACCCTCCCGTCCGAGTTCATGGAGGATTTATATGGGGTAATCTTTTTTTATTGTTATTTATGTTTTTTATTATTGTTATTATTATTAGACACTGCTATGATGAGGCTCTGAACAAAACCGGGAAGAAACGGGAAAGCAGGTATCTCTCCTTTACCCTTAGTAAAATGCACTCAAATTATATTATTATTGCGAGGAAACATCCGTGGTATAATGGAGAAATGGACCACCTCTTTGAACTCTATATCAGACTATTAATCTTCCTTTCTCTTAAATATATTCTAGTAGTATCCCCTGAGAATTGCTGATACTGAATGTTTGGAGTATTTTATTGATGACCTTACTTTGATAGCCTTTCTTAGAACTCACAAAAAATACATATTATTTACATATGTTTAACTAGACCAGTGGGCGGCAATTTTGGTTGGAGCATTTAGCTCCTCTAGATCTCGGTTGATGTTATCTATCAATCTTTGTCTTGGTCTGCCTTACGGCCTTCTGCCCTCGGGTATATCCTTAGAATACTTTTGTTCGCCCTTTCCTCTCCGGACCTAACGATGTGGCCAATCCATGCCAATCTTCGGGATCTGATCTCACTTGTGATGAAAGGTTGTTTAGTTGTGGAGCGAATTTCTTCATTGCTTTTAAGCCTCCAGGTTCCTTCTGCAATACCCGGTTGTGGGTTATAATATACATACGATTTTTTTGTATTTGGTGGTAGGTAGTGCCTTTACGAACGAAGTTTTTATTAATACTCGAGTATTGTTTCCTTTCCTTTAGATATTTGATATTACAATTTCGTTATATTATCTTTTGATGGACTTAATGCGAATTCGATCCAGCGTAGAAGGGGACGCGTATTTTTTTTCGTTTCTTCATTTTGTTTTTTTATTTGATGTTGTTTTAAAGCTCTTATTAAACAAAATCAAAGGATATATAATAAATCTTACGATAATGCTTTGAAGAGAATTTGTGAAATCACTGACTTGTTACTAATGCATATAAAAAACTTTTAATTTGTATAATTTATTATTAAAAATGTATCATGTTCGATTTTACTACGAATCCATCTTTTATGAGAAGACTTTTAATGTTGTCGGATTGGTTATACTGAATTGTTTGTGGGGGACATCAGGATTTTTGGCGATCTATCGACAACTTTTGAAGTATATTAAAAAAACAACTTTTATCCTAGTGTTTTTGAGAGATTTCTAGAAAATCGAGTGCTTTATATTTCGTATAAATTTACTGAGGAGTTGGAGTAAGTCAAATTCACAATTCAATCATCCTGGAACCTCTGAATTACTAAGATCTTTTGGCTGTCATTCATGATCCAGCCAATTTTAATGTGCAAAGTGATCTTCGGATGATATTGTAATGTTTCCAAATATTGGATAAACTAAAACAAGCGTTTGGTTTTACTATAGATCAAGCAACCACGAGAGAGACGTCTTTCGGCTTCTTAGGCCATTATCAATACTTGTATCTTTGATCATCCACTTAATCTTTTAAATGTTTTACACAAAGATTGAAAATGACCTAAGAAGTCGAAAAAGGTCTCTCTCGTTTTTGATTGATCCATAGCAGAAGGAAACGCTCGTTTCAATTTATCTAATTATGTAATGAACCGTGGAGCACCTGGTAAAGAATTGGTCATCCACTCTTTTCCGTAAGTTTTCTAGTGTTCTTTAAAAGGCTGGTGTTCGTAAAAATAAAGACATTTTACATCTCAAATTCGGCGATGAGGTATGCCACCCGTTCTGAATGTCTTATTTTTTTCATTGGCACAGAGAGGACGGCCTGCATGTTTATTGCATTCAGCTGTTCTGCTGGTTAACCCACTTGTGGGTTATGCCATAATGGTGTAGTAGTAGTAGTAGTAGTAGCAATTATGTAATTTTACCACTTGTGTACCAATACAATAAAAAAAATATTCAAGTATTATTTTTTGAAATTTCATATTTCCTTATTGATAATCCATTCTCAACTATTCTTTTGGGATTAATAACTTTAGATTACATTAGATGAATTTGATAATTTATATCTGAAAAATTCTTGTCATATTTTCATGAAGTTAAGAGTACCTACTTTATATAATATAATGTAATAATATTAATTTTATTTGAAGTACACAGCTGAATGAAGATGATAACGAGACACATCTTTTTGCTTTAGGAAATAGAAATATTTTATTTTTATTATACTCTTGACATTTAAACTCCGTTTGAGTTTTTTTTTTATATACATTTTATTTTGGATCCCCGAGCGCTTTATAATAATAAAAAATAAGATATTATCGGAGCCGAGCACCGTTAATCGAAGAAAAAAAATAACAACGTTATCTTTTATCCGTTAACGAAAAACTTAACTTTGTTACTCGATAATGTATTACTATTTTGAAAATTTATTTATTATTTCATTTGTACAACACTATTAAACATATAAAAGTCATAAAAACCTACCTAACTGGGCATGAGCCCGTACCAAGTTAGACTGAACCAGTTTTCACCATACTTTTAAATATAACGTAAGTTTTGGTTTGGGCGTCCCTCTTTCACAATACACCGTTCCTATGACAATGATATCAGAGCGCAAGGAATGTCGTGGAAAGAGGTGACGCAATTGGCACAGAGACGCTCTGAATGGAGGAGGCTGTTTTCTGCCCTGTGCTCCCGAGAGGAGCGTTGAGGGCGATGATGATGATGATGATGATGAAGTTTTGGTTAATCGTTACATAATAGAGAACTGAGTAAAGTAGCAAATTTAACGGAAGCCTTTTTTATGCAATTTTATAACTCCGTCAACGATTTTTGAGATTAAATAAAATAAATTTGTGATGCAATTGAACGATAGAGGGATCAGAAGGAGGCATGTCTCCTGGCTCCAGAATGTTCTAACGAGAAGTGTGAGACAGTTTTTTCGTGCTGCGCAGGACAAAGGCGGCGTTTTTCACACGTTATCTTTAATTTTTTTTCTTTTTTGTTTTATTTTAATTCAATATCGAAGTCGCGATCTTTAATTCATGGATGCTGCAAGGCGATAGTGCTCGAATTTAAGTGGACAAGTATTTAATTCATTGATTAATTAAATACAATATAACCATTTGTAGTGAAAATTTAACCTTTCATTTTATATACATTTAAATAATATTTTACTTAAAAGATATATAAATCAAATGTTTTTGTGTTAACACTTTGGAAATTCATTATAATTAAAATGAATTTAAAAACACTGTATAATTTCCAAATTAAATTTATTCACCTCAAACGTTTTCGCCAAGACTTCTACTTGGCATCATCAGTAGGACTAATTAAATTATACAGTGTTTTTAAATTCATTTTAATTAAAAGATATATTTTTAAATCCGTCAATTAACGAGTAATTAACGGTTAATGAACGATTAATTAACGATCCGTTAATTAACGATTAACAAGTTAATGTTCAGCTTTGGATATTATTATATATTAGGAACGGAAGTAAAAGAGGAAAGCTTAAGGATCGTTCGCGCAGATTATTCATATCGCGTTACAGTGAGATTTATCGTGATTTTGGGAATTGAAGAAGTCCACATGGTAACTAACCGTCTTCTCTGTTCAGAGATGAACACCTAAATGTAATATTCATCGTGCTTGAAATGGGAATCATTCACATTTTTGAAGTATAAATTGGATTTAAAAAATCTTGTTATAGGTTTTTCATTTCCGTTTCATCCTTCAATAGCTTAAGTTTAATTGCTATTGTTATACTATCTCGGCATATCCCACAAGTGGAGTAGCCAGAATTAACTGCATATAATGAACATGCAGGTCGGCCTCTCTGTGCCATTAAAAAGTAAGATATTAGGGATGGGTATAATGCAATGACTATTGCAATAGTCATTGCTGCAATGAAGTAGTTAATTTACGTAAAAATTTCTTATTCTTGCTCCAGGGTGCGAAAACTAGAAACGTGTACACTTCTTCAGCTTGAGTTTCGCTTTCATCTGTAATTTATTTTTATATATTTCTCTCAATAAATTACAATTTTACATTCATACTTTATTGATGCTGCCCAACTAGGTTGGTCCTGTACTAGGGCAAACGTCTTACAAACATAGCAATTATATACAAAAATATACATACATACATACATACATACCATCACGCCGCTTCCCTCGCGGGGTAGGCAGAAAGGATCGAGCGCCACTTCCTTCTATCCTTGCATACATCTTTCGCTTCCGTCACTGTCATACAATTCCTCATGCATGCTCTCCTGTTCAACGTGCTCAACACGTGACCGTCCTGTAGGATTTGATTTAAATGATCTTGCCATTTAATCCTCGGACGTCCACGTCTCCGAGCACCATTCCTCTCAGCCAAATATATCTTCTTAGTCATTCTGTCCTCATTCATTCTTTCCACGTGCCCAAAAATATACACAGTTACAAAAAGCATTCATCTCCTACATATACGCAATCACATTCATAACAAGCAAATACTGCACTGTAAACTGTGCTGTACTGCACTGTAAACAAATACTGCACTCCATACATGAAATAATACACAAACAAACCATTTCTCCATACAAAATAACAATAATAAAAAAGGAACAACATATCCCTCAACCATACACATCACAAATCCCACACTACATATTAATACACGTACATCATCCCACACAAAACAAATCACTTTCAATATCTAATATCTCTTTCATTCAAAATCTGAACATGTTGTTACAAAATATTACGTATCTTATGTACCTACAAATTACTTAACAATCGGAGTTGTTTGTATTTGTAAAGAGAAAATCGAACGTTTGATCTCAATGACTAGACTTAACAACTATCTTTCAGGAAATTGTTGTGTGTACTCGATGGCAGTCTTTGATGTAGAATAATTAATAAGTAGTATAACAACTACAAATTTAATTATCATGAATAATATATTATATTCCCACTCTTGAGAGAAAATCTCCTCTCTGTATTGTAATAACTAAAGCAATAATATGCACATGCATATTTTGTCTATTTTTGCATCATTTAATGATAATCTGCTGATGGTTTATTTTTGCTGTTTTCTTGTAAAGATTTTACATATATCTGAGTTGTTTTTCAAACCCAATGAATAATGAATAATGTCAAGTTTGGAAGAAGCGCTTATGTAGATTGAATTTTGTAATTTTAATTTTTTTGAATCAATTCTATACATAAAATACATGGTTCTGTTAAGTCATAAAGTTGACTTGTAAACAGGTTCTAATATAAAACATAATTATTAAATTACTTTACAAATAATACTTCATTATTCATACTCTGTTTATATTCTATACAATAAAACGATCTCATAGAAAACTATTTCTTAGCTACATTAATATATCTTAATAATATAAAACATAATTCAAATTATTAAATTACTTTACAATAGTTCTTAAATATTCAGTCTCAATTAATATTCTTTGCGATAAAACGATTTATGTTATGAATTTTTTGACACAATTGGATGTCGGACACTGGATTATTTAATTACTAGAAGTGTAGATGTCAAACATATTTTGAACCACTCCAGATTAATAATTCCAATTGATCGCACTCACTGATAGTCAACCTATTTGAATAGGTATCAACCAGGTAGGTATGTTGTATATGATACACATACATATGTGAACTTCCTAAAGGAGTGCACAACACAGAGTTTCGACGCTTGTGAATCGACTTAGGCATGGTTAAGAGTACTCATTAAACCTAGGTAACATTCCCAATTCCTCTGTGCCATGCTTATCACATGACTTGAAATTTTTGAAACTTCCAAAAGTTTGTATATACAACTTCCAAAAGTTTATATACCTATACAACTTCCAATGTCTGATTTTAGTGATATCGATGTAGATGTTTCCTATTTGCAGATAATCCATTGGTTTCTTCATGGGAAATGTTTTGGTGATATTGATATGTATATATTTTGGATTTCTAGTATTTTAGGATTTTTTGCTTTTATATTTATGTTTTTGTATTGTTTTAAGTATTGTATTATCATTGTTTTTAAATTTAAATTTACTTTGACTTTTTTTAGAGAATTTTAACTTTTACTTTTTTTTTCCTCAAGACAGACATTTCTGGTAAGAGTGGAATCTTCGCTGGTCTACATGTTAAATGTATTAATTGTCAACATATTGTGTAACGACTGTTTGATTCTAAATATTGTAAAAAAAAAAATAAAAAAAAAAAAAAAAATTTCATTATTAAAACTACTAAATTTTCTTAGATTTTTTAATGCATCTTTCATCCATTGTATATGTCGCAGATAATCCAGTGTCTAGTTCTTTTTCTTCTTTCTTTTGGCCCAGCATTCCCATCATCTGCGGTCGGCCTTCCTGGTCCTCATCCTCCAAGTACTCCTATCCTGCGCCCGTGCTGGATCAAGTGCCGCTGTTGTCAAATCTCTTTATTGTGGACAATCAGGTTGTCGAGGTTCTTATGTTTAGTATTAACGGAGTAATTACTTGTACTTGCAAGGCTCTCGAACAGAGTTTATGCAGTTCTCAACATACTACAGTATATTGTATGTCGTCGTCTTGTCAGTATTAATAGTGATCACATTTAATTGTTTATTTTGCTCTCTGTAGAACATTGTTGAGCTGTTTAACTCTGCACAAGGGTCTGGTTGTGAAGATGACTTATGATCGATCATACTCATACACACACACACAATACACATGTGTTGTGTTGGTCATGTTATGTTATTATTTAAGTATTAGATAGTAGTAGTTGCTTTCTGAAAATTATCACTTTTAGCATAGCCCGGTAGAAGCTTATTTATTTACTCCAACGTCTAAAAGCTTTAAAAGTCAATAATAATAGTACAAGTTCGTCGGTAGCCTGGGGGTAGAGTCTCGGCCTTATGAACAAGAGGTCCGTGGTTCGATCCTAGGTGCCGACGAACTCCCCTTTCACGACACAAGCTTTTAGCTTACTGTGAAAGGTGTATAAGGTTGTATTTGGGTTTATAACAAAACCCAGATATATCTTTTTTTTTTAAAAAAAAAGTTGGATACATCACAATAAAACGTACTAAAAAATGAATTCATACACGACATTCATAAAAAGTAAAATACTCTAGCAAAATCAAAAACCAAGTGATAAAGGACCACCACATCAATCACATCATTAAAAGAAACCTTATTAAACCGTAGTTACCACAAAATCATACTCAAAACGATCAACTAGTTCTGCAGCATGACACAGTACAGAAATGATTTAAATAAAAATATCCTCACCTGTGCGTGTTGCGTCGCCCCTCTAAAATCTTGGCTCCATTGCTATTCGTTAGTCAATCGAACACCTCAAGTTTTGCCTCATGGATGTTTTTGAAAATGCTGCTGAATAAGGACTGCTAACTGAAATCACTGTATTTACAAAAATATCTTTAAAATACTTTTTTTATAAACCTCTTTAATTTCGTTACATAATCTGTTCGTAAGAAAAAATGATTAGATGATTTAAATAATAATAAAGATACACACCTATACATTGTTGTTGTATGTTGTATATTATGATGTTTTGAATGCAGTTTACTATATCGGCGGGTTACCTAATTGAGAGCAGGAGGGAGGAAATATATCAAGTCAGCCTATATTTAAATTGATCTTCGTTCAAAGCTTGAATTTTGAGAATATATTACAAAAGCGCGAGTTCTCCTTTTTTAAAAGTATAATATTCAGTTTCTAATTATCCAATATTTTTTCTATTTGTTCAATTATTAAGAGTGTCTGCAACTTACATACATATTACTACAACTCTCAGTGTTCCAGATTCTACATATTATATTATAATAATATTGTATCGTACAGAGAGAAAGAGAGAGAGAGAGAGAGTGTGTTTGCTTCGGACAACGATTGAATTTATGTTCCAAGTTCTTGAATAATACCACCCACCCAGTCATCCCATGTTAGGATAGGTACCCCTAGTGATGTGACTAAAGTATAATTTTTGAAATTCGCGAATATCATTATTTTTACTCTTGGATTATTGCAAATATTATGTGTAAAGACATCTGATGTTCCAAAATATAACTGAGGTTAATTTTTTTAACTTGAAGTTAGTTTCTTCATCTTTTTGGGCCGTATCAGGTCCCCACGATGTTGGCAATCTTTTTGGCGAAGGCTTCTCTATCTTGCGCGACCCGGAACAGTTCTCCACATGTTTCATCTCGGTGCAGTCTCTTATGTCGCGCATCCAAGACGTTTGCCTTCCACCGGGACCACGCCGCCCCTCAATTTTCCCTATCAGTATTAGTTGGAGAAAACTATACATATCTCAGAATAAGTTAATTTATAATACCCAAATTTCATATTTAAGTTGAAGAAACTTTTATGAGACCCTATGTAAGTCACACTGTCGCAATATCCTTAGTTATCGATGCGATTGTGAACATTCGCCTCATCACTAGATATTACCGAATATATCTGCTCGATGCTCCTCTATGTATACTCGTCTCAATAATTTATTGGCGACTTTGTTATTTTTTATTTTTATTTTATTTTTACAATATTTAGAATCAAACAGTCGTTACATAATATGTTGACAATTAATACATTTAACATGTAGACCAGCGAAGATTCCACTCTTACCAGAAATGTCTTAGTCTTGAGGAAAAAAAAGCAAAAGTTTAAATTCTCTAAAAAAGTCAAAGTAAATCTAAAAACAACGATAATACAATACTTAAAACAATACAAAAACATAAATATAAAAGCAAAAAATCCTAAAATACTAGAAATCAGTCTTTCAGTCACATTAGTCTTGAGATAAAAAGTAAAGTTAAAATTTTCTGAAAAAAGTCAAAGTAAATCTAAAAATATAAAATCCCAAAATACCAGAAATCAAAACAAAATAAATAAACAAAATCACCCATCCAGTATGAGTTACAAAGCCCAATCAAATACACATGTACATTATTCCAGTTTATAACTTGTATAATATATTTTTTTTTATCAAATCTTACTACTAAAGTAGTGTTGTTGTTTTTTATACAATGTCCCAAAATTATTCTGTACATCCATTTCATCTCAGAATTTACTCACGTTTCGTGTTTTTATACGTCTACGTCTGAATCTGTGCTGTGTAAATATATTTTTATTGTTCATTTTCATAAGCAGACTGGAGACACGGACAGACAAGGCACTTGAAAAAGAAGAATAAGATCCAGATATTACGTCATACTTCGTACCTATGCACCCGCAGACGATTTTTTTCCTTTGGTTTGCGGTCTACTTTGACGATCTTGTAATAATTTTTATGACATTTTATTAAAATGTTTTAGTGGTTTTTGTCTCTGTCCCTTAATTTTACATATACTGCATCTTCTTACTGTATATAAAAACCTTAAGCTACCTATGGATTTTGTAGTATGTATGTTGGATGATTTATTCGGCACCGTTAAATGGAGCATCCATCTCAAGGGCGCGGGAAACTATGTTGGAAGAGCAATGTCTTCAACTTGCTCCTGAACGTTGTTATCGATTGGTTTTTACGGAGGTCCTCGGGGAGTCGGTTCCAGATGACGGGCTTTGCTACGCGACGCCAAAAGCCCTATCATAGTACCTACGATTACTTTGCACAAAAAAATATATAGGGCAGGTACTTCCTTAATATTATAATAATTAATTAAATGTTTTGCTATTTTATTGTTGTGATTTCTTTCTTTTCTACTTTGGATATTTAGGTACCTCAAAATTGTTTCTTTTTTAAAGTTTTTTGTATTTACTTTTATTGTTACAACTATTATTTTATGGTTCATTATATTTATGTACTTAAATAAATAAGGCCATTGCATCCATTTATTGTATAAATAAATAAATAATCACGCCGCTTTCCTTGCTAGATAGGCAGAAAGAATCGAGCGCCACTTCCTTTCATTCAATTCTCGTTTCAAAATATTGTTCAATTACGTTTTTCTGACAATATTTTCAGCATCGTATTGTTGTATTTATACCATAAGCCATTTACTCCTATCTGTGTATTTATATTATCTGCAAGAGCAGCCGCTCACTGTGTGTATGTAATGATGATAAAGTATTATTCCTTTTACAATATTATATTATTTCGATAATTTATGACCCAATTCAATGACGGGACTACGGTACCGTAGATTTAGTTTACGAGGTGTTCGTACTGACTGTTGTGCGTTGTTTGTTCAGAGGGTTGTAAACTTCGATTAGACAAATTCAGTCGATATAATGTCGTGTTTTATTATTATTCGTGAGGTAGGTCCTCGACGTACACGTGTTCGATTTTTCTGATGGAAATCACGTGCCTAAACGTTTCGATGATATGCGTATTCGAATTTTGTTCAATAGATGAGTTCGTCGGTAGCCTGGAGGTAGAGTCTCGGCCTCGTGAACGTGGGGTCCGTGGTACGATACCAGGTGCCGGCAGACTCCCCTTTCATGACACAAGCTTTTAGTAGCTTACTGTGAAAGATGTATAAGGTTGTATTTGAGTTTATAATAAAATCCCAGATATATCTATTTAAAAAAAAAAGAATATTTCAAATTTTTAGTGGGTAATCGATTTACATAAAGTTGATTTAGACGGGTCAGATATCGTTCATAGAAACATTGATATTACCAAATTTCTTGTAAAAATACCTAGAATATTTAAGAATGCGATATGTTATTGTAGTAAATTCCTGTTTTTTTTATGCGTTTTAAGTTGTCGTCCTTTATTCAAGATTTAAATTAACTGGGTGCTTAGTAGCGGATTTAAGTTTCTTTCTATTTTTTAAAAGTTTTCGATTATCCCATTAAAAGCAAATATTTATGACAGTTATTGTTCAGGTGTAAACAAACAGTAAAAATATAACCTTTTTTAATCCAAAAGTCATTTGAGTTATTTTTATATTAGACAAACACACTATGAATCGATGTATTTTTTCATCAACATAATACCACTATTTATGTTGCCAATAATTGAGTCGAGCGTAGATTTGAGTGTATAGATTACAGGGTATTAGTACATCATAAACGCGGCTATAGATTAATATCTACACTCCAATTTGTTTTATCTGCACAGTACTATTAGTTGTAATTATTGTGTATTTTATTTCCCTACTTGACTAAATGTTATCATAATGCTATGTCTGGCTCGAACGAATGTATACAAAAAATATGAAATATGTAGCTTCTATTACATACGGTCGAATCATCGTCCTCGCTTCTCTTTGATAACATCAATGTATTCTTTAATACTATCTCTTTTCGGCAGTTGTAATGCAGAAATGATGTCTGTGCAGTGATATGTTATACCTAGATTTGCAATATGAATCTCAAACATGTACCATCAATAAAATCTCGTTGCGGTCCTTGGTGCCGCAATTTTTAGTTTGAAAAAAAGCGACACACATATAAATTGTTTGTAGATAACAAGAGATAGACAATATGAGAATGGGGATTATAACAGACGACAAAGGCCGGTAGATAGAGATGAATATATACAAAAGAAAAGAGATGAATATATATTACTCAGGTATTGTACCTCGACGGGTGGGTACACATTTTTAGAGAATATTTGTATGACATTGCGAATCTAGTTGTAACATATCACTGTGTCTGTGTTTCGACGTTTCTTCTTATCGGAAAATGACATTCTAATGAAAAAAGACTGGACCGGGATGAGACATGTGGGAGAACTGTTCCGGGTCGCGCAGGATAGGGAAGCCTTCGCCAGAGTGATTGCCAACGTCGGGGGGACCTGATACGGCACGAGAAGAAGAAGAAGAATGAAAAAAGGTGTCACGTTCGTATCTTCTTCCAATGCCTATAGCGCGAATTTCAATACACTTATATTTGTAATCTAATCACTTATCAGTCATTCATAGTGTTATTAAGTTGTTTCTAGACGTAGGTACTATTTGATTTACATATTAATATTTAAAGTGGTCATCAGTTGATTATATGGTTCAACTGTATTGTCTTGATCTTGAAAAACGATAGTTAGAGACCGTGTATGAAATGTTTAATTTAATAAAAATAAAACTTCGATGTTACTGACTTTTTTACTAATTAATCGCTTTTTTACTATCGGACTTTTTTACTAATCGCCTGATGATGGAGTCGAGAGTCTCCAAATACTAGTAAGCGAAGATAATAAAAGTTATTTGGATGTTTACTACATACTGCGTTTTTTCAATTTATCTTAAAAATAAAACGTTTGTATTCAGTGCTTCAGTCCATAGTGTCTTTGTAAATCGCGAACCGACTTTCAAGAGTTTCCTTTCTCATCAAACAGGCCAACTTTAAGTGAAGAACATACGATTTGTGCGAGACACTGTGGTTGTAAAGATAGAATATAAAAACGCACGACTTAGATATCAAAAGAATTTCATGTAAAAGAACTATACCGAGATATCTTTATACGGATATGTCGGGCTTATGTGATTTGCATTCATATAAACTTCACTGATCCATTGCATGTTGCAAGCCCACAGTAGCTCTAGTAGGTAGTAATAGTAGTAGTACTTGGTTAGCTAAATGCAACTACAGTCCGTTGACCGCTTTCATGTTTTGTCTATTACCACTACTAAGCATGCTTTGCATATATGACTATGAGCTGCCTAGGCGTGACTAGAAATAATTCAAGCACATACTCGCATGATAGTGATGCTACATTCTTATGGAAAAAATATCCAATTTAGACAATACTGTATATAGCAACGTGTGTGTGTTTCGATCGACTTGCTTGAGAGCTTTCGTTGAAGGGATTGATAAGGTAATTCGCAGCCATTTATGTGAAAATAACTACGAGAAAACCTATAATTGAGTACTTGATTCCTTTAGAGTCGCGGAGCACTCGAAAATGAATAGGCATTTTTGCACTTTTCTCTGTTAGTTTTCAAGTATCATATAAAAGGCAGGTCTTCGAAACAAAAATGTATTTCACATTTTAAATTCAGCGATGAGGTTTGCCACCCAACCTGAATGTCTTACATTTTTGTTAGCACGTAGAGGACAGTTTGCATGTCTACAGTACATGCAGCTGGTCTAATTACTACGCCGCTTGCGAGATATGCCGTGATAATAATATAGTAAGTTGTAAGTTTTGAAAAAAATGACAGTTGGACAATTTTACACTAAACATTTCGTTGCAGAAAATATGTGTTGATCACAGTTCTTGCATTCGTATTCAGACATTCTTTCATTCGTGCTGAATATTGGTTTGCCAAACAATATCTTCGTAAGACAGGTGCATCTTCTAAACATCCTTTAAAGTTTTGATATTGAACACTTTGTTACATCCATACTCTATTAGCATTCTAATTCATTTACATTCTTTCGAGTGGCTGCATCGTCTTGTTTCAAAGAATTGTAGTCTTAATTAAATCACTATACCCGGAGGAACCGTTTCCTCTTTTATTCTCAAAATCAAATCACAATCATCGTATAAAAGGGTCTAGAGAAGGCTGGAGTTGCTTACTTAGTAAATATTTTTACACTCTCTCGATCGCAACCCTTGTTGCAGTAACGAATAGTTTTGTCAGGTCGGGGTGTTGGGGAGAAAACGAGTACCGTTCGTTTTCAAAGTAGTGGTGGTACTTTTCGATATATTATTATTATTATACCGAATACTTACACTACTCGGTACCTAATACTTTTTACCCGCTACTTGCACTGCCCGATAAACTCGTGTTAGTAAGTAGTAGGTAGGTACCTACCTACAAAGCTTTGTGTTCTGTTACACACACTCAACATAATTTTGTAGTTAGTAGATACTAGGTACTACATACTGGGGGCTAAAGGTTAGCGTGCTCTGATTCTATCGATCGGATTTTGTTATATACGGCCGTGTCATAGGTTTTATGTTAACCTATATTATTCATTATGATTACACATTATACAGTACGTTGCTGGAAGTAGTAGGTACAATATTTTTTATTAGTCATGTTAAGATAACGGGTATTTTTCACAGTTCTGTCTGTCTATTTTATGATGACGAAAGAACGGCGATCTCTTACTGCATTCGGTAAATAGTCATATTGTACAGCATATTATTATTGGATCATTTTTATCCCACCGTTTTCATGATTCATATATCTCAAAGGCACATTATATATTAGATACTTTTTAACTTTTTTTATTAAGTATTATTGTCACATATTTTGATTAGATTACTACACAAGCATTAAGTTGCTTAAAAGGAGTGGAGTAAAATTATTGTAAACGGTATATTATGTTAAGTTTTGTTTTTATTTGTAATTGTGAAAAATAGAATAAAAAAAAAAAAAAATTTGTATGTTTCTTTTTGTACAATTTAACATTTTTACTTTAGCACAGCAGGCCCCCTAGTCAAAACACATTTTAGCGTTATGAAGTCGTTCGACTACAAATGAAATTACGACAATCTACCTACATGTACCATATAATTATGCGTTATTGTTGCAATTATAATCGTAATTTCGTTTGTAGTCGAACGACAAGTGACGCTAAAATGTGTTTTGACTAGGGCTGCAGATACTGAAAAGAATGATATCAAACAAACTGTGGTGTATTTTAGTCGGAATGTAAAAATAATATATAAAATCAATTGATGTTTAATTATTATTTTGAATTTAAAAGAGGGAGAAGTTATGGGTTCAGGCAGCTACAAGAGCGCCATCTCTATCATATTCTATATTTTCTAATGCAATTTTGTGGAAACTCTTTATTGAAGTGGATTGAAGCAGTGTTTTAATTATAATTATTTTAAAATATTATTCAAATACTAGCTGTTTGTGACTTCAGCATCCTTTTGAAAATTCCGTCCGAATAATTCACGAAGTTGTGTTAAATATTGAACAAAAAATATTGTTTCGTTTTTTCTTCCCAACTTTCAAATTATCATTTATATTTGAGTGTAAACTGCTGAAAAACATAGACGATTTGTCTAGTGTGATAAGTCATGTATTATCGATAACTGAATCTTCATTCTTTACTAGATCACTGTTTTACTAATTTATCTAATAATGCAAAATCGCTATCATCGAACTGATAATCCACACGGTTCCTCAATTGCAAGTGTTACCGTTATTCATTATGACATGTATCAAACACCTCTAAAATAAAATTTCCCTACTATTCGCATAATTTCATTCGTTGAATACTTGCATAATATTATTATTAGTAACGTATGGAACTAAAATAGCTTATCGTATTAAAAATATTTTTTACAGAAAATAACGTCTCCCTGTAATCATAATTATGTGGAAGTAATTCCTTCGTACTTGAAAGTAATAATTACTGCTCTTGTAAAAAATCTTAATTGGATATTATTTCTAAGAAAATTTTCTAAGGATGGAAATTTATTGAAATTTTGATTAGTCATATTGATAGAGGAATATGGGATATTTTTTATATTCAAAGTATTTAAAAATTAGCGCAATTAAATGATTTGTAAGTGGTAAAATAAATTGTTAAATTATAAAATAAAATTAGTCATATTATGTCATATTATTCATTATTCATTTATTCATTTATTCATTTATTCATTTATTCATTTATTCATTTATTCATTTATTCATTTATTCATTTATTCATTTATTCATTTATTCATTTATTCATTTATTCATTTATTCATTTATTCATTTATTCATTTATTCATTTATTCATTTATTCATTTATTCATTTATTCATTTATTCATTTATTCATTTATTCATTTATTCATTTATTCATTTATTCATTTATTCATTTATTCATTTATTCATTTATTCATTTATTCATTTATTCATTTATTCATTTATTCATTTATTCATTTATTCATTTATTCATTTATTCATTTATTCATTTATTCATTTATTCATTTATTCATTTATTCATTTATTCATTTATTCATTTATTCATTTATTCATTTATTCATTTATTCATTTATTCATTTATTCATTTATTCATTTATTCATTTATTCATTTATTCATTTATTCATTTATTCATTTATTCATTTATTCATTTATTCATTTATTCATTTATTCATTTATTCATTTATTCATTTATTCATTTATTCATTTATTCATTTATTCATTTATTCATTTATTCATTTATTCATTTATTCATTTATTCATTTATTCATTTATTCATTTATTCATTTACTCATTTACTCATTTACTCATTTGTACATTTGTTCATTCATCCATTTATTCATTTGTTATCGATTTATTAATTTGCTGATGTGTTTATTTTTATACATTTTTATTTTTTTGTAAGATGTTTTAATCCTTGGTGAATGTATGTTTTTTTTATATATTTTTTACGCAGCACGCCTCGATACAGGGCAACCTAGTGAGGCTGCTGCAACTTAATTGAAGATAATTGGTGATATATTGTTTCAACGTTTGTATGATATTGATTGAATAAAGAAATATTTATTATTTATTTATTATTTATGTCTTGTTTAGTATAACCGTTAAGTATCACTAACGCACGAACGGTTTCGCAGACTCTTTCATCATCAGGTTTTGATCAATCAAATTGATAGTCCATCATGACTTTGATTTACAACTGTGATGTGTATTATTATAGCACAAAACACTCCAACTTAGACCAGCATTCCAGCATAGGCCATTCAGTCTTTAAGAAATGAGATGCGTGTCGACCATATACTAATTATTCTTGGCTTACCAATTTCTTTTATACCTTCTGTATTTGGTACTTAAATGTATTTCTGTTTTCTAATGAATAAATACGTATAAACATTTTCAATATCTAAATAGAATACATCGATGGTTTATTTATAAGTACAGAAGACACAAACATGTCCACATTTGACAGTTTAGAGAAAACAGGTTTTGAAAGTTTTTAGATTCTCAATTAATAAACCAATTTTAAATTAATTCAGAAGATGTCGTTGATGGACATGTGCCTTTTTAAGAATTAAGAATGTCGATAGGAATACCTACATTTTCAAATGTCTTATTTGACATGTTACATCTGTGCACAAAGAATGATAATTTAAGAATGTGTGGCATCTGATTTTTGTGAAATATTTCGATAATGATATAAGTATTATTGGTATGTAATTATGTAATCAGGACATAGAAGACGTCGCCACCGATCTTGTACATAAATATATTGAATATTTTTACCTAAATAGTGGACAAGTCGACGATCCAGTTTCATACATCAACAAGTCAAATTTTTCGAAAATTTTGATTTAGTTGGTGATTCATAAAATCAAATTCACTCTGTAAATTCCAAAAACAAATAACTTTAAGAAATACACGGTTCCCTTAATATGTATATGAATTATTAAGTTAATGAAAATAATAATGTACCTATTTTCAATTCCACAAATAAATATTTCGAATTGTTTAACTATTGAACGGAACAAAGACAACATAATGCCTCTAACAGTGCGATTATTATAATATGGTATATTTCACCTTTCGTTGTGTTTTTAAAGCATAATATAAATGTACCAAAATTACAAAAATGAAAACTCGAATATAAGACATTTCTACCTGTGTAACTGGATCATCGATATCTAAATAGAATATATAGCATTAAATTTAGGAAAATAATATAAGTAGGTACCTATATAATCTACATTAGCATTGCGTATTTTATTATCATACCGACCTAATATAATGAAATTTAACGAGCCTTTGTGTTTCGGTACCAAATTAAGTGTGGCGTATGTAATGTATTTGGTATGTAGTTACTAATACTAAGTATTTTGAATTATTACCAAGTATCATTTTGGCTTAATTGTTATTTATGTTTATTATTATCTCCTATCAGCGATGTTTCTACGAATGCCTGCTAGTTAAAGTATAATAATCGTAGCACAGCAACCAGTGTGAATCCTGCGCTAGAAGCGTTGTATTCAGATTTTAGGTCTACTAGATTTAGCAGGATTACCTTTGCGATTTTAGCAGAATTTTGTCCTTTTTGAACATAGCAGAATTTTGGTCGAAGGTAAGTTATTCAAGGCAACTAAGATGGTATGGGCACATAAGACGGAGACCACCGAAACACACTGTAAACAAAGCCACATCAATAAATCTCCCTCGACATCCATCAAGAGGGAGACCAAAGAATACCTGGATGACACAATGCAATAGAATCCTGCGGAGAAATGGCCTGGATGAAGATGATATAGCAAACAGAAGAGTGTACAACCTCAGAACGAGAAGAGCCGACCCCAACAGCCTTCAGCGGCAATAAGTTGGGACAGTGCCAGGAAGAAGAGAAGAGGAAGTTATTCAAGAACCTAACTTAGTTTAGTCTAAGAATGTATCTTACATCATACAGATACCAAAGAGCATCACAAAAATTTGATGTTTGGTCTCTTTCCTTTTCTAACTCTCATATTAAACGGACTTGTAATAATTGTAATTGTAATAATATTAATAAATATATGCATTTATGATGCTTTTTGCTTCTATCGGGTGTTTTTTTAGACTTGTGGTTTTCAATCTGGCAATACTTTTTTTGGAGTTGGTCTTCTTGAGAGCTGTTACTTGATTTATGCTCAGTTTGGTTTGCCATTTCATAATAAATTGACTTACTCCTGAACAAGCGCCTCGCACGTTCGGTGAATGGGCCCAAAACGAGATGGCCATCGATCCAGATTTTCACAAGAAAATTTTGTTCAGCGATGAAACTCACTTATGGTTGAATGGGTGGGTTAGTAAACAAAATTGTCGCATTTGGAGTGCTGATAATCCACAAGCCATTGTTTGGACGCCGTCACATACTCAAAAAGTCACTGTTTGGTGTGGTCTATGGGCAGAGGGAATCATTGGTCCATATTCCTTCAAAAATGAAGTCGGCCATAATGTTACAGACAATGGAGAACGCTTTAGAGCCATGATTAATGATATTTTCGTGCCTGAATTGGAAGATGTTGATGTGGACGACCTTTGGTTTCAACAAGACGGCGCTACATGACATACAGCCAACGATACAATTAATTTGTTGAAGGAAACTTTTGGTGAGCGCATTAGCTCACGTCGTGGACCTGTGGCGCCGCCTCCAAGATCGTGCGATTTTACACCGCTGGACTATTTTTTGTGAGGTTATGTGAAGTAACTTGTCTACGCAGATAAACCCGAGACGATTGACGCCTTGGAAGAGAATATTCAGCGTGTTATTGCTGACACACGGCTCCAATTGCTGCAAAAGTGATCGAAAATTGGGGCTCTCGGCTGGACTTTATTCGAGCCAGCCACGGCGGACACTTGCCTGAAATCGTTTTTAAAACATAATGGCAAACTCTTATCTTTATAATAAAGCTAAATTCTTGGCCATAACATTCAATTATATGCGTTTAATTTCTTCTTGAAAACCACAGGTGTAAAAAAAAACACCCTTTATAAACTACGATTTATTTTTATTGAACATTTTAACATTTTGTGTCATACATTTAGAAGGATCTTCAATAAAAAATCCCATTATTCTATCCCATGGAGTCACCGGTAAAGAATAGATTTCCCACTCTTTTCAGCCAGTTTTTAAGTGTCCTGTAAAAGTCAGGTTTTCGTAAAATATTACGTTTAAGACATTTAGCATCTTCAGTTCATTGATGAGGTATGCCATCCATCCTGAATAACATAACTTTAATTTGTACGAATAGGACTACTTGCATGTTTTGTAGTTGGTCTGGTGGCTACCCCACGTGTGGGAAATACCTTGATGGTATCGATGAATGATTGAGATTAGCAGGTTTCAGCAGTTTTTGTCGTACATTTAGAAGGATCAATTTATATTTCCTTTCTTCTATACTACCTCGTTTTACCAGGTCCTTACTCTTTGTCTTCTCTACTCTCTCTCTCTTGTCTATTCTCTTTCCATATTGTTTATGGTAATGAAAGTGTTCTCATTATAGCTGTTGTGTTATGTATGTATGTTGCTAGGCGGTGTGTTGATTTCAGGGATGGGGTAGAAAATTAAATTTTATACTTCAATGGAAACACTGGCCGTTCCCGTCAAGGTGGAAATAGTTATATCTTATTCACATTCAAACCGTTATCTGTTCTCCGATGTCGACAAACAATTGCTACTGAGTAATTCTGTCAGATATTAACTTCTTTTATGAAAATTCCACAATTATGAATTACTAGTATTGTTGCTAATAAATTCCAACACGATGTTTCTGGTTCGAGAAGTTTGAAATATTTGTAGAGCTTGTAAATAGGTTTTTGTATATTTGACTTTTAGATGATTCACGTACCTACATCTATAGGTATGGACTACGGTGTTTGTATTCGTAGTTTCACGTGCTGGACAAATATTTAAGTCGTCTATTAAAATGTAAAATATTAAGTTGGCCAGGCCTTTATTTGATCACAATTTTGAGTTTGAAATTTCTTTTTAAAATCTATGTCACAAATATATTTCGTTTACTCAAAACGTGACTTCCTAAACGCTTTGTTATGGATATTTTGTCAGAAACTCTCCATTAGACAGGTGCGTTGTCGACATCTTTCTGTAAACATCTATAAAGCGGGGTCTTTCTATTTCTGAAGCTTTCTTAGTTCGTCAATTGTGAATACAAAATAAAACTTCAGCAAATCAGTATCAATTATTGTATAATTGTGAATAGAAAAAAGAAAAAGGTTAATCTTTGATGAGTCTACTACCGGTGATACAACTAGTGTTGTGGAATTCTCAAGAAATATTTTTTCGAGAAATTTACCGAGAAAATTCTCGGTAAATTTCTCGAAGTAGAGAATTTTCCGAGAATTTTTTTTATTTTTTTATTTAACAGTATAATAATAAATACTTTATTCAATCAATCAATAACAATGTACAGATGTTGAGACAATTTATCACCAATATGGCTACAATTAATTATGGAAACAAAAAAATGTTAGGTACCTACATAAAAAAATGTGCTAATAACTGATGAAAAATCTTGATTTATGACACTTTATATGCCCATATTTAAGTAAAAAAAAAATTGCAGGTACGTTAATGGAAAAAAGTGTTAATAACCTCTGATTTGGGCCTTAATCAGCCTCACAATTTTTGGATCAATCAGGTTGGCTGCGAAGTGTACTGGGCGAAAGGTCATAATACCACTAAGAAAAATTATGGAGAGAAATTTCTCTTCCATCAGAGGAGAAATTCTCGGAGAAATTTCTAGTTCTCAAGAAATTTCTTCAGAGAATTTTCTCTTCTTACATCACTAGATACAACGCTTTGGAGAATTGAAACGATAAAGATTTCTCTTTGTCTGAAAGCTCCATAATCATGACGAGACAACCCTAAAGACTTTTGTCTTCAGTGCTGTGTCCCACTGTGTACCTACTCCCTTAATACAAAGTAAAAACACACTTGGGTAGACCCATTAACAAGAATTATTAATTAAGCTTTTAATACTAACAACAGCCATTCTCAAAACTTTACGAAATATTACGCTTTTAACTCATCCTGTCGCTTAAAGTTTATTTTTGAATTTTGTTTTCGTTATTTTTTTATAACTTTTTATAGCGCTGGGTGTGGGCGGGTTGTCCAAACGATAAAACCTATTAAAGGAATTTAATAATAAGACCCACTTTCATTCGTGTTATTTAACATGCGACGTAGCCTATTTTTTTAAAACGAATGACATGGTAATGCTTGTGAATTTTCGTGTTGTAAATAAATACTACCATTAATCATATTTGTATTTTTGAACCACTCTAGATGAATCATTTCAATCAATTCAACTCCAGAAACGAGCTGAAACATTCTGTTCACTCCGAAAGTCGAATCCACGATCCCTCGCTTACATGGCGGGTGTAAAGACCGCTAGTCAACCTATTTGAATAGTAATTAACTTGATAGGTATGTTGTATATGGTACACATACATAATTTGCGAACTTCGTTTAGGAATGCATGTTAAAAGAGCTGAAAAATCCAAGTATGATTAACATCTACACTTCTTAGTAAGTCAATCCAGTCTCCGACACCCTATTGTGTCAAAAATTCAAAAACACTATTATAGTTTAAAGCCCTGCAGGGCTACTCTTGACAAAACTAAACACGATCTTAATCTAGTCTTGATCTTGATCATACGACGCACGAAGTGACTATATTGGCCAAAAATACACACAAACCGATCGCGCGTTAGCGGTAGCGCGGTGTTTTTGACCATAGTCCCTTCGTGCGTCGTATGATCAAGATCAAGACTAGATTAAGATCGTGTTTAGTTTTGTCAAGAGTAACCCTGCTGGTTTGAACTTCTAATCAATTTAGGGTTTGGATATTCTATGTATTATTCTGTCTCTTGGACCTCCCTCTATTTTATGTAAGTTAACCAGGATCCTGTAATTGACTGAAATCCGCAATTAGTCACGTGTAATACCTTTTAAATCTTCAATTTAGTAATAATGTGGTAAGCCAAATTTCTAATCTTTCGGCGCGGGAAGGACGACGTATTTATTTATTTAACGCAATAGTAATAGAAATACGAAGATAAATATGAAATTGTTTATGAGTTTTAATATAATGTTTTCTATCGAATAATAGAATGTTAGATAAAAAATAAACAGATTCTACGGTAGAATGTATAGAATCTTGTCAGGGTGAAAAAACAAAAAAAAATATTGGGCAATAGACAGTTCGATCGTCTCGGGTCCGCTTAGCCCATAGCTCACCGAATTGATGAGTCCCCAGGGGAATCCCTTGTTTGAGAATATACAATGGACATAGAATAATTAAAAGATGTGTGTCTTTCTGTATTATCCTTGAACGATAAATTTTATTCAAGGACCGTTTTTTCTGTTCTGCCGAGGTTCATATTGAATAAAATAATTATTAAATGTTTAGAATATAATAAACAAGTAGGTATTGAACCTAATTGTTCCGGTGCCATTTAAAAGTGAGATCGCGATCCATTTGGAATCTGAAATATGAGATCCCAAAAGGTGGTTGCTTCTATGGTATGCATAAAACGTTTCACGATTGGTGGTCCTTACATCGTGACAGTGAGAATGGTGGAATTGGTGAACGTTGTCCATGGCACCGAAAGTGATCACTTAAGCCAGCCTAGAGCCAATTCGTAAGCGTTGGGACGCCTTTCTCACTTCTTCCGATTACACTTTGCACAATGTTACATTGTGAAAACATGGTTCTCGAATCGAAATATCTGATTGGTTAAAATAGCAATTTTACAATTATTTGAATTGTTCTTTGGAAACATGAAAATAATAAATATTTTCATTTGCGTTTGTAGTTTGTTTTCAAGCTATATTCTATACTAATATTATAATTAATATGAAAGATTTGATTGTTTGCATCGAATAGGCTCCGAAACTACTGAACCGATTTGAAAAATTCTTTCACTGTTGGGAAGCTACACTATCCCCGGGTGACATAGGCTATATTATATTTTCAGAAAAATTAGGGATCCTTACTAAAACTATTTTTTTTAAGAATCTATCTACTCGTGCGAAGCCGGTGCGGACCGCTTGTGAGTTAATAAGATTGTCCCATTTCTACACTGTTTAAACTGTTGTTATTATAGGTAAATTGAAACAAATGTTTCTTTCTACTATAAATTTTTGTAAACGAGAGAGACGTCTATCGACTTGTCAGATCATTCTAAATCTCGATTGATACTAATCATAATCTCGATGGATTGATAATGAGCTGATAAGTGGAAAGACATCTCTCTCGTGATCAATAATTTATAGAAGATAGAAACACTTGTTTCAATTTACATAATTATGGAATTCTACTACGTGTGCACCGACACAATTAACCGTTGGAAATATCACACGTTCTTTAGAAATGCTTAGAAGTGAATATATTTTAATCTTAAACCATTCATCCAATTTGAGATTTTTTGTTTTGAAAGTGTGGTTTTGAAATAATCTTTTTTTTTTGTATTTAAATTGTTTTACAAAAACCGAGTAATTTGCGTAATTAAAAACAGTTTTGTTTATGTTATAAAGTATTTAATCAATGAATACATACATTTTGCGGTTGAAAGTAATTAACAAACATTAAAAATATCCCTCATTAATTAGCAATGATCGTTTTATAAGTAGCGCTCAAAAAAGAAATAATTGGAATAAATACGTAATTATGGTAGTGGCAAGATTTTAAAAAGCAATTTGTTTTAAGTAGGTATATAAAAGTAAAGGAATAAAATTTTGCGGTTTATGCTGTTGGTTCGCTCGGTACAACCTCCCGAATTGTTTGAAGGTTATTGCGGTTTTGAATATTGCGATCCGGATCATTGATTTGGGTGCACTTTACGTGAGAAATGAGACCATATTTTGAACCACTCTAGATTAGTCATTCAAGTTGATTCAACTCACCGATATTCAACCTATTTGACTAGGTATGTATTTTGTATGTGATACGCAAACCTACGTAATGTGAACTTCCTTAGAAATTAGATCATAAAGAATGATGTATGGTAAAAGTCTGAGAGATCGAGTTCGTAACAGCGATATACGCGAAGACTGTGGAGTTAAAATTTGGTGTAGAAACTATGATAATTGTAAATAAATTACGATAGTTTGGGCATGTGGAAAGAATGAAAGAGGACAAAAAAAAAATACTTAACTCAAAGAAAAAGTACTCTTAGTAAACGTAGCCGGCCGGGGATTAAATGGCTTTACTGTATAGACCAGATCCTAATGGACGGGCACTTGCTGAGTAAAATGAACGGGAGAGCATGTATAAGTGATTGCATGCATGTGATGGAAGAAAAAAGCATGTGCAAGGACAAGAGGATGTGGCCCGATCTTTTAGGATTACTCTGCGAGGATAGCGGCGGACGGTATTTGTGTATGTACCTTTAATTTATGTTTATTTTTCACCATGCGACGTGACAAAATAATCTACAATTTTTCCAAATGGATCGCATCTGTCAGTTGTCAAGTGGTATACGCGAGCCAACGGCCAAACGATTCAACGAGTTATGACGTTCACTCTTCAGTTCGTCAGCGAATCACTCTTTTTTACATTCATACACCCGTCTCGACTACTTATGTACTGTTGGCAGCTTATATAATTTTTACTGGTTTCAGTGTAATGAGCTTTATTCTGTCCGTTTACATCGCCGCCGATGTGGAGCCTGGTTTAATCTTTTTATACCCTTTTGACGCCCTCCAAGTTCACACACAGCAACACTTAGCAATGCTTAGAAACGATTAAATTTACTCATGTAATCCTAGTTGTACTTGGCTGTTTTTAGTACGACGATAGATATTTTTTTTCTATAACATTTGAGTGTCCTGTAAAAGGCAAGTGTTCGTAAAACATCGCGGGCCATAATGGGTAGCCTGAGGGACTGGCCCGCCAAAACCACCTCATGGAAATCTTTGAAACCATATCTTCGCCTTCAATGCTTCTCGCATAAGGTGAAAATGCGTAAAATATTAATATCTAGTCTAGTAAAATAAAAGAAAAACGGGAGTACAAAATAAACAACATCTCTAAAACACGAGAGTACAAATATGAAGTTGGGGAAAAAAAGGCTCCAGATAAGTGTCCAGAGCTTTATTAGCGTTGAGAGGGTGAGAAATAAGCTATGAAGTATGGCTTTTTTTGGCATGGAGAGGACAACTTGCATGTTTATTGCTTTCAGTTCGTCCGCTGGTTATTCCGCATATGGAACATGGAAATGAATTAACGAATGTTACATTCATCAAACATACACATTTCTTAGATTGTTATTGCGAACTGTTGCATGAGTTCCATATAATTATGTATCTTCTCAACTGTCTTCTTTATAATTTCGTTAGCACTGTTTCATAATTATGATTAAATTTCTCACCCTTCTACAATGTTCCTGATGGGACAGTGACAATTAAAGTACCTACTATATTTTGACATAAACACAATTTCAACTAATAAATATGTTGTGTTAAATTAGTTATTGAATATCAACGTGAATATTCCACAAAAATAGAAGCTTTAATTGCATTCACTTGTGTCATATGCAAAGATATGTAGTATAGTTGTAGTAGTAGTAGTAGTTTATTTGCATTCAATAGAGACTGGGAAATTTCTTTACTAATGCAAAATAAAGATTGCTATTTTATTTTGATACTTTCTGTTACGATCATTTTTCATTCATTCTATTTTACTCCCACTGATGAAATCTCCGCTTTCTTTTGCAGTTCTTACTGTGCAAATAGTATGTACATATTATTATATACGTAAGTACTCAAGTTCTGCATGAACGATCAATTCGTTTTATTTTTTTCACTCTGCCTTTTGCTCATTGTTTGTGTAATTCCGTTTTAGGACTCTTTGGAATTGGACGTGGTCCAAATGTAATAGAGGCTGACCTATATTATTGCCTGTTCTCTTTGCTCCCAAGGTTGAGAATATGTATATCGATGATAATGTCTAGTAAAAAAATAAGTTTTTCGTGTACTTGTGACCTACATACTATATTTTGTATCTTTCAGCATTAGTATAAATTTTCTACTTTTTCAAAGTTGGCTAATGACATTTTTCAAGATGATACTTGGTTCAAAATGAATTCCTTTACGACTCCGAACATTCTCACATAACAATTAGCTATATACTCGTGTCGTGAATGTGGAATAGCAGAGCGTCGAAATGCAGGTAATCGTAAAAGTTCAACAATTAAAATATTTAATACAACGAATTCAGCCGTTATTTTATGCATGCTACTTGTTTTGAATGTAATTTTTTATGGCGTATAAAAGACGTATCGCTCGTTGAATTTGTGTAGTGATCCATCTGACTACCCCACTTCCGGGAGAGGCTGTGACGTCATCACTGACTATTAAAGGGCGTCTAATTTATCATCAAAGGCTTTTTTAAAATTTGCATTTCGTCTTACTAATGAGTCTTGTTTATCTCATATTTACACTTAATTAAACAAATTTGAATGCAGTTTTTTATTCAGAACTCTGTAAGGGAACATATTTCAAAGGGCAAATTAATGCAAGCGGGATTTAATTTAAAAAAATATTTTTAGGCTTTCGTTTTATGAAAAGGTTACGTTTATGAAAAGCGACGTTTTTTTTCATCAAACGTTTTAATCTGCAGTTTAACCTAACGTGCACTCCAGTAAATATGTGAAAAATTCATTTATGTGATTCGAGCATTTTTCTACGCTTTATGTAGAGTCCAGCTTATTGAATTTTGAGTATAAAGAGAGTTTTTAATTACACCATAAATTCAATGTATACATATGTATATTCTGTGTATTAAAAACTACGCATCGTTCTATTTTTTACGAAAAGCACAACACTGTGAGCTGGGGAAGTCAAAGAAAAAGAAGAAGTAATTTCTGTCGTGATTCACAAGAGACGATGCTCCTGACTGCAGATTTTAGAATGACTTGTATGACTCTTTCACAATACGCCGTTCCTGTAGCAATGAAATTAGTGTGATATTTCGTACGGAGAGATATTGTAGTCGATAAACTCTGCCTTGATTTTCGCGTTTTTATTTAACATCACGATTTAAAACGAATTTCCTCGACTAGGCTTTGAAATGGGGGTTAAGGGCCCCGTTTAGCAAAAACGGTAAAATATTCTATTTACAACAAATTTGATAGAAAAACTGCCAAAACTTGTTGATTCTTGCGAAGATATTGATTTGATAAAACAAAAAATCAAATATTTATTACCAATATTAGTTTTTTACTAAAAAATAAATAAATCGCAGACTGACGAGATTTATTTAGGTACCTACCTACTCTTTGTTATATCAAAATACAAATTATTTGTAAAATATATATATTTTTTATTCATCCAATCAAGCATATAAATACTATAGATTTTAGCAAACTTTTTTAGTATACAAAAATTTAAGTTCATGTGGTGATTTATGGTTTCAAAATATGAGAAATTTTATCAAAAAAAATATTTTTTAAGTCGGTCAATATCCATGAAAAAAACAAAAAAAAAAAATTTGTTCTATAATTGTAATAACTTTCTAAATATTCTCAATATTAAAATAAATATATGAAAATTTGTAGGGTTCTCGTGCATTTATGTACCAAACACACCCCCGAATTCGATTTTTAGAAATATGCTTTTTTATAATCGAATACTATGAAGCTAAAATCGAGTTTTTTTTTTAAAGTTAAAGTTTGATATTGGTAATTAACATTTGTTTTCATATTTTATCAAATCCAAATGTTCGTAGGGTCAATAAGTTTTGAGAGTTTGTGTACCAAACTTGTTAAACATTGAATGTTTTATCGTTTTTGCTAAAGGGGCCCCTTAATATTATGAAACCTGATATTATGGGAGTCAATTACGTTTTGCTGAGGTACGAAACAGAGTTTGATGTTGCAGACGTGCTGCATGTAATAATTCCGTTCATCAAAATGAAAATGCTCCTCTTATAACCCGCATTAGAGATGTAATGGTTAGTGTCGGATATCGGATTCCGTATGTCCGCCGTGATTCTAACACGGATAACTTCGAGTTCGTCGGTGGCTTGGAGGTAGAGTCTCGCCTCGTGCACAGGGGGTGCACGGTTCAATCCCAGGTGCCGGCAAATTCCCCTTTCACGACACAAGCTTTTAGCTTACTGTGATAGGTTATACACCTTTCGCAGTAAGCTAATAGCTTGTAAAAGGTTGTATTTGAATTTATAACAAAAACTCAGGTCATTGACGCGATCCTTTTTTAAAGTTAAGATATTCATTGACAAAAAATATTGCTTAATTCTGATGGCCGAAAAGCCCTTGTAGGGCCTTGCAATTCAAAATAACAGGTATCCAAGCTTTTCTATCTTGTGCAATGGAATGTCAGTTGTCTTGAGCATTAAGTTCCTCTAGATCTTGGTTGATGTTATCTAATAGTTTTAACAATATTGGACACTTTTGAAACATACATTATTAACTATCAAACAATATTGTTAATTTTTTTTTATTGAGGAGGAGCTCGTGCTTTGAGGGCCTATAAGGTTACTTTTTAATTAATAAAATCTATTATAAATTGCTTATATCCAATCTATTCTCGACTCTTTATCGCAGGAGTACCGTTTTTAGTTCCCAGCTGTATGATGGTAGAAGAGTTTGGGAGAATATCCGAGTTTTGAAAATCATGCACCTTTTTTGCTAGCTCCTTACTTTTTTGAATTGGTACAGGAGTTTGGTGTTAAAAATTCAGACATAAAATTGGTGTAGGAATTTGACACCTTTGATTACCTTTTTATTTTTTTTTATAATTTTATTGTCGATGTAAATTATTAAATGTATATTATTGTATTATTCATTGTTAAAGCTGTTGTATCTATTAAAATAAATAAAAAAAATAAGCTTTCATTTTAAAATAAAAAGATTTTTGATTGAAAAAATATTAAACACTTTGAATATTTTCAGACATTGAACAATGTTATACAATAATTTACTATAAGCTATATTTTAAAATTCAACCTTAATCTTGCACTCGCTGAATATCAACCCGGATATTCGGAAAATCGAATAGTTACCGAATATATGTTACATATCTGTTATACATTATTATTATGGCATATTACAATAGAAAGCTCATATAAATGCTGATGTACCCGCCTAAAGCTAGTGGAAAGCGGGTTGTGAAAATAAACACCGATGTTCAGGAGGAAGCTTTTGAAGTTGGGAATATAATGGATACTTTATAAATCTGCGCTCGCAGATTTATGACGATGATGTTATGAAAAATGATTTTCGAAATACAATTTGGTTTTTCGACGCTTTATTCGACGCTGCGAGATGAGAACTCAACGTATTATTATCGTACGTATCTTTTCAAAATATTCTTTGGTTGAGATAACCACTTAGATTTTCTATTACAAATTATTTTGTCAATTTTCATGGTTAGATTTTTATAGTAAGTATAATATTTTTTACTCTAAGGAATAAGACATTTCTGATATTCAACATATATTTTTTTAAAAGATATATCTGGGTTTTTGTTTTAAACCCAAATACAATTTTATATACCTTTCACAGTAAGCTACTGAAAGCTTGTGTCGTGAAAGGGGAGTTTGCCGGCACCTGGTATTGAACCACGGACCCCTTGTTCACGAGGTCGAGACTTTACCTCCAGGCTACCGATGAACTCAATTTATTAAGATCCAATTCCGAAACAAGTACTGCTTTTGGCGTCGCAGGACCCGTCATCTGGAACCGATTCCCCGAGGACCTTCGTAAAAACCAGTCGATGACAATGTTCAGGAACAAGTTGAAGATATTTTGCTCTTAGATTTCCAACTCCTTGAGATGGATGCTCTATTAAACGGCGCCGAATAAATCATCTTACAAACATACATACATGCATACAATTCATTCCATATATTGTCTGAGATTTCTTGATATTATATTGAAAGAACCTCTACACACTCGGATATCTCAGGAGTCGGAGACTCCTATTTATCCGAATTTGCACACATCATTTTCATTTTCTCAGGGGCGACCCGAAGAACAGATCAACATAAGTCGCCTCGTTGGAACAATAAACAAAAAGAAACAAAAATAGCCCATATTGGGAAAAATTAAAATAAAGTGATATCACACAATACATGTGTGACATAATTAACCATAATAAATTAAACCAATATTATACCCAAAAATTAAGTACAATACAATAATATACATATACATACATACACACACACATACACTCACACACACACACATACACACATTCATACACACACATATATATGCAGTTGGTACAGATAACAGAGATAAAGTGTCCAGAAACATTTCGGTTTTAAGACAGTGAGCCCAAGGGTCACTGAAACGGGGTAGTGTGGAAAACTATTTCCCTCCCAATGGGGATATTCCAACCAAAGCTACTCTCCACCAAGGGAGACAGGACGCACAAAACAAACGAAAAACAAGAGTTCGCCACGCAACATTCGCCACGCCAAGCAAGCTCAATTCTCAGACTCCCCTGCGTCAGCCGGGGGTAAACCCGGCCCACGCAGAAGATCCCACCTAGACACCCAGGAGTCTACAAACCTCTGGAAAGCCCTGAAATTCTGAGGACAAAGTAGCACTTCCCCAAACCAAACGGGCCTGGGGGTGCCATCGCTCATTTCCTCTAGCATTAGATCTCTCGCATCCATCATCACCGGGCACTCCCAAAGGATATGCTCCGCATATTGCGCCCCCATCCCACAGACACACCATGGATCATCCACGAGTCCAAGATCAAAGAGCTTGCCTCTCAGATCCCCATGGCCAGCTATCAACTGTACAGTGAAATGATCAAATGATAGGAAGCGCTTTTTCATTCGTTCACAAACATTCGGGAGGAAACTGTAGACTAATCTAGCAGTTCTTCCTCCATCCCATCTTTCCTGCCACACTTCCATCGTTCTCTTTCGTATCGTGCCGACAGCCCTATTATAACCTCTGATTCCGGGTTCCGCATGCACAGACATGCCGAAATGTACCACAACTCCATCCGCCTTGATCTTGCGCCTGGCCACAGAGTCCAAAATTTCTAAATCGGCTGGTAGCACTCCAGCAATGACTGGAAGGCCATCACTAGCTGCAGTTCGATACGCACCCGTGACAGCGAGCAGCGGGAGTCTTTGCCCCCTCAAGACCGCCATCGACACAGATCCAACTAACAGCCTGTGCGACCACACACGAGCGGCATACGTGACCTGAGCCACATAAGTCGCCCGATATATAGTCTTCACAGTTCGCCATCTTAGACCCCATGTCTGCGAAGAGTGAAAAATAACACACCCGCTTTTCCGGCAGTCGCTCTGACATGCGGGAGAAAGGAAAGGCCTCTGTCCAGGACTACACCCAGATAACGGACTTCGTTGACCACCCTCACGGGTGATCCACTCATCCGAAGAATTGGATTCCTGTCCCCAAGCGAACCCTTCAACCACATAGCGGAGGTCTTGCTCGGCGAGAAGACCAGCCTATTCACATTGCCCCACGTCAGGATACGTTCGATCGCGATTTTAAATTTATTCTCAATGGCGCTCCTCGTACTACCAGATAGCAAGAGAAGCGCATCATCGGCATAGGCAAAAATCAAGCAGCCAGGCGGAAGATCCATTTTCAACAGATCGTCAAACTCTACGCAGACTCAGTCGTGGTACGTGGGGCCTCAGGGCGCGGACTGTGCGTACCATTTATCGGGCGACGTATGTGGCCCAGGTCACCTATGGCGCCCGTGTTTGGTCGCACCGTCTTGCGGTTGGTTCTGTGTCCGCGGCGGTTTTGAGGGGACAGAGACTCCCCCTGCTCGCCGTCACTGGTGCGTATAGAACGGCCGCTAGCGATGGTCTTCCTGTCATCGCTGGTGTGTTGCCCGCTGATTTAGAAATCTTAGATGGTGTAGCCAGGCGTAAGCTCAAGGCTGACGGCAATGTTGAGCATCTTGGAATATCCGTTCATGCGGAGCCTGGGACTAGAGGACTCAGTAGGGCAATCGGCATGATCCGAAAGAGAACTTTTGAGGTCTGGCAAGATAGGTGGGATCGGGGGAGAACTGCTAGATTGGTTTACAGTTTTCTTCCCGACGTATGTGAGAGAATGAAGAGGCGTTTCCTTTCCCTAAATCACTACGCCGTCCAGCTTGTGACGGGCCACGGTGATCTAAAGGGCAAGTTGTATGACCTTGGCCTTGCGGAGAATCCGTGGTGTGTTTGTGGGTTAGGGGCGCAGTATGCCGAGCATATCCTATGGGAGTGCTCTGTGATGAATGATGCCAGAGATGCAATGCTAGATGATATGAGTGAGAACACTCCCAGACCTATATGGTTTGGGGAGGTTTTGCAATGCCCAAGGAACCTAAAGGCATTTTTGGGGTTTGTAGATGTTTGGGTATCTCGTTGGGAGCTTCTGCGTCAGCCGGGTTCACCCCCGTCTGACGTGGGAGCGTCGTAGGGTTGGTTTTGCCCATTGTGGCGGTGGTGCGTGTGGCGAACTCGTCTTTTTGTTGTGTCGTCCTGTCTCCCTTGGTGGAGAGTAGGTTTGGTAGGGATGTCCCCTTTGGGAGGGTTTAATGTTTCCACAACATGCTGGCGCTGGCGACTCTCGGGCTCGCGCCCTTTAAACGCCTAACAGCACGTCTCTGGACACCTCACCTCGGCCTTCTGAACTTATTAATTTGTGTATATATTTTATTATCATGTTTTATTTGTTTTGCTTCACGTTTTGTATCATTTTGTTTATTTTACTTTCTTTTTTTTTACTTGTATATATATTGTATAATAACTCAATAAACATTATTACCGCCCAGAGGGGACATTGAAGAGAGAAGTAGTATAAAAGATTCCCACGACGGCGGTTTTGGCCGGCCGGCCCTTCAGGCCTCCCTAATGGCCCGCCCGTGAGGACAATTTTGGTTTGAATGTGCGGATAAGTAGGAGTTAAAGACTCCTGAGGTATCCGGGTGTGTGGTGGATCTTTCTTCAGATCGTCAAACAGAACATTCCAAAGAAACGGTCCTAAAACCGATCCTTGTGGGCAGCCCATGCCCACAATCCTTTCCACTACAATTCCAGCGTGTGTGATCATTACTGACCTGTTGCTAAAGTAGCTGCTAACAACATTAAACAACCAGCGAGGACAACCTCGTATCTTTAGCTTGGCCAGGATAAGAGGCCACCACGCATTGTCAAAAGCCCCAGCTATGTCAAGGAAGACACCCAGAACATTCTTATCCTCACACTCATTTCTCCATTTCAAGCAGGCCTCAATAGCATGCTCAGTGGATAGACCCCTGCTAAAACCAAACTGTTTGGGATCTCCAGGCATAAGAGTCCCCGCAAGCCGGTTCCTCACCAAGATCTCAAGGATCTTGCCAAAGGAAGGCAGCAAGGTAATGGGTCTATACGCCTTGATATCCGACAGTGGCTTATCATTGCCTTTGGGTATAACCCTCAGCATACCTTTCTTCCAAACTTCCGGAAATATTCCTTCATTCAGACAGGCCTGGTATAGAGCCAGCATTTCTGCAGGGCAGTACATCCAGACCTTTTTCACAATTGCACCATTGATTCTGTCAAAACCAGGTGCCTTCCTAGGTCCTAAATTTTTGACGATTTCTCCCAACTCAGAATGTGTCACATCGTCAGGTTCGATTATAGACTCATCTGGTGGACAGCGTGACAGGAAACGCAACGCAGCATGAAATGGGGTATCCCTCGATATCGAATCAAGAGGCACAAGCCCATCCAGCAACGTCCAACGTCAACGTGAGATTTCTTGAGTGAAAAATATTTTCTTTGAGATTTCAAAAGGGAAATAATAATTAAAATCTTTCAGTTTTTTAACTCTCTAGTGGTTGTAATCAGCTCTTAATTAGAGATTGTAATTACTCTTACGAAAAAGTGTTGAAGCATTGAGTAAAAATTTAATTATTAAGTAAAATATTGTTCAATTAAGATATACCTATATTATAAATATTTTTTTAAGTATTTACATTCATTTTGAAAGTGTGAATGCGTTTGTATAAATGAGTTGTATTGTTTGTGCGAAATTGAGACTTTTTCTTTGTTTATTTTGTATGTTAGTGCTGAAGTGTGCAATGTTTGGATATAAGACTGTTGCAATGTTATTATTGTTTACATATTTGTATTTTACATGTCTTTCATCTGTTGTATACCATATTAAATTAATTAAATAAATAAAAACTGTTTATTTATTTGTTGATACATTAAACGGCATGCGAGCCTATTGTATAATAACAAAGTTGACAAAAAAATTACAAAATAACATAAAAATATTCAATACAATCATATATAAAAAAGAGTTCGTCGGTAGCCCTCATGAACAGGGGGTCCCCGGTTCGATCCCAGGTGCCAGCAAACTCCCCTTTCACGACACAAGATTTTAGCTTATCGTGAAAGGTGTATGAGGTTGTATTTGGGTGTATAACAAAAACCCAGATATATCTTTTTTTTTTTTTTTAAAAAAAGCAAAATAATAATTTATGCATTATTCAATCAATCATCGCCCTCAATGCTCCTCTCGCCATTTATTATATCAATAAATAAATAAATATTTTCAGCTCAGAATTCCTATAGAAGATGTTTAATTCCATGGTCCATATGCAGTAGCAATAGTAGATAAGATACTATGAAGTGTATTATTTACATAATACAATATTTCTCTAGCGTATTGGGTCTCCTGTATAACATAGGTACTGCATGTATCCTTTGGTATATTATTTTATTATAGTACCACCCGCCTTTACTGTATGGTAGATACCTATAGAGTGTACAGATTCTGGGCAGAATATTATAATCGTCCAGATTTTACACATTTTTTTCACAAATACGGGTGTAAAATAGTGAGGCTGCTGCAACTTAATTGAAGCTAATTGGTGATATATTATAGTTTCAACGTTTGTATATTGATATTGATTGAATAAAGAAATATTTATTATTTATTTATTATTTAATTGCAAATCATTTCCATAATAATAATGTTTTTATTGCGTTTACATTATATAAGTGATTGAATTATACCCTACGATATAAAAAATAAAAGTAATACCTACCCATGTTGGTAAAAATTAATCATTTATGAAATTTAATATTTATTTGCATTTTTCATGTTTTCATTTCGTAAATATATTTCATACCGTGTGTAAACTTGGTAAAAATATTATGGATGTGTAGAAAATTTGATTTCCAAATTTGATGTTATAAAATATGTCAGGTTGGATATCAATTTTTTTTTTCAATTAAAAACGCGAAACGTTTTTAATTTTGGGGCGTTGAATAAGTGGAAAGATGCTTAGAATGCAAGCTTTACATAGAAATGATTAATTATGATTAATAAATAAACGTTTTCCATGGAAATCTGAGAGCCAAATCTTACAATGGATCACATATAGAAGTCAACGTGGACAACGTCCTTGTCAGTAAAAGAAAACATGATCTTCCGCGGATATAGCGTTTCAACGCGCCACCGAATTGAAAACATTTTTACAGACGGAATGATCCTAATATTGTGGTCAAGCATTGTACTTATCGAGTATTACATACATATTTGTAGTTTGTTTTGTATCGGATCGGAAATACGTACCTAATATACACACTACACATTTCCCCGCTTTCAATATATACCGTAGTTTGGTTATAGCAATAATAATAACCACCGTAGCGAGTGGATCCTTTCCGATATTGCGACATTTTCTTATACCGGAGAGATTTTCTCCTCCGTGGTACTAGTAATATTCTTAATGTAGTTCATATTATTACTTTTACTAGGTTTAAGCCCGACTTAACTCGGGGAATTAAAATAAATTCGAAAAAATGCGGATATTTTAACCACTAATTGGGTTATTACCTTTTTCCTAAGTAAAATAAAACTATGGTCGGTTTGTCAAACAGTTTTGAATATTTAACTAAAGATGGGAATAGTATTTTTTTAATGAAAATTTCCCGATTAACTCACATTATTAATCATATCTGTGTTAAATAGTAAATAATATACAACATTTTTTATGTATAGTAGAACAAAGAGCTTATTTCAATTTTAAAAAAATATGGAATTTTACTAGTTTCTACCGATACTATAAATAAATACCCATTTTTCACTCTATCACGCAATATTTTACCAACCTTTTCTTGTTACTTGCCTAGAGAAAACTGTTATTAAGGATATAATAACAAACGAGATGATGGTGAGATGTGGTGCTACAGACGCATGATGAAAATCCATTGGGTGGAACACATCGAAAACGAAGAGGAGTTAATCACGGTAAGCGTTAGAAGGCATCTCCTTAAAAGAATCAGCCAACAACGAGCTAACTTGATTGGACACAACATCAGGCACCCAGGTTTGTTCATCACCATCGCGGAGGGCAAGACCGAAGGCAGAAATGGTAGAAGCCGACCAAGAGACACTTATATGGACCAACTGATGAAGGACATGAACTGTGGCACATACGTAGAACTAAAGAGACTAGCTGATAATAGGGAGTAATTGAGACGAAAATCTAAACTCGTTTCAGACCAATCCAATGGATGTAACTCACTATATATAAATAACAAACGGACTTAGATATTTGTGCGTGGATTGTATCTACACATTTTAGTACTGTAGTAGTGATCCTAGGTATCATACTATACATACATATAGAAAGTGATTCTCTTCTTTCTTTCATTCTCTCTTGCTCTTTAGGGAATTTCCGCAGGATTGTAATAAAGAAAATGTAATTTTATTTGCAGAATTCATTTGTTGTTGTACTATTGTTTTATTCGACTTGTTGCATATTGTATTATTTTATTACGCTTTACTTTTATTATGATTCGTCTGCGAAAGTAACAATCTAAATAGTACGTCCAAAAATATTATTGATTAATATTTTAGGACTTTTTGCTGGATTTCGATTTATATATCTGTGTGTCGAATAGCTTTTTATAAATTCAAGAATACTCCATAACAAGGAAAGTAATGAAAATATTTATTGAGTCGACGTTAATTTTGTAAAACTCCATGTTTGTATATGGAAACAAAAACACAATTGGTTTTAGTTTTACTAAAAGATATTAATGAGCAGTGACCTGGTTTCGACTTCGACGACGACTAAAGTTTAACAATGACTTAATAAGTCGAAACCAGGTCACTGCTAATTAAAATCTTTTTGTAAAACTAAAACCAATTTTGTTTTTTTTTTCGTATTACATAACAACATAACATGATATGTAGTTATAAAATAGTTTTTTTTTGTGTAGGCTGTTACTTGTGCGTTCTGCATATAAATTAAAAGAAAGTGGGTTTGGTCAAATTTTGTCATAAGATTGTATAGAGACGACACTTCAAAGGTAGTGGTAGTCTAATAGCTGTTGTAGGCTTTCATGGTCTTTTAGAGATAATAATTTAACTTGTCGTTGAGGTTATGAGTCAACTGCACTGGACACATGTTACTGCTACTATCCCATCACGGCATATCCCACAAGTGGGGTAACAAGCAGACCAGCCGCATGCAATAAATATGCAAACTGTCATTTCTTAACACATGTCCTTTTGGATATATTAAGGTTCAAATGGGATGAACACTCTTATCACAGGTATAACATCATTACCAATCTAACCTCAATTTTTTGATATTGATTTCATAAAGGTGAAAGACATGTAGGTATAAGTTTTCTGGCATTTCATCGCCTGTTTAATCCACAATAATTTAATACGAGACTGATTAAAATAAAGAAAGCACGAGGTGGTTATGTTAATATCAAGTTGGATGATATTTGTTGTGATGGTAAAAGTTATAATATAAATGTAATTGATTAAAATTTGAATCATCCAAGCGTTAGATTATCAAAGTTATCCGATGGTCTGTTATTAATCCGTATTTTGTAATAATAGTACTACATAGTTACGAGTTGAATGGAATATTGCTATTATTATTAATATTAATATTGCTGTTATTTCGTTTTTGTTACAGTACGACGTAGTCTCTGGTCAGCTAAGCGCAAGCAAGATTTATTCAAGTGTCGGGAACAAGGTGAGTTATGACTTATATTAGAGATGTCTGTGGTAATCTTTGAAATGATCCGTTTCAACAACATGTTCAATCATTACATTGGTAACGGATTAGACGGATCTTTCGAATGATCGGTTTATTCATGTATAACCCTTCTCTCTTCCTGTAGTCGTTTGCCCATTTTTTGGGGTCGTGATCTCTAGATATATCCTCATAAGCAACCCTGCCCTATTTTCTGTCGTCAGTGAGGTTACTGCATTGTTAGTTGACGGATTCACAGCTTGCTTGATTTAATCGGTTCAACGTATTGCTATTCTGCTTTTTGATCTTCGGGCCAGCGTATATATTAGGTTATTATATTTTATATATACATCATTTAAGAAATCACTTCAGTCACCTATTTGAATCTGTACAATGAATTCACTATTTCACTCATTTTAGAGGCATTAACCATGTAACAATTTCTAGACATTTTAATTTTTTTTTAAATATGATTTACAAATAAGCATAGAAATTAAGTTAATTTTTTTTGAATAAGAATTCACTATTGTTGTTCCACAAGTATATGGTGGAAATGCAATCTGGACTAATACAAAAAAAAATATTCTGCAATATATTTTATTTGGAGACTTACGTCTTTCGTCTTTTTAGGACATAATCAGTTATACAGGTCAATATATAAGACGAAATACTTTCTTTTCGAAATTCAAATTATAAAAATGCTCACAGTGAAAATAAAACACTGTTTGATTTTTAATTTTATATTTAAATATTTTTAAAATTAACTTTAGCAAAGTAGGGGCAAGTAGTGTACCTTCGAACAAAACACGTTAATTGAACTTCAATATTTTTTTTCTCAATAAGTATTCAACATAGCAGAAAAATAATTGCATCGTTAGATAGGTTAGTATGTTTGCTAAAAAAAAAAAATTCAACAGATTTTGGAAATTATAAAAATATACCTACAAAATCTTATTTTATACAAAATATTAACTTTTTGTTCATAGGTACACTCATGTGTTTACCTTCGAACACCTTGATGTGTACCTTCGAACAGAAACCGAGATTACGGAAATTGAATCAAAATACATTTATAATTTATTAAATGCCTGAAATTTATTTGTCAGGTGTATTAAAACAATAAATAATAATCCCCTCGCCTCCAACTTCTCCTGTCTCCCGCTGTGGTTTTCCAGTATGTCACCTGTAGTATTTGGTTTGCGTCCTTCCTCACCTCATCCTTCCATCTCAGCCTAGGTCTGCCAACTCTTCTTTTTCCACCTGGATGTCCCTCAAGGATTCTTTTTGGTACCCGTGAAGACGATATAATCTGCACATGTCCGGTCCATCTTAGCCTGTTTAATTTAGCATGTACAGAAAGTCTGGGAGCCTCATAGAAGTTATATAGCTCTTCATTGAATCTTATTCTCCAGGTTTCGCCATCATTCACGGATCCCAGGATTTTCTTTAGCACTCTCACCTCAAATCTATCCAGCTCTTCTGCAGACTTTGCTACCATTGTTCATGCTTCACACCGATAAGTCACTTCTGTCCTAGTTATAGTTTTCTAGAGTGTAATTTTCGTTTTCCTGTGAACACTTTTGGACTTGAGTACTGGAAGAAGAGAAAAGAATACTTTGTTTCCTGTTGCTATTCTTCGTTTAATTTCTACATGGTTTTCGTGAACATTGCCTTAAATGGAGTGAGTATTAAACAAGTAAGAGAATTCGTGTACTTGGGCAGTAGATTAAACCAGTATGGACGCTCCAAATCGAAAATAACGAGCAGAATAAACCAAGCAAGAATTGCCTTCAACAAACAATCTAAAATATTTGAATCCCCAAATATTGCTTTAAGCGTGAGGAAGAACCTTACTAAAGCCTTTGTATGGAGCATTTTGCTATATTGAACACGTCTAAAACACGTCTAAAACGAAGAAGTGTTAACCAGGGTAGGCGAAAAAAGGCAACTTCTTAAGAGAATCAGCCAACAATGAGCTAACTGAATTGGCCACAACATCAGGCACCCAGGACTGCTCATCGCCATCGCGGAAGGTAGGACCAAAGGCACAAATGGCAGAGGCCGACCAAGAGACGCCTATATGGACCAACTGAAGAGGGATATGAACTGTGGCTCATACGTAGAGCTGAAGAGACTGGCTGAGAATAGGGAGAAATGGAGAAAAAAATCAAAACTCGTTGCAGACCAATCCAATGGTCTGAAACCCATTATATATAATTGGGAGGCTCTATATGGATTACGTCTTAATTTTTCGTCAATTTTACATATTTAAATACTATTGTGGGCTTAACATCAAACACATCAGCCGTTTTTCTTACTGACATTCCTTTTCGGCATTCTTCAACAGCCTTCTCTAAATGTTCTGTTGGAATAGGAATCCTTTTTTGCCAGTTTTACTTCTTGGTACTAAAAAATAAATTGATCATACTAAAGATATCCAATTTTGTGTGTACCTTCGAACAGTTCAAAGGTACACGCAATCCTCTGTTCGAAGGTACACTCAGACCATAAATACAGAAAATTATCGATAAAAAAAAATTGAAGTTATTTTTGTCAAAATAAAATACTAGATAATAAAAAGAATCTAATGTTTCCTCATGTTGTGTTGAACAAACATTAAAAATATAACATTTATTTATCTAAAAAAACTAGAGAACATTGATGAAAAATTTACTTTTTGCATCGAAAATCTTTAAGAAACATTAGCGAACTCACACTGGCAGTTACGCGCTTGATATTAAAACAGTGTTGCCATAGTGGAAAAATCTTTACAAATACAGTGTTACAATATTTTTATATTTCACCGTTTTAGAGTTTTTGAGACTGTTCGAAGGTACACGCGTTCGAAGGTACACTTCTTGACCCTACTATGCAATCATTATAAAAAAGTGTTTTCTTTTAATCAGTTTTGAAATGAGTCGTAATAGCGATTCAATTCACAGCTCTCGTGCCCGTTCCTAATTTTCTGTCTAATAAATAATTTGTCGGATTGCTCAAGGTAGCTTTATAGGTATGCCTCATTTCATAACAACATTTCACAATACGTATCACGGACTCTTTGTTATTATAAATTATTATCTTTCAGAGTTATATTTTGTTATTCCCTGCTATCTTGTTTGTTATTAAAAATCTGTCTTGAGTATTAAGAAAATTACATTTCTGTATAACCAAAGTTTTGTTTTATTTCAATCTATTCGTTATAACTCACTCTACTGGTTCAAACTTAAGTTTTAATCTAATTTAGAGAACTAGATCAATTGATATAGTATCATTCAGATTGAAACATTTTTCTATGCCATTGTATTACTAAATAATTTGAACTACATGAACATGATGGGAGTGATGCGTTTTTTTTTAAAGAACTACATTCTCACAATTGTGTGCAAGTTCATGTCACGACATGCTCAAGGAGATCTCAAAAACATTCTGTGCTTTTTATTTTAGAATTGTTCACTTTTTTTTGAAATATCGATCATTTTCTTTTGAAATATATATCTATTTTTATTGTAAAAAGATTGCGTCCTAGACATATTTCTAGTCGGTGATTTAGAGTATTCGTGGATGTGTGGATCTCAAGGTGGAATCTGCTACGACAGCTGACAGCTTCCTGACGTGATAGGGTCGGAAATGTTAATTCTGCCTTAGTTGTTCTGGATGTGTTTAAATTTATAATTCTCATTACCAAAAAAATTACGGATAAATAGGGAGTCCTTGGACTTTATGATTTTTTGTGATAAGTGCAATAGTGCAGATAATATGTTTTGTGATAAATATTTTATATTGGGCACAACTTATTATAGGTTTTGGTATTCGTCAAGAATGCTGATTTATTTCTCTTGAAGTTACTATTTATGCAGGTGTTCAGTTGATTCAGAGTTGAAAATTCCCAAGAGGAATCAAATCGACAGAAATATAAGAAGAAAATATAAAAATAAAATCTATGCAAAACATTAATTTGTAAATAGAATTGTAAATGTTATCCGAAGTTCGTGACAAGCCTTTTCATCCCTAAATATCACGTGCTCTGTGTTTGGTTTACTTTCAAAATATAAGTGTTATGGGTATTGTCATCGATTTTCAATTTGAATATGAATTCTTTATGAAGCTATTGAACTCGAGTTTGCCTACGTCCGACACAATATCTGTGCAAATTGATTCGATCTCGTGGCTTTTCAGGATTCCTTCGTACCAAGTAAATGGTTCGTGCGTAGTGTCATAGGTGAGGAAGTGTGCGGGCTGTAGGGTAAACCGCATGGTGACTAAGGGTGCTAACACAAAGAAAGCGGGTTCCCTGCTTTCCGATGCCTGCGTCTACCTGCGCCTAGAATGTTTACACACATTTCAATGAACAAGAACATAGTAAAAGCGGGAACGCCGATTGCGATTTACTTTGCCGGCGCTTACCGGCACTGGTCGGCGCTGGCAACCTGCTTTCTTTGTGTTTGCACACTAACCGACGAAAGGATCATTATTGAAATATCACAAATCGTGCCGTGGCCATGTAAATTGCGCTGAACAAGAAGTAATTTGGTTAACTCATCACTAGTTTTAGATTAGAAGAATTTTGAATAGAATATTCAAATTAAATACAATCAATATACAGAGGTCTTAGCGTTGGAGTTTGTCGCCAAGGCGCGATCTCTTCTAACTAACCCAAATATCACACCAGTAAGGTAGCTAGCAGATTATAAACATAATATATAATAAACACGCAAACTGCCCTCTTCGTGCCAACAAGTAATATGAGATTGATAATGGGTACCAAACCTCATCGTTGAATTAAAGATGCAGGTTACCTTTATTTTTTCGAAAACTGACGGAAAAATATCTTTCTTAAAAATATTTTAATTTAGCTCCGTATTTGTGTACCCAGGGATAAAAGTTAATTTAAATGCAAAATACCACGTTGAAATATTCTCATTTGCGTCTAGTTGTGGTACTGTTCACCTTGCCAATATAATTTCCAATGACCTTTAATATAGACTGGAAATTCAAAGGAAAAATTGGTAATGCGACCAGTATTATTTTATATTAATCAGTCTTAAACGAGCGTTAGTTCAAATGGGTAGGTTTTTTCATTGACTATGTAACAATTTCTAAACATTGACGAGCTTTTCAAGACTTGAAAAGCTCGTCAATGGCGTAGGTACACTGAAATCGCGATAGCGTATTTTAATTTCGTGTAACAAATAGACAGAAATTCTAGTAAAAAAAAATGTAAACGATATTCTATACTTCAGCATTTGTAGGATAGAGACCATTATCATTATAGTATTATGGAGTAAAACGGCATAATATTATTGCTATCATCAATAATGTTGTAACAACGTTTTAAATTCAATTTAAACCGGACTCCCAGTCAAGTTAGTCTATGATCATTAATTCGGGTTTCGTGTCATAGTATCATGATAGTTGTACTACAAACGTCGATGTGTAGACTTGATGTTAAATTTCTACTATGATAATATTATCATGTGCTCCCGTGCCCTATGCAAATTGTGATTTCTACACTACAGTACATAGTATAATAATTTGGAAGCTACGAGTGCTTACCCTCGTATCGATTCAGCTGATAAGTACGAAGTGGGACGAATGTATTTCCGATTTCTGTATATTCTGACGTTTTCAAAGGAATCGATATTGAAAAGAGAAGCTAATAGTGATGAGATGCGCCACCTATCCACAATGGCGCTCGTTGTTGGAATAGTCTGCCTTCCAGAATAAGATTGCTCCCCACCCTTCACGCTTTCAACCGGGCGGTCAAGGATCACTTTATCACTCAAAATTTGGCATCTGTTTTCTTGTCCTTTTTCCTATATATTCTTCTTACTTGTATCTCTTCTTTTCCTTCCTTGAAGATTTATATGTGAGAGTTTAATGAAATTGGGAAAAAATCGCGCCTCCGCTATAAACTCGCTCTCTGTGTAATGATTGTATTTAATTTAAATGTATTTTTATGCAAAATTGTTTGTGATTTATTTACAGTAAATTTTTAGTGACACGGAAGTTCAAACTTGTATATTTATTACATGCATTTAGTCCGCTGGTTACCCCACTTGTAGTAGACGCCTGTCGTCCAATTTACTAACAAAATCTGATATTAAAAGTTTGATAAAGAATAAAAGCGAAACAGCAGCAAAATCTATCTTCAATTACGTTTTAGCAAATTTTATGCCAATTGTATCGTCTTGATTCTTCATTCGGTGGGGGTATGCATAATGACGTTTGTTTGCGTAGATAAAACTTCAAATGAAGTTTTTACGTTATATACATTTCACGTTACAGTGGTTGCATATATTACGAGAATCAGGAGTAAAATGAAATTTAAATCCGAATCACATTATTCTGTACCTATAACAAAACATCACCTAACGGATTCAATTGGTAAATTAAAACATTTTTCACTTTTTTCAAAATAAAAATATGTATGAAATATATTTACAAAAGTTTTTTGCGTACATATTTTTAATACAAAAGTTTCCCTTGCGTGAAAAGTTTGTCTCGACATATTATCCTTGTAAGCGTTTGTGCACGCGGTTCCACAATTTATTTATATTCAGGGGAACATTTGTTATTATTATTTCGCTGTTTTGCGTTTCAGGCAATGTCAAAAATTTGAACAGTTATGCAGAAAGGGGCCATCACCCAAAAAGCAACTGTATTGCATATTTAAGGTATTTAGCGTATGAATAGGTTGTTTTCCGCGTAATGAATAATATTCGAGAAAAGAATTTCTAGCGTAACACTTTCAAATATTATGCAATTGACATACAGTGCTCGTTTATTTTGTTTTAGAATGTTTCGCATATGAGCCAATGAAAAGTTTTCTTTAGATGAATAAGTTGCAGAAAGATTCTAATTTTATAGGGGTGTTATGAATATTTTATTCAGTTTCGTTCATAGGTGAAGGGTTGTTGGTTGCTGTCATAGATTTTCAAATATATGACATATTTTTAGGTTGGTTTGCTATAAAATTTACCATCTTGAGACATTCTTTTATATGTAATTTTTGAGTTTTATTGGTCCTAGTAATAAATTCGTAGTTTTATGAAAGGTAAGAGTATTCGTAGGTGTTATGAATATTACTCAACAGACACCTCATTGATTAGGATTGGTGAACGTTCCATAAGTAAAAATAATTTAACCAGCCTAAGCCCATTCGTTAGCATCGGAACGTGATTCCTGTTTCTTAAAGGAGTTTGCACAGACTGTTGGTTGCGTAAATGAGGCGTATGTTGAGTAATATTCTTATTAGTAATAATTTCTATACAATTTATTAGCTTTCAATGTGTTTGGTAAATGTTAGAACGCAATTTTTTAAAAATATGTTTTTTTAAATAATTATTTTTCTATTTCCTGATCTTTGTATTCAGCAAAAGAAACTCGACTGATTTGTTATTTCTCGGAAATCTTCATCTTTACTGAAACTGTTTGTGACATGTCACATCAACAGTGGCTTGGTATTCATACTAGCGCAATAATTAAACCCCTCTATTGAATCTTGTTTGTCTACCTGTTTATTCTATTTCAGTGTATCCTTCTGGGTAGCTAGCAGACTTAAAGAACGCACAGTAAACATGTAAGTTGTCCACTCTGTGCCACGTTTGTATTGATCTTTTTGTAGATGATCAGTACTTTTTGTTAATCTTTATTATTTATTTATTCTTTTTGCGCATAATTACTATGCAACAGAATCAACAAATAATATGAGAAACAAAATATTATAATGATATTCAGTGGCGAGATATTAAAGTGATTTCTTCATCCAACCATTGTTTATTGGAGTCTAAAAATCATTTGGAAATTGACCACTCGCTTCATATAAAATTAAAAACCGTTTTTGGTAAGAAAATTTAAATCAATTTTTGATAAGTATACATTCATCGTCAGCCCTTTATAAGCTGGACCCACACCATACAAACACCGATCACATCGAACAGCCGTTCAATCAACCGCAAATAAGTAGGTAATAACTTTCGCAACACTGAAAATCAAGTAATCTATTTAACACCGAAAAAAAAATCATATTCCTAATACATGATTTGAAAAAAATCTGTGAAAATAAATATCTTCAGTACGCCTCTGCCAGCCAGTCCTGTATTGGAAGTTTAATATTAAGCATAATAATGGTTACAGAGAATCCTTTTGAATTTCATAGAATTAATGTTTTCAAAAAAAATATATAATTTTTTTGAAAGCTCTCTCGTGGAGGTTTCATTGTGCGTAGCTCACTGTTGGCTGGTAAGGGTTTCTTTCATTGTATATGTACGGCATAGTGTTATTGTAATACCACTTGAAATATTGTTATTTCACAAGAGAGATACCTACGTACCTTTCGTTTTATTAAAATAATAAAAATAACATTTGATGATGTATTTGGGATGATTTTAGCTCGTTTTTTGTGCTTTTCTAGCGGCTAATTTGGTAAGTCTGGAAATGAAAAAAATATTTAGGCATTTGTCACAAAAGCTCTCCAGGCTAATTCAACATACTTTCAACAGAAGTTCTCTGGTTTTTTAAACTTTTTAAATTTATGAATGGTAAAATATAAACTGAAATCTTTTTTTTGGTTCATTATTGACCCATTGTTAAATGCATCTAGACAAGCAATGAACTTTAATTCATTGATTGGGTTACCATTTATTTTGTTAACTATGCTATGCTTTACCCTCTCGCCGTATCCCAAATGGGATAGGCAGAGAGAAGGAACGCCATATAGATCTATCTTGACATATTTCTATCGCTTCTTCAATATTCATACAATTTCTTATACAAGCACGACGATTTCTCTTACTCAACACACGGCTGCCCTTGAGAATTTCATTAAACACGATATTAATTTAATATGTAAAATAAAAAAACAAGTTTTTATAATTTTTAATAATTGATTGACCTGATTTCGACTTTTAAACTTATTGTCAAACCGATTTTTCTAATGCCGTGTTGTTACTTGTATACTTTTTGTCAGTCTATGCAATAATGTAATTTTTTTTTTTAAAAATACGATTCTATAACATGCAACGTTAATTTTGGGAAAATAAGAATAAACAGATGGTCATAGTGTTTCATATGAAAGAACATAACATATGGGAATTAGTTAATATAGTATAATGTTTGATATTTTGTACAATGTAGTATTATCTCAAACAGAATATTTCGAAACCAGTAAGTAGAAACCAGAGCCCGTAGACAATTTGTACTTGGCGATCGCCTACAAACGAATTTTCGTCAATAACTGCAACAATAACGCATAATTATACGGTACGTGTAGGTAGATTGTCGAAAAGTTCGCCAGTAGACGATCGCTAAGTACAAATTGTCTACGGGCTCAGGTAACTCAATTATTGAATAGTACATAAACCTTAACCATTGTGTATTTTTTACACAATGGTTTAAAAAGTTCTAATAATGTTGAGTTTCAATAATTAAATTTGCAATTCGTTATATGGAATATTGAATTCGATGTATACCTAGAAGTCCACTGAGCTACCCACCTATAAAAAAAACCTAAGCAGTTTCTTTATTTTTACTATTTTTATAACTAGACTTGCCGTGTTTTGTTGCAAAAGCTGACTTTTGTATTATAATAAAAAAGGTCAAATTTATAACTTGCGAAAATTTATATACCAAGTATTATTACAACTCCTCTTTCCATGAATGTTCTTCAAACTCTTAGATTGTTATTGTTACAGACGATAACATGAAGTATGGTTTAATTTAACCAAATAATAATTTTCCGTCCTTCATTTTATTACGTACACCTAACCTCAAACGACAAAATGAAATGTTGTTAAGAATTTGTGTTCTATTTCGTATACTGTACAATTTAGCACATTACAAGTTGCACTACTTTGTTTTCAAACCACATTCTGATATTTCAAACAATTGGAAGCGAAATTTTGTCGTGTATTGGTCTACCGCCGCTTATGTACGAACACAACAGACTCTGAAACTTCTGCAATGTGCGCACCTCCTTGATAGCACGCCGTCCCACATTTTGATGTGATTTTATTTGTTAAAAGCAAACATACACCAACAGCCACATCAAAAACAAAAGGTAAACAATAAAAATAAAATAAGAAACAAAGATTTGACCTATTTCAGGCGTAATTTGTTATTCACAGAGTCAGCCACAGGTCTAGGCCAAGCTATCATCCCAAAACACCCGAAAAAAAGTTAAAATCACCAAAGTATTCCCAAGAATCCAACTAAGCTGCATCAAAATGCTAGGAGCAAACTGAACAGCATACAACAGATGTACATAAAACCTTAATATCCGATATTATTATTGAATCTCTATTCAAAATTTATAAATAAAATATGATATGTGGTTGTTCCCCTGTTGACTTTATTAATTTTACGAGCCAGCTTTCTAGAGCTTCTGCTCTCATCGTCAGGCAAAAGTAAATCTCTATTCGTTGGTTCAGCTTTCCACTTCACACTTGCAAGTCTCAGTTTCACTTTTTCTTCATAAATACTCATTTTTAGATTTTCTATTTTTATTTCTATAGATCGAGGATTTTTTTGACGCACACCTTTTGTCAATGTCAATTCATCCAGGTTTGGTTGTATTATGACAACAAATATTAAAAAAGAATGAGAAATACACAAATTGTTTCGAATTGTGCGGTCCTGAAAAATTGCCCAAATAATGTGTTTTATTCACCAAATTGTTACTTTTATAATTAGAAATAAATTAATAAAAGAATACTTAAATTAAGAATTTCTAATTCCTTAAAGAATTGACACCAAAAGTGAGATCAACCAAAATTACAGAGGTTCTCATTCTTTTTGAGTTTCCAGAGGAAGATAAACGGTAAAATCAGCGCTTTGTAGATGGACGAGAGGAGCTAATCTCGTATTTAATTTCAGGAGCACATAGTTGCTTAATTGAAAATCCTGTATAGTTTTATAACTATAATAATTTATCTTTGTACTACGTCGCTACTTGCCGCTGAAAGAAGCAGTGGCAGGACTATACTTTTGATATTAACTTTCGTTTTGCTCTGAATATTACTCTTTGATATTTCGTATTATGCAATGAAATTATGTTACGTTTTAAAAATTTTGAGATGTCGGTTTATTCATATCAAGTTAATCTTTTTCTTCATTCATTTTGAGCTCATCTTTGGACATAGGCCTTCTAGCCTATGCTATTTAACTCCCTTCTGTTCTGGTCTTGATGTATCCATTTCCTCCTTCCATCGATTTCCATTTCTCTCCAGTATTAATTATTTCCAAGATATTTTGCATTCGCATGAAAAACACGCCACTGAAAGAAGTAGCGTGTTTGTGGTTGTGTGACTATAATATTGTAATATTCGATGCACTTTGTCTCTTCTCTCTCTCGCAACTTTTCCTCGTTCACTTAACTCCCAACTTTGTTCTCGTGTTTGTATGCACTGCATTCTCTTTCTTCCTAGTCGACACCTATAGTAAGCCCCCAGGTGACTCCTTACCCCCTTTATTCTATTATTCATTATATCACAGCATATTTATATTCAGCAGCGTTCTCTCTTTAGGAGCGTTGGTGCGGCGAACTCCGTTTATAAATTCAAAAAGTATATCATTGAGTACCAGCAAGATGGAGCGACCAAATTAAGGAGGCCACACAGAGTTCACTACACGGGGCCTTGCACATGGCGGAGGATCGCTCAAGATGGAGACAGATGGTCTACAGAACGAGACATGATAGTTACGATCGACGGAGATGATGATGATGGTATAATTTTAACTATATCTTTCTGTAGAGCTACCAGCGAAAAATAAGTCCCTCACTCTTTTATGTCATGTTCGATTGTCCTATATAATGCGGGTGTTAGTACAAATTATTACAAGCAATATCTTAAATTCAGCGATTAGGTATGCTACTAATCTTGAATATCTTTATTTTTATTGACACAGAAAAAACTTTGCATGTTTATTACACACAGTAAGTCTGGTAGCTATCATATTTGTTGGACTTGCCGTGTTAGTAAGGTCTTATTCTACACTGTGAATCTCAACGAATATTCGTTTCTGTTATCCATTAGTATAGATTAGCACCTGATGATGCGAACTCAGAGTACGCGAAATTGGTTGTGCATTATGATATCTATATTCAGTTATAACACAACACAGTGAAAAATTATTAATTTTACGAAATAATTTAAAATAATTATATTTATTTCTTATAATGGATGGAGAGTCAAGATAAAAACGATGTTTTCTGTGCGAATATATTTTTTTATAATACACCGCATCCCCCCCATTGGTCCAATCCACCAGCCGCCTCTGTTCTCATTCCGGCTTAATAGAGAGTGTCATGTCTTTAGATCCCCCCTCTCTGATATTATATTTGCACAATAACGCGGGCGTCGCAAAGATCTCATTATATCTACTTATATTATTTGCACAAGTGCACTTGTAAAGATTTCTAAATAAACCGCCCCTATATTACGTCTTTATTACGTCAGTCTTTTTACACTTTTTTGTATGATGTTGTGTGTTTTATTTTCAGTATTGAAAGATCGTATCATAATGCATCATACCTTTTTGCAATGCATTTTAACTTTTATCAACTTTTATTGAACAATTTATTTGTATTGTATCTGTCATATTGTTATTTGATTATTCTTTTTATATTATTCTTTTTATCGTGGTTACTCTTGTCTTGTATGAATAAACTTTTTATATACTTTTTCTGTTTGTCATATATTCTTGTAAAATGCTGACGCCGTATATTGTAATAAAATTAAAATAAAATAAAAAAAACCTATTTTTAGGTTAAACTCCAATGTTACTTTTAGGTTAGGTTCAAGATGTTTTTTTATTTATTTTCTCTTACCGCTAACATAGAGTTATAACATAAATAACAATACACAGCCAAATTAATTACAATTAAAAATCCAGCAAAGTTCGTTGTATGCATGTTTAGTGGAACAATTTTTTTAGAACGCAATATGTTGTGACGCTGATTTATATGTTAATGATCTAGGCCCAAAAAACTTCCAGTGGTTTCATAACTTGTTCATAGCTTATCTGAGCGCATTAAAATAAATAAATAAATAATAATAAAAGTAATATAGTAATTCGTTGTATTTAACTCTTTTGTTTTGACCCTGTTATGCCAAATAACAATGTTGGAAATCACACAATAAAACATTGTAACAGTTCTAGTGCTGTATTGTGTGAAGTGCTCCGGTAGCTGTTATTATTATTATTCACTGACAGTGACAATCATAACAATCATTTGATATTATTACTAGCATGTATATAAGTGTTTCGCATAACTTTAAACGTTATTATATACAAACAAGTATTAGGTACTTACGCTGGGATTGTGAATAATTGTCACTGTATTTTAAAGTGAGATAAGTAGTGTGTACTCGAATGTGTCACATTCACCAATGGTGTCTTGATTTAGTAATATGTATAATTGTTTTTACAGTTAACTAACGTATTATATTCACGCGAACTGTTTTTTGTAACATTTTTCTTTTTTCTTTCATCTTGTTCTTCATGTGTCACTTGTGAGAATATTTCCCTATCTTTAGCAGCCCGAAACAGTTCCTCGACGTTGTTTTTTTACTATTTATATTGGTAGGCAGAAAGAAGAACACCGTGTACATCCATTCTTACATATTTCTTTCGTTTCTTCTACATTCGTACGATTTCTCGTACAAGTTCGTCGATTTTTCTTATTCAGCACTCGTCCGTCGTTGAAAATTTGATCCACGTGGTTCTCGGACGCCCGCACATTCTCACACCCCCTCATTCAGTAAGTATATCGACTTCTGTTTCCTCTCGTATTTAATTTTCGTTTTATTCATATCGGTAAATACAATCTGTTGCATGTAATCAAAAATGGAAAAAATATAAGACTTATGTGGTGTGGTAAGAAAGTTAAATAAAAAAAACAGTCAAGGACCCAACGACTTCCCGGGTATGAAAGAAGCCTGGGGACTTACATTTATCTTACAAATCTTGTCTCTACCGGAGGCTCCACAGCCTGAAGGGCTCTACGACCAAAATCCCCTCGTGTAAGATCTTTTTATTACGCTCTTTCAAAGTCCCTTAAGCTGAAAGAATCAAAGATGCTGATTAACAAAATAAAGCTAATGGTGAAAGTTCAGGATCAGAAATATTAGAGAGTGAACAGGAATCGAGAGAGTGGAGGAACTGTTAGTACTGGACAGAGAAGCTTACGCACGCCAGAGTGATAGGTGACTTCGCCTATTTCTATAAAGAAATGTTTGTTTGACAGTTCAAATTCTGTTACATACGGCTGGTTCGCTTGCTTACCTACTGTTGGATATGTTGTAATAGTATTGTAGTGGTAATTTTGTTCGTTTTATGTACAGACATTGTACAGAAAAAATTAGGTTAGTGTGATATATATGCTTAGTTACTTCATACATACATTCGTTCAATCCTTCATAATAATTATTACAGTAGGTACTACATAAACTTCCTATCTCTCGTATGTAGTACGTACTTAGTAATAATATTTACAATGCAAATGTGAATACCATCTGGTGGTAATAACAATTCAAATACATGTTGTGATATTAACGGGTGGGTGGTAAAAGGGTACATACATAACACGCGGGAGATGCGCCGTGGTGGTAAGTGGTACAAATATACCTACATATAATTGTACTAGTAGCTTTAAACTAGACCGTTTTCAGGAAATTGTCTTGCAATTGACGAAAAATGCAGTAGATATTGTAAGCAAGTTCATATTTTTCGTGTTTCCCTGGGGATAACCTACACAAATGTTTACATTAATGTCATATTATTTAATAAATGGCAATACTTAATCCGAATGTTTTTGACTATTATAATGTGTTATCATGAGAATTTCTGCATAAAGTTGCCAGTATTCATAATTAGCAGTTATTATCATGCCAGCAAAATATTGGTAATTTTTATTATATCTGATTAAATGTGTGGTAAAAGAGTTAGATATAATTCCGTTTTAGTGTCGTGTGATTGTGATTTCAAATATGGGGTAATAACATACAAGCAACCATTCTTTCGGGATTTCATATTTCACATCTGGAATGGATCGAGATCACCGCCTCATTCGAAAAGAGCCAATTCGTATTCTTTCGATTAGATTTTGCACACAATGTTATGTTGTCTAAACATGGTTCTCCAATCGAGACGTCTATATGGTGTAAACATATACTATGTATTTACAAACGATCTCAAATATTTACATTACTCAGTAGTTAAGTACCTGCTACTATAAGTGTGTATAATTACTGTGATTAATGGCGCTGTTTGCTGTTTGTTGTTACTGCTATTTTCATACATGTCTACATACATCCATACGTACAGTATTCGTTTGCTTTGCAAATATTACCTATTACAGGCAATATCCTTTGTTCATTCCTTCAATCTTTATTTATGTTTTCTTTCGCACTGTTGTCCCCGGTAAGGAATAGGCCAACCACTCTTTTCTGTTAGTTTTAAGTGTTCTGTAAAAGGCATGTATTCGTAAAACCTCACGTGTAAGAAAATCTAATATATAAAATTCTCGTGTCACGGAATTTGTAATCATACTCCTCCGAAACGGCTGGATCGATTTTGATGAAATTTTGTGTGCTTATCGGGTAGGTCTGAGTATCGGCCAACATCTGTTTTTCATGCCCCTAAAAGTTAAGGGTGGTCCACCTCGAATTTTTTATTTGTTTTTGTAAAAAAAAAATATTTTATTTTTTTATGGTGAGGCATTAAAAATACATACAGACCTAAATTTTCACCCTTCTACCATCAACCCCTATTTTCTAATAGCGATAGTAGTATATGGCATAATGTTTATGGCAAAACAACAAGGTTTGCCGGGTCAGCTAGTAATATATAAAATTCAGCAATGAGGTATGCCGCCCATCACGAGTGTCTTATTTTTTGATAGTACGGAAAGGACAATCTGCATATTTTTACGTGCATTTAGTCCGCTGGCTACCCCGCTTGTGGGATATGGCGCGATGGTGTAGAGGTTTTTATAGTAATTATAATATTTCGTGTGAGCTTTTAAAACGTATAACATTTTATAATTCGCTTTAATCCAATTTAACCCCTCCCACCTCAGCTCGTCTCTTCATTGATTGTTTGAATAACATTTTTATTTCAATTTGTGAGAGTTTTTTTTTCACGACAACAAAGGGGTAGCGGAGTACGACACCCTTCCGTCTGACCTATAGCTGCGGGACTTTTGAAGTTGTTAGCGAACTTTGAAAAGGAAGAAAAATATTAAAAGGAGTTCTTTACAAGTTCAAATCATTTTACGGAAGTAAATTTTTAGATGTTAAGTGTATAATTTGAGAATAAATTATCTCAGGTGTAAAAAAAATATTGATAAATTTTAATAAATTATGACTGGAATCAATTTAAATTGATTCAATTAGAAGGTCTTCTACAAATAACTGAACAAAGTATATTTATCGATTTATTTAATTTATCAAAAAAAAGGTTGACTCAACAGCAATCGAAATAAATATGATCAAATTAAACATGACTTCAGAGTTATTTAGAGCGAAACCGAAGGACATTAAAAAATATTTTGAAATATTCCCTCTTTTATTTTAACCTATTTTTTTAGACGTGTAATTTTTAAGCTTATTACTTTCTAAACCGATTGTCGATCATTTGTGTTTATTTGAACCCTTTCGAATGCTGACGAGTTTGCGTTCCAGTTTGATTACCAGCAGAGAGTGGACAGATGCGGGATTATTGTCAATGCTGTTGTACATATTATGCGTGTCATGTAATTGGATCGCTTTGTTGTTGATTGTTGGAATCGCTTAATCCCACTGTAGGCTTTCGAATCTAATTTGCATGTTTTAATTATTTTCCGACCTACACTACCTACCTATATAATTATTATTCGTATGTGGTTGTACGAATGCTGTAATGTAGGTAAGTATTCACCAATTTCTATCGATACGTTGTAAATGTGTAGGTGAAAATCCATCTGTAAATTTAATTGACGTACGTGACTTGTTTGACATACACGGTACGTAATAAATGTTACAGTATAAACTTACAGCCACGTATATAGAGTTCTGTGATCGAATAAATGTAGTTATTCAACATCTTTTTTGAGGTTAGTTCGAGTAACTGGTGTTATAAAATATTATGTAACATCGTCAAAGAAGCCGTTTTTCATTTCCGATAAGAGCATCAGATAATGAGTTCTTCGGTAGATTAATTCTATTTATAATGACGCAAAACCGGTAGAAGATTTTAAGTTCGTCGGTAGCCTGGAGGTAGAGTCTCGGCCTCGTGAACATGGGGTCCGTGGTTCGATACCAGGTGCCGGCAAACTCCCCTTTCACGACACAAGCTTTTAGTAGCTTACTGTGAAAGGTGTATAAGGTTGTATTTGGGTTTATAACAAAAACCCCGATATATCTTAAAAAAAAATGTCACTTTTATTCTTGTGCTCATTTAAGGAAATTTTGTAAACCTACACACTGTTTTTTCGAAAGGTGCCTACCTAGAGCTAGTGCGACACAAGGATTTTAATCATAAGTGCGAAAGGGGTATAAATAACGCACTATCGACGAATTGAAAACGATTGTCTTTTTTAACTATTGTTAGATTTAGTGACCATGCCATTACAAAATTTTGTTTCATCATTTGTACACAGTTCAAAATAGTTTTTCCATATGAGTCAAAGCAAAATTGTGTCTTATAATCAATAACTGTTGTTCTGACAGACTGTTCGTCTTAAAATACTGTGTTGCCCTATAGTCAGGTGTTCATTCAAAGTTTAAGATATTGCATGAACATATATTTAAACTTCATTCCGTTATACGGTTCCAAGACTGCCTGAAAAAAATCTATATTCAAAGTACTGAGAAATTGAATTATTACTATGATATTTACATTTTGTGCTGTGTTCTTGCGGAAGCTATGGAGTTCTTTTAAAGTTTTAATGTACTTGGGATTTATTTAACATAATATTTCATATGTGGCGTATTGTTTCCAAGCTGCTTTGGAGAGCTTAGAAAGTTTTGCGTCATTATAAATAGAATTAACTTGCTTTTTTCTTCCGTACGTTTTATGTAGATCTTATAGATTGTTTAGTTTTAATTCTCGTATATCTCATAAACAGTCTAAAGTAAGTAGTCTTTCATCTGCAGTGAATTTAACGAAGTTATTAAATCTATTTTAATTGCATTCAATATAACCTTTTTGGATTATAAGCTTACGAATACGAGTTCATCAGTTCACAGCGATCGCTCGATCTTTAATTGAGTCACCTTTTTTCACGACATAACTAATGCTCTGATATCGTTGTCATATAAACAGTGTTTTGTAAAAGAGGGTCCCAAATTATCGTCATAATTTACACCTGGGAGAGGCGTTTGATTATGACAGGCAAGATAGAGGGACGTCGAGGGGCTGGCAGAAGGCAGACATCGTGGCTGCGCAATATACGAGATTGGACTGGAATGAGGGGTGTGGAGGAGTTATTCCAGACAGCGCAGGACCGAGATGCCTATGCCAGAGTGATCGCCAACGTCGGGGGGACCTGACAGGGCACCTACAGAAGAAGAAGAAGAGGCATATATCCTATGGGATATTATTAAAGTTACATAAATTCAGCTAAGTGGCTAAAAACATACCCAAACCACACACCTCAAATAAACGAAAATTGGGACCTTAAAAGGGAGACTTACTTATATTCGTAACATAACGGGACTATTACACTTTATGAGAGAGAACATAGTATGAAAGTTAAACCATATTTCTTCATGTTTATCTCCTCGGTTTCTTCAAAACGTTAATTTTTATAGCTTTTTGTAAGTAATCTGCCTAATCCTGAATGTTTTTCCTGTTGGGTAGTTGTAGCAGTACATATTTTAAATTAAAATGGGATGTGTTCGTATATTGGATAGCGATAAAAGTCTTTTTTGTTCGAGTGTTTTCCTATTTTTACGATCTTTTAAAATCTCCTAAGAGTTTATTTTTATTGACCCGAGGGTTTAGAGAGTTGTTAGGAAGCAGATGTCATCCGATCTTTTTTTACCTTTTTAGGGCTTCCATTATTTTCTTAATTTAGCGTACCTTAAAATAAATGTATTATTATTAACTTTGTTTTTAAGTACTTAAAGACTGTCTTTTTATGTTACCGTGATCGAAAAGTTCATTATTTTAGTGCTATCGTTTTCAATATAACGTAATACTTTATTTTTCACATTTTTTGTTGTTGTTGTGGATTTTATTCACTTTTAATAAACACGGACTTAGTTGTAGGTGGAAAATTACTTTTTACTTTTCTGTTTATTAGTTGGTAAGAAAGGGATCTTGATTGGTTTTCTCATTGTCGTAATTAATTGTTATATTTATTGTTATAAATGTATGACCCAAAAATAAAAAATAAAATTCAAATAAAATAACAGATAGAAAATCTTCGAACATTGACTGTTAAACTTGGTTCTTAAAATCATAAAAATGTGGGAATAAAATATTTTGAAGTATACCTACATGTTAAATATCTGTACTCAGAAATCCTTCGAAACTTTAGTAATTGCTACTAAAAATTTCAATATTAAACAAAAAATGTTTTAACTTCGATCATCACAGTATGATTGATGGCTATTTACATCATGTGTTTTTTTTTCAGTTTAAAGTAAAAAATACCACATTTGTTTCACGTCGAGCTTTTTAAGTTGTTTCCACATTACGTGTGATCGAGTACATGATATTCTATGAAAGATATTCATGCTCAATTATCAAGTTCTACTGTACATTACGCAATAGAAAAAATATAGCAGAGCTTTTTTTTTAAAAGAAAATGTAGTAATTTTGAGACAATGTGTCTTGTGCCTCTAGCTTAATTCTTATCCCCTGTTTAGTCTAGGTACTTTCTCCAGAGATTCCAGTTTTACTATGTTTTCAGTATTTTTGACCACTTTATAAGCTACTATTATTATACAAAATACCATCACGGTATATTCCTCAAGGAGGGTTCACAAACTTTACAAACTATATCTTTGAATGTACATTTTTCGTTTTTGTACGTTTTTTCTATGGTGGTTCGTTTGACTGGTCTTCCGCCCTTCCCCTAGTTTTTTTTTTCATTTGCAACAATTTATCTTTACATTCATTGCAAAAAAACGTACTATGTATTCACATTATACTTCTTATTCTATATGATTACGTAATTTGTCCGTTTTCAGAGCGGCTACGTGGGGTAAAGAGAAAAAAGTGACAGATTGTTTCAAGAATAGTGAGTACGGGCTACAATAACAATAAGTTTGTGAAAATATATTATTATTGTACCTAATTTTTACGTGAAAATAAAAATAATCAATTGTAACAAATTCATGTTTTAATTCTGGCTTACAAGCCATGTTTAGTATGAGAATAGAGCTATCTCCATTTACACCAAAAAATATTTCTAAAAAAAACTGGTGTAAAGAAGAGAGAACTTTAAACTCTTTAATGCAACAGAAGACTAGCGACCTTCAAGAAGGAGGTTAATGGTACATACGTACGCCTTTTGTACAATAAAGTGTCACATTGTTATTGATTTATGTTCCCTTATGTCATTTTAGATATTTATTTAAATGACAGCAGTTGTTAGGTATATGTTAAAAATAACGACAAAAACAATAATTGAATCCGGTGCCCTTGAGACGCTCTAGGGACTGTTAAACGGCGTCAAAATAAAATCATCCAGAATCATCATCATCATCAGGATTTATTTTAGTCAGAATAACGCACATCTCTATTTATAATTAACGTTTCACTTAGTCAGACATAATAACAGGAATAGCGGTTATTCCGTGCTTTTACGAGTACGGGTAATAATAATATTTTATTCTGTGTGTAAGCAGGACGATGATTTCCCTTCCTCTCTTTCCCTGCTTTATGCCCATTACGTATTCCACGAACGATTACGTTTAATATATCATTACTTTGCACAATCATATCAAATTTCCTTCTACATATTCCACTCCTTTGCAGCATCGTACTCTTCGTCTTCTTATTCTTTATATTCTTTCCCTTTCCTCTCCTTAGCCACTTATTCTATACATTCTTTTTCTTATTATTATTATCTTCATCGCCTATTCTCCTTTCTTACATTTTGACTGAGAATATTATTTATGAAAATTATTATTCCTATAACACCTCACACATACATACACACCTTCGTACTCAAAGCGCCTGGGTGCACGCAAACGTTTCGACACCACTCCACGAAGTACATAGGTTTAATGCTTACTTAATATATTTTTTAATAGGTATTGTGCGATATATTCAAAAGAGTGTTGGGGTTTCGTTATATCAATGTGATGCCGTTTTGGGGTTATTGGGTGCTCGTATAGAAAATGAAACTTGCGTATTTTTGATTTTCATATATTATAATGAGCATTACTTATGCTACCTAGCAATACAATTATTAAAAAAAAAAATAGGGGGAAATGGAGAAGAAATTCCAGGTTCGTTGAAGACCAATCTTATAGATTGTTACATATATATCGTTCTTTCCAAGTATTTTCAAAAATAAGGTTGGTTAAGCTGCAATTTTTATATCATATAAATGTATTGTATTTTACACGTATCTATGAACTAGGTAAATTCATTTTCATTTATATTGTCATACTTTCTTACAAAAATTCAGTTTCTAAAAATTTGGAACGTGCCTACCGGTTTTCTTGCGCAATTTCTGTCTCTTTGTCTTTATCTGAAACTCATATTAACAATATCATTTTGAAACTTTTAATATCAAGATGAATACTTGAAGTTGTCAGGTAGGCAGAGTATCGTCACATTTTTTCAAATAAATGAATATTTAATTCAACGTACGAATTAAAGTTTTTCGCATTACTTTGTTTCTTATTTTTGTTTTTAAATATTAGCAAAACAAGGATTAATAATATCCATATTAGCCAAACAAGGATTAATAATATCCATATTAGCAAAACAAGGATTAATAATAGTCATTTCAACCGTTGCTAGCAGTGATAGCTTGTTCTCAAACACAGACTAGCTTTGTTATAAGTTTATTAACGTGTTAGTCTGAAACCTTTAATCATTTATAAAATACCTTCTCTTTTGTAAAATTAACACACGAAACTACCATATAAGGCTAAGAAAAAAACGTCACCTCATTTGTGTTAAATCACATAAAAAATATTTATAATAAACTAGCTAAATTGGGTGCATATATGTTCACTTGTAACACTGTTATATACTATGTAGCGATGCATTTGATGTATGTAACAATTTTCATATTTTAGTCCTGCTCCTGCACGTATTTGTTTCTATTTTCACCCGTCCTCGATTGGCCTTCCAACAATTTGGTAGTACCCCAGACGGGACTTGAACCCGCAATCCCATCTTGTCGCAAGATGTGCTGTCGCAAGATGGGTCTCTCTTCAATGTTTTAGTTTTATGTCTGAATAAAATAATTCCGTATCAATAAAAAAAAAACTTAAACATGATATAATATTGAGTATACAATCCATCGAAAAACCAATCTGTGATTAAGGTTTTCATTTAGTCAGGGATAACAAATTGTTTTCTTAGTAATGTTTTTCATTTCATCAGGTTCAACTTTAGACAAGGCTACTTAGCCAATTCAAAATATCAATTTTCTTTTTGAGTACAGCCTTCGTACATATAAATGTTTGTATAAATAATCTTCATAAATATGCAAAATTGTAATTTTTGTTTTTCTTACAAATATTTTTCTTTCTTAACATTTTTTATGTATACCCATCGTTATTATTCACGATACTTTTTGTCTATTTTGCTGTTTTTTTATATTATTATTACGGTTGTTTTGAACCATCCTTTTGTTGTTCAATAGATGATCGTAGCATTTCAAATAGAATTGTTTTTCCTTTGAAAAATATAATATTCTTATTAATAATAATATTTTCTTAGCTACATTGTATAATTATTGGAAAACTGAAATTGAAGAACTAATCTTTATTGTTTAAGGTAATCTTGTTTTATTAAATCATTAATTTATACTAAAAATTAATTGTGATATGCTACTAGAATATTAGCTAATTATCAAATTTATTTAATGATTTCTTACTAACTGCTAGCTTTCGTCTCTCCAGGGTTGGATATAGGCCTCTTCCAAACTTTTCTATTTCTCACGGTCTTGAGCACGAACACGAACCCACTTTTTCCCCACAACTTGTATAATGTCATCAGCCCGTCTCTTTTGAGGTCTTAAATTTTTCATATTTCATTTTTACATCGTCAAAGAATTAGTCTCTCACTCTTGTCCGTAATTTTTCGAGTGTCCTGTAAAAGGCAGGGGTTCAAAAAAATTAAGGCATTTTACATCTCAAATTCAGCGATGTGGTTTGCCACCCATCTCGAATTTCCTATTTTTTTCTTAACTCAAAGAGGATTTGCTGGCTACCCTACATGTGGGATATGCTCTGATAGTGTAGACTATATTTCATTTTTACTTCTATAGTCTTCACTCCAAGATCCCAGGCGTCCTCTCGCCATCCTCTCTTCGAACCGTACGACCAGCCCATCGAGACTTCAGCTTGGAGATTTTGTCAATTATATCCACAAATTTCGGTTTTCTTTGGACTATTTAATTTTCCTAATAACTTTAAATATTTTTAACTTCAAAAACTCACAAAAAAGAGTTGGAGACCAATTTTTTGCCTGCTGTTCCTTGAAAAAGTTTTTTTCGTATTCATATTTGAATATTAAAAAAAATGGGTCGATATACGTACATTTGCGTGTGTACCCTTCAAGTATCGAATCATTGTATTCTGTGACCTGAACAAGGATGTCGAAAAAGGTGAGTGGAGGAGTAAGTTGTAGGTACATATTACATTATGTTAGGCTTGAAAACTGAAGGGTCATTTTGTAGAACATCGTAGTATTATCATGTACTTTGTTACTACTACTACTCTTACAAGCGGCTAAATCACTCCTGGGAAATCAACCTCGATCGTCAATGTTGTGTTGTGTTCTTTAGCTGATGTATTACTACAACATTTGTTCATACTTTCACCAATTATTATTTTGTATCATTATAATAAGACTTCATTCTTGTTGCTACATTATTAAGTTATTTCTCCTTCTTAGACATTGATAATTTCTTCATTGTGAATTCTGTTTTATTTTTCTTCTGTAGTCTCTCTGAATATTGCACTCTTTGTAATACGAGACGAGCGGTGATCGCGGTTCGTCGTGTTTTCAAAATATCCAATAACAGTTGGACTCAAAAATTACTGTTATTTTTTCCACAATATTTCCGACCGCTTGGCAGTCTGTTTTCAAAATATACTTCAGTATCTCTATGATAATGACAATCCTGTAATCTCCGTAATACAGGAGAGACGGTGGTCCTGGCTGGGACATGTTTTGAGAATGCCTAATGATAGTTGGCCAAAAAGAGCACTGTTCTTCCGTCCGCAGTGTAGGCCCGGGCGTCCCTCTTTCACAATACACCGTTCCTATGACAACGATATCAGAGCGCAAGGAATCTCGTGGAAAGAGGTGACGCAATTGGCACAGAGACGCTCTGAATGGAGGAGGCTGGTTTTTGCCCTGTGCTCCCGAGAGGAGCGTTGAGGGCGATGATGATGATGATGAATGACAATTTGTTTATGTAGTAATTGAATCGGATTAATAAAAGCCCCCAGACTTCCTTCAATGTTCTGGTGCAAAAACGCTCTGAATGGAGAAGTTCGTTTTCTGTCAATTTTTGCTCACGGGAGAACTAAATCGTTGAAAGATGATTGTATTAAACTTTTGTTATTCTACTAAATTTTGTATTATTTATTTTGTGACCTTCGAACGTATAAATACGGAAGACAGACAAAGCTGTCTTAAGTATCTATCCTTGACTGTAGTTTCCTGAAAGGATTAGTTAAGGATTATTGTTGTAGTTTAACTAAGTGTTTGTTGTTTTCGTGGTATTAATCTTTCGTCTGTTAGCTTAACGTAGAGTGTCCAAATGTATTGATAAAGTTTGTCCTTGATCGCCTATAAAGAAGTGGACGGCTAGTCCTTGGAATAAAAAGGAACGTATGTATGTTTATGAATTGTGCTGCAACTCGTATTTTTAAGTTCTTTTTTTAGTAATTTTGGGTCCATCTTGGATAAAGGGTTCTTCTATGATTTTTCACTCCGTTCCGTAAGTTACGATTTCCACAGTATTTCTTACTATATGGAAAGGAATTACGCAACCGTTCTATGTATAATTATTTTCGTTAAAAATTTCAAGATTTTTATGAGATGCTAACTGAAGGAAGAAAGTAGCTGAAATATTTTGAAGCATAGGATTTCATTTATCAATTTGACCATTATTGGAAAATTGACTTTACCTCTCTGAACCCAAATGAACGCGTGGGTTGAACGAAAAGTATATTAAAAGGAGATCATATCGTAATTAAAGTCACAGGGGATGTATTTAATATTTTTTCAATAGACTCTTATCAACCCCTTGGGTATTGAAAATAAGGAACAAGCTTCTTCGGTGAATTTTTCATTTCATTTCAGATTTTTAATAAATAAATGTTTATCGTACATTTGAATATCCTTTCGTTGTACTAATGGCTTTCTTGAATGAATCTACTAAAGAGCTTATTATTATATTTTGTTTTTCATTATCTCGAGTTAATCAAATGCAAATTTATAATTGTGAACAAATTTTATTTTAATTATGATTCAAAATACTTATCCATATTTTGTCCCGACCAATAACATAATGTCTTTTTTACCAGAGCTGACTTGAAGGTTCTTCTATTGATTTAAACAATATTATTCAGTAGAAGCTCATAACGAAAGTTTAACTTTATTTATTGCAAGTTCCAAGTTTGCTTATTGTTTATGTCTCTTCTTTCTAAGATTTTTTTTGCATATAAGTAAAGGTAAGTAAATGTAATTTTGTTTTGTTAAAATTTGTCACATAATTATACATACATACTTATGCATGTATAATTATGTATTTAGACATGTAATAGGCTTATGCTGTGAATTTTTGTAAAATATAATAAGATAAAGGTAGTTTTAATATGTATAACAATTCGTGAAGGAAGCATATTGTAGTAAAGTGAAATTTTACACGTTTTCTATCCACGACACTCATCTCGCATCCGCTCATTCTCCTGATATCCTCATTCCTGACTCTATCACGAAACGTTTTACTAAGCATTTTTCTCAATCATCTCGCATATTCACACCTTTTATTCCTATTTCGTCCTTATTCAACCACGTTTTAATTTAACTTGCATACTTAAACAATTTACGATGATATTGGACGAATGTAATGCACTAGGAAAGGTTGAGGAAGAGTATGTTTCTGTTTGAACCAGAGGGTGTGTGAATGCGCGGATGTTCAAAAACTACGTGGCTAGACTGCATGGATCTAACCCTAAAGGACGACCGTGTGTTGAGTTAGAGAAATCGGCGTGCGTATTTGAGGAACTGGATAAATGTGTAGGAAATAAATAAGAATAGATCTATATACCGTTCCGTTCTCTCTCTCTATACCCCGCCTGGGGCACGGCCTGAGATTAAATATATATAATGTTGTGCCGCGAGGGTATGAAGTGTTTAAAGTAGCGTAAATTTATAAAATATTCGTATTATAAATAGTTGTAACTTGTAATAATATTATGTAGGTACACACTTTATCTCATTCATCTTACCTTTTTCCTGTTGAGCCTTCTCACTAGAGTTATGGACCAAAGTTGGAACGGGTATATTATATATAAATATTGTGGAGGTGTGATGCCTCCGTAATAGATCTTGTGACTCCTACATGTAGCAACTTATGGAAAGTTCCATAGTATTGTTGCATGTAGGAAGAATGAGTGAGGAGAGATTGGTTTTGCCAACCAGCGAGCCATTCTCGTTTGGTCGCTCACTCGCGGTGGTTTACTATTTTCGTTGTGTTCTTGTACTCACGCGTTCTAATATTTTATTCAACCAATTAATATACTCATTGAATTTGTAATAGTATAGAACTAAAATTAGAGCATTAAATCGTATTGTGAAACATCAAACTGGTGGAAAAGCTTTTAATTGTAGCCTACTCATTTTCAGGTGAGAGAAATCTAGTAATTAACTTCCTTCTTAGAACTTGTCTTACACAAGTTCACCATATCCTCGCAGTAGGATATAGGTAACACATAAAATCGTTTCAGTGGTGACCCCTTTTCGTGTTAAATAAAAAGAAAAAACGCGCAATACAAAAAAAATAACTAAAGATTCAGGCTACAGAACGATCGACGACATTTTTTTGAGGTTAACAATACCTTTCCTTTTTTTCATATCGAAATAAAAACCTTTTCATCGGTTCTATTTTTCATACCAGTAATAACAATTTTCTACCAGCTTATTGTTCCTAACAGATCATATAACAAAAATTGTGTTCAGAACGTCGCGCGATTATCATACCTAAAGTAAAGTCGCGATTTTCGAATTTCTTCACAGATCGAACAAAATAAATCAACTAAGTCGGAATTATCGTTAAGGACGCAGTATCATAAAACATCTGGCGATACAACGTAAAAGTTCTTATTGTTGAGTGAATTGTGGTATACATTGCCGACGGAAAGATAGTAGCCAAGATTATTACCACAGAATATAAAATTCTATCTCACATACAGCGCCTCCGGCGAATGAAAAAAAAAGGTCGCGAAATAAAAAGTAGAAAGCAGTTTTTTCCCACACCTAGTACATATTATTATCACTTATCAACCAGAGCGCAGCGACCATTCGAGAATCGAGACTTGGGGATGGTATTCAGTTCATTAAAATATAGAGTCAATAGTTTTTTTATTAGAAAGAATTCCATTTTTTTTGTTTCATTTTTGTTTTTATTTTTGAAAGAATCCCGAACTGAACTCACCATTGCCGAGGTAAGGTGCCGACGTTTTTACAACTAGTGTCAAAACATATTATATTGTAAGGTTATTGTATCGAAGTGTCACATTCGACTCGCTCTGTAAACAGTGAAAACAAGGTACGTGATCCTATTTAACGTTTTATATTATTTGTTGTTCATAAAATACTACTGAAATATAAACTTTTGATTAATATCGATATACCACGTATCTTGTGACATACAGACGCGAACCGGAAGCGTACCTTCCTTGTAAATTATAATTGAAACATTGTTATTGCATATACTGTAAAATTACTACAAAATGCCTAAAGAAGATAACTTGTACATGGAAGACACTTCTGCAGAAGGTTCTATACCAGAAGAAACACAACCAGAGACGGAGTTATACAAGGTATCTGTCAAACCAACACCGTTCTGGAGAGATAGGTGCAAGCTTTGGATATTTCACTTAGAATCGCAGTTTAAATTAGCTCGTATTAAGGACGACGAAACAAAATACTACATAGTAGTAAGCCAGCTTGACAGAGAAGCCTTAGATGCAGTATCTGACATCGTTACAGACCCTCCGAGCAAAGATAAATATAGTGTGCTAAAAGAAACATTAATCAAACGTTTCACTGAATCGGAACATGCCAGATTAACTAAACTATTGTCTAATTTACAGCTTGGTGACAGAAGTCCTACAACACTGCTGAGACAAATGACAGAGCTAGCTGGTCATAAGCTAGCTGATTCAGACATATTAAAAACTTTGTGGTTACAGCAACTTCCAGGCAATGTGCAGGCAGTATTAGCGGGTTGCGACAACACCTCAGTGCAAAAAATGGCAGAGACGGCGGACAAGATAATGGAAGTCTACCAACCGCAAACAGTGATGGCAGTCGACACACGCCAATCAAGACACCAACATGAATCGAAAGACAGCTTGGAAAACATGATCACGAAGCTAGTGGAGAAAGTCGAAAAATTAGAGACAGAGGTAAGACATTTCCGTTCACGTTCTCGTTCCAGATCAAACAACAGACCTTTCAGAGGTAGAAACAACAGCCAAAGACGACAAAACACTGAAGTAAATGCAGACGGACTGTGCTATTGGCATCAGAGGTTCGGCGACAAGGCATATAAATGCAGGGAGACATGCGTGAAATACAACAAAACCCAGGAAAACTAAATGCCCTCCATTGTGACGCAGCGGCGATGGAGAGATCTACAGGTACAAGGCTGCATGTCTACGACAAGGTAAATCACTTAAATTATTTGATTGACTCCGGAGCAGAAGTATCAGTTATACCAGTTAATAGAAAGTTTGTAAATACAAAAAGCAAAGATCCAACAACATGTTTATATGGCGCTAATGGCTCAATTATCAATACATTTGGTACCAAAACAATAAATGTCTCATTAAACTTAAGAAGGAATTTTCCTTGGACATTCATTATAGCGGAAGTAGAGAAACCAATCTTGGGTGCCGACTTCCTAAAACGATATGCTCTTGTTGTAGATTTACACAATAAACAATTAATAGATACTATTACAGGCTTAAGTAGCACAGGCAGAACTTATAAAATTGGATCAATGTCCATTAGCACAATCGATACAAATAATGAATATCTGTCGTTATTAGAGAAGTATAAAGAAATCACCCAACCCATGAAAAGTACCGACCCAATTAAACATAATGTCACTCATCACATTGTCACCTATGGTCCACCTATTAAGAGCAAACCTAGGAGATTAAGTCCAGAACAGTATGAGGCAGCGCAAAAAGAATTTCAACTTATGTGTGAGCAGGGCATTTGCAGGCCATCAAAAAGTCCTTGGGCTTCCCCGCTTCATATGGTACGGAAAGCCGATGGCTCATGGCGTCCCTGTGGAGACTACAGACGTCTCAATGCTGTCACTAAACAAGACGCATACCCTATACCACAATTATCGGATTTCAGTCATCACTTAGCCAACTCACGAGTCTTTTCCACAATAGATTTAGTTCGGGCTTACAACCAAATACCAGTAGAGCCCGGCGACGTTGAAAAAACGGCGATCATTTGCCCTCTGGGACTCTTTGAGTTCACAAAGCTTAGTTTTGGCTTATGTGGAGCCGCACAGAGCTTTCAAAGGATCATTAATGAGATCCTAGGAGACCTCCCGTTCACCTTTGCTTACATTGACGACATATTAGTAGCGTCAAGAGACGTTGAGGAACATAAAAATCATCTTATAATACTTTTTGAAAAATTACAGGAGTATGGTCTGAAACTCAACATGAAGAAGTGTGTCTTTGGGAAACCAGAAGTCAAGTTCCTGGGTTACATGGTGAACAAGGATGGCATCAGACCAATACCGGAGAAGGTAGAAACCATAAGAGATTTTCCACTCCCTAGGACAGTCAAAGAGTTACGACGTTACCTAGGTATGTTAAACTTTTATCGAAAATTTTTACCTAGAGCAGCTGAGATTCAAAAACCATTATTTGAAATCACTGCTTGTCCAAAGAAGGATGACAAAAAACTTATACAATGGACAGAAGCTTCCACAGCTGCATTTGAAGCAAGCAAAGAACAATTGGCTAAGACTACATTACTCACCCACCACCATAAGAACGGGAAACTTATCCTTAGAGTGGATGCGAGTGATACCGCCATAGGGGGAGTTTTACAACAGATAGTCGAAGAGGATTCCCCAGACGAGTTACCCCTAGCTTTTTTCTCAAGAAAATTATCAAAAACCCAACTTAACTATAGTACATATGATAGAGAACTTACTGCTATTCATGACAGTTTAAAATATTTCAGGGAGTATATAGAAGGAAGGCCCTTAACTATCTATACTGATCATAAGCCTATTACATTCGCTTTCACCAAGAAGGCAGACACTGCTTCACCTAGACAGAGACGTCAATTAGATTTTATTTCTCAATTCACTACGAATATAATACATACGAAGGGAGAGGATAATGTCGTAGCTGATACACTATCAAGAATCGAGGTAATATACGATAGAGTGAATATAGATTTTAAAGATATAGCAGAAACACAGAAAACAGATGAAGAACTTCAGTCATTCAAAAAGAATTCCGGATTAAAACTTTTACAAGCGCCTCATGGCGATGAAGGTGTGTTAATATGGTGCGACCATTCCACAGGCGTTTGGCGTCCATACATACCGAGTACATGGAGAGAGAAAGTTATACGATCTATCCATGAAATTAGTCATCCAGGAAGCAAAGCTAGCTACAGAATGTTGAAACAACGCTATGTGTGGCCAGGGATGGAGAAGGATGTCAAGAAGTACGTCCAAAACTGTATATTGTGTCAAAAGACCAAAGTCCACAAGCATACTAAGTGCCCAGTACAATCCATTCCTATTCCATCAGGCAGGTTTGAACATGTCCACTTGGATATAGTCGGACCCATGGCAGAGAGCCAAGGATATAGATATATACTAACCATGATTGACCGTTTCTCACGTTGGACCGAATATGCTCCAATGAGAGACATAACAGCTGAAACAGTCATAAGGGCATTCATGAGACACTGGATAGCCAGGTTCGGCACACCAGTTCAAGTAACGACTGACAGAGGAAGACAATTTGTCTCACAATTATTCAGCAAATTTACAAGGAACATGGGCATCCATCACATCAAGACTTCCAGTTACCATCCTCAAGGAAACGGGTTAATAGAAAGGCATCACAGAATAATGAAAGCAGCTCTGAAAGCAGTCGATACTATTAACTGGAGTGACGCTTTACCCTACGTAAGTTTAGGATTAAGAGCAAGTTACAGAGAAGAATTGAAGGCATCACCTGCAGAATTAGTTTACGAAACTACGCTGCGGTTACCAGGAGGATTCTTCCAAGACAACAAATTAGGAGACCCAGAAGAGCTATTACGACAAATGCACACTGCCATGAAAAAGTTGAGACCTGTACCCACAAAGGTAAAAACAGACCAGAATGTATTTATATACATCACTATTACAAAACGTCATAAAACACACATGGACAGAAACAATACACACAATCACAAATCAAAGACAATGCATTATCCCACTCAACCCGCACTCATCATCCAACCCCTTGCTATATAATACCAAGCCCACAAGTTTGTCATTTATTACAAAAGTTATACATAAAGATCTAAATGACTGCACACATGTTTTCATAAGGACGGATAAACACAAGAAACCTTTAGATACTCCTTATGAAGGTCCGTTCAAGGTCATAAAAAGAGGCACACACGGTTTCACAATTAGTATTAAAGGAGAAGAACAAGTAATCCATTTAAGTAGGTTGAAACCTGCATATGTAAGTGTTACAGATACGCAGTCAGCATGCACACCCAGTAGTCAGCAGAGTGAAGCTACTACTTCAGGGACTAGGAGTGTCAAGACCAACGATGACAGGATGCTGACTAATGACACCAAAAAAGACGACGAGCAGCCAACCGGCATGACCACCAGATCAGGACGGAGAGTCACGTTCAGGGAGAGATGACACCAGAGAAAGAAACATCCTATAGAGGATATTCTTAAGTTATGTATATATGTTATTATTTTTATAATTTTTTTATTTATGCAATCAACCCTTGAATCAGGTATATATGTTCATTATGTTCATATTATCTGGTTAGTTTACAATTTATTATTATTTGCTTAGTTTATAATTTTCAAAATATGTAGAAAAAATGTAAGATCACATAATGCAATTGAATATTTAATTTTTTTTATATGCTTAGAAAGATTTAATTTGAAAAATCTCATTTTTTTATTATTAAAAAGTTTACTGTACAAACCTAATTTGGAAAGTCAGTATCACTTAATTATTAAATTATTACACTAAAACTTAAATTGTTATTTTGTAAGTATATCTAGGCAATGCTGTTAATGCCTGGAAGATAGTTATATATGTTATTTGAATATTTTTCTTTATTTATTGTTTTATTTTGGTTATGTGAACACCATTAAGCAAAACACAATTGAGTATAGATATAGCATGTTTTTAATTATTATACCTTATTATATTATTTGTGATAGAATATGACTTATGTAAATAAACATACTATCAACAGAAGGAATAGTCTTATAATAAACATTGTTTGTTTTAAGCTTTGGTAAAGCAATTAAAAAGAAGAAAGTAACTTTCTCAGTAAATTTCAAATGCATCCAATATGGAAAATTGCACAGAAAATAAACTTTTTTAATTTAATGTGTGAATATGTTTTGGATAAATATAAATGAAAATGAAATTTTTATATAAATGTGAATATGTGAATATATTGTGTATTTAGAGATGTAATATATGGACGTCATTGGAATGCACATTATAATCATTAGGATGTATTGGCTGATAAAGATGAGCATAGTGCTAACTTTGATTTTGCTTTCAGGGTTGGAGCAGACAGGTAACAAGGCGTTGGCACCTCAATTCTCAAACCATTCTCAATCGAATACATCCAGTCATTGATTCAAGATGTACATTTTTATATTATTTTAAAAAATTATTTTATCAAATTAGCTCTAGTACCCAGTACTGTATTAGTCTTAGTGAAACGAGAGTACAGGACATCACAACACCACATTCAAATTAATTAAAAAGAAAAATGTGAACATTTTTCTGAAAGGGGGAGATCTATGTGGAGGTGTGATGCCTCCGTAATAGATCTTGTGACTCCTACATGTAGCAACTTATGGAAAGTTCCATAGTATTGTTGCATGTAGGAAGAATGAGTGAGGAGAGATTGGTTTTGCCAACCAGCGAGCCATTCTCGTTTGGTCGCTCACTCGCGGTGGTTTACTATTTTCGTTGTGTTCTTGTACTCACGCGTTCTAATATTTTATTCAACCAATTAATATACTCATTGAATTTGTAATAGTATAGAACTAAAATTAGAGCATTAAATCGTATTGTGAAACATCAAACTGGTGGAAAAGCTTTTAATTGTAGCCTACTCATTTTCAGGTGAGAGAAATCTAGTAATTAACTTCCTTCTTAGAACTTGTCTTACACAAGTTCACCATATCCTCGCAGTAGGATATAGGTAACACATAAAATCGTTTCAATATATTACTTACCGTCTTCAATTGACTTTCCTTACATTTTTCTCTACCACCTACACACAATTTAGACTCACGTTCCCTCAGTCCTTTCTCATTTTATGATATTTATTACATTTATCAGTATCCGATTTTTTTATTATTAAACATAATACATTAACACTGTTTATTTCATACTCACTATTCATATTTTTTACATTTTCTTGAAAGCAAAATACGTTTTATACCCCTCCAGAAAGTGTATCAACACTTGTGTATAGAAAGTGTACCATAAATACAATAAAATATATAAATACAAAACAATTCTTCGAGATGTGGTGCTATAGACGCATGCTGAATATCCATTGGTCGGCATAATATGTAGAAAACGAAGAGGTGTTGATCAGGGTAGGCGAAATTAAGCAACTCCTTAAAAAGTTCAGCCAACAACGAGCAAACTGGATTGGTCACAAAATCAGGCACACAAGCCCGCTCATCACCATCGCTTTATACGAATATACTCGTATACGTAAGATAACCTTCCATTCATAGTCATTTTGTCCCAATTTTGTGACAGCGTTCTGAAGTGGTTCATTACCTTAACTTATGGTAGAGATTCGGATTTTCAATTGAGATGTCTGTAGTTAGACAGTTGTTGCAAATTCACTCCTGTTTTATAACATTAGAATCGAAAAAATATTGCTTTCTGGGAGATATTTAGGGGATATAATTGGTGTTGCCCCCAATTCTGAATCGTCAAAAAATAAGGTCTTCCAGTGAATCAACTCTATTTGGATAATAAATAATTACGTTTATACTACGTGATTTTTTAAATAATTATTATAAGTTAGGTTAATTGTTTCTACCGTATGTACTATTTAACATCACGAATACCCTTTCTGTAAGCAATAGTATGTATCGTGAAGGTGGAGTGTAGCGGTAACCACTATATGATAAACCCAAATGAACGCGATTACTCGAGTCCAAGCAATATTTGAAATCGTTCGACTGGTATTCTACGTAAATAATAAGTGTGATAATACTAGTGTGTAAAGAGCCTCTGTTGCCTTTTTTCACTCACCCCGTGGGACGCAGCGGCGCGGCGGCCGGCGGGTCGTGTCTACGAAGAAAGACTACGGGAGATCCAACGGCCTAATTCAATTTAATCCGATGGATATTACTCTCTTTAAGTTTTTTTTATTCGTTACTTTTCGAGGAATCAAATTGTTGTACAGGGCGGGTATGTTTCGCTTCAATTTTTTTTAACATCCACAAGTACACACTCAAATTAATGTGAAGTTATTCTCAGTAGATGTATTTTCTCTTAAGGTTTTCTGAAGTAGGTACTATTTCGGTGAAGCACCCTCAAGACGCGAGTCAATTTCTATAATAGGTAATACAGTAGTACTCTGTACGAAATATGCATTGATGATCATAGTTGTATTTATTATTACTATCTTTCACTGTGTACCATTATCAGATATCATAGTGCTCAGATGCCAAATACGGAGGGGTGACGTGCAGCTTGCCTGGGTGCAAAAAAATAATAATTGGTAAATGCATAATTAGGTATGATCCATGAAATCCAAAATAATTACATCTGCATTCTTCTCTCAGCTCATTTCTGGTTTCCCCATTGATATCTATTACACTTGAATAATTTTCGAGTTTCGAAATAAGTTCGTCGGTAGCCTGGAGGTAGAGTCTCGGCCTCGTGAACAAGGGGTCCACGGTTCGATCCCAGGTGCCGGCAAACTCCCCTTTCACGACACAAGCTTTTAGCTTATTGTGAAAGGTGCATAAGGTTGTATTTGGGCTTATGACAAACACATATATCTTTGATTTTTAAAAAAAAATAAAAAAAATAAAAAAATAATCTTTATTGTGGTATAAAGTAACACAAATGGCGGGTTTATTGCCTTTAGGCAATTTCTACCAACCAACCAAATGTGAGAGAGATACGAGATACATTAATATTGATGTACATAGTTAAGTACATAAAAGAAAAGATATAATAAAAAATAAATAAAATATATACAGGTACATATAACTTATTTTTAAATGATAAACAAAAAATAATTATTCAAGGGTCTGTACGTTTTCATTGTAAAAAAGCGTACTGAAGTAATAAAAAAACACTTAATTTTTTACGTTAGTGATTATTAAACTCGAGCGCTTTCGTCAAGATAGCTTGACATTATCAAGAGAACTGAGTAAAACTTTAAATCAAAATAAAAACAACAGGGAGCAAAAGAAGGGGTGAGAAGATATAGGACAAAGAAAAGTAGGAGAGAGATATCAAGACAATTGGGGATGAGTAATGAGTTTTAAGGAAGGAAATGGAGACTTTACATTTTTAAAATTCTAAATATAATATTTAAATAAAGAACACCCTCTTCTGCGATAGTAAGTAGATGCTTGTGTGTGGGTTTTTGTTTTTTTTTTTCTGTTTATAAATGAGCAAACAAAACAATTTGGATAAAGTATTACAATCAGAAGGCATGTAGCTCTCATATAAGAGCATTGCCTTAAATTAGAGGTATATGTTCGTTTGTATTATGTATGTTTTATATTAAACTGGATTACAACCGTATATATAAAAAATTGTACCGTCGACCACAACTGTTGCTATGCTGGTTTTATACGTCTTTATAATCTTTTTTGTTGTATTTTTCTTCGAAACAGCTGATTTAGTTATTACTCTTTATAATTATACTTCTACTTACTGACACGCCATATCCCACAAAAGGGGTAGCCAGTGGACCAGCTGCATGTAAAATAAACATACTAGCTGTCCTCTTCGTGACAATAGAAAAAATAAGATTCAGGATGGGTGACAAATCTCATCGCTGAATTTGAATAAAATGTCTTTTACAGGACATTCGTAATTTTACGGAAAAGAGAGAGAGAACAATTCTTTGCCGGATGCTTCACAGTATATTATTCTTGCGATTAATTTACTGAAAATAGGCTACGTTATTGTGCTAGTACCCACAATACAAGATTCATATCTGAGTTTGGGACCAGCTCGGTCTGTGAATTGTCTATACCTACATGTTATGTTATATATTCAAGATTTTATTAGTGAACGTAATAACTTTTACATGACACTAAAATACACAGAAGACTCGTGTTTTATTCCGGGGGATTCACGGGTAAATTTTATTCTTTTAATAAATCTCGGACTTTTGTGACTTCTGCTGTCTTTGTATAAAACGTTCTTCTCATTAAACTTTTATGCGCACCGCCAGGTTGAGAGACGCTGTCAAAGAAATGTTTAATTATTCAATTAATATAATTTTTAATTTCCTCATGAATCAAGGATATAAAAAGTTCGTTATTTCACTTACAGTCACACCTTTTTGGGACCGTCGATGTATTAACATCTTTTTTACGCGGGACATATTATTTTTCTCTTGTTGCTTGTTTTATGGGACAGTAACAAATTTTAGTTGAAATTGTTTTGTTTGGCAGATGACAAATGTTGTCTCGTCCATGTTTTTATCGTCGCCATTTCTCTGACTGTTGAATGTTTATATCAACCTATTTACTTTTCCCTCTCTCAGGAAAGAGGTGTTTCAGCGCAGTAAGTAAAATATTTTAAAACATGAATACTGTGTTTATTTTAAAGGAGTTGACATAGTTTTATTTACTAGTTCGCTGCACTTTGATTATTTAAACTTTACTCTATTTATTTGCATACATTTGTGCATCTATCTTTAAAAACCATCACGACATCTGTTACGTGTGGGGTGGCCAGTGAAGTCACTGGATGTTTTAAATTAACAAGTCGTCCTCTTCGCGCTATAATTCGGAATATTTATTATTTTTTTTTCATTTGCACATCATCATTTACATAAAAAAATCAACAAAGCAATTTCAATGTGTTTGTCGGTAGCCTGGTGGTAAGGTCTCGGCGTCATGAACAAGGGGTCCGTTGTAGTTCGATCCCAAGTGCTGGCAAACTCCCCTTTCACGACACAAGATTTTAGTTCATTGTGAAAGGTGTATAAGGGTACAAACTCAAAGAAAGCAGGTTGCCTGCTTTCCGATGCCTGCGTCTACCGGCGCCGAGAATGTTTACATGCATTTCAATGGACACGAACATAGCAAAAGCAGGAACGCCGATTGCGATTTACTTTGCCGGGGCTTACCGGCACTGATCGGCGCTGGCAACCTGCTTTCTTTGTGTTTGCATCCTAAGGTTGTATTTGGGTTTATAACAAAACCCAGATATAGCTTATCACTAGGTATATTAGTGATTTCTTCCATCTAACCACTGTTACTTAAAGATTTTATTTGCGAAGCGATGACATGTACCTAACATATTTTTTCATCTGTTGTTTAATTACAATTAAGAATATATTTTTAGTGAATATTCAACGGGAGAAAGTATTATTCTATCATTTTAACAACTAAATGTACAATTATAAAACTAATGGTATTAGGGGAACAATAGCATTTTTATTCAAAATTCTACATAGTCTTCCTTGTATCAGGTGAACGGAAATTAAGAAAATTCGTTTTTCGTGTTTCAACAGATAAGAAGTAAAGCAAAAAAAAAACAAGAAGGAAATCGAGATTATAAGGAAATAGGGGCGGAGGGGAGGGGGGAGGGATTTGGTGAAAGTAAAATTTTAACTGCTTTAATAATATTTTTTAGTCTGATAAGCACTTTGTTATCGGGTGGAGTACTGCACGCCAGATTAGCTTCGGGATATGGCATCGTTCCACCCCCTTATAAACATCTAAAACATGCACAGGCAACCATTTCCTGTCTGGTGCCTCTATTCCGTAATGTATCCACTGTAATAATATGAACTTATTATAAATAAGTTATATTTAAGATAAATTATATCCACACAAAGTTCTAAAAACCTAGTTCTTAAAATGATGGTGGCAATGAACAGATTAGGAGACTATTGACGACCTTGCTGTTCACTATTTCTATCCTATCACGGCATAATTCACAAGTGGGGTAGCCAGCAGACCAGCTGCATTAAAAAACATACAAGTTGTCCTCGCCATTCCAACAAAAAATTAAGACATTCAGGATGGGTGGCAAACTTCATCGTTGAATTTACGATGTAAAATGAATGTTCCATTGTGAGATTCGGGAAGATTGAAATTTCATGATATTTTTTGATAAGATTAGGTTTCATTCAACTGAATCGCCTACAAATAGCGTTCAATGGCGTTGCAAGGCCTTTACGGCCAAGTCACGCCTTTATTCGAAAAGTTGCATTGGTTAAGGAGTAGGTGAAAGGGTCAAATACAAACTGTGTTTATGGTCTATAAGGTTTTGAATAATATGCCACCTCAGTCGTTTTCTGAGCTAAGTGTTCTTAAAATATCTGCACGTAGACCCCAACCTTCAGAAAAAATATACACTAACATGCTGGACAAGATCGACACAGCCGACAACTCCTGCTTTTATGACAGAAATTTTAGTGTCGCGGTACCCGTAATCTTGAGTCGACTTCATGAGGACCTTCGTAAAAATCAACCTTTAATAATGTGGTGGATACTTCATTAAACTGCGTCAATCAAATCATCCGTCATTCATTTATTTCATACCTCCCTCAATCAAGGTACGTTCTCTCGACAAAGTTACGAAAAAAATCAAAATATCTATTGAGTTATCAAAGAGAAGACTTGGAATTTAAAACTACATGTACACAACCTATTTCATCTTTACAACACACTCGTATTGCTTATTATTACATCATTTTCAAACGTTTTTGGATTAATTATTGATTAAGGAAAAATATGTTTCTTCCACTTCTTTTCCCGAAAATATCTATAATTTTTTCTTTTCAATAATACTACGGGTCGCTGGTTGCCCATCCATGATTCAACCCTTCCGCGTTTCGAGTAGATTCTTAGCCTAGATTCTAGATTGTTTGACGTCATTCAAAGAGACTTTATTATATAGTTTTACAGGTTTACCTACATATAGTCTATTACTATACATATTACACTGTTCTTTACATCTACAAGTTAGATACATTGTTATCTCTGTCTTCTACTTGGCTATTAAAACTTGTCCATTAATTATTTTGTTTCTCAGACTTGTTATTAATTATAACAATAATTAATTCGTCTTATTTTATCATTACTTTATTTAACGAGCGACGTTTGGGAGTTCAGTTTTTTTAAAGAATTTTTAATACACAAATATTAATTGTATAAGTAAGTGAATATCGAATTTAAATATATTTATTTTTGTAACTGCTATTCAGTTTATGGTATCTTCACAATATGTAGGAATAATTATATTTATCTACCTATACCGCCCCGGCATCTCCTACAAGTACATTTAGTCGGCCTTATTAAACGCACAGTTTTTGGTCAGCAGCATTACACATATTTCGGAGAGACCCAATTCAATAACCTGCCATTAGACGTGAGAAAGACTCCAAGAGGCGACGAGCTTATAAAAAATAATAAAGAAGCGCTACAAGTTGGATAAGCCGGGATAACACTTTCAGCGACAATTTTGAGATTCAGGCTCATGATGTCATCATTGAGCACTGAATCGCGTAAAAGTGATATATTTCTGTGTATATGTGTGTTTGTGTTAATGTTGATGAGAGGAAAATTGATCCAATTGATTTGTATATTGTTTTGACGTTGTGAATAATTGTATTGGTTTAAATTTGTATTGTGCTGGTAGATTTTGTTGAACGTTTGATGAATGTACATGAGAACTGAAAGTTTGCTATTTGTAACTAATTCTTATGTGTATTAATATTTCTAGCTGATTCTTATATATGTATGTGTGTTAATGTTATAGTTGAAATCCGACCCTCCGCACAAGCATTTAGTTGCTTATGGAGGGAGCATTTTTACTGTGTGTAATATTATTTTGTTATTGTAATATCAATGTATACTGTGTATCTATGAATGAAATAGAATAAAAAAAAAATTACTTGTAATAAGTCGTCCTTGTGCTTAACTAATTGTGCTTTAAAAATTAAGATTTTCAGGACAGGTGGCATATCTCATTGCCGAATTGTAAGGTGTTAATAAATGTCTTATGCGCTTTGTTTAACGAACATGTCTTTTACAGGAAACTCTAAAAGACGTACAGAAAATGATGGGATACTTACGACACTCCACGGGGGACATAAATACAATGAAATATTATTTTTCGAAGTGGTTGATATTTTAACTAAGAGACCCCCTTCGAAGTCTCTCTTAAAAAAAATCTTTACTGTTGTGCAGTGCTATTAAAATATATCACGATATTATTAATAGCTTTTTGAACGTGAAAATAGAACCTTCTCCCCAATAATTCTCAAGCCATTTAATCCTTTATACAACTTCAATCTTCAATTCCTGTGATTGTCTCTTTTGTTTGATAACGTTCCGATTTATGTTTTATTATTATTAATAATAAATTTTTCACTTTCATTGAAATTCCGAATTCGATCGATGTCTTCAATAATAATAGCTGATAAATTTGAATTCGAAAACGTGTAGGTACCTATTTAGCAGTACGTGGTAAAGTCTTTTGTGTTTTCTTCATTCGCAGTAAAATTTTCGCGAGTCTTGTAATTTTTCTCCTCGAGACATTTCAATATTATATGTATATTTTAAAGAGATAATGAGTTTCTTATTTCTGCGGATGGATAAAAAAAGATTATTCCGAATATTGCGCGTCTAGAGTAGAAGTTAACAGAGTACAACATCTAATTAAGAATAACGGCGGGGGAACATTTTTTGTTAATTGAAAATTTTCAAGTATCGGCAAGTATTGTTAATAGAGGCCCATCTAGGTACTTTTTATCGTTTTGAGTTTTGGGTTTTTTGATTAAATCTTTTGTGTTACTGTTTTTATTTTGTTATTTTTTAATAATGCTCCTTTTAATAGAATGCCAAGAATATCTTAATGATCTACGCAATTTAATATAAGCACGGAGGAAGCATAGGAATAATAATAATAATAATAAAACTTTATTGACAGAATCATTTATTATACAATATTTACACAGAGTACACAATATAATGTATATAGTGCTCTGTCAAATGGCGGACTTGTTGCAGAGCAACGTTTTCCAGCAAATCATTTGAAAATAAAAAGTTATATCCTAATAGAGTTATTAAATAAAAGAAAAGATAGGAATAGACAGTAAGAAATAAAAAAAAATCAATGTGATTTCTGTGCAAAAAGGAGAAGGGGAGAAGAAAAGGAAGGAAATTTAGCTATATCGACCGGAGACTAGAATCCAAAGAGCCCATAAATGCCGCAAAATTCTATTTTTGAAAACAAAAAATGACAAATATGTTCGAATGCTTAAAATCATACTCTGTTTGAACCTTTTCAGGTTTAAAGGAAGTATCATTCCCAATGATATTATCACAATTTTTGAAAATTTTAACTGTAATTATTATTCAGTTTTTGACAAATATTATTATAATTTTTCTCTTTAAATTTACTTTGCACATCATTACAGCTTTTGGCCAATGCGATGTGCAAAGAGTGATAATATAATGTTCAATTCATCATAATTGTTATTATTATTATTACTGACAACAAGACGATTCTTACAAGGATCATTACAGCTGAAGGCCAATGCGATCCCAGAAGAAAACATTAAACAATATCCAAACGACAACACAACTACAATGATGATGTGATATTAACTGTCCCGGAAAAACTGAAATATATGCTCGTTGAATGTACGTTAGCGAAATTGTATTTTTTTTTATAAGATTGCAGTTTTTTTTACTTTTCTTTTTGAAACAACGTGTGAAATTCTAATTTTCCTTATATCACCTGGACTAGAAAATTGCATAATTATTACACTTTTTCCTTGGTATTACCATATTGTGTATTTTGTGTCGAGCCGTGTGGAATATAATATAATATTATAATGTATTATCAAGATGATAATATTTGCATTGTCAAAGCGCACTATGGGCGTAGTGAAGAAAATTATTCATATCTGAATCTTTCGTTTCTTCTTTATGTTAATCAGTATGACCCATTTACGTGGATATGCATTTTGTTGTCATGTTAATTCGAAGTGTAATGTCATGAACTGATGGCGTAAGTATCCAGCCTTTATCGCCATCACGACTCCATCATTCTGATTTGATCACAAAAGAAAAAAAATTGACGATGTAAATTTACATATTGTAGTTCACAAGACTCCGACTTTGTTTGTTTTCTGATATGTAAACTTACTGTGACTTTACCGTCTGCAATCTCTCAATACGTAAAGAACCATTTCTTCTTTGGAAGCTTCATGAGCATATGTGATTTTTTAAATAATGTCCATTTTTCTGAGTTTATGCATTTCTGCTACCTACATTCTCGATTAAAACCGACGAATCTGTCATTGAAGTTTATTAGAAATAATTCCGAAGCTTTCGATATGTCTCCAGTGGTAGCTTAATTGGAAAAAGCACACACTTAAGTATGGGTTGCGGGTTCATGTCCCGTCCAGGGCACTACCAAGTAAGGTGACATTGTCTTTTCCAAGCCTTATATATGATAGTTTCATGTATTAAATTTACAAATGTAACCTCAAAGAATGGTTCGTTGTAAAAGCAAAAATCGCGAAAATGAGTTTATAGTAATTCTACTCGTTTCTCTTGGACACTCTGTTCCAAAATTCAAATATGTTAATTGGGATAAATATATATTTTTTTACAACAATAATGTACAGTCAACATATTAATTCTTTCATAATTAATTCATAATAATTAATTCCCTCAAATTTGAGCAGAGCTCGTGCTTTGAGGGATATTTTCATCGTTAGTATTAGATATTTCAGACTCCGTAGTTTTTAATTCGAAATGACAGAATCTCGAATGTTTTTAATATATTATTATTCCTTTTGACACAGTTAAATCAATACTGAAACAATAATGAACGTATTATTTGCTTTGCAAACATTCGGGAACTACATAATTTGACATGTAACAGCACTGTCGCAAACTTTCGCGATAAATCTTAGTTTGATATTCGTAACGTTGTTTCGTTGTTGTTACTTCGATCAATAATACTTCAGAATAATAATATTATTATATTATTATCTATGGATATTTATGTTTTAAATGTCGGTCACTGACATTCTATGTATACCTATATAGCTCTATATATTATTATTATTATCATAATTATTATTATATTAGTGGTCTGGAGTAATTCATTTCCCGAAATGTCATTGAATTCTCCAAGTAAATTAATTAGAGAAGTAACAGTTATGACGTTTCGTAAAAGTTTTGACCAAGGCTCTCTTGAAACATTGATGTATTAAGTAATATCATCGAACTATTGAACATATTTTTGTGTAGTAATCTTAAGTTTTAATAAGAATACAATCATTCATATTTGATTTTGTGCACTCAATTATCAATATGTGTGTTTTGACTCTTATAAAACTGGCTTTAGAGTTTCGTTTATAAGTCTTGTGGAAAGTATTTTTTTTAAATGAGGGATCATGATTCTTCTATTAATGGTTGTATTGTATGTACTTGGAATAACTTTGTGAAAGTTCATTTTAATAGAATTAAAATATTTTTTCACTGTTGACAATATTTGACTCAGAGGCCTTTCGGGTAGACACCCATCATCATAAAACTCACTGATGATGGTTGTCTACCCGAAAGGCCTCTAATTAGTCAAATATCGTTCAAATTGAAAGTAATACAGTGTTTTATTTAAATCTATTTTAATTCTATTCTTCTATTAGTTTTAATTTTCTGCCACAACACAGTCCCGTGGCTATTGTGGTAGACAATATTTTGGCTACGTTAAGCTTTTCTTTGTTTAAATTAATATACAATTTACCCATGGTACGTTCACCATCCCATCAATTTCATTTTCAAATCATTATTTTTAGCATCTGATGAGCACATACATATTTCAATCAACAACAACCATACTATTTATGATTGTGTTGGAGTCTGTTGACAATCTATCCTTGATTGTCAACCAGAAACACCAGATGGTGCCAGAGAACGATACTGTCCTACTAACAGCGTTGCTTAAACCAGTAGTTTATAAATAAGAAAAATATGTTTTAACACCTAAGACGTTGTATCTCCTTATTCTTGGATTCTGTCTTGTCTGTAGGCATACTCTTTTTGCTATTGTTCTAAATTTTAGATGAATAGATTTGGGTTTATAGAACCTCACTATAGAGTTGTTCGTGAGATTCACTATACAGAAATACTTTCTCTCTTTCTCCTCTATTATATGTGTTGCTTCCTTCTCCTTCGCCCGAAAAATTCTTACAAATAATATTCGAACCCACATCAATGTCCTGCTTTGATCATTCTAGCACTAAGCTTTCTCCTTTTATGGCAGACGTAATTAACGAATAAATCAATCGCAATTCTAAATTAAACCAGAACTACAATTATAACTCAGACATGTGTATGAGTGGTTTAGGATCGATCATCAATTCATTTGTGGTGAAATGTTACAAGTTTGACTGATTTCCATACTTAATTTGAATTTCTCCGCTTCTTTTCGCATTAGTTTCATTGGATTTCATATTTTAGAAAATGCAGCTTCATAGAACTTGACACAAAATATATTAGGTACATTTTTGGATTTGTTCGATTTTGATACTAAACCAAACATATCTTCTCCTTTTCGTCTTTGGCTCGTGGATTCTATTGGCCTTAAGTACTTTCTTCATAAATATACTCCATTCAAATGTGAACAAAAGTTATGCATATTATATATTCTTCCTCTTATTTGGTTCATTAATTCTAATGCAATTATATATTTACGGTAATTTGAATATTCTCCTTGTACGGATTGAACTTTAAATGAGATTCTTCAAGGAATGGAAATAATAAAATCCGTTTCATTTTATGGTACAACAAGCTTAAACGCGTGTTTTTAAGAGTACCGTCTTAGTAATAATATGTCTCTCCGAGACAAGCATTCCTGTTGGTAATATATTAATTGTATATTACCTCCTATTCTATATTGATTCAAACTAAAATAAAAACGTTACAAAATTTTATAATCAAGTTCACTTGAACTAACATTCATATTCTATTTGATACAAGTTATATATAATTCTAATTAGGAACAATTTTAGACTTTATAGAATACCAATGTACGAGGGCGGTCCGATAAGTACTTAGCCTACATAAGAAAAAATGAAAATTTTGGAAAAGTGGTGATTTATTTTTCAACATAGTCTCCTTTTAGCTCGATACACTTGACCCAGCGATGTTCCAACATCTTTAACCCGTCTTAAAAATACATTTTCTCGAGGTCTGCAAAATAGGTCTCCGTGGCGGCGATGACCTCCTAATTCGACTTAAATTTCTGCCCTCTGAGTGACTTTTTTAAGTTTGGAAACAAAAAGATGTAGCACGAGACCAAATCTGGAGAATACAGTGGATGGACCAGCAGTTCATAACCCAATTCGAACAATTTGGCCGTGGCAATGGCGAGGGTGTGAGCCGGTACATTGTCATGCTCATGATGGAAGAGGACTTTTTTTTCGTCTAATAGGGCCGTTTTTTTCTGCGATTCGGCACCTAATCGGCCCAATTATTCGGCATAGTAGAGCCCTGTGATCGTTTTATAATTTTCCAGATGGTGGATGTAGATCACACCTTGTGAATCCCAGAAAACAGTGGCCATGACCTCTCCGGCCGATAATACAGTCTTCGCCATCTTCGGAGTACGTTCGCTGGGTAAAGTCCACTGTTTCGACTGTTTCTTGGTCTCTGGTGGGTACCAGTGGATTCATGTTTTGTCAACGGTCACAAAACGACGCAGAAACTCCTTCGGATTGGTCTTACAGAGCGTCAAACACTGCTCTGAAGTGGTCTCACGGTTGCGCTTGTTGTCCGGAGTGAGAAAACGCGGCACCCATTGCGCTGAGAGCTTTCTCATGCCCAAAATTTCATGAATGATATAACTCATGTAGTTTTTTGAGATGACAATTATCTTAGCTATCTCACGCACTTTCAATTAGCGGTCTGCTAATACGATATCGTGGATTTTTGTCACGTTATCCTCCGTGGTAGCCATTTTCGGGGCACCTCGGCGTGGCTCGTCAAAAACCGACGTACGACCACTTCGAAACTCGTAAACCATATTTTGACGATCGTTATAGAAGAAGAAGAGTCACCTTACACAGCACCCAAGCGTTCTTTTATTTCACTTCCCGATTTCCCTTCCAAAAACAAGAATCGAATCCCCAACCGATATTGCTCTTTTTCCATTTTTCTAAAATCCGTGGACCCGCCCGCTTCCACATGCGGTCAAAACAAAACTATGAGTCCAATTCGGCTGAAATTTTGACAGAAGCCATCTACAAAAATGTACTACACGATGGTAAACTTTTCTTGCTATAGTGGTGCCGTCGAGCGCTGAGGACTGCCCTCGTAGACTAACTAAAATAGAAACGTTTCTATTTTAGTAACTGCACACTAAAAATGAATTATTTGCATTATCATTTCATCATTTTCATGTTATTCGTTTATTTAAATAAATAAACACTTATTACCGAGCGTTTTCGCCTTGCGGCATCTTCAGGTCAAGAATTTAAAACTAAAGAATTAAACAAACTCACCAAGATTATTAAATTTGGATAGAAAATAATATTTATTAAAACGGGGTGTTTTTATTTTATTTCTGTATATAGGTAGTTATTGATATTTAGTATCTGCTTAACCAAAATATATTCTTTATTTATTTTGTAAGCTTTAATTGTAAACTTTAAAAAATGTTTAGTCCTGTAAGAGGCAAGTAGGTATTCGTAAAGCTTTCCATTTAAGATATTTTCAGTTAAGCGATGAGGTATCTACACTGAGAAAAATACGTTGGTAAATTTACCAACGACTTGTTTGCGAAAAGCTAATATTATAGATTCGTACTAATGAATCGTTTTTACTGTCTCTGGTGTATAGTATGAGGTATGGGGGTATGTAGATGGCTTATATGTTTGTAACATGCACTAAGTTCGATGGCTACCCCGCTTTTGGAAAACACCGTGATATTATGAATGAGAGAATGAATGAATGTGAATATGGCAAATTATACTGATCATTTCTGATTTCTGAAAATGTTTGCATATGGCAAATTATACTGATTATTTCTGATTTCTGAAAATGTTTGCAAATGTTAATTTTGGAAATCAAATATTCACGATTGTTTACTGCTTACAAAATATTTAGAACATGTGACATTTTAATGCCGGCATTCAAATCTTGGGACGAAGGTGTTTTTATCTTTCATTATAAATATTGCATTATTTCCTTTCATCGACATTCAAAATGGGATATGTGTCAAGTTCTATTTTGACAAAGGTCTGTTTTTCTGCTCGACGGAGCTCGTGCGAAATGTAGGTATCTAAAAAAAATATCTTGACGTGGCAATATGAGAATTTTTCGTGACATTTTATGTGACGACTTGATTGTGCTTCAACATTATGTATTTATTTTTATAGTGTACCGTTTGGGATTTTTTTTTTTTTTACGAAAATTTTTATTCACACTCATCGGTGGCGATAGCAGTTTTATTGTTGGAGTTTATTTTTTCTACCGACGATACTTGATGGAAGTTCATGTGAAAGTAATAAAAATAAAACACTTATATTTCAACACTCACTTCTACAGTGATATTATTAATTCCCACGAGGTAGTTTTAGCCAGCGGCGTCCTTCAGGCGTGAGGGCAAAAGTTTTGCTTAGAAGAGTGGATAAATAAAAATCTCCTGACTTTTATTTGTTTATATATCTATTTACAATTGCATACGGCTTGAGCCTTTTACATGTTGAAATATTGAAAAGAGTACAAAAATATACACATAATATACACAAGTCAACGCTGATAAAATCATGAATTAATATCGGACGCAAAAAGAATTACCAACAATTAAGCAAGTACCTACAATTAAAAAAAAAGAATTGAATATTCAATAATAGTTTTTTTTCAATCATATTTTGAACCACTCTAGATTAATCATTCCAATTGATCACACTCACTGATAATAAGCCTATTTGAATAGGTATTAACTAGGTAGGTATGTTGTATGTGTAATTGACGACCGGTGTGGCGCGGAGGCTAACGCTCTTGCCTTTGAGTCATGAGGTCCCGGGTTCGATTCCCGGCCAGGCCTTTTTCAAATTGCCCTGGGTCTGGGTGTTACATGTAGGTATATGTGTTCAGTGCATTGTATATACATATGTTTATCGTCGTGTTAGTACCCATAATACAAGATGCATATCTTAGTTTGGGACTAGCTCGGTCTGTGTGAATTGTCTATACCATGTTATGTTATGTGATACACATACATATGTGAACTTCCTTTAGGATTGTATGACACAGAATCTCGATGCTTTTGAATCGACTCAAGACTTGATTAAGAGTATTTTTTAATCCTAGGTAACATTCCCAATTCTAAAATATCATTTTCAATAAAAAAAATATTATTGATTTCGGAACATATTTTCTGAGAAGATTAATACCGCTTTGCTAGTCTATACTAAATAGGTCAATGAATTAACATGAGTAATTCAAGTTGAAATATTTTTCATTTCACGAAAGCTTAGAAACATTTGCCCATTTCTTTAGATCCTCTGTTGTTTGCTGGATTTATTGTTCTGTTCTTTATTTTCCCTCTCCTACGAAGGTTTTACCTGTGATTTGGTTTAATTCTAAGGTCGGCCTCAAATAAAACCTTTCCAGGTCTTTGTATATATTTTTATGTTCTTTATAACTCTTTGATTGTTTCCAATTAACGAGAACATAAAACGAATCGAAACGAAACTGATTAAATGACCTTAGCCAATTTCTTACTTTATGACGATTTGAATCGTGCAAATAAAGCCTGTCGCTTTTGTTGTGTACTTATTTATTTATTTTTTTCTTGACGACTTAATATATTTTTATATTGGTGTATTGTTCATTGTACTATTTAAATATCAGAGAGTGCCTTTATCATACCGTGAATTACCTGGAAAAGAATAAGTCTCCCTCTGATTTTAGAGTGTCTTGAAAAAGCAGGTGTTCGAAAAAAAACCTCTTCTTCTCACAGAATACTTGAGTATGTCTTAATTGGCTTACCTAAAAATTTAAAACCTTTCATCTAATTCATATAGAGGATGGCAACCTCTTTAAAAATATGGCCCATCTTTGATTTGAGTTTTTGTGTTTTTCCCGATGTCGCACAAATGCTGGAGATGTTTTCTTTAAATTTGCCCTCAACAGTATTTAAATAACCATTGTTTGGTACCACTAACTTACATTATCTCTACTATTATTGAACCATATACATTCATTTCAGCATGGAAATAATTTCCTGATGTTTTTTGTTTTTATTTGATCTATGATGATTGATGATGGAATCTGTATTGAATACTGTTTGACGAAATGCTAACAGAGCCCTTTACACTCTGTTTAGCAATGATATTGTGGAGCATCCTTCCCGTGGAGCACCCGGTAAAGAATTGGTCTCCCACTCTTCTGCGTAAGTTTTCGAGTGTCCTGTAAAAGGCAGGTGTTCGAAAAAATTAAGACATTTTACATCTTAAATTCAGCGATGAGGCTTGCCACCCATCCTGAATGTCTTGGTTTTATATTGGCACGAAGAGGACAGTTTGCATGTTCCTTACATGCAGCTGATCTGCTGGCTACCCCACTTGTGGGATATGCCGTGATGGTATAGTAGTAGTATCTATGATTCTGTATTTTTTTTTGTATTTATATATAATATATTGTATGATCCTGTCTTCTGTAAATTGACGAGTCCAAGTACCAAAAACTTTGGTCTAAGGACAATAAACAACAATAAACAATAAAAAAAATAAACAATATCATTATTTTTCTAATTAACAACATGCATTTGAATGTAATTTTTTAATTTTATGTTAGCCTGATGATAGAGCAAAAGCTCTTGAAAGCTGGCTCGCGATTATTAAAACCACAGTGGAAGTACTAAATTATGTGTTATAAAACACAAATGCTGGTAGTAAGAGAATCATTGAATATAATTATGCAGAACTCTGGAGAGCAAGCTTTCGTTTAAGTAATAAAACTTATCAGATTTTTATAAGATGTATCATATTTTTACCTAATACATAACTTAAAAAAATAATCATATTAAATCTTTGTGTATTATTTTTGTTACAGTTGATCGTATGGTTTTCCATACATACAAAACGGCCAAGGACACATTCGAGGGTAAGTTACTATAGCATACTCGTATTTCTATTCATTAAAATATTATTATACTAAACTCCCCCATTGGATCGATACAAATATACATAGCATAGTGTAGACCAAATGAGTATCTATTATTAATATGTACAAAAGCACGGATTTCCGGATGTGAGACCAGTTGCTTTTTGCCTTTGAACCTTGGGTACTACACACTCAAAGCAGGAAATAATTTCGACTTCTTTGATATTGTACATTTTACATACAATAATATATGTATTTTACCACAGATGTTTTCTGTACGACGCCGAGCAACTTTTCCCTTCTTTGTTGGATGGTAGTATATTTATAATATCCCTCGTAGGTATATAGATTATTACAGTGTGAACTGTATGATCTTTATGATGTCTTTGAATAGTTGAAGGTATTCAGATAATCATCCATTGTTTTTGTCAGTTTTTCTAGATCACCCGTTTGTGACGAGATTTTTATGTCGAATAAATGTATGAGTTATACCTACAGGATCATAAATAATATAAATTTGTATAATACACCATGTTTCATACAAGATAAAGTTTCTTTATACTCAAAATGAAATGTGGGTTTCTTAAAATATCTTAAACTTTAGAGCAGTGGTTCCCAAACTTACCACACCACACACGAAATTATAAATCAGTAGCGTACCACTGAACTGAATTTAAAAACGTTTTATCTAATTTTATTTACTGTGTTATGTCCTGTGGCCATGGCTGCTTACGTACCACCTGAATAATTGTCGCGTACCACCAGTGGTACCATAGTTTGGGAATCACTGCTTTAGAGTAAAGAGTGAACCATGTTTTCACAATGTAACATCGTGCAAAATCTAATCGGAAGATGTGAGAAAGGCATTCCAACGCTTAAGAACTGGCTCTTGGTTGACTTGAGTGACCAATTTCGGTATCTTTGGACAACGTCCCTAATGTTACCCTTTTCTGGTCCACCAATCGAGGAACATTCAATGCAAACCATAGTAACAACTATGTGTTTTTATGATGTCATATTTCAGATCTCGAATCGTTCAAGAGCTCACGTTGTTTTCGAATCCATTTAAATAATAAAAAAATAGTAAATATTCTACGCATATATTATTTGCCTAATACTAGAAGTTTTCACCTCAGATTTCTTAAAAGGAAGTAAAAAAAGTGCTATGTTTGCTTGGTTAGTAAATAAATAATTAAAACAGAAAAAGAGAAACGGGTATCGGTATATTATGCCGGGTCCAGACGTGTGTAATGCGTAATGTAAGATTACGTGTAATTTAGCGTCAACCGTGAAGACGGCACACGAACTCAAAGCGAATTGTGTACGTGAATCTATTTCAAGAACAGTTTCCACTCAGTTGCTACGAACATTCCGAATAGGAGGAAGATCGTGAAAGCTGGTGCTGCTTTTATTTGTATGTATTTACTAACTGAAGACCGGAAACGTTTGGAGCGTCGATGGTAGAAAACTAAATTGTATAAAAGAAGATCTTCTTTATTTGTGGAACTAAAATCTCAGCAAATAAGTGGCCAATATAAAAACTTTACTTGTATGTCGCCTACTGATTTTGAATATTTGTTAACAATCATTGCGCCTAAAATATCACAACATACTATAATTAGATCTACAATTTCGTCACATGATAGACTGGCTCTAAACACAAAGATTTTTGGCCCAAAAACGCCGTCCAAACGAGCACTGCGAGCGCCTTTGTGTTCGCGCAAAAAACCGACAGCCGATGGATCAGCCCGAGCGCCGGCGCGAGCGTTACATGTAATGCTCGTAGTGCCGTCCACACGTAAAATTTGTGTTACATTACACAGTGGATTACATTACACGTTACACTCGTCTGGACCCGCTTTTACACATATTTGGTGTCAAATATTCTATCAATAATAATAATATGTAGATGTGTAGGTATATATATTACAAAAAGGCACACCACTTTTCCGAACGCCTTTCATTTCAATATTATCGCTGCTGTCGTCGCGTGGGTAGTAAAAGTCTTTCTATGATGCTACGTGGAAGAAAGTTACATTCTGTAGTAGGTACCTACTTACATAATATTGTCAATATATTGTACTTGAGTGCCACCACCAGCTTTTACACTTATACCAAGGCGTCGCTAGTGTAGGTAAACAAGAAGCGAATTTTAAAAAGTTTTTTTTACTTGTTTGAAATAATTAACATTATAACATCGTGAATTAGATAAATTATAATATGACACGTACTTTTATCGATAAAAATATTTATTGTGTATGGATTCCCAAGTTTATAAGAAAGTAAACTTCGCATTTATTACATTCGTGAAATGCGCGCATTGTCGAAAAACCTCACACTTGATAGCACAAAAATATTAACTTCTGGTTTTGTAGTCTGTAGACTATTACACCTTTGTAGGAAAAGTAACATTAGTTAAGATTGTGTCAAAGGGTTCATTACAAACTGTGCCTTTTGGTCTATAAGGGTTTAAATAATAGGGCATCTTAGTCATTTTCTGAACTCTGTGTTCTCAAAACACCTGCAAGTAGACTCATACGCCCAGCAAAATTATCCGCTGGATGAGATCAATAGAACCAATAGGTCCTGCTTCTACGAAAAGGCTTTTAGTGTCTCGGAACTCCTCATCTAGATTCGACTCCCTGAGGACCTTCGTAGAAATAAGTATTTGCGTTCAGGAGAAAAATGAAGACATCGCTCATCCAATCAGAGACTAAATTGTCCGTCATTTGTTCATTTCGATGTCATTTTTTGGGTTTTAACTACAACGTGCATGAATAAATTTGAATATAGGCATTCCGTGTACCCACAGAGAGTGTGTATATTTAAGGAGATAACATTTTTTCTTTCGGCGTCGTGTAACATTCCCAATATCCGAAGTGTATTACTTATTCATAGAGAGCTTTTAACATGTGTAGAGTATCGCGGTATTCAGTAGTAACGGAGCATTTGCTTAACTGTCAAGGTTATGCAACGACATAGACCCTAGATTATTCTGGTATCTACCTACCCTTTTATAAATTCATTGTTTCTAATATTAGAATTGGAATCCTGAAACGTGTTGGTAAAATGTGTATAGGTACATGACAAAGGTTGGAATGAAGAAACCGCTCGAGCGATAAACCCACCTTTGGCGTTTTTTTATCTTGTCTTATATTAAATTTTTATTTGACAATAAAATATAATTTACTTATTTGCATATATTGGAATGATTTGGGTTCATTGATAGCCTTGAGGTAGAGTCTCAGCCTCGTGTACAAGGGGTCCGCGGTTCTATCCCAGGTACCGGCAAACTCCCCTTTCACGACACAAGCTTTTAGCTTACTATGAGGTGTATAAGGTTGTATTTGGGTTTATAACAAAAACCAAATAAATATATATGTTTTTTTGCAAAAAAAAAAACAATTCCACACTAACTTTCATAATGTGAATTATAATTTGGCAGACTACTAGTAACTACCGAAAAAATTGAATTTATAAAATTAATTTGTTTTGTCGGTAAAACATCGCGAGATCGTACCTTTGTGATAACCTCGCCATATATATAATGATTGTATTTAATTTGAATGTTTTTTTTAAATAAATTATATGTATTGTGTGAGTGAATAGATACGTAGTTGTATTAAAAGAACGCCATATTCTTCGTGAGTCCTTAATTATACGAAAACGATATTATTGGCTTCATTATCTTATCTTAGAGGAAGACTGCATTATTAGCTTAAGTTTGAGATTAGTGAGCAACCGAGACAGTTCTCGTAGAACATTAGTCTTTGAAGAATTGAGTCTCTTAAATTTTGGATTTTGGGAAGCCGATTGCCAGTCGCCTTTAATATTAAACTCCTCCAGATCCTGGATGACTGAAATGCCCCCAATAAGATACATCCGAATTCGCCTGCTTTATCCAAGAAAAAATAATGGAGAAATTACGAATTCCAATATTTTCAACGTTCATTTCATCGCGAAAAGATTTCTCCGCAACAATCGAAAGCCGAATGATTAAAAAATATATCATTATTTAGCATTGTAAAGAAACCGAAAAATGGAAACGATAAGAGAAGAGTGTTGTAATAATTGAAAACGTGATCAGACTCAAATAATATTTCGTGTGTCTCTCATCTACGGTAGAGAGTTATATGTACCAGTTGTAGGATAATTACGACAATAGGGCTTCTTTCTTCCTTTTAGACAATCTTTCATTCGATCAAACGTCCTTGTTTTTAGTTGAATGAATTTATATGCTGTGGTAATATGTGGGGACTCTTGTAGTCTATATTGTATGTAACATTATTTTCTGTAATATTTACTGTGTTGACTGTTGTAAGAGTTAATAAATAAATAAACATTTTCGACGACGTCCGAGAACCACGTGGCTTGATCACGTGGTTCTCGGACGTCCGCGTGTTGAGTAAGAGGAATCGACGTGCGTGTATGAGAAACTGTATGAATGTGGAGGAAGCGAAGGAAGTGTGTAAAGATAGATCTGTTTGGCGTTTCGTTCTCTCTGCCTACCCCACTTGGGATACGGCGTGAGGGTATAGTATAGTATAGTATTTTAACGCAATAAGTCGAACCGAATTTCTTCTTCGAATACCTTGTCAGATAGGTATTATCAATACCATGCTTGTCATTAGAAAGAAGTGCCTTAAGTGAAGATTACGACAAAAACTAACACTAAACATGAAAATCTCGAATATGTTGAACAAATCTTCGTTCGAGAGAGTTCGTTGGTAGCCTGGAGGTAGAGTCTCGGCCTCGTGAACTCCCCTTTCACGACACAAGCTTTTAGCTTACTGTGAAAGGTGTACAAGGTTGTATTTGGGTTTATAGCAAAGCCCAGATATATCCTTTTTTTTAACAAAAATCTATTAAGTGTTTACATTCATAGTGTTTGTATCTCTCTCACATTTGATTGGTTGTTTGAAATTGCCTAAAGGCAATAAACCCGCCATTTGTGCTATTTTGTTTATTCCACAATAAAGATTATTTATTTTTATTTTTTTTACATTCTATAATTATATGATGAATAAAAAGGTGCATGCGATGTACACACATAGGTCGTCATCTGCGTGTTGTAATTTTTTTTCTATCGGCGTTTCGCTAGAGGCCTAGGATTTTTGCGAAAAGGTTAACAGTGCCAATTAGTTTGTGACATTATTGCTTTCAGATCGGTTCTCTCTTTCTGTGTGCCTGCCTAAGTATATTTTAATATCTAATAATGTAAACAATCCGTGTGTTTGATGATATCGCCGAGTGTTTCCATTCAACGTGTCAGACTCACACTTAATGGTTTATATAACGGAGTAGAAAGATGAATCTCGTTATATCAATATTGTTGTACGAGGAAAAATATACTTGTAATAAAAAAATATATTATGCAATAGGCAAAAAGAACGGAACGCCACACAGATTTATCCGTACATACTTATTTCGCTTCCTCTACATTCGTACAATTTCTCATACACACACGCCGATTTCTCTTATTGTATCAATTAATAAATAAGTAAATTTTTAATGGGCTTTTCTTCAATGCATTACAAAGTCGTTTTTAAGTCGTAAAAATTTATTTTATTTTATTTATTTATTTATTCATTCTTTACTGTACACCAATTACATAAAAGGTATACATTCAAATTAAATACAATCAATGTACAGAAAAAAATTCGTTCGTCGGTAGCCTGGAGGTCGTGTCTCGGCCTTCAGAACAAGGGGTCCGTGGTTCGATCCCAGGTGCCGGCAAACTCCCCTTTCACGGCACAAGCTTTTAGCTTAGTGTGAAAGGTGTATAAGGTTGTATTTGGGTTTATAACAAATCCAGATATATCTTTTTAAAAAAAAAATTAGTGTATAAATTGTAAAATTTATTGTAGAATTTTAATTTGTATCTTCTTGTACATATACAAAGACAAACTAATGTTCCTAACTGTTCCTGTATTCACAGTGTATGATTTGTTACTAAAACACTTGACATTTTTTTAATATTATCTTAAAACTAGAACATGATATATAATTTGGGTTAGTTGTAAGAGATCGCGCCTTTGCCATAAACTCGCCCTCTGTATTGATCATACATATTTAATTTGAATGTATCTCTCTATAAGATTGTTTGTAATTAACGTACCTACAGTAAAGAATAAATAAATAGATGCACTTCACATGTTTGCAAATTAATTTAAAAAAGTGTGTCTTTTCGTGGAGTCTCTTGCAAATAATAGATCTCCCACTTTTAATCATCACAGCATGTCCCACAAGTGAGGTAGCCAGCAGACCAGCTGCGTGTTATAAACAAGCGTGCAGTTCTCTCTGGATAATATTAATTACTATACAACTACATATGTCATCACGGCATATCCCACAAGTCGGGCAGCCAGCATATCAGCTGCGCCTTTTCGTCAATTAAGTCTCGCTTCAATGACATTGCTGAAGCTGTGATGTCGTTGTCATACTAACGTTGTAGGTAATCTAAAGTAATTACTGACTATACATTTAATATGTGTTGCTTAGAAGACAGGGTGAATAAACTTGTAAGTTTATTACATGCAATAAATTTGCTGGCTAACCCACTTGTGGGACATGCCGTGATGGTATAGAAGTAATGGTATTATTTCACATTTAACATGCAAGTATAATGATAGAAGATTTGCAGTACGGCTCCTGTCATAGTAGCATTCTCACTACGATTATACTACAAACAATGTTATCTCTTACTACTTTTTCTATATAATACTAAGAAGCTTGATCACGTTCATACTGCATAGTACTGCAAAGAAGTCCAGCTATACTGTATCTACAATGTGTGTATCTATCACCTATAGAATTAGCCTTGTGCTTTCTTTGCCCTCCTGTCAAGTTTCAAGTTTTCATCGTATCGTTGTAATGTTTGTTTACTCTTGTTATTATTTTGTATCGGTCGACAGTTTAACTCACCAGTAACATACTTTCTTTCAGTTTATACGAATGCTCATGTTCGACAAGAAACAATTTGGTGTTTAGAATATTTTATTATTTTTTGTACTTTTCAACTGGATCTGGGCACAACGCGCAGTTGAAAAAACCAATGTCTCGGTTGGAGAATCATTCGAACCCAATATAATGGTTGTTGAACCTTACATACATGTAAGTATATCGTGACAGTGAGAATGATAGATTCGGTGAACGTTGTTCATGGACTCCGAAAGTTATCACTTAAGCCAATCTAGAGCCAATTCGGCAGCATTGGGACGCTTTTCTCACTCTTCCTGATTGATCACTTAAACCAATCTAGAGCCAATTCGGCAGCATTGGGACGCTTTTCTCACTCCTCTTGATTAGATTTTGCACAATGTTACATTGTGTAAGTAGGTATAGTTCTCCAATCAACGTTTCTGAAAAAATATGTCTTCCCATTTTCAATGAAAGCTATTGTCACTTGACAATATCATACTCTTCTTAAATGCCTGTCCGTTCTCGGATGTTCCCGAGTCATTCAATCATACATTGTCTTTAGATTATTAAATTGTCATCTACCAACAAAAGCATCGAAATATGTTTCTTTAAAACAGGCTAGTTGTTCTAGTAACAAGTACGCCCATGATTCGACTGTTGTTCAGGCCTTTTGGACGTAAAAAAGTACTGGTCGTATTCTGTTCATAGGTTCAACATCATGATGTATTTTTTACGTTTTCAATGCCTGATTGTACATATTTTTTATCACGGTATTAGTCAGTTAAGAATATCAATCCTCAACATCATAAGATTCTCATCAATATTGTAATATATCCTAGTCTAGAACTTGGCGTTTTCATATATCTATTTGATAAATCGATTCCTATAGTTAGTACTATGTTTCATTTTGAGAAACTTCTGTTGAATTGCAGACTTATGGTCTGATATATTATTGCGCTCAGTATTTTAGTGCTGACTATGCTTGTGCTCGATATCAGCTATCAGTGATGCATACTGAATGCTGGGAGTACATTATATTGCTTACTACAACTGCCTGACGATATGCAGTACACTGGCAATGGATTTATCCCTATAGAGATCCCAAACCTACAGAGTACAGACTCCCATACAGCACGTACTCATATTGTACGTATTTTATTATAAGCAGTGGTGCATTGTTTTAGGTAGGTACTATTAATCTGTAGAGAAACTCGATGAAACATATACAGACTCCAGTGGTTATTGAATTTTTGTGTAATATGTTGACTTAACACGTATCTTTCTTTTTATTGTTACATATTATCGAATTTTTCCATAATTCCCAAACGATTTGTCTTCTTGACGAAACTCTGTATTTTAGTAATAATTTTATTCTTCTTATATACGACGATAGGAATTTGTCGTAAATCGAACAAAAGAAGTTTCAATCTTTACGACACGTAAAGGGTTAGTGCCGTGAATTGTATGTAAATCAATTATAGATACTTGAATATTAGTAAAACTTTCCTGGTATCCTTTTAAAATATACTGAATGCGCTTTCAATTCACTAAAATTCGGAGTTATTTTAAAGGGTAGGCAATTCAAACCAATTCAATTATAATTTTAAAAAAGAAAAAAAGGTTTGATAATGGTCCTTTTAACGAAATGCGTTTCAATGAATTGCATGGAAACGTATGTTTGATTCTCCCATTCATATCACGATTCCAGACATAACAATTCATTAGGATGGTGTGGTAGATTAAATTAACTAAATGAAATGGCATTCAGTGTTTTCCGACACTGTCTCTACCAATACAAATTCCTCGGGTGCTTTCAACTTGTATCACGCTACAAGTTTGCCTTTGTATTTATGCGACTATCACCTTCCAATTAGGTCTCTTGATGTCGTCGGTACCCTTTTGTAAGGCTGTGCAATCGTTGGACGAGGTAATTTTGTCTCTAGAAGCATACGGAACAACTGTATGCGCACAGCATAATGACAAATAATAATACTATTGTGATTATAGTTTGACTCTTTGAACCTGCCTACGGTTTTGGCACAAGGCCAACAAACCTAACTAGGGATATTTACATCGTTTTGTTGGTGCCTTTGCCAATAATTTTAACCCGTCAATAAAATTTGGTTTGCACCTCTGATGGGATGTCTATTTTTATTTTATCTCTTTCGCTTTGCTCGTTTTAATTTGAGAATCAAAGTAGTTTTTCTTGACAGCTTGATTGGTTATTTTCAAATCGAACTAGTTTTTTGTCTTTTGATTTTGTTTTGACAAGTATTTTTGCTTGAATAAAATTATGGCTTGTAATAAAATTCACAATAAATTCAACTTATTTTGTTGATACTGATTGGGTGTGTGTTGGATGATTAGACTCTTCTATCTCTTGGTTTTTGTCACTTCCTTTATTTATTTATCAGAAAACAGAAATATGACAAATGAGGCATAACAAGTAAAATAGCAAAAGCAGTACTTATTCACTAAAAGTCCGGTTAAACTGAATCCACACCAAACAAAGATCGTTCAATTTTCCTTTAAGATTTTTTCGACTAGAGCATAAAAGAACTTGGTTATTTTTCCGTGACGTTAGAAGAATCTATCGCTTGTTCTAGATTCAGCTCTCTCGGTTCGCTTTACATAATATTCTGTTTTATTATTTGACTCTATGTATGTACGCAGTAGTATTCGTCGGATTTTCCCTTTACATTCCAGTGGATATCATAAATCTATCAGATGCACAAACACTGCTTATATTATTTGCATTGCATATTATGTAGCTTAGGCAGGCAGATCGTATGTAGGAATTTATATATCACACATACTTTCCATCCGGATCATACATTTATAGGAAAATATTCAAACGGAACATCTAGTATCATTTACACTTAATTTTAACCATTATGAATGTAATTTGTTCGCCCATTAACGGCCAGAAACTGCCCTGTTTAGAGTTGTGCCTGTTTAGCCTGTGAAAGAAAGTCGTTTAAGACTATTGCATACCTTGTGAACCAAAGAAACGTGCTCTATTTTGTCAAATGTTTTTGAGTATTCTCAATTCAATTGTAACCCATAAATATGTTAATAAAAATAATAGGATGACTAAAATCTGTTTTTATACGTCATATTTCTATTCTGTTTAATATGTACATGTTATGTATGACGCAGAGGATTAAAGACCTCTTTCGTCTAGCCCTGGACAGACAGACTCATGCTGAAGTCATATACGACTTTGGGATGATCTGATACAGCGCAAGAATAATATATATTCTAGTGATGTAACGAATATTCGTATTCGCATTCGGGAATATTCGCAGATTTTAAAGTATTCGCATTCGCATTCGTATCCGCAAAAATATGCGAATGTTTTGCGAATATTATTTTAGTAATAAAGTATCGAATATTCGGTAAATAACCAGATACTTACCCGGTACATTATAGAAAAAGATACTGCACGAAAATATTCTTTAAGAAAACCGAGGAGTTTTGAATATTTTAAATTCCTATACCATTTTCGAAATTCGGCGACGGGGGGTAGAAATTTTAATGTTTGAGTAATTGTAGAAAATTAAGCAAGTCAATATTCGCTATTCGCATTCGCATTCGCGAATATCCAAAATCACACATTCGTAACATCACTAATATATACATAGTTCTAAAAATACTTTGTTGTCAATATTTATGTAGTTATTGTCTGTTTTGTGCTTATATATTTATATTTATGTAGTTATTGTCTGTTTTGTGCTTATATATTTATAAAAATAAAAAAAAAATAAAAAATTGTACCCTTAATAATCACTTTTTCACGTGACATTCATGATGCAATTAAGATTTTATATTTTCATATGCGTGGCTTCTTACATTGTTTTATTAAATTAAAAAAAAAACATTGTAAATCATGACAATAAAATATGTAAGACAATTTTTACATTGTCGCAGGTACATATATATTATAAATAGTGTTATAATATTCTTAGTCACGCGCTTTATTCAAAAGCACTCAAGAAACTTTCGAATTCAGAAAAAAGCTTTCCCGTTAAATGTACATATATGTAATATGTTGTTTGTAGTAGTTGTAATCCCAAAGGTTATCTGCCGGTCCAGAGGGGAGGTATATAATTCTAAATTATATTTTATGACATATTATTTTTTGACCTTGTTCATTCAGATAAAAATGACAAATTTAAGGTTTCTTATATCGCCAGATTTCATATTTTCCCGATCTTTGTCTTACAATAATTTGACTTGTTACTTTGACTTTTCATCTTTCTTCTTTTAAAAAGATGATGTTTTGTGATCTGTATGCCGTGGATTCCCTGGGAAAAGATAGATCTTACATTCTTTTTGCTGTCAGTATTTGAGTGTATAAATGAAAAGTGTTCGTCGGTAGCCTGGAGGTAGAGTCTCGGCCTTGTGAACAAGCCGGCAAACTCCCCTTTCACGACTCAAGCTTTAAGCTTACTGTGAAAGGTGTATAAGGATGTATTTGGGTTTATAACAAAACCCAGATATATCTTTTTTTTTTAAAAAGAAAAAAAAAAAAAATTTCATGATTAAGAAATTTAGATAAGAATTAGAATTTTCACGATTAAAGGGGCAGGGCGACATAAAACTCTTACCGTTTATGTCAAAAACAAAAGAATTTTGCTGCAGTAAAAATTAACAGCTTGACAGACAATGTGTCGATAATAATAGAACACCTGAAGTAAAATGTTGCCGTAGTGAAAAAATGTATCCGACATAATACTTATTTATCTTCGAGAATTCTCGCACAAATAGAGATGACCCAGAAAATAATGTTACTCTGCTGATTGTCTATTATTTGTGTTCCAATTTCATGTTCGTCGTAGTGGCAATTTTCTACATTGGTCTTCAGCTGACGCCTCGACGTAAATGTGTGTTTTTTTCTACGTTATTGAACTTTCACGTAATGGAATGTCGTTGCTGTGTGAACGTAGATATCTCCGTTCCATCTGGCAGACGTTTTGATAGATTTACAATTTTGTTTTTCTTTTCTATATTTTCGCTTTCGTTTTTTTCTCGTCTCCGGATAATTTTATTGCGCCACTTGTCCAATTATTTTTGTGTTCAATGTTATTCTTTCGGTCTGTGAGTTAAATTAATTTTATTTATTTATTCATTCTTTACTGTACATTGATTACAAACAATTACATAATTTTACGGGTTGGCTGGAAAAAAAATATATAATACAAAAATTTATTGCATTAAAAAATCAACAGTAGAAAAAGTAATAACAACATTATTTCTGAAGAAATAAATTTGTGCATTGGGCGACTTTATCGCAGAAGCGCGATATCTTCCAACTAACTAAAAATCGCGCTAGTGATAAACTCCGCCATAATCGCTTGAGAATTTTTGTAAAGATATGCTTTTAAACTATTCTAATTGGATAATTTTTTTACATGTAAAAGGCTTCGGCCGTGAATATCTGAATAAAAAGAAAATAAAAATAAAATATATGGAAATGGATGCCAATTGAGTTTTATTTATTTATTTGTTTTTATTTTACATATGCAGCGGATTTAATTTTTGTTTTTTACATTAATTAGACTGCTAACCTATTTATACATTCATTATCTGTGTTCCTAAATGGGATCGAAGCGGTGATTTTTTTATAGAAACCATTAGTATATTAGTGTTAATAAATTGGTTGAAACTTAGCCAAGCTTAAAACTTGGGGTTATTTCATATTTTTTCGAATTTTAACCAAGAGCCGTAGGTCAATGAGATAAATTATGAAAAGTGTTTCTATCTAGACATTTTATTTTCAAACCTATATATATATATATATAATGAGTTACAATCCATTGGATTGGTCTGCAACGAGTTTTGACTTATTTCTCCACTCCTCCCTATTCTCAGCTAGTCTCTTCAACTCCATATATGAGCCACAGTTCAAACCTAGAGAAAGTAAAATATTTTATTCATGAACATCAATAGCCCTTCGAAAATAATAAAACATTTCAATATATATTTTTTGTAATAAATTATTGTATAATTAATTAATTACTCGTAAATAGTATTAATTATTTTCATAGCAAAGCTTACATACTTCATTCGAATGTTTTTCGCTATTCATACGGAAGTTGTTGGGAAGGGTAAACGTTAATTAACGTAAATTACCGCATATTTCATAGAAAACACTCGAATATATTCACCTGGAGTTGTTTCAGGAGCAAATGAAATATTTAACTGTTATATAAAATATTACTTATAAAAATGGAAAATACAGTGGTTTTAATTTAGAAAATTTATAAACCCAGAAATATCCTTTTTTTTAAATATATGTATTTTACATAAAATATAATTTATAAACTATTAATTTTTTCGGTAGTCACTTGGTGAAAGTTCATTTTTAATAAATTTTGTTATAAAAATAAAATCAAAAACACTGTTTACTTTCACTTGTTAACAAGTGAAAGTAAACAGTGTTTTTGATTTTATTTTTATAACAAAATTTATTATATAATTTATGTTTGGTGTGCTGTTTTTTCATTGTATTTCTTATTTGTATAACAAAAGATGTGTGTATGAGCTTGTGTGTTATTTTATGGTTTAATGAAGTAAGGAAAATAATCTTAATAACTAAAGTAAAGAAAATTGAGCGCTGAGACAAAGTATGGTGAAAACTGGTTCAGTCTACCTTGGTACGGGCTCATGCCCAGTTAGGTAGGTTTTTATGACTTATATTTTTAATACTGTTGTACAAATGAAAGAATAAATAAATAAATAAATAAATGGTTGTGTCGTTTATGATTAATGCATTGTTTTTTCTGTATGGAAAAATTGAATAATATTGCAATATAAGAGATTTAATATTGCAATAATTGATAAAATTTATTATGTATGTAGGTATAAAACTCTATTCCTATAATCCCTCAAAGTTCGAGCTCTGCTCAATTTTGATGGTAAAATAGACAATTATAAAAAAGTTGTATGACTGTGTTTAATACATGTATATATTTAATGACTACGTAATCCGCAAAATAAAAAGTATATACTGCTAGTATACCATCAAAACAGACCCGCAATCGGGGTAGCCAGCCAGCAGCCTTACCACGTTATAAACATCTAGGTCATCTTTTGCCTGTCAATAAAAAAGTACCTAAGTCATTGTGGATAGATGGCGTACTTCATCGCTGAATTGTATATGTTAATTGTTTTATTCGAAATGTTTTACGAGCACCTGCCTTTTACAGGACACTCTAAAATTTACAGAAAAGGTATGGAGACCTAATGTCTATTGGAGACTAAGTTAGCTAGTTAAATCCATTGTGACAGACAACCTGTTTCAGGACCTGCATCACTGAAGGCTCTGTCACGAAAGTGTACTATTTCTCATCGCTGGCTTCAATGCAAACGTACGGAGAATCTCATTAAGTTATTTAAGTAATTGTATTTCGTACGCTATAGAAATAATAATGTGGAAATATATGTATAACGAAGCCTGTTGAAATATCCACTCTCTACGGTTAATATTATCAGAGTTCAAACGGCTTCTCCACTCTATGTAGTATGTAGGTCCTCGTGTTACTACTTCTTTCACTTCGTATGTACAGTTTCAGAGAATTTCGCAAACGTGAATTTCATTAAAATCTACAAAGTTTTTCTCTCTCTCTCGAATTATTTGCTTTTGTCGTAGGAGTGCCTACTTACATAGATATAGTTCTGTACTTTCTGTAGAGTCTGACCAAAGTCGCGTCGATTTTTATTAACTTTGACCGATATTGAAATACCTATTTAAATTTTGTTACTCAATAAACCGTATTCAATATTCCGTACAGCGCCCGGCAAAGAACTGGTTTTCCACTCTTTAACGTAAGTTTTCGAGTGTTATTAAATGGCAGGTGTTAGAAAAAATAAAGAAATTTTGAAACCATCCAGACATCACGATGTAGAACCATCTTTACAAAATGTAACATTGTGCAAAATCTCACTGGAAGTAGTGAGAAAGGCGTCGCAATGCCTACGAATCGGCATTAGCCTGGCTTAAATTATCACTTTTGGTGTCTCATAACTACATTAAGGGTTGCACCCTCCCTCACCCATGGATGTTGCAGGAATGTCAATTCCCATGTCATCCATACTCTTCATGCAAATTCTTCTCAAGGAAGGGTTCAAGGTTCGCCTGAAGGGCAATCCCCGACAAAATCCTCCCCAAAATTCCCTCTCATAACCCATTAAACATGCCTTTTTTTAACAATGTGGGTACGCTTTGCGCCCGATCATGCAGACAGACGATTATGCGATCAGCGTTCGCAACAGGCCAATTCCAGTACCGATTTAACTGTTAGTGTTGACTGAACATAAAACATCCTCGGTCTCAGAAGAAATCATCGATGCAGTAATTTTTATTTTGGCCGAATTCGTAGTCTCGAGATTATAAATCGAGACCGAAATTGACTTTCAAAGTTTATTTCTACTTACAACTTGCATCGGAAAATCAAATAATAAAAAAAAAAACTCTTTTGTTCCGTATCATTACTTCAGTCTTTACCGAGAAGCTGAAAACAATTCTCTAAGTGTTGTAGTAGCAGAACCTACACACAAACCTTATTTGAAATGCGAAGTTTGTTCATAAATATACACTACAACTGTACAATTGTACATAATATAACAAATGTACACCAAGACGCTCTGGCTTTCGTCAGAGTCTAGGCAAAAGTTTAGATTGAAAAAAATATATACAGTATTCACCTGTATACGTAAGATAAGAAGGTTGTCTGAAGTTTAGATTATAAGGTCGCGCACTTCATTTATGAAATGTGAAAATGTATTGAATATTATTGCTCTTGAGAATTTTCTCAAATTACTTTCAACCGAGATGTTTAAAGGTGACTTCGAACTCTCTCTTGAAATGTTTTATAATTTAGATTTTTTCTCAATATTTATTTTTTTATTCATTCACTATTTTTAGATCATCGGTATGGTCACATTGTTTTTAGAAAAACAAACAGGTCAAACAGTTTTCGTCAAAAATATGAAACGTCTCTCGATCACTCTCTTTGATAAATATTTTGGATATTACTACTACTACTACTATACCATCACGGCATATCCCACAAGTGGGGTAGCCAGCAGATCAGCTGCACGTAAGAAACATGCAAACTGTCCTCTTCGTGCCAATATAAAATCAAGACATTCAGGATGGGTGGCAAGTTGGATAATTAAAATATTTTTATCGATTCTTTTGAGAGTTTTTATTCTATCGGTTCAATAATCTTGAGTACAGTGACATCTTCTTCACATAACTTATTACAGTATTACACTTTCAACTATTACTAATATCCCCTGTGGGTTAGACGAAGATATTGGAATATCAAACCCTCTGCGTTTTATATCTGCTTAATCGTATATTCTATATTTAATATTTTCTTGAATAATTCCGTGGAGTCCCAGCAAAGAAAAGGTCTTCTCCATTTTTTTCTGCTAGATTTCAAGTGTCCTGTAAAAAGCAGGTGTTCGTTGAACTTCACTTCAAAGACATTTAACATAATTATCCGTTTATTCGATAAAGGTATACCACTGAATGTTTAAACTTTATTGACACAGAGAGGACGAATTGCATGTTTATTACATTAGTTCTTCCGCTGATATCTCAATCGTGATGGAATAAATGGATTTAATATATTAGTTTGATTAATTATAAATAAAACACTTAGCCTGATGATGGGAGCGGAAGCTCTTGAAAGCCGGCTCGCGTCCAATAAAAAGTCACAGTAGATGTCCTAAAGAAGTGTTTTATTTATGATTGATTCAACATGAACTTCCACCAAGAACCGTCGGTTGAAAAAAAATATCAACTTTATTAGTTTGATGTAATTGAAGAGCGAATTTCTCCTCGTTTTGTTTTTAATTGTGTTCGTTTCTAATTACAAGCTTCCCATCGTCACAAATTCTCTGGTTATGGCGTATAGTCGATAGAAGGAAAAATTTTGCGAACAAAAGGAAGTATTTAGTTATTAAGTGTGAATGGCTGTTAGATGTCACATTGGGAGGGTTCATAGTTATTTGTTTTGTCCATTAGAGGCAAACATTAAAAGCGTCACTGTTGTCGGCGTCTTTCTTATAATATACCCGGTACTTCTATAGATACGGTTTTCCCCTATGACGTCTTCGTGTGTGACTGAAGAAAGAATGATATCACGGTGTATAAGACGAGTGGAAATGTTGGTACGTAGTTTGATTTAACTCAAAAACTCATTTATTTTCGTTTTGTTCGGGAAAAATGCGAGTTACTCGGAAATGACCAAGACATAGCGGAAAAGTGCATTTACTGTTATTGTACTTTCTCATATTATATCTCTACGTTTTTTATTTATTATGTGAGCTATTTCGATAACCTATTTTATTTTCGGTTAGACATAAATGATAATCTAGAAGAATATAAAAATTGAAAATAAAATACAGGCAATCTGACGAAACGTCTTGGCAAACCAAACAAAAGATATGTGCGTCGAACCTAATCCACCAAACTTTTACATTAAGAACCCGTTATTTTTTGTTGTGGTATTTAGTCTAATACTTTTCTTTTATCCATCGGCTTTTGCCTTTAACATTTTTCCATTTCCCCCCAAGTAATTGCTCCGTCCTGAGCCGTTTTTTATTTAGTTGTCACCATTATATTGTTTTGTAAGATTGTAACTCCGTCAACCAATATGATGGTCTATTCGCAGTTTCTATTGCATTTAACTGGTTTATTAAACTCGCTTATTTTTTACGCGCATTCTGTCCACAAGACTCTCTTGCATCCGATCATTCTTTTAATATCCTCACTCTTCCACGTAACGTTTTACTAACCATTCTCCTCAGTCATCGCATCTCCACAAAATATTATAATCCACTTTCGTCTCCCTTCAACCATGTCCAAGTTTCGTTTGCACACGTAAGTGTTCTGCTTACTTATTTCTCTACCCGAATAGTTTTTTTTAAATTTAAATCTTCATCAGTTTCAAAGTTTATTATGAACATAAGTGCATAAATTGACGTGTGGAGTCATCAAACTTGTGTAATAATGCAAATTTTACATCCCTTATTCTTCTCCTGTACTATCGGTATTAGGTACAAACATAACTTAATATTAATATATTATGTTGAAACTGCACTTGTAAAACTTGGCTACTGCTGCGGTCCAAGTCCTGTACATATTATACTGTAGTATTATAATAATGGTCTCTCTAGTTATATTTGTTTCCTGAAGCGAAAGTTTGATTTGCATTTTAATATTATCCCCGTGCTTCGACATGTTCAGAGCCGCTGACTGTCCAACCGTATTTTCCCGATGTGCACCACAATAGGGGAGTAATAACCAGAGATTGCATACAACATAAAAAGGTAAAATTATTATGCATGTGAATATTTATTACAATGATGAAAAAATGCAGAATAATATAACCTAACATAACATATATGAAATTTCACAGTAATCGAACTAGTCCCAAACTAGGATATGAATCTTCTATTATGGGTGCTAACGCGACGATACATTTTACAATTTTACCCAACAGGGTAAACACTTCCAAATTCGCAGAGAGGAGCGTTGCGGGGCCAACTGCCTGGAAGCGATAACCAGTGGATTTAAAACAAAACCAATCTACTGCCACATTCAGGAGCAAGCTGAAAACTTTCCTACGAATTTTTCATACATTTGCCATACTGGCCCTATAGATTTAATTGTAAATTTCTTCGGCAGTTGACTAAAGGCTAGAGGACAAAATTTACGATCGGTGCATATGGTCGGCACACCTGCCATTCCTTGTTCGCAGATCATTTAGTGTGGACTGTGGCCGGTTGAATCCCGTTATTTGTTCAGAGGGTTACTAGCTAATCATTCATCACCCCTGCCTCAGTCTATTGGGATATCTAGTCCTCCTTCATATTTGGATAGTGTAAGGACAATGTCACCTCACTCTAAAAATATGTTGAAAAAGAGAGTCTTATTGGTGGTGTTGTCATTATATCTGGATATCCAGGAATGAAGGAAGGTCATAAAAAATAATAGAAAGGAATAATCGCTCCCCTTGTTATATAAATATATAACGAGTTACAATCCATTGGATTGGTCTGCAACGAGTTTGGATTTTCTTCTCCATTCCTCCCTATTTTCAGCTAGTCTCTTTAGTTCTCTGTATGTGCCACCACAGTTCATGTTCTTGTTTTTTTTTTTTTTTTTTTTTTTTTTTTTTTTTTTTTTTTTTTTTTTTTTTTTTTATGACCTTCACCAATGATGGTGTTCCCGGTCAGTCTCAAGTATACCTATATGTATTTACAATGACATATTTTTTTTTAAATCAACATACACATATATATATACATACATACATACACACATACATACATACACATATACACACATACACACACACATATATATATTTTTTAATAAAACTTAGCAATATAAAATCTCACCATCCCAAAAGTCTACAAACGCACCCCATTCATTTCCAAAAAACCATTCAAAATTCTCACCATTTCAGCAGTTGGATCACACAAAAGACTTGGCAGGCCCATAGGGAAGGTACCCCTTCTCTTCAGTTCCCGTACAAATTCATCCCTATTCTTGAGCAATTCACATTCGAACACAATATGATTAAGATCCGCCACATCCACTCCACAAGAACACCTTGGGGAGTCCAATAAATAATTGATCCTACTCAAATGAGCCGGGGCAGCTGTATGTCCAGATCTCAGTCTGCAAATCAATGAAATTTCCCTGCGGGACAAACGGGCTCCAACAAACCATAGTTTCCTTGGGATGGCCTCCTGAACTTCCGTATACCACCTTCCGCGCTTTTTAGATGTCTCCTTCCAATCATTCTCCCATTCCTCTAACATTTCTCTCTTTATTGTGGGAACAAAATCACTTGAAGGAATTTTTTTATATTTTATTGGGTACGAACTCCTAGCACTCTTAGCCAGCATATCAACTCTTTCGTTTCCTGTTATTCCCTTGTGTCCTGGGAGCCAGGCCAAGATGACCCGCTGATCATTGAGATGTAAGAGATATAAGAGAAATCTTATTTTTATGAGGATCGTGTTATGTTTCACTTTAAAGGGAGAGGAGTTAAGTTGCAATAGACAGCTAAGTGAATCTGTAAATATTACACTATTATCTAGTTTTTCCTGGTAGACATGACTCAGAGCCTCCAAAATTGCCAAGCTCTCTGCCGTGAATATTGATGCATTTGCGGGTAGGCTAAATATTTCACTATTGTCCAAGGTAGTATTAAGGAAAGCGCAACCCACAAATTGATCTTCCGCAGACTTCGATCCGTCCGTATAGATATGGTTGAAGTTATTTAGCTTTGAAATGCAATCACCAAAGAGCTGATTCATTGTTTCTGAATGCTGACCTACTGTGTTGCTTTTCCTCCATTCATCGTTAAACTCAATCTCAGGTCTAAGCGCAAGCGACTCATATGGGATCTCATATATTGGATTTTGATAGCTACAAAATCTATTCTCTATTGTGCGAGACAACTTGTTGAAACTTTTGACTAAAGAACACTGTTGCATTTTATCAATTTCTGAACATTGAGCCAACTTTGGGAGGAGAGGATGTGATTGCGTCGAAATCGTAGAAAGAACGTATTTGTCGCACAAATATTGCCTACGGATATTGATGGGAGGATCCACCGATTCCACTTGAAGAACATTTGTAGGGGTTGAATTCATACAGCCGGTTATTAATCTGAGGCATTTGAACTGAATTCTGTCCAACTTAAGCTTTAAATATTTAGGAATGGGTTCGAAAATAATGGATCCGTATTCTATAATTGTTTTGACTAAAGCATTGTATAGTAGTTTTAATGTTTCAGGATGGGATCCCCACCAAACACCGGTTGTTGATTTAATCAAATTAAACGATTTATTACACTTGACAACGATGTCACTAATATGAGTGGTCCAAAGTAAATTACTTTGGAAAGTGACACCCAAAAATTTTACTTCTTTACATATCGGAATGTTGTCGTTATCAAGTGCAATTGAAATTTTAGGCAATTTTCTCCTCTTTGTAAACACAACCACTTTTGATTTGGCAGTCGATAGTGCCAAATTATTTTCATTAAGCCATCCACTGAGAGAATTTAAGGCCTTTTCCAAGGATTCTGATGCTATGAGAGGGTCTTTGTTAACAGAGTATAAAGTAAGATCATCTGCGTATTGAATAATATTAACATTATTTGGTATTGAACGTTCGATATCGTGAGTATATACGGAATATAACAGGGGACTCAAAACAGATCCTTGGGGTAACCCTTTGTGAGTGGTTCGGATGACCGAATTTTGTCCAGAATCCAAAAATATCAAGGTACGTTCTTTTAGAGTTTCAAATATCACATTGGCTAATTTGTAAGGAACTGCGAGTTTATGGAGTTTGTTTATTAAAGTAGGTACATGAACATTATCGTAGGCAGACGCTACGTCGAGAAATGCAGCAACCAGGCAATGTTTATTCGAAAAGGCGATCCGAATATCAGTACTTAGAATACTCAAAGCATCCGTGGTACTTCTACCCTTACGGAATCCGCACTGACTGCGGGCAAGGCAGTTATTATGCTCCAAAAACCAGGATAATCTGTTCTTTATGAGGTGTTCCATCAATTTCGCTAAGCACGACGACAGAGCAATCGGTCTATATGATGTACTTTCATTGGGATTTTTATTTGGCTTTGCTATGGGCAAGATGTATTGTGTTTTCCAGCTGTTTGGGATTTGTGCTGACTCAAAAATACTATTTAGAATATTTAAAAAGAAATTCTGGAAATATGAACTGGATAGCTTTATAAATGAATAGGGTATATCATCTGGCCCAGGTGTTGAATCTTTTAAGTGTGATAGGACTGATTGTAATTCAAATAAGGAAAATGGGCTATTGAGATTATGGGAAGGTCTGTTGTTGTATTGGAAATGGAGTTCCTGTTTTGAGACAACATATGGAGGAGCTAGATTATCTATGAATTGGAAAAACCAGACGGAATTCAAAGGGATTGGTGGTTTAGTGGGATTAAAGGACAATCTATATCTGCGCACCATCTCCCAGACCATCTTCGAGGATGACTGCGGAGAAAGATTTTTGCAGAAATGATGCCATCCCTCTTTTTTTTTGTGCGAAGCAGTAGTTTAGTTTTGGCTTCTATGCGTTTATATTCGATAAGGTTTTTTACAGACATATCCTTTCGATATTTTTTCGCAGCCTCTTTCCTCTTACCAACTGCCTCTGAACACGCTGAATCCCACCAAGGAGCAGGGAATGATTTCATTCTTTGGAATGAGGAATGGTAAGGTATATATTTTTTGGCTAAAGAGGATATAGTTGTTACTAGTGTCTCATATGTATCAGTACAATCTGTTGATTCAGGAAATAGGTTGGTATTTTTGGGAATGGAGTCAAGTTCGGCTAAGAAATCTGATACTTTAGCCTTAGGAGAATCGATTCTATATCTGGGCCTCGGCTGGTTGAGAATGTTCAGTTGGATTTTGAAACTGTTAATAATAACCGGGAAGTGATCACTTCCATACCTGTCCTCTGCTACCTTCCATGTAAGGTTGGGTGCTAATTGGGGAGAGCAAAATGTGAGGTCAATAGCACTCTTTTTCTCATTAGTATGAGCAAATTTGGTAGCAGAGCCATCATTTAGGATACATAATTGGGAATTATCCAGAAAAATTTCAGTAACATCATCCCCACTACGATCGTTGACCTCACATCCCCAAAGTTTAGAATGTGCATTAAAATCTCCCACAATCAGTACGGGTTCCGAAAGAGTTGCAATAATATTGGTCCACCACGAAGTGTCAAATTTATATCCTGGTTTGCAGTATACGGATACAATCGTGAGCTCACCTAGAGAGATTGCACAGATTTGGACATCATCATTTGGGGCTATTATATCAACTCTTGAGTGCGGAATTGTACATTTAATCAAGATAGCAGTTCCTCCATATCCATCGAATCGGTCGCATCGATGACATATGTAACCATTGAGATAGAAGTTTGTAGTTTCTCTCAGCCATGTCTCCGATAGAGCAGCAATATTTATATCCTCTGAATGAAGAAGTTCAACTAAATTGTTCTTATTTTTTGTAATGCTTCTACAGTTCCATTGGAGAATGTTAGGGAAGATTAGTTTTATTATTCTGTAAAAGTATTGGTATCGGTTTTCTGGTGGTCATTTTGTACTAGAGTGTTTTTTGTTTGTAATTTTATTTCGGCAGCGTTGTTCGGTAAGTCAGTATTAGGAAAACCTTGAATCAAATCTTTTAAAGAATTGATTGCAGTTAAAATTGTACACATTATATTTTCTAGTGGTAGGTCATTTGGTTTATTATTCAGTGCAATTCCATTTTCTTTAGAATAGTATGAGTTGTTTCCATTAGAGTGTATATATAAATCTGTGTTTGGTTGAATAACCGATTTTGCTAAGTACTTATGAGCGGTCGGTGTTTTATACTTAAAAATTGTTTTTCTCTCCGAGATATGATTGTTTGACTGTGTTGGTATGCTATTATTTTGTTGGGGGATAAATGAATTTAATTTATCGGCAAAAGACGTTTTTGCTCGTGGTATTTGTCTTGAAGCTTCAACGTATGATATGCTTTTTTCTGCCATTAGATGTTTTATCTCCTTTTCGCGTATGTATACTGGACATGTAAAGCTCGTAGCGTTATGCTGTCCATTGCAGTTAATACATTTTTTTTCCGTAATATCACAGCTTTCTCCTGAATGTTCCTCTGTGCATTTAAAGCATCTTGCTTTTGACCTACAGTTAGTCTTTACGTGTCCAAAACTGCAACACTGGAAACACTGGACAGTTGGAAATATGTAAGTATCCACCGGTATTCTATTGTAATTGAAATAAACGTGGGGTGGTAATTTCTGTCCCTCTATAGTCACAATGACAGACATAGATGTAAGCCATTTAGGAGTTTCCGAAATTTCATCTTTATAGTTGAGTCTGCGGACTCTTATTACTGAGCCATACCCTTCAGGGCATATTATTTCATTAAGCAGTTCTTCCTCAGTAATCTCCTTAGGGATCCCTTTAATAACTCCCATTCGTGTGACATTGTACGTGGGAATAAAAATTTTGTATTGTTTGCTAAGTGAACCGTGTATAAATTCGTTAGCAGCTGTCAATGTATCGAACTCTACTGATAACTTATATTTTCCAAGTGCTTTTACTCTACCTTGTTTTATGTTATTGACATAATTTTTTAAAGACTTGCCAAAGAGAATTGGGTTGATTGCAGAACCCTCTTGCATCATTTGCACATGAGTGATAAAAGGTCCCATGTCCCTTGCAGTATATAAAAGTAATGGTAAATTATTTACCATTCCCTTATTTCTCTTTGAATCATCTGGTGGTGGGGAAAAAGACTGTCTCGTCCTCTTCTTTAATTGTGTCGTCCCGACCTCAGGCAGGTCATCCGACTGACTCATCCTAACCTCTGGAAGGCTGTTTAGCCTGTCCTCTCCAATATCCGGAGGAACCCCAGGATCCGGCGGCTCCCTCTCCATCATTAATTAACACAGATAAAAAAAAAGTATAAAATAAAATTAAAACAAAATTTCGTATTCAGTTAGATAACGTAATAACAGAGTATGGTAACCAAAAATTAAATTTTTATTAATGACCGTACTCGTATAGTGAACGTAATACTCTTGACTGAAAGAAAATAACAAAATAATAATATGTCACTTACCCGACCCGCATTGCAACAATAATACTAAAAACTAAACTTAATACCTACTTTTTTTCAATAATTATTATTAGAAAAGAAAACTTATATTTACATTATATTGGTGATAACCAAAATAATAACTTAAACCAAAAAAAATTAACAAATAACCGCAATTTTTAGCTAAATTGAATTCTTTTTCTGGGAGCTCGAAACACACAGCGCGCCTTCCAAAACACCAGCCAGCGAAAAGCCATGTTCTTGTTTAAAAACTAAATACAACAATAATCAGTCACAAACCTAACTTCTAATGTTGAAATAAACTTCATCGAAATTTATACTGAAAGATATTACCTAGTTCTTGTTTATTTTTATTGTCCCTACAAAATCCACTAAGAATCTGCCAGGAATTTATGTCAGTTGAAAAAAAAATACCAACATGGCAACGAAACGAGCAATTTTATTTTATTGCTTCGTTCTCCCTGATTTGTTATTTACAACGACTTGTACATACATAGTATCTATTTTATTTTTTGTTAAAGGGATTTCATTTTTTTTTATCTTCTGTGTCGTGTATTGTTACTTGCACCGTCCATTGAATGGAAGCCTCTTTATATTCTTCCGTCTACCGAGTACTATAATAACAGTGTGAATATTTTCCCCATCAGCAACTTCATTAATCAATGCTAAAAAGTTGACAGCGCGCTAATCTGGGCTGAGCTAATATTTGCTAAGCCATCATCCATCGCGCTTTATAACAACCAGTATACAAATTATGGTATACTGTTACAGATTCCAGATCTTGTTCAAGTATGAAGTGATGGTGTTAATTATTTAATTTTATTATTGCTTGTATGTCTAGATTGAAAAATGGAAAATAATTTATGTTACTTTATTAAAAAATATTTAAACTATATGCATGTGTGTAATGTTTTAGTTTTGTTTTTATTTTTTATGTTGGGTTAGTAGCAATATATCGCTTCCGCGATAAACTCCCCCATTGCACAGTATCGTTTATTTGTATCACCTTGCTAATTAATTTTGTAATTGTTTTTGTTCTTTACCTACTGTGCAATAAATTTTATGATTATTATGATGATGATGATGATGATGGATGATTTCTTCAGCGCCGTTTAATGGAGAATCCATCTCAAGGGCGCAGGAAGCTCTGTTGGACGAGCGATGTCTTCAGTTTGCTCTTGAATGTTAATATCTTTGTTTGTGTTACCCATGTGTACATTGATATACACATTCATATAAAGTATTTATCTTCGACTCTCGCGTTCTGAAGTTTTATTGTCACTTTCCCTCGCTATGTGTTGTGGATGGCGATGTTGTGTTGCTGTCTCTGTTACACATTGCAGGACACTAGATAATAATACACTAGACCGTAATTCTCAGAAACGGTTGTTCATAACACATGTTTGGATTTAAGAATGCTGTTGATAAATGAAGTTGTCGTTTTTAGATATTAAATTTAACACAAAACTCGATTAAAATTAGGAGATGATGCACATTTATAATGCATAAAAACTGCGCGATTTTATTTTGCAATACACACGAAAACTGAGAATTATAGGATCAATATGAACGGTAAAAACGGGTATTTATCCAAGAGCTATGGTGACGCGTGGCGGCAGCTGTAAACAGCGCCTGCACACTGACTCTTTATTCATTTTTTGATTATGTCTTATATAGTGATAAGGATTTATATACGTTTTATCGTGTTGTGGAGCACTGGCCAAGAATTGATCTCCCAATCATTTCCGTAAGTTATCAAGTATACTGTAAAATACAGGTTTGCATAAAGCGTCTCTAGATTGGTGGACCTTACATCGTGACACCGAAAGTGATCACTTAAGCCAGCCTTGAGCCAATTCGTAAGCGTTGGGACACCTTTCTCACTTCTTCCGATTAGATTCTACTCAATGTTGCATTGTGTAGACATGGTTCTCCAATCGAGGTTTCTGATTGGTTTTGTCATCTGCACCCAAATCCGGTTAAACAATAAAAAAATTAGTAAATATTCTAAACATTCATTCTGAAACTGTTGATATTTTGGTAGCACGGAGAAGACGGTTTTTATATTACACGCAGCTTGTCTGCTGGCTACCCCAATTGTGATAGTATAATAGTAGTGGTAGTATTTTTCTTTATTCATTTTATGATTCATTGTACGTTAATTACAATATAAAATAATGATGAAACAATGAAACAAATCTTCTTTTTCGTACTTAAACATTTTTTATAGTCGTACGTTGTTTGGTGGAAGTACATGTCAAACTCATTTTTTACTTTGATATTCTTACATATTTTAACAAACTCAAGAGTCTTGTCTTTGGTCATAACGTCTCATCTGCAGAACCAAATGATTGTGCCAACTCCTTTTAGTAGAAAACAGGGAAAGTGTTACGATGCTTACGAATCGGCTAAATTAATTTCCATGTATGCTCAACAGATTTCGAACATAATAGTTTGAAGCAGGGTTAGGTGAACGCACTCTGGATAAAATTAACTTAAACCAGCCTTAGCCGAATCGTAAGCATCGAAACACCTTTCCTGTTTTCTACTAAATGCAGTTTGTTAACAATTTGTTGGTTGTGCAGATGAGATGTTTGTTGAGTAATATTCTTAATATCATTACTCGCGCAGGTGTGAAAAATGCGAAAACTTCGTTTAACAGTTTGAAGGTATTTTTTCGTAACTTTCATTCGGAGCGCTGCATAATTTAATTTGCGTTCGGTCTTGTGTTTTTTTTTTATTAATTTTTATTCAACGGAGATAACGTTAAATAAGACTAATGTTGATTATTTCGACTTTAATTAAGACAAGTTTGTCTTTGTGAGACTCTGCCGAGGAAATTAAGAGTAATAATACTTAGAAAGTCCTTAAAAGAGAAGTTACCCACGGTAATGTTACTTCAAAGGAATGTGTGACTAGTGCATCGTGTGAGAGTAGTTTGTCTCTGTCTCATGTTTAATAATAATGAAAGTATACGTCTCCTTCTCGTTCTGCTGAATTAATGTTGATTCATTGCATGGTGTCCAAGCTATAAAGAATAATTATTCCAGTGTTTATTCCTATTATGAAAAAGTGCTGGAACAGAAAATCTTTTTTTTTTTTTTTTTTTAAAAATATATCTGGGTTTTGTTATAAACCCAAATACAACCTTATACACCTTTCACAGTAAGCTAAAAGCTTGTGTCGTGAAAGGGGAGTTTGCCGGCACCTGGGATCGAACCCCGGACCCCTTGATCACAAGGCCGCGACTCTACCTCCAGACTACCGACGAACTCGAACGAACTCGAACTTTATATAACAAACTATGGTAAAGGAATTCCTCTGCTTACTTGCATTCATTTGATTGCTCAGTACTATTTCATCATTGTAAATAATATAATCTATTCTATTCATATCTTCACGCCGCGGTCTAGGTGGAGTAGGCGGAGAGAACGGAACGCCATATTGATCTATCTTTTCATATTTTTTTCGCTTCCTTCACCTTCATCTAATTTATCAAACATGCACACCGATTTCTCTTACTCAAACACGCGTCCTTACATGAGCATTTGATCCACGTGGTAAATCCACTTAGTTCTCGGACGGACGACATTTTAAAAAAGCTAGTGCTACCCGTAAACATGACAATGTCACCGAACTTAGTGTTGTAAGAATTCATAATGCGGTGTCGAACGTTTCTCAAGGCATGCACGCGGATTATTATTTTTTCTGAGCTAATAGTAATAATTATGGTAGTCTGTATTAAAATCTACTTGTTTTTAGCATTACTCAGCATTAAGTACGTGTAATTACTGCATTAAATTAATAATTTATATCTGCGGCGCAACGTTATAATGCCAAGTAACTGAGATTTCTTCATTCAGCCTTTATATAGTGTTACAGTTCTTGGTGTAGTAAATAAGATAGTAAGTCTCTTATGTATTATAACCATTGACCCATATGGTATTGAAGAGGTTCTAATTTATCGGAAAACAAGATCCAAAATTATTAATTATAATATTGGTATATGAGTGACTTGGATTGAAATTAGACATCAATTTGTTGTAAAATGTCAGCAAAGCCCAAAAACTAACTGAATATCGACTGTTTTTAATATATCTCTCTTTTTTCATACAATTTTCATGAATTTGACTGTTTTGAAAATCCAAGAATTTTTTTTAAAAAAAGAAGGTATATCTGGGTTTGTTATAAACCCAAATACAACCTTATACACCTTTCACAGTAAGCTTGTGTCGTGAAAGGGGAGTTTGCTGGCACCCGGGATCGAACCGCGGACCCTTTTGGGTTTGGGTTTTCTTCTCCATTCCTCCCTATTTTCTGCTAGTCTCAAATTTTACGTATGTGCCACAGTTCATGTCCTTATCACTATTCTTTATAGGTGTCTACATTCTTATTTAAAAATATCCATTTTCTACATTCTACATCAGTGTTTCCCAAGGTGGGGCATCACACCTCAGTGGTTGGGCACCGCGCTTCTACATTTTATTGACAATTTACCAACTGTTGATTTAATTAAAAAGAGGCCGGTGGGGCATATGACTTTTGAAAAGACTACGGTGGGAAATGGCATAAAGAAGGTTGGGAAACACTGTTCTACATCATATTAGTGTCTACGTTATTAATTAAAAATATCCATTTTTAATTGAGAATGTTGACAAGAGATTAGATTTGTTTGCTTTCGATTTCATACCTCGCTTATGCTGTTTCACTCCATAGTATTAAGGTGATTATGTTCTTTTCTTATTTATACTTATGTATTGCACATTCTGTATATCCTGACAAAGCTATAAAAATGAACCCTAAATCCATCAATATCCTTGAAGCCTTGCAGCATCAATAATATGTATGTATGTTGGATGATTTATTCGATGCCGTTTAATGGAGCATCCATCTCAAAGACGCGGGAAACTATGTTGGAAGAGCGATGTCTTCAATTTGCTACTGAACGTTGTTATCGGCTGGTTTTTACGGATGTCCTCGGGGAGTCGGGTCCAAATGACGGGTCCTTCGACGCCAAAAGCCCTATCATAGAAGCAGGTCTTGTTTGCTCTGTTGTTTTCGTCCAGCATATTGGTGAATGTCTTAGTTAAGTGTAGAGGTCTACTTGCAGGTGTTTTGAGGACACAGAGCTCAGAAAGTGTCTGAGGTGCCATTTTGTTCAAAGCTTTGTAGACTGACTGTGTAATGTGTTTGTTGTTTGCAAAATTTTATTACTCACAACCAATAATTTCTCGATTTTCTAGTCTACAAAATATAGGTTGATGGAAATTTATGCCCAAGACCACAACATGACGTACAACGCAAAAAAGACTGAATTGATAGTGTTTAAATCGGTAGGACTAGACGAATGTATGTTACCTGTAAAAATTAATGGCACCACACTGATACGGACGCATAAAGTTAAATATTTAGGACATATAATAAACAGTGACCTAACGGACGATGACGACATAGACAGACAAAGACGTAGTATTAGTATTATATCGAACATGCTTGCTAGGAAATTTTTCAAATGTAGCGCACATGTAAAAAGAATTCTCTTTAACGCTTTTTGCACAAACTTGTACACATGTCAACTATGGACGAATTACAGACTTTCTACTTTAAATAAACTTAGAGTACAATACAATGACGCATACCGCATACTTTTCGGATACAGACGATACAGCAGCGCAACACAAATGTTCGCAGAAGGAAGGACAAAAGACTTTGTAGCCACATTAAGGCAAAAAATTTATAGCACTAGGGCTAAATTAATAACACACAATAATGCCCTAGTGCGAGCCGCATTTGACCGCCAGACACCACAACTAACAAGAAGATGGAACACCCATCTTAACCAAGTGCCATAGATAATTGTGTTTTTATGTATAATAATTATTATGATTTTTTTTTTTTTTTTTGTTTTATTTTTATTTCTGTATTTTTACTTATAATATGTATTTAATATGGACCTGAGAGGCTTGCACAACCCACCTTCAGATCTGGAATAAAAATTATTATTATTATTATTATTATTATTATCATATATACATAATATAATAATTTGTCCTCGTTCTCTGCCAACGCTTAGCTTGCATAGCAATTAAAAATGAGGATTAATTCATAGTTAAGCCGAGGGAAATTAAAATTTCCGCTTACATTTATTATAAACAGCAGCAATAGTAACTAGTAAGTAGGTACATCGTAAAGAAGAATGGAATATTATTTTTCTCGTAAAGGTTTTACGACTTTTATGCTATTTAAAATTAAATACCTTAATTCGTCTTCATTTCTTTAATAAAGCGCCTTGAGTGAGGATATTAAAAAAATTAATAATGAAATGTATCATGTAGGTACTAATCACAAGTAATGAAAACTTTGTATAATTACAACTACTATTACTGCTACTATAACATCACGACATATCCAAGTGGGGTAGCCAGCAGACCAGCTGCATGTAATAAACACGCAAACTGTCCTCCGTGCCAACAAAAAAATTAGGACACTCAATATCGCTGAATTTAAGATGTAAAAAGTCTTTATTTTTTCGAACACCTGCCTTTTACAGGACATTCAAAAATTTACGAAAGAGAGTGGAAGACCAATCCTTCGACGTGAGTGTATGAGAAATATCATAAATGTAGAAGACACGAAAGAAGTTTCTTCTACATTTAAAGATAGATCTTTGCGACGTTCCGTTCTCTCTGCCAGCCTCACTTGGGACACGGAGTGCGGGTATAATATTATTGTAGTATTATAGTTTAAATTAAATCTGTGAGTATAAAAGTTTTGCATAGAAGAGATGGAAAACAGAAACATTCCGAATCTCAGAATTATTCTGAGACATCCGGGTATAAAAGAGAGTTTTCAATGTTTATATGTATATATTTTTTAAGAGCAATCTAATTGAGTGATTTTCTGTTGTTTAAATACGTGGAACAAACAATGCTTTAATAGATCAAATATTGGCCTAGCAACAGTTATACTGGTAACACTCGCTGCTTTTCAAAGACTTACCGCACTTGGAAGTGGTAAAGTGCGCTTATGACCTATTTTTCTACACGGCTTTTCATTTAACAAGCGCGCCCTATAGTAGTACCTACCTATATAGAAACAACATACAGCAACAATAACAATACAATCCACCCGACTAGGAAACTCCTTGTCTATATTACGTATTATTATTAGAGATTAAACGAATAGTATATCTGACCGAATACCGAATATTATGCAAGATCATGTGCCGAATAACCGAATATTCGGCGAATATTAGGCAAACAATGGTGAGAGCGTGCGGTACTCCCGATTGCGCATCTTCTTGTAAGTACATTTTTTCGAAATTTTTGTGTTCCAACATTGATAAAAACAATAATAATATAATGTTATTTCATTCCGTATTAAAATAAATTAATTAATGAGATATTTGAGGATTAATAAAATCAGAAACCTCGATTGGTAAACCATGTCTACACAATGCAACATTGTGTAAAATTTAATCAGAAGAAGTGAGAAAGGTGTCCCAACGGTTACGAATTGGCTCTAGTCTAGCTTAAGTGATCACTTTCGGTGTCCATGGACAACGTTCACCAATTCCACCATTCTCACTGTCACGATGTAAGGTCCACCAATCGAGAGACGCTTTATGCAAACCTTAGAAGCAACCATCTTTTTGGGATCTCATTTTTCAGATCTCAAATCGATCGCGATCTCCCATCTAAATGGCGCCGGAACAATTAAGTTCACTTCTTCCGATTAGATTTTACACAATGTTGCATTGTGTAGACATGGTTTTCCAATCGAGGTTTCTGATTGGTTTTGTCATCTGCATCCAAATCCGGTTAAACAATTAATAAATTAGTAAATATTCTAAACATTTGATTAATTTGTTGCATTTTGTTCACTTTGTTCACTTAATTAACTCGTTCACCTGAATTTTATTTTGTATTTTTGTATTTTGTTCTTAACTTTGATGATTTTTTGAAACCCTTCTGGTAAATTTAGGATCTTCACTGGTCCACCTTTTGATTTTGTAAATTGTTATCATGTACTATAATCGACTGTCTGATCCTGTATACATTGTAAAAATAAAAAATAAAATAAAAAATAATAAAATTTTGCACCCGCAGCTGACAATGAAGTAGCAACAATTTACAAGCTATTAGTTCCTTCCAGTTTTACATTTAAACTTTTCTGCAGAACACCGAATAAAAGAATAAATATTCGGTATTCGGCCGAATAGTAAATATGTTGCCGATTAGGCAGAATACCGAATATTCATTGCATCTCTGATTATTATAAAATGTACATAATAATATGTAGGTATGTGGGGTTGAATCTACTTCTAACAACTATTGTTGTATTACCTTCCATTCCCCCTGCTTTCGTTTTCCCCACCTGCGGGATAAATGAAAACCCCTCAGACCAGAAAGCTTCTTTGTTTAATATGGGAATTAGAACAATATGCTTTGCTGGTGCGCTACTACTATTATTACTACGTCATAGAGTCCTACGCGTTATACTTTTTTTCTACGACTAAGCACGTTCTGGTTATTATCATTATTTTTCTTTGTTTTTTATCCATAAAACCATCTTTCCACGTCGTTATCTCTTGCTTGGTTTGCTTTGATATCATCTCATGTTTTAATAGAAGAGATATTTCATTCGCTCATAGCATTTTCTTAGTTTTGCAGTATATAATATCATCTCTGCGTCTTGTTTGTCTATCACGTCAGACCGTTCCTAGTATTTTTGTGCAGTAAATCCGCTAGATTTTTGTTTTACTTATTTCTTTACTTATTTATTTTATTCTTCACTTTATTTATTTACTTTAGTTCTAAGTATGCGACATGAACTGTGGCACATACGTAGAACTAAAGAGACTAGCTGAAAATAGGGAGGAATGGAGGAGAAAATTTAAACTCGTTGCAGACCAATCCAATGGATTATAGCTCACTATATAAATTATATATTCTTCACTGTACATTGGTTACAATTTTACAAATCAAAACAGTCTCGTGAAAATATCAGTTATACAATTCAATGTACAGAGGGCGAGTTTATCGCTAAAATGCGTTATTAATTTAATCCCGTTTAGTCCCTTACTAAAGCCTTTGTATGGAGCATTCTGCTTTATGGTTGTGAGACATGGACCATCAGCAAGAGTGAAAGCGGACGGTTGGCGGCCTTTGAGATGTGGTGCTACAGACGCATGCTCAAGATCCATTGGTCGGAGCACGTCGAAAATGAAGAAGTATTAACCAGGGTAGGCGAAAAAAGGCAACTCCTTAAGAGAATCAGCCAACAACGAGCTAACTGGATTGGCCACAACATCAGGCATCCAGGACTACTCATCGCCATCGCAGAGGGTAAGACCGAGGGGACAAATGGCAGAGGCCGACCAAGAGAAGCATATATGGACCAACTGAAGAGAGACATGAACTGTGGCTCATACGTAGGGCTAAAAAGACTGGCTGAGAATAGAGACGAATGGAGAAGAAAAACCAGACTCGTTGCAGACCAATCCAGTGGATTGTAACTCATTATATAGTCCCTGGTAAAAAGTATATATCCCATTCTTTTCTGCAAATTTTCGAGTGTTCTTGGCAGGTGTTCATAAAACCTCAAGTATAAGACATTTAATAACTTTAACTCAGCGTTGAGGAATCCTACACATCCTGAGTGTTTTTATCGATACGGAGAGGGAAATCTGCATGTTTATTACATTCACCTAGTCTGCTGGCTGCCAAACTTGTAGAATATGCCGTGATGGTATGGATGGTAGTAGTAGTAATTGAATCCTTCGTCTATAACACTAAATTTTTTCTTCGGGATAACACTTTCAGTGACAATTTTGAGATTCAGGCTCATGATGTCATCATTGAGCACTGAATCGCGTAAAAGTGATATATTTCTGTGTATGTGTGTTTGTGTTGATGTTGATGAGAGGAAAATTGATCCAACTGATTTGTATATTGTTTTGACGTTGTGAATAATTGTATTGGTTTAATTTTGTATTGTGCTGGTAGATTTTGTTGAACGTTTGATGAACGTACATGAAAACTGAAAGTTCGCTATTTGTAACAAATTCTTATATGTGTATTAATATTTCTAGCTGATTCTTATATGTGTGTTAATGTTATAATTGAAATCCGACCCTCCGCACAAGCATTTACTTGCTTATGGAGGGAGCATTTTTACTGTGTGTTATATTGTTTTATTAATGTAATATCAATGTAGGTATACTGTGTATTTATGAATAAAATAAATATATATAAAAAAAAAAAATTATAAAAAGAAAGACATTCCTTATGATCGATGCGATGTCATCCTGAAGGACAAGGAACGTATATTTCTAACTAGTTTTAATAAATATAGCTAGATCCAAGAAATAATAGTCGAGTTTTGAAATGAGATTCCATTTCGTTTTGATTTTTTATCTTTTCTCTTATTAAGTTTTTTTTAATTCATTATTATTTTTATGTCCATTCATAGCTTTCTTTTCAAGCCGAAATGAAAGGTTTTCGACTTTAGAGAGTCTTTAGTTAGTATTCAATGAGTAGAAACACAAGACTGTTAAAAAGTACTCTATGCCATCACGCTAAATTCCACATGTGGGGTAACTAGTGGATCGACTGCAAGTAGTAATCGTGCATATTGTCCTCTTTCTGTCAATAAGTAAAATAAAGCATTCAGGATGAACAGCATGCCTCATTGCTAAGTTGTAAATGTGAATTGTTTTATACGTGAGGTTTTGCGAACATCTTTTACACAATACCCGAAAGTTACCCTACGGGGTGAGAAAGTATTATTTTTTGTATTTGATTCAATGATTTTTTTGTGGTTGCTTCCTTATTAATGAAAATAATAATTGTATCGATATTTTGTCAACATTTGCATGGTGAATCTTTGTTTATACATTTACGTAGTTTTCCTCTACACTTTTACGGAAGGAAATTTGCTTATTTTGACATACTAAAGTTTTAATGGTTATGTTTGCCTCTGATATTCTTAGATTCACCGATTACTGATCTAATGTGCAAGCTATCTAACTGAATTTCATGATTTTAATTTTCAATTTTTTATTCAGTATTATGAAAATGAGCTTAAAATTTTATCTGTTGTCGATCAGACTTTGACCAACGATGTCTTTTTCATTATTAATTCGACAAATGATATTAATGCTGATTAAACTGTTCGCATTCGCACAGAATAGAGAATTTTTTTTCTTACGTGAACTTGGTGATGCACTTTATTATTTTATAATTTTTTTCTTGCATATAAGTGTAGTGACTGGTTCTTTTGATTGCCCAGATTTGCTCACCGACAAACCATAATTATTGCACATCTATGAATCGTCTCCATTCAATAGGGAGTAGTTTTTGTGTTTAGTCGATAATTTCTATGATTCGGAGTACACTTTGAGAAAATGTGCTCCGAGCGGATTTGGTCGAAAGTACACGCCTTCCAATGAGGATCCCCTGTAGCTTTAGTTTTCGTGTTTTTGTTTTACGTTGCTTGTTATTTAATATATAAAATTCTCGTATCACTGTGTTTGCTATTATCCTCCTCCGAAACGGCTAGTCCGATTTTGATGAAATTGTGTGTGCTTATCGGGTAGGTCTGAGAATCGGCCAACATCTATTTTTCATACCCCTAAAAGCTTAGGGTGGTCCACCCCGAATATTTTATTTTTTAGACAAAATTTTTTTTTTTTTTGGTGAGGCATTAAAAAATACATACAGCCCTAAATTCTCCCTATTTTTTAATAGCGATAATATGTATAAATTTTGCTTTGCTTAATAGCAATTGCTAATAGCAAGCTTAATTACTATAAGAGCTGTTTTGGCCGTATATTCTGTTAATAAATAAAAAAATATAAAATAACTACTAGTATTTGAAAACACTTTGGTCCTATATTAAGATTATTTTCTCCATATTTTGAATTGGAAGATTTGGATGTCATTTGTTTTGTTACTTGCCCTGTCTCCACATTAAGCCAACGATGTTTTGTATCTCTTGTTTACTTCGTGTTTATTATCTCAAAGATGCTAACGCTGAAATGAGAAGATTGTTGGTTTACTTGTTATGTGTTTGTTAATTTCACAAACAAATTAAATATTTGATAAGTTGTATGCTAGTTTGCTAGTTCACTACCAAAGATTATGCGTATGAAATTTCACCATGTAAATTGTTTGCTGCAAAAGTTTTAATTTGTGTGAAAAATACAAATAGTTCTAAAACTACGAGATACTACGAGCTTTACGAAGTAACTACTACTATTATAGCTTCACGTTATAGTTTATGTTTTAACACGTATGCTGTAGACACGCTTAATTGGGGGGTGGGCCTGGTCGAATCAATATTATTTTCTCCTTTTTTTTCATTATTTTTGTCAACTCATTGTGTGTGTCAGCAGACCAGCTGCATGTAATAAATATGCAAGCGGTTCTCTATGGATATTTATCATTTCTTTACTTACCATGACGGCATATCCCACAAGTGGAGATTTAAGATGTAAAATGTCTTTATTTTGCGAAAATCTGCCTTTTACAGGACACTCAAAAACTTACGGAAAGAGAAGGAGTTTTGTTTAATTATAACATCAAATAGGATTTCAATGTGTATATTTTGCATTTCATGTAATTGAAACGATGAAAGAACACTAGAAAAAGTAAATTTGTTTGATATATTATTACTGAACATCGTGGGTTCATCGTACGGTTATTTTTGCACCAATGAAAATAACTGCGGAGGGATTGATTAAAGATTTCGCAGGTAAAATATAACATACCTACGTAAACTTTAGCATTGAATCTAGTGAAATCGAATAGCAAATAATAATATACGGATCGGAATCCTTACTATTAGTTGTAATGATCATCCATCAGCGGGGTGGGTGTTTGGAAAGGATTACTATTTATTATAATGGCGTCCCGCAAGGTACCCTCCCAAGTCCCCTTTACTTTTCACTTTAGACACAACACATTCGGGCACTACCGCGCTGCGTAGCGATAATACATAATACAGTACACGCTGCCAGATCCCTCGGATGTTAAGTTTTGCGGTTTTCCACACTTAAATGAATTATGTTACCCCTTGTCGATAATGTGGGGAAGGTGAGCCTTCACATACTGTTATTATTATTGTTGTTGGAATGCGTTGTTGTTTTGTTACAAAACTAATAAGTTCGCTCATCAAAAGTTGCTGTCAGTTCGTTTTTGCTCTTGTCTAGTAGTAGTAAGAGTTACCTGTTCTCTACCCAGAAGGAACAAGGTTTTCAGTTTTGATATCAAAAACAATCACGTCGCTGTTTCGGGTTCTTGAAAAAATAATATTTTATGTTCAAATATTCCAGAGAGAGGGAAACCCGAGTCTACCGACTATAGTATTTATAAAGAAAACAGAATCTTAAAGATGTAGCATTAGAAACTGAAAGATAAAACAATATAAAATACATTAATAAGAAAAACATGTGTGATAACGGAAATCAAATTAATATAAGTCAAACCGAAAGTAAATTATTAATATTTTTATACTAATTAGGTAGCATAATTTCCAGCTCTTCGTTATTAAAATTTTGGTTTTAATTGTATTGTTTACCCACAATTATCGTACGTTCGTATATATTAATTTGGGATGTGATTTCCTATTTATCTTACACATCATAAATATCTCAACGCAACATTTCTTGTTATTGTAGGAATTTAATATTGTAGATAATAATTACAGAGAGTTATAATTTCATAATTATAATTTGTCTTTGAAGTTTTGATAAGGGAAACGGTTTTCAAAAATCCTTTTCCGATACAAACACACGTACCGAAAACCAAAGGGAGTGGGTTCAGTAATTCCAAGACTCAATATTATTATAGTGTGAACAAACACTCTATGTCGCATCGTCCTGATGTTGTTCTATTTATCGGCCTCCCTATTTTGCCCACGGCCACGCTTGAGCGATTCTTCTTCGTTCCATTGGTTTCTGTATCATAATAATTTAATGTTATAATATATTTACAACATGCTTGCAGCCTCCCAATAACATTAGTCTATTCATGTGTGTAGGTAGAGTGAGTATAAAAGTGAAATGTTTTAATATCGCCTTATTCTATTTTGATCCCATTTTGCCGCCTCTATACTTTTCTCTTTAGAAAGAATATTGTGTACCGACGGTCAATTTTTTTTTTATAGCTAACATTTCAAGGTGCTTCATAATATGTAGCGTGATGGTTATATCTTTGATTCTTTACTTACTTTACTTTATGTGTGGCTTAGGCTTGTATTAATAATTATTCCAGATCAAATCGCTTCTGGGAATGATATATGGATATCCATCCAGTCTCCCACGTCCCTTCTTCCACTTTGACTTTATGAAGAGCGATCTTGGGATCGGGTTTATAACATAAATATAAGGCTTGTCAGTGTGTATTTGGTCGGTGCTTATTATCACGCACATTTTATATCACAAAATCTATGAATTATAATTTTTAAAATAAGTCAATTATGACAGTAAATAAGTACAGACTTAAAAACTAATGAAAAACTTGGCGTGGTTTGTTTATGTACCGCATTTTAAAGCTGCATAAACGTGAAGCAAGACGTTAAGTTGAGAGCTTCCGTTAATTATTATTGGATGTTTCAGGAATACCAGATCTTAATCATATAGTCATAGTCATTCTAGGCATTATTTTGCCCCAAGATTTGGCTCGAGGTTAGCCTATGGGCTCCCTTTTGCAACGTAAGCACTACATGTAGGCGATATTAAATTTTACTTCATTCAACTTGAGGGCACAACATTTATTCAAAATTGTGACGATAATACCGCTGACTATTACTGTGATGGTAATAGAACAGGTCACCTTCCTTCATAATATCTTATTAACCCTAAGCCGCAACTCATTGATAATATCATCAGCAACAAGAACAACAACAATAATAATTATAACAGAATTACAGTGCATATAGATACATCCATACTTTCGTAATAATAATTATAATTTGGATTAATTTGGTTTGTTAGGCAAACCATCTCTGATATACTTTGATGTGCTCTCACTCCATTATAGATTATTACTACTATACTTGCTTAGCCCTATCTACATATATATTGTCAATCTGTCTACATACATACACGTGTAAATATGAGAAAATAATTATAAACTTTTCAAGGAAACATGCTATGAACAGTATACATTTGCAGTAGATTTAGATCGATTACTATTAATATACATACACCCTTGTTTTTTGCTTTCGTCCTAATCATTAACACGGTAATCTTCGTCAGTATTGGACTAAGTACATTAATAAGTGTACGTGCAATTTTCTTCTCCGTGCATATGAAAACTTAAGACATTTAGGAAAGTTCTCAAGTTTCTTATTGCGGCGACCTATAATGATCCAACTATTTGATACTTTAATGACTTTTCAATTTTTAGAAGCTTTGAAGTAAAATGCATACTCTTTATAAAATGTTATAGGTAGTTATTTTTTTTAAATATGTAATCATTTTACCCGAATGTGGACATATTCCATATTCCACATAATATATGGTGAATTTGTAAGAAAAGTGGAAACACTATTGTAAATGTTTGTTTTCTTTGGGATCGCATTGGCCGAAGGCTGTAATGGTCCCAGTGGAAAATGGTGTGCTTTTAATATAAATAATAATTTTTTGTTGATTATTTGTCTTTCAGATAATTTCTTTTGATATATCTGGGTTTTCTTTATACACTCAAATACAACCTTTCACAGTAAGCTTAAAGCTTGTGTCGTTTTTATTTATATATTTCTTTCGTTTCCCAAACGAGTATTTAAAACCGAATGATCGAATGAAACGATTTTATAATATATACTGCCTAAGTTCTATTGTACATTTCGTCACTAAATTCCAAACTTAATGCTTTTGCGTAGGTGCCAACAAATAATCAATTGAACAATTACAACTATTACCCACTCATCATTACTTGTCTAATTTAAGGTTATCGATGTTCGTCAAAAGGTTTAATTTTAGATATTGTGTCCCACCTGAGTCCTCCGTACAACGTTGCCAGATGTATCGAACGTGTACACTTGCTATAATGAACTCGGGTGGATGCTATACAGTGACTGACTGATACACGATATCAGCTGATCGTTATAACCGTATTACTATTGACAATATCGATGTACAGATGCTGGCTTAAGTAATGTACACACTCAAAAAAACATGGCTTAGGAATCTCTTGCAGTATTTGCGATATTTAAGTAATAGCGACCTATTTCTCTCTGTATTTGATTACTGGTAGTATCGATTATATTTTTTACTAGTGGCAGCCCCGTAATTTATGCGTAGTTAAGTTTGCTTCTTCTTCCAATCACGGAATATACCACAAGTGGGGTGGCCAGCAGACTAGCTGCATGCAATTAACATACAAGCTGCCCTTTCCGTGCCAAAAATAATACATTCAGGATGGGTGGCAAACCTCATTGCTGAATTTAAGATGTAAAACGTCTTAAATTCAGCGATGGACACTTGAAAATTACAGAAAAAACTGGAAGACCAAATTCTTTGTCGGATATCCTACAGTATTTGATACAGACGTTAAGTTCTGTTTTTGCTGTATTCGGATGTGCACGTGCTCTTTGAGCTTATTTTATCTGTTTGCGTTCGGTCCATAAATCAAATTTGAACACTTAGGTACATGGTTAAGATGGAGAATGATACTAAAAATCAGACTTTTATGGACCGAACGCAAACTGTAAAATAGGTTCAAATAGCACGTGCATTTCTAAGATCTAAGCAGTTAAGTTACTTACGTGTGTAGCAAACTTCATTACTTACGAATTATGGTATTGCCACTAGTAAAAAATATGAGGAATACTACCAGCAATAGCTTAGAGAAAGAAACAGGCCGATATTATTTACAGTATCAAAACTACCTCAAGAAAACGGTATGTACAGTTATTAGATTTTTTGAGTCGGTACATTAAATTGGCCACCCTCTGTAAATTGAACAGGTTATTTGATTGTAGGGACATCTGAGACAGAACGTTCTGACTTAAATGTAATTTAATCCATTTTCATTTAGTTCTTGTTATCGGATTTGTTGAATAGAATAAGTTGATTTTTTTGAGCTATTAACATTATTATTGGACAACATTAAAGTTTCGTTCACATACCAACGCACCTCAAGAACACTGTGCACTCCTTTTCTTTTTTTTTAAGTTTTTGGTTGTCCTGTAAAAAGTAGGTGTTTGTAAAACTTCACGTAAGATACAATTAACAATGCAATTAACTAAGATTCAATTCAGCAATGAGACATGCCACACATCCTGCATGTTTTTTTATTGGCAAGGGGAAGATAATCTGCATGTCACTTGCGTTCAGTCCGCTGGCTGCTCCATTCGTGGAATATACTGTGCTTGTGTAGGAGTATTGACAGCCGAATATAATATATAAATAAATAAATATTTGAAATGAGAATCTTCGTATCTATGTTGTCCCGAGGATCATTTGAAGATTTTTTTTATATAATTTATTTATACTGTACATTGATTACAAACAATTTCATGGAGAAATACATTAAATTAATTAAATACAATAATTTTACCCAAAATTGAGGACAAGTTTTACCCAAAATTTTATTTTAGCCATTTTGAAGAATATGTGCAAAAATGAATTAAGAGTAAACTGTGAAATAAAATACTAAAGACTGACCAAGAACACCAACGTTGGTAAAGGTCATAAAAAATGCTATAAATAACTTTCACATTTGAAATATATGGGGGAAAATAGGTGGAAAATTGTATAGTAATAAGCGGATGCACTATAATATACAAAAACTGTATTGATCGGTATAAACCATGATCCTAAACATTAGTGAAACATTTTAACTATAGATTTCTAGGTACTATTAAACCAACTTTGCCCTACAATAGTCTTTTCCTGCTTTCGTTGAAACATGCGTGATCGTCCAAAAAAACAAAGTTATAGGTATTTGGTACATATTACTAAAAGTATATATAAGTCGACTGCGTGTGGTGTATTTGTATTATTAAAGGTAGAATATATTCCGAGTTTTATTGTTAGGGAAATCACCATTAGTGAGTTGTCTGTCAAGGTTAGTTTGGTATTTACCTGGTATTTCAACAGAACCCACCACACCACTAATTTGAACTTGGAGGGTAATGTGATTTCATACAAGTTGTATGTATTTACGCATATAATAATAACTAGAGACTAGATTATATGCAAATATACATTTGCAGATTTTTACGGGATTTACGGTAATCTGCTGACAAGGCATATTTTCGCTTTATTGTAGGTTACGTGTGCCTACATATTTTTTTTCTGTTTATTTCAATAGGTAATTTGCATAATATAAAATAAAATGTGAACAAGTAAAGAACATAGAGTAGATACAATGTAGAATCACCGCCTTCCGTCACAAACTTTATGAACTCAACTAACACTAAGCAAAAAGTTTGAAAGGAATTTACAGAGGATAAAACTTTTACACAAAACTTCAGAATATAGTACCAAATATTTGATGTTTTTTTACTGAATTTGCATATATATTTATTCTTGCATTTTTAGTCATATTTTAAGATGCATATAACCTCTCATAAAAACACATCATTATCGATGTTTCGAATAAGGCTAATTTGAAAGTTATAGCAGTGCCGTACATGCTCACAAACTGTATTATAATCGATTTATTTGTACATATAATTTTCTTCAAGGTTCAATTGTAGATTACGGGCATCTTGATTTTATTCATTCATTGATTTTTTAAAACTAAAAAGTATTGTTTTGTATTTCTATTAAATTTCTATTCGTTCTTTTTCTTTTGCCATTTCATTAGCGGTGCTTATGTAGGTAGTGATTGCCATGTAAAAATAGCTTCAAAAGTCGTGAGTAAACTCAGTTTCTTAATACTGGGATATAGATACTAATCAGATTATTTTTATTATCGAATGTAAATCATATTCTTCTGGAACCATTACAGATTTGATCGACGCCAAAAATACACGAAAACCGATCGCGCGTTAGCTGTAGCACGGTGTTTTTGACCATAGTCTCTTCGTGCGTCGTATGATCAAGATCAAGACTAGATTAAGATCGTTTTTAGTTTTGTCAAGAGTAACCCTACTGGAGTGTCTTCACAGTGTTAAAACAATGAAACGGTGATAATTTGGTTACGTAATGAGAGGAAAATAATACCAACTGCTACAACTGGCAAAATAGGAAAAAATACTGAGAAGAAGAGGATCAGGTCGGAGAAGGATCTTTTGGCTGCACAACTTAAGGCAGCGGTTCAAAAGTAGCACCACATCGTTGTTCGGGGCCACAGTTAACAATGTGGGAATAGCCCTGATGACCACGATACTTCGCAGAGAAGACAGCATATAAAAAAAGAGAAAGTCTCAAGATGGCGTCAATCAAGACAATACTGGTTGGTAGTTATGTAGAGATATTACTAGATACAACATAGTATGTGATGATTTAACAGTTCTACAATTGGTGTTGTCTGTGGTTACGTTTATAAATAAATCTAGCTCCTAGATTATAATATATTTTTTTTCGAAACGAAACATTTATTGAGAGGTAGTTATTCTTAATTTATCCCATCAAAATAAACGTTTAAACTTTTTTAGGAAATAATTATTACAAAACTAATCATGATATTCCTTTTCTACGACATCATTATATATTTTGCGCGAGTGCTGAGTCTAGAGTCGTATGCTAATCAGAGACGTTGGTTTCATTGTGTAGGTTTTAATTTATCTTAAAGAGAATCCTTTATTATTATTATTCTTACTATCATTTAGAAATGTCAAAATTATCAATTTTAGTTGGGAGAATCAAGTGCCAATGATAAACTTTGTAATTACTTTAAAACACAAAAGGGGACACAGCCTCCTCCAGTGTTTTAAGAAGGTGGAGCAGAAAATAATATGAACTTCAGAAAATAATTTATTTAGGTTGATGGAATCTGTGGATTATCTAATGTTATTGATTTATTTATTAATAAGTCCATAACAGTCTTTCTATTGATTGAGTTGACATTTATTTTGTAAAATTCCATATTCATTTATGGAAATAAATGCCTTTTAATGGGCACTCGAAAACTAATATAAAAGAGTTCGAGTCATATTTTTAATCTGGGGTTCCACGAAACCAATATTATCTTCTATAAATAGTTATATGGTTAGTTACACGTGTTAATAATGAATTGTTCAAACATAGGAAAGGTTTACATACCTTCCGTTATCTGACAATGCATACATATTATACTATTATAGAGTATTTAGTTTATGTTTATATGTATTATGTTACTGTAGTACAATGAAATAAAAAATATAATAATATTGGACTGTACAACGACGACAGTGTATCAAGCCACATCGATATGATTTTTTACAAACTTTAAAGCGATAGATATTTTAGCGCTATGCTGAAATTATGATTTAGCAACTAATAAGTTGAGTTCGTCGGTATCCTGGAGGTATATTCTCGGCCTACAGAACAAGCGGTCCGTGGTTCGATCCCAGGTGCCGGCAAACTCCCCTTTCACGGCACAAGCTTTTAGCTTAGTGTGAAAGGTGTATAAGGTTGTATTTGGGTTTATAAAAAAACCCAGATATATCTTTTTTTTTAAAAACAAAAAAATCCAGATTTGGGGGTGGGTTGTGCAAGCCTCTCAGGTCCATAGTAAATACGTATGAATATAAAAAATATAAAAATAAATGAACATATATTATGGCACTTGATGTTGCTTAAGATGGGTGTTCCACTTTTTAGTCAGTTGCGTTGTCTGACGGTCAAATGCGGCTCGGGCTAGGGGACATTATTACGTTTTAATTTTTTTTTTTTTCAATTTATTCAATTATAAACAATACCTCAAAACAGCTTACAAACCTTACTTTGAAGCAAACAAACCATTTGTCATGTGAGAATATTTTTATTTTCAATCGTCTGATTGATGCGAAATATATGTAATATGTTTGTTGCGGAGTGCAGCACAGAACAAGTAGGACTACCAACGTAGTCCAGAAAAGAAGAAACATTATCTAGGAGTTTGCGTCTTAGACCGATACAACTGTTATTTTGTGTCGATGACGAATGATTCTTACGTTTGGAATCGTTTTACGACGCTTCGACCGTCTCAAGAGCGTTTTTTTCTGTGACTTGAAACAAAACATCGATTATTTTTTTTTGTTTAATATCATTAATGTTTGAGACATTCGCAATATAGCAATTACAATCCATATTCGGTTGTTTTAGGTAACCATGTCAATTGTTACATACTAATAAATTATCATTACTTAAGTTTTTAAATGACCTCTATTTTCTCCTCTATTATATTTATTTATTTATTAACACAATATACGGCAAAAATAGCTTTTATAGTACAATTACATTAAGGAACCTATTTGGAAAAAAACAATCAACATATTAAACAAAAATTAAACAAAATATTCAGTAATTCCACTGGGGACTTTGTTTATTTGTGAACCGGCTTTTGAAACTTTTGTTCTCATCGTCAAGTTAATGTAAAGTGAAGCTTTATTATAAAACTAAATGACAAGTAGAGAAACTAACAAAATGTTAATATTCCATCATTTTATAATAAATGTGATATGCTGCTGTGGATGGTTTTATATCAGAACATCTCCAACATTTTCTTTTGTTCGATATCGGGAGAGTCACAGAAAACCTATATAAGAGATATATGCACTTTTTTCGTAGAGGTTGCTTCCTCTAGGTTGAATCTCAGTCGATTGAGGTCAATCTTAATCTTGAATGAATTTAATATACAGTAAATCTAAAATGATACTTGATAAGATTAAATATTATAGATTTGGAGTAAATGCGGGTTTTAAAAACCGATACATTCTGATTCTGTAGCTATGGGAAAGGTGATACTAGAGTTTACATTTGTCGGTATATTTAAGCTTTGTTTGAGGAGTTCTTATTCTGGTATATTTACATACATTATGCAAACAGCCGTATGTTGTTTAATCCGTACGATAACGATACTATGTATCAATACATAATACACAGTACATAATGGAAGGTGCTGTAATGTAAAGAAGAAAGGTAACCTATAGATCTAATATTATTATTCGCCAAGCTGGAAATAAACGATCAATGAATTAAAGTTTAACTGTGGTTGGAATTGTTTTTAACTTTTATGTTTCTCTATATTTTTAATTGTAATGTTTACTACTTACATTAATAAAAACTTCCGTCCAGCCCCCCAGAATTTTTTTTAAAACGTCGTAAGACTTTTATTTTATGTCGCTCTTTTTTATTACTTGTCCTGAAATTTATTTATTTATTTAAAAAATTAACTATTTAAAGAGAAATGAAGACGACTTTTTCGTTAACCTATCAAAGTTAACTGAATATAATTTCAGATTAACATCAAATTTAACTGTGATTATTCTCATCTCTCGTTGAATTTATTTTTGTATCGGACCGATGATAAGGCAGTTATACAAACAGCCGTGTCAACACATAAACCTTGACTTTGTTTACCAATATTTTGTTCCAGAAAATCTTTCTATCCTCTATATTAGGTATACCAAGAAAAAGTGTTATCTATTCTGTTTGTTAGTTTTACTATTTTTACATAATAATACGAAAATAGAATACGATATCAAGTTAAAAATGTATAAATAATAAAAATGTGTGAGGTACTCAGAATAAAATAAGCCGTTCACTAGATAGAGTTTTTAATAAAAACTCTCTGATGATGGCTGTTTACCCGATAGGACTCTGAGTCAAATAATGTTCATAGTGAAAGTAATACAGTGTGTTTAATTGTATTAAAATGATACAAGAGGTATTTTAGTTCAGCGATGTGATCCATAATAAAGAATAAATAAATGAATATATGCCAACGCTAATGAGCATATATTGTTTTATTAATAAAATAAAACACTTTGACTTTATTAATCGCGAGCCGGCTTTCAAGAACTTCTGCTCTCATTATCAGGTAAACGTAAAGTGACGAAGCGCAACTTGACCTGACGTATAGCTTAAAGTCACTTATTAATTTGGCAATATTAATAACAGCATATTGTTTCTGTATGGCAGAACAAGGACTGTCTGGGTGTTTATTAGTATGCTGTTGTTTCAGTGAATTTAACAGTGCAGATGAGTTAAGTGAAAAAAATCTCTCCCGAGTTCTAATTAATTACAATTTATAAAGTAGTACAGTGTTGCAAAGAAAATAAGTCGTTGAAAAAGAAACGAATATGTTTGCATTAAACGTGACTGCGATGTACATTGAAATAGCGAGAAAATGACAAAGAAAACTTCATTACAAACAAAAGAAATTGAACCAACTAGACAGAAAGAAATTCGCGGTCAGAATCACAGAGAAAGCTATGAAGTGAATGGGCAAAAACTTGGTGAATTTGGTCTACTAGAACAATATGGATCGATACAAAAGTTTGGTCGCATATTGTTCTAACTACAATAACTTCCTTCCATACACCACCTGACTCCTGAGCGAAACCAACGGATTTAACTATAGCTTATTATTATTTAAAAAGCATGTTTCTGAAACAAAACGGAAAAATATTCTTCGTAGTCTTGAAGGGAGAAGACGATAAGACATCACCAATCCCCCTCGGAGTTCCTTTACCCACCCCGTTTGTGCTATCCTCGCTCACAGCACGCCGCCCCCCGGGTGATAAACTGTGAGGGGTGTACTGGCACCCTCGTTTCACGTTGCTTCTACTTGCTAATAATAAAATTTGTCTGCATTAATGTTGTTTTATGAATGTGAATCATGCAATGAGTCAAAGTTTTTGCAATTCGATGTCGTCTGTCCAACTATTATTACCATTGAACTCGTACTATACTTTGGGTCAAATGCTGAAAATCCTTCGTTTCTGAAGTGATGAATTTTTTTGTTTGAATTCTGTTCTTATTATTTCGTTTCCGTTGTTATTATTCATAGCTATAACAAATGAAAACGAAACGTCACTATTTCATTTCGTTTTTTCGACACATCATTTGTCTTTTCATGTTATTACCGATAACCCTGAGAATGTTGTATTTATATTCACATTGTATGGAAAAAAACTAATGAATATCGAAATATTGTCGAGGTTTCTTGCTGATATATTTATTTATTTTTTACCCTTGTCTTTATTTTTGTAGTTTCTTCATTTTTCTTCATTCATAATCTTTAAATATTATTTAAAAATAATCGACAATATTATTTTGAAAATTTCGTTTCATCCCCTCTTATTTTTTTTTATCGATCAACAGTCAAATTTTCCGAACTCTGCAAAAATGTTGCTAAATTGCGAAATTTGACATTTCATGAATCCAATATACAATGTTAATAATAATAATAAAGTTTGGAGTGGTAAAGGGAAAATAACGTAGACACCTACAAGCTTTAGTTAGTTGTTTTCAGATATTTGAAGTAAACTGAGTTTACTCTTGCTATTTATGTAATAATGCCAGTGTTATTCGTACTTTGGGGTTGTTGCTCGTTGGGCCTCCCGTATCGGAAAAAGTGTTTTCCATTGCTTACCGTACACCCTACATTGATCGCGCAGTTAACTCTGCGTTGGTGTTTAGTTCACACGTGTCCTTCTACGGCACGGACGCGTCGTCGTAGGGACGCCAGACGTTCTCTGTACGACGTTAAAGACGACCGACGCGCATACATACATAATATTATAACACTACACTTAACAAAACTACAACAACGGTTTCTATATTACAAGACCAGTTTATAATATTATTATTACTATTATTTGTTTAGCTGTGCAGACGGAAGATTCGACGAACGACTCGTTGCGGATTACACAGTTTTCAGTATATTTTTCAGTTTTTTTTATTGTTCTCTGTTTTTGGAACAGAAACATATTGTGTTGTTTAGGTGTTAACTTTGTTTCTACTGTTTTTTAATTCGCTTTATATTTCTTTTTTGCTCTTTCCCATTCACTCGAAACTTTGTTTGTGTTCGTATTTTTTTTTCAACATGTTCGATTTTTTTTTTTTTTAATAATCGAGTGTTCGGTTGTCGAACATGTTTGTCGATGTTTTCGATTTGTCTTCTTAATTCGTCTCGTTTTCTTTTCTAGTGTTTTGTTCGTTTTACTTTTATTTTTTTACATTGTACTTGTTCGTACTTACAATTTAACACTTGCATCCTATTTTAGGCCATTCGTTTTTATTGTATGAAAAACTTTTAAGTCGATAATTTTTATTGCAAACTCACCCATATACTGTGTTTTTTGTTAGTGAACTTAAACAAATTGATTGAACCTTGTGATTGTTTTTGTGTTCTTGGTAAGTTATATTATATTATTTTATTTACAGTGAAAATCATTGTCGAAAATCTCAAAACGCCGTTTATTTTTCTAACATTATACACTGAAATTTTCATCCATCCAATTACGTCCCTTGAATTCTTTTTACACCTTTTTACACTACTTTATTCTTTTCTATTCTTCTCAAGACCATCCACTCGTTTGCGAGTGAAATCGTAGTAAATATGAATTCTCTGATAGAATTTGAAGATTACGAAAATTGTTGCTCGGAAATGAAGAAATTTATTATAAGAAATATTTTTCTAGTTTTATTTTGTTAATTAAAAAACGTTATTTTAGTTCTGCAAACATACAATAAAATGCAATAAAAAAGTACCTATACGCATTTACATAAATAAGTTCTTGTGTTTCCATTTTCATTATTAATAGATATACGGCCAAACCTTAATTTATCTTTAATTATTTGACTTTAATTAAATGTTTAAAAGGCCTCATTATATTCTAATAGTTTGTAATTAATTATTATAACTTTTCTTTGTTTAACTTTTTCATTATCAACTCGTTACCCCTAATCAGAAAGTTGTCCGTCCTTTAAACTTTTCGTTTTTTTTCAGTTGTAACTTTCACGAATGTTCTAGAATACTAAACTTTTTTCATTAATTTCCACGTTCACGTCTATAATAAGTTTTTGAATTCGGATAAGGCGGATCGTTGTGAACTTCACCGACATTTTAAATATACCTTTTAAATTTATGAATTGTTTTACCAGATTTGTAATACTGCACGCCTCTGACACCAGCAACCTTAGTTGCTGTTTTGAGGTATTGTTTATAATTGAATAAATTGAAATAAATTGAAATTGAAATAAATACCGGGTTAGTTGGAAGACATCGGATTCTAGCCACTAAATCGTCCTTTGTACATTGAATTGTACAACTGATAATTTTATGATATTCTGTATTGTTTTATAATATTGGCACAAATTTTAAGGAAAGAGTAAAATAATTATATAAACACATAAATTAAAAAAAAACATAATTTAGTTTTATAACCGTGTCATATAAAAAGATATTCAGAATAGGTGGCATACTTCAACATCGAATTAAAAATATTTAAAATATCTTGTATGTGATGTTTTACGAATATCTGAAAAAGTGATCTGTTTATGAAATATATAGATGAAAATTAAATAAAAAACACTCTTCTACACAGATGTCAGTATAGCCGGCGGACTTATCATTTATGCAATCTCTTCCAGACAACCAGTGCTCTCTCAATTTTGTTGAGACAGTTCTTATCGGATCCCCGGTCGAGAAGATTCCGAATAAAACAAGCAAGTCTACTGCGATTGCCGTTACATCACGTAGTAGGTTTGTTTAATTTATTTGTTACTATTTAGTACTACACTTTCTCGAACCATCCCATAACTGGGGCAGCAAGCAACCAGCGGAATGTAACAAATATGCTAGTCGTCCTTTCCGTGCCAACAAATAATTGAGACGTTCAGAACGGGTGACCAACTTCATTGTTTAATTTATGACGTAAAATCTCTTTATTTTTTAAGAACTCCTGTCGTTTACAGGGCACTCGAAAATTTACGGAAAAGGGCGGATGACTATTTTTCCGGGTTCTGCACGGAACAACATTAGTTTATGGGGGATCAACAACTAGTGAACACTAAATTTATGGGAGATCGATCGAATATTGTAGTTACCAATATTGTGCGTTTGAAACTCAAACGGAAGCATTAGTGACCGTTGTTCTTCCTTTGTAACTGAAACTCAATCGCTTGAGCTTGTGAATTGTGTAGTGAGCTTGAGCTATTGAGTATCCTAAATCAGCTGTTTTGTTTCAAGGAGATTGCAGATCGTATTACACAAGATGTATAATTATGTGTTGTCATTGCGATTAAGTTCTAACAATGACGTCATTATTATCATTGTGCGGTATTAATTGATAGCTTAGGATTTATAATGAGATTTAGTCTACATATAGCAAGCTAATAATAAAACGTAGTATCTATATACATTGCTGTTCTATATTTCGCTAATAGCCATTTGATTATTGAAATGATATAACGTCCATATTAATTATGTCACGATGTAGCATGCAACGTTTATTTGGGGACAAACAATTGCTTCCCATGCGTGAAAAAGAATGAATATTCGAACTGATATTGTTTATTAAAATAAAATGAAAAACTTTGTTGCATAGGTTAATAATATAGGACAGAGTCAAAAATTATGATCCACCTTCTGTATCTCTTGGTTTAATCATGTTTTGAGGTTGTCACGTATTGATAATTGATCTAAAAAGAACATTGTTTTTCACTACGCATTTTTTTTATTTTAATGTGTGCAAATCTCCAATTATTATAATAAGGTGCTGGTGAGTGGTGAATCATGCGTTAGAAATGTCGTGGAAAGAAGTGTCTCAATTGGTGCAGAGACGTTTTAAATGGAGGAGGCTGGTTTCTACCCTGTACTTTTTGATGATGATGAAGCGGTGACTTAATTTAAGAGTAGGATCGCTTTGAATGGGGTAGGTTTATTTTCACCCTGGGCTTCCAAGGGTTGAAGACAAAAACGGAAAGTAATTTTTAATTATTTAATATCATCCGTTCTTATCTCAGAAACGGTGTGCTACGCGGCTGCAGGATTTAAAATGGGCCATAGAGGTAATGCAAACTGATTCCTGAACTTTATTAAGGAATGACCTAAGCTGTAGAGAATAATGGTTCATTTAAACGATTTTATTGATTAAATATAATGTATACGACTACTATATGTATATATGATAATTGTATCTATTGATTAAACAGTATTATATTGTGTGCAATGTGTATGTACATATTTGTACAATGATTCTCTTTGTTTGTCCATCAGGATTATATTAATCGTTTTAATTAATTACTACGCAATGTGTTGCATCTGTCGGCTGCAATGACGGATTGATGTGCCGACCTGGTGTACGTCGCACTGATCGTTCTAAATTAATAATATTTATTACTAACATTGTGATTGAAATCAAATACTCATTTAGTGAATACTTTATGTACCGGTATAACAACACATCATTCATTTTCGGTTAAGCAGAGAGCAATGGACTTTTACTTTTACAGAACAAGTTTCCTTCCATCTTATTCAAGCCTTCCAAGTATTCTTTATTTTTTTCTCTCTACGTTTCTACTTTAGAATCTGATCTCTTTTAGTAATACATATTTTCAAATTTCTTCTTACTTTTTTCGATCAATGGTCCTTTTAAGAACTCTAGAGTAGAAACAAACCCCTTCCATTCAATTGATTCTGCGCCTCCTCATGACTTTCCTGACACTTTAATATCGTTCTCATTGGAATGACGTATTGGAAAAATTGTCCGGGATGTCAGAAACGCTGTGGGCGGTAGGATTATGAAGTTTAGCCAAAAATCATTAAGAATTTTCTAAATACGACTCAGACATTTCATTCTTTGAATGCTAATGCGTTTACGTTTGTGATCGTATTAGTTTGAATAACACGAAATACGTAATTTTTGCTTATAATATAAAACGCAGAGAGGTCGCTATGAAAATTAAACATTACTGAACTGAAGCAACCATTGTACATTAAAAATTTCTCAGACGCAGTATTCGAAAAGCTCGTTAGGACTCGACGACATTTTTACGATGTCTACGGGAATCTGTTAGGCGACTGGAGAATTTTTACTTCTCTGCCACAAATTCATACAATAGAGCTTAAAGCTTAATATATTCTTTGATGTTATATTCCTATTGTGTAATGAATTATTCTATGACGTTATATCTTCTATAATGAATTATTTACAAAAGCAGACGTTTCTAGGGCCGGTTATATTTGAAATGTATTTTTGTGTTTCAATATTTGAGTTACTCATTTTGGATTCGTGATAAAAATAATCGTTTTTTTGTTTTATCATATTTTTTTTAAACTTTTCGCACCAATTTCATGACATGTTTTATGTGTATATTTAGAAGAAAGTATACGATAAATTAATTTGCGACTTTCTACGCTTACATAATTTTTTGAGTGGATGAAATATGTCACCTATAAAATGTGTCTTATTTATTATTTGCACGGAGAGAATAACCTGTATGTTTATTATTACATTCAGTAATTGTACTGACCGCTCCATCTTTGAGAAATACCTTGTTGTTTTAAATAGATTGGCGCTCGAAGTGTTTGTGGGACTTCAAATTTAAGTGTCCCAATTTGTTTTTCTAACACTCTTTTTTTATTTATTCTTTTTGCACATCATCATTATACAACTGGAATCACAAAACAATATAAAATAATGAGATGATATGCAGTGGTGAGATTATCTAACCACTTCACGTTATTAACATACACCTAATAAAAACAAATATATTAAAAATTAAGATTGAATACTAAAAAAAAATATCTTTTCGCTATACAATGGGTATAATTTTCGCGTTTGATGTATAATTATGTTACTGTAGGTACCTACCTACGTCAACACAAACGCGTGTTTTGTACAAAGGATGTCGAAAATAATACAGATTTTATTCTGTTATTTAGTATCCAATTACAATCCCCAATGACCTTCTATTGCCTTTTATGTGTCTAATCAACATTTTCAAACGTTTCAACAAAAGCATCGTTATTTTAATGTTGAATTTAACAAGGTATCACGGTATTTTTTTTATCAGTATTCATTGGGTAGAGAGTTTTGTGAATATTTCCTCGAGTATCAGCTGTTTTGAACTAGAAATATTATTTCTTAAGTTTTCGTTCTGAGAATGTAATAGTTTTACTCGATTTACTTCTTTCTTCATCAGATGGTTGTCATAAATGCGGAAATAACACAAACATATTATGTAACGAAGTAAAAAACGTAACGAGATAAAACGAAGAATGAGGATATCAGGATAATAAGTGGATACAAGAGGAGTGTTGTGGATAGAATGCGTGTTAATAAACTGCGATGATTTGTACATGTAGAGCGAATGGACGACGAAAGAATAAAGAAGAGGGTGTATTTGTTTGAAAAACGAGGTGTGACAAAGCGCGGATGTCCGAAAACTACGTGGCTTGATCACGTAGATAAAATTCTCAAAGACGGTCGTATGTTGAGTAAGAGAAATTGGCTTGCATGTATATGAGACTCTGGATGAATTTGGAGGTAGCGAAAGAAGTGTGTAATGTTAAATCAATATGTCATTCCTTTCTCTCTGCTTACCCCACCTGAGACATGGCGTGAAGGTATAGATCGAAAGTACTTTTGGTTAGTTTCAAGAGATAGCGTGTGAAATATAAATTGTATAATAAGATGAATGATTCAAAGTTTATGCCGATTCAATCAATGAAATTGTTTATTATAAATTTGTATTAAGTTTAATTGCTTGTAACCATTGTAGAGTAAAAAATAAATTAATTACATTCTTATGGGCTATAATATATTTTGTCATAGGTATAATATATTGATTATATTTAAGACAATATTTTCTTTTTTGATCAGCCAAACACTAGAAATAAACGATATGAAATGGTTAAAAATAAAAACAAACTTGATTCTTGCCTTTTGAAATTCTGGTTATTGTGAATGTATTTAAAAACCTGAATATGTCCACTAGTATAGAAATAAACTTTAAGCCTTAAAAGCATTTAATGAAAGCTCAACAATGTCAAGTGTTCAAAATAAAACAATTCATATATTTAGTAGGCACTTCAACAGTGACTTCATTAATCGCGAGCTAGTATTCAAAAGAATCATCCGCTCTTTTCATTAGGCTCAACGTAAAGCCTTACCGTCAGTCTACGATAAGAGCTATTTTAACAATATTCATAATTAAATAAAGAAAATTATTGCCTTCTTCTTAATGGAACATATAATAAAAATAAAACGGTTCTACGATTATTTTTTCAACCTGTGTAGAATGTGTTTGTGTTAGAACAGTTACGTACAATGTAAGCTGCTTCAGCTTGATAGTTAATATTGTCTTAAGAATGAACTACGCTAGAAGCTCTTAGCGCCTACGACACTATGGAGATGACACAACAAGATGAAGTCACTGACACTAGCGAAGCACGACTACGCTATCTCGCAATATTATCTTCAAGCCTTTATTTCATTATTAGCTTTCCTCTCATACACCTCGAGCTTTTCTTATTATTAATATTAGTTGAGTTGCTTTATAGCATCTCAGAAATTTTTCAGAAAAGTTTCTTGTCAGCGGAATTTTAATGCGGATAATTTTTCATATCTCAGGTTGCTAGGGAGAATTTTTCGAATGAAAATTTGTTTGTAGACCGAGACTTCATGTTTTTTTCTTTCGACAGCTCGATATGCAAATTGTCAGTTTCACGTTTCCAAATATTCCAATTGAAGGTAATGAAATTCGAGTATTTCTTACTCAACATTGACTTTTAGTGTTTCGATTATTAGTTGTACTAATATATTAATTTTCATTCGTCTTCTATCTCAAAAGTGGGGAAGCCAGCGGACAAACAACCTACATTTAATGAACATGCAGATTATCCTTTACGTGCCAATAAAGCTAAGATATTTGAATACTCAGGTTTAGTAGAATACCTCATCGCAGAACTGAATATGTTAAATATTTTAAAGTCAAAAACTAACAAATATCCTTTAAAAGGCAGATAATCATTAAACATAACATTTAACTTATTCGTCTTTAGTTTCCTTATTAGGAACACAGAAAGGAAAGAAGCTTCTTATATCCAGAATAGTTTGTCCGAAGTGAACGACTTCTTATCATATAATTACTTTCACCGTATTACTTAATAACACGAGTTAAATATTTTCGAACGTTACAGGTCTATCAATGAGATCTGTCACCGGCTGAAGGGGCACATATAGAAATTTCCACTATTCACTAACGCCTTTCAGACAATTTAAGGACTCAAAGCAGTGCCAAAGCAAAATTGTCCAAAATAATCGTCATCATCCAATATATAGTACTTATTTCCAACTGATTGATTGGTTTATTACAATGTAAAATTTAAAATGTATACAAAAACACTGTAGATATTCACTGTGATACTGTATTTTATCAATTGATTAATAAATACTTATATCCTTTTTGCTAGGCGCTTTCGCCTTGCTGCATCTTCAGGGCAAGAGTTACTTCAAACTAAATAATAAAACAAAAGATAATATTTAAATTAAAACACTGTTTAATTCCACTATGAGATTGCTTTAATTAAAACGTTTTCGACTACAATGTAGTCATCATCAGTAATAACACAACACTATTGTGTTTGTATGTTGTATTTGTGTGTTGTATTGTGTTATTACTGATGATGACTACATTGTAGTCGAAAACGTTTTAATTAAAGCAATCTCATAGTGGAATTAAACAGTGTTTTAATTTAAATATTATCTTTTATAATGTATTTCCACAAAGTTACACTTGAAAATATAGAATATTTAATAAAACAAACTTACATTAAAATAAAGCCTAAGTGTTTGATAGAGCACAAGTAATTTTACATGGGGATGTTTTAACATCTAGTAACGGCGAGAGTTGCGGGAATTGAAAATACATTAACAGTGTTTTTGTATAAATTTTACATTTTTTTATTAACACAGTTTTCACAATATTAACGCACAAATATTGTATTTGATTATTTTTTTCATTTGTGTTCTCGTCTTCTTGAAAAATGTTACTCATTGTAATTTTCTCTTTTTTCAGAAATCATGGACTGACGAAAACATTAACGATCGTGCAATACTGAAGTGAATAACAATATTGTTATATTCTAAAGTATTTTAAAATGTTGCTTTAGGCAACGAGATAATTTTAATTAACATATTTAAAAAGTTTCAATAACTTGAATCGTACTTTACTTCTGACATAATTTCTTAGGAAAGCACTCGAGTTGATTGTTATTATTGAATTGTGAAGTGGTGTTGGTGTTGTGAATTATTTCTGGACTGATTCATTTATTTTTGTGAAGAGCAACTGGAAGGCTCTGGGACGGAGCCAAAGTTTTTCATCTTTTTTTCAACCCAGCGGACATCTATTGTAAGTATGCTTGCTTTTAATAGTATTAGTGACAATAGGTTTGTTCTTATATAAATTTGTAGTATGCTTGAGTTTTTCACCCAATCAATTTTCTAAACCTCGTGGACATTTACGAAATTCATAATTGTACTAATTTAACATTGGATATTTTTGAAAACCTGCCATTTTTTCATTTCTTAACTACCAATATTCATTCGAACGTGATTATCGCGTAGACCAATTTAATACCCTTTTATATTTGCTAAAACAAAACATTTGTTATCGATACCCATTAGTTTTTATTTATTAATTTTCAAAATGATATTCACCCATTTTCTTACAGACAAACAATTGAATATAAAAAAAAAACAGATGAATGACGACGGCGTTCATTGGTTTTCATTCCGTTTTTATCAATTATTTCCTATAGGATTAAAGTTCCCAGTAGATGCTGCTTCTACTCACTTACCAATCGAAGTTTTCCTTGAATAATAATTAGAGACTTTGCGCCTTTTCCGATGATTTTAATTCTTTCTTTTCTCTTTTGTCGAGGTAATTACTTTTTTTTTTCAAATTCTTTTCCCTCCCTCCGAATGTCCCTCTTACCCTCTGTTCGATGACAATCGTGGGATTTAATTTTCTATATTCACTATTCTAGTTCTGTGTAATGTATTTTTCGTCGAAATAATGAATCACGGAAAATACTGATATTGTTTGGACGGAAACACTCGATCTAACATTAATACTTTGCGACTTTTTTATGAGGAGTTGTATTGAAAATGAAGCGCTGTCATTAATTATCACCACATACTTAATACGAGATCTGAAGTTGTAAACACACTCGTATTTTTAAACGTAAAATCTATTACCTGATCATATCGGACCGATTATTCATTATTTTTTAATAAATTATTATTTCTCTTTTTGTAAAATGACGAAAGCTTTTTATACTTTAACGAAAGTAATTTTCCATTATATCAATAGATTATTATTTTGTTAGGTTGATTGATGAAAATAAAGCACTTATGATTACGCATATAGCTGTTTTTAGTCAACAGAGTTTCAGAAAGAAATGAGTATAGTTTGTGTTTCTGGCTTGCTTTCAGGACTAGCAATGAATATAGGTATTGTCTCTCAAATCAGAAAGTTCGTTTATAACAAGTAAACCGACAGTAGTATAAGAATGGACGTTTGTGAATATGCTTGGAATAATAAGAAGAGAATTTCCAGTTTATAATTTATTCAGTAACTTCAATAAAAAAAATGACTAAAAGAGAATTCGGTGGATTCCCTAAGTCCACACAAATCTGACGAGTCTTACAAAAATAAATACGTAAATTTCAAAATGAAATTATTCCTACTGTGAAACCTTCAGTAAATATGTAGGTATCGTCTTTCGCGAGGGCTTTGTAATTGTAATACAACCAACCAACAACCCCTCTTGTGTATCGATTAACCCCCGAGCGGGACCACCATCGTTTTATATTATTATTATTATTTCTGCTGGTATTTGATGCACCCTGTACACGCTCGGAATTTAATGAAGCTGTCATATCCTGAGCACTTATACCACCACCACGTCGCGCCGCACCGTTGAAGAATGGGACGAATTTAAAGCCATTTTCCTGGCGCGTTGTTTCAAGACACAGGGGATCTCTCGGTGGCGAGACTCCCTTCTGATATTATTATCAAACTACGTATTTATATACACATTCTTTTGAGGCCATTCTCCTGATTCTTGCGGCAATCTTTTGATATAATTCATCGCGACACTTTTTGGCTACTTTCTCCCCGTTGAAATATGTTTATTGTCACAGTTCTCGAAGAGCAATGCATTCGTTTTTAGTCCCTCTTTTTCTTCTTATATTTTATTCATATTATCTTTTCCTTTTTTTTATTTCAGATACAATGTTTTAGTGATGATATTTGGTGAAAGATTATTGACTTGCATATGTAACTCATTCTAGTGAGTCATCTTTATTATTATTTCATACTGAATTTCCAAATTCACCAATCTTTTTTTCTATGAATCATGTTAGTGAGCTACTACGATATTATGTTAGTTACCAAATATTATTGCGATAGGGTCACTTCAATGAACTAAAGATTTACACAAAGTACAATCAAATTAGTCTTTAAATACAATCTCTATTTGAATAACGTGTATATTTGCATTATTTATTTATTTATTAATTAATACAGTGGACGGCCATAATAGCCTTTAATACAAAAAAAGAAATAAAAATATATACAAAATCTAATACACAAATAATAACTGATGTTTCCACCAATAAAATACTTAATACATGTAAAATCTATGTGCATACAGTAATATCATAGAAAAATACATTATGAATAATATAGCAAAGTCATGAAGAATATATTGTGCAAATAATATAAACAATAACTCATCAGAATATAAGCAAACTAGCACCTTATTAATCGTAAAAAAAATGTATTTAAATATTCTTTTTGCACATCATCATTTTATAACAGTGTTAATAAAACAATACAAAATTTAAAATACCGAATGAAAAATACAAAATTTAAAATTTAAAATACAAGTACGATATGTAGAGGCGAGATTATCACTTTCAAGTGATTTCTTCCATCGAACCACGTCATAAGTCATTGAAAAACAAAATATAATAAAATAAAGTTGGGCATTTCAAAGAACACAAAAGTCACGGAAACCAAATCAAAATATTGGAAAAATTTATACTACGCTTAGTGGAACGTTTATGAGAAAATGACGTGCAAGTTAAAAAACGTACGCAAGCAAGAACTTTATGATGTTCGATTTTATCTGCCTTTGCAATATAAGCTTATATATTTGATATAATATAGCTTCGAGTACATAACGAAAAATTTTCTTAATATCATCTCATCAAACTTCCACAATCATCACAAGTTTTCCCCGAATCACTAGTTCCGACGACAACGTACACACACATTAATAGCTATTTTTTTTTTCTCCCCGTACTGTTTCAGCCACCCCTGTTGAGCCCATACCACCCATAAAAGTATTGACCATTTGGCGAGTCTATACCGTTGAATCGCTATAACTTAACGGCTACTTTAAATATTGATTGTTTAATATGATAAATTATTGAATATATTTTTAAAAATATAATTTAATTTCGGAAGAAAAACTGAACATCATCTAGTTGAATTATTATTTGTTTTCATGTTCTGTGAGGTTACATCTGTACGAACAATGGAACAACATTTTTTTGCCAGTTGTATACGACTTTTTTATTTTTGTTATTTATTTTATTGAATCAAAGTTATACAGTTTGTCTAACTTAATACAATAACAATATATGTTACGACACATGAACCAATCAAGACTCTACTCTGTACCAATACATTGATACAAAGATATCAAATACAAAAAAAGAAAACTAAACATTGCACATAAAAAATGTAAAAAAGCACAACATTCAAAAGTTCCAAGTACATCAACTTTTTTCACGGTTTATTATTATTTTTATTCATATAAAAGTCTTATATTTCACTTGCTAATTGGTGACGTAATACATTCGTACTAGGGATCTTGATCATCATGTAAAAATACACAATTTATCTTTATTCGATAAACATAAAGAATGAAATGGCGTCATCGGCCAAAGAGCTAATATTACGGTCTATACAATATCAGCCCATTGACTCGCCGATATATAACATCCTTTATCCCATCACGCGGACAGCCCCACACTTCTATTCCACGTACAGTCACGTGGCCCGATGACATTTTAAATATTTCTACCGAAGAACGTTAATACTGTAATTCTCATTGCTGTTTGTTGAATCGATTCGCTTTTGTTTATGCAATGAATGTTCATTTGTTTTTATCAAGTAATTTTGGCATTTTGTTTTTTTTTTGTTTATTGATTTTTGTGAACCTTCTACTGTTTTATTCTTTCTACGTGAGATTGTTGGGCATCTTTATTCTGTGAAGCATACACGTTGTATTGTAGTTTGACTTGTTGGAAAAGGTGGATGCGACTTACATTGTTTTTTTTTTCTTTCTAAAATATAGTATTATAAAGATTTTTTCACAGTATTCTGTCCTCAAATACACTTAATTAGAACTCGGTCTTCAATACATAAATATGTCTTCCTTCTAGATCAGCAATCTTTACTCTGCCGAATATAAACCGTTTTCATTTCTGATTCTACATTTACGGCGTTCCTGGAATATTCATACCAACTTTATTCGCAACAGAGACAATTGTATCGGCCCATTTTTTTCTGAGAACAATCTTTTTCTCTTTTTTCAATCCAAAGTTATCGAATTATTTTTACAATGACTTCGTAAGTCAAAACCAGGTTACTATACATATTATTAAAAATAATAAAACTCAAACCATTTGTGTTTCTATACATAAACCAATGTCACTATTTTATGATTCTGATCGCATATTTTTCAGTCACATTAAAACCCTTTTTTTCTTCTATAACGTCGCTTTTATAAAGTTAATTCTTACAGTCCATCTACACATTCGCCATCTATATACGAAGATACGAATTTTTAATGTCGTATCGTGCGTATTCGTGTACATTCCTTGAGTTGTCGGTTTTTCTAGACATATCAAAGGGGTGCATCCATCCATCACTGTCGCTTTCTACATTAATTATGTCGTCCGCGCTTTTGAATACCCGCACTCCAATATTTGTCCACTACGGCGAGTGTGCAGATGAGCTAGGAGAATTATAACCAGCATAATTATCTTATATCGTCTTAAATATATCTCCATCAATCGGAGTTTTGTGCCATGTGCGTAAATCCATAGACTATATAATCTAGGTAACCTACTTCACCTCAAAAGAAGACAGTATTGTTTTTGATCCTTTCTCAAAAGAAAGACGTTAAGAATGAATATTTATGTGAATACGTATTATATAAAAATTTAATCCCAAATACCACAGCGGCATTTTATCTCGGTATTATTATTATTATATTTTCATTATCTTTTAAAAAGAATATCTCGCGGTAGATAGAAATATTTCATCGAGATATCTCGTTGTGGTGGTGGCGGTGATGGTGGTACGTATTGAAAAGTCGATCAAGTGTGGAATTTCTGCGGAGGAGAGGTGTTGTTGGAGAAGGCATTGTTGTCGGCAATCGCCTTATTGTGTTACGTATAGTACCAATGCATATAGTACTATCTTATATTATTATTATTATGATTCTAATAATATGCTGAAGTCTAACAATAGGCTCAATGAAAGACCAGTGGCCGAGTCTTTTATTCTTGTAATAAATATTGCCCATATTTATTATTCCGTCTTTCATCCCGTTGTGTTACATTACAAAGATAATGTAGCCAGCCAGATCATAAAACAAAATTATTTATATGAAATAATACAATACTTAAACAACCGTCGCGTAAAATTGTGTATATTTTGTTATAACATTTGTTACGATTGCCAAAAAATTTGAACATAAAGTTTTGAAATATCTTTCTGTTGATCCCACACTCAACTCAAACTTTGAATCCTTTCATGAAGGTTTCATTAAAATAAATAAATAAATCAATCAGTGTACCATTGTAGATTTTTATTTATAATTGCTAATATAGTAAGTTTTCTACGTGTATTCGAGACTATCATGAATTTTGTAATTTGAATTTCAGTAGTGCATTTGGTACTTGAGAGATACCGTCACCTACCTCTTCTATTCTCTCTTATATCCTCTTTCAGCTCCTTCCGTTGTCGTCCTAATGTCTTCCTCCGTAGACACACACACGTACTCTCTCTCTCTCTCTCCCCTTTCAGACGTGCAGTACCCTCACTAGTTTCGCAGTATGGAATAAAACAACCTGTTCTATATATTATTACCCGCATCGTCTCTTGCGGACAATTTAGCATGGATAGAAATTGATCTTGCTATGTAGAATTATTATTACTGACAAACAACGAACAGCACAACTACACAACTCGGACCAGAATCTCCTGCAAGTCATCCACAGATACATTGAGAATCCACTCAGAAATTTTTCGCCGGAGAATGTCATTATTAGTGACCTTTCGTATGTCTTCGGGACGACAGTTAAATGTTCTTGGAGCAACACGCGCAAATTGTCGCTGGCCAAAAACTGTGTTTCTAAAGGGAACCTCCAAATTATTCGATAACATTCTCCGGGTCACTCTTCCTTGTTGCGATCTCCCGAGATCAGGGTAGAATTTGGCGATATATAATAATGCTTTTTTGATAAATAAATGTCTAATTGTCAAGAATAATAAGACGATTCTTACAAGGATAACCTTAAACGATATCCAAACGCCAACACAACTACAATATATGTATCTTCAATTTTTCTTCAAGTTTTTGATTGTCTCGTAAAAGGAAGGTGTTTGAAAAAAGAGACATTTTACATCTTAAATTTACATCTTTAATTGGCACAGAGAAGACAATTAGCATATTTTAACATGTGGCTACTCTGCTGGCTACCCCCGTTGTGGTATAGCTGTCATAATAATAATAATTATAATCGTCGTTTTAAATCGTCGATATCTGTGATTTAAGTATGACTCTCAATTTTTTTTTCATTTAAAGTGCATTTCGTTATCAGAAATATTTAGATCATCAAAAGTGTTAATTTCCTTTTACTCTTTGACCGTTCTAGATATGGTCTGTGCTTAGTTTTTACCTATTTTGAGCGTATTAATCCAAAGATTTGAATTTCTTTAAATAATTTTCTCTCGTTCTTTCTTTAAATCATGAAACCAGTCTGTTATTTTCCTCTAAATTTTGATTTTTATTAATGGTCCCGTTTTCAGAATTTAGTTCAAAACTTTAGTATTTCTCAAATTTTCATGAAACGAACTATTACCCAACTATCTTTATTTCTAAAAATATACATATGACTAATTTTAATATCAAACACAGTGAAAATACTTTTTTATCCCACGAACTTTTCCGTAAGAGATTTTACTTGTATTCTTTTACGTGGTTACTTTCATTTTTTGGTAATCTCAAAATTTATTATAACGACATCTCATCCACCCAGCCACCCATTACACATAAAAGTAGTTTGGTGTGAGTGTGAGAATTAGTATCGTCGGTGGTAGGTATTATTAATATTCGAAGCGGATGTAAAAAGTTGAAATATGTACTGTATTAAGCGCTAAGCTGTTACGTGTCTTCTCGATTCTTCCACATTGGTTTTTTGGTAAATTTCGCTTTTGCACGGAAGGAAAGATATCGTTCGGTGTATTTTCAATATTATGAGTGTATACATAATAATATAATGTAATGTTATACATCCTTTATCACTTCGGCTTTATACTCTCTCGCTCTCCTTTTACCGTTTAATTTTTGACTATGTATATAATATTCTTTTTTTTTCATTTAATATTTTGTTTTTGTTGTTGGTTAATCTCACTGAAAACATTGTTAAAGCGCTTTGAGGAATATGATTGATTTTCTCTTTTTTTTTACTCAACAATGTTCCTTACACCCCTTTGCTTTCCATAGAAGTATAATGAATGTCATTTATAACTCCAACTTTTGGAATATAGACTTATCTACGTTGATAGTTCATGCTTAATTTAGAAAACCAAATATCGTCTTCTTCATTTCTTCTTTTTGTTCCTCCCAGGTTTTGTGTTTATTGAGTTAATTTTACTTGTTGCTGTCATTACATATTTTTGTTCTTATCAATTTGTTGAACGTTCGTTCATAAGAATAAGTCTGTAGTATTCTATGATCACAAATAGTAGTATGTTAATTGAATGCGAGGCTGAAGGAATAAATTGTCTACAATGTAGGTGATTTTCAACCGTTGTGAAGGATTTATTTATTCAAACCAACAGAACACTACGGACAATACGTATTTATTTTATTTATTTATTTAATTTATATACATACATACAGTTTACACAACACAAGAAGTCAATTAATACATACATTTAGACTAAAAATACATATAAATAGGTATTATACCTCACGAGGACAAGTCCTGTGTAGAGGTATCACACAAAAACAAGATATAAAACTTACTATAACACAGATAATAATATTCATACAATTGTACGATCACGAACAATAAGAAATTTAATATATATGGAAAATGATTTAATTCGAATCGGGTATTGTGAATAGAATGCGTGTTTACTTCATGAGGAATATTAATGAAAATAATATAAGAAAAGTGTTGTGAAGGAATATATCTTCGAACGTAATAATTAATAAGTGCTGTAATTTTTGCTTAACATACCATATGCGTTATACTTTTACTTGTTTAAAATAATACTTAATTACAAGTCGTTGGTACAAAAGGTTGTATTCGTTATTATAACACATAATAATAAGCTATCATCATTTTCATAACACACCACGGAGGCAGACAGACGATATTGTTACTACTAGTAGCAGTTCGCTTGTAATCATTATACTGTACTTTCTACTATAACACTCATAAAGCTACATAGAAAGCTTTTCTCATTAAACATGCTACTTTTACTATTACAATTAAGATAAAGTTAAAACCCTTGTTTGCCTCCATTCGCTTTTGTTATTATCTCGACTTGCATTTGTTTCATTCCCCTATAACGGCGCCGTTATTAGCACTGTTATTGTTATTATTATTTTCTATTTCTGTAATAACGTTTTTGTTAATGTTTACAATGTTTGCTAAAACGATTAAAATTGTAATGTAGGTAACACATGCTATAATTTCGTCTTTGCGCTTCTTTACTTCTTTGATGTAATGGCGTATATGAAATTAAAAATAATTCATGTATCAGTTATCCTTCTTTCGATGTAGGATGATCACTGAAAACGGATCTCCACAATAGAGTGATATAAATGTTGCATATAGTTAAGGAGCAAACTTTTTGTGGCAAGATGTCATGCATTGATAAACTTCAATATAATGGGATGTGTACCTTTTCTACGACAATACGAAGAGATTTTGTAGGTTTTTTGACATTTATTTAGAGATTTTTGATAATTCGTTACTTAGGAGGGACATTTATTTATGTGTATTACCCAAGGGTACTTATAGAAAAAAATGAAGTATGTGATATACTTCTCTGTGTGTGTTTCTGAGTATACAGTCCTTTGCCATTTTTTTTTATCTCTTTCACATTAATTTTGTGCTTGAATTATTACTTCTTTTGTAGTTCATTGTTCTGTTTCTTGACAGTTAACTCTGTCCATATTTGTATTCGTATATTTCTCAAGAACTCTTTTCAAGACAAAATGTTGGTACAAAATTAATAACTACATAAGTCTTGTTTGCAGCATTTTATCATCTCATTCAATTTTATGTAAAACAAAATTATCGATAACCTAAAAATAATAAATATGGCACACAACGAGCACACGCTCTAAATGTTCTACATAAGACCAATAACTTTTTAATACGCGAACAATATTACTGTTTACAAAATGTCCTCGTAAAAATACAAGTGCGGATCTTTATACTTATATGAATATTAATACTTTGCGCACACCTAGCTCTTGTTCCTCTTTCATTGAAATATTTTTTGTAGTAGGTATGTAATTTCTTATATCCATTATTTTTTTCACGCGAAAGTGTTGTTAACATTTTACGATTTTCTCTACGACTTCCACAAATAACTCTTATTTGTTCATATTTTGTGTCTTCATTCCGTGGAGCACCCGGTAAAGAATTGGTCTCCCACTCTTCTCCGTAAGTTTTCGAGTGTCCTGTTAAAGGCAGGAGTTCGAAAAATTAAGACATTTTACATCTTAAAATCAGCGATGAGTTTTGCCACCTAACCTGAATGTCTTGATTTTATATTAACACGGAGAGGATAGCTTGCATGTTTTTTATATGCAGCTGGTCTGCTGGCTACCCCACTTGTGGGATAAGCCGTGATGGTATAGTAGTAGTAGATAGTTGTGTCTTTTTATCCTTTCTTGAAATATTGCAAGCCGTTCCCGAAATTAACTGTCGGTCCGTTACTGCATTTAAAGGTACTTATTTTCGTGCCATATCATGCATGATGGTGTGAAAATCAAGATTAAAGATTTAATGCTCAAGTCTGTACAAATGTTTACATATTTATTTATTTTTTCCTTTTTGTACTGTTTCGCAAGGTGTTGCAACAAAATCGCTCGGTGGCGTGGTCTGGTTCGCTTTGTTATTTTACGACTTGAGTCCGCTCTCTTTAACCATTTTCAAATATTATCATGTCCCACTACAAAATATGTGATACATTTACATATTGTTGTTACGTAAAAATTTACGAGCGTATATATTTTTTATGTCCGCGGTAAATTTGTGAACATTTTTACGAGTAGCCGATCTTTTGGGACGGAAAAAATGTGTATTTTTTATATCTTTTTTGTATATAAAAAACTGAAAGGATATAATTAAGAAAACCTTTTACTTTCACAGTCTATCTTCCATATCGTTGAAGCATCGATTATTAGTTGCCCCATTAAATAACTTATATTGTATTTAGTGTATTTGTAATAGTTTCACTGATTGGCAATAGTGAAGAGTGTGCAGATATTTTGAAAATATTCAAAAACTTATTATGTTAAAATAAAGGCCGTTTTTCACAATACATTTAGTCTCTTTTTGCCTATATTTACAATGATAAGAAGAGAGATAGAGGCATGAGTTCGTTCGTTGTCTGCTTTTGAGTGGGTCAGCTTATTACCGAAGTTTACTTTACGGAAAAAGTCCTTGACTGGTCACTTCTTCACTTGTGTATATTTCCGAAATTGAAGTTGACAACTAATTTCTTTTTATGACACTTTCAGGATCTAGTGGAAAAATATAATTTTGTCATTTTTCATAAAGAAAGAAAGAAAGAAATAGGGTGCGGAAATATTTACAGAGTATGTTAGTTTTATAATAAAAACACTGTGTAGGTAGTACTACGATGATGAAAGCCTCTTGAGAATGCCGTCAACTTTTGACTGATACCTCCTTGAAAGGTTGACCAGTACAAGAACTTTGAAAGTTTTTTTGTTGTTGTGGAAGCAATCATATTAACTTTCAAAGTTATGATTCTTGAAGATTTTTTTCATAGTTTTGTTTTTTCAGATAATGGTATTTCAGCTGAAAACTTTTCCCGATACTTGAATTGAAAAATGTTGGGCAGTTTTATACATTGTCATTGTTGTTGACCGGTTTCTAATCTTATCATTTATATGATAATAGCTTTTTATGTCTCTCTGTCGTCAAGTGATTTTTATTATGTTTTCCATTTTTATGTTTTATTGATATCTATTAAATGGAGAATTTAATATCGTTCCGTAACATTTATCATTAAAGATTTCCCATCACTTTATTCTGAACGTTTCAAAAACGAATCTTCTTTATCATCGAGACATAATAAAGTATTTTTCTATGTTTTTCGAGAAATTTACCAGTTGATGATACCCGTTTTTTTATACGGTTTTATTTGAATTTGTTCTACATTTTTCTATCTGTGATATTTACGACGTTTCCTTTGCAACTTTTCCAACATTCATTGACAGAACATTGTTTTTTAGTCATTTGACACAACAAGTTAATGTTTCGCACATATTGAGTTTTTCGCACAAACTTGTATTGGTAATTTGTAGAGTCTTGATTGCTTCATGTGTTGTGGGATTTTGTATTGTTTTTATATATTTCAGATAAACTGTTTGACTCTAATGCAATAAAATAAAACAAATATTGTTTTAATTGAAACACCGTTTCATTCTACTTTTGATTAAACAACCCGAGACAAACGTTATCAATATTAGTCGAAAGACGTCTCTCTTGCATTGTTTTGTCTATAGTTGAACGATACACTTTTGTCGATTTATCTAATTATGGAATTCTTATACTTATTGTGTACTTTAAATAAATTAAAGTCTTACGCATATGCTTTTATTGCCTTTTGTTAGCTTTTTCATGGGATGGCAGAATATTCATCTAAACTTTTCAGTATCATACGGCCAGATAAGTTTCCGCTGTTCACGATCACAAAAAATAATCGGTTAATGCTGGGGTAAAAAAATCCCCTACTAAAATGTCTCTATCAAAAATCACTGTATACTACCTTACACCGCGTTCTACGTGAATACCTGATACAACGTGCTAACTGACACCCCATTTATTCTTGTTTGAAATATTTATATTCCCCGTTGTTTATTGCATATTTATTGACTATGCAAGCTAATAGCTAAAATTGAAGTGACGATTGCGTTAAAAAAATACTTCATTTATGCTATGTTGTATTCTTTTTAATAGTTTTATTTTTCCTTAAATCAATATTCTTGTGTCATTATTTATTATATCAGTGTGTGCATTGTATAAATTATCTTCAACATGTTAAAAAAGTTGGCTGTTGTTTTTCGTTTATTGTACCGATGTTCCTTCCCATATGCTGGCATCATCTTCAAGGTGTAATAAGGTCTTTTCACCCTGAAGATGGCGCCAGCATCGGCGCAGACACGCCGGTACAATAAAATCAGACATCCCCTACCCAAAAAAACAAAAACCAGCTAAAGAAGATTGCCATGAAAATCTTCAACCCACAATGTAAAAACGGCTCGTATTGTGTAAAAAAAAATATCGAAGATGTCATTAAATACTATTAGGCCTAAAACGCGAGATAAAAATAGAAAGACGTTGTTTGTTTTTAATTCTTTTTAAATATTAAAGAATGCATTCCAGCAAATATGGAATGTGTTCTATCAAATATGAAAATTTATGTTTAAAACCACCCCAATGGTGGGCAATGTTTATTTATTTTTTTATTACAGGTACAACAAACATGTTAGATAGATTATTATTTTAATATTTTACATTTTTTTAATTGAATTCATTTAATATTTTTCAGAGGGTGTTGAATGGCATACAATTGTACGTAAGTTTAGACATGTATTGAGAATGATGGATTAATGTTTTTTTTTAAGAAACGTAATTAATTGAATGAATTAATTATAAATATTACTTATTGGTTGTACTAGATGAAATGTATTTTTGAGTATTTTTTTTTTGATTATTTACATTACATATTTATTTAGATAAAATGCTCTGTTGTCAACATATTTTGTTTTGTTAACTATTATTGTCATATGTATATATAAAAAAAAAAACGACATACTTAAAAGCACTGCCTCTCTTTTTATTCAAGGCTAAGGGTTCGATTCCCAGTTTCACTAACATTTCACGAGAGGCATAGATTTTATAGCGATTTTTTCTTCAGTTGTATTCTCCAGTTGATTTGGTGATGGGAAATTATGTTTCATGTAATTTTGAGGAAGACACTATATGTGACAATAATAGGAAATAAATTGTAAATGGGCGATAACTGAGCACTTTTCTCTATTTTTCTATCATACTATTAATATAGACATCATACATTGTAATGTTGGCACACTGGACCAAAGCATGATTATCGTTACAAACATCGAGTCATAGACACAAAATATTATAATAATAATGCATGTTGAATAATGTTTTTGTTACTAACCTATTTACCCTTTAGATGATTCAGTAAAATAGGGTAAAGTGTCATATCACCGTCAATTTCATCATTCTTCTTAATATTATGATTATTTACTGAGCACTTTACCCTATCGTAATTATGTGTAGTATTATTCCCCTATGAATGTTAGTTTTACTGACATCGTAGTGTCTATGGTAATGGTTTATTTTATTTCACGTAATATTATATAATGGTGATGGGCTCTGATTCGTCCTTTTAAACGAGAATCTCTCTTTGAATAAAAGAAATTCTCGCCGACTTAAAGGATTTCGAATCGTCTATACACAGTTTAAATGTAGTATTAACCTTATGTAGTATTTGATTCATGGTGGCAAGGTTGTAGTTTGATAATAATCCACTGAAAAATTTAATTATGTTAGATATTGGATTAAAAAAGGGCACCCATTAGAATTCAATCCGATTATGAATATCTATTAATTTAAGATACATTTTCACCAACTTTATATTTCACTTAATTAGTAAAAATGTTGTCATAGAATATTTCGTACTTATGTAGTTTCCCAAATTCATTTCACTTAATTGCACCAACAGAAGATTGATCGATGTATGTGTAGTCCCATACATCAATCCATATTGACCTCAATCCACATCGATATTTCGCCAATTATAATTCTTCTTCTTCTTCGCCCTCGTCTTTATCCCATTTATTTAGGGTTAACTCTCCTAGTCCTCATCTTCCAAATTTTCCGGTCCCCTGCATCCTCCGAACGCAACTCTGCCTCCTCCAGGTCCCTGGCAATTGTGGACATCCAGGTGGTCACTGGTCTGCCTGGTCTCCTGGGTTCTACTTCTACGTCCATTGTCCTTTTGATCATATTATCCCGTGGTAGTCTCAAAATGTGTCCGTTCCATCTTAATCTGTTTTCAGTAACTTTTTCGCCGATGGGAGCGACTTTGAAACTACCACAGACAGTCCTCACCTTATCCAACATTGTTACACCACCAGCCCATATGAGCATTTTCATCTCGTTGGTATGTACAATCTGGGTGTGGTTATTTCGCCAATTTTAATATCAATCGAATATTACGTTCAGAAAAAATGTAAAAATATTCATTAACAGTAAACAAGTGAACCTTAATGTCTTAGTTTTTTGTTAGCATGGAGTAGACAACTTGCACGTATATTATATGCGGTTAATCTATCGACTAACCCTCTTGTGGAATACGCTTTAATGGTTAAGATATATAGGTAGAACTCTACAGAAAGAGAAATCCATGTTTTGTCCAAAGATAGAATGGATGAGAATTGAAAATATTTGTGGCTGAAAAGAAGGGACATGGAATTTCTTCGTTTTCGTGATGGTAATTTTGAAGGATGGATGAGTTTAGTTCAAGAAATTGAAGAGCATGCATGAGGAATTTCATGAACGTGGTGGAAGGTAAGTTTTCAAAAATTGAAATATATGCATATGTTTATTTAGCAGGCATTGGTTTCCAACAACGCAAACGGCAAAGTAAAACGGTAACAGTAAAATATATTGACAAGCACAATGCATAATATAAATTTAAAACTTAATCAATATTTAAACTCTTACGCGAAGATTTTCAGGTTGAGTTGTAATAGAAAATCTTCTATCGAATATAATAATATAACACGTCTTTTAATCCATTGTATTCACAGTTTTATCACTCAATCTATTCGAAGCACTTAACACATTATTGCACTACATAAATTCACCTCTATAAAACTAATACTTGTCTTTGAAAGACATTCTACATAATTTACAGAGGTTGGCCAAATTAATAGACTCACTCAAAAAATCTTATTTCTCTACATATTTTTTTCTTTAAGTAGTTTTTATAATTATTATTTGACTATTTCTGTCTGCAACTGGTTTCTGGTAGTATTTTTCATTATATTTTTTAAATATGGTAACACCGTGATTCGTACGTATTGAAATTAGTTACAGATGTAAGTTAAGTTCGTGCTGTCTTCGAATGTGCATTCGAATTTGAACTTATTTTATTAGTTTGCGATCGGTCTATACAATTTTTGTTTTTGATGTTATTCTTAATCACGTATGTGTGGATTACTTTTATGGGCCGAACACAAACAGATAAAATAAGCCCATAAAGTGCATATGCATCCGAAAGCAGCAAAAACTGAAGTAACGTCTGTAACAAACTTCATTGCGTACACATTATGGGGATGCCACCAGTCAAAATTATGATTGATACTACCAGTAATCAGTTACAGAACGAAACAGGTCGATATCATTTAAAATATCAAAACAACTGCAAGAAATAATATGTAAATTAGATTATTTGGAGTGAGTGCATTAATTTGGTCATCCTCTGTACATTGCAAGTACATGCGATTCATTCACTATCAGCACATTACGGCATCTCTTCTTTCATCTCACTTTGATCACCAAGAGTCTTTTATGTTGTATGCATCTTCTAGTACTAAACATTTTCTGTTTAATTTCATCCATGTTAGGCAAGTATTTTACACCACGTTTGATACTTGCTCAATTTTTAGCATCCTTTTAAATGATCTATATATTATTGCGTTTTAACCCTTTCAGGACCATAAGCTTTCTTCAAAGAAGTATTGAATATTCATATTTTTTGTTGTTGTCAAAACGGAGGAATTATATCTAAAAATTACAATGTAGTTACATAAATTATTATGCTTTTGGAAAAAAATTAGAAAATATTTCCCTTGGTCCATAAAGGAAATCAACACAAGAAATACTAGTATTATTTACAATAAAATACGGTCTGAAATTAGTAAAAATGTCATTTATCCCACATCAGAATTGTGAAATAGGTACAGAGAAAAAACTTTTTTGACAATTTGTGAACGGACAATGAGGAAAATGTATAATTGTAGACCTTTAAAAATATTTATTCGTCCCTGGAGGACCGAAGCGCGGAATAAACTAAACCTTTAATTTGAAATGACAATGACCCATGATGTAGACCTTTAAAATATTTGTCAGATCTTTGATTATGTAATTGTTAAATTTCCGAACAATATTTTTTTCTGTATGTAAATCAGTAAAAATGGACATTTTGTCGTCACAAGTTGACCGATAAAAGGGTAAATGGTTTTCATAAATGATGCTCTCACATTGGACCAGTGGTCCAATTTCATTATTTTTAATTATCAACTCATGTTGATACTAATGAAGTTTACCATCACCTTACACTTTGGGTTATAATGGCTGTGGTCTCTATCACTCCCTTAACATCCATTATCGCACAGTTCCGCATCTTTTCATGGAGGCCTTGTGTGATCTCATCATTTAAAACTTATCCATACAGAGGGACATGTCGGAAGTGCGTAACTTTTTTTGAAGATAGGGGTCTTAGGCAATTCAAGTCGCGTAAACAACGCATTTATTCGTCCCTGGAGGACAGTAGCGCGGAATAAACTAAACCTTTAACTTGAAATGACAAGCACTTGAGAAACTTTCGCTATACGGAAATAAACCTTTGACATGTCTATTAAAAAAAAAAACAACATCTTTTTTAAAATTAATTTTAGCGTTCTTTTTCTGTTACAAAGTTTATGTCAGTTTTCAAGTAATACTTTTTAATATGTATCTTGTAATATCTTATTCAAATTTGTCGGTATTATTATTAGCGTCGAAATATTCAGTTCTATTATCCTCTTGAAATATTTTGAAATATTTTAAACATGGAGAGTATGTAAGATTTTCATAGCATTTAATATATTTTCATTGGTTCGGGCCAGTTACTTTATGAATGTTGCATATCAAGTCCTCAATGTATCCTTTTATGTTCTCAACAAATAAAAGAAGTCATACCAAGGTAATAATAATAATAATAATGTGGAGAACACCTACCACAATCATCGTGCCTATAGTGTTGTCTGTGAATGGTTTAATACCTAAGAGTCTGTCAAGCAATCTCAGAAAACTGGGAGTAGATGACAGGCTCAAATACAGCATGCAGAAGGCCGTACTTCTATCGTCCACCAGGATAGTAAGAAGGTTTTTGTCCCTGTAGCTCTGTAAGTGATCTCCCATGATTGTACTATTTCATCATGGAAGAATAAACTCGAATAATGTTGGGGTTCTACATTTTGAATATAAATTTATTTTAATATTTTATGGTTTTTGTTATTTAATGTTATATTTAAATTTTATTGTTAATCTTATATTGTGTTCAATATGTAGCATCTAATATTGTTTTGTTAAATAAATGAGATATGAGATAATAATAATAAAGCTTTATTGACAGAACATAATAAAATAATGTACACGAAACACATAATAAATAGAAAACAGTGCTCTGTCAAATGGCGGACTTGTTGCGGAGCAACATCTTCCAGCCAACCATTCGAAAGAAGAAAAAATACTCAAATTAAAAATAAAAATATATACAAGAAAATACAAGGTAGTGAATTGAAATCGATATAGATTACTCGCGATAAATATTCGTTGGTTTAATTTTGCAGTTCCTCGATGAAATTCACACTGTGATTTTTCCTTTTTATTTGAAACTATTAAGAGTTTTACCTGCAACATGTATGACTAGCGCGTTTAATTCATCCAAATGGTATTTAATTAAAAACCTATATTCGTTTGAAGCAGCAGCAGCGAATCGATTGGAATTGGAACATTACCATTTTTTTATTGTTTCAAAAAAGAATTCAATTTAAATTGCGTCCACGTCCCTATTGAATAGAAGTAGGATTGAATATCAATTCTCCCTCTATACCTGGTTGTACCTATCCCTGCTTTCTCGTAGTCAGCGGCGATGTGGGGTATGTGAAATGTAATTAAGATAAACGGTTACTGAACAAACTGAATGAGTTACGACGAATCGAAGACGAGCCATGCTTATTAATAATATCAGAATGGCAGGAAACATCATTAGATAAAATAGATTTAAAATTCTTTTCGAATTGCCTTAAATTCTATTTCATTATCTCTGCTATTAGTTTCATTAAAAAAAAATGTAATCAGTAATGTAATGCAAATATCTAGTATTGAAATAATTAAGTCTCTGTTTGATTTTTGAACTAATTATTTTTAAAGGTGCCTTGTTTTTTCAGAAGTGTCTCTTGAACCTATCGTTTCTCTTTAATAAATTATTCAATTCATCACTTTATTTTCTATTAGCGTTTCAACAACACTATAGCATGTTTTCTCTTGTGCGAATAACATTAACTGGTAATATTGAGATTTCTTGTAACCAAAGTTTATCAATTTATAATTACGATATGAATTTTATATGGCAATGAAAAATTCACCTTTATCTTTGTCTTCAATGTAGCCGTTCTTTGTATATGGAATTATTCTCTTAGTACCATGCCAAGTCACTCTCGGGATACCTGTTCATTCTCTTATATTTTCCAGCAAGGGATTCGCCTTCTTCCCACACCACGCCTGCCTTCAAATTTGGCATTTACCATATAAGTTCATAGTATACGCTACATCCTGCGGTGCAGCCTTATTTCAGAATTCTCCAGTCGGTTCATTGAGACAACTTTGAGGATCTATCTTTCAACACCGTACATCAATATGGACCAGATATAGCACTTGATCATTTATTGTATTAGTTTTAGGTTGAAATCTATTATTAATAATTAATATTAGTTCTATCCAGAATTTATTCAGTGTTTTCTAGTCCATCGTGAATAAGCAAGTTTAAAATTCTCAATTTTGTTAAATATTCCATCGATTTCATTATGAAACCGTTTTAATGCGAGCGAATATTTAATAGTTATAATTGGAATAGTTGTCGAAAAAGAAATTTGATAACTATCTCTCTCTAGGCATTATTTGTACTAACGACCTTTCTCGTACCGACTTGTTACGCCGTCTGTTGATAAAAAATGTAATAATGGCGTTGAGAGCTTTGACGTTACATTAGCTTTTTTGTATCATTCCATCTTTCAAATGAATCAAAACAATTCTTGGGAAGTTCTCCGTATCTTTAACATGTTTTTGTTTGATCTCCGAGACAAAGTTTAGAAGAATGAAAATCTTTTTAGTATTACAGTTTGTATGCTCAAATAATGTTTGTATATTTTTGTCCGTCTACTTCGTTCCGATTAGCATATTTTTCTGCCATTTTTAATGACCCCCTTTTTGTAAAAGACAAACACCCCCACATATTCGCTGCGAACAATATTCTCATGTAGTAAAGGTGATGTAGTTTGGCAGTGAGAGGATTCGAATCTCTGAGTTCACGTTACTGTTGTGTATACGGTTTCCATATTAAAATTCCATGTTAAAGTATTTATTTTAATTGCAATGAAAACTTTCTGTAATAGTTTTAACAATAAAATTCTGAGTGACTTCATACGTAAATAATTTGATAACACAGGGTCAGTTCTTCAAAATCGAAGGGAACTAAAGGAACAAACCAATTCTTTTCGTTTTGTAACGTCGCGTTGGGCTTAAAAACTAGTCACTAAATAATTGTGCTTTTTTTAATGTAAAATAATATTTGTTATCTTCTTTTTATTTGAATGTTTTTATTTTTTTTCCATTAAGCGTTATTATTAAAGTTTATGAGCAAACAATTTTTGTAATTATTTTTTTACTTTTGATTTCGCCACAATTTTCGATTTTTTTTCGTTTTTGTTTAATCAAATAAAATATCTGCATCATTCTGCTTATGTATTCACTTATTATAAAAGTTAAATAAAGACAAACACTGTTCGATATTTAAAATTGTTTTGGCTGGTATCCACCTGCATGTGCCATAAAAAAAATAATTAATTATCAATATTCCATTAAAAAATGTTATTAAAAAAACAACCGCGCGTTTTTTGATAAAAGTTTATTATATCTTAAAACATGTACTATTTTTACTGACGGTGTGTCTCTAAACGTTTTTCATCGTGCACTGTTCAATATTACATAATTATATTTGACTATTATATTTTTTTAAAATTTAATTCAAACACAACAGCACATAATACGTAACTTAAATCACAATAACAAAACAAGAATAAGGCCAAATAAGCTTTGTCGCTCGCTACTGAAATAAAATCTTCTGAATTTTGTATGCTTTGTCCTTATATACCTAAATGGAACTTTAGGGGCAGAACATAAAATAAAATATCTACAAAAGGACGTTATTTATTTATTCGTATTCCATCATTCTCTGTCTTCCCTGAAAAGGCATTAAAGGATTAGAGTGATTGATTGATTGATTTTGTCCGTTGAATTAAATTGAAAAGTGTGTTGTCTTTCATTTCTACTGAAATGGAATACAAATTCACTTCAGAACAGCTTCTTGTACCAATACTCGTTTATTCTTTTCTCTATTTCATTCTAGAATTTTCTTCAAGGGTAATCGTTATCTAAAGCATACTTATTCAATTTGTTATCTATTTATAATCTATTCCATAATTTCTTGTATTTTGTCTTTAGTAATTATTTGAAACTTTGGCTTTTGAGATATCTTCTTTTGAGATCTGTATGCTTGGAGTACCTAGTTCAGAATAGGTTTTGCATTATTTTTGCTCTAAATTTTCGAGGGTCCTATAAAAAGCAGGTATTCGTAAAATATCACGATGAAGAAATTTATCATCTTCTATTCAGCGATGAAGTATGCTACCCATCCTGAATGTCTTATCATTTATTGGGACAGTGAGATTGATTTTATTGATTATTGCATTCTGTCGGCCGATCCACAGTTCGTTGGGAACACAGGGATGAATTAGCCCTCATCCATTCAAAGCGATTTTGTGCCAATTGAAGTACTTTTCACGATATTTCTGAAACTTTGTAAGAGGAACAGTGACTTAACTATTCCTTCACTTGGTAATCAAAAAGTGGAAAGAATATGGATACAAAACACTCAGATTTATAGAAATTAAGTATTTTGTGTGGAGTTCCAAAATTCAGTGAAGATATTTGTCTCAAGTCTAGAGGGATATCCACCGTAACATTAGTAAAGAAAAACATGCAGTCGATCTTTGTTATATGATACATTCATTGTGAATGCTTACAATTGTTGCGGTCTTAACATTAAAACGACAATGTAGACTTTTCAAAGTTGTATTAATTTTCTTTCAACAACTCTTCGTTGGAGCAAGTCGAAATGGTACAGGGAAATAATTATTTATCCCTTTCTTTGCAAATGGTGATAATAATAATGAAATTAAAAACTGCCGGGAAAGTTTTATGCTCTTTTACCTGCGGCTGTTTTATGTGTACATTATAGAGTCGCTCATGACATTGCGCGAGTCTCAATTTTTAATTGGAGTGGATCGTTTGCAAACCTTTTTGTATCATGGTAAACTTTTATCACGGGATCGTGTAACTGAATTAAAGGTGCAGTTTTGAGACTTCTCATTAGATTTGGTATTTTATTTTTGTATTTGTTTATTCTTTCTTCACACGCTTTGGTAAACTAACTTCCATATCTGCAATTTTCGTAAGTTCATGATAAATTCTTTCATTCCGTTTTATAAAATACATTGATATCTTTCCCTTGTCCAAGTTCAGTCTGGCTCCCATTTCGTTTAATACTCTTCTTAAATAAAAAACAATGTTTAATTTTCTTTAAGTATGGATAGTGTTTGAAGTTCTTATAGTAACACAGCTGAAAGTTCTTCCCTATTCAACGCAACATCTTTCTTTCATTCTATCCGTATTCCTACATACTTATTCCTTGACCAGTTTTCATGTTTTATTGTAAAACTTTTAATTGATTTCTCAATCTATTTTTATTTTCCTCTTATACCTCATCTACTTCATACTCGGCACAATATGTTATCAGATATATTTTATAAACTTCCCACGCACAAGAAAACTGTTTTCTTTGGAAATAAAAAGTGGTTTTTGTAGAAAACTTTATATGGGGCAAATTCAAATGCTTATTTTAGAACTGTTTATGGATAAAAAGTTGATGAATCGGTGTAAAAGTTATCATATAAATAAAATAAAATGATACGAGTTAGATGTTTATGTAATAACGTTTTGTCCTTTTCTAAGAGTTTGTATTTTTTACGGGTCTACCAGTGCATTCCAAGGTCATTTCGCTATATTACTCTTACAACAGAGTTATCATTCCATGGGGAAAGTATGCAGTAAAATAATTTTATTATATAAAATCTAAGCTATTTTGAGGTATGTTAAGAAACGCACCTTGTACATTTGCATATCGTTGTTTCTAGGAAATTCTAATTAATTTTATAATCAATTTTAACGAACTTCGCAAATGAGATCTTTAAATAATTATTATCCACACCGTCCATAATACTGATAATAAAGTGTCTCTATAATTAAAAACTGTCGCATATTGTGGTGCCAGAGATGACCGCGCGTGCGGATGCGGTCACGCCGCCGGTCCTTCGTTATATTATTATGCTAATACCCTCTCCACCAGTCATAGTCATTATCCTTAAGGGATGTTTCACCCCCTTAGTTGCGGACCAAAGGGGTGCTCTTGTGAATTTATAACTTACTCTCTACACTGCCAAAGAATCTTTAATAATTATAAACATGAACTACCCGTATTCACCAACTTTCATTTTAGCCAGATTCTCTTATATTTTATGAGGGTTTTCAAAAATATGAACAAATATTCATAGAGTAAAAGTCGTGGACATTCCTACGAATCTGATGTGTATTTAAGTTAACGTTTTAGTTATTATAATGTTAAATTAAAAGAAATTAAACACTTATATTAAGCTCATCAACAGTGACTTTATAAAGCGCTTCATTTTACGTTAGCTTGATGATGAGAGCGAAAGCTCTTGACAGCCGGCTCACGATTAATAAAGTCACTGCGGAAGTGCTTGATATAAATGTTTCATTTTTTTTAATTTCCATTGAATTGACATGATTGAAATTTTGGATGATGTTGAAAAACTGCTTAATATCTTGGTGAATTCTAACCCCTCCAATCTTTGAATAGTTTTAATAAAAAAGTGAGTATATTTGGAAATTTTAATTTTGTTTGTGAACGAAAATCTTGCTAAGGTCGCTTGGTGAATATCTTCCAAAATATTCTAACTTTCTGTTGGACAACTTGTGTCGGCTAATTAAGTAAGCCAACTCATGTCTTAGGCTTATGGTAATGTTGTTAAGATGGCTGTCATTATTTTAATGCCATATCACCTCTGTGGTGCGTCCTTTACGGGAGCCTTGGATTTTGCATAATGATCATTTAATTATAATTTATTATTAAGTTTGTGAACTCTCTTAGTATTTAATAGTTATGATATTTAGTATCTGGTGTGAGTACAGTGAACCTTTTTGTAAAATAATATTCCTCTCAGATTATTCTGGTTCATTATATCCATCTTCTACTTCTTCAATCGTTTTGAGTCCATCTTTCAACGTAGAAACTTCCCTTTGATTTTTCACTCTCTTCCACTCTCTCTGTCCTGGAAGCGGTCGGATTCTTTTCCTCCCATCGATCTTATTTTCAAAATCTGAACATCAAATATCTTATGTCGTATAAGTCGATGTGACGCATTATCATGATCAATAGCATGATTTTAGAATCTCGAGTATTTAATTGGAAGCTCTGTGGTTAGAATTCTCCCGCTGCTGTCATACTTTGCCTTCACTTAAATTATATCTAAGCATGTCGGTAAGAGTACGTATTTACATATTATATATGTTTTATTATAATCCATATAAATTTGGTTCTTTATTGTAACGGTTTCTATCTCTAACTTCTATACGAGGTTATTAAAGGGATGTGAGCAGACTATTCGACTACAATATTGCTCAATGCGGTGTGTAATGAGTTGAGAATTTCATGTGCTACTAGAGGATTTCACCATATTACTATATTATTAGCAACCAACTGCAAATATCACCATAGGGTAGAGTAAAAGTAAAACCAAAGCTTCTTTAAGTGTGTGTGGCTTTGCAATCTTATTTTGAGTTATATTTCTTCTCCATGAGCTTGAGCGATGAATTACTTTCGATCCAAAAATGTGCTAATTTATTTCACATCGTTCTTTGAGCTTATGTATTTCTATTCATTGCAGGCAATGTAAAACAACAACTTATCCTCAATATGCAAACATCAAATCTAGGATTTATTCGAAATCGGTTACTTTGCCTTTCACCAAAAAAGAATAAGAATAAAACATCTATTAAAACTGGAAAAAAATACTTTATTAATGCAATTTAATATGTTTTAACTAGATTTGCATCATCAATCATTAATAATTAATGCAATTTAATATGTTTTAACTAGATTTGCATCACCAATTATTAATTTGCATCATCAATCATTAATGATTTCAGGTCACGGTAGTCCGGTTCAATAAAATATATTACAAACTGAGGTTTAAGTTCTTGTGTACCTAAATGTATTTTTTCAGACTTCAGACACATGTATGAAATCGAAACAAGGTTTTATCGATCTCGTGTGCATAAATTCGATCCTTGAATTACAAACTATTTTCTATAGTAGTTGGTTGCACACATTGTGAGATAATCCATCCAATTAAACAGAAAGTTTTGATGGTAAAAGTTATCGGGAGTGCAGACCAGTGAGAGGGTTGTGTGTAGAAATTGTACTTCGTTGTCTCATTGCTTATGCATTTCGCGTTGTGACCGACCAGTCTTTAGGTAACTCCCTCAGCTACGTGCCAATGTATAGATATGAAGTTTGCGCCTGTGAATGACTTTGTATTGTTTAATTTAGTATGTGATTTGTATGTATTTAATAATACTTTTATTATTATTCTGTTTAAATTAAATCTGCGCAACTTAAAAGCTGCTATGTGGCCAATGCGTTGCGCAGATAGAGCAAAAATAAAAAAAAAAAACGCTTGGGCAAAGCTAGTTTGTTGCCTCCATCACCCTGATAAACTATCAATGATATTCGGAAGATATTGCAATAGTGAGAAATTATATTCAGCAGCGTCGTCGCATTGTTTATTGAAAAGTAACGCAACACAATAAAACCGTATTAAACTTTCTACCGTTTAATGCGCCTCTTTCTATTAGTGAGCGTTCTTTATCCAGATACCTCCTGTGATTTGTTATATTTCATCCGATCATCTATGGCCTCCCCATACATCCTTTGCGTACTAGGTTGTCATTCAAGCACTTTCATATTGTATGAAACTGCGAATAGAGTAAACACCTCATTTTCAGAAATCCCACACCGTAGAAATAGCAAGACTTTTTATAAAGGTTGTATAATTGCTTTGTTAATAAAATTCAATTTAGTTATGTACGAATACAAGTTTGATAATACCATCGTATTACGTAATTAATAAATTCAACTTTACGTTAGATAATATATTTTATGTAGGTATTAGGTTTTCAAATTAAGAAATTGTGGCGTTCAATTTTCCCCAGTAAATAACATTTTGCGATGTTATATTTAGAATTATTAGGCACTCGGTATTATTCATGTTATTATATTATTATGAAATCGTTTTCTGTTGAAATTTATTTTATTATTTTCTAAATGTTAATTAGCAATAATAACGCAAATATAGTAAGTATACAGGTATAGTAAGTTTGAAGGCAGGAGAAGTTTGTTATTGTATATAGTTATCTATGTAGTCTTTGACATTTAAATATCACTCTGGATGTTTATTAGTATTCTATATAATGTATATTATGAAAAATTTATAGCCAGTCTTTACACCCGACATTGCTCTAAGAGTTATAAATGTTTTTTTTTATTTTACTATACTTGTATTTGGTTTTATGGTGAATCGTGTATGGACTCGTTGTACTATTGTTTAACATATATTTATAATGAGTTACAATCCATTGGATTGGTCTGAACGAGTTTGGTTTTTCTTCTCCATTCGTCTCTATTCTCAGCCAGTCTTTTCAGCTCTACGTATGAGCCACAATTCATGTCCCTCTCCAGTTGGTCCATATACGCGTCTCTTGGTCGGTCTCTGCCATTTGTCCCCTCGTTCTTACCCTCCGCGATGGCGATGAGTAGTCCTGGGTGCCTGATGTTGTGGCCAATCCAGTTAGCTCGTTGTTGGCCGATTCTCTTAAGAAGTTGCCTTTTTTCGCCTACCCTGGTTAATACTTCAACAGTACTAACAAAATTACCACAAATATACAAATATCTTTTCTCAAGTTGGCAAGTTATTTTCGAGGGACGGAAAATAAGAAAATGACATTCAAATTCAAATGCTCTATCCATGTACACTAGAGTGAGAAAAATCGACGATGGTAAAGTGAAGTGACCAGCGCCCCTTGATCTAGTGTTAGTTATAGCAATGTGTCGAATGAGGCGAATCTGTCGGTGTAATCGAAGTGTGGACAAGGTTGAAAAAGGGCGAAAGTGTATCAAATCTTGTAGAGATGAGGACTTTGAAAGGAATGGCTGAAAAAAGATACAGTGATGAATGGAAGACGAGTGGATTCCAGAAGAATATTGTGAGTACATTGCGTATAAGTATGTTGTAATGGTTTGAACATGTGGATCGAATGGATGATAAAAGGGCAATGAAGAAACAAAATAATCTAAACTTTAATTAAATAGAAATATAATCGAAAAAACACTGTTTAATTGAAATTTGATAGTAACTTTAGCTTGCTTGATAGTAACCGATCGTTTTGGCTTATGCTTTTAGGCATCTTTAGGGAAAGCATTACAAGCATAGGTGAAAACGTTAGATTATTATCATTTTTTTTGCGTAAATTAAGCAGTGTTTTTTTCTCAATTATTATTTTATTTAATTAAAATAAACAATGAAATTTCCACAGTATAAACAGAAAAACTCTTTTTTTGCATTCCACCCGGTACGAGTGATTTGTGCACACAAAGACAGTTGAATTATTAAAGTAATCTTAACCGGATTTATTAAATACGCATTCGAACAGATTGAAATATTAATGTGATTTTCAATATTATTCTCGTCCTATATTTTACAAACGATGTTAAAGGTTACATACCGAGTATTTTATACGGCAAGGTCGTATTATTTCGGCTTTTTTACTTTATCATAAAATAATACTTATTTCTTTGATGTCGTTTTTTATTGTTGCGATATGAAGTTTATTGGAAAAAAGTTTGAATAAAAACCACTTGGATAAGTAAGGCGTTACTTTAGTTTTTCAATATATATTTATTTAAATGAAATCTTACTTCCAGATAAGTCAGAGCAGTCAGGGGTGCAATGATCATTCTTCTTTTATCATTGAAAATAAGACATCAATATTTTTTTATGTATAATAATATGTTTATATCACCCAGGGCAATAAACAAGTACATAAGGAGGTTAACACGAGCAGACAATTTACGTGAAACTTGTTAGGAGATCATAGTCGCAAAAGTTTTCTCTACCACCCTATATAAAATAAATACGACGTAATTCTAAAGGATAAACTTAATGTCCCCACTAAACTATGCGTTGTTGGATTATGATAAAGTTCTCCAAAAGACCGTTGACTCTTTGTAAAATGCCGAAAGGCGAATGCATTCATGACCATATTGTATTTTCTTTATGGCTTTATTTTGGACTACTAATATGAAATTGATTACGATAGATATTGATTTGTGTCAATATGTCCTCGACATTTTGGGAAATTTGCAGGTGGTAGTCCCTATGATACCACAAAATTGCTTTCAATGGAGAAAAAAACTTTATTATCTTTGTTTCTTGTAAATGGTTTGTTGGAAATATTTTTACCGATGTAATTACTATAGTAAAATCACGAATAATTAGTGTGATTTTTTGAGTTGTTAATCGTATTCTTCCGAAATTAGATCGTTATTTTGTGCTTCGGAATATTAACGAAGTATTTGCAAGTAATTTGTGTACCAATTAACATAGTTTTTCATATAAATTTCCAGATGAATTTGAGGTTCTCAGAAACATATGCAAAAAAGCTTCGAAGAGTAGGTATGTATCTCTAATGGTTAGACATGATAAATTATCATAAAAGGTTTATGTATGTATATGCTTTGTTGCCTCCTAATTTCCAACGTCTCTTGATGATATATGGTGATACAATTAACTATCTAAGCCCTTTTCAAAAGACGCTTCTACTTCTGCGGGTGTCATAGAAACATCTGAGGTCCTCTAAGCTCTAATCGCCTTAAGGCTTTGTTTTGCTAATTTACAGGGTACATAGTGATAATACTATGTATGAGAACAATACAGACCACTGTCCCTGCTTAAGTTTTGGAACAATCTTAGAGTGTGTTTCATACAACCAACATCCTGTTTAATAATTAATTACTTACATGATTTATTTGAACAATATACGGCATTTGTCTTTTGCAATACACGATAAAATAGACAATAGCGTACAACGTCTTCAAATATTTATAAAAATGTACCTATACAATTCAGGTAAAAACAAAAAAATAAAACACATCAATAAACAAAATAAAACCAATAACATTCACTGTGTCGGTGTTTAGGTAGTAGAATTCCATATCGAAATAATAAAACAAATGTTTTATTCTACTAATGGTTTATTATGTGAGAGAGACGTCTTTCGTCTGATGAGGACATTGTCAATCAGATTGACATCAGATTGACAATGTCCTCATCAGACGAAAGACGTCTCTCTCACATAATAAACCATTAGTAGAATAAAACATTTGTTTTATTATTTCGAAACCAATAACAGTTCATCACAAATTTAATTTTATTTTACATCTACAAGTACTGTTCTATTAATTAAAACATCGCTAAGTATAAGTACCTACATACATACACACGTATACCCTCAGAGTAGTCCGTTGAGAAATCTTCGATATGTACAATAAAATTGTACATAAAGTATAACTATATTGGTACGCATCTCAGACTTTTGATTATTTATTTACTTATCACACGGTGTAAGTCCTTACATTAGTTGCATTGAAGAGAGACCCACTTCACACCCGGATATTTCAGGAGTCATAGACTCCTATTTATCCGCACATTCAAACCAAAATTGTCCTCACGGGCAGTCTGAAGGACCGACCGGCTAAAAATGCCGTCGTGGGAATCTTTTAAGCTACAAACTCTTCAATGCCCCTTTTGAAAGTATGTTTATTTTATTGAATAAAAAAATACAAAATTATATAAAAAAAAGCATAAAACAGGACAAAATATAGTACAATTAATAGAAGGTAGATAACATCGAGTAAATATGATATATAGAAATTGCTGAATAACAAAAAGCCGAAGTGAGGTGTCCAGAAACTTGTTACATTAGTTGCAATAAGATTTAATAAGTACTATGTCGTTAGGAGTTGTTCTTTAACAAAAAAATGCAAGGTCGGACCTAAAATATCTTTTACGTTCAGCTTGGAAAAAAATATACTTTAAGTTTAATTTCAATATTTGATGACTTATGTGGCAAAGGTTTTTTTTGTGATAGAATGACGACTTCTGTTTGGGTCTCGAAAGAAGAAAAATCATTAACATTCCCGAAAGAAATTTAGAGAAAGCAAATCATTTGCTTTAGTATGGTGGAAATCCATTAATTGTCATCTAGATTTATTTTCTACTATAAAAATTTACTTTCTGGATCATCCATTCTAGATTTTGAAGGGACTCAGTCATTTATTTTATGCCTCAAAAAAAAACCACAGAAACAGTCAACTGAAAATGATTAAACTTTATTTTCTAAACGTTCTTTTGATACTTTATTAAAAAAAGAGACAAAACTCGACTGACAAAAATCTTTAGGGTTAACGTAAAAAATAATATTTAAATGTGTCGAAATATCCAGCAATTAAATACTGTCCCTAAGGATTAGTGATCATGGTGTTTTTATACGTTCATAAAACGATATTTCATTAATCTCTTTCGCACGCTTTGTGTCAACAGTTTATCTTTTGTTTGTCCTTCATTTATTCATAGTACAAATTGGTCCTTCGAGCCGGATCATTATACAAACTGCCGTATCTTTATTGTGAAGGTAAATTGGTTGTTTCCCAGCTTGCAAAACTTTCTGTGACGGATCAATTTATGGACTTGGCCCGCATAATTCTAAATAAAGCAACTCCGATCTTAATTAATATTGTTACTTATTATCCGGTGGAAATCGGTACAGGAAACTAAGTTCGGAAATTAATTATATTTTACTAAATTTACTAGATTTCTAACTAGAGGTGTTTCTGTTGTGTTTCGGCATTTCATTTATACTTTTCAAATTTTCAGCCCTTATAGTATAATTTAAAATAAACAGCTTTGTGCACTTATATCAAAAGCTTATTAGATACCAGAAATGGTGTGGAAGTGTAATTAGTTATATATTTAATGAATTCAGCACATTGCTTCCCTATTTTCTTCTAGAGGTATTTACTATGTTATAGAAAAATGAACGCTTAGACCTAGTCTCTACATAACTTTCAATTTTTTTCGTCTCGAATGTTCGGTCGAACGATTTAAGAGGGTTCGTCCAACCCACTCGTATTCCGTTATATTTCCATGTTTTTTATTATATTATTCTTTTCATTGCTATTGTATATATATATTTTTTTACAACCTTCATACGGCAGTAGACCCATATTGTGTCAAGTGTATGGTTTTTATCGCCCGTACAACCACCACGGTACCAAAATTATTATTTCAGATACCTTTTCAGGCTTGTGCGTTATTATTTGCGTTTTATGTTCGGTTGAAAACTGGATTAAAGTGGAGGGTCCGACTTAATCTTTTGATAAAGCACCGAAATTGGTCCTTTGAGCCGGATAAAACGACAAAATTACACAATATTATTTTTCTGTTGTGAATGGGATCCTCGATGTTGGACGAAGGATTCGTGTTATGTGTGTACATTGGCGTCGTCTCTGTTGGAGAACCTCCGTGTCATCGTTTTTATAATAGTCTCAAAGGATCATATTAAAATGAAATTATTATTATTATTATTGTTGTTGTTGTGTATTATGTTCTTCCATGTCGCTTTATTATTAGGGTAAGGTTTGCATCAATAAACATTTGAAAGGTATAAACACACATTAAATTTTCGGTCAATTTTGCGCCACATTTATTAGGTGTAGATTTCGAATACTCATAATAAACGAATAAGCAGTCCGTTTTGGAATAATATAGTATTTTCGTCTGCGAATTTTTTTAATGTTTAGTGTACACTTTGTCGAAATTTAGAGAACCTGTATACTTTTATTTATCTATCTATTTATTCCATCACGACATTTCCCGTTGGTAGGCTAACTGCATTGTAATAAACATGCAGATTGTCTTCGTCACGCATATAAAAAAGTAACACATTCAGGATTGGTGTTATTCTTCATCAATGAATTTATTTATTTCCTTCAAACAAAACAATACAACACATATAAAAACAATATAAGTAATCAAAGCTGCCCTAACAGGTAAAGCCTGTGCTAGGGTGAACATCCAAACAAGTTTCACAAAAAAGACTTATACTTTTAATCATATTTTGAACGACTAGATTAATCATTCCAATTTATCACACTCACCGATAGTCAACCTATTTGAATAGGTATTAACTTGATAGGTATGTTGTATAAAATACACATACATATGTGAACTTCCTTTAGGAGTGCATGACACAGAGTTTCGACGCTTATGAATCGACTCAAGGCTTGGTTAAGAGTACTTTTTAAACCTAGGTAACATTCCCAATTTCTCTGTGTCATGCTTATCACATGATTTGAAGTTTTTGAAAAATGTATACTTTTATAGTTTTTCTGGGTTTCGATACAATAGATAATAATAATAATAAAATAGTTATAAATGGTAAACAGTTTAAGATGTTAAATGTCTTAATCGTGGCGTTTTACGAATATTTTCCTTTTATATGACACTCGAAATGTTCAGCAAAGAGTGATGAGTGAGATATACTCCTAACCGGAGACTCGATGAAACTTTTCTGATATTTTTACAAGTCGTCAGTCTGGCAATTCTTTAGTGTATATATTATTATTTAATGGACCGTATTGTCGTCACACGAAAGACATTAACTCAATTCGCATCACTGTCTTCTATGTTTGATAACACAATTATTGTCACATCAAAGCATGTTGTTGTTTTGTCGTACCTATGTCTAATTACATTGTTTCTCTCTTCTACGTAAATAGTTGAAATAATATGTAAAGGGAAAACTCGCAGATTAAGCCTTACCACGTGTTATTATAAATCAAGTTAGGACGCATTTTCATGCAATTTTTCAGTCGATTTCATGTCTCTACGATGTCATCTCGTAATTTATATTGTAGCTGTCATAGCTACATAACTGATGCTGATATCTATGTATAATGTAATCGGTGTTCTAATTCTGTCTTATCGCGGATAAAAACTTTACTTGCACCTTTAAATAGATGTTATGTAATTACATGTAGTGTCCGCCTGCTACAATATGCTGTAAAACAATGTTGATAAATTTTTTTACTTACATTCTTGTGTATGTATTGATATTTTTAAAAACCTAACATAACATTGTGGATAAATATAACCGGCTTAAGTGAGAAAGGCGTCCCAACAAAATTTGAACTGGCAAAATTTTCCAATTCCATATCAATCACATTCAAATTTTAATAAGAAAATATTCACATCGATGTATTTTTACAGTTAACCACTGTATGAGGTCAATTTACAATGTTAAATTTACAAAATATTCACACATATTTATCAAAATAATATAATGCTATCACATTGTCCTGGCTACATTTTTTGTTATAATATACATATTGCAAGTGAACCAAAGAAAAAATTGCCATTATTATGTTATTCGGTTAAACCAGATTTTTTATTTATTCAATCACTTGAACTGTTTCAACAGTACAAACCCTTTGCAGTTTTTAAGTATTTCAAACTACGTTACTTCGAGAAAACATTAAGTATGTACATAAGAACACTTCTTTATATTTCTCTATCTTCTTTTCGTTTCACCCTTTCTTTTTCCCTTTTTCTTACTTCCCTAATCCCCCTAATCCTTCCCGTTGATGACGAATGATGTTCTCCTGACCGCTCCTCCCCCCCACCACTCATCAAATATCCCTTTAAATCCTCAGGTGGCATAGACTCATGGCGTTCTCTTACTTACTTTACTTTTCCCGTTACTATCATGTACTTGTGCTAGTTGTGGCTTTCAGACAAACCTTTTCTCAGATATCGCACCTGTAAAAACAAATTTGTAACCTTTTTTATGTTCATATAATGTTCACCAATGTCGATTGGGGTTTTCACGTGTCAGATGTAATAAAATATGTAAATGTAGGCATCTGAAAGGTTTCACACAATAATAATAACAACTTAAACCACGGTATTCTGTAGAATTTGATTATTTATTTATTTATTTTAGTACAAATAATATTCATCGATGATTATCAAATTTTCAAAGAAACCACCTGGCGAGATTACGTACTTACTAAAACAAATTTTCTTTAATTTTATTTTTTCTGTGTTTTGTAAATGTATGATCCCTTACGAGGAGAATGGCTTGTGCTCTGTACTCCTGGGAGCAACGGTTTTTTGATCATATTCGTTTTGGATGTTTATAATATAAACATCAACCATTGGATCGCTTTACATTATTTGATAACATATTTGAATATTTTCTTAATTGGAGAAGGTGTGTCAGAAATTCTATAATAAATATTGAATTTCTAAATTTCATAGAATCATTTTTTAGGTACATAGGTACATACGAGTTTTCTCGAATTATCAAAAAAAAAAAATACAGCACGTAAGAAAATTAATTTCTCTCAATCACTTTTTCAGTGGATATCTCAGCATATATAGTTTATTTCATCGGTAGATGTGGCTCGAATAGACGAATAGTCCGGTATCAATATCTCATTTTTGTAAAAATTGACACATGGGGATGTTTCATGGATCCAATATTAAATTTAATGAATGTAAATATGGTAATTTTTATTTAAAACCCTAGACACATTATGATGGAAGGTGTGAGTGTGTGTTTGTGTGTTGGGGGTTCGGGGAATACACAAAATATTAAATATACACACTGGAATTACTATTGACACAAGCAACTCATAGCCATTATAATTATTATTATTTTTAGAGATAAAAGGATACCCGATTATTCGGCTCCAGTATCTGGTCGTGAACGGTATTTTATTTTTTCTCCTTTTATCTTTCTCATTGGGAGCACAGGATGGAAACAAATCCTTTTCTTTCAAAGCGATTCTGCGCCAATCGAATCATGTTCTTGCGGCAAAAATACTAAGATTAAACTCTTATTTAACTTGAATTGTTTTACATACTGTTCTGTTATTAATATATACTAAATATGTGATGAATATTATATGTATGATAAGTCCAAGTTAGTGCCAACATAGTAAGGGCCTATGGACAATTAAAATTAAGTAAATAAATTCGTACGCTCTGATATTTTTGTAGAAGATGATGTTATAATGATGATTATAACGGATTATTCTTTCATGTTTATTGCATGTCGTGGGTCTGCTGGCTACCCCACTTGTGTAAAGTAACTTTTCTTACTCCACACAAGATAACTTGTTCGAACACAAACAGTTCAAATAAATAAAACAAACGTTTTATCCTACTATTTGATTTACTAACGAGAGAGAAGTCTTTCGTCTTGTTCTGCTTGACAATATCCTAACAAGACGAAAGACGTCTTTCTCGTTAATAAATCAAATAGTAGGAAAAAACGTTTGTTTTATTTATTTCGCTATGGAATTCTACTACCTAAACACAGACACAGTGAATAAACAGTGAAGTCACAATAGTGACCGAAAATTCGACTTTCCGGTTTAGAATCTCGTCGAATGTCTGTTTGTTTCGTGCATCCATTTCATAATTTATTATTACTATTTGTGAATACGGTTTCGTGCGTTATCCCTTATCCCCATATAGGTATGCAGGTTTTATGTAGGTAGGTACCTATGTGTTTTATCTTCTGCGCCTTCGAAATGATGTTTACTTTGGATTACGGACGAGATCAAAGGTTTCATACTATGTCTGATATAAACTTTCCTTTTACTGAGAAACGATGTCACCGACTATTAAATGAGGACTTTAGATGCAAACGCACATCGATCCTAGGATAATGAAACTGAGAAAACATCTCTCTACCAATTTGTCTAACTACAATATTGAGAATGTTAATCTAAATTTACTGCATGATACCTATTTACTTATCTTTTGTCATATTTATTAACAGTTGCAATGTGGAGGGTGAGTTGATCATTGTCATTAATTTTGAATTAACAACACCAGATTATAAATTAAAAGCGAATAAACATCGTGTTGCTATTATTATTATTATCACTAACGCTTCATAATTACCTGCTACCTATTTTATACTAGAATAGTTGTTAGTAGATAATGGGGTTATCATTAATGTTTTAGTATGTAGATAATAATAGTTATGCCCCGTGATAAAAACTACGCAATGCACGTAAAAGTATTTCTGAAAAAGAACAGTGATTACTTTCACATTCGAAGTTATCTAACTGGATATTAAGATTAATAACAAAAAAAAATGGATTGTTATAGTTTTTTTTTTAAAATTACATGGATCTTGTTCATAAAACTGCATTAACTTTTATTTGTTTGCGTGGTGCTTGATTGTTTCATGAAATATATACTGTAGTTTCAGTGAAATTCATTGGTTCATTTTCGGTGGTGTCAAACATTGCCTTGTCCTTACCTAGAATCAGGTCCTCAGGACTACAGACGTCCTCCATCAGTGTCTATCGTCCTGAATTGCCCCACATTCACACTCTGCATCTTCTGCAGACAGGTATCCCCAGTGAAGCGTTATAATTTTTATGTATTCTTTTGAATTTTGTTAATCTGGTATTTGACAATATGCCTTTTTGTTGAAGAGTGTTTGTAATCAAGGTATCAAACAACGTAAGGCTCATTTAGGAGTTTAAAAATTGAAACTATAAGCAAAATGATCTCACATCAATAATTTTATTTGTATTAAAAATACCAGGTTTTTGTATAATAACAGATCGTTTTTATGATATCAGTGATCTGATCTCATCTCCTCACTATCATTGTATGGGTAATGCAGAGGGATTGTTAATTAATGTTATCTCAAACCATAATAATGCATCACTATAGACCACATCCATATAACATTATATTGTGTAAATAGCTAAGTAGCTGTACTCTATATACGTCAGTATCCGATATTATTAATCAGGAACGCGTTTTAAATCTAGGATTAAAACTTGCTTATTTTGTTCGAAAATTCTGTCTATCCAAAGTATCACGATATCTCCAACAAGTGAGGGATCAGCAGTCTAACTGCTGCTGCATACATATATTCATATATTATGTACGAATTGATGTCTCTGTCATGAAAATAAGGAGGCCATACCTTATCACTGCTTAGTTGTCAAATATCTTATACAAGACTTGATTGTTCAGTCATTACCATTTTTCGTTACTCATGTGAGTCCGCCGGCATTTGAAGGTGTCTTCAATGACTTACACGTGAGGCTTTACAAATAATTATACAATTTAGGTCCCGTGAAGTGGGCGAGGTTTTCTGCGGCGCCAGAACAACATCACCAGTCTTAGAAGCAAAATGAAGGCCGTCCTTTGCGGCGCCAATGGATCGTAAAACGACGCAAAAGAAACAAATCATGCAACATCATCAATATCATATACTCTTTCAAAAGAAAGAGTGAAATATCTATTCCATCCAAGGTATTGTAATCGTGGCATTCTTTTGCAAATATTTTTAAAAGAGCACATCATTTCGAGGAATAAGACTGTGTTTATACGTGTGCTAGCTTTTTACGTTAGTATGTAATATCTGCAGTCGATCAAACCTTAATATATATATAAGAAGTTATGAATCCGTCGGCTCCCACATCAATCACTGTCATTGCGGGGAGTGGAGTGACTCATATATTTATATCCCACAACCGCAAGCACAGTGCCTATTTAAGCTTTACCCATCCACATCCCTGCATGTTGTGATACGAATGTGTATTCAAACCAATCTCATGTACGAGTTCATGTATGTATTACATATTTCATTATTTCTAGAATCATTCTTTAAAAACTTTACCTTTCTTCCTTATGTTTTTTTTTTATATTTTCAGTTTGAATCATTGATGTCTGTCATTTTCCCATCATTGTTGAATGAGTGTCGTAGAGTTTCGCGGTATTTTTTATAGATGATGGCTGTTCTTTCTCTCTGCTGATGGAGTCATTTTAAAAACTCTGCTGATGGATTAATTTTCATAAGTCTTGGATGAAGTCCATCTGTTCTCAAAACCTCAAGTCAAAGGAGAGAGACTAATCAGACGCGGTGAATACGAAAGAATGACATTATCTAAAGTTTCCTGAATGTCTAACTTTTCTTTATGCTATCGTGAGATTTTTGAGTGTTGTCTGAACTCTTTGTGTGTGCCCATGACTATCAGCTAAAAATCGAATGACATAAGATAAATAAGTGCTACTTGACGAACTTTTAATTACCAGTTTCTTGACTCAGATAGTTATCCAAATGTACCTACTATGCTGGGCATTAATATTTTTTTTTATAAAATGTGGTGTGTTTTGCATGAGATTTTTTGCTAATACTTTGGCATTCAATAGGAAAATGTGTGCGTCATCAAGATGAGTCCCAATTTACTTAAGATCAACACCTCTTTCCGCTCGATTACACTGAATTGAAAGAAGCGCGGATGAAAAGACAAACGTAGCGTTCTGTTGGGAGTGCTACGAGTGTGTATATCCCGCCCATGTGATAATATTATGTATGTTGGGAGACGTAGCTTTGACTAGAGATGTAATGGCTTGTCATGGATACCGGAAATTCGTTATCTAGTGAGTTATTTTACCGGATATTAGCTTACGATCGCGACATGCAAAATTTGGTCGAACCCGTCTCGATTTGTACGAGAAAATATCTGACATAACCTAAGTATCTATTACATATATTAGAAATAAATGAATAAATTTGCTAATGTAACCGACTTTTAGAAAGTATCATTAAAGTATATTTTTATGCAAATCTTGAACTCACGAGATATTTTCGGTATCAATTCGGATAAAAGGTTAATATTCGATTTGAAGGGGGGCTACAATTCGATTGATTAGGCTATTGGTATTCGATTGGACAGTGGGTTTATATACGGTAGGATAGGGGGCTAATATTTGATTGGAAGGGGGTTAATATTCGATTGAACTGTGGATCGATTGAATAGTGGGTAAATATTTGATTGGATAGTGGTCTAATATCCGGTATCGAACTGGATAGTTGTTGAATACCCGTTACATCTCTAGTATTGACTCTAGGACTTATGTGTAAGGCGAACAACATCTACTCTACTTCCCATATGTTACTTTCCACATTTCATATTGATGTTTCCTTTTCATCAGCTGTCGATACCGTACAGTACGTACATACAAACTGCTACTCAGAAAGCCCGCCCCGTCTATCCATCGATTCCAATATACGTACTATTATACTATAATATTATGAAATGTCTATTGGAATCGACATGTGTAATAAACGAAATGAAATGTTCGTTTATGAGGAATTGATGTTCTAGCCTTTGATGGTTTGATTTTTCCTTATAATAACATATCCTCTTCACTCTTTCGCTTTTGTTTGTTTTCTTGAGTGGTAATAAATTTATTTACTCTCGTGCTCCACTATTACTAGTACCTACTACTATTACTAGTACCTACTACTATTGCTGTTTATAATATTGCTTATCGTATTCGCTTCAGATTTTTTGTTTACTTGTGTTATTGCATTCATCAGAATTGAAATTTAAAACAAATATTTCTTCTACTTTATTGATTTTTATTGAGAAACGTTTTTCGTCTTTGAAGTACATTGATCAAAAATGTTTGTCAGTTTAATATACCTGTATCTTTAATCAGTTTTAATTTGATCTCACCTTACAAGGTTTGACCCTTTTGACTTTAGCTATCTCTTATGACAAAGGCTTTGTGGTATTTTTTATTTATTTATTTATTAATCAATAGAGGGCATAAGCCTTTATACAATACATAATATCAGTTAATACATAATAACAATTCTAATAGTTAACAAAATTAATAATAATATCTAATATTTGGCACTTAGTACAAATCTGCACTCAGTGAGTGCGGCCAGGTACCCAAGCAGTGCAACACAATAAATAATAAATACTATTGCAACCCTCAATACTGGTCACTCCCATAGGAAACATTCCTTGCACATTTCTTATCCCAGTTCATCCTTGCACATCAATTTATTTATTTATTTATTTATTTATTTATAATAATACATACGGCTTACGCCTTTAATACATAGTTACAAACAATAATTGCACAACACCACCATCGTATCAAATTAAAACTCAAAACAAAAATAAAATATACTGCATCACTTCAAATTATAAAAATAAAAATTAAACACATTGTGTCACATAAACCATAGAATAAAATTACAACATAATATCAACAGTATCACTGTCCTGTTTATAAATCTGGGTCAATTTAGGGAAACGTTTCGAAACAACCAAACAGATTAAAATATTTTTTGTTGTTCTGCCTTCTTCTACTTACTGTTGAATATATTTCACATATGCTCTTTGTCGTAATTATTAAACTTACTCATGACTCATCCTATCTTGGAATTGGTTTTGTGATGAATGTCTCACTTAATCAACCTTTCTTTTACTGCCTTCCCTCCCCTCTGGCTGCACCCCTTTGAGATTAAGTATCCTGGCAATCTAACGTCAGCCGTAACACGTGTTTGTGTATTAGCATTATATCAGTTTAGGAATTCGACGTGCAAATTGCCACAAGTTTGAAATTACATGAAAATTACGAGCAAATTAGCACAAGCTTAGAATACGAGCTTTTTCAGAATTTGATAATTGGAAGGTTTTTAACTTTTTAAATTTTAAGCGCACTCTCAGATGTTTTCGTCTATTTTGACGTTGAAAATTTTTCTGTGAGTTTTTAAACGTATTACATTCTCTTCATGCAATGCAACACATCTGACAATAGCTTTGAGATTTGCAATCCATTGTTTGATAGCACAGTAAAAATATATTCAAAGTATTCGGCGATTCTACTAGTTATTTTACATATAAAAGACGCTGTGAAGAAATCTATCAATAATATTTCTCAGTTAAAAGAAGAATGCTTGTGTGGGGCACTCGTTTATTAGAAAGATATTGTGTCTTTCCACATTTGCACGCTGGTGAATCAGTCAATTAATATTTTTACGTAAAGTGTTTTTGGTACATCATAATTTTTTTTTTAAATTCATTTATTTGTGGAAGAAAGTTTATTTTCATTGTATCGATTAAACTACAGCGTAACCAACAAAAAAACAAATATTTTTGAATTCAAAGTTAAATATTAGTGAAAATGGATATAGAGTAAATGATTGTACAAGTAAGTAATATTCTCGTCCATTGCCTGCAGTCCTGTTGCAATATCCGACCTGTATCTGTTTTCACTGCAAACATATAATCTCGGTTATAATTTGCTGTTCAGAGGACATATTGTGTAGTTTGATGAGATAAAGAGGATAGAGGGGTGAGTTGCGCAGCATGGCATGCAATGAACGTCATAATAAGTTTAAATTATCATGATGAATGCGATACAATATATTATCAAGTATTTACGTCTTTTAAAATACCTTATACCGACAGATTATTTACTGTAATTCTTATTTTTCTCTTTTAATTTTCATCTTAATATTTTCGAATTTAAGATGAAAGAAATGTGTCCGCAATCGTAAAATATTATTATAATTTACGATGTATGATTTTATGGCCTTCACTTTATAGTGGATTATTATGTACCTACTTCTGATATTGATTTCTTCATCTCAATTATTTTCCTTTTATTTTTTATTTTGTAATATGTATGTTGTTAATGTTTCCTAAATGATAATTGCAACATATAATTCTCTTCTTTTTTCATATTTTTACGTCGTTTACCCAGTGATCTTTCGATTGTTATAAAACATAAAAGGGAAATATGTGCAAAAGTTATTGTTCTGAATTCTTGGTGTAAATGTACGTACTTGTAGAACTTTTGATTATTTAAACTGTTCCATATTTAAATTCCAGCAGCTCATTTAATGTTATTGTTGTTATTATTATTCTTTTTTGGTATGTACTTAATTTTACTACTCGCATAAAATACCATTCAAGGAAACTAAGCAACTTGTGGAATATATAATTCACGTTAAATTGCTGTCTCGGCATTACCTCCCCGTTCCATCTCTCCCCACTTTACCCTCGCACTCATTCCGACTGTATTGGGCTTTATCGCTACAGAAAATGTGAATTCATTACGAAAAAATAAAATTACTCCAATTTCTATTTTTATTTTTCCTGTAGATCTGGAAAAGTAATATAAAACTGTGACAGAGATTTGGCCAAGTTTTTAGTTTGGATATATTTTGATACTTTCGAATGCGACATGAATATTTTACTTATTTCAGAATTTATTGCATTGTTATTTCTTTTTTATATGTTTGAAGATTGTTAAATGTTTTATGTTTATTTTATATTTATTGTAAAAGGCAAATGCCGTATATTGATTGAAATAAATAAATAAATAAATAAAAGGGAATGATGAAATGTTAAAATGTTTTCATAATGGCAGTTAAATATGTACATAGGTAATAATGATTATAATATATTATGAAGTAAAAAAGCATGGCCGTTGAAATGCTAATGCGACAGTAATCATCATGTTGGGTAATTTTTTATTATTTACACAAAATTCGGCAACGGTTTGACTGTTGGTGAATGAATGAATATTCGTTTGATATTTGTCGATTATTTCTGACTATAAACCTTACCGTATTTTTTCTTCTTCTTCTTCTTAATCTTTCATTAGACCCAGAGGTCTGTTCATGCAGGAGGGTCCTCTTGCGATGTGGAGGCCCAGCTGTCCTTCCATCGTTTTGGGGGTCTTCCTGGTAGGCGTCGTCCATCAGGTAGTCTATGTAGAACAATATTTGGAATTCTGGTGCTACCCATCCTCTGGACGTGTTCGTACCAAAATCTTCGGCGTTGTCTTCCCCATCTAACAACATCCTGGACCTCGCATATCTCCCGAATTATGGTGTTTCTCACACGGTCTCGCAGACTTTTTCCGGCAATGGCTCGCAAAGTTCGCATCTCTGTTGTACGTAGCATGCTTTTGGTTTTGTTGTGTCTGCCCTTGTTTCTATGCCATACGTGAGTATTGGGCGTACACATGTCTTATAGATGCGAACTTTTTTCGTGGACAAAAATACATATTCCTGAAATTTTGGATATATATTATGACTACGAATCAAATGTGGGTAAGATTTATTATCTCTGTCTACCCCCCTGGAAAAACATGGCTTGAGGGTATGGATTGATAGATAGATAAAAGATTCATAGTCATAAACACGAAAATACATTGAAATATCAGACAAACCAAGTTTAGCCTCTAATTTAGTCTAAATTATGGTTATTTTAATGCCTGCGGTTTCTCCATCACTTTCTTTGACGTGAAGCTTCGTAACATGCTAAATAGAGGGAATATTTAATTCCACTGTAGATCCTCCTGGGAGTTTTTATTATTTTCAAACCGACCAAATCTTCGACTCTGATAATTCCCTAATCTCCCCTCTATTATTACTAAGAGGAAGACACCTTGGTAGTAAGTGTAATAAATCATGTTTATTAATTACGAGTACATACCTCGCTTATTTAATAATACATACCAGCATAGATTTACTCAATAAACATTAAAATGAAAAAAGACAGTGCGTTCTTTAAAGTCTTGGCAAAGCATATCACCCACTCTTTTCAATAACTTTAGGAGTGTTCTGTAAAAGCAAGTACAGTCGATTCCGCTTAATTGGGACACATCGGGACATGGGCATTTTTAAAGCTTTTTCTAAAAGCAAATTTCGCACTTCGCCGCAAAAAGGGCCACCAATGGCGTAGCAGGTGTGTGAAGTCATCAGACGCTGCAGATAGTACTACGAGTAAAATGTGTGCCAATACAAAATAGCGCCTAACGACGTCACAACGGGCTAATTCAATAATTAAAATTATGACAGAAAATATAGATTTTTAAATTGAAAATAATGAATGAAAAGTTTTATTTTAGCGTTTCTTATTAGGATATTAATTTGTGATTATACGCATATTAATTAATAATTATAAACTACTACTACTACTACTATACCATCACGGCATATCCCACAAGTGGGGTAACCAGCAGACCAGCTGCATGTAAGAAACATGGAAGCTGCCCTCTTCGTGCCAATATAAAATCTAGACATTCAGGATGGGTGGGTAATATAAACTGATAACATTTATTCATATTCCTCACACATGCATGTTCCTATGTTCCCCATTATGGTACCTGTAGAATACATGCAATACATGCACATGACACACAAACATATGTACGAACGAATAAAAGTATTCATGTGACGATTAATACATATTTCATACGACGTTTTTATTATTATTTAAGACGACTTTTATTGCTCCTGCATCTACATACCTGCCCTCCTCCCACCCCTATTAATAATAACCCTCCACCCTCTCATGTTTTTCCTCTCCATTCCCTTCATCGTCTGTCCTTTGAGATACATGGAAAGAACGTGTCTTTTTTTTAATTTGGGTGATTAATTTTATTTTTATTCATATTGTTGTTATCTTGTGTTGTGATATTACAAAAAAAAAACATTATTTGTTTCATTGTTTTTTTATATTGTTTTTTTTCGTCGATTCCTTTCATATTATTTTTTGTATTGTCTCATTTTCTTTGTCGACGGATTAGAAAATAAATTTATACATTGATATTCTGCTTTGATTTCTGTTTTCTAAGAAAATTGTGACTAGTATGATGTCATTTTAATAAATTTATGATTTGATACATTTCGAATAGTTCAAAGCAACATTTTTTTCATTGACAACAGAGAGCCTTTGGCCTAACAGAGAACAAGATTAATTCCATTTAAGTATCTTGTCTGTCTGGCTACGAGGAATGAAAAACATGTAAAATATACCTGTTCAGCATGCATGGAAAATATATTTGTTTTTCCTTTAGACAAGATTTTCTGTTTCTGTTGCTAGTTATATTTCTTTAAAAATAAAGTTAAAAAAAGAGGCAACACAACCATTTATGGAACTATGCCACTTAAATGCCGGGTTAGTTGGAAGACATCGCATTTTAGTGATAAAATCACCCTCCGTACATTGAATTGTATAACTGTTATTTTTATGACACTGTTTTATTTTGTAATATTGTAACCAATGTACAGTGCAGCAGGGTTACTCTTGACAAAACTAAACACGATCTTAATCTAGTCTTGATCTTGATCATACGACGCACGAAGGGACTATGGTCAAAAACACCGCGCTACCGCTAACGCGCCATCGGTTTTTATGTATTTTTGGCCAATAGTCACTTCGTGCGTCGTATGATCAAGATCAAGACTAGATTAAGATCGTGTTTAGTTTTGTCAAGAGTAGCCCTGCAGAATAAAATAAATAAATACTATTTTATATGCATTATTTGTTTATTTTTTATCTACCACTTTATCATGGCATATTCCACATTATTATAAGGTAGCCAACAGACTTGCTGCGTTTATAAAACATGCTAGCTGTCCTCTATGTGCCAACAAAAATCAAGACATTTAGGATGAGTGATAAACTTCATCGCTTAATTTCAGGATGTAAAATGTCTTAATTTTTTTGAACACCTGACAGAATACATATTAAAATATTATATATCTAGTTAAATATTTATTTGTCTGTACTTAAATGTGTAGCTATTTTCTATTTTTGTGTCTTTAAACAAGTAACTGGAACTTTGCTACTTATCTTCTGTTTTAGTCTTTATATTCCATTTTGCCCCAAGTGCGAAGTCTGCGAGATAGCGTCAAACCAATTTGTATTTCCGTATTGCAACAGTGAAATCCATCATAGTAGTATCTCTATTAGATAGATACACATACAATATGTCCCCCGTGACTGACGATCACTCAATGTAATGTAACCACTCTAGATACTACAGTCAAGATAACAAATACAGTGGAACCTCTCATAACGAGTTTAATTCGTTCCAGACTCGTACTCGTTATGCGAAACATTTTTTTCTATAGAAATCAATGTAAAATACGATAATGCGTTCCATGCCGAAAAAAATTGTATTCTTGGAGTACTCCATGATATTTTTTTATTAACGTTTATTCAAATAAAATTACTTATAAAAGAGTGTAACAACTTGTTATACAATTTAGATTAGGAAAAAATACGTACCTAAATAAAAAAAATAACAAATAATTAACCATTTTTAACTAGGAAACTAACCGTAAACGTAGCCGTTTCGTACACATTCTTGACCCTCCCTTTGAAGCATCCATTTTCTTAATTTTATCTTTGTTCTTGAAAATAGTGCAGATCGTTGATGTTGACCGATAGTATGTGCGCTCTAGATATGCCACGCTCACTCCTTGTTCTCGCTTTTCAATGATTTTACGTTTCATTTCATCAGTTATTTTTATTCTCTTCTGGCTGTCTTCTTGTGTTTTTTCTTCGGGGTCATTATTGAACGGATTATAATACTTTGCTCATTAAAAAAATACTAATAATATCCAAACCAAGGCGCTAACGGAGCGAGTGCTAAACACAGACTGATGTACTGGCGCGGCAAGTCCCGGCTCACGAGGTCACAAGTGAATGTCGTGAAAAAGGGACTTACCCTTTCTCTGTAACTCCTTATGCGAAATGTCGCTCGTTATGGGAGCAACTTTTTCATATATTTTTTTGCTCGTTATGCGAATTACTCGTTATGAGAGGTGCTCGTTATGAGAGGTTCCACTGTACATTGTTTCTTCTCTTCTTGCTGGTGTTAATCGCTCCATATGGACTTGTGTTCATTCTCTCCAGATAGCTGTCCTGCAGGACCCTCTCTTCAATTTAAATGATTGATCTGTCCAATCCCCACATTCTCAATCTTGTTCCCCCACGAATTGCTTATCCGCAAGGGATGCGAAGGACCCAGTAACGTTTCTATATCGATATGTTGTCTGGTTGGTTGACCGATAGCTATTTCTGGACTTCATATATATTTATTATGAAACTTCATAAATATAACATTTTGTTTGATTTGATTTGCGGGGATGTAAACTAGGTCCATCTTTGTTTAACCTGTGGGATGTTTGTATTAGTTTTTTTGTCATGTTTACTCATATTTCACTGTCCATATAATGACCATTGAACATAGAATAGCATATCTGTATTTTTGTATCGATAATATTTTTCTGCTAAAGAAGATTGATATTTTTCATGTTTTGATAATATTGTAATTCTTCTATAACCATATGTCCTCTCAAATTGAGAAATAATATTTATTTATTTATCAAATAAACGGCTAATGCCTTTTACAAAAATAAATTATTATAACACAAAACAAAAAAATACACATTTCACATCCAATCAAAATAAGCATTTACAAACTATATTTATTTAGTCAACGGAACACTACGGACAATATAATATAAACTATAACTTGTCAATAAATAAGATTATACGTATTGCCATCTTAAAAAAGTATATAGATACTTGACAATAAAAGTAATAGTGTATACAAACAATAATAAAAATGTTGTTTTGTGATGATTTTTTTATTCTTTCACGAAGATGAAAATCTTATTAGGTTGAGAAGATAATTCTTTCATTCATAAACAAAATTTTATTTTTTTAATTCGAGACAATTCTCTCTTGACTAAAGATGTTTTCTTTAAGTATAGTACATGTTTTCATGTTTTGAAAATTGAAATTTTTCTTTCACGATATGTTGTCGAATTAAGAAATATTTTTTTGTTTTTAGATTTTTTTTATTCATTCTAGAAAATGATATTTTTTTAGATTATGAAAATAATTCTTTCATTTATATATATATATGAATATGTGATACTTAAATAATTTACTTATCTGTGGTACATGTTTGTGGATGACAGCTGAGTTATGAACGTCTTTTTTCTATTTTGTAAACCATATTTATAGTTGTTATCTGTTATGTACTTTTACTAATAAATAAAATAAAATAAAATAAATAAACAAAATTTTAGTTACTTAATTCGAGACAATTTTTTTTTTCTGTAGAGTACTCATGTCAAATCATCCCTTTGCCGTATTATTTAATCTCTTATCTTTTTGATGATATTATATCGATTGCCCAGTTCCACAACTCAACATTTGGAAATTTTCGAAAATTTTGATTTAGTTGGTAATAGATATAATCAACTCCACTCTATCGATTCCACAAACAAATAACTATAAAAATACACGGTTCCCTTTATATATTAAAGATTTGGCCAATGAATAAAATATACCTATATAAATAAATCAATTACACGAATAAATATTTCGATTTTTTTTTGTTATTGAAAAGATGTGTCTGGGTTTTTGTTATAAACCCAGATGCAATCTTATACACCTTTCACAGTAAGTTAAAAGCTTGTGTCGTGAAAGGGGAGTTTGCCGGCACCTGGGATCGAACCGCGAACCTCATGTTAACGAGGCTGAGATTCTGCCTCCAGGCTACCAACGAACTCGTTTATTTGTTTAAGTATTGAATTTAGTATTTTAGTATTAATTGTTTTGAGTATTGAACGGAACAAAGACAACATAATGCCTCTAACATTGCGATTATTATATGGTTTATTCATTATATATTCACTTTATATTCACTTTCTGTTGTACAGACGTGTTCAAATTATTAGACTAGAGTTTCAAATAACCAATTTTTTGTGTTTGTCTTCAAATATCTTCTATGTCTTTATAAAAATCGTAACAAAGTTTTCTGAAATGTAAAGAACTGACATTGGGTTATATTTTAACCCATTTTCGTAATTAGCAATGCCGTATTTTTTTTTACTAGAACGTTGGCAACATTGGAAGACATGGAAATTCATGATTTTGTCATTTAGTAACAAAGCGTTCCAGCAGTTGCGTGGACGTCCTCGTGAGGTATTTTTACATTTTTTTTTTATTTTTATGTTTAAATCTCTTCAATAATAAGTATTCTTGTAGATTTTTATCAAAAGATGTTTATTTATTTATAATTATTTTTTCAAGATATCGTTTTTTTAAAGTATCTTAATATTTTTTCAAAATGGGGAAAAAATGTGATAAAGTACCAAAAAATTTCTCTGTGGTTAAGGTTTTATTGCATGAAAATGCTTAAACAGTCTTAAATTATACAAAAAGTAGGAGTTTTGCAAAAAACAATTAGCAGAATTCAAAAAATTGTGTCCAATATGAGCATCATAGAAAAGAAAATTGTGGTCACAAGAGGAAAATCACTCCCAGTGCACAAAGAAATCTGGTGAAAATGGCATTAAACAATCGATAAGCTACTTCTAAGGTCCTGTGCGATCAATTTAGTGAAGCTGGACTCAAGGTATCTGCAGTAACTGTGAGGAGGAGACCTTTTGAATGTGGGCTAAAAGGACGTCGACTAAGAAGAAAACAAAAGATTACACTTGAAATGGCCAAAAAGAGGCTGGAGTGGGCTAAAACCCTAAGAAATATATCCAGTGAAGACTGGAATACAATGAATAAGGTGTTTTTTGGTACTTTATCACATTTTTTCCCCATTTTGAAAAAATATTAAGATACTTTAAAAAAACGATATCTTGAAAAAATAATTATAAATAAATAAACATCTTTTGATAAAAATCTACAAGAATACTTATTATTGAAGAGATTTAAACATAAAAATAAAAAAAAAATGTAAAAATACCTCAAGAGGACGTCCACGCAACTGCTGGAACGCTTTGTTACTAAATGACAAAATCATGAATTTCCATGTCTTCCAATGTTGCCAACGTTCTAGTAAAAAAAAATACGGCATTGCTAATTACGAAAATGGGTTAAAATATAACCCAATGTCAGTTCTTTACATTTCAGAAAACTTTGTTACGATTTTTATAAAAACATAGAAGATATTTGAAGACAAATACAAAAAATTGGTTATTTGAAACTCTAGTCTAATAATTTGAACACGTCTGTATTTTTAAAGCATAATATAAATATTAGTGATGTAACTAATGTGTGATTTTGGACATTCGCGAATGCGAATAGCGAATATTGACTTGTTTAAATTTCTACAATTGCTTAAACATTAAAATTCTACCCCCCCCCCCCCCGTCACCGAATTTTCAAAATGGTAAAGGAATTTAAAATATTTCAAAACTCCTCGGTTTTCTTAAAGAATATTTTCTTGCACTACCTTTTACCGCAAGTATCCGGTACTTTTATCGAATTAACGATACTTAATTAGCAAAATAATATTCGCAAAACATTCGCATATTTTTTTGCGAATATTCGTTACATCACTAATAAATATACCAAAATTACAAAAATTGAGATTTCTCGAATGTTTTGACATTTCGACTGGTTGAGTTATAGAACTGTACAGTCGATATAATAATAATACTGTTTATAAGGAAATTAGGAAGGTCCCTGGATCCTTCCAATAACGATAATCAACATGATCTGGTCTATATTATATAAATAGCCATTCATCAATGATACTCCGATGTATCTCTGAGGCCATCTGTCTTGCGTCTGAATTCGTTTGAAAATCAATAATATCTATCTACATACTGCGTCATTAGTTTCATCGCTTTTGTTGTGAGTTAATCAAAAAGGATCAGGTTTTACGAAAAAAAAATCTGTGTAAAATTACATTTTAAAACGGGTGTCTAATCATTTTACTCATTTCTTAACCATTTATGTATCAAGTCAATATTTTTTGACCGACTGTTCTTGGTGAAAGTTCATGTTAAATTATTATACTAAATAAAACATTTATTACTCCCACTGTGGCTTTATAGGTCACGAGCCGGCTTTCAAGAACTTCCGCTCTCATTATCAAGCTAGCGTAAATAATTACAATTTTAGGTGTAAATCTCATAAATAGTAAGGATTATTTAACGAGATTTACACCTAAAATACATCATAGTCCATACTATTTTATGAGATTTACGCCTTAAACACATCATTTAATTTAATTCCTTATTTGTAGACGTTTATCTAAATGACAATAATGAACACCTTCTCACATAAATATTTCATCAGGTTTGCTTACGTTACTCGTAAAGGGGTTTTCAATGTCCAAATGAAAAAATAATTAATAAATACAACAATGTGTATGTTTTATTAATTAACTGCCCCCGTGTTGGAAATACAACATAAATAAACAATAATAAATTACTTTATTATATCATTAATATCTCACGTCATCCTAATAATATGTATGTAATATTGGTAGTTAATACATAATATTATAAGTATCCCCTGTTCAGCAATCTACTCTAAACCATATTATGTATGTTTTATACCTATCTATTGGGGTATATTAGTTTAACATTATAATGTAGGCCTCCTGGCTGGCTGCCTTTCTGGAATGTACTGGAAACTACATAGGTAGTTGAGCGTTATTGTTATAACATGAAATTATATGCAAATGCATTATTTTTTAAAATTTATTTGAACATATTTTCACATGTACCTCCATTTTTTTCATTTATTTATTTATTCTTCTTGCACATTTACACAAATATATATGAAAACACTATTTATAGATTAGCCACACTAGCCTCATGGCTGCATGTGCGCATATTTTGGCAGTTTTATTAGTGTTGCATATTTAGGCACTGTTCGATAGATATTTACCATATTATATTATGAGACTCGAATATCCAATGATGCTCAATTTTATTTGTCATTTTTTTCATATTTTGTCATTTTTCTATACGTATTTACGGTATTTTTTGATACTAAAATACTCAATGATGCCGATTTTCATTGGATAAAATAATATACGAGTATGTGTGTTTGGTATCGAAATTTGACAAATCCATTTGTAGCGAAATGTTAGTGGAGCTCAAAACCTAATTAGTTTCAGACAAATTTCCATACCAAACATGATTTTCTGCAATATTTTTATATTTAGTCTAATATAACTCAAGGCTAAGAATATTTTTGTCAAAAAAGCATTCAGATTTTTTCTCAATTTTTCTTGTGTACAACATGTACCTACTAGATAATACGCAGTTTATGCGTGGCATATCTTCATACTTACCTTGCATACTTATGGATGTTACTATTAACCACTGTTTTGTAATAATGTAAATTTAACACACGAAACTACCACATAAGGTTTAGAAAAGAAAACGTGAAAAGGATGTGTTGCAGGCTCTAGTCTCGTCCAGGGTCCTACCAAATGAGGTGACATTGTTATTTCTAAGCCTAAGTTATGAGTGCCAATAAGATGGAGCGACCAAATTAAGAAGGCCACACAAAACTCACTTCACGGGGCCTTACACATGGCGGAGGATCGCTCAACATGGAGACAGATGGTTAACAAAACGAGTCATGATGGTCACGATCCTCAGGATTGAGGGACCGACAGAGATGATGATGTGAAAGTTTCGTGTGTTTAAATTTTCTAATATGACATCTTCTGTATAGCATTTATCACGCATATTTGCATGCATATTACAGAATTTTGTGTTGCATGCATATAATCAAGTTTCCAGTGATTATAATGTTGTTTGTATGTATGTATGTACGTGTGTATGTTGTTGTACTATCGTTCCAAACTGAACCTCCATCGCTAATTTACCCTTTCTGACAGCCGGTCAAATAGCCCATTCTGTAAACTTTATTAAATTAAAATTAATTATATTCTAAACAGCTTAATTAATATGCGATACGCTACAGGGCACCCTTGTCATACTTTATCTTCGGTTCTGCATTATGCCTACACCTCTGTAATAATAATGTTGATTGAAAGTAGGTACTTTGCATTTATGTAGAATCTGTTCCATATTTTCTGTTATCTTTTGGGTGTCAAAAGAAAGGAGGCATTAGTAAAAGATAACGTTTAAGACATTTAACAACTTCGGTTCAACGATGAGGTATTCCACCCATCTTAAACGTCTGTTAATTGCACTTTCTCCACTGGCTACCTAACGTGTCAGAAATGGCGTGATTTTATGAGAGAGAAACAAATTAACTCGGTGTCTTTCGTAGCTTTCATTTGTTTTCATTTATTTATTTATTTATTGTACAGAGACACACACAGAGAGTTGAAAAAAACATTCATAAAATAAGAAAAAAAGACACATTGATCCGATCAGGCCAACCCCCCAATTAAGCGTGTCTATACATCATGCACGTTCAAATAAAATTATACAAAAAAAAACATAAGAGTAAAAACTAACCAATGCAAGTCCAGTAAACCAGACTCACATTACCGCAAACAACAAATTATAAAAAAGATAAAATGAAAAAATATTTTACTCATAACATGACCTCAAGGGCGCCGTATAGTGCGTCGATCGCCCTGATGCGCAGAGTTGGGTTAAAAATAGCTTAAATTGTATTTTTAATGATACGGTAAATTTAAGGTCATACATTTATTTTGTAATAAATCTCTGTTCAAAGTTTGTATTTTCAGCAACAAGTTTGGTCAGAACATTTTATTTATTGTACAATCTTGAATACAGAAACGAAACGAAATTGAATGAAAAACTATCATCAAAAATTACCATGAAATAAATTTATAATATTTCACTATTATAGATTTGAAGTAGATATTCTACTCTGAAATCTGGTGTGGGTATATGAGAAGATTAAGTGTAGTTTTCAGAAGCTCTTGGCCCCATTTTATGGGCATAAATACTTGGAAGGTAATCTAGTAAATATTTGTATCCGTTCTTATGTATGTTTGTGTGTCGTCAATAGACACCGTATTAGACTAGATAGAGAAAAAATAATAAACTCTATACAAGATCTTATCTTTTTTGCAAGTTTTAGACTAAAACATATTAAAATATCTACAGAAATATTCTTTGTATGAGACCGTGATTTGTATGTTTTTTTTTGCGTATTTAATTCAAATCCAACACGTTTATTTTGAGCTGTTCAATACCTTTGTCAAAATGGAGATGCTGATGCTGGTGTCGCCATTTTTGTTATTTAGGGATCTTTTTATATAAAAACAGCTGCATAATAAATGATATTATTTTTGGACACGTTTTCTGATTAAATTAGTACTGCGTTTCTAGTCTATGAATTGAGTACCTACTAATATAATTATGTATTCTTATCTTTTATTTTTACTGAATGATTTTATTTTTTGTTTAAAAAGGCTGTATCATTTTATTGTTCATGTTGAATATTTAAAAGGCATACGCCGTATTTTTTATGAATTTATAAATAAATAAACATTTTTTTTCTGCAAGTGTCAATTTGGTGATGTGATGTTTTTTCTCTTGAGCGAAGTCGGGTAATATTACTCTAGTTACTAATATTTACACGATGTACTAGAAAATACATTATATAAGTAACCTAACATCATCACAATATACTGTAGTATTGATATCATAATGTAGTTACTCCTTAAACTGGGTCTTATACTATAACTATTACTACTAATACATACCTATATTGTATTATATTAACATCCTTGTTGACGTATTTAATGTCCTATATATTATATTATGGTGGTTAAGTTTGTAGGTATAGAATATATTATTTATAGTGCTACCAGTTTGGCAACATTCTAATGAATATGCAAATTTGAAGATATGCCAATTTATCGTTTAAAATTCAATTATGCTTGTACTTACCTACTTGTTGCGAATAAATTCTTGCAAAAAATACACCCTGTTTTGTGAATATAGTTATAACTTGATCACTTGAATATGAACAAATGGATGGTTCTTGAAAAGCAACTAAAAAACACTCAAAAATCGGGATGTATGTGAGATAAATAGTATCTGTATCAAATGTGGAAAATTGAGAAGGTAAAAAAAGAAATTTAGGAGAGGCGGTGAATCTGCTCATCGTGTATGGATACACAAATAAAGAAAAAGTCAGTAAACAAAAAAATATAGAGCACTTATTAACAGTTACGTCAGAAGTTTATCGATTATTAACCTACTTAAAAGTGTAAAGGGAAGATAAATGTTTTTTTGGAAGCTGGTGTATTATTGGTAATATAATTTTTATCAATCTATCTTTTATGTGTGATGATGATGATGATGATTTAGGATGATTTTATTTATGACGCCGTTTTACAGTCTCTAGACCGTCTCAAGGGCGCCAGTGAAGAGTTCAGTCTTTAATTTGCCTCTGAAGCTAGTGACCGTCTGACCATCTCTCAGCGGCACCGGTAGGCGATTCCACGTAACTGGTCCGACTATACCAAAGGCCCTCTCGTAGAAATTGGACTTACCGGCTCAGTAAGTCTATTTACGGCCAGTTCCATAGAGCGCAGAGGTCTTCTAGTGGTCAATTATTCATGAGTTAAGAAAACCACATTTACACTCTATCACATGGATATTATTAATACCGAGTAACTACCTTTATAATATATTGGTGACCCTCTTTTCCTACGATTCGGCACGCACCGGTCATATTGGGCTTTTACTTTTATGTACATACCGATAACTATTTACATAAGTACCCGAGTATTAAGGATATCCCTAGTTCCGTATGGAACCGAGGTGAAGCGAGGCGAGGGGCTATTATTGTATAATTCACCCTTTTCGAAATACATCACGCACTTAGTCACCGCAAATTCCATATGACTAGTCCATAATAATATTATTTACCTATGTTGATACTTCGCCAAACACCAGTCTCCATATACCTTTGATGTACTTATGTAGAATGTCTGTTAAAGAACATGTTATTGTAAAAAATGAAATGAATTTTTTTTTTTGTAAATTTCATATACATCCATGGAAACATGGTTTGTATCTTAAAGTAAGATAGCTAGTGGTTTAACTGATCCTAATGAATTTGCACGTCGTCCTATCCGTTTTATAAAAAAAATAATCATGACCGAATGTTTTACAAATAGTATTTTTACTACACGCAGCTAGTCTGCTGGCTACCCTACTTGTGGGATATGCCGTGATGGTGTAGTTTTAGTATTTTGCGAATATTTGCCTTTTTCAGTTAACTTTGAAACATGTCGAAGAATGAAGACCAGGCGTATTTTATTTGCCGTGGAGCGCCCGGCAAAGAATTGGTTTCTCACTCCTTTCCGTAAGTTTTCGAGTATCCTGTAAAAGACAGCTGTTCGAAAAAAATTGAGTTTGAGAAAAGAATTGAGAAAAAATTGTACATAAAATTACATTTTATGTACATCTCAAATTCAGCAATGAAGTTTACCATCCATTCTGAATAGCATATTTTTTATTGGCACAGAGAGGACAGCTTGCATATTAATTAACAGTAAGTTTTTTCATTTTAAAGAATGAAGGTAACCTGACACCAACTTCATATTTTTTTTTACACCTACGCTTTACAGGACACTCGAAAATTTGCGGAAATTAGTGGGATACTGCGTCTTTGCCGGGTACTCCATGGAACTAATACTTTTAAAATATTCTTCTGCCAAATTTTGATCCAGGAATTATTGGTCATTCATTTTAGAAAATTTTATTACAGCTATAAATCGTATTGGAAGTTGTAATAAATAATAAGTACATACATAAGCACATGCCATCACGTTGTTTCTTCTGCGGAATAGGCAGAAAATATCACATACATACACCTTTCGCATCCGTCACTGTCATACAATTAATTCCTTAACCATGTACTCCTACTCAACGTGCTCAACACTTGTCTATCCCGTGGGCTCTGCATTTTTTATATGTTCTTGTCATTTTATCCTCTAATCGTCTCTGAGCACCATTCCTCTCAAGCAAATATATTTTCGTGGTCATTCTGTTCTCGTTCATTCTTTCCACATGTCCAAATTTTCGTAACTTAATTTATATTCGTCTTGTGTATTACACTATATTCCATTCCACATTATAAAAATTAAGTGTTATTCTATATAAGTCTACCTGGTACGTGTCGCTACCCTCCTATGCCTAAGCGGATGTTTTATAGTACCTAAATAATAATATGTATGTGTTTCTTATGAGTGTCGTGGGAAAAACGAAATAACATATCCTTCTGCAAATAGCCTAGGATACAGCCTTTTGATATTAAATTTAACATTATTTATTTAGTGTATTACGATAAGAAGTGCGTGGAGTGAAATTTGGATAAAGAATGAAATTGAAAAGTTACGGTGGTTTGAATACGTGGAAAGAATGCACGTGACTCGGCAGCTCGATCATCAAATGTCAAGATCGTACCATAAAGCAGATTCTTCAGGATGAACTTGTTATGAGTACATTGAATAGGAGACATGCATGATGAATTAATTGTATAATAGTGACATAAGCGAAATGTGTATGCAAGGAGTAAAAGGCAAGTTTCAAGTCGGTAGTCTGGAGGTAGAGTCTCGGCCTCGTGAACAAGGGGTCCGTGGTTCGATACCAGGTGCCGGCAAACTCCCCTTTCACGACACAAGCTTTTAGTAGCTTACTGTGAAAGGTGTATGAGGTTGTATTTGGGTTTATAACAAAAACCCAGATATATCTTTTTCTAAAATCAGCGACTATGTTTGCATCCCATCCTGAATGCCGTAACATTTTGTTGGCACGGAAAGGACAGTTTGCATGTTAATCATATGCGGCTGGTTTGTTGGCTACTCTATTTGTGAGATATGCCGTGATAGTAAAGTATAAATTGCACAGTTATTTCAGAATACAGTAATGATCATTAATGGGTTAGTTGGAAGATATTGCGCTTCAGCAATAAACTCGCCCATTGCACAAAATTATTAATTCTATTGTTGTGATACCATTTTTTTTGTTCTTCTTTGTATATTGATTTTGTGCAATAAAGTTTATTATTATTATTATCATTTAATGAAAATCACTACAACTCTATTCATTATCTGGAGTTAAAAATGTTATGAATAACTTTATTCATTGCACAAGCGTTAGACGATCAAGTAATGTTTACCATTCTTCTTTCCAATATAGAAAAGAGAAAAAACTTTTGTTTCCAATATTTACAATGAGACGTAAAGAGGTAAATATCATTCGTTCGTTTTCAACTAGATTGAACGCCTCTTGGATTAGTCAATATTTGGTGAACAGATTAGATTTTGGCATAGAAAATATTTTGATCAATCTGCCTATAGCAGTATAAGGCAGTAAAAATGTTGTGTAATGACTATTTTATACACCGTTTATTAATTCACGGCCGCAGCGTGAGCGGAATATTAGATAGGTACGTACCTATAAAACGAACGCGACTTTTCATTGGTTAACCCGTCAGTGAGATATTGGCAGCCATCTTTATTCGCGTAATGTGGTCGATAAATTCTTATTTTAAATCCATTACACACCCACAGTTTGGACAAAATAATAATGAATGGTTTTCTGATGTATCCGGCTAGGGAGGATTTTGTCTATTAACAAGAAAAATATATTGCCTACATTTTACTAGGCAATTTTGTCTTTTTTATAACGATTTTAGTGTTTATTTTTATAAAATTTTTGTTATTTGTCACATTTTACAATAAGGTGAATACCGGAGAAGGTAGATATTTATTATTTTTCTTTAAATTCTTCTTTTTTGAATCCGTCCACAGCGGTCAATCACTTTCCAATAGTTTTTTATCAATGAATTATTATTACTTTCTTATCAATACGGGTTTCATTTAATATTCTACTACTACTACTTCTACTATACCATCACGGCATATCCCACAAGTGAGGTAGCCAGTAGACCAACTGCATGTTAGAAATATGCATGCATGCATAAAAAAATCTAATATTCTTTTGTTAAAATTCTAGAAATAAATACCTACTGCTTGTCTCTGTACCTTATTTCACTTTTTACTAATCGCCTGACGATGAAGTCGAGTCTTTGAATACTAGCAAGCGAGGTTCATAAAGTCGATTGGAAGTTAACTACATACTGTGTTTTTTTCTTCCAATTTATCTTATTTGTCACAGTTTTCAGAGGAACCTTTTGTATGGAATAGGTCTCCCACTTTTTACCTTTTTATGTGTCCTGTAATTTCAGATGCAGTTAAGTTGTTTTAAGAATCACTATTCTAATAAACACACAGATCGTTCTCTTATATATATGGACAATTTGTAAAGCGCCGTTTACTCATAACATGACCTCAAGGGCGCTGTATATCGTATCCATCAACCGAAACTCCCAGCAAAAAGGTGTGTCTTCAGCCCTCTTAAAACTCTCTCCATTCACCTCCTCTCGCAGACACAGAGGCAGCTTGTTCCAACATCTGGGACCCGCAACACTAAACTCTTATTGAGATAAAAGTATGGATGTGCGGTATACCTATGGAAATAAGTAGGTATATTAAATGTTCTGTACGTGATGTTTTACGAATACTTGCTTTTTGCAAAACATTCAAAAGCTTAAGAAGGGATTTTTTTTCTTATTTGGCGGCTTTGCTGATAAATGTGCATCCAAAAACTTTAACTTCTACCTTTGTTGTATCTAGACTAGACTGTTATTTTATATAGGACTGCCGCAGATTTAATTAAACCACATACAAATGCTAACAATTGGGCTGCTGGACTCGTCTTCCGCGAGAATAAAATTTTACACATTACACAAATTTCCATTACAAACTCTGTCCCATGGACTACAAGGCTGTGCGTAATATGGCTCCGTTAATGGAAATTCCATTAAACGACGTCGAAGAAATCATCCGTCATTATCATCATCATCATCCAGTTTAAATAAGTATGTAGGTATGTAGGTCGTACTAGCTAATGTTTAAAATGCATACTCTCTTATCATTACCGAGTGCCTTGCGAGTTGTAAAAGGGCACTTAGGTTTGATTTATTATTTACGGGGGTAATTGCTGCTGCTTACAGTGCTTACTACAATATCATCACGCGTACGTAGACTGCAAGATAATCATATTAAGCAAGATCCTGCTGAAACAGCAGCTGATGGGGAATTTCGCCTATTTTTTAGGACTTAGCAGGATTCTGGTCATAGCGAAATTCAGTATTATAATTAATTTATGAACCTAATTCAGTCTATGAATACGACTTACAGTGGCTACATGAAAACGTTTACCGATACAATTTTGTTTTGTTCTCGCTATTCAGTAAATTGATTTTTTGAAGATAATAATATCGAAGAATCTTCTTCTTCTGTAGGTGCCCTGTCAGGTCCCCCAAACGTTGGCGATCACTCTGGCATAGGCGTCTCGGTCCTGCGCTGTCTGGAATAACTCCTCCACACCTCTCATTCCAGTCCAATATCGTATATTGCGCAGCCACGATGTCTGCCTTCTGCCAGCCCCTCGACGTCCCTCTATCTTGCCTGTCATAATCAAACGCTGAATGTGGTAGTTTTCACCACGCATTATATGACCCAGATATGAGATCTTGCGCACTTTGACATCCAACAGGAGTTCTAAGAATAAATACATCTAAATACTAAACTTTTTGCTTTTATAAAACGTGATTTATATTTAATAAAATAAGTTAAATTTAATTGCACTATTTAATTATTGTACAAAAGGAGGATTTATTGCATTTCGGCAATCTCTAACCACTGTACAAATTTTTCGTTCAAAATTTTCTGAGCATTGAATTGTAAAATCGATGATTTTTGATGAACTGTTGAATGGTTATTTTATAATCAAGGTATATAACGACACCTGTTCGAGGAGATTTGCCACCAATCCTGATTGTTTTTTATATGGCGCAAACATGATGACCTGTTTGTTCATTATATGCAGTTGGTCCGATGACTACTCCATTCGAAAGATAAGCTGTGATCATATAAATAAATAGAAGAAATTTTCATTATAAAACTTTTTTTCATATCACAATTTTTTTATAAGTTTAACAGGTTATTACTGTTAGCAGTTTTTCATCGCGTATTTAGCAGGATTTGAGTTTAAAGGTGGTAACACTGCCATACAGCTAGGTAACAAGTAAGTTACTTTGTTGTGCTGTGTGGCTGGTAGTTATTTAGTTCATAGTACATTCTGACGTTATTCCTTGAGTTAATTGCAAAATAAATTACAAAGGCGTATTATAATAATAACGATTAAGTGTTTCGTTATGAATTTATGAATCTGCATGATGATGGGGATCGACACACACACACATATAAACAAAGTTTCAATCGTAAATTATATTATGTAAGATTGAAAAGTTTTAATATTGTTACGTGGAGCACCCGGCAAAAAGTTTGTCTCACACTTTTTTCGTTTTTTTCGAGTGTTCTGTAAAAGGTAGGTGTTCGACAAAATAAAAGCATTTTACATCTTTAATTCAGCGATGAGGTTTGCCACTCTCCTTGAATGTGTTATTTTTTTATTGGCACGGAGAGGACAGCTGAGCAGACCAGTTTATAGATGATAAAAATATATAAAAATAAAACACTGTTAAATTTCACTTGATTGTTGATACTTATAATTAAAAGATACCTGCACTGATCCTTATTACAATTCCATTAACCCCGCCCACTCCCCCTACCCTCAATTGTTTATAATGTATTAACGTTTTATTGTTTTTTGTCATTAGTTGTAAGTTGATTGTTACTGAAGATGGACGTATGTCCGAAAAGCTTTTAATTATAATTCAACAATCAAGTGAAAGTTAACAGTGTTTTATTTTCATATATATTTATTAGGTAGGTATTTAAATTAAAATGAACTTTCATAGGGTCTCCTCTTCGAAAATCGAAAAGTTACAGACCAGTTTCATGTTTATAAAATTTTTGAAAAATATTTATCAGTTGAGTATTGAACGTTTGAGAATATGGGTATTACTTTTGGTTTTAAAAATAAAAGATAGCAGCTCCTATTTTTCATAAAAATACTAAGCTAATGATCATGTTTTTGTTAAAATAAATATTTTAAAAATTAAACCCTTTAGTTTTATAATCTTAACACCGGATATTTTATTTTTCTGTTTATTATTTACTGATTCAATAAACGGTGGCGCTCCATTAAGAAACCATCGCGCTAATGGTCTCAGAAGGAATACACTGGCGCTTCTTCATAATATTTCATTATTCTACCTAATGGAGGGCTCAGGTTGCTTGTTGTAATGATCCTTTTCTCCATTACATGCTCTCAAGAAGTTTACAAGGTTCTCCTCAAGTGTGTCCTTATTCTATTTACTAAGTAATAACCAAAGTTTACAAGTCTCAGAAATATGTTAGTGCACTTATGTATTATTTGTTTATCTGTTTTATTCTAGGTTTTGTAGTATAAAGACATTACGCAGTAAATTCTTCTAGCTTCGTGCGGTTGTTATATATGTATTTGCCTAGTGTTTTCAGTCTTATGCCTGACGATGTGAGCGGGTGATTATTTGCCTATCTTTAGATCCTTTATTCGCTTCTTCCACATTCATATAATTTTTATTACATCCACGTCGATTCTACTCAAAACGCGATTATCTTTAAGAATTTTTAGACTATCTTAGGTTAAAGTTACTCTAACTCTTCTCTTACTCAAAACTCAGCCATCCTTGTGAATTTGATCCACGTATTCCAGCCACGTAGTTCTTTGATTCGATACCTCTCGCATACCTTTTTCAGATTCCAATGAGTTGCATATCTGATGAAATATAAATACCAAATAAATAAAACAAGCGTTTTATTCTACTATTGATTTATTCGATGAGATAGACGTCTTTCTCCTTATGAGGACATTGTCAATCTCATGTTGAACGCTTGTTTTATTTATTTCGATATGCAATTCTACTACCTTAACACCGACAAAGTGAATATATTAATACCAATTACATCATGGAAGTAAAATTGAGCCGTAAGTATTTCAAGGGTCCCTTCAGTTGTATAGAGTTTTTCAGTCGATTCGAAATTATTTAAGTTTATTAATTACCCCATAAAACACTCGTTCGTAGGTAATCAATTTTCCAATTACTTGTTTTCCGCTTGAAAGATAACGGGACTTAAAATGAATTACCGTAGGAACTCGTCTGATGGACTGTGTTTGCTTGTGTTTCTCTCAGTTTGATACTCGTAAACGGCAGAACGTGGTAGATAGATACCTGTTTAATGTTTGAGAGGTTTCTCATAAAATTTAAACGTCCCTTTTAATCTTGTTTACCTGAAATTATAGGTGTTTGGTGCTTCTATCTTTCGTGTAATGTTAATTGAAATAAAGAAAATTATTTTATACATATATTGTGCTCATTTGCATGCAGATTTTTACGTAACAAAGTCAACATCATAGGCATATTGAAGTAAAGATTTTAAAATTAGCAATAATAAATTGGGAAAGGTCTGATGATGAAAGGTTGATTTTGAAATAGAAAAATAAATGTTTTTCTTTTACTATATTGTTTATTATTTGAAGATACGTATTTCGTCTTATAAGGACATTGTCAAGCATATATTTTTATTGATTTATTTGAACAACAAAGGGCATTTGCCTTTTGCAATATATGATAAATTAACAATATATACAGTCTTCAAATATAAAAAAAATGCTTACAATACAGTTAAAAACAAAACCAATAACAGAAATACAATTTAATATGACGAATGACAGCATTGCTCGTGTGAAAAGGATATAGGTATATGAATAATAAACAACATAATAGAAGAATATTTTTTTTTTATTATAGACTTTTTTTTGGAATTTTAAATTATGGAATTTTTATTACTTAAACACCGACAAAGTGAATGGTTTTTACAACGCAATGTCGACTTTTTTAGCTTATACTCTTATTGATAAAAATATCAGTTCAGTATATTTATCTTGCAAGAGGATTTGTTATTTTTATTAGTACATTAATTCTCATTATAATACTACCACCAGAAGCGGTTGTAGAATTCGAATGTATGTATGCATACATTATTATCCTCCTTAAATCTCTATTTAGTCTCCCCTTTACGGCTGACGTTCCAAAATGCCTGTTGTATCTACTTCGTATATAATATCGATATTGGAGGAACATCTCCTCTAAATCGGAAAGCAATAAGCCTACTACATAATAATGTCTCTACGATCTTCTACTAGACATTATACTGAATTTGGTGCCATTGCAAAGGATCACAGATTGATTCACTCTGGAATGGGAATAGAATGGATACGTCTTATATTGCAATGTAATATATATAAATATATGCTATTATATTGCCATTTTTAGTATCTTTACGAATCGGTATTTGATGGCCGTTATGGAGATAGACGATCTAATTTATGTTTCATAAAACATCGTCGGTACATTGGTGGGTGATTTTTAAATTTTGTCGATAATGTAACATCCCTTGGTGTAGTGGAGTCCTTAATTTAATGTTTCAGAACAGAGAGAAGAAAACGGAGTTGCATTAAAAAGGTTGCAAACTTATGTGAATTTACGTGAATCTTTGATCGTATTATGCGGAACAAGAGCTATGTAGACTGATATTACTAATTTTCTGAAAAATTGTAATTAATTATCTCTCAGAGCAATGTCCAGAAACAACCCTCTCCATTAAGAAAAAGTCTCCTCCAATGGGTTCACATTTTCTTTCGAACTTCCTAAAGTAAAATCTTGTCAAGAATTTTACCGATTGATGGCTACGACATATTGATTTTAATCGTTAAATAATTAATTTTTGAAAATACTCGCAGGTACACGTAAAAATCGCGTGGCTATCGATTCAAACGGTATTCGCAAATTTCTGCTTTGAATCTCTGAATAAAAGTATCAATGCTATCAACAGTTAAATGTAAAGGAATATTCGATAATGGAGCGTAATTGGAATATTTTACAAATATTCTTTCCCCGTTACGAGCACTTCTTATCTTTTTACATATTACACTAATATTATAACACTTCAGAACGTCCTCGCTCGTTTCGCGATAATGATATTCGTTCGAGCACCATCTCCTAGAGATGATCATCAACAGTTTGAATATTATCTTTTATAATATAAAAGCTCTCTCTGTTTGCCTTCCGTGTCGGCTTTATGGCATATTTAAGGAGGATGTGTCCTCTCAATTTCAACTCCTTCCCGTCCCTTCTGTCCCTGTTGTAATACAGCTTCTGTGATAGTGTATTACGTCTCCGTCCTACTCCAAACTTCCGGCTGTTAACGGAATCGTTCACTTTAATATCATTCATAAAATGTTATTATTAAGTCGATGTTTCCATTTTATGATGTCTTTTATACGGTGACTTTGTATTTATAGATAGCTGCTCTGTTTATTAGATTCGCTCTCAACGCACATTGTTACATATTGTATTTTTCATGTACGTGACTTTACACGTTGTAAAAGCATTCTGACGAAAATTTCTGAAATACAACCTATCGTTTAATCAACATGATAACTAAAGCCGAACTCTGAAGTTAAAGCAATTTTCACGAGTTTCTTATACCACATACCTACTACGTGGAGTCCCCGGTAATAATGGGTGTCCAACTTTTTTCTGTATGTTTTCGGGTGTCCTGTGAAAGGCAGGTATTTCTAAAGCCTCAGGTATAAGACAATTCCTTGTATAATTCATCGATGAGGCATGCCGTCGATTCTGAATGTGTTATAAGTTTTTTGGTTCGAAGAGGACAGTCTGCATGTTGATTACATGCAGTTGGTACTTTGGCTGCCCCACTTGTGGGATATACCGTGATGGTATAGTTCATTTTCCTCATCATCAGCCATTTTAATCCATTGTTAGATATAAACTCCCCTTCCACAGCTTTCTTTCCCCGAGCAGACTGCATCTTACAACCATTTGCCTCCGGCTGTGCATCATTAGGTTGCCCTTTCTTTGGCCTGCCGACACTTTTCTTTCCCGTACTAGATTGCCATTCGAAAACCTTCTTAATTGTTGTAGATTGCATTTACTCGTAGTAAACATAATGTTCAATGTAGTTAACGAATTCTCTGTTTTCTAGAATGTAACGTATGGGGGTAAAAAGAGGCCATGCTGAAAATGCCCAAGGGCGCTTAGAATGTTTTGTACGAATGTTGTTACTGTTTGTAAATATGGTATGAATTTACATGAAAATTATATTAGCTACGTGTACTTTATATGATATGAAGATATTGTCTAGACTTAATACGATAATGTAGCCGTTAGTTTTTTTATTCCACAACATTATTATTATTATTATCATCACAGTATTGCCAGTAGGTACTCGTATATACAACATTGTAAAATGCCAATGACTTTCAGCGGAATAACATGGGGATCGTTAAATGTATCAACTGTATGTACCAGGAATTATACCTATACATTGTCTTGTGCTTTATTTGTAAGTATATACTATTAGCGAATATGTATTATTAATAAGATGACATTTAAAGGTTGAAGCATTTGCGATAACCTTATTATCTATCCCATAAGCACTGTTTGTATAAGGATGTGTATATTATATTTAATTATTCTGCTTGTGTTTGATTTCAAGCAAGCCGAGGGTTCGTTGAACATAGTACGCAGTATTTTTAGTTGTTTCTCTTGAGGTTCAGTTTGAATCAAAGTTTCAAATATGTATAAGTTTACGTTAAACGTAGTTGTAGTAGAGTGAAAATATTATCTGTGCAGATGAGGTGTCTGTTGTGTATAATTAATTATTCTTTGTAGAAATTAACGTTTAAATCAATTTAGGTACCTAATATTTTATAACAGACTAATGTACCCGGTAACATCGTCCCGAAGTTAAATCTTGAAGTTGGACACCGCAAACGCCCATATTTCACTAAAATAAACTACTGAAAACTCTTCCCATTGAAAAATCTTGAAGTTTGACATCCCACACGACCATATTTCAATTAAAAAAATGGGTAGGTACCTACGTGGATATAAATACTATAAACCTTCTCCTAATGTAAAATTTTGAGGTTTGACACCGTACATGCCTATATTCAAATTATTGACCACATTTTCTTTTCGATTAATGTTGAATCTAATTATAAAAAATCGATAGAAATAATTTTGAAAAAAACGTAATATCAAAGAGCTTCACAATGATGCATACCTTTACGAGTTTGCTTTTTCTCATTAATTTAGGTGCTTTTGGATATATAATTCATATTCTATAGAGCTTTTTTTTTCTCTTTGCTAAACAGTTGAAAAGATTTTTTGCAAATCTGTAAATTTCCATTTATATTTATTCTTTACTTTACATTGATTACATACAAGCAGTTTTACAGTTATTCATTATTTTTTAGTTTATAATGTGTTGTATTTTGTTCACTGCTAGCAATTAGGTCAAATAATTGTCAAGCTGGCAGTGGTATATTTTGAAATAAAATAAAATGACAATATCAAATACAGTCAATATACAGAATGATGGTAAGTTTATTGCAGAGAATCGATTAATTTCAACTAACGCAAGATGATTGGGAATTTTATTGCACGATATGAAACGATATTATATTTTGTTTACTTTTAATTGAGCAAATTATAAATGCACTTACCAATAATAACACTGTGCATCGCTCGTACAACACATTAAATATATTGTACAGCTACATTTATTTTACAGAGTTTTATTGTACTCCACGAGACCAATGAACTCACGTAGTATTAATAACGATGGAAAGAGTATCTACAGTGTGTAATTGTTCTCAGAATCGACTGAAATTATTTCAGGTATTCCTCATTTCAGGAGCTTCAAAGGTACATTGGCGATATCGTATTTTATAACCCCGATTCAATATCAAAAATAATATTTTCAGCAGGTTTTCAGCATTTTTTCCCCTTTAATGTGGATCGATATAGTGTGAATGACAATTGCCTAAAACGCTTTACTGACTAGTTTTCGTCCAATCACTTATGGATCCATCAGCCGATTTCTTTAATATATACCATTTTTTATTCTTATCGCTAATGTCTTTTACTTTGGTCAAGATCTTTTGTTTGATACCATCGTTCAATCAATACATTCACTTTCAATTATTATTACACTTATTCACATAGAATAATGCTTTAAAATATATCAAGGTTAATAGCAAATTATTTACGGTTCGAAAGCTCATATTGATTCTGATCAATACTTTTCTATTTAAACCTCCCCTTGGCGTATATATTTTTTTTTCTTACGTAACGTTCTATTCGACGGAATCAATTTATATTATAATTAAGAAATCCGCCCCCCTACGTAATTTCTTATGTAACAGTAATTAAATTTCCTGTAGCATTTAAGTGCTCGTATCTCGTGTAATGAATATGTGCCAAACATTCGAATATGGCTCAAGAGCTCTTCGTTTAATTGCTTCATGTGAACACGCGTATGTTTGAGAGGAATGTCACGAATTCTCATTAAAGCTGCCACGATTTTCAGGAAACACAAATAGTTTGAATATTATCAATTCATTATTTTAGTTTTACATTCATAACTGTTCTTTTCATTATTTAATGTAGGTCAAATAAGACAGATTTCATTAGAGGGCACATATCTAGTTAGTGGAGAAGTTGGATTTTGTATTGAGTTTAACAATACACGTTGCGTTTTCTCCGTATATTCTATGGTTAGATAGGATTTTTTCATTGCATTTTGTAAACAAGTGCCTTTTAAAACAAATGAGAATTAGGTTACAAAACCAATCAGACATCTCAATTGGAGAACCACGTTTACACAATCTAACATTGTGCAAAATCTAATCAGAAAAAGTGAGAAAAGCGTCCCAACGATTTCGAATTGGCTTCAGGATGTTTGAAGTGATCACTTTCGGTGTCCATGGACAACGCTCAGCAATTCCGCCATTCTCACTATCATGATATGCCAGCCTAAAGCCAATTCGTAAGCGTTGGGACGCTTTTCTCACTTCTTTTGATTAGAGATTGCACAATGTTACATTATGTAAATGTGGTACTCCAATTGAGATATCTGATTGATTTTGTGATATGCGCGTTGTGCTCAAATCCAGTTAAACAATAAAATATCGTAAATATTCTTAACAGGGAATAAGAAAAAAAATCTACGGGACTCTACACGTAGAAGTTTAACTGAGAACGTTTCACGTGTCTTATCAAAAGCAGGCGTTCATTAGACGATGCTTCTAATTCTATCACCCTTATCTCTAATAGTTTGGAAAGTTCTTGTCGATTTAAGATCCAGGTTTATATTACATTAGATAGACAGATGATACAGTATTAAAATCGTTGTAGTTTATATTATGTGTATCTATATTATTATAGGTAACATTCCGTTTTATATCTCTTTATAGTGTTTAAGACAAGTTGCCGTGTAATAACGACATGATGCAAGAGATATTTCTCGTGCTCCTGAAATAACCCAACCTCTATATCAGCGGTATTAAAATGTTATATACATTTTGACGTTTTACAGGAGCATTATTAGTGCTCTAGATGCTTATTTCTGTTATTTGCGAATATTGCAGACAGTATTTACTACATCTGTAGCGCGAAGAGTTGCGATAGTTGTAAACTTCGGCTTATATCGTTTATTCATTGTGTTACAAATATACAGCTTTGTCGTTTAATACTTCAGAATAGAGTGACAAATGAAATTGTAGAACACTTATTAATAGACAGATACGTTTTATATCATCTGGATAATATACATAGAAGAAAGAGTCTGCCATTGTCAAGAAAATAGTATTTTAATATATATATTGAATACAGATATCTTTTTTGTTCCCATGTTCTCTTTTGTATAGTGTTTTTTTTTCTACTGGGATCGCAAGTTTGAACGCAGCTATGATTTCATTTAGATAATATGTGCATTTCATTAATGATGATAAATATCAGACCGTCTGCTTTCTCCGTCTCCTTACGAACTTGCGAGTTTTTAATGAGTCTTCCAGGATTTATTTCTCTCCCTAGTATAGGAATATTATTATCAGAATACTCACTATTTCCCATATGCGTTTCGTTCTCCATATAGGTAATATATATGCTTTTACAGTCAGGCACCCTTCGCATCACATACAACCAACGACTCACCAATAAAGTATACCTACATTTGTACGAATCACCAAAGTAACGACATTTATTGATTTTATATACCAACTCGTTTGGTATATGACGTGGCACACTGAGTGTTGTGTGTGTGTGTGTCGTTGTCCAACACGTAATAATACTCTCTCCAATTGTAATTTGGACAGAATTAAAATGGTCGATTTTCAGAATGTTTTAGGTCAAATGGAAATAGTGTATGCCACATTAATTCTTTATATGCAAAGGTGTTAGTATGTTGTTTTACTTTTTCGTATTTAATTGGTCATAGTGTTGGTATTGACACGATTTATGTTTTTATCAGATATTTTATACTGGAAGTACGTTCTGATTATTTTCAGTCGATCAGATTTGTAATTAACATCATTATTTATGTTTTATACCCTATTATATCTTCAAAGGCCATTTACTTGTGTACGAACGATAAGTCTACTTTTGACAGCTCTCATAGAGAACTAGATAATTCCCCCTCTCTTTCTCTCTCGCCCTTTTCCTCATGTCTGAGGACGGAGGCAGCAGTAAACGTTGTTATTGACCTTTCTCCGTTTGTGTCTTATCCTGGGCCATTTGAAGAATATCCGGAACAAAAGGTCCTGCTATTTTTCTCCGGGTTTTTGTCACTCCACCTAGTTGGTGCACAACCACAACAATTATACTACAATATTGTTAATGAAGTTAGTATCACGCCTCGTCTTTTGTATTGAAATAAGAAGGTTAAGTGGAGTAAATGCTTATCTGTCTGTCTCCATCTACCCCATCACGGTATCTCCTTGGACAGCAACTGCATGTAATAAACTTGGTAGTAGCACTCTTTCATCTCTTTCTCCTCTTCTTGCCCTCTTCATATCAATTTTAAAACAATTTTAATTTTTTAATTAATTTTCATTGTCCTTAGGCCCTTACTCTGTAGGCGCTTGGACTCGTCATACATACAACATTCATCATATATTTCATATACATTATAAATAAAACAGTTCATAAAATTATTCAAGTTAAATCTTACCTATTATTTTTTTCCGGAGTCCGGATCGATACGTTCAGAATAGGTGTCATACTTCTTCACTGCTGAATTGAAGATATAAATTGTCTTTTACAAGACGTTTTACGAATACCTTCCTTTAAAGGCACTCCTAAATTTACACAAAAGAGGGTGGGAGAACTTTTGCTTACCGGAGACTAGATAAATATTGCCTCCGCATGTTCCTTTGTTTCATATTTATAAAACAATTGTGGGTAATGAAAATCTTCTATGTGCTAATTAAATCATTCACATACAAACCAACTCTGTAAGAGAAAACCGTTTCGTCTGATTTGTGAATTATATTTTTAGGTACCTCGTAGGTACACGCTATATTCGACTTTCTCGATAAAAGTATCAGGGTAGCAGAAGTAGATATAAGAAATCGTAACTTTACCGAAGTATCTACAAACTCATCATCTATGTGGTCGTATAGCGGAATCTTGCGGTTAGACTTGTAAGGACTCCGACGTATTATTCAATTCTATTCTACTCAATACACTTCTGCTACTCTGATATCGATTTCTTGATAAATTCGTGTTCTGTTCATTAAAGTTACCCTTGAACGGTTCATCATTTCACTAAATAATCTTGGCTCTTTTATATTGTATTAGGTATTATTTGAATTGTGTTTATTTTAATCAAAATATGATGATATTGCTGTTTGTTTGTTTTGACTTTAGTTTTCTTATATACTTATATTTTTTTCATTTGTGTTTGAGCGTATAGCTTGCTTTGTTGGTTTTATATTGTAATAATTCTTTCAAAGATAATTGGAGAGTATGGTTGTATTTTTAACTGTGTTATTTTGCTTAGTTATTTAATTGTGTTAATTCATTGTCTTCTTTTTCTTAATATTTCCCTAGAACAGATTTTGGTCAGGTGGGGCAATATATTCCATTTAATGATGTTTTTATGTTATTTTTGTATGTAATATTTTTGAAAAATAAATGAATAAAAAAAAACTGAATTATGAATTATAATAAACTTAAGCACCATCACAGTAAGCACAATATATGTGTCGTGAAGGTGAACTATGTAGGTCGGCAACAGGAAGATTCTTCCATGATCTCTTAATTGAAAGTTCAATCCTTTGCTATCAGACAACCGACCACCTCTTTCTTTAATTAACTTTTATATTTTTTTTCATTCGAGTTTTCATTAGTTCATTAGAAGCTTTATGTAATGTCAAACCTTTCAAATTAAATTTAATTAATATTAACTTTTTTTGTGAGGATGATTTGCATGTTTGTCACGTGCAGTTACCCCACTTGTTGGAAATCTCGCTGTGGTATGAATGTTAAATCTAATGCCGTTATGTTGGAATAAAAATACGAATATAGGATATTTTATGAGTTACCCACTGATGATGGAGCTTGCTCTGAAAGTCTTCTGGGAATAATTTTACAGAAAAAGTGAAAATTTACAGTGTTTTTAGTTAAATAATTTTCACAAATGTACAACAAATAATATAAAAATAATTTAGTAAGGTTTTTCCTATTGCTAGTTGAATTCAGGATTATCTCTCAAATACCAAATTCAGTTTGATTAAAAATTTATTACTACAATTATTTATTCTACTGCATTGTTTATTCTACTCTTGTTTAACATTACTTTTATTTATTCGTGTTTTTTTAATACTTTCGCATACAGTTTTTAAAATTACGATGTTATTGATCGAAGGTATTTATTTGGCAGTCCATTTCAAGATAAATTGAAAAAAAACACAGTATGTAGTTAACTTCCAAATGACTTTTACTAACGTCGCTTACTAACATTCGGAGACTCTCGACTCCATCATCAGGAGATTTCAAAAAAATTTTTTAGAGGTTAACTACATACTGTGTTTTTTTTAGTTTGTCTTTTGTATACATGTATTTTGTTTATACAATTCTTTTAACACATAAAAGGCTTAGGCTTTGAATTTATGGTTTAAATAAATTATTGATCACAATCCTACAACAGCCACACAGCGTAAACTCCGAATGAAAAACTGTCATTCAGAATAAATGGCATGTCTATTTCTTATAATGGCAAAATGTATAAATTTAATATGTTTGAAATGAAAAAAAGCTTGGTACCTAGGTTTTCTTATGATATTGTACCTATGTAAAATATTGTGTAAAAGGCTAATTAGCCATAAATAAATAAATAAATAATACTGCTTCGTGCTTTTTTCAGTACCACCTCCGTTCCATCTATCAGTCTTTATTAAGTCTCGTCCACATGTCGTGTTGTTCGCTATTTTTTTATTATATGTAAGGTATTTATACATTTCCTTTAAAATTTGAAGCTCTGGAATAGCACTCTTACAGATTTTATAAATTTTGATGAATTTTCGAGAAATATTTTATGCTGTTTTGCTATAACTGTTCCGTGCAGCTGGTATGCTGGCTACGCCACTTGTAAGATTCATCGCGATGGAATAGTAATAATAAGAATAATAAACACATCATTGTCAAAAAAATATTTTACAAAAGACGTACATACTGCCTTGAGGCAATGTCTTCCAGTAAACCTACTAGTATCAATGTGTTATCTCATGTGGTGTTCTCACTTTGGCGAATATCGCCAGAGCACCAAAATATCGCCAGCCATTTGAACCGTGTGAACAAAATGACAGCTAGTCTGAAACGATAAAAAGCAGTAGAAACGATATCGTCTCGAGTTGACCACCTTCCAACTTTTTCGCCCGGTTGAACGATTTGCGCATGCGCAATTGTGCGCGGCGTTCGTATCTATGGTAAAAACTTTATAACCTATAAATTTTATAATGTTTCCCGCTTCATGACAGCTGTTATCTTTGTTGTTGGTTTGTGGCGTTTGTTTCCTTAATTAAAAGGCGCCTTATAACCTCTACTATAACATTTTCGACTAAAAATAAATACTTCGCGATCTCCATCTCGACGTCCGCCATTTTGAAAACAGTGTCAAAGTCAAAGCGCATCTGACAGATCGTTTCTATATCGGTGGACTGTGTGAACAGGTGTGACGATCAATGGATATCCGGCGAATTTTGTTTTTTCGCCTGGCGATATATTTTGATTTGATATTCGCCAAATGTGAACACCCCATCAGAGAGTCACAATAGACGATATTGAAACTGTAAATTTAACACATGAAACTAGCACGTAATGCTTAGAAAAGATGACGGTACTTGAACCCGTACCACATCCTTTTTGCTCGTTGTGCTTTGTTCAATTGAACTACCAGGAGATACACCGAATGCTCTGAAATTCCCTCTTATAAACCCCAATTACAGCTTCATGTGTAGGTGTTGCTTTGGTTTACCTAGTATGGGTATTGTATATTGAATATTGATTGTTGATGTATATGAAATATTGAATACTTTCAATGCATATAATAATGTTTTTCGGACTGATCGTTCCATATTCGAATACAACATATTTATTTTGGAAAATATTGAATAGTATTGTTGTCGTGTGATCGTGGCTTTACTACTAAGACAGACACGAGAGATTCACCACATCACTCTGTGTTATAATATGGAGTGTAGGTGTATTATTACTAAGTAGGTTCATGTGTATGATTAGGTATGTGTGAGAAATGTAGCATATGGCATGGAAAATTGGTTTATTCACAGGTTGGCGATACTTTCCTGGAAATTAAACCAAAACAATATTAATTATAATATCAATTGATGTTGAAGTTGGAACAAGGGCTCATAAGGCGTTATATAAATTGAACTAAAACTTAACTCTCGCTATAAATACATACTTACGAATTTCATGCAACCTAAATAATGCAACTTATATTGATATCAAAAGCCCAACAAGATAAAAATCGCTCCGTTCAGACAAAATAAGGAATATTTCCATAATGAGTCATTGAGATATTTCGATAAAAAAATTACGTGGGCATTGGCAAATTAATAGGAGAACTCATTTCTACTTTCTCCAAAAAAGAGCGCATGTATCCTTGTCCTAGCTGCCGCCCCAGTTATAATATACCACTTTGTTAGTCTTGAAATTCTGATAATTAACGTTAATCATAGAATTAGTATTGAGAATATATTATTATGGAACCCACAACCTAATAATTTATTAGTTTTATTTTGAAAATGGATTAATATTCCTTGTATTTTGAATTTTCCTTTGTGGTATTGATTTAAAGCTGTTTGGTTATTATTATTATTTATAATGTTGGGATGAATTTGATATAATTTTACTTTATGTTTGTTTTTGTCAATTGGAATAGCCAGCGGATATCCCCAATTTAAAGTTTGTGTGTGCCTCAACTTATTAGTCTTTTGATTTAGTGGTATGAAGTCAGAGGTATAGTAGAATTCATGTAAGAGTGCCCCGCTCATAGGTATATGATTACTTACACATGCTTCAGTAATAAGTTTACTACACACACCACACAATGCACCAGCCAATCACAGCGATGCTTCTCGGTTACTAATACAATCACGTGTTCTGTAAAACACATTACCTCTGACTGTGTGCGTAGCGGTGCCAGGGCATTTTTAAAAAAATTAAGTCAACATCTACTTATTTTTCTGTTTATATCATCATAGTATCTCCTACAAGTGGGGTAGTCTGCATGTAGTGAATTTACAGATTATCCTCCACAAGACTTAGAATTGAGACATTCAGAAACGATGGCTCACGTGATAGATTATGGGGTCCTGAAAACAAAGATACATTGTCCAAAATTATGTATCTTTAGGAAAGAGAAAGATTTGAATCGAATAGAATATTCAGTGTATTCAATTTCGTTATTTTACATAAAACTGACTATTCAAAAATATTTGAAAAAGTATTCTCGACTAGATCAGCAAATATCATTACCCACTTTTTCTTGTCATTACACAAGTACAAAATCGATAGACATCTAAAACAAAGTTTAGTGAGTAGGTACTGTTAACAATTTACGAACGAATACATCTGAAAGGTGAAATTAATAATTAATTAAGTGCCCCAGTTTTTTTAATTGCTCATTCGTGCATTTGAGAGTTCATGTGCTCAGAAAATTAACAATCCTACATAATTTCTCCGTTTTTAATTATTGCACATTTATGCTTAATACAACATTCTTAAGATAATTTATTTCTTTGATACCACAATTATTGTGCATCCTTGGAGATTTGTACGTTTTGTAGTTTTACTTGCACTGTGAATGTACCTACTACTACAGATCCATTTCAACTTTGCTTCATTCATTCAGTTTGTGGTGCACATAGTTCCTTATTTGGAGTAGTAATAGGTTAGTTTTTTCGTATTAGCAGTAGTACAGAGTGTTTCAAAATTGGAGGTAAAAGATTTTTTTCAGAAATCGCTGTAATTTAGTTTCATTTATAAGACAGGCATCTGTGTGGTTTGATATAGAAAGTGAACAGATCTATTAAAAATAAATGACATTTAACAACAAATTTTATTGTAAAATCTCAGTAGAGCCAAAAAGCTTGTTCGAGTTTGACTGGTTTCCACACTTCCATTGATTTTCTCTGCTATTTTTCACTGAAATGCCTTAGAATTTGACTATTTTTTAGGACTTAACACGAATAATGTTTCTGCATACTTTGTTATAAAGCTCGTCATCAGCTTTTCCTTTTGTTGGGACAACCTTTACATGAATGACAGCTGAGTGGGTTGAGGGTACTGAAGTGGAGACTGGCTTCCGAGTCGTGGGATAATTAAATTTACCCCGTGGGAACTGAGAGTAATGGCTCAGCGTGGTGAACCTTCTACTACTACTACTACTACTACAACTGTACTACTTACTTTCTATAAGAGACATTCTAGTGGAAGTCGAAAGAAGAAGAAATTATACTCACTAGCCCTGGTAGCGTTTGAAGGATTCGAGTAATATTAACGTATCCAATTGAAGAGCATTCTTTTCTTTATGAGTTTTTAATTATTTGTCGATATGGCAACATTAGGTACATATATACTCACTCTTTGGTACTGCTCTTATGTTCTACTATATTTAATGACGTCGATTAGGTTATTTTTTGTATGTAATAATATTTAAGTTGGCGAATATATCCCTTGATTGTTGCATATACCATTGTGGCATCCAAACAGGTACATACTGCAGTTATTTGCAACATTATTTTATCCACATTGGTGATAAATTGCTCTGTTTTATAATATGTATATATCGTCGTTGCATATTCAAATAGGGGTAAGTATGTGAATTTATGAATGTTTTGACATTTCTAGAATAAACTGCACACAATGACATCATAATCATTTTCTAAAGTATCAAATATTGAAATTCAATACTTAAAGAATAATATCACAAGCCAATAAAAAGTCCAAGCAAAAATTTTAATACCCTAATGAACAGTTTTTAAAGAGTGTGCCTAAATAAAAATGATCGCACATACTTCTTTTTGAATATGCAACGACGATTTGTTGGATAAAGTTTTGTTGAATTATTATTGTTATTTGTCAATATGAAAAAAAATGTAATTTATGTGAAAGTTTTAAAAATGTATCAATGTTTCCAATCCAGTAGGTAATTCATTACCCTAAGTGCAAATACAATAAATAAATTAAACAATATATTATGTAATGTTTATTATCTATCATGTATGTATATACTATACTATACTATACTATACTATGCCCTCACGCCGTGTCCCAAGTGGGGTAGGCAGAGAGAACGGAACGCCAAACAGATCTATCTTTATATCAGATCGCCAAACAGATCTATGTATATACTCATATTATTTATTTTTGTGATATAAAATGAATAATAATAATGTTCTCAGAGTTTTATGAAATTAATAAATATCATGTTTATGTACATAATGAATAATAAACAAACAAATAAATATTCAACAATAATAAAATCTGATGATTGTAAGTAAATATTTGTGTGTTAAATATTACGCGTATATTCGATGTCACATAATTAATGTCAATGAACTTCAACTTCTTTGTTGTTTGTGCGAAGAGGACAACTTGCATGATCATTACATGCTGTTAGTAAGCTGGTTATACCACTGGTGGGATGAGCCGTGATGGTATAGATATATATATAGATAGCGAAAGAACATTAAATGTGATTCTCTCAATATTATTAAGAACTTTTTTATAAGAAAATTATGTTACTTAGGAATGGTCAATTTTGGATAAGTGCATTTTAACCATGGATCGTTCATTTATTCCACAATTTATTTTATTCGATTTCAACTTATAAAAAAATCATCGATATTTTTAAAATTAAATGAAATTGAATTTTTATTGTTTGTTTATTTACTCAACACTCAAACATTGTTAAAACTTCCTTTTGTTTTAAATCTGAATTCACGTGTTTTTTTAAAAATAATTATAATATATGGAATTTACTGCCTCGCTAAACTTCAATGTCTTGGGACAGTACAACTGAAGTATATTGACTATACCTATATATTGAAGTATAATCAATAATAACACAATTAAATTAAATAAATTAGAGAAGATCAGCAACGTGTTGAATTTATCCCCGAGTCTCTCGATTAATAGGTACATTAATTTTTTTTTATTCTGTGATTTTTTTCCTAAAATCACTGTCAGCGATTTCTTCCCCTCTCTTAAATCTGTGATACTGACGACAATACAGGGGCGTGAAGGGAGAAAATTCATTTATTACCTCGTGTATATTTCCTGGTCTAAAGCCTCCACAGTAACAGACATGGAGTCTATTTCGTATCTCTCAGTGAAGTACCTACTTTTGTACTACTAACACTACTTCTACTACTAACTTGGAAGCTTTAAAGGTATAAAATGTTCGCTGACTGAACTACATTGTATAGTTTAATATGTATTGTATCTTCCTATTCATGGAATTATCGCCACAGCAGCCAACGAGTCGTTGGTTTCCTTCGTATATTTAATTATGCCAAGGCATGAGTATTTTTTTTACTCCTTTTATTGTATGTAGGATTCTCTGTTATTACCATTTGCATTGTGTCTTTTATTTTATTTTGTATTGCACGGTAGAGGTTGGATGTAAGAAATCACTAATGTTGTGGCAATCTCGCCACCGCAAATCATATATTATCATCCCTCAAATTTGAGGGAATCAATTATGTTTTACTGTGTATTTGTAAAGAAAATGATTATTATTGTAAAACATGTATAATTCATTCCATTATAAACATTTGAATTGGAATTTTATTAAATTAGTTAATCCTCATAGATAGATTAATCCCAAGTTTCGATGTGACGAGTTTGGTTGAAAACAGTGAACGGTAGCGGTTAATCGTGACATTTAACATTAAGGACGTAACTGAAATTGGGGAGGGGACTAAAGGACTATAGCAGTGGTATATTGGACCCGGATAATTTAATTGCAATTTGGATGAAAGTAGTGAATCCCCAACGGCTTTTAAAAGTACTTTAAAATACTCTTAAATAAATAAGTAACTTTACTGCGGTAATTATCAACAACAGTTATTTTGGGTTTCTGAGAGACGGACCTCATCCATGAAATAAATGAGGGATGAAACGAGATGTGAAGGGTGTCTGGCCGACATGATACGAGTCCAGTCATTAATCTAATACCCACCCTGCGGTGGAACTCAGCCAACTAGAGAATGGATTTAGATCCGTATTTGGGTCATCTGTTTCCAAGAGAAAAAATAGAGCATAAACAACAGACTATCAATAGCTACAGACCAAAATCATTTTTTCCTTTTCTAATAGATACCTACATTTTTATAACTTGTCTATTTTAATATATTGACATTTTTAATTGTTCAACATGCATTTAATTATTATTTATTGATGTAAATTTAACACATGAAACTACCATATAAGGTTTAGAAAAGACAAAGTCACCTTATTCGGTAGTGCCCCGGAAGGGACTTAAGCCAGCATCCTTACCTTTACGCGAGGAGTGCCGAGGGAAAATAAAGTAATATATTTGAAAATAAAGTTTAAGTGTCCATCGAATAAACAGTGATTTAATCCATACCTTAATATATCTCGTAGATATTAAATGTCAGAACCCTCCTAACAAATTCGTTCCGCGAGAAATTCACCTGGGTTTTATATACCTTATGATTTATGTTGTTATCAAACATCTATTGTGAATACTCATTATCTTCCCATCTAATATCCTGTCCGCTATTGTGGTGAATGAAGCCCTATCCGCATCACGATAACGGACAACTAACTACTATTAACGTACAGCTAGGGCACCCTTTCGGACTTCCGGTGTAACGGTCGGGTTGAATGATCGAATGGCACCAAAATCGGATTTGACCACATTGTGATTTTCCAATCGGCTTCGCAACAATTTCCTGCCAGCCTATTGCATTTTCCGCTCCCGCGGTGATAAGAATAGAAATCCGTTCAGAGCGGGTTTTTCAATATCGTCGAATAAACATTAATTGATATCTTTCAAAACTTTTTCTAACTTTCAGTGGTTCGATTAATTCTTATTTTATTTTTTTGCTTTTATTGCCTTTTATTCTTAAAAACTTATTATCGTATAATTCTCTTCTGGCTTTTATTTCAAAAGATATTTTTTTTCAATATTTTTGAATAAGTCTAGACCCGTTTTCAGAATACCGGTGTTTTCAATTATTATTTATTTATATCAGACTCAAAGTTACAGCATATATAACATAATAAACAAAACAATATTTGAACAAAGTAAAGCCAATTACAATTTAAATGAAATTCATTTTTTTCTGTTTCCCTATGCATTTTAATTGATCTAAACTGACTTTATGATAAAACATTTTAATCAAACAATGTATTGGGTTTACTGGAAGACATTGCCTCAAGGCAATATTTACGCCTTTTGTACTAATGTATTCTGACAATTAAGTGTTTATTATTATTATACAAAATATTAATAAATTTTGTTATAAAAATAAAATCAAAAACACTGTTTACTTTCACTTGTTATTTATTTTAAATATTTTAGCAAAGATCTTTCGTTATATTAACATCATCAGTGCTCACTTACAATTATTTGTAACTGAGCTATGTACTAGTTGTAAGTGAGCACTGATGATGTTAATATAACGAAAGATCTTTGCTAAAATATTTAAAATAAATAACAAGTGAAAGTAAACAGTGTTTTTGATTTTATTTTTATAACAAAATTTATTAAAAATGAACTTTCACCAAGTGACTACCGAAAAAATTAATAGTTTAACAAAATATTAGTTAAAATTGAAATTCAAGATAAAAGATAACTACGCAAATTAATATTTAACTAGATATTATATGTATTTAAATAAATTCAAAAAGAGAAGAAAAGCAATGAGTAAAATTCAGGTGAGCATTTTTAGGATTGAAGGGAAGGGGAAAGAACAATGTTCAAAGAATTTTATCAAAACATGTTATCAATATTCGGCAGTGGTTTATGACAATTTATTGATTTACATCCTTATAATCGTATTTCATTGAACTCTTACTTTTGGGCGTGAGGTTCTGATTCACCATTGATAAATCCTAATTGGTTGTCCATCACAGACGAGGTCGAGTATTGACAAATTGCCAAAAATGACCTTTTCTATATTTTTCTCGATAACAACAACATCGTCAACAGCAAAAAACATATCCGTTTTATTATTTAGTAGAAGTAGGTATTCTTGTTCATTTGAGAAACTCGCTCTCAAAGGTTTTCCTCTCTATCCTTCACCATCCTATTCTGACTTCATTTCTGTCTCTCTCTTTCGCGCTCTCTCTTCTTTCCCTTTCATCCATCGCTTTCCTTTCATCGCACCGGCTTTTATCAGATGGCCGATTAACGCCCAATATACCTATCCCCAAGCGACACACAAGAATGGATGTGTCCATTTCGATTTTCGCATATCATTTTTTATTTTTATTTGTGTTATGGATTTTCTCGGTTTTTCCACTTAATCCTTTTTTTGATTGAAATAAATTATGGTTATTATTAGTTTCGCTCGTGGACGTGTCAACTTTTAGGCATTCATCAACGTGGGTCGACGATCTTGGTTATGTCAAATAGGCAATTGACTACATAATTATGTATTACGCCTAATTATGTATTTCATCTGAAAGAAATGCGCAAAGAAAATCATATTCTTTGTTTAAAAAAAATAATGAAGTGAATGTTCATTTATTCCGTGTAGCACCCGCGAAGAATTTATCTGCCAGTATTTTTTGTAAGTTTTCGAGTGTCCTGTAACAGGCATAAAGACATTTTATATCTTAAATTCAGCGATGAGGTTTGCCACCCATCCTGAATGTCTTGGCACGGTAAGGACAGCTTGCATATTTATTGCATGCAGCTGGTCTGCTGCCCTTCTTGTGAGATATACCGTGATGATTTAGATACATAGACACATCATAACGTACCTTCTAACGTTCCTTTTCTGAAACCGGTATAATATTAAAATGTTTATGCCTTGTGTTATTTCCATTTTATTATTTTGTATCCCTTGCATTTTTACTGTGTCGCCAGCCATGGTTGTTTTATAAACTAGCCCGGTGCATCAAAAAGAAAAATAAGAAAATTTACTTTCGCAAACATTAACAAGATTTCTTTTCAACGATAACATTGTATTGAGTCAATATGTAAGTGAAAGTACAGATAAATATTATATTATTATGTTACGCTCACTTTTCCATTGTGTATAAAACGCTCACGTCGCGTTGCTGTAAAACTTTCTAAGGTTGAAATCTTGCACCATGCTTCACACGTTTGTGTGCACTGTATAATAATATGTGTACATTCTGAAAGTAACACTGCTTTCTTGCTTATTTTCTTATCTTTGCTCCTTGCTGAGCTGTTCTAAGTAGTACTGGCTCCTAATGCAATGTTATATTATTCTTTGTGATTTAACGTTCTCGGTTATACAGAGAGAGCCGCTTGTTCTGTCGATTATTGTTACCTGCAGTCTACTTGCTATCCCAGACTTCCCCATTCACTATATTGACTTCCGAGTTTCACGTATCGTATCTGGGATACTGTACGTTTACTCGTTACTGAATATTGTATTCTTCAGGGCTTTGGCTTGCAGGTCTTTCTTACATTGTTGATGAAATGACTAGCTTAGCTTATATTCTACGATTCATTATTAGTTTTCAAAGTGATTCGTATCTAACGTTAATATTTTAGTACGATACTTGTAATGTTGCTTTATCACGAAATATTGAATCCCATAAATACACAGTTCTTCCAGTTTTATGGAATTTGTAACACGACCGTTTGTGAACAAATTCATTAAATCTCTAAAATCATCATCGAGATTTGTCGAATTTGAATATTCCTAGACTAATGTTGATCTGAGAATTAGACACATCAAGCGTTAAAATATGTTAATTTTATTCGACTTCGTATTTTTGTCCGACGAGCTAGATTGACGAACTGTCTCTAAAACTCATTACAGAATTATTTTGTCTAATTTAATAATATTTTCGTGAAATTGAGATGATTTCTCATAATTCAAAAGTTTTTAAATATCAACAGATGGCGTCATTTTATTGTATTATCAAATTTATTATTCAACAATATTTGAGTATTTCCAACGTAGTTAAGAAAATGTTTAAATTATAACGATTCTCCGAAAATATTTTAGTCTGAAAATGACATAATAGAGTTTACACTCCTTTCTGCATGATTACGAATGTTCTGCAAAATACAAGTAATCGTAAAACATTACGTATGAGATAATAATAAACATAATAAGTGCCATAAAATACAAGATATTCAGGTTTGGTGGCATACCTCATCGCTGATAAATTGAAGATTTTCAATGACTTATTTGTGATATTTTTATTATTATTTAAACAACACCATAATCTACTGGGACCATTACTGCCTTCGGCCAATGCGATCCCAGAGAAAACAAATATTTACAAAAGTGTTTCCACTTTCCCTACGAATTCTCCGTATGTTATGTGGAATATGTCCACATTCTGGGAAATACTATTGAACATTCCAATTGCTTTAGCTATTTGTGATTCCGCGAGAATATTTGTCCGGCTTGTAGGTGAATATGTAACGAATACCTGCTTTTTCAGGATACTTGAAAACTTGCTAAAAAGAGTGGGAGACCTATTTATTTGCCGTATATTCCACGTATGTTAAAGAATATTAGAAATGACAATAAGTTGTTCACAATGCCTCAGTTATGGACATGTTTAAAAATGAGAAGGTAGGTGGGTACCTATTAATGCCCTCTCGTCAGATGACAGAGATTTTCTATTACCGGAGTGTAATGGGAAAACTTACTAGCTATTGTTGTAGTAACATCGAGTGAATAATAATAATATTACAATACAAAATACAAGTACTGATCACTTAAACGTTCCATTACACAGAGTGATGGAGGAGTGTACGTCACTGCATTGCACACTTTTCACACTCGTTAGATTTGCGTCGCTGAAAAATATCAAGACAGCTCGGTGATTTAGGATTTGCACATGTAGGGTAGCGAATAATAGACTAATCAATGCGTGCAACAATTATGAAAATTAAGACAGTCAGGGTGGGCGGCACAGCTCATCCCTGAGCTTTAGATAGCAAAATGAATTATTTGTGTCTCTTTACAAATACCTGAATTTTAAAGGGCACTTGAAAACTTATAGAAAAGTAAAGAAGAATAACCTACATACCTAAATGTTTTTAGTGTGTTGGAAGAAATAAAAGTACTCAACTGATATCTGATGCAGCTCGCGAATTGTGAAAAGGGGTTTTTATTATTATTATTATCATTATCATGTCGCCTGGGTTTTATTGGATCAGACTACATCCATTATCTAAACGGTGTCTAATAGTTCACTGAACAGTCGCCGTGGCGTTGCTGTTGTTGCAGTGACGGTTCGTGCAACAAAAATTAAATATTAAATTTATTGCGATTATTCCCGATGTTTGCTTTTGGCAGGTGCTTATTTTGGATAATATTATGCCATTCATAAATTGCATCAAATTGTGTGGTCCTAAATACAAAATTAAGTTATCTTCGTAGAAATTGTAACTTCTCTTTTGACTATTGATATCCTTGTACAAACATATGGGTCTCCCTCAAAAACTTTAAGAGTTAATTTAAAAAAATATCTCTAAACGTCACCAAAAATACACATACTCATTGAAGTATAAAGAAAATTTACAGGACACCCTAATTTGATTTGGTAGTGAAAGGTTTCAGACGCTGTTTGTTATCAAAAGTGTGAAAATTCTGGTAAAACAGACCTGGAACATTATTTGGTTGTATATTTTGCCTAAATACTCTCTTGCATATGAAATTGTAGTCAAGTAGGAAGGTTAGGTACTATAAAATTTAAATAGATTTTATTCCCATCATGTAAGCAGTCTTGTCTAGTTTATTAGCTTACAAGAATTAAGCTCAGAGTAGTTCAACAAATTTGAAGTTATTTGTTTCTTTAGTAGACATAATTTATACGACCTGCGTAATTTACGAATCTAAAAAGCTGTTTTTTTTTTAAATGGATTAAGCCGATGTGAACATTTCTCGGGACGTCTGGATCAATTTAAAAAAATAATTAATTCTTGGAAATTGTTTAAAAATAGCTAAGTGGTTTTATTGTAGATCAGTCTTTTTTTGTTTTTTGACATGTTTTTAATTATTTATATTCCTCGGTAAATAATTTTTCTTCTTATTTTTATATTTAGAGAGAAAATGTTATTAAGTATATTGTTCTTTTTTGTTGTTGAATAATGTCAATATGTATCGATTTTGTGTCAGTCATTTTATTTGACCCTGTCAGCTTGCCTATTATATTTGATGTGCAATATTCCATAATTTACTTAAAGGAAATCAAATATTGCGTTGTCCAACTTTTATTTATTTTTTCTTTAATGCTCCTTTTGAGGGCACAGGTCAGAAACCAGCTCTCTCTTTTTAATTGATAATCTCTACCCTCGACATTCCTAACGCTTTGATGTCGTTGTCTTAGTAACAGTGTATGGTATTGTAAGATAATTGTCCAGTGCATTGGAAATGGAAGAAAGTGACACTCTTTAGGGAATCAAATAAAGTTCTGTTGTATTACTTGATGCGTTACTTGTAAAAATCTATTGAAATTTTCATACGGGTCATTCCGTGTCAAATCATCACACTGATTCAGACTTGATGTCTCAGATTTTCATGATTTTTTTATGCAGAAATATATCAAAGACAAATTTAGTTAAGCATGTAGCACTATTATTTTTGAAGTTATTAACTTTTAAAAATTATTTTTTTTATGAAAAAAAAAATCATGTCTTGGCACCTTAGATGCCTATAGGCTGGCAACCAGTGTAGATATAAACCTGGGAGTGGTCTCATTTTAAAGCTGTTGAATGGGACTTAATATGATATGCCACAAGATAGTTTAAAAAATGAAATTTAAAAAAAAAACAGAAAACTCTCTTTATATTTTGAAGTACTTTCATAAATTGGAATTATTTCTACAGTATTATACTGCACCATGTAATATTATCTCGTTAGGTCCAATATCGACGCTTCGTTTGTTCTGCTTACAAAATACATCGCAACATCAATATGCATAACATGTGCTTTTTGATGTAGTTTCAAGTACCTAGCTGATATTTGCAGTACAATATCCTTTGTACAACCTGAAGATTCGTGGAAATGCATGATATTTATTAATGCACTAGCTTTAAGTCCATCTTCACTCTGAAAGTTTTTGTTATAAAAAAAGCTTTGATACTTTTACGGTAGGTGGTGGTAGAAAAAATGCTTTAGTATTTTAAGAATGCTTTCACACTATCGATACATTTTTATTCAAGAACTTCCTCCAAAAATGCAAGTTTTTGTAGCACGTATTGGTGTCCTTATTGCTTCCTTATAAAATTGAATACTGTTAAAAATAATATTTTAACAAACTGTTTGTAATATTTTTGTTAAAATGAATATGTTTTCTTCTTCTTCATCCTGGCACTGTCCCAACTTATTGCCTCTGAAGGCTGCTGGCGTCTGCTCTTCTCGTCCTAAGATTAAGATGAATCTGTCTTGTTAATAAACTCAAACGTTCTCAAAATAAGAAATATGTTTGAGTCACTAAAACGCAACAGGTCACCAGCGGTAGGATTTGAACCAAGGACCTTTCGATTGAAATCCCGAGACTTAAGGCTAACGATCACCTCGAATAAAGACACACACACATGTTTGCAAATAATTTAAAATATTTGTGGAAAAACTTCACTTGACTTCGTATGCGGTACTTGTCAGTGAAATATTGAAACGCTTCCTTCCCGGGAATAATATGTTCTGCTCACGTCTTCCTTTTTAGTAGGATATTACTGCACCGTCTCCTTGTTCCTTGTTTCGTGTCTCTCATCAAGGATATATCCTGATTCTGCCATCTATTTCAGTATATCCTGTTGGAGATTGCTTCCACGTACAATAATGTTGTAATACACGAAGCAGAACATTACGTCGTATTAATGTAGCACATTTCTTGTATTTATTTTTTAATTAAACAATAAATGGATGATATCTATCTAATAACAGTACAATACACTTACTTAACACATTATGAAGCATCAAGAATAATTGAGTGATTGAATTCTTCCCTGTTTCTTGAGAGGATCGTCAAACGTGAAACAAATTGTTATAATAATTCCAACAGATAATATTTATTCATTATTATTATAAATTTGTAAGCTTGGATTACAATGTTAACGAAGGAATTTCAATGAGAATGCTCTGAATTGTTACAGAGATGACGTGATTGATTTGTATAGTAATAAATGCTACACCGAATTTCTGTGTAAATTTCTCCCGTCCAGAGGCGGTGGTTCATACATACTCGTACTAGGTGGGTAGTAAATGTGTAAAATTAGCGTCTAGTCACGTTGACAAACGCCCAACTGTCTACTACTAATTGGTGGCTTCTTGTCTGGCAACACAGAATCTAAGGGAGATTAATTTCACCGTAATATTTCGTGATTTGAAAACGACTGTTGAATATTTTAACATTGTTTTTTATTGCTATTATCGCAGAAAATGTATGACACGTTTGATTCTCTAATTATTGAATCTATCTAATCTCTGCCAACACGATTTCTCTGACAATTCTACATCAGCTTAAAATCCCTATAATATTTTAGAAGGACAAAAATAATTCACAGTCCAATTATAATGAACACGTAATAATTGAAATGTTGTAACTCACATTTACCTATTATTAGGCACGAGAAAAGATTACACAATAAAGTACATATGTTTACTTGTATGTGAATTTACAGAAATAGAAAATCGATGCCGTAGATACGTGTATTGTGCTTTAAACGTCCCACTCCGTGGCATTGTATTCCAAAATTAGATGATCTGACAATCGAATAAGCCCTGTACCTCATACAATGATCTTTAATATAGACTGGAAATTCAAAAGAAGAATTGGTAATGCGACCGATCAAATATTGCGACCGATCAAATATTGCGACCAATATACTTTCATATCAATCAGTCTTAAACGAGCGTTGGTTCAAAAAGATAGGTTCATATATTTGAAAATATTTATGCTATCCTACGTCTCTATCAATCACTTGTTCGTAGTCATCTCGAATATAACTCGCAGATATGGTCTCCTGGATATAGTGTCCACATAAATAATATAGAGCGTGTCCAACATAGATTTCTGAGATATATTAACTACAAGTTGCGTATACCATTGCATGAGCTAAACTGCAAGTTCCTGCAAACAAAATTAAATTTAGAAAATCTTGCAGATAGGAGGATCGTCTCCGATCTTTTATTTTTGTATAAAATTATTAATATATTTTTTTGACATCCCTGAACTATTACAGCTAATTAACTTCCGTGTACCTAGCCGATGTACGAGGAGTCGTGAAATGTTCTACTGCGACAACTATTCGACGAACTACGTCACGCATACAGTGATCCCTCGATTGCACGGCTTAGGGAACAGGCACTTGTCTGATATAGACTTTTTGCATGTGAACTTGAATAATTTTAGAAACCTACTACTACTACTACTATACCATCACGGCATATCCCACAAGTGGGGTAGCCAGCAGATCAGCTGCATGTAAGAAACATGCCACTTCGTGCCAATATAAAATCAAGACATTCAGGATGGGTGGCAAGCCTCATCGCTGAATTTAAGAAGTAACTTAGAAACTTAAGAAGAAATTTAGAAACCTTATTAAGAAAATGTTTGCTCCCCAGTCTGGCACCTCATAGAATTAATTAATTATGTACTATTGTTCTTCATAATCTAACTTACCTGTCATGAAGGTATTTGCTAGGTATCGTTTGTTTTGTCGGTTTTGATGCTTGTGTTTCATTTGCGAGTACCTTCTTTTTGCCTATGTCTGACTAAGTATGATTTCTGTGGGTATCACATATATCTGAATTGTCTCCTAATATTCTATAAACTGTTTTTGAGTGGGTTGAAAAGAGAGATACATAACCAGGCAAACGAATTCTATTGTAAAAGGCAAATTGCCGTTTATTGATCAAATAAATAAATAAATAAATAAACATCGATGTCGCATCTTTCGTTGTAGATGAATTTATAAAAGTATGTTGTTTATGTTGATTCAATAATTATGTTGATTTGTGTTTTAGACTTGAAGGACTTTCAATTTTTTATAGGAAACGTGTTTTATTGGTTTTCAGGTATAAAGGATGTCGTATACTATGTGTAGAAAGAGGCCATTACCATCTTAATGACATAGAGTGAAACAGCATAATATTATTACTTCTTCTTCACGTGCCTTGCCGGGTCCCCCCGACGTTGACGATCATTTGGGGAAAAGCTTCCCTGTCCTGAGCGGCGCGAAACAGTTCCTCCACGGTTCTGATACCGGTGCATTTTTAATTAATGTTTTCGAAGCCAGGAGAGCTGTTTTCTGCCCACTTTTCTGCGGCCCTCGATCTTCTCCTTCATGACGTACTGGAGTATGGTGTACTTGTATTATTACAATTATTATTTATTTTGTTTTATAATTTTACAACAAAATTGTACTGCGCTACTAGTCTGACGAGTCTATGGTTCATATAATATAATATCATATTTTCGCTCTCCTCTCTCCCCCGTTTTATATCTTCTAAATACAACACACACTCTTCACGCTCTCAACTACGTACATAGTATTATTATATGTACGTATGTATGTATCAACCCACAGTATCTACGTGAACGTTTTTGTTGAGTTCTATTGTCACGTAGACAAGTGATTACGGCTTAGGTCCACAACTACTATTGCTACTGGAGACGGATTTAACAGCTATTTTTAAGAATTGTGTATATACTCGTAAGCTGTATTCATTAAGGCATTATATGTATCTATCTATACATACTTCCATCGTTTCGACCACATTCGTGCAATTTCTCATATGTGTATGTTTGTCGACTCCTCTTACTCAACACGCGATCATCCTTGAAAATCTGATTCACGTGGTTAAGTCACAAAGTTCTTAGACGTCCGCGATTTCTCACACATCGTCTTTCAGATAAAGACATAATTTTCGTAATCTCTTCGTCATCCATTATTTTCACATGTCCAAACCGGCGTAATTTATTTACACGCATTCTATCCATAACACTCCTTCCGCATCCGCGCATTATCATAATATACATTTTAAGAGAACTCGTGAAAAAAATTGTTCTCTTTTATTTTAAATAAAATAACTCCACAGTTCAACCATGTTGCTAACTAAAGGCTTTGGAAAAAGAAATTATTTTATCTCTCAGTGTGTATCACTACCAACAGATTGGAGTTTCCAATTTCTGACAAATCTTTGTGTGATGTTGTCAACTTACGGTATTGACTCCAGCAGCTGTTGTATACAAGAAGCGAGGATGAGCTTTAGTTCGACTTTCAAATCTTCATTTGTAGTAGATATCACCTTCCATGTACTTTCTGTTATCTCTCTCTGAAGGCGAATTCAGTCAAAGGTTTGTTTCAGCAGAGGCGTCCTTGCTCAAACGCTGAAATGAATTCTCATGCCTTAATTCATTATTTTTCAACCTGTACATATTGCCAATGTCTTGGTTTATTATTTTAGCAAGTGACCTTGACTTGTATCCGCCGCTGCACTGTCGGTTAATTTCTAATATTCGTGATTTGCCGAAATGTATCAAGATGTTAAAAAATCTTTCAGTTGTGTATTATTCTGAAGATGAGAATTCATTAGGGAAAGAATTATGTGTTTTAAAATTTTAAACATGGTGTACATTATAAAGCATTAAAGGAAAAATAAAGGATGAAAAGGTGTTAAAAAATTAGGATCTCCTGGCTCCATAACGTACATACATCAGTGGGTAGGGATAAAACGCCAAACCTTTGATTCAAGTTATCCAGAACAAAGGTACATTTTTACTGGCAGGATACCGAAAGAAGAAAAAAAATCATGGTGTGCAAAATAAACAGTGTATCTTTGTAGTATAAATATATTTTATTAGATATTTGCCGTAAATAATTGATTTATTTTAACTGTCGTAATTTATAAAAATTATTATTATTGTCTTAATTCTACCATTGGAAATTCATTGTAGTTATGCATTATTCAGATGGCCATTGTAAATGTTTATCTTCTCACCAAGTCTCTCTCTCTCTTCCCCAATCTCTGTAGGTATAATAATATCTAATTGTTGTTGGGGTAGATTCAGGGGAGGCAGTTTGGTTCCCACTCCTCCCTGTGAACTGTTTGTCGTAATTAAACATTCGACTCCCTTTCTTATGATAATGCCACCCGGTCCCAATGAGATCTACTATTTACAATGTACTTTCATAGACCTGCCTTTCCCACCCTTCGTTTTAATTTGTAGATAGGTATCTTTGTATTTCAACATGTACTCTAATAAATGTTTCTCACTTCTTCCTTCAAAAGACTCGAAGTAGAATTATAGTTTGTAAGTATTGTGCATGTTATTATTCGTTCTTCTCGATTTAGGAAGTTAGTAAGAACTGAAACGGTATGTAACCATCTACAGATCCTTTAGATTTATTGTTGATAATTGAAATCGTTTTAATAATTATATCCTCTTCAATTTTAATCCAAAAATTCTTTATTCCAAATCTATTTTTTAAGTCTTTGTGGCTGTTCACTTTTCATTGTATATTTTGAGCTTTTTGCATTTTTCACCACCGGTTATTGGTATTTTTTTTTTAGATTCTGAATTTCTTTTTGTCTTTCGAAAAACAACATTTCATGCCGCTGTATACTTAGGCTCTATTACTAGCCGATATACCTCCTCTTCGCCTTCACTATTCCCATTTTGGGCTCATTCATCATGGATATTATGGTATATACATTTCAGTTATGTATTCCAGTTTACTTTGCTACCGTTTGAGGCTTACTTTGTAGTAGTCCACTACTGATTGTATGTACATATATAATATTATTTTGTTGGTCTTACATTATTGCCGTTTGGGACTTACTTTGAATCCTTGTAGTAGTCCACTACCGATTGTATATACATACTTACATAATATTATTTTGTTGGTCTTACATATTGAAACCTTTCTGTTCGCGTCTGTTGTGTTTAAAACGAGGCTTTAGTACTTTACATTGACAGTCCGTTTCATATCGAAATAATCTTCTAAATATTTGAGTCCGTTTGTTTGATATGACATCATCATCATCGGCGCTATATCCCGGTGTGGGCTATGGGCTACTCAAAAAGTCGTTTCTACCTCTCCCTCATCACCTCTCGTCACCAAATGGTTGCGCCCAGAGCTCGCAGCTCTTTCTCTAATTTTTTTCACCTGTTCACCGTTTTGAATGTTGATTATAATATATATTTATTATTTTTATTTGAAATAGGGTCATGTGATTTCTTCTTGCGCAATTCAATCATGTGTGTATATTTATGTATCATCATTTGACAGTTTGAATTGATCTCGTGCAGTGATTGTTCCATGAGGATGAAATTATAAACTTCTTTGAAACATTACTATTATTATCATATATTTTTTCATTTTCCTAACTTATTCACTGCTACTTTAATGTATTCCATTCTCATTATTATTATTTAAATATGTCTTACAACCGAATGGGCTTTGATAAAAAATAATTTATATTTGAACACTTATCCTTGTCATTGTTTAATATTTAATTGGTCTTGTGTTCTGTTGATTGAATAAATAAATTGATTCATTGAAAAATGTACAAGAAGTTATTTTTTTACGAAATGAGTATGATGTTGAGGAAGTACAAAACATCTGTAGGAGTCTGTTACAGAGCCTCGCACCATGAACAGTACATGAATCCGTATTAAAACTAGATTGATAAGGGGGGATGGATAGAAAACTATTTGAAGCTGAACGAAATGATAGTGCGAGGTGAGAAATATTTGCATTGTCTCTTTTTCAGTTTAATGTTCATGTCGTGAGTTCAATACTAGTAGAAACATAAAGTGACGGAGAATTAGTGGCAATATTATTAATGTTATGTTAATTTTCTCGAGTTTCGGAAAATTTATTCAGTAGTAGGTATATAATTTTAATCTCGTTCGAGGGACGACGGACAATGACGAAAATCTTTGGGGTTTTTGTCACTAAGCTTTTTGCAAATATGTTGGAAGGTATGTATATTCTCATTTCTACTGAACGGAAAGCGTTCCTTTGTTTTATTTTATTACACGATATCAGATGCGATTAGGTACTTAATTGCCGTTAAAATAAATTTATTGTACCTCAATCTCTCCCACGATGATTGAGGCATTTTGTTTTAAGACAATACGAACTCGAATTAGTTAATTCATTAAAAAAAAAGTTAATTATAAATATTTTGTGTCCTCATCATGGCAAATGTACAGATCTTTATCTTCGCGTTTTGAAAATAGGACATTCATTATGGGTAGAATTCTTCACTTTTTAAACCAAAATTATCCTCAAGAGCGGGCCATTGGGAAGCATCGGGTAGCTAGCGGGCAAATAATAAATGTTGCACCCTCTATCACCCATGGATATTACAGAAATGTCAGTCCCTATGTCATCTATACTCTTCACACGAATTCTTTCTTAGGAATGGCTCCCTTTACAAAATCTTTCCTGAAATTAAATACAACCGATAATGTCGATTAAGTCTGTTATTTGATTTTTTATTATCACTATCGATTTCGGCAAACCTTTGCCATCTGTGGGTGAAGTAAAGGTTTGCCGAAATTGGTAGATTTAAAAAAAAAATAGATAATGCATAGTATAGTTATTATTATATCGATTGTTCACACAATCAACCCTACTTTTTCAATTCCGCAAACAAATAACTGTAAGCAAATACACGGTTCTGTCTATTATCGTATATTAAATATTTAGTTATAGAAAAAAAATGCAGATATTTGAATTCCACAAATAAATATTTCGAATTGTTAAAACTTTTGAATGGAACAAAGACAACGCATGTCTTTATTATATATATTAATATATATATCACTTTCTGCTGTGTTCTGAAAGAATAATATAAATATAGCAAAATTACAAATGTCGATTTCTCAAATATTAGACTGGAACTGGATACTCGATATTATAAAAGTATTTTTATTGCATATTAGTTGGTAGATGTATGTTTCAGATACCAAATTCCATTAATGTTATCCGCCAACAATCAATTACTATTGTTTCAAAATTGGGTTAATTAATTCGCGTACATGGAAGTATACTGGGATTTTCACCATATACCTACTTGCTTATTATATTCTGAAAACCACTAGTACGTTTTGTGACTTGAGAACGAATTATATGCAACATGAATAGGCTGAAATTTGCTTGAAAATTGTTGATGTTTTCAAGATAATATATGCAAGTGAATAGCAGCGTCCACACAGCTGGATGAAAATGTCAATTGAAGATTGATGCTTCAATCATTCCACTCAAAGAATCAGACTCATATAAAATGCCGTCCAGCAATACAATATATTGTTTAGTCTCATGTACATAATATAATCTTGATAAATGCACAAACAATTTTTCATGAATCCACCAACTATATGCAAATTGCATATAGTCTGTTTTCTAATTATGACGGTTTATTCTAGTATCCCATTGATGTAGAACCCTCATTAAATTGTTACACTGACGTTGGTATAATAATAATATTGTATATTGAGTCGTTCTTCTGTGTGTTTGTGTAATTTTAATTATGATATTATACTAAGTATGTGTTATTGTTATAATGTAATTAATTGCAATATTGTTGTAAACAAATGTTTGGGTTAAATAGAAATATTTATGTGCTATTGTAACCCTACTTCAATTCTAAGATTAATGAAGTGAGATGTAGGTACGTATTGTTAATTTTGATTAATATAACAAATGAAATATTATTTAAATAAATAAATTCAATAATTTCATTTAATTAAAATAAGGAAGTGGAAGGGAAGTATAGGAAGCGAAAGAATTATGTAAGGATAGATGTATATGGCATTCCGTTCTCTCTGTCTACCCTACCTGGGACACGGCGATCTATCTTTACATATTTCTTTCGCTTCCTCTACATTCATCCAGTTTCTCATACATGTACGCCGATTTCTCTTACTCAATATATATAATGAGTTACAATCCATTGGATTGGTCTGCAACGAGTTTGGTTTTTCTTCTCCATTCGTCTCTATTCTCAGCCAGTCTTTTAAGCTCTACGTATGAGCCACAGTTCGTGTCCCTTTTCAGTTGGTCCATATACGCATCTCTTGGTCGGCCTCTGCCATTTGTCCCCTCGGTCTTACCCTCTGCGATGGCGATGAGTAGTCCTGGGTGCCTGATGTTGTGGCCAATCCAGTTAGCTCGTTGTTGGCTGATTCTCTTAAGGAGTTGCCTTTTTTCGCCTACCCTGTGACATAGTCTTAGTTTTTTTAACAAACTTTGTTTGAAATTGAACTAAATATATTTCGACTTACTATTTTAAGTGGTATATGGATGTATAACTCGGAGTATATTTGTTGGTAAATAAATGGTACGTACTTCAGAGAGTACTTTATTTATTAAATAATTTTATTAGGAAGGTACATTGAATATTTTAACACGTGACAGTGTTTAGATGATAGGAAGTAGATATTAGTACATCGGGTGAAGAAAAGTACCAAATTGAATTTTAAACAAAGAAAGTTTGTTGAACTATTAATTGCTTTTAGGTAAGAGGTTAAATTTTGTTTATATTGATATGTTATGTAGTTATAAATACTTCAAATAAAAATAATTTCAAGGAAAGGATTGAGAGACACGTGTGGTTGTTTACATAAAAAAGTAGATGCTTGTGCTAGGAGGGAAAGAGTAGGTATTTTTGTGGTGAGGACAAAGGAATGAACTAATAAAAATGATGTCACAACAAAATTCGGGGCAGTTTTGTCTTGGAATTAGGAGAGAGAGGTTAAAATCATAAAAGCAGTGTTGTATTCAATTTGTTTTTCGTTGTTGACATTTCTTTCTCCGAGTAATAAATATAATATTTCTTTTAGTGATTATTTCCACAATGGAAATAATAAGAAACTCATCCTAAAATTTTATTATAATTTTACATTAAATTCAGTGTCTCGAAGCAGCGAATTTTGCAGTAAACCACCTTACTCAAAGCTAAGATTTTGTTTTATTTTATTTTGTTGAATTTGATTGTTAAGAATATTTATTTTTCTTTTATCTTATTAAATGTCTCTTTTAAGGTAAAGTTTGATAATTTCTTGTGGGATTGGCTTTGTTTGATATTTTATTTTCTACATTGTTAGATTTGTAGACTAGCATTGTTTGCAATTTTGACTTGTGGAGGATTACTCAATTATGTGAACAGAGTCGAATTCAGAACATAAAATTATTTTATTTTCCCAAATTAATAAAATTTGGATAACTAATATTATTTGTAAATTAAATTTATAGACATTACCTGATAATAAGAACAGGGACGGACTCAGAAACATATACTAATTATTATTTTCTGATATATTGAATTAACATTTAGCATGAATACTAATTCATATTTATTTTATGTAAATATCTCTTATTATATCATAAACTAACGTCCCACCACCCACACCCACATGATCGTGAACTAAAGGCCCATGATCTCCCAGCGTGAAAAAATCAAGGTTGGTCGTCTGCCTTGCCTTAAGGGACACAAAAAAGCCAACCCCCGCAGATTTATACATAAATATTTATATTATTTGCATGTTATGTATTATATTCTCTTAATTTATCATATTGTATACTAATGAGGCTGACAATAGTGTATGAAAGGCTGTGTCAGATCGAAATTTGCGTGTGTAGGAGCAAATTTTCACTAACAAACCAATTTTTATTGTTATATTAACCAAAATTAGTCAGTGATTGAATTTTGTCAAACTTTGGTTCAGTAAAATATTTCATCTCGATGCGCCCCTGGCGCTGTATACAGATACTATTTTATGTATGAAACCATATGCCTTTTATAAATAAAACTGCATTCAAAACTAATCTGTAATATAATTACAGAAATAAACTTTCGATAACGTTGAATCATAAGTTTGATAAAATATTATTTCATTGACTATTTTTAACAAATAACATGGATTTCTGTGGTACATAAAAAAATTTGATATTTATTCTTGATTGTTATTGTGTGTTGTTTTCTTTGTGTATTTTCAGCAATAAGGTAAGGCTTTTATACTTGCTAACGCAGAGTATAAAAGGAAATAATTTATTAATTACTAACCTTTATGTACAACAGAAAATTAAATTTTGATTGTTATATAAATTATGCTTTTATGTTTCTGAATAGAAATTATTGTTTGTTTTCCACTGATAAAATTTTCTTTTATAAATCGTAAACACAACGTAGAAAAGGGTCCTTTACGTAAATTTTCTTTCCTCTAGATGTATCATGAGCCAATATCTTTGAAGAAACGAAAATTGTTGAATTTAGCGACCGACACTTTTGACGGGCATTACGTTAAACGTTCGGAAATAATTTTAATTATGGTGAGGTGTGAATGATATGGGTAGACTAGCGAGTATATATTATTATGTACGTATGACATCTTTATATACGATGAATATTATTACTCTTGGATTTTACAAGTAGGTAGGTGATATGAAAGTATTTTTGTATTATTAAATTTTAATCGGAATATTATAAAGACGTAATTGCGAAAAGAAATTTAAAAATTTGCGTAGATTGGATAAACTTGATTCTTTTTAGTTTAATTACTTCCAACTCAGAGGATAAATACGTATTTATTCTCTCGTCGAAATAAATAAATATATTTTATTTATTTCCTGTCAATGTGGTCTCAACGGTTTTTCTTTTTCTTTCCTCTTGAGAGAGGGGGGACCACGACACCTGAGCCCGTAGACAATTTGTACTTGGCGATCGCCTACAAACGAATTTTCGTCAATAACTGCAACAATAACGCATAATTATACGGTACGTGTAGGTAGATTGTCGAAAAGTTCGCCAGTAGACGATCGCTAAGTACAAATTGTCTACGGGCTCTGGTTAATACTTCTTCATTTTCGACGTGCTCCGACCAATGGATCTTAAGCATGCGTCTGTAGCACCACATCTCAAAGGCCGCCAATCGTCCGCTTTCACTCTTGCTGATGGTCCATGTCTCACAACCATAAAGCAGAATGCTCCATACAAAGGCTTTAGTAAGGTTCTTCCTTACGCTTAAGTCAATATTTGGGGATTCCAATAAAATATATCAAAATTGGCAATTTCTCGAATACAAGACAATTCTACTTGTTAATTTTACTGGACAATCGATTATACATGTTGATTTTGCGTGAAACCTTCCATACTGAATGTCTTGTGTGAAAAAATTTCATAACGAAAACATTACCAATATAAAAAGTGTAGTTCTGTCACTGGTACCTACATAGTTAGGTAGTATTCTTGATTAGATCTTTTGTTGGAGGATCTTGTTGTTATTACTATTTTGTTTTTGTATTTCATGTTTCATGTCTCTTTCTGTATTAGTATTGTGTATTATTATTATTATTATTATAATATCGCTCCATATTGTTATTTTGTATACAGTAGCTATACATACATAATGGCGTTCATATTAATATCGTGTACTGCCTGCTTGGCATAGGTGCCTACCTACCAAATGTTTCTGTATGGAAATAATTATGTATCGACTGCTGTACTGTACTATATGTACAAATACTTCTATTGTTATGTTAAAAATTAATCTAAGCATTTTCTTGCTGCATTTGTGTCGTTCATTTTGTCAAGTTTACAGTTTAATTATTATTGGACAACATTAAAGTGTCGTTTACGTGCCAAAAGCACCTCAAGGACACTGTACAATTCATAAATTCTAGGACATTACATCCACGTCATATTATAAACATACATAAATACATACATAAATGAGAAATCTCAGATACATAAAGGTATCCATGTCAGAAGTTAAAATTATAGCATCTTGTTTTGCCCTTTGGAGTCCCCGGTAAACAATAGATCCCCCACTCTTTTCTGTGAGTTTTCGATTGACCCGTAAAAGGCAGATGTTCGTAAACCTCACGTTTATAGCTAGGTACTAACGTCTACATTTCAACGATTCTCGCAAACATACAGTTATTGCAATATATAGTACAAATTGATTAAAAAAGTCTGCACATAAACCAGCAATGTTTGCTAACACATTACAAAATAAATCTTACCAAGTAGGTACCTACTACCTACATACTAAAGTGAAATAAAAAAAAGAACATGAGAATTTGTTGGACACTGCCGAGTCTGAAAACCCGCCAATCTGGCGCATACATCATAATGATCAAACATACAGTAAGAGAAGGATTAGGGACGTAATTTTTGAATTTGTCAACTTCTTTCTTTATGTCTTTGCTCACATTTAGTCGCCCATTCTGTAATTCTGTTTGCTCATTTCCGTATTTTTTGCAACCTTTAATTTTAATTTTTTGTACTCTTTTTAATGTTATCCTTTATTTCATTTGTGGTTCTTGTTTTACTGTCCATTTTGTGTGTTGTGTGTGTCAATACTGTTTGTGTACATTATTATAATTATGTTAATATTTATATGTAAAAGGCCCAGGCCGTGAATAGATAAATAAATAAATAAATTTACTCTCAAACGTATTCTACTGAATTCTCTCGTCCAAATTTCTTCTTAATCTCTGTCGACTGTATAGTTTAGGATTCCTTATTTGATCATTCTTTGTAGTGTCAACTACTGTCTTATTTACGTCACTTGTCCTGTTTATTGGTGCAATTTGAATTAATTGTATTATTTTTTTTAACATTGTTACAGATAGTACGTGTCGCGATGCGGGCGCGGCGAGTGCGGTGAGCGGGTGCGGGTGCGATGGCAAGCAGCCCGGGTAGGGCGCCAGTAGTGGCCCGCACGCCGCCCCCCGAACACATCACGCGTCTTTTCCCCAAGTGCCGGCCCCGACACACGGACCACAATCTGAATCCATTGCACACCAACAGGTCCATCAACGACAATCTCATCATGGATCATAATACCACAGAGCCTTCAGATAGGTACAACCATATATTATTTACCTTTCCCCTTTGTGCTTTCAGCCAAGTCATAATGGAAGATAATTAAGATTTGCAGCTTATATTTTTATTTTTAACAACAATGCAAATCTTGCTGAAATGGTTGCAGCTTTTAGCTGATGCGATCCCAGAATAAAAATAATTTAAAGAAAGAAAAATGCAGAAATAAATTGAGATGGTTTGGTCATGTGGAACGAATGGAAGAGGAAATAATGACAAAGAGGATATACTTGTCTGAAAGGAGGGGTGTGAGGAAGCGCGGGCGTCCGAGAACTATATGGCTTTACCAACTTTTTTTGGCTGCGGGTCAAAATCAATTAACATGCGAGTATTAAAGAGAATTTTGGGTCAGTGGTATTTTCATTTTAAAACAGTCTTTTAGTGAATAATATTTTCTTTTTTTATTTATTTTATTTTTGTTTAATAAAGTCATAAAAATAACACATATTTTTATAACTTAAAAACTAGGTTTAAGTGATACATACACTACTTAATTAAGATACATTTTATTAAGAAAATAATTACAATACTCTTTAACAAAAATTCAAAATTATAATCATTATTCTAATTGTAATTATTATCAATGTCTGTATTATGTTTTATAATTTAATTTTTAATAATTAAATTTATTTTCATAACTAAAGTGGGTCACTTGGTGACCCGCGGGTCGTAGGTTGCCGATCCCTGTAATAGACAGCTGAACAAGCTTCGCTCATCAAAATTGGGAACACACTGAAGGAATGGTTTAGTCCATAATACGTTGATGATTTTTTTTACATCTATTTCATTTTGATCGATTTACGTTCAGCGTAAAATTCAGAAAACTGTATCCGAATAATAATAATAATATGTAGATTTCACATACAAGTTACATTTCCATATTATTCTCGACAGGTGTTGCAAAGTACCTACCTCCAACCAAACAGCCACCATCCGTAGTAACGCGACGTGCATCCCGAACAGTTTTATCCGTTGACGATATTTTGTATGTATCGCACTATGAATATTTTATTACTTATCGAACTACATACTGCGAGTAGTTACTATTTACCGCTGTCGCATATACACAACTCTATACTATTATTATGTGGTGTCCACACGAGACGACGTGAAGGCAAGGAATCGAAGAAAAATCGGTAATGCAGCTGATCAAATTTTGCTGCCAGTTTAAAACCGACGTTGGTTGAGAAAGTTTGTAAGACAATACATTGCTAATACTTGAAGGACATCGATTAATTGTTGTTTTATTATAGGAACGCAATACCCTCGGCAGGTATAAAGGATGTCCTATACTTCAACATTAGTAGGAAAGATACCATTATCATATTAATGATATGGAGTGAAACAACATAATATTATTATTGTTAATGTTGTAACACAAACATTCCGAAAAAATGTATCGCGCTGCATGTATTTTATGTCTATGCGTAAAGGCCGGACGATTTCGTATGCATAAAAAACAAAATCCGACGGACGTCCATTGATCGTGAAACTTGTTCACACAGATCACCAATATCGATTCAATCTGTCAGGTGCGCTTTGTCGTTTTCAAAAAATGGTGGACGTCGGAGATCGCGGAGTGTTTATCATTAGTTGAAAATGTTGTAGTAGACGATATAAGGCGCCTTTTAATTAAGGAAACAAACGCCACAGACCAACAACAAAGATAACAAACAACTGTTACGAAACGGGTACTGGCTATTAACTCTTTACCATATATACAGATGCAGTACACATCTACGCATGTGCGCATCGGTCCATCACCAACAAACAAAAGTTGAGAAGTGGTCAACTTGAGTCGATGGCGTTTTTGCTGATTTTTATCGTTTCATATTATTTATTGACTATCTGTTCACACGTTTCAAATGGCTAACGATTGTCTGGTTTCCTGACGATATTCACCTCATGTGAACACCCCATTATAGTAACAAGGCGACATCTTCCTCATTCATAAGTGTTATAAGAATTTCCTTTACATATTACGTTTTTACTTTTACATTCGCAGCAATACTCTCGCTTTGGGGACTGTAAAAATTTCGTTGTGAATTTTACATTTTGTCGTATAAAATTGAACTTTTTGTAAAACATATCAGCATTTATGAACCGTTTCTTTTTTGTTTTCGAATCGACTCGCAATCGTCTGTGTGTCTGCTAATAAAAAAAAGAAAAAAAAAAAGCTATTTTTGGCCCGCAGATGTTCTCCAGGCATTTTTTACACAGTGTCCCTTGGATTATCAGCGAGTTTTTCGAGAACGATGGTTCTTGTAATCAAATTCAAATGTTTTTTGTTGTTTATGGAAGTAAGTTGACTTCGTTGTACGGTTCACATATTAAAAAGTATATGAGATCATATTTGTATAGGAGAAATATAAATATAGGTGAATGACTTTTTGTCCCATTTGGAGATTGACAGTTTGAATGTAAAAAAGTACTTATAGTTTTGAAGAATGGAGTTGAAAATTTCTTTAACCTTATCACCATCAATCCCCTTCCCTTGCGGCGGAGTAGGCATTAAGGGTTCTACCGTCCCTCACCCATGTATGTTGCTGGAATGCCAATTCCTATGTCATCCATACTTTTCATGAAAATTCTTATTAAGGAAGGGCTCAAGGTTCGCCTGAAGGGCTATCCCCGACAAAATACATACATACATACATACATACCATCACGCCGCTTCCCTCGCGGGGTAGGCAGAAAGGATCGAGCGCCATCCCCGACAAAATCCTCCCCAAAATTTAATACAACCGTTAATGTCCACCGACTCCATTGTTCGACAAACTCCATCGCGGAGTAGGCAAAGGGATCGAACGCCATCTATTCTTATCCTTGCCGAAATGTAAAAAAAGAAAAATGATTTAGAACAAAGACACAGCCTAGTATTAAGATCAATTAAAACCACATTATATTGTGTATCGTTGTGTTGTTAGTTTAGATTTGTATTTCCCATGAATAACAACATACGCGGATGAGCGGAACAAAACTTTAGATGAAATTATAATGTTATTATTAAATGATATTATTTCATACGGAGCTTACAAAACGTTTCCGTCCCGAAATAGGGATGCAGGAAATGTCACAAATCGTGTGTGTGTGCGTGTGCGCTGTGTGCTCAGGACCCGATCTAGAGGGGGAGGGAAACCGGGCAAATGCTCAGTGTTTCAAAATTCAATCCCTGGGATCGTGAGAATATTTTGTAACAAAACCGATTTTTTTTTAATATTACTACTACTACTATACCATCACGGCATATCCCACAAGTGGGGTAGCCAGCAGACCAGCTGCATATAATAAACATGCAAGCTGTCCTCTCCGTGCCAATATAAAATCAAGACATTCAGGATGGGTGGCAAGCCTCATCGCTGAATTTAAGATGTAAAATGTCTTATTTTTTCGAACACCTGCCTTTTACAGGACACTCGAAAACTTACGAATAAGAGTGGGAGACCAATTCTTTACCGGGTGCTCCACGGGATTTTTTAATATTTCGACTTCCTTTTACCATGGCAAAAATTTGGGGAAGGAAGGGGTGTTAGAAATATTCTCGTAAATATAAAGGAAATTATTAATTTTTGTAAATTAGTTCTGAAAAAGCCACTAAAATATATCAAATATAAAATTTTGATAAACTAGTCTTTAATCTGAGGAGATTGTGAAATATTCAAAATTCTTATCCCTTCCATTTTGATAATCTGGCGGAAGAGGGCAGTGGAGGAGTGTAGAAATTTTGATGTCAAGAAAATTAACAAATCTCAATATTTTTGAGGCCTTGAGTCCGAAAACTTACGAATAAGAGTGGGAGACCAATTCTTTACCGGGTGCTCCACGGGATTTTTTAATATTTCGACTTCCTTTTACCATGGCAAGAATTTGGGGAAGGAAGGGGTGTTAGAAATATTCTCGTAAATGTAAAGGAAATTATTAAATTTTGTAAATTAGTTCTGAAAAAGCCACTAAAATATATCAAATATAAAATTTTGATAAACTAGTCTTTAATCTGAGGAGATTGTGAAATATTCAAAATTCTTATCCCTTCCATTTTGATAATCTGGCGGAAGAGGGCAGTGGAGGAGTGTAGAAATTTTGATGTCAAGAAAATTAACAAATCTCAATATTTTTGAGGCCTTGAAAAAAGGTTCTCACTGAGGAAATTTATTTATTTATTTATTTTATTCTTCACTGTGCGTTGGTTACAAAACTACAAAATAAAACAGTATCATTAAAATATCAGTTATACAATTCAATGTACAGAGGGTTTATCGCTAAAATGCGATGTCTTCCAACTAATTTATCATCAATACCAAATTGGGGAAATTGGAATAACTTAAAAGGTGTCATTGTACAGGGCGATAAATATTATTTTTGTCCAGAGCGGGTTGATAACCAGATCAGGCCCTGTGTGTGCTGTAGTAATAGGGATGGTGCCGTGCCGGCCCGGCAGCAGTGATAGCATAAGGAATATTTCTCTTAATGGGATTTCCTTGTTGTTGTTGTTTCTGTTCTGTAGTAATATGTATGTGGATATTCCCAGAGGATGTGTTTTTCACATTCGGAATAGATTACGTTTGACCCCAGATAAGACTCGACCCTCTCTCTCTCTCTCTGTCTTAGTATCAGGGTGACAAGATTTAAATTGAAGATCCTGCTAGATGCGTGGCGAAAAACTGCTAGAATTATTTAAAAAATGCTAAATCGCTATTATTCTATTTTCAAATAAAATACGTTTAATAAACAAGAACCTACCTAACATAAAAAAATAATTATAAAATTATTCATATCCCGTCACGGCATATTCCGTAAGTGGAGTAACCATAAGACTAGCCGCATGCAAAATAATTCCTCTCCGTGCCAACAAAAATTTGGACATTTAGGATGGGTAGCAAACCTCATCGCCGAATTTAAGATTTATTTATTTATTCAAATACCTGCCTTTTACAGAACAATCCAATACTTACGTAAAAAAGGGGGAGAAGAATTATATTTTTTAATTTTTATTAACTTTTCTTGAAAAGGGGGCTGAATATAATTTATTTGTTACTCCTCATTAGGTTCACGTATATAAAAATTCTAAATTTGGCTTTGAGAAGTATTCTGTTGATCCTTTAAAAAGAGATGAAAGTTTTATAAACCCCTGCTAAAACGGCAAGATCCTGCTAATTCGCACAACCTGCTCGATATCATTTTGAATGGTGAAACTTTGCAATCGCAAGATGTTGGTGGAGCCGAGGGACAACGACGGGTCAGATCTTTTGCAAATTGCCTAAAATACGATTTGTTAAATTTAGAATTTCTTTTATCTGTTCTTCTGACGAAAGTAAACATATCATCAAAGTATCTGTGCAGCATCTATTTCTCAACAAAAAATGTCTAGAGCAGTGGTTCCAAAACTATGGGTCGCAAGCAAATATTGAGTGGACCCTGAGCATTAAGTAGTTCCATGACTCACTACTAGAGAATCTGAGCATTACCAATATTTATGACCTCTTTTCTCTAAGAAAGCTAAAAGGTGGGTCTCAAGATTGGAATTTTTTGTAATATGGGTCGGAGCCCCGACAACTTTGGGAACCACTGGTCTAGAGGAAACCAACGACCTCTATAGTATCGACTAAAAATTTCTAATGAAAAATTGGTAATGCGGCCAATCGAATCGTGGGGCCAAAATAATTTCCTATTATACATCGACTTCTAAATTCATATTATCGTATATTCCCTCGTTGCAGATGGGTTTTAAAAAGTATGTTAATGTTGATATATTGATGCTCCATATATTACAAGTGCACCTTTCGACAACTTTGGTCGTTTTGTGTTTATAATCTATAATTTGAGGATGTCGTGGGTTTTTTTTCTTCTTGTAGCGGTCTTTTTATGATGGTATATAGTATGTACAATACTTACATATAAGAGCGAAGGAGACCATCATTACCATGTTAACATTATGGAGTGAAACAGCTTAATGTTTTTTGTCATGATTATTTTGGAACACGCTTTCTGATTAAATAAGTACTTTCTGCTTTACAAGTCTATACTAAAAATGTCGGTGAAAGAACCGTATCTCTGGGCTTTTTGTTCAAGTTTTTGTCAAGAATTTGTAGTAAAACTTTTTAACGTAATTGTTTTTCAACGAGACAAGACATGCGCAATTTTCTTAATTTAATTTCAGTACGTACACATTGTGTACCTACTTGAAATTATTTGTTTAGCTTTAATGTTAGAAACTATGAATACATTATTCACTTATTAACCCTTTGAGGTTCATGGGAAGTATATTGACATATTACTAAACATTTCATTGACATTCTATACTGTCACTCCAATATTTTCATTTGTATTCCATAATAGAATTATGTGATTTGACTAAAGTTATCGATGTTATGATCTGATTCTCATTTGACTTTTGTTCTTCGCCGATTGTTGTTCTTTTCTTACTCCAACTGTGTTATAAATGAGAATTTTGATTTTTATGTATTATGTAACATGTAAAAGGCTCACGCCGTGGATATGTAAATGAATAAAAAAAGTATACCTACTTCCCATATATAATATAAACTTTCGAGGATTTTCGTTATAAATATTATTAATATGTTGCCATAATTTAAATTCGTCTTCTAAGGTTTACTGGAAGACACTTCCTCAAAACAATATGTAGATATGCCTTTTTTACAATTTGTTTTTTACAACAAAGTGTTCATTGTATCGTTGATGCATTTATTTCTTCAAATTAGCACATTCAAATTAATACAATTCAAAATGGCTATATGGTAACACAATTAAAAAAAAATGCCGCCTCGCTCTACAGCCTGTGTCGAGTCTGTATCAGATCACGTGGATCAAAGTCTCAAGGACGGCCGTGTGTTGAGTAAGAAAAATCGACATGCGTGCATGAGAAAATGTATGAATTTATTTATTTATTTATTTAATAACATATACGGCACAAGGCCATTAAACATATACAAAAAATCATATTTAGTTCGATGCAATACAACAATTATTTCAAACGCAGTCACATTTACTTATCACACACACACATACACATTTATTTTTATTTATTTATTTCAATTTTACAGGATACATACAGTTGATACAAAAAATACAATGGTCTATAACATATTTAGCAATAAGCAAACCAGTGAAGATCCCTATATTACCCTTATGTGCCCTACAAAACATACATAACTAAACACAACAGATAAAATCAACAAACAACAATTACAATAGAATAGAGTAAATTATGTAAAGAAAATTAATAGAATAATGCTCACAAAGCAATAATCGTAGGATTAAACAATAAAACAATAAGCAATAAAAACAATACACATAACTATACAATGCAGCAATATAAAACTATAGCACCCGCCAGTATACAAACTTATTTTATAACATTTACAGACTATCCACATTAAAGTAACAATGCTGCTATCCCACTCACACTTACAATCGTCCGCATAAACAGACACCGGGTACAGAGAGGGACGGCGTGGATGTGGAGGAAGCGAAGGAAGTGTGTAAAGATAAATCTATTTGGCGTTCCGTTCTCTCTGCCTACTCCAGTTGGGATGCGGCGTGAGGAAATAGAATAGTTAAATAAATATTACAGAAATTAATTTTTAAAATTACTTATGGAAACCTCACCTACGGTTCTGAAAGGGTTAATAAATGCATATTGCAATGCGCATCTTGGATTAATATTCAAAGGGAACTTCCACAGCTGCACAGTAATCAAAGTGAATATCAATTGTATATAGTGATGTGAGGAGAAAATTCTCCAAAAAAATTTCTCAAGAACGAGAATTTTCTCCGAGAATTTCTCCTCTGATGGAAGTGAAATTTCTCTCCATAATTTTTCTTAGTGGTATTATGACCTTTCGCCCAGTACACTTCGCAGCCAACCTGATTGATCCAAAAATTTGTGGGGCTGATTAAGGCCCAAATCAGAGGTTATTAACATTTTTTTCGATGTACGTACCTGCAATTTTTTTTAAACTTAAATATGGGCGTGTGGGGTGTCAAACATCAAAATTTTTCATCAGTTATTAGCACTTTTTTCTATGTAGGTACCTTACATTTTTTGTTTCCATAATTAATTGTAGCCAGATTGGTGATAAATTATCTCAACATTTGTACATTGTTATTGATTGATTGAATAAAGTATTTATTATTATTATACTGTTAAATAGAAAATAAAAAAAAATCTCCGAAAATTCTCGACTTCGAGAAATTTACCGAGAAATTTCTCGGCAAATTTCTCGAAAAATTATTTCTTGAGAATTCCACAACACTAATTGTATACAAACAATTATTCTAAGTAATTGTATGGGAACTTACTAAATCACATATTATTGTAGGTAGATACAGAAGATTGAATATTATTAGCTATTTATTTATTTACACAATAAACAGCTTCATAACCTTTATGCTATGAATATTTTTATATGACCACCCGACAAAGAAGTTTTTGAGTGTCCTGTAAAAGGCATGTATTCGAAAAAATAAAGACATTTTACGTCCGAACACAGAGGACACAGAGATGTGCTGTGATGATATATAGTTGTATAGTATGAATATTATATCACATCAAATTTATAGAATAACTTTAGTGGAGTCCCCAGTTATGAATAGGTATCCCACTTTTTTCTGTAAGTTTTCAAGTGTCCTGTAAAATGCAAGTGTTTGTTAAACCTCGCGAAGATGTGTTGTGTATTGTAAGACAGTTTTTAATATTTCATTTTCCTTATTTTTGTCTTCTTGTAATCTAGTCACTAAGTGCGGTTTTTACATGTATTTCGTATAGGTATGCATTACCCATAAGACTAGCCCAATTTGTGTGAGTTGTCTATATAATGTTATGTTAAGTTTTGACTAGTGTCTTTCTCAATATGATTATATTTTTTATTTATTTTTTCAGAATAATTGAGATAGCAGGTGGACGGGAGGTGTTCTGCCAGAGTCGGAGTCGTGCTGGCCGCAAAGGGCGACAGATGCACAGGGCCGGGCGAAGGGACAGAGCAGATATTACATTAGAATCAATTTATGCTGCAGAGGTAAGAAAATGTGTTGAATTATTTGAAAATTTATAAAATTATTTTTTTATAGAACGAGTATTCCACCCAATGTTTAAGTGAATAACATGAAATGGTAACATTGGTAATGTGATTTGTGTTTTGTGTGATTTCTTACCTGTTTCATGTGACATTTAAGTACCAATTGGTTTCTTGTGACTGTTGGTTGCAAATGATTATTCCTATTTACAATTTATGATTTCTACTTTTAGTTTCATGTGCTTATGTACAGTTCCACATAACTTACTATCATAACTATGTGTGATATTTTTTTTTATTTCAGCCCAATTCAAATAGACGTCACAACTCTCGTGACAGCAACTCATCCCCTCCCCCAGTTGTGTTTCCAGTGCAGCACTCGCCACCGCCCCCAGCTCCCCCGCACCCCAGAGGCAGCCCTTGCTCGCCACTGCCCCCCGTGGAGTCGCCCCCGCCACTTTCTCCTCCTCAGCGCAGCAAAGGAAGCCCCATGGCTGTGACTGCAGCTGGTGGAGAGGTGGTTGTCTTTGACGATATAGGTGATAATTGGCAAGGTAGGGGTAAGTTAACTGTCGAATTTTGTATACTCTTTGATACATAATATATTCATTTTCAGTTTTGCGATGAAGTATGCCACCCATCCCGCTATTAATATATAGTACATCTTCTCTGTGCTTTAAAAATATATTATTTACTATTGCTTTGTCTGGCAGAGTGGAATACCTAATATGAGAATTAATTTTCTTTCTTTGTTTACAGGTTTACACCTTGACTTTGACAATAGTGACAATGAATTAGACAATGGAATCCAAAGAACGATAACAGTGGAGACATTGCCGCAACAGTTCCCCAACACGGAGAGATCTTCACCTCTGGACGAGGAGTCGGAGAGATCTAGCGGAGACGAGGGAGGGGAGGAGGATGATGTAGAAGGAGATAGCAACTGTAGTAGTACTGGAGCAGGACACAGGGTGGCTAGAGTTATAGGGAATATGCCCATATCAGAATATCAAGAGTCACCTAGGAGATATGGACCACCTAGACCAGGGTTTCCTCAGGTATATATATAGCAAATTTTTGACAAAGTTAATACTCTTGACCGGCAGCGGTACTTGGTGACAGTTTCACAAAATTCGTCTTATTTTGTTTTCAGCGTATTCTAGCCAATAACAGTCCCTCGCCGCCAGTAGGGCATCAGCCCCAGCAGTGCATAGCCCCCTCGTCTACCACCTTTGACTACCTCTACGAGTTCTCAGAGACAAGGAAGGTACTCGAGGAGTTCTTCAAGTGCCCCAAACCAAATGACATTGATCATGACACCGGCACGCTGGATGATATTAATGATTTTCGGGTATGTCATTTAAAAAAACATGTTAAACTTGTCTTTTACTTTTTTGAAACAGAGTTATCTCCTACTCATGGCTTGTCCCCATATTGGAAGCACAAGCTTGATGTGGAGACCCTGGACCATGTCTTCTTTGGGTTTCCAATTAGGGATGCATAATACAATGTGTACCTAGCGATAACTGAAGTCTATTATTCACTGAAAATTTGCTACATTTTACAGTTCATAGGTTATACTACTTTTTTTTTAAAAAAAAAAAAGATATATCTGGGTTTTGTTATAAACCGAAATACAACCTTACACACCTTTCACACTAAGCTAAAAGCTTGTGCCGTGAAAGGGGAGTTTGCCTGCACCTGGGATCGAACCACGGACCCCTTGTTCCGGAGGCCGAGACTCTACCTCCAGGCTACCGACGAACTTACGAGAGATGCTGTGATGTTATAGATAGATGTAGACGCTTAATTTTAATTTTCTGCTGAAATTTATCACTGCAGGATTTAGAATATCAATTGAGAAGACATCAAAGAAATCAAGAAGTTGAAGACGAGAGAAGAATTATCAATGATGGAGACCTGCTGGATGGTCTCGGCTTGATAGATGGCGATGGAGAGGGCCTGGATGAAGAGAGAGGAAGCGGTGCTGGCAGCTGGTATGTTGGGCAGAGACTGGCGCGACCTCCACCACATCATTCACCGCACACTAGACATAATCATACCAATTTCTTGGGATTGCAGGTACAGTTTAAATTATTTTTAATGAAATTCCGTAACGGAATGAGCCTCCTACTTTTTGTTAAATCTTTTATTTTCTTTTAAAGCCAGTTATAAATATTGAAACCACTCTGTTTACTCTTATATTTAGCCTTGAATTCAGCTACGAGTCATGCTACTAATTCTGAATGGCTTTGTTTTTAATAATGAAAAATAGACGTTTTGTATCTATATTGGTTACATACACAGATTACTTATAACCTTTCTCGATCAAAATTTAATGGTTTGTTACATGTATCATAGTTAATTTATGACAACAGACTTGGTTATGTAATACAGCTGGATAATTCAATTCCTATGTTCTTGTTTCACTTTTGTTGTATTATGTACTTAAATAAAATAAAGGAATTTTTCGTTAATGTGCTATTTTTCTAATTGCAGCAAGAATGTGAAACTTATGAACCAGAAATGAATTTAGTGGAGCTATCAGTTGGCACAGGTTCAAGTGGGTCAGAGTCGAGACGAGGGATGAATATGGAGACGAGAAACAATATCATAACCAATAACGGAATGCCAATGTCCATGTCAAACAGCGGTGGTGGAATTACTAGCAATAATATTACAAATCTCAACGCTACAAATACGAGCAGTCACTCGAGAACTCCGACTCAGAATAATCACATCACAAATCACAATCATCACCATCATCACAAACATAGATTTACACTGTCGCCTGAGACTACAGACTGCGAGTCCAATTGCGGAGACGTGGATAGTGATATTAGTCTCATGATGGCTGAAAATGAAACGAGTAAGTCTTATTTTTTTTCCTTTTCATCTTTCAAATATCCTCTCAGGAACATTTTGAAAAAAAAATATCTTTTTTTAACATGCTCATTTACATATGTTTTGTCTCTTATTTTTATTTATTTATTCATTCTTTACTGTACATTGATTACAATTAATTACATAGAAGGTATACATTCAAATTAAATACAATCATTATACCGACGGGAGTTTATTGCAAAGCGCAATCTCTTCCAACTAACCCAAGATTTTCTTTTAAGATAGGCACAGAGTAGAAACTATGCCCATTCTATTCAGAATTATTCTGTGTTTTTAATTGTTATTCTATCATGTTATATACACTATAAATAGTAAAATATTTATTCCTGGAAAGGTTTAATAAATATAGTAGTAATTATTATATTATTAGTAATGTATTGTTTTGGGGAATTTCATACATGATACATTTTGGCAATAGCATGTCCATAGAATTTATGTCTGTGATCTTTGCTATAAGACAACAGCTGTTTGAAAAATTAAAAAAAACATACATTATGGAACAAAATTTCTAATATTGAGTCGGTCCACCATGGAAGAAGCTATTTTGTGAGTGGGTATGAAATGGCTTTTAAGTCAGGGGAAAATATTAAGTTTTTGCGTAGTATGAGTTAATGATGACTGTATTTATTTGTTACAGCTGTGGTGCCCCAGACAGTGAGTGTAGTGAACCGTCCCATACAGGTGCCCTGTATGCCCATCTTAGAGGATGGCCTCAGCTCTGGACACGCTTCCGATGTGGACAACAATAATCCTCATCCACCCACACCTCCACCTTTGCCTCTAGTCAGTAATACGACACAGGTCAGTGAATACTGGTCACAAATAATATCTCTCAAATGTTAAAAAGCATACTATGCGTACGCGTGATGGATGATTTTTGGGTTTAAATTCTAGCTGAGAAACTACTACATAAACCAAAGCTTATCTTTTCTAAGCCTTATATTGTCCCTTATATACGTTGTAAAGAATTAGTCATCCATTCTTTTCTATAAGTTTACAAGTGTCCTGTAAAAAGCAAGTGTTCGTAAAACCTCATATATAAGACAATCTAATGTCATTATTTGTAATCAATGTACAATAAAAAATGAATAAATAAATAAATAAACATCAGCAGTTCAGCTGTAATGAGACACGGCACCCATCTTGAAAGTCTTAATTTTTTTGTTCTCACTGAGAAGACTGCTTGCAATCTGCTGCTGGCTACCCTACTTTTGGGATATCTTGCGATGGTTAAATGTTGTACGATTATCTACCAGCATACTCGTAATCTTACATTGTGTAGACACTATTTGTAGGTTTTTATTTTTGTTTCTTGTGCATAAATGGTACTGAGATGTTTATGTTTGTTTCAGATAACTAAACCTCAGTTGATAGTAGAGAATGGATTAAAGAATGATGTGGGAACGTTATCAGACGCAGATCTCAACTCCCTGGACCCATTAGGTTTGTACAAATGGCTCATTCTTTTGACTAACTCATTGATTGCTCTTATGTTTTGCATATTGTAGCAACTTGTGTAACCAACATGAAAACTTTTTTTATAGGTTTTAAATTTTATAAAAAAATTTGCTTAAATTAATGCAAAAAGATGACGAAATTGTAAAATATAAAATTTCAATATTCATTTTTTTTTTCAAAGTTTCAAAAATCTACAAGAGTATTTAAAAATACAATGTATATTTAATGTAAACCACAATTGCAGCTACTCAATCCAAATTATTGGTAGTGAAAATGTTACGGGATATTTTGCAATATCCATTAATAGTTTTGGTTTTTGTTTTGTTGTATTTCTAGGTCGTTGGTCTTCAGCCCCTCCACCCCCTGCTCCCGAAGCCCACCGTAGTCCCGGGGCCCCCGTAGGCCCTCCGTCCCCGGCACCACCTCCCTCCACCACTCCTACCATTACCAATAACAGTACTACCACTAATAATGGTACAACGGTCATCATGCCACCATCAGCAACGGAGTCACAAGAACCTCCTCCTCCTCCGGCTGCCGCAGCCCTTAGGGACATCCGCTTGGCTCTGAGGAGAGCGAGAGCCCTTCCGCCACCTGCGCCTAGACCTCCAGAACCTCAACCTCCAGTTTTATGGCTACCAAGGTCAGAAAGATTTAACAATCTAGATTTGGAATTAAATTCTGTTGAATGACAAAATCAAAAAATAAATCACATAGTAGAAGAAAACACTTGTTTTTTTTTCCATTCCTTTATGGAATTCTACTACTCAAACATGGACATAGTGAATATCTGTTGAATGACTTAGCACTGACTGGGGCTCTGAATGGAGGAGCCTTTCTTTTTACATGAGACTCAAATAAAGAGGAATAAATGCATTATTGTATTATTCATTGTAACGGAATTAAGTATAAAATTTTTCAATTTTTTTTCATAAGAATGTGTAGAATGAAGTGGTGTTTTTATGAAAGTGATATATTACACAATGCTATAACTAAATGTGTATTTAAGCGCTTTTTGTAAAATCTGTAGATTCGACGTTAAATTAAGGGTGTGACAGTGATAGAGTTTACTCATTTTGACGACATTTTATTTCACATAAGTGTTTTTTGTTGTTGTAAGATTGAGGTAGTCTAACACATTTGAATATTTGTTCTAACAGACGAGACCCGTCCAGAGAGAGCATTGAATCAGTGGAGAGGAAACCTACTAGTGGGGACGAAGGTATTGTGCGGATTAAATTTTTTTTTATAGTTCAGACTATTTACTAATTTAGACAATCAAAAAAAATATTTTCTCGCAGTACCTGTGTTTGAATTTTCAAAATGGTACCTATGAAATATTTCAAAAACTCCCCAGTTTTGTTAAAGAATATTTACTCGAATTATTAAGTATCCGGTACTTTTACCGAATATCCGATTATTAATGATATTGACATTTTTTTTATATTGTATAATACGCTAGCGGGCCGCAGATATACCGGCCGAGGGCGGCATCGCTGATTTACATTAAATGTTATTCGATTGGTGAGCCTTATATCATGACAGTGAGAATGGTGGAATTGGTGACTGAAAGCAACATAATGTTTTTTATCTCTTTTTCTCCTGTTGTAAGTTAACAAAAAAAGGAGACATATTAAATTGCTTTTTATCTATTTTTCAAAATCTTTGTTCTTTATTTTGTACCCCCAGTGAAATTAGTTTTGTCAAATATATTTCCAGACGAAGCAGATACGGATTTGGAGACAGACAGACTCCTCGGACAGCAGCGCACAGATGATCAAGGCTTTTACGACGATAAGGTAAGGCTTTTGTCTTATCACTCCTCCTCACATTGTCACTACCACAAACTAACACTTCTCCCAATCACGATACGATATATCAATGATATATTTATTCTGTGTTTCAAATGATGGGAATGAATATTCATTCACTCTTTTCCTCTTGTTGTAAATATAGACAAAAGAAAGAGATTGAATAGTTTGCTGTCTCTTTTCTTTCCTGTTTTGGCAAAGTGAAGGAAAGAGAGATAGAATGTTCATTCGCGTTCATCGTTGTATACTTGTGAACTAAGCAAATTACACACATCAAATGTATTTTTATATTGTTAATACTTTTTTCCCATGGGTGTTTGTTTGTCCTATTATTTTTATTTTGTTTTGTCACGGTGAGAGGTACGCATGCATATTATTTATTATCTAAAGTGTGGTGTGACCCAGAACGGAGAAGCTAACAGTGATAAAATTATTTCTCAAATTAAAATCTTGTTCTGATATGTTTCATACAACAAATAATTCCGCCACTATTACAAAGATTGTCATTTTTTGTTCAGCATTTTCTTCTTCTTCGTAATTTTTTGTTTAGACCTAAAGGTCTGTTCATACAGGAAGGTCCTCTTGCGATGTGGAGGCCCAGCTGTCCTTGCGTCGTTTTGGGGGTCTTTCTGGTGAACGTCGTCCCTTAGGTAGTCCATGTAGGACAATATTAAGGATTCTGGTATTGCTCATTTTTTGGATGCGTATGTACCAATATCTTCTCATGTAACATTCAGTATTATAATATCCATATAGTATAATGACATTTTTTTATAACTATGTACATGTGTGCATACATAACATATTATAAAAAGAGACAGCCGTGTATTGATTAAAAAAGAATATTTGTTATGTCTGTAAAATCTATGGAACATGTTTAGTTTGAGAAATAAATCTTTTTATATTTTATTTTAATTTATTTTTACATTTATTTATATCCCAATTTTTTATCTTTACTGTTTTATCTGATCCCTATCCTGTCATTGTCAAACTTATTATTAAATATATTCCTTCACCGTCGTCGTGCTGGGATGTTGTATTCTGATGTTGTTTGTATATCAAATCCCGATTTTTTTTTTATTTCCTCGCATATATTTTGTTTTGATTCCACAGTAATTTAACTCTCAATGTGATAGCCACCAAAACAAACACCCCATGAACAATATTATTGTACCTACCACTATGCATTTTCATCTTAGTATTACAAATACAATGTGATTTTATTTATTTTAATTAAAAACACCTTAAAAGTTGCTTTGTAAGATTTTATGATTTGCCAGAATATTTTGTATGATTCCGCTTCAAACCACAACGAGTCCCAGAGCGAGTGCAGACGACCTATTTCTCTACCAGTCAATATCTGAGTTGTAATCAAAATGTTCAAACCGTATCTAAATAAGTTTTCCCATTGCTATTTTATTTCACTTACCCTTTTTGATTACAGCTCGTATTTTGATTGATTAAGAATTTTGTCTGTGCTTGTTTTTTTTACTCAAAGGAAATTTAGATTTTAGGTGTATCATAAAATGAAGATATGCTAAAGAAATTACAACTTAAAAACAAAACAGAAATATATTAACAAATGTTATGTTAAATACAAAACAAAAATACTTTTGCTCTTTTTTTTGGTTCAAGAACATGGAAAATAAATATATTTTAAGTATATGTTTTATACTATTAAATATATAATTTCTTCAAATTGGTTAATCTTTACTTTTTGATTAGTATGTTTCATCTGAATTAATTTGTTTGAAGATATAATTGAATTCAGTTGGATTTTTTTTCCTCAGTTTTTTAGTAAAATCCAGATTGATTTTGTCAACTAACCTGTATAAAAATCAAAATTGAATACTGTTTTTAAAACAAATTTTATCAGTTTATTTATCAATATTCAACAAAATTATCAAATATAGAAATTAATTCCACAAAATTGAGTATAATTTGTACTTTTTATTATGTTTTAATTGTTTTGTTTGTTTAGTTGTCATATCTCAGCATATCTTACGACTGTTTACGAATCAATGTTGTGTATAGTTTCTTTTAGCAGATATACCATATTGCAACATACATACAGTCCAGACAATTCAATAAATTAGTGCAAATACTATCTATGTACAATGATGTATCCGTTAACTTCCCAATAAAAAAATGTTCAGAAAATGGGAATCACTCAGTACAAAAGGCACCAGTATGCTTATTTATGTTTATTGTGTCTTAGACGACATAAATGGACAATAAATAAATATAAATTTTGTTAAAATGTCACATTCACATAGTTTTAGAGTGGTGGAAGGAAAAAAGGGATCATTGAAGGTTGCGGGTTTTCATGGTTTTATTGAAGAAAAACATGAAAAGGTAATTTATATTACAAGAGTCACTCCTGTGACGAAAACTGTACAAAGTCACCTCTGTATCGAAGACTGTTCAAAAGTCACATTTGTGATGAAAACTGTACAAAAGTCACTCATGTGACAAGATCTGTTCAAATACAATATAAAATTTTGAAATGATTCGTTTATGCTTAGGTTTTGTAAATTTGACTCTGTTAATTGTACAAAATGTTTGTGTCAGAACTGTGAAGTTGCCACTGTTGTTGAGGCCACTTTGTAAATGTCACTATTCTGACACTATTTTAAATGTCACTTTTTATGAGAAAAACTATACGAAAGTCATCCTCGTAAACTGTTCACAAATAGTTTATGTGACAAAACTGTACAAGAGTCACTCATGTGATTAAATTGTACAATAGTCACTCATGTGAAAAAAACTGTACAAGAGTTACTCATGTGGCAAACTGTACAAGAGTCACTCTTGTGACGGGAAATCTACAAAAGTGCTGTAGGATGTATAAGTAGTGTACATACATTGATATAATAAGATGGGAATGTATGCGTGGTTGTTGTGTATTGTGTTGTAGGGGTGGAGGAAGGGTGGGGGCGAGTCTCCTCTGTCGGAGCCGCCCGCGCCCCCGCCGCCGCCCCCTCCCCCTCCCACCACTGAGGTCCCCACCATTGATGACACCAAACACAAGAAGGTACCCTCCCCACTACACCTGTCTCCCGTATATAATCGTCGTACCTTGTCTATGGTATCATCATATAATATCATCATCAATACTCTTTCATCAACATGCTTGTTGCTTCCTTTGTCACATATATCGCAATTCGCACCTCACCCAAAATAGCATATGATTCTCTTAGCATAGTTCTACATTTCTAAGCCCAATAGAGAGTTAGGATCCCCTATTGGGTTTATTTTTTTGAAATTCGGGAAAGGCAGGCAGATAAAATAAAAATGTAGATTATTATAAACAACAAACACTATTTTATTCACTTTAAAAGTAGATACAACGGTGTTTGTTGTTAAAAATAATCTTTAATAGTGAATTTCCGTAAAGCTTAAGACGATTCATAAGCATCGGAACACCTCTGTTGTTTCCAACTAAAGGGAGTTTGCACAATCTGTTGGTTGTGCAGATGAGGTGTCTGTTGAGTAATATTATTAATCTAAATGTCTTGTCTATTTATTTGATCAATATTATATATCACCACGGAGTATCCTGCAAGTGGGATATGTGATGGATTTACTGCATACAAGTTCTCCACACCATGTTAAAATACATTCAGTTGTTTTTATATTTTTGTACATGTGTTGAATGATTGTGTGACGTTATAAAGTTTATCTGTATACTTGTAAAGGCAATTGCCGTATATTGTGAAAAAAAAAAAAAGAATGAATTGATTGCCTATTTGTCATATAAAATTTATCAACTCAATTTTATAACTTTCGAAATGAATGAATTTTCATTATCATGTCATCTCAGATGTCATTGTATACACTACCTGGTGTAGTTATTCCCTCGTTATTATTAACTGTATTGTATATTCTATACCAGCTGTTGCATGCCTTATTAATATGTAGTTGTATCGTAATGATCAAATTTTACTATCAGCGCTTTATCTGTATTAATAATTTTACCTTGTACAAACTTCACACTTTGATCCTTCAACTTTAAATAATCCACTTTCCCGCAATTTCATATTTGTTAAGTCTTAATTGAATGTTGAATCTAGTTTTGAAATTCGCCTTTCGACTAACTTTTTAAAAACTCAAAAATACTTTTCGCCCATTTTCACAAATGTATTTATTTGGGATAGCAAACCCCGTGAATTTTAAATCTATCTTTTTTACGCAGACAGATTTTTTTATAGATTTCAGAGACAAATAACGAATTACGTAAAAAAATAATTTTGTGAGGTTTGTTTAAGGTTCATTCAGACTAGAATCGGGCATGCTTTCGATATATGAATGGCTATTACGATTATGGTTTTTTATAATCAATAGTTGAATAAAAATGTTGCATTTTGAATAACAACACAATATTTCAATTTAATTGATATTATTAAATATTGTATTTATTTTTTTCATTATAATGTATGTATAGGTAAGCATTATTGCCTTTGCTTTCATGTTGCTATGTGATTTGAATGTATTTTGAATGAGTTTTATATTAAAATTTGCCTTTCGTTTTGTTCGTTGCAGGACAAGGAAGGAAAGAAAAAAGGGAAAAATAAAGAAGGTTTGTTCTTTCTTGTTTTTTTTTTTAATTTCAGTATTTAATATTAATATTTTAATAAAGTATTTATCATTATAAGTATAGTATTTGATAAAAAAAATTACTTACTTTGAATATCTTTGCCAGATGAACAAAACTATTTGAGTGGAATTATTCAGTTTTTGTTAATAAACATGAGTTCTGTTAATAGGTAATTGATAAATAACCGATCAGAACAAATCTTGTTTATTTAAATGTATGACCTGATCGGTTGTTTATTGCTTAAATTTATCCATACTTATTAATTAAGCAGACAGAGTTTCAACTAATTAAAGGTCTTGAAATTTGTTATAGAGTTAAAAAGTTTTGAAACAAATAAGTGAGGGGTGTAGAATCAATGTCACATCAATCCTTAAACATTGAAACTGAGAAAACAACACATTTCCATTTCCACTTCTACAACTACCACTTTTTTTATATTAAATACTTTTACTAAGATAGAGGGGTATTTCATTGTATCTATTGAACTACGAAACTAGCGAAAATACTAACATTTCTGCATTCACAGTTCAATATTTATGAAAAATGGATCAATGTGACATTGCTTCTATACACCTCAAATATGAATACATTAAAGAAGTTGGCCATTATTACCATAAATAAAGATTTTTTATTATATTTATTTAGAAATATAACCAACTATCATATTATGCTAACACTTATTTACATTATTCTTATTATTATTTAAAAAAAAAATAGAAAATCATTATTTTATTTTACTAAAACATTTACTATCTTATTAAAAATGAATATGGATCAAAATAGTTAATTGATCAACCACCGATCAGAAAAAAACTGTTTTGATATTGATCAGTGGTGGTTAATTGATTGCTCAATTTGATCAACTGATTAGTCAATAAAATAGGTAATGTAGGTGTTATATTTTATTCTATACTTTTTATTATATTTTATTACTATACTATTGATATATTTTTATTTTTATCTTGCCGCCTTATTGGATGGTTGGATGATTGTGATATTGGTGAGTAAATCTGAGAAAGAATATTATGTTTTGTAATGATTGTTGTATTGTCTCACTGGATGATGGCACTCACAAGTTTTAAATCACTATCATCTGGTTAATGGCAACTTTGATCACACACCCCATCATCAATCTCTGGTTAATGGCAACACTATTCATGCTAACGCATCACACTTTCTTGTCTATTGAATGAGAACTTTATGATATCTTGGTTTGGTCTGATTGCTTCTTTAATTCTTCTTAGATTTTATAACATTTCAAATATTGAAATTCGATTATCAAATTTGGAACAATGATAACCATAGAAGACAGTTTTCATAATTGGAATAATAGTAATCATAAATTGGAAAAATGTTTGAAATAAAATTAACCATAGATTGTAAAGGCAATTTCAATATTTCAAACGGTAATAACCATAGATTGGAGAGGGAATTTCCAAATAGAAATTAAGATAACCACAGATTGAAAGCAGTTTTTAAAATTTAGAACAAAATTAACCATAATTGGAAAGGTAATTTTCATGTTTGGAATGGTAGTAACCATAAATTGGAAAGGCAATTTTCATATTTGGAATAACAGTAATCATACAGCCAAACATTAGAAATAAGTGTTTAGGCATTGATTCTAATTTACCTCTATATAAATGTTTTAATAAATAGGGATATCATTGGTTTTTGATTATTTATTGTTAACCTGTCCGTGAGTGAATAAAGAAAAAACAAAAGTGTATGGCAGAGTGAATTAATTCAACTTTCACTTTTTGAATATTTTTTTATTGCATGTTATAGAAAATGATCCCTAGAATAAATGTTTATAAGGAACCAACTCTCAAAAATTAATAATAACGGAGTTATATAACAAAAACAATTTTGATACGTCATGTCTGCTCCGGTATTGTCAACAATGGGTTCAACATAGGAATATTTATCGTTATTAAAAATATTTATTTTTATTTGTTTTTAACAAAAACTTATGTAGGTACAAAAAACTAATTAAATTGACCAGAATTAGCACAAAAAGTAAAAAAAAAATATCACAAAACACTCCATAAAATAACACCCATAACGCACGAACGCACGCAGCAAAATGGTTTGCAACCGCGAGTGACGGCTAGGTATTTCAAGCGGCGGTCACGTGACATTTTGTATAGGCGATAAATAAGGTCTAAACACGCCTATTTTTGATTTTTTTCCTTGTGATTGGTAAAGTACATCCGACAGATTGGACCAATGATAAAATTGACGAATTTGGCGGGAATACCAAAATATTACTGGATCAAACGCACCGGTGCGTGCGTACTCCAGATCCCATAATATTTCTTGCACGCACGTTGGTACTCCTTTACAGGTTAATTCCCAATGATTATTTATTCACTCTATCTGCGCATTAACCACATAGCTGTAAGGTTGCCAGAGATAATAAATTAAAACAGATGAATACTAATAACAATAATTTATTGGTTAATAGTATTAGCAGTTCTGACATTTTACAACTCTGTAGGTACTAATGAAACAAGCAAAATTTTCTCAATCATACTTTCGAATATGTCTTTACTTTTTCTGGTTAATTAGGGAGAATGGTTTTATAAATTTCTAGTTTTATATCACCTCATTTGCATGAAGCAAAAAATCTTAACTGTGATGCATAAAAAAGCATGTCTTTATAAGAAAACCAAAAATCTTTATTTTCTCACATTAAAACCTGTCATCTTCTTCTGTTTGTGCCATGTCAGATCTTCGTAACGTTGGCTTTCACCCTGGCTTAGTCCTCTCTGTCCTGTCCCAGCTGGAACATATTCAGATTCCTGTCCATTCTCTAATATTTCCCAGCCAGGACATTCAACACATCTACCTTCTGTTCTACCTTTTATAATCAAATAAGCAGGTTATACTTGTCACCACGCAGAATGTGTCCCGAAAAAGCCGACCTTAGAAACCCTTCTACGTAATAATATTTTGTTTATGTATCTTTCTTATTTTCAAAATCGTATCATTATTAAATTTGATGCTCTCTGGATTTGTTATCACAGTGTACTCGTTTTCATTCACATTACTATTAATTGTTTTAGTTTCATAAATGCTTAAATCTTTTCATATTGGCTTTTGGTGTTACTGATTGATTTAAAATAAAAATACAATATAACTATTCTGGACAAACATTTGAATATTTGAAATTAATAACTTATATTAAAAAAAGTGGAATTGTTTCTTTGCTTTGTAACTAGAAGAACTTTAAGAGCTTAAGTAATTGAAAAAGTTTTGAGTTATGGAAGGTTTAATGTTGATCGGTAGTAATCAGCTTTTTTTTATATGATTCTTATCTAAGGTTAAATTATATCTTTTATATTAAAAACAACAATTATAATCTGAACTAATATTCTGTTTTGTTAGTGTTATATATATTGTCATCTTAATGTCAAAATTAACAATTATATTTTTTGTAAATCCAGGTTTGCACGATCCATCAGTGTTGATCGAAGGTGTTCTATTCCGAGCTCGTTACCTAGGATCAACACAGCTAGTATGCAAGGGGCAACCTACAAAAGCCACGAGGATGTTGCAAGCGGAGGAGGCTGTCAGCAGGATAAAGGTTATTATTATCATACTAAACATATTTCAATATCCTATATGTCTTATATAATCTCCCCAATTTAGGAAACGATATGATATTTAGATTTTTTTTATTAATTGTTATTTGAAATCATTGCAGAGAGATATAATTGTTAATTCATACAATACAGTCGATACAAAACACATATTAATATTTTTTACATGTACACTATTAAAACTCATCTTCTCCACATAGATTTACTCTAAAAAATTATGTTGACTATTATTTTTTATACGTATATTTTTGTTTCAATATTGCTTCACATGCTCTTTAAAATCTATTGAATTACATTTGCTCTTTAAAACAGGAATTATTTTTGTTGTTGCATCACACACATCTCACATTCAGTTTTTACACTACAATGTACTTTACATTTGACAAATATATTTAATTTATTTGCCATACACAAAAACACATCTACTACACTCTCTGCTTTTGTCTTATTTAGCTGGAATTTTTATCCAAGGAAAAAGCATTACGGGCCTTTTAATTGGTTAAACAAAAAAAGGTGATTTTTGCACTGGCCTGCTACTTTAACTGTATAGCATTTTAAAGTCAATATACAAAAATATATATATTTCCCCTGAACTAATGTGATATAGTCATAAATTTACGACAACTCTATTTTTGACTGCAAAAAAAATTACATTTCTTTTCTGATTAATGTAGAAGGTTTTACTGCTATCAAATTTCCTTGAGATATTTCATATGTTGAATAATAATATCCTTTAATCAGTTTTGTTAGAAACTGATAAATTTTAAGTAATATAAAAAAATATGTAGGTACTATTTGTTTTCATTTGTTATCTTTTTAGCTAAAATTTAGCCTTTATAATTTATTATTTATTGTTTTTTTTTTAGATGAATGATAATATTTGTTTAGAAATATGTTAGATGGTTATAGAAAATTAGTTTTCGTAGGTTAATAAGTGTTTGAATTAAATTTTACTTAATAAAATTTAATGTCATTATGTAATCATTCTTAATGCCTTTTTTTACCATTTCATTAAAAAAAAATACTTAGACCAAAATACATACTTAAAAATAACCAAGAAATGATTTTCTCTGTTATGAACAAGAATTTTTCTATTTTTGACAATACTTTGGTTTATTTTGAAAGTATGGTAAATAAAATTTACATTTTGTATTAAATGAGCTGAATTTATTAAAGTACAAAACGTTATTTCTTAATTATTCTAAATGTGTTCCTCTCTATTCTGATCTTGAAATAAATCATCGACTTCGAAATATTTCTCTTTTCAGATATTTTATTAAAAAATATATTTTGCTATCTTTATTGTTTTATATGCATTCTTTTTTATATATATCCCTTTGACCAATTATCCAACTATATAAAATGCATGTAAATATAATTATTATATATTATCAACCTACATTTTAGTTGTGTTTGATTTAAAATTATACAAACTTTTTTAACAAAATCATACGAAATTAATTTCAGTGTGACATAATTACTTACATTTATTTGTAAATTAGCATTTTTAGTAATGCAATATTATGATAGAATTAAAATCAAAATAAAACAATATCTTAGTTTTGTTAGTAAGCGTGAATCGGATGAGATTTTAATTTTAATTTGCTAACATTTTATATAATTGTTTTTTTTTTTTTACTTTTTTTGTTATTATTGTTTTGTAATATATTTTTATACAACTTGTACTGTAAAGGTGTAAACTTGTATTATGTTTTGTAATGTTTTAAAAATATTTTATTCCATAAGCAGGAATGTCAATTTTTTTTTAAATAATGTTACTTAATTGTAATTTACTTAATTATTCATCCCTTCTACAATATTGTACAATTTATCTACCTATTTTCATATATATTAAAATTCTTTTTCCTATCTATTTAGACTGTAAACATACAAATTGTATTAGTATTATTATTGTGTAGAAATATTTTCTGTTTCTTGTTGAATAGTTTTTGTTTTATCTAAATGTTTTCTATTTAAATTACAATTCCATTTTTTTTTTATTTGAACAGAATAAAAATGGTAATATAAATTAATTACTTTAATGACTAATACACCAGATTCAATACATCATATTTGTCAAAATTATTGATAAAGAAGTAAAAAAATATTGTTAAGTATTATTTCATTTTTATTTGTAATTGATAATCGTAGATTTGAAAAGGCATTTTTCATATTTGGAATCAAGGTAACCATAATTTGGAAAGATAATTTTTGCGCATGGAAATTGGTTTTATTGTAGATTGGAAGGGCAATTTTCATATTTAGAACAATGATAATCTTAAATTGAAAGAGCAATTATCATTTATAATAATTGAAAATATGGTTAATTGTTTTACAATTTTTTATTTAGTTATACATTCTTTATTCTACATTGATTACAAACAATTAATAAACACAGGTTGAGCTTATCGTAAAGACACAATCTCTTCCAACTAACCGAAATATTCAAGAAATTGTCAATTTTCATATTGGGAAAAATGATAACCATAGATTGGATAGGCAATTTTCAAATTAGCATCAATATTACTATGGATTTGAAAGGCAATTTTCGTATTTGAAACTGTAATGACCATAAATTGGAAAGGCAGTTTTCTCTTTATAAAAATTGTTACCATAGATTGTAAAGGCTATTTTCATATTTGAATTAAGAGTAACCATATATTGGAAAAGCAATTTTCATTTATGGAATAAATGTAATTGTAAATTGAGAGGACATTTTTTGTTATTAGAATCATGAAAAATCGGAAGGGCTGTTTTCATATTCGGAGTAACAATTATTATTTATTGAAGGAAATTGATTGGTAGGTATGTGAACAGTCTGAAAGATGGCGTGTATTATAGTGTACAATAGAATATACATATATATTTTTTATTATTGTTTGATACATACATACATACATATTGTTGTTTCTATTGTTCCATTGGTATAATTGGTGTAGAGTTGCACTAGTTTTGTTTCAGTGTCCCCCCCTCCCCCTCCACAGAGCCGCTGGATTGGCCCTCACTGCTGCTACATAATATTATTGTTATATATAATATACATACATATATATATATACTCCTACGAATGTTTGTCTCTCACTCTTAATTCTTTTTCTTCTTTCTTTTTTACTTTTATTTTGAATCTTTTCTTACCTATTTTCTTTCTTTGCCTGTTATTTTTGTTTCAATCTATATTATTTTATGCTACTTAACGCTATTATAATCATCTTTTCTGTGTCTAGGTTTCATCCATCTACTTGTCTGTATCAACATTATTTATTAAACCCGTTTATTTAAACATTTTATTTTGCATATATATTTTCTGCTTGCATCATTCTTAATAACCCTTATTCATCATATGACGCATAGATAAGCTTTGTTCTATAAAATATACACATTTCGGAGCTGTTTAATCCTTGTAAGATAGAAAACCTTTGAAAGTGTATATTTTTTATTACAAAGCAATCGAATATTGATGAATCGAGGTGTCTTTTCCAACTACACAAAAAATGTTCATGTTACAATGCACGGCATGCTTTTTTAAAGATTCTAATTGTATTTTAGTATATTCTTTTTCTGTTATGAATTGTTGATGTGTTTGCTTTAGCTGTTATGCTAGCTGAATGCCTTTGTGCACAAACAAGTCATTTTATTGCGCATACATAACAATCTTTGTGTTTTGTCATTGTCACTTTTCATAATCACCAAAGCTTTTGTGTTTGACAACAGCAAGCGCAAGTTTGAATGAATCTCCACAAATTGACATAATACCGATGACGCGCAAGAACGCACTGTGTGTTTTGCAGTATTTTATTGATGTTAACTTACACCAATTGTACATCAATGAACAATAGTTGAACTATTGGTATTATTCATATATTAAATGGAGATGAAAATTCATTCAAAGTATAATATTTTTTAAATGTGCCGTATGAATTCGCAACAAAAATCACAGCACGCTTTTCGCTTCTTATTGGCTCGAGTTTTTTTTTTTAAATTTTGTTTTACTTTTGTTATGGTTATCGTTAGTCATGAGACCGATTCACGTTTGATGGATGAATTTGTAATAGTTATCTAATTTCCATCGACGTAAATGAAATCAGGAATTTAACACTTAATTTACGTTGAAATGAGTTATTTGATGGATTTATAATGCGGAATAAGAGAGAAAGAGAGAGAGAGAGAGAGACTTTAAGGTTTTAGTTTTGATTATGCAGTGGAGGCAGTGAGAGTTGTGGTGTTTTATAGGAGGCAAACGTTGAGCCGAGCAACAACACTCAGCCACAACAGCAAGTATACGCAAGCGAAGGTGTTTACACCACAACTGTGGGTGGGGAACATTCCCCCACTGGGACCGTGTTCCGTCTCTCGTTCCTGGGCTCTGTGGAGGTGGATGAGGAGGGGACGGGTAGAAGAAGACGCAAGAGGCTCAAGAAGAATATGGTAGAGGAGGCTGTTACTAAAATAAAGGTCTCCAGGCTACCTCAATAATTGTAACAAATTATATTATTGTCCTCAATCCCGTCTTGCAACCAAGAACACCCTTAAGGCTTACACAGATTTATAATTGTATAATATTTTATTGTTGCATGATCAAAGTGGGTCATGTGAGTTTCTCACAATTTTGAAGGTTTAATTTAATTTAATTAGCCAATATTTAATATCTAAGCAAATAGGTACTTATATGAAAAATCTTTATTGAAAACATTTGTAGGTACCTACTCATAATTTCAACTCAACATTTTGTTCTTTATTTTATTTAAAACCTCTTTATATTTATGTTTAGATAATTTAATTTATTTTAAATGTTTGAATTGTATTTATTATTTTTTTTATATTGTTTAATTGTATAAGACATTAAACCTTTTGTTTTTGCATATTTAAAATGGCTCATGTGAACTTCGGTAGAGTTTTACGTGCTCCAAAATAATTGTGTGTTACAGTCTTCATATTTTAAGTTTTTCATATTATTATTTAAAACTTAACCCTTGAAGGTCCACGGGAAGTATTTTAGCCAAATTTATACCTAATCTCAAGTTTCGAGGATTTTTACTATAAATATTGATTGTTATGGCCGTAATAAAAAAATTTGTGAAAAAATGTTCAATTCATCATAATTATTATGAAAAGGATGATGTTTAGTTTATTTAAGTATTAAAACATGAAAGATTTTTACTAATTACGGGTCTACATATATTGTTAATTAAACTAATATTTATTGTGTTACGAGTCCTTTTATGGACCAAGGAAAATATTTTTTGGATACAATTTTCCAAAGCAACAATAATTTATGTTGCTTCATTGTATTTTTAAGTAATAATTTATCCATTTTGACAGTAAAACATAGATGATGGATATTTAAAATTACTTGTGCAAACCTTATGTCCTGAAAGGGTTAAATTATGTTTATTGATAGAAATAAATTTGTGTTTAATATCGCAAATAGAGAGAGATTACCCAGAAAGTCTACTGCTGACATCATCCTCAGTCATGAGGAAAAAGGGAAGAAAAAGAAAGAGGGTCGTAAATAAAAGCTTATTTTAAGCATGTTTAAATTTCGCGAAGCTCATATGACTGTGTTTTAATCATGCGACAATAATTTAATCAAACATACATCAGCTGTATGTGGGAGCGTAACTACACTTTGTCAAATTTTGCCCAAAGTGACTTATGAACATTGTGTTGTAGTCCTCGTTTTGCTATTTTTGTTGACATATTCAGCTATCTTGATAACGCATTACATTTTGTGATGTTCAAAAATATACCAATTTTTGTCAAAGTAAAACAACACCATTTTAATATGATATTGTGTAACTTTATACTATTACGGTATATCCCATAAGTGGAGCAGCCAGCAGACTGGCTGCGTTTAATAAACAAGCGAGCCATTCTCTCCGTGCCAACAAAAAATTAAGACATTTAGGGTGGGCGGCAAACCTCATCGCCGAATCCAAAATGTGAAATGTCTTTATTTTTCCAATACCTGCCTTTAACACGACATGTGTAAACTTACAAAAAAAAGTTGGAAACAATTCTCTGCCAGGTGATCTACGGATCGATTGTTTAATTTAGCAAAAAAAATTATGGTTAAAATCAATCATCCACGATTATTTTGCACAGTAATTTCGCATTAACCAAACATATGAAAAAGAAATATATTTTTTTGGAAAAAACGGTCAAAATGTAATAATGCCGTCCTCTGACATGTACAGTTTTGCTCCAGCATACAGATAGGTATATGAAATAAATATCTATAATAAAAAAAAACAACACCATGATATCAATATACAACTTGGAACACAATATGATTTTGTAAAATTATTGTTTTGTCATTTATATTATTGTTTCAATGGTTTTGTCACTTATGTTTATAATTTATTATTGTCGCTTTATATTTTTTACCGTGGAGATTTTTTTTGTGTTTCTGTCAACACTATCATCAATGTTTTTGTTAGATTAAGGTGTTTTAGTATACTTAATTTAGAAACTGAATATTTTATGATGTATGCGAAGAGATCTGGACATGCCTCAAGAAGGATGGAAGTGGTTTGAATGCAGTAGAAATGAGATCATTGAGAAGAATGCATGGTAAAAGTCTGAGAGAGTAATGTCAAACTAGAATGAAATTTGGGGTGATGACAAGAATGAAAGTGAATAAGCTCCAGTGGTTTGGGCATGTGGAAAGAATGAACAAGAATAGAAGGACCAAGAAAATATCATCATCATCGCCCTCAACGCTCCTCTCGGGAGCACAGGACAGAAACCAGCCTCCTCCATTCAGAGCGTCTCTGTGCCAATTGCGTCACCTCTTCCCACGACATTCCTTGCGCTCTGATATCGTTGTCATAGGAACGGTGTATTGTGAAAGAGGGACGCCCGGGCCTACGGAACCCCTGCGAACGGAAGAACAGTGCTCTTTTTGGCCAACTATCATTGGGCATTCTCAAAACATGTCCCAGCCAGGACCATCGTCTCTCTTGTATTACGGAGATTACAGGTCTCTGCTGGGTGCGCCGGCGCACAGCATCATTTGTAACATGTTCATACCATCTGACATCCAAAAAGAAAATATACACGGCTGAAAGGAAATGGTATTTGGACGCGTGGCTGTCCGTGAATCAAACAGCATGATCAAATAAACCAGATCTTCCAAGACGGAGGTGTGTTGAGCACATTGAATAGGAGAGCATGCATGAGCAATTGTATGTCAGTAAGAGAAACGAAAAGTGTATGCATGAATGCACAAATAGGAATAAGTGGTGCTCGATCGTTTCTGCTTACTTCGTAAGAGAAGCTGTGCGATGGTGATGATGATGAATATTTAAGAAAGGAAAAAACATATTTTATTGTACGGATGATAGCACTTTAATCAAGTCGGCTTAATGTTTTCAAGAGCAACATGATTAAAGTGCATGAATTGTGAGAAAATGATCAGTGTTTTTTTTCGTACATATTAATTAGAAGATAAACATGTATATTATTAGTAAACAATTTACCAATTGCATGTAATGGACATACATTTTTATCTATGACAATATTAATTTTATATAATATCATAATCATTACAAAGTATCATAAAATTATTAGTTATACAATTCAATGCACAGAGGGCGAGTTTATCGCGATATTTTTCAACTTATCCAGATAAAACATTTGAAGAGATTTACAATTGACATTGTGTTCATCTTGTACATATTACATAATTATGTATTGCAGTACTTCATCTACACTCACTATCTACATAAATGTTGTATCATATGTCGTGTGGTTATTCTCAAATAGCATTTAGTTTGACTTATATGAGCACCGAAAATTCAGTCTCTACTTTCAAATACCTCCACAATCGTTCTAGACTAAAGGTGCAGTTCCGCACTTTGCGGCAACATTCGACAGCAACTGCAAGACAACTTAATTTGGCCGACGTGAATACTTCCATCAATATTTATGAGAGTGTTTCAAAGCAAAGCAGCGCATTATGTACATTTACATCAATGATTATTTGCCCTTTGAATAGAAAACTTTCTTGTTGTTTCCATTGAACTACAACAGATGACGTCATTCCAATTTGGAAACACAGGAATTGTATGAAACTGTATAAAAAATTGATTTCAATAGTGGAAAAATATTGAGTTGAACTGTGTAAGTATACAATTTTCAAAAATTTCAAGTCATGTGTTAAACAAGACACAGGAATTGGGAATGTTACCCAGGTTTAAAGAATACTCTTAATCAAGCCTTGAGTCGTTTCATAAGCCTCGAAACTCTGTGTTGTGCACTCCTTAAGGAAATTCACATAATGTGTGTATATCGTATATAACATAGGTGCCTACCTAGTTAATACCTATTCAAATAGGTTGACTATTGGTGAGTGTGATCAATTGGAATGATTAATCTAGAGTGGTTCAAATTCTTAGTGCGTAGCATTGCTGTTGGATGTAAGTGAATGCTGTTTGCGGCAAAGTGCGGAATCATACATTAAAACTATTTCTACTTCTTAATGTTTTATGTTAGATGAAAGAATAAATATTTTATTATTTAAACAATACTCTCTGTTCTGATCTTAAATTGTTTGTTAATTAATTAATTTATTTATGTTATGATTTTATAGCAGATTGCTTCTTTTATTGTGTTTTTGTATTTAATTTAAAAATAGATTACCTATTAACAAGTATAGACGAGATGAGAATAGTTATTCTTTTTATGAATAATAAAAAGTTTAGAACGTATTACACTTATTCAAATTTTATTTTTCGTATTTAAATTGTTAATAATTGATAAGATTAATACTTCCTATATACAATGCAGGTGTTTGTTTTTGACATGTAAATATTTTTTCTCATTAATATTTTTTCTAATTTGTTTTTTCTATTTTGGTTTTTCTTTGCTTTCTTCGTCTGGATATAATGTAGGCTTTGGTAAGTATTTTATCAGAATATTCCCTACCGTGTATTGTCCCGCGCACTATAGACAAATTTATATTTGAAAAAACTCCATAATTATTAACAGTTTAACCATTGTATGGGGTTACATATATAAATTTAACACATGAAATTATCATTTGATGGTTTAAAGCGCAAAAGACACATGTCCACATTTGACAGTTTCAAGAAAACAGATTTTTACAATTTGAGATTCTGTACTATACTATACTATACCCTCACGCCGTATCCCAAGTGGGGTAGGCAGAGAGAACGGAACGCCAAACAGATCTAATTAATTAAAAAATTTAATTTAATTCCTAAGATGTCCTTGATAGATATGTGCTTTTTAAGAATTAAGAAAGTCAATATAAATGCATTCTCAAATATCTTATGCGATATGTTACATCTGTAGGTACACAAAACAATGTTCATTTGCGGCGTACAGACAGCTGGATGCGAACGTCAAACATCAATCATCAAGCAAAAATATTAAATCTCTCGGCGACAATTCGGAGCATTCTCCATAGAAATATTCAAAGGTTACGTCTCATGGACAGGCAACGAAGGCATTCTTCAAATATTTCTTCGGAGAATGCTCCGAATTGTCGCCGAAAGATTTAAGATGGTTGAAGATTAACGTTCGCATCCAGCTGTCTTTACGCCGCCATTTATGAACGTGTGGTGTTTGTTTTTTCTGAAATATTTCGATAATGGTATAAGTAGGTATTATTGGTAATTATCTACTTAGCACATAGGTGTCATAGCAACTGGTCTTGATCATATATTAACTCAATTTACCTAAATAGTGGACATGTGTCTTCTGTGATTTAAACCATCAATTATAAGCCTTAAAAAAGACAATGTTAATGTTTCAAGTCCCGTCCTCATCCATGGAACTACCAAATAAGTTGACATTATCTTTTCTAAGCCTTATATGATAGTTTATGTGTTAAATTTTCTTACTACAGCATGTAACAAACATACAAGTCGATCTCTTTGTGCCATAAAATATAAGACATTTGGGATGTGTGGCAGTAAACCTCATGGCTGTTGAAATGAAGATATCAAATGTCTTCGTGATGTGTTTACAAGTGTCCTTTACAGAACGCACAAACACTTTTGAACAAATGTGAGATATTTTGTACCTGTAAAAAATATATATGAATCGGACATTTGAGAAACGACATAAGTTAGTCAATACAAACTTTTCAGAAATCACAAAAAACTGTTTGTTATAAAATTTTGAATGAAATGTTGATATCTTACTCAAATCAAAATGTTACTTGCAGAGTATTCTTTTATTATAAACCTTTATTTTATGTCAAAATATTATATTTGTATATTAATTTGTTAATTTAAAACCTTTGACTTATGTTGTTTCTCAAATGAACACCATTTCACGGAATAAAAATCAACATTTTATTTATTAAACAACCAAAAATTACTATTTTTCATCATTTTCACCCACGTTAGTGGTTGGCGTTAAGTGTCAGCTGTGAATCGACACGAAAAAATTTAGTGTAGTTACAACATAAGTCACTGACTTGTGTTGTTTTTCTATTGACTAGCCAAGTTAATCAGCTCAATTTGTACTAAATAGGTAAAAATTACGTGGTTTCTAAATGAAATAACGTGTGTATCAAGAAAAAGGACCCAAATAAAAAAAAAAAAAACTTCTCGCCAAAAACCTGACTTATGTTGTTTCTCAAATGACTGATTCATATATTTTCTGTATTATCGTCCATACCTGGATGTAAACAATAAATCATTTAAAGATAAAGTTATTTCAAATGGTTTGTCTATAGATTTAATGTTTTCTTATTGTTTATGATTGTCTTTGTTTATTTATTATGTATTGAACTAGTTAAGTGCGTAACTTTTATTGTTGTGCGTATTTTTTTAAATAAAATCTTTTAATTTATATAATAAAAAAAACATTATTTATGTGATTGACCTAATTCAAAATAATACAACAATAACTGAAATTATAAGTCCTATGTCATAATAAAAATATAATTATTTGGTTTTATTTTTAGGATTTACTTTTGTAAGAATTTTATTGCAAAATAAAAAAAAAAGTTATGTTATTTTCTATAATAAATAAAAATAATAAGTAATTAAAAACCAATGTTAATTTTTACAAATGTTTAAATTAACAGTATTTTTAAGTTATTTATTATAAAAATGAGCTTTCACAAAATTACAATCAATATGCAAGAAAAAAACCTATGTTGACTTTTTTTATATATTAACACAATGAATTTTTAATTGATTTACTTATTTTTTTATAAAATTTTATAAACTCTAGATTAGGGATAAGTTTGAATGTTTTTCATATGGCAGATTACTAATTATAATATTTTACTATCCAGGCACCCGAAGGAGAAAGCCAACCAAGTACAGAAGTAGATTTATTCATTTCAACTGAGAAAATAATGGTGCTCAACACTGATCTGAAGGAGATCATGATGGATCACGCTCTAAGGACGATATCTTACATTGCCGATATAGGAGATTTAGTTGTTCTGATGGCGAGGAGAAGGTTTGTGCCTCACGAGATGGAAGATCCGCCCAAAATGAACAGAACACCCAAAATGATCTGCCACGTGTTTGAGAGTGAAGAGGTACAACTTAAATTAATTTATTTTACCTTTCCAGTGTCTTGTTTGATTAAACATAACAGTGTATTGTTCAAGTGACTGTACTGTTAATTAGTGCAACCTTGTTTTTTTAAGACTATACTTATATAATGCGATTTCCATTACAGAAAGCAGAAAGACATAATGCTTATAAATTGGGATAAGTCTGGCTTGATAAATTGTCTATGTTTGACCTTTTTTTACATACCATCACGGTATTTTACACAAGTGGGGTAGCCAGCAGACTAACTGCAAGTAACAAACATACAAGTTGTTCTCTCAGTGCCAATAAAGAGGTTTAGGATGCTTGGCTTTATTTTATTTTTATTTTGATTGGAGATTTATTTATTTTATTGAATTAGTGCACCAGATTATAAATAAGATTCTCTAGATATCCTCTGAAGATATACATATATGGACTCTGCACTCTAAAAAGATTCATTGATGAGAGATTAGTAGTATAAAAGATTTCTACAACATCAGTTTTGGCCGGCTAGTCCTTAAGGCCCACCCATGAGAACAATTTGGGCTTGAATATGCAGATAAATAAGAGTCTTCAACTCCTTCTATAATTAGGTGTGATGCGGGGGTCTTCCTTTGTTGATATATCAGAAATCTTCTTTCTTTCCAGGCACAATTTATAGCCCAATCAATAGGACAAGCATTCCAAGTTGCCTACATGGAATTCTTGAAGGCAAACGGTATAGAGGACCACAGTTTTGTTAAGGAGATGGACTATCAAGAAGTATTAAACAGTCAGGAGATATTCGGGGACGAACTGCAGATGTTTGCCAAGAAAGAGATGCAGAAGGAGGTTGTGGTGCCCAAGGCTAAAGGAGAGATCCTGGGTGTGGTGATTGTAGAGTCTGGATGGGGATCTATGCTCCCGACTGTTGTCATTGCTAATCTGGCCCCAGCAGGAGCTGCAGCTAGATGTGGACAACTTAATATTGGTAAACATTATATTAAAGTATAACTGTAAAAAATCATTTTAATATAATATTTTATTAAGTTTAGGTGAACGCATCAAAACATCGATTGTTTTGAATTATTTTTATGTAGATATGTAGTATTTTATCTGGAGAATAACTATCCGGTGCAATATTGTGGTTTTATTAAGCACAAAATTAATTATTTGCATTTTACGTACGCGTTTGACACGTCGCAAGTACTTAAATTTTCGCGTTTGACTGATTTGTAGGTTAGGTTAGTTAGGTAGTCTGGGGGTCTAAATGGCGCCGGAACAATTAAGTTCAATACTTTATCGGCTGCTACAGACGGTGGCCAAATTAATACAATCACTGGAAAAAATGCAACAATTATTGTATTTTTATCTGTATACAGCAGAATCAAATCGGTATTTTTTTGATTGTGGCAAAACTTTTCATGGTTTTTGTTATATTTGCAACACTTTTTAAGCAAAAACGATTGGACAAGGTATTTAGAAGGTTTTGAGAAATTTTTTGAATAAAATAATAATAATAATGGACCAGTTAAAAATTATGGTATTTATTCAGGATTATTTTTCTGATGAATCTTCGATACAAATACTTCAGAACAAAACGTAATATGTGAGAAGAAGGCCATAAGAAAAAATTAATGAGGAATGTGTTGTCCAAAGAGTGAAACACCCTCAATCAATAATGATCTGGTCAGTGATAAGCGGAGAGGGTATGGGAAGGTTATATATTGCGAATGGCACGATGCGCCAGGACCAATACATAGAATTTTAAAAGGGAGACTGAAACCTCAAGTGCCCGAATGGTTTCCAGATTGTTAATTCATATTTATGCATGATTCTGCACCTTGCTGCAAGGTGAAATCCGTTACTAAATTTCTAGGAGAAAAAATAAAGAAGAAAAAACTGGCCGGGAAATTCGCCGGATCTTAATCCGATTGAAAACGTTTGGGAGGCTCTGAAAAGGGCAATTGTAAAAAAAGGTGTCATCACCAACAAAAGACAACTTATTGAAAATATAATTCAGGCATGGCACAACACACCAGAATGAAAAAACATCGCAAACAATTGTATATCTAGTATGCCCAGAAGAATATCAGCAGTAATTTAAGCTAAGAGAAGTTTTACAAAATATTGATCATTTTACCATAAAATCTTTTTTATTATCAATAAAATGTTGTATATTCATAGCAAATGCATTAAATTTTACAAAAATATATTAAATCTACCATTATATTTTAGAAAGATCTGTGTAGACATGGTTCTCCAATAGAGGTTTCTCATTATCATATCATTTATTGGGTGAAAAACTATATAATTACGCGAATATGAGTAGAAAATTCATAATTATTTTTTCTTCTTAATATTTACTTCAAATTTAAAATGTATTGAAAATGTATATCAATATCTTCCATTTAAACTGCGCCGAAAACATTAAATATCCTTTTTTTGGCTGTTAGTTTTACCAGTTGACCCCATATTTTTTGTTAACTACTACTACTACTATACCATCACGGCATATCCCACAAATGGGGTAGCCAGCAGACCAGCTGCATGTAAGAAACATGCAAACTGTCCTCTTGTTAACACTGAATTTGAATATTTTCTTTTTTCCCCCAGGTGACCAAATAATAGCAATTAACGGTGTGAGTCTTGTGGGACTCCCTCTGTCCACTTGTCAGACGTACATAAAGAACTCTAAGAATCAAACTGTGGTGAAACTGACTGTGGTGCCGTGTGCCCCCGTGGTGGAGGTGAAGATCAAGAGGCCCGACACCAAATATCAACTCGGATTTAGTGTGCAGAATGGAGTGGTAAGAATCTCAACAATTTCACAAATTGGAAAACAGTAAGCATATAGTCTAGAGATGGAAACACAGTTTGCTAGAGGTGTTTAAAATTGATGTTTTTTTAACGCCTGATAAAGAGAGAGAGCTTCTAAAATCTCTAAATGTGTAATTCTGAAACTAAAAATAATATCTTACCTCCGAACTTACAATTGGGTATTGTGTCAATTTATTACTAATAATTTTTATGATTTGTTTAGATTTGCAGTCTGCTCCGTGGGGGTATTGCTGAACGAGGTGGTGTCAGAGTGGGGCACCGCATCATAGAGATCAACAACCAAAGTGTGGTGGCTGTCCCACATGAGCGCATTGTCAACTTGTTGGCCACTTCTGTAGGAGAGGTAATTAATTGAAAATTTATCTATCTATACCATCAACCGCAAATGGGGTGGCTAGTGGAAAATACACATAAACAAACATACAGATTGCTCCCTCTGTGTCATAAAGGATGGGTGACATTTATCATTATGTCAGATGCTATTTTTTTGCGATGTTTTATGAACACTGAAGAACTCACTGAAACGATTGGGAGCCTTTTCCTATTTCATGGATTACACAGTAAATTGTTTGAGTGAACTAATTAATAAAACATTTTGTTTTTATGTTTTGTTATTCTTTATTCTCAGATTTTGTACGTTATCAATTGAGTAATATTCTTAATTTGTATTTTATCGTTTGTATATTGAACTGTGACAATATTTGTTCTAGAGCAGGTTTTGCATTTTATTTTTTTTTATCTAATGCTGAGACAATTTTACTAGCAATATGGCTACAATTAAGTTGTGGCAGCCTCACTAGGTTTTTTCTTTTTTCTTCTTCCTCCATCCAAAGACCTTGCCCACCTCGACTTCTAGATGTAGTCCATTGTGGGATTTAGTCCTTAGTTGTCTTCCCACAGACCTAAAACCTGAAAGAAATTCAAAATTTTGTGTGGGTTAGTTCCTTTGATCTGTTCTTGATCAGGAAAGTGTGAGCCAATTATTTTGGCTCTTGTTTGCATAATAGGTTCACATTCTGTGAGTAGATGCAAAGGAGTTTCATGTTCGTTCATGCAGAATCTGCACAGATACATGTCTGTTAGTTTCATTATACATAAGTGTTTATTGAGTCTACAGTGTCCCGTTAGTACTCTGGTGAGAATTCTTAGGTTCTCTTTATTAAGTTCGAGAAAGTCTCTACTTTTCTTTGATGAGAAACCTTTAATCAGGGCTTTCGCATGTTTCTGTCCTGGTCACTCACTAGGTTGCCCTGTATCAAGGCATGATATGATATTGTCGTCCTTTATCGATTTTTATTGTGAATTTTCAGTTTATAATTTGCTTAACATATTATATTTCCATAACCAATATGTGTCATTTCAAAGCCACTTTCCTCATAATTCTTAATAAGTTAATAAATATACATTAATATAAAAATGCTTTTAATTTTCTTTTTTCAGATACTAATGAAAACAATGCCGACATCAATGTTTAGATTACTCACGGGACAAGAAAATCCAGTTTATATTTAATCGGGAAATATGTTAATAAATAAGTATTTACAACAAATTGAAAAGAAAAAAAACTAATATTTATAATATTACAGTAAATATATATCTTCTATTATTTATTAAATTTATAATATTATAATTATCTATCGTGTACAGCTGAAGTGCCTGCCTGAATAGTCTTAATGAATAAATAAATAAAAATACTGTTAAATATAAAAAATATCTATCGATACATTATATTATACTATGTACGACATCCTTCTTATTGAATAACGACAAGAATTTGATTTAGAAGACGAGGAACTTGGATAAAAAATCGTCGAACTTATAATATATGTAAAAGAAGAGGACCGATTTGCGGGATATCATTGAACGGAAGATTTTAATATGAATAAGGAATAAACGTGTAAATAATATTAAGTATTTTGATAACAGACGCTGTTGCTTACAACGCTTGAAGAAATGAAATAAAAATTGAATAATTTTGCAGATGACGCCGCTGTGAAAAAAAATGTTTGATACTAAGTATTTTTAGAAAATTTGTACGCCGCCGCATTGGGATTGAAGCGACGACGTTTTTTATAGTAGTTTTTGAAGAGAAATGGAATAAAAAAGATTATAGAAAACATGGAATATAAAATGAATAAAAGAACACAATGTTTAAATTGTAATAATAATATTATTATATTTTCGACTGAATCATGAAAAATAAAATTTATAAAAATTCAAGACATTTTGAAAAAGTTAGTGACGTGTGATGCGTGTATTTGTGGACTTGTATTAAATGAAATTTATAAATATTTATCGTTATAATTTAATTATGTAATTATATTGTGTTTATTATTAAAAACTCTCTATTATTCTAATATTTATTGCGTATGATTAAAGAAATAAATATAAATAAAGATATAAATATAAAAATGTGTGTTGTTGTTGCTAAGAAACTGTGTTACATTATATAAACTATTATAAATAAATAATAGAAATATGTATTATAACCAAGAAATTCCGTGTGTTTGTTGTATTCTAGTTTATAATTTATGAGTTTCTGAGTTGAAAAACCTTCGCAGATCAACAGTGGATGATTTTTAAGTATAAAATATTCTTATTATATCAGATTTGCTTCATAGCATCAAGTTTTTTTTTTATTTATTGTTATTATGAAAAGGGACACGCTGCCGAAATATATATTATATTCTTTACACTGTATATTGATAACAAGCAAATTTACACAAAAATACATTTAAATCATAAACAATCTTACAATCAATATACAGAGAGCAAGTTAACCCCAGAGGCGAGATTTCTTCCAACTAACCCAAGTTTATAAGCTATACAGTCATTTTTAATGTTTCTTGGTATTTCAGATTTAAAAAAATAATCTTTAATATTTATTTATTTATTTACCAGTAATCTTCTGGATAGTATTCTAATTTTCTCAATTCAGCGTTTAAAATAGTATTTTATAAAAGAAACTCATTCATAGAAATATTGTTTTGCGGTAGGTTTTTCTACTCAAAGATTTCATATATTATATTATGTATTATCATAACCTATGTTCTTTGCATGATAAATATTAAATATATATTTATTCTATCACCATATACTCTATACATAGTTCTTGACAATATATTTATATAAATAACATATTATGATAATGTATCATTGTGTGAATGATGAAGATACTCCGTTGCCGCTAACAATAAATGATTAATTGATATTAATTATAATGAATTTATTGTAAAGATAATAATGTGTAAATTAAATAAACCTGCCTTCTTTCATACTAAAACTGTAGTTGATGGTTTTGTAATAACACTTGTTACATATTGTTAATTAATGTACATTAGCTTTTTGCACAATGTTTATTCTCTACGTATAACGATGCCTGAATATTAATCTCATCTCTCACTTCAATTTCTCATTAACCATTATTTAACTGTATGTGTTTTAATCAAAGTTTTGTACAATGGAATATAAAATATACACTTTTAACTTTTCATCAAATTTCTCATATTTAAAAATAGTAATTTATTGTCATGTGTAACAAACCAATTATAAACTTAACCCTCTCTTTACCAGTGTGCCACTACAGGCACATGAAGAATTTAATTACTACAACAATTTTCATTCATAAAAATCCTGGTTTAATGTAAATCAAATGATGTAATTAGTTACAAAACAAAGAGAAACATTATGTCATTTTTTCATTTTGCTACGTCAATAATGAACTTTGTGCTTTACTGATAATTTCAATTCTCCTCTTATTATCATTGTTACTTTGATTACGAAAAAAAAAACACAATTTTAAGGTATCAATCGAAATTAAAATTCTCCAAATTGTTTAAAATGTTCTTACTTTCCTGTTTTATAAATTTCATTACTGTTTATGTAAGATAGATTTATTAAATTAACTGTATAATTAAGATAGATAGTTAAACAATATATAAATGAACCCACAGTCATTTATTTCTATGTATTTCGTTGTGAGCATATAAACATGACATAAAATTACTTAGTCAACATTTTCTATAATTAAAATATTTTCTTATGAGTCAAAAACACATTGTAGTCATAAAAACTTATAAAGAAATTTTTAAGTTATAGTTTATATTACTATAAAGACGTAAATCTTGTCAAATTTACAAAAAAGAAAAGTTATTATTTGTAAGAATAAGTTATACCAAAATGAAATTATAATTTTAAGGACTTATTTCTTTGTATAAAGAATTAATGTATAGTTTTTTTTGATAATGTGTAAATACTTAACCCTCTCTTTACCAGTGTGCCCTGCAGGCATGTTAAGAATTTTGTTTATTAAAATTTACTCGATTAGATAAAAATTATAGTTAATGCTGAAATTATTAAGAAAAATTAGTTTTATAAGGTGGAATAAATATTTTTATGTGGAAGTCACTTTGATGTGTTATTTATTGCCAATTTTTGAATTTTATTTTTTTTGAGTCTAATATCAATTTAAAAATCCGTATTTTAGATATTAATCCATAAAAAACATAAGTTAAAACTTCATAGAGTTTGTAACATGTCTATAAATTAACGATTTGAAAAAATATACAAGCCTCCCTCGAAAACGGTGAGAAGTAATTAAAAAATTATTGCACCAAATAATACACATTCATTGTAAATACAAAGAAAAATTCCAAGACTGTCCAACTTAATTTGGTTATGAGGGGGTTAAATATTATGTTTTATTAATTTTTGTTTATTTTGTTGTTATTACCTGCATATTTAAATGCATGCTTAGGCTAGGCTAAACAGACATGTCAACATTTAACCCTGACTAAATGAAAAACCTTATTAGCGAAACAGTTTGCTATTCCTGGTTTTACTAGCATCTATTCAATATTAGATATACCAAAAATTCAAATTTAGACATTTATTTAGAATAATTTTAGTCAGGCATAAAGTTATAATAAATCTTTGATCATGAATAAGTTGTCACTTATTCAGGTCTAAAATTTGGAATAACAGTTAAACATTGTTTGTGGATATGTCTTATTACGTTTAGACTGAATTTATTAAATATTTTATTATTTTAAATAATTAAATGTTTTAATATATTATGCGTTTGTCATATTTATATGCTCAGCTTTGATAAGATATTGATTATTATAGAAATACATGATTTTATAACAATACTCGTAATAAATTGCAAATAAGTTTTTAATGATTTGTCAACCTGTGAATGCTTTGAAGCTTGGAATATATATCTCAAAAAATCTACAATCAAAAGTATACTCGGTTCTATTTGTTTACTAATGGCCTTACTTATATAAAATGTGTTTTATTCGTGGCTTATTATTCCCAGATTATTATTTTTTTACTTAATATTTTGATAAAATGATTGGATTTGTACAAATTGGTTTCCCACTTTTTTCATAAGTTTTCGAGTGTCCTGTAAAAGGCAGGTGTTTGAAAAAATAAAGACATTTGCATCTCAAATTCAGCAATGAGGTTTGTCACGCATCCTAAATGTGGGATATGCCATGATTATATAATAATATTCTCAATATTTTACGTTAACATTAAGAGGTAGTCATTTGCCCAACATCAATTTAGAGCTCTCTGAAGAGATCCCAGGTTCAATTCCTCCCGCTGTCAACCTACTCTACCTTCACAACACATGGCTTTCTATGAGGATGTTTGGGGCATATTTGGGTGTATTATGAATCCAGATTCAAATCCTTAAAGAAATAGCATGCTACGTAACCTGATAACATTTATTCTGAATTTCTAAGTAAGGCCGTAAATTATTTCTCACAATTTCAATCAATGTTCGTAGGAATAATTCATTCTACTACTGCTACAAACCATAATATGTATAGACTTGGATTATTTGTGACTGAAGACTTACTCGTTTATTAAAGATATTCTAAGGTTTCACTTATATTTGCTTTTCATCAACGCTACTCTGTAAATATTTTTATTGTTATATATACTATATCTAGGGAATGAGCGAAACCAAAAAAAAACTTAAATAAACTTTGTGTCCCATTGATATTCTGTTTTTTCTTTTTGTTACAAATCTGAACCATTCTAATTGGATAATTTATCTTTATATCTATCTGTACCATCATGGCATATCAAAAAAGAGTGGTAGCCAGCAAATGCTAGCTGCATATGACAAAGGGCTAAATATTTTCTCTGTGCCTATTAAAATATTTTTTATACAATACCGCAAATAAGTTCGTAAGATACATTATTGGGAATATCGTTTTACAATTAACCATTATTAAGAGGTTTCATTTATAAATTTAATATACTTACGAGTTCATCTGCTAGCTTAATTAGACACAGGTCGCCTCAGGAAAAGGATGAGTTGCGGGTTCAAGTCTCGTCTGAGAAACTGTCAAATTAGGTGGCGTTGTTTTGCCTATGCATTTTATGATAGTTTCATATGTTAAATTTACAAATGTATTTCCTGCAAATGAGACAACTAGTTACAGACACATTAACACGTATAGACAATTCACACAGACCGAGCTAGTCCCAAACACATATTAATCTTGTATTTTGGGTACTAACACGACGATACACATATATATAATGCACTGAACACATATAAATGTAACACCCAGACCCAGGACAATTTGAAAAAAGTCATTCTTCATTTTGCCCTGGCCTGGAATTGAACCCGGGACCTCGTGACTCAAAGCCAAGTGCATTAGCCTCCGCGCCACACCGGTTGTCATTATATTTATTATATGGAGATAGTCTGCTGGCTACTGCATTTTATTATTATTATCTCATATCTCATTTATTAAACAAAACAATATTAGATTCTACATTTGAACACAATATAAGATTAAAAATAAAATTTAAATAAAACATTAAATAACAAAAACCATAAAATATTAAACTAAATTATTATTATTATTTTAAAAATATCACCCTGCACTGAGACCATAACAGCTTTTGGCCAAGGCGATCTCAGCAGGAAAAAAACAAAGCAAAATCTAACAAACTTGCAAGAGCTGCCGAGATGATATGGATAGGTTGATAAAGAAATTATCTTTTTTACTTTTATTCATGTGTAATGAACATATGGATCATCCTCTTCATGCCATAAATTACATTCAAGATGAGTGGCTTATAGGTAGATGTCGTATACTTTAAGTTTTACCTATAATGAATTTTGAATGCACTCAAAAACTAACAAAAAGAAATACGTGACAGTTCAATGTTTTATGAGTAGAAAGGAGTCACTGAAAAATTTTTGTTTAAAAAATAAACATTATTATAAAGAACATTGCGGTTCTATTCTTTTTGCAATGTCTACAATTTTTTAGTGTGACATTTCATCTTATTGGTATTCTGTGGGATGTTGATCATGATCAGTTTACTTAAGAGGCATTCACATTGCTTCACTCTGGGTGATCATTCAAAGTGAAAGGATTGAAGCTGTTCATCCAAAGTGAATATGTTTGTTCACACTTTTAACCTGTGCTTTCACTGCTATGTCTATATTATCAGTCGTGTTGTCTGTAGTTTGACATATTATCGAAAAAAAAAATTGAAGAGAAAAATTATAAGTAAGTAGTTACCTATTAAAACTCTTAATAAATTAATAACATTCTCATAAGCAGACAATAATAGTTTTATTCTACTTTCTTTGTCATTTTGACATTCGAAACTAATTCATAGACAATTGGGACAAATAACAAGAAAAAACTGATTTATTGTTAGAGTCAAAGAAACTTTTATCAAAAATATGTCGGTACATTATCATTTTCGATGATTTATCTTGAGTGATCACTCAAGGTGATAAATGTGAATGCTCCTTTATTGTAATTCATATTATTGGCATGTTTTAACTGTGCAAAATTGTTTGTGCCCATAAAAATTAGTAAAACAAATAAAAATATAATTTATGTCCCGGCAATTTTGTTGAGAGTCAGTATTTGACATATATTTGTTTTGGTATATATTATAATGACATCATTCATCGTTGTATTGAGATATCACCTCATATCAGCTTAGATAGAGTTTGTACCATTAAGAATTTTATATTGAATTATAAATATATATCATAAAAATACATTAAATTTCATCCTATATAATTGGATTTTGTCACTATTGAAAACATTTGAACTTATTGAAAACATGCTGTGTTCAATGATTATCGTTGGTAAGAAAGTATCCATATTTTTTTCAAGGAATGTGAACTTAGTAGATAGCCTTAAGAACCCAAAACAAATGTCTCAGGTAAAAAATGCTTATTTTACAGTAGGGATAAAAATCCAACATCCCTACTCATTTGAAAATACTTATTTAGACCTATGTAACTAGCCATGTCTTAAAAATTATTCGTGATTAAATTTAAACCTTTGGGAATTATTCCTGTTTTAAGAACTTACTTGCAAAATAATTTGTTCTAATGAAATGTCAAATATATCACTCTCTTTTCTATGGTTTATTCTATGGAATGAGTTGAAAAACATTTACTTTAAGGAATATTTTTTAATTTCTTAATACGCTTGAAAAGTGACACGTATGCCCCTAGCAGCGCGCTCCACTTACTTGACAGATTTGATTCCAAACAGAATAATACAGCAGATTTGCGATCGTCCAATAAATTGTGTTATTTAATCACAAACAAAGCGTAAAATGATAAGTTTCCTCATAATTGCAAATCATAGGCATGAGTGTACAGTTTTTACATTCCCTATAAAGACATGATCTGATGTAACATTTTAGAATTTTTTTACAAACCATATTGATCTAATACAGTGAAACCTCTATCTATCGTTCCTCGAATAATTGTTTTCCCGTATTTATCGTTATTTTTTACAGTACCAAATCAGTTTCATACAAAATACGTAAAAATATATCGCATCCATCGTTTCTCTATATGATTTTATCGCATTGACCGTTTAAATTACACAAAAAAATCGTAAATATGTATAAAAACATTGGAGAGCGAGCGAGAAAGAAAGAACGATTTGTTAATTCTGTCGGCTGTCTTTTATGCTGGTACGTCAGTAGGTACAATAAAAAAGCAAATATGACGATGAAAGATTACAATATACAGTATTAAGTATAATTTTGGTCTCCATGGAGCTTTCTTTTTTATCTTGTTACTATATTTTTTATTTCAACAAATTGATATATAACGTTTGAAACATGTATCATTTTTATAAAACCTATAAACCTACTCATATCTTCATATTAAATATTAAAATACGTATAAATGTGATTTTTTCTATACTCCCGCATTCATTGTTTTCCCGCATCCATAGTTTATTTCAATAGGTCCCTTCAAAAACGATAGTTAGAGGATTCACTGTACTTGAAAACACTGCTTTTTGCACTCCCATATGTATGGGAAAATGACACATAAATAGTTAGATGGAGCGCAAACGTCAGATGATGTCATACTTACATACATACTTTTCAAGCGTATTGAAAGTTCAGACTCAGTGATTAAAATTATTGACCCGTTCTTTTAAACGTTAGATAAATAACCAATTAAACAATAATTATATTAAAGAATGTGGATCAAATTAGGCTAACGGGCAACCACCAGTCAGATTAGATTTCTTTCAAACATATTTACTTGTTTAATGATGGTTTAAAACACAGAAGACACATGTCCACATTTGACAGTTTAGAGAAAACAGGGTTTGAAAGTTTGACATTCAAAATTAATTAACTAATTTCAAATTAATTCAGAAGATGTCCTTGGTGGAAATGTGCTTTTTAAGAATCAATTATGTCGATATTAATACATTCTCAAACATCTTATGTGACATGTTACATCTGTGCACAAAAAAATGATAATTTAAGAATGTTTGGCATCTGGTTTTTGTTAAATATTTCGATAATGATATAAGTATTATTGGTAATTATGTAATCAGGACATAGACGACGTTGCAACCGATCTTGTTCATATATTAACTCATTTTACCTAAATAGTGGACATGTGTCTTTTGTGCTTTAAACCATCCACATTTATTTATTGACAAGATGAATGTTTCTGATTAGTTTCAACATGATGACATCTCACATTCAACTCTTATCACTTCTCCTAATAATAGTAGTATAGTCATATGCTAGCTTGTCCCCCCCTGAGATATTGAATAAATAAATAATAAAACAAAAACATATTGTATTATTACTTATCATAATAAATACTTGTATAATAATAATAATACTGTGGTTATTAATAAATGTTAATTTTTGTATGAAATAATATTAAAAACTAAAAATAATAATATAATCTCTTATGTATTATATAATTGTATTGAGACATTATTACTATTGTCTAGGAATTTATTAATAAAAAGAGAGAGAGCTATGTATGTATTATTTATTGTATTTAAATAATATTGGAATGTATATTATGTATTTTATAATAATTATATTAATATTGTGAATGGTAAAATGGGAACATAGATTATGTATTTCCTACAGACTGTATTTATTGCGATTTGTAGTTGTGTGACGTAAGTCTTTCGGTGGAACTGCATTCATTCATTATAAATAAATGAAATAGTCTTCATCATAAGAATTGTTGTAATTAAATTGTATAAATACTGAACTGGCATAAATTTTGAAATTAAATTATTTGATTAGTGAAGAGCTGGGGCCGTAGACAAACCGCACTTTGACATCGACTACTGGCGAACTTTTCGACAATCTACCTAACATGTACCATGTCATGCGTTATTGTCCAAAATTTGTTTGTAGTCGATCCCTAAGTACGGTTTGTCTAGGGTCTAGGGGGTCTGTTCTTTTATCTAGTTTTTCGAACATGTTTATGTATTTCTTTGCATTTGATTCAGATATTTTACAATGCATATGTCGCTGAATGACTATGCGGTTATTTATGCCCATATTCCATTAAATGGCTAACTGTTTCCTTGAATAATAATGAAATGTCAGCTTTCAACGCTATGCCTGATCAAAGCTAGACAGATTGTTGAAATTTAGTTTCTTTATTTAGCACTGCAATGCTAGGATTGTTAAATGTTACATTAAACCTAGGATTCTTGATTTAATTTGAATAAAATCAGATTTTAATGTTTGATCCCAAAAGGTTTTCTTCACACATAAACTTATCTTTGACATTTCAAATTTCTAGAAAAATAATTAACAAATTTGTAATGTCTAGTAATCTAATCAAAACTATATGGATTCTCAATGGTAAGCCATCTGCTTTTGAAACATTTGCCAATATGAGATTTGTTGAGATCATTAAATTGTTGTCAGATTGTTTCATTTCATTATATGGATGAATTCACCATTTGAACTGCATGCACAACTAATAATTCTAGCTGATACACAAGATTGTATTGTTTGTTCATTCGTCTGATGTATTATTATTAATATTGTCAGTAAATAATACAGACGAAGATCATAATAATATTTGGTAGGGGTTGGTTTCGTTGCTCAGACTAGCCCAAGTATTACAACTAGTCATGCATTTATTATTTATAATTAGTATTAAAATGTAAGACAACTTTATAAAGAGGCTTTTATTTATTCCTAAAACCATGGAAATAGCTGGCGAAAAGACCACCATGCTTTTGTTCACAGACTTGGACATCCCTCTTACACAATACACAAGTTTCACGATGATATCAGAGCAATAAGAATGTCACGGAAAGAGATGAACAATTAGAGCGAATGAGGCTTATTTCTGCCCTGGCTCTCAAGAGGAGCGTCCAAGGGACATTGATTTAATTCTATATTTAAAGGACATTCACTATTTTATGAATGATCAGAATGAAAAATATCCAAATTGGTTCTAAATCCTTTATGGATTAATAAATCTATTACTATTCTTTTTGTTCTAGTTGAGACATTGTTCTTATAAACTGATTTCCTGATATAGTTTCATAGATATTGGGATCACAATTTTTTATAATAATTATAATAACATAATCATTTCATAAAAAAAATGTAGGAACCGCAAAAGCAAAAAAAAACTAGCAATACTATACCATCCAACCATATCCTGTAAGTGGGGTAGCCAGCTGCATCTAGGGTGGCCAATTTCTTATTGGGTGCTCCAGAGAACGTAAAAATACTCTGAGGGAAAATGGTAAGTTCCTCAAAACAGCATCGTCTTTATTAAATGAATTTTGATTATTTACTCTATGAACTTTGCATATATCAAAGACAATCTCAGAGTTTACACAAAGTAATAAATACACAGAGTTTTTGATTTTAAAACATAAAATAATCAAGAGTCACAAAAACTAAAAGATCTTTCTTTGTAGCAAGATTTACATAATTGTTTGAAACTCAAATGAATAAACTCCTGTAAAGTGTACACAATTGATCAATAAAGTTGGTACCTATTACAATATATTAACCCTTTGGCTTTCATGTTCTCTCTGTGGCTTTGTTAAGAGTATTTTATTTTTTCCAAAGAGGTTGTATGTATCAGGGAGTCATAAGTTTACAATGATTCAAAGTGAAGATTTTCTTCTCTATCCTGTAAACTTTACATGAAGATAGCAGTTTCATGAAAACAGTGAAAGAAACTAGTGTGTTTTTAACCTATTCTGCAAGACTTTTATGTGCACTTCAATAGCTGAAAGTATCAGGGAAGCATAAATGAACAAGAGAAAGATTTTATGGCTTGATATTTTATGAATTTCAAATGGATTGCATTTTATAGATAAGGAGATATTTAATGCATTTTTAATATAAAGAGATCATAAAGTAAAGTTAAGTCTCAATTGAGATACTTTTTGATGCTTTATTGCAAGGAGAGCATAATAAAGGATTTTATTCTATTGTTCCCAATGCTATGCACAATATACTGAAGAATACAATCTATTTTCTGAAGTATCAGGATTTCATAATGTTTTGATGGTTACATCATAGAAATAAATATTACTGCAATATGTACCTACATTATATTTAGCCTTCATTGTTTGTTGATTGTGTGGATTAGGATACAGATATGAAAGCAGAATTTGTTTGTGTTAAAACACTTTTTATGCTTATAAATGGAATCATCCTTAAATCCTGCTGTGTTGAGCTAGTTGTCTCTACATTCCTGACTCCCATAGCAGAGGCCTGAGTCAAAACACATTTAAGCGTTACATTTTCATGTCGCAATCGTTCCAATACAGACGACGTTGCACCAAAGTGACAATTTTCATAACTATTGTGTATTTTGGTTACGAAATTGACACTTGCTCGCAACATCATCTATATGGAAAAGCTAACGGAACGAAAATGTAACGTTAAAATTTGTTTTGACTTCGGGCCCAGGTCTTGTAGACACTTATTGTTTTACCCTAGTTGTGATAAGACTGATATGTGTTGTCGAACTCTCCGGTAAACAGGGGGGCTGTTATGTTGCTGAATATGATGTCTTACCATTGTGATGTATTCCATAGATCATATAGACAGTTTGTCATGACAATGGAGGCAATGAAATACCTTAAATCGTGTTATTAATCTCCACTCTATCTGCGCAATGCATTGACTACATGGATGTTAATTTGTGCAGAGTTAATTTAAAACAAATTAAAAATAATAACATGAATACAAAAATTAACTGCATTTAGTACACTCTGGTAGAAATATAAATTTTGTTTTCAATCATTATGAACATCCTTTTTCGAACAGAAAAATATCAAAATGCTATAAATTTAATCAATGTGGAAGATATTCCCTGTGTTTTATTGATGACTAACTATGAAGACGACAATGATAAAAAGGTTGCAGAGCAATGTCATATTATTTTTAACTTTTTTCAGAAACTTTAAGATCAATAACATAAACTCTGTAGTTATTAATTAATGTGAGCGACTCATTAAATATGAAATGATTATTTCCAGTAATGAAAATTTATGCTATTTATAGCAAGGCTCATAGTAATCATAGTTATTACACCCAATTCAATTTCATTTTTAGTGTGCACTAACTAAAATAGGAACGTTCCAATTTCAGTTAGTCTACATTGGTATTCTATAAAGTCTAAAATTGTTCCTAATTAGAATTATATACAACTTGTATCATATAGAATACGAATGTTAGTTCCATTAGTTCAAGTGAACTTGATTATAAAATTTTGTAACATTCTCACATCAGTTTGAATCAATATAGAATAGGGGGTATTTTCATAACATAAAGAGAAGTATAATTTCATAATGACCTGTGGAGATTTCTCATTAAATAATAGGTCGGCCACCCTTTTTTGTAAGTTTCAGAGTGTCCTGAAAATTAGATGCAACACATATAAGATAATTGACATCTACAATTCAGGGATGAAGTATATCACCCAACCTGTATGTCTTATTTTTTATTGGCATGGATAGGACAATCCACATGTTTATTACTTAGTTAGGTGGCTACCCTACTTGTAGGACATACTGATGGTATGGTAGTAGTATTTGATAATATTATGTACACTTACCACATAAAAGCTTACCACTCATTCTAAATATCCTAAAATAAAATATCTTAAATATTGGAAAAAACATACTTAAAATCTTTTCCATCTACTTACGTATCTACATCTCCACCATCACATCATCTCTTACAAGTATGGCAGCCAACAGATTCACTGCCTCTAATGAATAAAAAGTAATTCTTTTCGTGCCTTAAAAAAATAAAGCATTAAAAATGTGTGGAATATTTCGTCACTAGGGAATCGAAAATTATAAACCATATTACTATATTATGGATGATGTTTTGCCAATAGGTACATGCCTTTTAGCTAAAAAAATTAATAATGAAATATTTTTTATCCATAGGACTTTAACAATATGGTATCAATGAGATTGTAATATATTTCTAAATAATTAACTTTACCAGGTAAGCTGGAAAATATAGTGATCTAGCGAAAAACTCGCCCTCTGCATATTGAATTGTTTAACTGATGATTTTATTTTACATTGTAATGATTGATGTTATAACCAATCTACAGTAAAGAATAAACATATATTTTGCTTGTTCAGGAACATGCTCAATAGTCCAATTCAAATAGAAAGTATTAGTTTCCCTGAATTGAATTTCTGGTAAAAGTAGCTATAAAGGGTATACCAACTTATATACTGATACTCTCTCTCTTTCCCTTTTCTTCAACTTGTGTCCCTCTACTGTGTGATATCGGTCTCTTGAGGATGTCACAGAACTCGTTTCTCTGCCAACACTTTCCACCTGGTTCTTCCTATCTTCTTTATATCGCCGTCCCTCCATCTTGTAGACTGTCTCCCCACATTCATCCTCCCCGTCGTGATATTATGTAATGATCAGTATTGTAACCAATGTGCAGTAAAGAATAAAATAAATAAGCGTATACAGTTACAAACTAACCCAAATATTTATATATTTTCGCAGAATGCAAATATATCTCTTCAGTTGTTGATTTCCGTAGGCTGTTATTCTCAACAGTTGAGTGATTGTACATAAACACTATACCATAACATGCTATAGTGAAGTGGTCTCCAACCCTCAGTCCACAGAAAAAACATGAAGGACAATCTTTTTTTTAATATTTCAAACTAAGCAAAACAAATTTGTGAAATATTCCTTAACAAAACTGAGCAGATCATAAAATATGTCAAATTGCTATACCTATTTTTCGAAATCTGACAACTGGGTCCTCAAAGGTAACAATGGGCCACTTGCCGTCGTGGGGGATTTTAATAAAAATGATCGAATCAAGTGAATTTGAGGTCTGAAAACACAATATGTCAATTAAAAAAATTTAAATATCTAAATTATGGAGAAAAAAAAAACAAAATTTTTGACGTTTGGCAGAATACGTTAAATGGCTTTTGACAGCTGATGACGTTACGGAGTCCCATGTGTGTATGAGATTATAATCTGTGGTGCGAAAGTTATTATGATTCACTGGAATCCGTGACGTCACAGTGCCGCCATATCATTTTTTAATCACTCCGAGAAAATCCAATTTTTAAAAGCTATCTAAGAAAATATTGCAAGAAAAATTAAAATAAATTGTAGTTGTGTTTCTTTCACACTAATTTAGAATTTGCCCAAAAATCTACAAGTGGCCCATTAAACCGGGCGGGGTAAAATAATCAAACATTGACTGGTCTGCATAGATAAAAAGGTTGGAGAACACTGCTACAATGTATAGCCTACACAATATGTATGGTGACCTTCGCAGATCAATTGATTTGATTGTTTGTCATTCAAATTAAGCGTTATAATATAAAAAGTGATATAGTATTGTTGACCGTGTTACAAAACCACTCAACTTATTTAATTCACAATGTTGAAAATTTTATTATTATACCGGAGTTGCAATACTTAAAACATTTAGAGCAAACAGTTGACAAATATAATATAATTTTTTTGGTATAAAAGATACCAACATAATTATCTCGCCCTTCAATGCTCCTGTCAAAAGCACAGGACATAAACCGGCCTCGTGGACGAAAGATCAGTACTTTTTGACCAACCATTACTCCACTTTCAAAAAATTACCCAACCAAGACCACCGTCTCTCCTGTATTACAAAGGCTACAGATCTTTTTTAAGTTTTCTTTTCACAGTATCATTTGTCTGGTTTGAGATTGAAAGTGGCCAAATCTAAAATCTAACTGATGTTTATGAAACCCAAATTTCACTACAAAGACACAGGAACTTCATAATTTATGAAACAAACAGTTAGTTTCACCAGAAAACAACGTGGGTAGGGTCCTCAGATAAATAAATAAAAAGTATTGTTTAAAAAGGTGTAACAATATGCAGGACAAAAAAAAAGTTGATCAAGATGCAGTTATTAACAAAATAAAAACACTGTTAACTTTCACATAATAATACATTCATAGCTCTCTCTCTTTTTGATATGATTTTTTAGATTATTATGTAATTATTGTTATTTTTTGAGCTTTTTATTTGCTACCGCGGTTTCGGTGGAGCGTCCACCATTAACGAGCGTTAATCTAAAACTCTCTCTTTTTATTAATAAAATTCCTAGACAATACGTAATAATGTCTGAATACAATTATGAAATACATAAGAGATTACATTATTCTTTAAGGGATTATATTATTTTTAATTTAAACAAGTGAAAGTTAAGTGATTTTATTTTATATATTTCGCTACCTTAATGCAGAACTAGCCTAAGTGTTTTAGGGAGATTTTTCAAAGGAGCAGTTTAAAGCTTTGTTTTTGTAATAAAAAAAAAGTAGCAGTTTAAAGCTTTGTTTTTGTAATAAAAAAAATATATATTTCATATATCTAAAGCAAATTTTGACAAGCATTATTATTTAGGAATCTAATAACTTTCATCCATCAAATCATCTCATATCTATTATTATCATTTCTTATTTCTCAATACTTAACTCAGTTTGACCAAAATTTTCACTTAGGCTAGTTCTGCATTAAGGTAGCGATTTTTATTATCTAAATTAAAATGAACTCTTCGAAAAGTTAAAATAAAAACATTTTTGATAAAGGTTGACTGTTGATATTTTTTATTTAAATACCTGTATTGATACAATTATAATAATAATAATAATACATATAACATAACTCCCAATGGTTTACTTTACTATCATACAATCCATCAATAATTAATATAATATGTATGTTTTATAATCAATCATATGCCAATCATCATCATCCTATCTCCAATATAACATCTCATTATAAAACAAAATAATACATCTTAGTGTACAGTACAGTGGAGTTCAGTGGCATTAGTGGGATCTGTATCAGGGAGCATTCGACACAAATCTATACAAAAATATTATGCGCCAATAACGATGATGCAATTGTTATTTTTTTTGGATTTTCTTTCAGATAACATGATGTATCTAAATGTTGATTATTTTTATAAGATATGTAGTAATTCACCTGGAGAATAAGTCACAAAATTAATTATTTGCAGTTCTCTTACCCATTCGACGACAACTTATCACAAGTATATTTAAATTTTTACATTTACTGATTTGTAGGTTAGGTTAGGTTAAGGTCGGTCTGGTATTATTTTATGCTACAGAACTTTTATTGACAATTATTTTAATGTTCGATTAATTGTAGGTAAAGTTGGGTTATGTCTGGTGACATTTTATGCTGAAAAATGCAAATAATTAATTTATTGCTCACAAATTAGACCAATTCTAAATGAACTTATCATTTCTCGGGAGAAAAACTATACAATAACTTGAATATAAGTAGTATAATTCATAAATTTAATTTTGATGCGTTCATCTTATCCGAAATTTTTACCACTTTTTTGTCAAGACAGTTGTACAAAATAAATTCTACAATACAAACAATGGCAAAATTTAATAACATTTGTCTATAACAGTGGTTCTTAACCTTTGTGGGGGTACCGAACCCCACCAGTTACATTGCATTCACCGAAACCCTCCTAATTTGAAAAATAAAATAAAATTTTTACAAATTCAAAACATGGCATATATTTATTTATAGGCGCAAAACTATCTTGCCTTTAAAATGATTTTCACCGAACCCCTAAGACTGATTCACTGACTGATTCGAACCCAGGTTAAGAACCACTGGTCTATAACATCACTACATTTCCCACAAATACGACGACCAATGGATGAACTGCATTTTTCAAACATACAAATAGTCTTCTATAGAAGACATGCAGGATGAGCGATATCATCATCATCGCTAAAATGAAAACTACAAATTAATATCTAAATATATAAATGCATGTTCCAAGTTGTAAAATAATATATTAATAAATAATTTTTTAACACTGTATAATTTCCAAATTAAATTTATTTACCACAAACGTTTTTGTCAATTCTTCTGCTGGGCATCATCAGGAGGACTTGCCAAGCAGAAGCCTAGGCGAAAACGTTTGAGATAAGTAAATAAATTTAATTATATATTAATAAGGGATTTCCAAAAGTGTTAACACAAAAACATTAGATTTATTATAAAATAATGTTGAGATAGTCTTTATTTTAGATGTATGATGCAAGTTTTTATATTGATTTCATTTGAACGCCACAAAACTGGGTACAAACGTCTCATAAAACCTGTTATTTTTATGTAACATTATGGATAAAATTGAAGTATAGCAAATAGTTAAATGTATTACAAGAATCAATCTATAACGTCAAAGCATCTCCCATAAGTGGGGTAGCCAGCAGACTAAATGCATGTGATAAACATACAAATAATGTCGCTGTTATGTAATTCCAATTAGTCATAGTTGACAAATAATAAAATATTGTTACTTAGAACTAAGCTAAATCATAATAGATTTATTTGTATTCTGTTCACTGTGTTGATGTTTGGGTAGTAGAATTTCATAATGGAATTAAAAAACAAATTTCTACTATGTTTTTAATTCAGAGAGACGTCTTTCGTCTTATAAAGGATTGACAATGACAATGTCTCTCCTAATAAGAAAACATATAGTAGGAAAAAACAATAGTTTTTTAATTTCTTAAATTTTTAATCTTTGCAACTGGCAACATTCACAGCAAATTAGATTAATTTTTTCACAAATATTGAAATATAAATACAGAAATGTCGTATTTTCGCTAACTACACTGCAGATTAATCGGAACAATGAAAATTCACTTCCATTCTAGAGTAAATCTATTATAAAAACTGATTTGGCATCAAACATATTTCAAATGAAAATAGAAATGTCTCCCTCCCGAGTGATGCTTGTGTGAGAATCCACTTCTCTCCCAATTTATTTATTAGAAAAAGTGTGCACCCTTAGCAAAAAAGTATCATTAATTATATGTAAGCGTGAGGCCGTTTTAACAAAAATAAGAATTTTTGTTTCCAAAAAATTGACAAACTATCTATCATGACTAATTGCATGTAATGAACACACAGTTCATCCTATATGTGTCAGGCTTCAGGATGAATGGCATAATTTATTACGGTTTAGTTGAAGATGATTAGGAGATTCACAATAATTGTAAACAAGCACAATTACATACATAAGTATTATAAAATCTGCTAAAATAATTGTGTATACTATACTAATGATACAATTTTTTTACCACATCACACCATTTCCAACAAGTGGTTAACCAGTAGACCAACCACAAATAGAAATTCGGGATGCAGAAGAGCAGGATACTAATTCTTTGTCGAGACCTTTATGACTACAAATTCACGGAGTGGAAATGGTCGGAAACTTTAGTAATATCAATTTAAAACATTTACTCCCCACGGTAAAAATCACACATTGTTGTTTTTAAGGTGTAAATAATATTTTAAATGCAAGTGAACTAAGTGTTTTCAGTAATGTTTATTTTATTCATCATGTTTTTCATAAATTAAGTATATTTTTTTTAATAAAAGTTTAATTGAGAACAAAGAAAATAAATACTACAATATTAGGTATACATACAATTTAAAAAAAAAACTAATCAGAGTGTGATGTACAAGGAAGGATATTAAAAAAAAGTATCTACCGAAGCTAAAGAACAAATTTAGTACATAGAAAAACACAAATAACTTTGATACATGACATTTAATATAAAAAAATGGTGTAAGTAATTTCTAGCTCGAAAAAAATTTGATAAAGATGTAAGAATTTAACAAAATCTTAATGTGTATCTCATCCAAATTAATCTTTATCATCTATCTTATCCAAAGCGAGTTAGCCAATGGATTCACTGGATAAAACAAGAATACAGGTTCAACTCTCAACGAGTGAATGTTGTATCCCTAAGAAAATAATCAACATTATGTATTTTAAAACAAAATAGACCTCTATAAATTACGGTAATGACAATACTGAGCTGATTGGTTTTGTTACATCTGTGGTGGGAATTGAATCTCAAACTTATTAAAATAAGTTCACTGCACTGTCATCAAGCTACTGATAACCTCTATGTATTAGATAAAACTTAAAAAATACTATCAGAATTTCATTTCATTCAGAAAATTAAAGGCAAACTATGAACATTCTATTCTATGAATCGCCGAGACAATTTGAACAAAATTTCACTATGCTACATCTAGTGAATATTTTTGAACAAAATATTTAAACCACCTCCACGATTCACAGAATCGAGTTTGTAATGTTAAACTTTCAAAAATATATCAATGATTTAGTTTTCCAAGATTAACAAGATATGTATGACGTAAAAACAATTTCCATTGGAATTATGGTGATGAGATATAAAACATACTGATTAAGAAAAAATACATTTCAATATGTTTCTTTTATACAAGATTTCAATTAGATATTTAAAAGAAACAATTTAAGGGTCGGCGGGCTAAAGCACATTTAAGTCGAAAATTCCATATTTTTTATTGTTTCAACTTGCCTGTTTTTAATCAATACACAACTTCTGTACACAAGAACACAAGTCAAATATGACTAAAAAATTATGCAACACAGCGCAGTGTACTTTTTAAACATGAATTATTTTTTTTACTTAACTAGACTTTTACTGTATTTTTTGTTTCTCCTGTAAAATTACCATTTCTGACTTATGTGCTTTAGTCCGCCGACCCTAGAATTATCAAAGTTGTTCATTTCAGAGACAAATAACAATGAGAAAACTGAAATATCATGTCATATTTGCTCTACATGCATATAACTATACATAAAAAAAAAAAACAGAATGAACCTATGTTGTAAATTTAAATAATGAGTAGGTATAAGAAAGCTTTTTGCACAAGTAAAATATAAAAATTTGCTTACTAAGAGTTGAATTCAATAGTAATTAAAAAAACTATTTTGGATATTTCAACATTGCGATAAGTTGGAAAAAAGTTTCAAGTGCGGTTATTACAGACAGGTCAATAGCCTGATTTCAATAATCAACAAATCTACAATTTCGCTAGTTACACGTACAAGGAGACATTCTTTCAATTCCACAAACAAAGAAATACAAAAAAACAAATCATATAAGAGTAGTACGTGTTTATTTGAGGTATGTGTAAATTGTCAGTGTATATTTTTTGAGTGGAATAAGATGTGTTCAGACCCCCTAGACAAACCATACTTGGCGATCGACTACCAATGAATTTTTGACTATGACCGCAAAAATAACGCATAATTACACGGTACATGTAGGTAGATTGTCGAAAAATTCGGCAGTAGTCGATCGCAAAGTACGGTTTCTCTTCGGCCCCTGATATTTATGACGAGATTGCAACATTATTTTACAAAATAATGGAATTGGACATATTAATTACAACAATAATCGATAGTAAAGATGACGTGTGAGTGTGTGGTGTGGTATTAATTTTTAAGCGGAATAATAATAAAAACAATTTTGTAATAACCTAATTATAACAATAATAATAATTTGCATTCTAAAAAAATTTAATACAAACAATCGTAGAAGTAGTAATCTAAATCACGTAACATGGAACATCCAAACATACTGACAATAAACCTCTCGTAAAAACAAAGCAAATGTCACGGTAACGAAAATTGAAGTATGAAACAAAAGAACTATAGTACAAGATGTGTAGTAATTGGTAAATAGCTATGTCCACACTGCACAGCGAAGCGACAAATCAACAGTTTGTCTCTCTTTTTTTCTTTTTGTCTATGTAGAATAGAAATGTGGAGAATAATAATTATTTTTTTTCTTTCCTATTTCTTTTGAATACCGATATAAAAAGAAAAGGGAGATAGAACATTTGTTCGGCAATAGTGAACATGTCTAATATCACGTTTCAAATTTCTTTTTAGATTTAATTTCTATAAACATTTTATTGCAGATATATATATAGTAATTAATATATATATAGCATTTTCCCATTTCTTCCCTTCCCTTTTTGCACCAACATTTTTGGTGTGTGGCCACTAAATCTAGAGTGCTCCCTCGGGGCAGCATTTCTCGCTTTAATGCGACCTTAAATCCTGTTTGTGCATGTGTGTGTCGTTATGGAGAAACATATCTCCAGGTACGGCACGAGGTATGTGGCGGGCGCTAAAATTAATATACATACATACACGTGTGTATAGAATCAAAATGTCTTTGACGTTTGATGATTTCATAACAAAAAATGTTTTGATTTTACGCATTTTGAATTATTTCGTGGTATTTTACCTGGAGAATAAGATTCCAGTGGAATCTGGTGGATGTTTTAAGCACAAAACTAATTATTTGCATTTTTCATACACGTTTGACAAGTCTACGTAAATTTTAACGTTTCACTGATTTGCAGGTTAAGTTAGAGTTGGTCTGGTGTTATTTTATGCTAAAGCACATTTATTGACAATCATTCTGTTATCATATCATTTCTTGTGTGAAAAACTATATAATTACGTGAATATATATTTTTTTAAAAGTTCACCTTTCCTTGATATTTACCGAAATATTATATTTGTGTATCAAAAAGTAGGAGATTATTCCTCGTTCAACAAGAAATTTTATTCTTGATAAATTCCGTGAAACAATCAATACAGATTTATTACTTAGGTATATTAGAAGTACTTAAAACATTTTTTATTTATTTATCCGAAGACAACTATGTTGCGATATTAATTACTTACACAATCATAAAAACAATAATAACATTTATCACGAGCGAGATTTAAAAATATACTTTATTATTATTATTATATTTGCTTGTGGAAAGCTATAACTACCAACCGATGTTATTAGCACACCCGCCATAATATAAGAAAACAAAGGAATATTACTCAGCATTGCCATACAACACATCAAGTGCAATATTTTTACTAAAATGTATAGACAATTTGATCGAATGCTCTAGGGATATGGCGTACAGTGTGAAGCTAGAAGCTATTAAAATAGCTAAGAAATAATGAGAGGCGTTTTGTCAGTGTAGTATAGTGAGACGCGGGTTGTGTATTCTGCGCTAAGGTGGTGGCGATACAGTACAAGATATTTATTAGTATTAGTAGCAACAGAAGGAGGGCACCTGGTATATATATTACGAGTAATGTAATGTAACGTAGGGTTAGGTTAGGTATATAATATATAATAAGAGCACTCTTCAGTCATTCACTGGCCGCTCCAGTGGCACTCACACACACCAAGTAATAATTATTATTAGACACTTACAGTGGTCCTACCCGCGCGCGAGCTTCCTTTATCTTTATATTGATATACAACAGCACAATAGTGACCCAACACAATAATATATTATTAATATAATATGTTCGTAATAATAGCACTCAGCACACATCAAACAACACTCAGACTCAGTTGTCCATCGCGTACCTCCTCGTCCACTCCTTAGCATTGCGTATAGCCTCGCTTTCGTTCACCTTCCATAGTTCTGCGACATCATTGGCCAGAGGATCATCGGGGTTTGGAGCAGATAGAAGAGCCTGGATGGACAAGAGGACTGTACGTATCTGTAAGGCAGGACTCCACTTATCCTTGAGTATATCCAAACATATGCGACCCAGACGATCTATGTTCGGGTGATATATTTTTGTAATAAACCTAACTTTGGGCGCAGACATTGGATAGTCTTCTGGTAGAAACAATTCTAATTTGAATAATCCACCTTCAAAAGGTGAATCCTCAGGTCCTGTGACGATGACGTGGAAATATCGAGCATTTGTATCACTGGGCACGGCGCTGATCCCTGGAACAGGCTCCTGCATGAGCCGCTGAGTTTCTTTTATAATCCTACGTGGTAGGGCTGCCATCTTATACGTGCGGCCTCCGCTCTCTTATTATATCGGATATTCCCAGGTAAATACGTCCCCCACAACGCAATGGTTGGACACACAATAAATTTACACTTTTATTAATATAAAACATTCACTAATTATACATCCACTGGGCTATAATCACATTAATTCCATTTCTAATATTAACATGGAAATGGACTTCATTACAAACGGAATTATTTCGACAGAATTCTACGCGAAGGTCTACCAATATGACAGCAAAAATCATAGGTATTTTCAAAAACACAAAATTTCGCTAGATTCTATGGAATTTGTTATGTAATAAAAATCTAATTTCAATTTAAAGGTTCAAGGTTTTCAAGAAAAATACAATGTCGACTTTAATAATAAATATTTTCTACACTTTTGATTTGATAAAAATTCATTGCATTTAAAAAAAAATGTTAAGTTTTGCCATTTGCGCAATAATCTTATCGATATAAATGTTATACGCTGGCAATGTAGCGATAATGTAGGCACACCAACATAATGATATTAGTTGAGCACGTTGTTCGTGTCTATGGTAGAATGCGCTGTATATTGTCTATGAATGAAAACAATCAAATGCTCGTGGTGTTGTGCAATTTAATTATCTGAACAATGCTCGAAGAATCGTAACATCAAAAATATTTTTCATTTATTTTATAAATTATTTTTCATCTATATAGATATTTTATAAGTGACATCAAACTGATCAAATATTATATGATACGATATGTATTGTTGAAATGAAAAGAAATAAAATGGCTATCAGAAAGCGACCTAGAGGTAATTTTTTTTATAAGATACAGTTATAAAACCACTGGTTACCCCACTAGGGGGTAATAAAGTGATAATACAATTTTTTCCCATTTCCATTATCCTAAACACTCTCACAGTAGGTATCTAATATGCTAATGTAGTGAAGGTGGACTAAGTCTACAGCGGGAGAAATCAAATATCTTGATTTAAAATCCAGGAATGCACCACCGGTTTACCGGTCACCTCTTGATCTAACTCGATACAAGAGGTACCTACCTACTCCTGTCATTAATTTTATTCAATTATTTTCTATTTCTGTTTTATATGTAGTATGCATTTTACTATATCTAAATTCGCTTTATGCTAAAATATATCTGTCAAAGTATAGACCATTAAAGGATGACGTCACAGAAAAATCATTGAGGGGCATCAGGCATCCCAACACAACAGACGATTACGGTGTAATAATATATTAGGTGGAACGCCTAAAGAATACCTAATAATCAAAAAAACTGTCAGTGTCGATTTTGTTATTATTTTGTCGTCTGACTTTCTTTTTTTTCTCTTTATACAATTTATTTTGTTTATTTCGTGTGAAGTCCGAAACGATGACGCGCCCATATTAATATTATTATTATTAATTAAGAAATACCACGTAGTTTGATACACAACACGTATATTCGTTCGTCCAATTCCATAACTCAACAAGTCGAAATGTTTATATTCGATCATCCCTATTTTTGTAATTTTGGTGTACATATTAATATTTATTTATTTATTCTTTACTGTACATTGATTACACGCAATTACCTACATAAAAGGTAAACATTCAAGTAAGATACAATCAGTAAACAGAGGGCGAGTTTATCGCAAAGGCGCGATCTCCTCCAACTAACTCAAAATTATGTATGTTTATATGTATTTTAAAACTATATTTTGTATGTTTCAAAAAACACAACAGAAAGTAAAATAACTATAAATCGCACTTTTAAAAACATACGTTTTCTTGTATGTATGTACGTATGTTGGACGATTTATTCGGCGCCGTTCAGTAGTTAAAGAACTCAAAATATACCTATGTGGCAATTTTTGTGTGGAATTGAAAATAGCTACAGATTTTTATCTATAACTATATAGTCAATATCTAAAAGAAACCATCTATTTATTATAGTTACAGTGGAACCTCTCATAACGAGTAATTCGCATAACGAGCAAAAAAAATGTGAATAAGTTGCTCCCATAACGAGCGACACTTCGCATAACGAGTTATAGAGAGAGGGTAGGTATGTCCCTTTTTCACGACATTCAATTGTGACCTTGTGAGCCGGGACTTCCGCACCAGTACATCAGTCTGTGTTTAGCACCCGCTCCGTTAGCGCCTTGGTTTCGCATGTGATCACTCATTCTTCCAAAATTTGTATTGATATTACTAGTAATTTTTTTGAAGTGCAAAGTATTATAATCCGTTCAAAAATGTCCCCAAAGAAAAAAACCGCAAGAAGACAGCCAGAAGAGAATAAAAATAACTATTGAAATGAAACGTTAAATAATTGACAAGCAAGAACAAGGTGTGAGCGTGGCATATCTAGCGCGCACATAATATCGGTCAACATCACCGATCACTATTCTCAAGAACAAAAATAAAATTAAGAAGATGGATGCTTCGAAGGGAGTGTCAAGAATGTCTACGAAACGGTTACGTTTACGGTTAGTGTTCTAGTTAAAAATGGTTAATTATTTGTCATAAATTCATAATTTTTATTTAGGTATGTTTTTTTTCCTAATCTAAATTGTATTACAAGTTGTTACACTCGTTGCAAGTAATTTTATTTGAATAAACGTTAAAAAAAACATTGAGTACTCCATGAATACTTATTCTTTCGGCATGGAATGCATTATCGTATTTTACATTGATTTCTATAGAAAAAATGTTTCGCATAACGAGCGTTTCGCATAACGAGTAACAGTCTGGAACGAATTAAACTCGTTATGAGAGGTTCCACTGTATTTGGTTGTGGAATTGAAAGAGTGACGTTGATTGTGTGTATTACCGATTGAATAAAAAAATGAAGTTTTCGACTTGTAGAGTTATGGAACTGGACAGTCGTATTATAACGTAGGGGGTGAGGGTGGACGTAGATAGGTATAGGTAAATAATAATATTACGTCTGTAGTAATAGTAGCAAGTAGCCACACCTTGGACATCCACTGTATACCTAACGTGGAGGATTCAGACGGTAAGAGTCAGGAAGTTTATATTCTATCTACATTTTTTTTATTTAACTTATTATACGAGATAAGCATTTTACATACCCTAAGCTCAATTACCAACGCGAACAAACTTCAAAAGAATTCACGTATTTTTTTAACGATGTATCTGGGTTTTTGTTATAAATCCAAATACAATTTGAAACACCTTTCACAGTAAGTTAAAAGCTTATGTGTTGTGAAAGGGGAGTTTGCCGCCACATTGGATCGAATTGCGCACCGATTGTGCATGAGACCGAAAATCTACCACCAAGCTATCGACGAACTCAAATGTTCTGGATACATAATTAATATTATTATAATCTCTGTATATATTTATTATAATGGTTTATGTTATGACAAGAAATAAACCAAAAGCATGGCGACATCAAACATTCAAAACACATTTTGAAAAAAATGTATTGCGTTGTCGGTTCTACGAGTATGAAACCTCTTATGTGCTCCAAACCAATTTTTACAGGGGCGCAAAAAACTGTTTAAAAGTCCACTTTGACGTTTTAGATGAATTTGATTACATTTGTTGATCTGTGGACTTTTAAACAGTTTTTTTGCGGCCTTGTAAAATTTGGTTTGGAGCACATAAAAGGTTTCATAGAACCGACGACGATTGGTGTGCATATAAAGACACTCAAATATTATTCTTCTTCCCAAACTATTCTCGTCTTAGGGTTTCCTTTTCGGCTTTCCATCCTGTAAAAAAACCTTGTCGTAAAACCTTAAACATTTCTATTCAGCAATGAGATAAGCCACCTATCCTAAAATTCATATTTTTTTCATGTATATAAAAGATGAACTAGTGGTGGGAAGCCCTTAATTTTTTTAATGTTAAAGAATGACCTGTAGGCATAGACGCACTAAGGGGGGATGGGACAGTTGCCCCTTAGAGGGTTATCAATTTTGCATAAAACAAGTTACTACATTGTGAGTAGTACTACTGTGACTAAAAAAAAGTCCACACGTTTGCTAGTCATTTTCCAAGCCAAAGCCTTAAAAATTTTATATTAAAAAAATCATTCTGTATAAACCCTTCCATGATCATCGCCGCCACCCTGATTACAGCTGTTTTATGGGCTTGGCTTCTAATTTAATCACCTTTACCACCTCATGACAGCTGACCATAATACGAGATACTTACATATTCATAATAATGATGAGTCTTTTCATTTTCCGAGTTTTTCATTTCGCATTCTGAAAGCCAAACCAGTTGAATATTGGTTTTCATAGTAAGCGCATCAAGCATAGTACATTTTATCAGTAGCTTGTATGAACTTTATTTCAATATAGTTGTTTTATTGTGGATCATACAATAACATGGGGAATAAAATCGTAACTTTTACAGAACAACAACTCGAAGATTATCAGGTAAATATTTTTAAATAATAATTATTTGGGCTTGTAATAAACCAAAACTTACCTATCCTTCTTCTGCTTGTAGTAGATCATTGATCTGTTTGTTCGGAATTTGTTTCCTCTTGCGACGCTGAAGACCAACTATCCTTCTATCTTTTAGGTGGCCTAATGGAGTCTCGTTCACTGCGATGTGGGCTAATCTGTCACTATTCATGCGTTCCACATGGTTCCTCCAGAACCGTCTTCTCTTTCTGCTACACTGAACGATATCTTCAGTTTCGCATATTTTTCTTATTTCGGTGTTCCTGACTGTCTCTGGCCGAAAATACCCCAAACATAATTGATACGGTAGGAACAGTCAGGGCCCGATCTAGAGCGGGGTAAACCGGGCAAACGTCTGAACGATATCTTCAGTTTCGCATATTTTTCTTATTTCGGTGTTCCTGACTCTGTCTCTGACCAAAAATACCCCAAACATAATTGATACGGTAGGAACAGTCAGTTTATTCACTGTGTCGGTGTTTAGGTAGTAGAATTCCATATTGAAATAAATAAAACAAGTGTTTTATTCTACTAATGATTTAATTTGTGAGAGAGACGTCTTTCGTCTTATGAGGACATTGTCAATCTGATTGACAATGTCCTCATAAGAGATTGACAATGTTCTCATAAGACGAAAGACGTCTCTTTCACAAATTAAATCATTAGTAGAATAAAACACTTGTTTAGGAACAGTCAGGGCTCGATCTAGAGCGGGGTAAACCGGGCAAATGTCTAGAACGGCAAAATTCAATCACTGGGATCGTGAAAATATAATTTAACCAAACCGAAGAGATTATAAAATATTGATAATAAATGTCTAGAAACGTGATGTTTTTCGGATACCAACCTTTTACATGGCACTCAAAAACTTACGGAAATGAGTGGAAGATATATTCTTTACTAAAGACTCCACGGGGCTATTTTATTCCAGGACTAAACGATATTTTAATAAATTCCATTCGTTATAATCCTTGTTGCGTGTGTTTTAGTTTGAGGTACATAGTAAATTTATAAAGGTTCGTTTATACTTGGCAATCTTATAAGTGGGTGGGGTGATATCTAGTACATAATATTATATTACTCGACGCGGGATAATTTAAATAACATTTGATTAACGAACGGGATAAACGACAAAGTTTATCATAATAATATAATAGAACAATGAATCGTTTCATTTCAGGACTGCACGTTTTTCACCAGAAAGGAAATTTTAAGGTAAGTACAGATTATGTATTATATACATTAATTCACTTTTTGTTATTATTTAGAAGAAGTGAAGTCCTTGCTCACTGAAAAGTAATTGTTTCATTAATTTACTGGACAAGTAGGTATAAAGGTACCTGCCTAAACTATGTAAACCAATTTATTATATTTTTCTGGTGGCAATATTGTTTTTTTTTTTGACAGATAGACATTAATTTTGTGACATATTATTTTCAATTGAAACTTTTTTATTTGAAACTACTAACAAAGTGAGGTGGAATCCAAATTGATAAAACTTTTGTTTAAATAATCTAAATTTTATCTATATCCATAGGTACAATTGGATTAAAAACAATTTTTTTTATCTAGTTGTTTTCAAAGTATTGAGCACATCTTCAGAGATAATAAATTAAATGTTTTTGTTCGTAGGTATTATACATTTATATTATTACTCATAGCAATATCATCAGAGATTCAAAATGGAGGCAAAATAAAATAAGATGGATGATTGATCATGACCAATTACATTAGTAGTTAATCCATAAACTTGTGACATTCAGGGTATTATTTTGTATGATTAATATAATTATTTAGAAAGTTATATTATTATTATTCAATATTCATCGAGGCCATTGAGATTATCCTAGCGGAAAATTGGATAAGTTTTCTTTTACAACTGGCAACACATTATAATGATTACCCGTCATTTCGGATAGATGGTGCTACTTATCTTTAATTAATAATTTCGATCGGTATCGAAACACTTAGCAAAGTTTGCCAATGTATAAATTTGCTTAAAATGCAAAAGATACGAAAAATATGTTGTTTGATTTTTCTTTATCTTTGAATTGTGAGAAGAACTATAGATAGCGAGAAAATTTAAGAGCGTTCCCAGAGGAATACAAATGCCTTGAGAATTTCAAAAATAGTATAAAAAATGCAGAAAAACATAGTAAAGGTCAAAGATATAGGTACGTAAAGGTGAATTAATGTACCTACCTACTTCACAGTAGTTCTGTACTCATAGCTTTCTCGTAGAGCTATTAGTTTTCAAACAGTTGTTAATTTCCCTATAACAGTTTCTATATTATCAGCTTTCGAAGAGAAAATACTAAGAATACACTTTACTCTAATACTATGTATGATATACCTATCAAAAGCTGTGATTTTTCTGCAGAAATGTGTCATTACAGAACATTGTCATTTTAGAACAGAGCCAATTGCAATGTATTTATTTATTCATTAATTCTTTGCTTTACATTGGTTACAAACAATTACCGATATAAAAGGTAAATATTCCTTTTAACTAACCCAAAATGTACCTACATAATATATGCGTCATAACACAGATACTCAATATTTGCGTCATAACACTGATACTCAATATTTCGATGTGCCATGTGACATTTATTATGAAATCCACCCTAATTCAATAAATTTTGATATTTATATTCAATAAACTGTAGGTAAATATCACTTGGTTACCTACATTGTTTTTTCTTAATAAATTAACTCAATTCCAAAGGGGACATTGAAGATATAGTATAAAATATTCCCACGATGACGGCTTTGGCCGACCGGTCCTTCAGCTTAGACCGTGAAGACAATTTTGGTTTGAATATGCGGATAAATAGAAGTCTACGGCTTCTGAGATATCCGAGTGTGCAGTGGATCTCTCTTTAATTTAGGTACATATCATAACTATATCACACCAAAATTTATTTATTTATTTATTTTATTTATTTATTATTCATCATCATTACAAAACATTTGAAAATACATATGGACAGACATAATACACATAATCACAAAGCAAAGACAATGCATCATCCTACTCAACCCGCATTCATGATTTAACCTTTTGCTATATAATACCAAGCCCACAAGTTTGTCATTTATTACAAAAGTTATACAAAAACGAAAAAAACAACATAACACCAATCTAACATGCATAGAAGACAGATAACGTGACTGCACGTGCGCTAAATGCTAGGAAACCCTTCAAAGACACTTATCAGCCCTCATTGATATGTACCTAATTTTGTTTTTAGTTTATCATTTTCAAAAAAAATTAAATGCTAGGTAATTCAACAAATTTTGACAGTAAAAATAAAAACAAAAACGAAAGTAGATGTAAGAACTAAAATGTATTTTCGAGGATAAGTTTTTCCCTTTAAGTTTGATGTAACATATTTGTGACAGATTGAGGTTAATGATGACAGGATAAGAATACAAAATTAATCCTATTTTCGGTTGACATCACAACAAATGTCATCATCAGGACGCTTTGATTGATTTATTTATTTTATTCTTCACTGTACATTGTTTACAATAATACAAATTTACATAGAAAATATCAGTTATACAATTCAATGTACAGAGGGCGAGTTTATCGCTAAAATGCGATGTCTTCCAACTAATTTATCGGGCCTGAGTCTGATTAAATAACGTAATATAAAATATATTACCGAAATTAATATAATAAATCTGTGAATTATTACTCTCATTTACATATTCCTTCAATATAATTTTCTTTAAAAAAAAGTACCTACCTACCTATGTACCCATCTAACGCCTTAGGTACCTTCTTATTTATTATGGAGAACCTCCAGAGTTACTTCCATTACTATCAATTGAAGATAATATGAAATCTTGGCGTTTGTCCAAATAATGATGGAATTCCAAGAAAACGGAATAAGTTTTCATATAATCGTATTATCATACATAATGAATTATTCTGCTTATTATAACGCAAGAAAGATGGGACCGGGGGAGAACCGCTAGACTTGTCTACGATTTTCTTCCGGATGTAAGAGAGAGGATTAAAAGGCGCTTCAATCACTTTGCCGTGCAGTTGGTAACGGGACACGGGGAGTTTAAAGCCAAGCTCTTTGAGTTAGGGCTGACGGACGATCCGTGGTGTGCTTGTGGGACGGGAGCTCAGTTTGCGGGGCATATCCTGTGGGAGTGCCCAATGATAACGGATGCGAGGGATGTAATGATTGATAGTTTGAGTGATGATACTCCGAGACCCGTTTGGTCTGGGGAATTAATGATTTGTCCGAGAAATTTCAGGGCCTTCTTGGAATTTCCGGATGTCTGGGTGTCTCGGTGGGACCTTCTGCGTGAGCCGGGCATACCCCCGGCTTACCTGGATGAGCTTGATGGTTGATTTTGCCTTGTGTGATCGTGGCTGTCGCGGGCGAACTCGTTTCTTCGTTTTTTGTGCTGTCCTGTCTCCCTTGGTGGAGAGTCTTAGGTCTGGGAGGGATGTCCCTTGGGGAGGGAAGCGTGTCTGCGAAGACTTCAGTATCGGCGACCCTCGGGTTCACCGGCATGAATACCAAAAGAAGTTTCCGGACACCTCAACTCGGCTCTCTGCTCATTTTTTTTTCTTTATTTTCTTAATTTTTATTTCTATTATTTTGTTTTAAATATTGATTTGTTATCTAGGTTAAGGAAATGCCTTTGTAAATATTATATTGTTAGTTTTATATTGTGAATGTGTTTGCTTTCTCTCGGCTAGAGGGACATCAAAGGAGTGTAGTCAAAAGATTCCACACATGGAGGTTATGGTGGTTTGGTGGTTTTTTGGCCGGCCAGCCCCTCAGGCTGCCCACTATGGCGCCTCCGGTGTGGACAAACTTTGTGCAGTGTAGAATTCGGATAAATGGAAGTCCCCAGACTTCTGCGCTATCCGGGTGGTCGGTGGGTCTCCTTCAATTATTATAACATCCCAGCATATCCCACAAGTGAGGTAGCCAGCCGATCAACTGCAAGTAATACCAGTATGCTGATGTTCTTCTGGGCTTACCGCATTTGGTTGGTCTACCTTCTTCGTTTTGATGTTTTGAAAAATCAACGTGCGTGCATGAGAAATTGTATGGTTGTAGAAAAAGTGAAAGAAGTATGTAAGGACAGATCTATATGGCGTTCCGTAAGTACTTTATGCCTACCCCACTTGGGATGGCGTGAGGGAATAGATAGACAGTATAGATGTCCCTCTAGTTGAGAGAAGTTAAAACATCAGTCAAATAAAATAAGCAATAAAATAACAAAGACATTTTCCTACCATATCTAACAAATTTATAATTAGGTACAAAAAAAAAAACGACAAAAAATTCACCACAATCAGTGTACAGTAAAGAATACTTAGAATTAAAATAATGGGTATGTATGTTGTTCTCTCCGTGTCAGTAAAAATTAAGAAATTAATTTTAAAAACATAGATAGAATAGGAGTAAAATTAAATTAAGTCCATTTTAACTTATCTATATCAAGACATTTTTCATAACCTTTATCCCGCGATTTTGTGAAAAATTCTCTGCAAGAGCGTACGTGCATGTTTTTGTATCAATAAATCTTACAAAATGTCAAAGAATTGTGTATGAGCTCCTATTATTGGTAAGTAAATAATATTGTCACAAGTTCTGTTCATTAATTTTTATATTCTTGAAATTGTTAACAAATTTGAGAGTAATTTAACACCAGAAACTAATACGTATGTTCTTACCGTTGAGTCACGATGATGTCCCGGGTTCGATTCTCGGCCAAGGCAAAGTGAAGAAGAGTTAGTTGGAAGACATTGCATTTTAGCGATAAACTCACCCTCTGTACATTGAATTGCATAACTGATATTTTTATGATAGGTACTGTTTTATTTTGTAATATTGTAACCAATGTACAACGAAGAATAAAATAAATAAATAAATAAAAAAATAAGAATGACCTTTTTCAAATTTTCCTGGGTTTGGGTGTATGTATACATGTATATGTGTTTAGTGCATTGTATACGTATGCATATCGTCGCGTTAGTAGGTACCCATAATACAAGATTCATATCTTAAGTTGGGACTAGCTCGATCTGTGTGAATTGTCAATGCATGTTATGTTATGTACCAATTTTTCTATTTTAAACATTTTTACATATTATTTTTATATATATACCTACATATAACTTCGTAGGGAGGGAGGAGTAAAAGGATAGATTCAGGGTGTTATTGTTTTCCATAAAACATTTCTAGAGGGTGTTTTTGTTATTGTGTGACCCAAATAGAATCAATTGCCTCAATTGATTCCAATTCAAATCTATTGGGATGAAAGTGGTCCACCCTTTTCTTTTTATTAGTAGACAAATAAACGACAATCGTTAGGTATTTTTGTCTTACAAATAAAACGTATATAAGAATAATGGATTCTCTGAAATTATTGTTATTTGTTTAGAATAATTTATTTTATTGAGTAAGTGTCTTGACCTGAAATTCATGATATTAATAAAAAAAAACAAGCTCCTTGTAATCTCCGGCCAAATAAAGGTCGTGTTTGGTTCTTAATATTAACTGTTTTTCGTAAGTTTTCTAGAGTTCTGAAAAAGGCAGGTGTTAGTAAGTTAATATAAAAAATAAATCATTCAACATCGTCAATTCAGCGATGAGGCAAGTCAACCATCATGAATATCATATTTTTGATTGCATGCAGTTAGTTATGATTTGTTCTTATGGGGTGTTCACATTTGGCGAATATCGCCAGCCGAATTTCAAAATATAACGCCAGGCGAAAAAACAAAATTCGCCGTACGCCCATTGATCGTCACACCTGTTCACACAAGTCCACCGATATAGAAACGATCTGTCAGATGCGCTTTGATTTTGACACTGTTTTCAAAATGGCGTCGATATGGAGATCGCGAAGTGTTTATTTTTAGTCGAAAATGTTATAGTAGAGGTTATAAGGCGCCTTTTAATTAAGGAAACAAACGCCACAAACCAACAAAAAAGATAACAGCTGTCACGAAGCGGGAAACATTATAAAATTTATAGGTTATAAAGCTTTTACCATAGACACAAACGCCGCGCATATCTGCGCATGTGCAAATCGTTCGATCGCCCGAGAAAGTTGGAAGGTGGTCAACTCGAGACGATATCGTTTCTACTGGTTTTTATCGTTTCAGACTAGCTGTCATTTTGTTCACACGGTTCAAATGGCTGGCGATATTTTGGTGCCCTAGCGATATTCGCCAAAGTGAGAACACCATTACAATTTCCATATTCGAAAGTTTATTCCAAAAAGTGTATAACGCAAACTAATAATAATAATAATCTGGACAATTTATTGTTTGTGGTACAATTTGTGGTACAAACCACCGCAAGGGCGCATTTTCAGTTTTTTTTTAAATTTATTTATTGTTATTATCAAATTTTAATAAATTTTATAAATTTAATTTAACTATTAAAAAAAATTGAATGCATTTCTAATTGTCACAAATTTGAAATATGAAACAATTATGTGAGTTCTAGGACTTGAAGAAGACGGTATTTGTAGATTTTGTGAAGAAAAGGCTGAGACTACTCAATAAAATAAATAATATCCTAAAGTGGGGTAGCCAGTAGACTAGCTGCATGTAATAAACATACAAGCTTTCTCTGCATACCTACAAAAATTAAGAAACTCAGGATTGGTGCCAAACCATGTCGCTGAATTTAAAATGTAAAATGTCTTTATTTTTTTTCTCTCTCTCTCTCTTTTTTTTGGCATTGCACCCAATATAATGAGTGATGCTGCCATTATCAATCTACATGTATTACAATCCAAATCAAAAGTTCTCCAACAATAATATAATAAATTGTATTCCATCAACTATCTGTTTTCGAAATAATTCTCATTATGTAAACACAAATACGTACCTACTTCATTGTACACTAGACATGAAACAAACAAAAAAGTCACACTACCCTCTCACCACACGCCGTGGAAGGGAATATTGTTGCAATATTATTATTCGTCAACCAATGAACACAATTCAAAACAACACAATTAGTTACCAATCCATTATAATTAGGGAATCCAATCCCGCAAAAGCGGGATCCCGCAAATGCGGGATCCAGCACCTTTTTTGCGGGATCAGAAATGCGGGATTACTCATGCGGGATCCCGCACGCTTGCGGGACTGAAAAAAATATTTAAGAATTGGCTCAGACGATATTCTGATTTTTTATTAAACCCATCACAGCTTCAATGATAAGTTAGGTAACTACTTTCCCATGGAACTCGTGACTTTTCTATAGAATTTGTATGGGAAATAATTTGACTTTCAGTTAATAGCTTACAGCTTAATAAATTTTGAATTACTGTTTTGTGTTGTATTGTGTGAATCCCGTATCGAAATGGAATGTAGTCGATGTCAGCTCTAGTACTCTATGGCCAGGGATTCCCCATTTACGGGCCATGGAGATTTACTTTCGCTCGCAGTTAATTGTCAAAGAAATTTGGTGCGTATTGTGTCATTTGCGTTTCATTTGTGATACAAAAGGTGCGATTCTTTGTTATAAAAGTTTTGTTAGGAGGTCAAACGAGTGAAAAATTACTTGTGTTGTGTTATATGATTAAAAATGAGTGTCAATTTGGTTTATAAAGAGTTCAAAAGCTCGAGTGCAGTGTGGAATCATTTTTTAAGAGCAGGAAACGGGTTAACCGCTAAATGCAAATTATGTCCTGCGATCATAAAAATCTCTGGTCGTTCTACTAAAGGTCTTCACACCCACTTGAGAACAAAGCATAACATGAATTTGAACTTAGCTGATACGCATAGCGCCAGCAGTAGTATCGAATGTCCAGCACCGGAGATGGGAACGAGCAGCCCATGCCAAAGTGGCTCATTTAGTTCTACTGCTTCACTTTTAGACGAAAGTGCTTCAACCTTGATAATGTCAGTTCCACCGAAAAAAAAGAAGTTAACAGATTATTTCCCACACGAAAAAAAAGTTTCTGTAGAAGAAAGAGTGTGTAGAATGGTAGCGAAAGATGGAATTCCATTCGCAAAATTCATCACGTCAATCGATTTGCGCGAATTATTTGAATCAGAAGGCAACAAATTGCCGTCTTCTGCCAGCACGATACAAACAATGGTGATGGCCTACGGTGCATCCATTCGAATGAAAACTATCGATGAACTTGAAACACTAAAAAAATTGCAAAAGCGTTTCACACTAACTTTCGATGAGTGGACATCCATAAGAAATCGTCGCTATTTAAATTTAAATCTTCACTTATTTACCGGTGGAGCTGCGAAGATTTGGAACTTGGGGCTAGCAAGAATTGAAGGTACTTAATTTGCTATTAAATATGTATTTCAATCTTGACTACTTCGTCTAGATTATGTATATACAGGCTGGATAAAAACTACTGTCAATCCCGAAAGTGTCACGATTTGTACCCTTCCTATTATCGTTTAAATCTAGTTACATTAAAATTTATAACAATTACTAAAATAACACTTTTTTATCTTTTATGACGTTGTCAACAATGTCAATCCTTTTGTGACTGTTCACGAAAAGTACACACGGTTATGAAACATTCAGGGTGAAAAATGAATTTACATAAAAAAGTCTTTTAAATTTTCTTAAATGGCATTCGCTGTGCATGTTGTGTTTCACCGTGTATATGGTGCATTTATTTTTCTATATAATTGGTACAGAAAATATTGTTTAATACATTGATTTTGCAGGACGTTTTCCTGCAGAAGCCTGTGTTTCTGCGCTTGAAAAAAAACTGCAGGATTTTAAAATTGACCTAAACCTAGATGTGATCGCAGTAACAACCGATGGTGCAGCAGTCATGAAGAAAGTTGGGAGATTATTGTCAGCACACCACCAGTTATGCTTTGCACATGGGTTGCAACTCGCTGTTCTTGAAGTTCTATACAATCAGAGACAACAACAAAAAGAAGAAGAAATACAAGTTGAAGTAGTCGAAAATAGACCGGATGGTGGGAGTGATAATGAAAATGAAGATGATGATGACGAGCAAGGTGATTTTTCGGTAGAGGAAGACATTCAAGAAGGAGATTTGCTACCACAATACAGGTAGATAAGTATTGTCAGATCAATAGATTTTTACAATGAAAATCATTATAACTTATACTATTTTTTTTTCGTTTTAGAGGGCTGATTCAAAAAGTCAGGAAAATTGTCAAGCTTTTTAGTTCGAAATCTCCAGTAAAAAATGATCTTTTGCAAACATATATCAAAGCAGAATTTGGCAAAGAATTACAGCTGATTCTAGATTGCCGGACGCGCTGGAGCAGTCTCGCATCAATGTTATCGAGATTCAACCAAGTCAAACAGTGCATATCTAAAGCACTTATTGATCTTAAACTGACATCATCTTCATTTTCATTCACTGATGGAGAGTTCATAACATTGAGTAATATTGAACGAGCTTTAGAGCCAGTGAAGCTTGCTGTAAATGTCTTATGCCGCGAGGACGCAACATTGGTTACTGCAGAAACCACATTACGTTTCATGATTAACAAACTGGATCAACAAAATACCAGGTTAAGCAAGGAACTTATGGTATCGCTATCTCGCCGGATAAAAGAACGCCGCACATCAATGACTGCCGTGTTGCTGTACTTGGAGAATCCTAATAAGTATCTAGATAAAGATTCAGGATTTACAAATATGGAGGATGATCCATTCTTTTATCCAAACAAAGTTACACTAAGAACTGTAATGAAGTGTTTGATCGAGAGACTGCTGTCAGACGCGCAGCTACAACCTGAAGCTCAAAACCAGCAAGTTGGTGACAATAGCGATGATGAAGAAATGCCTTTATCAAATTTATTAAATGATGAGCCTTCACCTACGCTTGAAGATGAATTAGAGCGCAGTCTCCGTACAGAATGGGTAGCCGAGTCTAGATCTGTTGTGCGTGTACCCATACCCACTCGAGATAGTTCACTTGATCTTATACTGAAACGTGAAATGATACTTTTTGAATGTGGAGGGAATAGAGGAAAGTACTTGGAAGCTGCTTATACTTATATAAAGTCAATTCCACCCACAAGTGTGGAAGCTGAACGTGCTTTTTCTGCTGCTGGGTATTTATGCAACAAAATAAGATCAAACCTAAAAGATGAAACATTAGATACTTTAGCATTTCTCCGAAAGTATTATCAGAAAAAATAAGCTCTTTTTATGCCTCTCAAATCAATAAACATGTTTTATCATCAATACTTATTACAAATCTAAATTATTTCCACTTGTTAATTAGCAATAGCTCTGCATAAAATATATACATATATTATAATTTATTTATTCATTCATTCATCATCATTACAGAACATTTGAAAATTTTACTCGTCTTTATTTGATACATTTTTTTTAAACAGCTAAGTACTTAAAACAATTTTTTATTAAAAAAACCTCAATCCCGCAAATCCCGCGGGATCCGCGGGATTGAAGCCGTCAATCCCGCAGGCTTGCGGGATCGCGATTTTGTTGCGGGATTGGATTCCCTAATTATAATGGTTAGTGGAAGAAATCACTATATAGTGATAATCTCGCCACTGCACATCATCACATTTTTTCTTGTGTATATTGCTTTATTTTATTTGTTATATGAATGATGATGTGCAAGAAGAATAAAATAAATAAATAAATAAATAAATAATTATAAGTAGGGTCTTTATTTTTTCGAACATCTGTCTTTTACAGGACAATCGATAAGTTACGGAATGAATGGGAGACCAATTCTTTGCCGGATGTTCCACGGAACTCATTTGAATATTACACTTATAAACAAAAACAACTTATTATTCGTCAACCAATGAACACAAATCAAAACAACACAATTAGTTACCAATCCATTATAATTATAAGTAGGGTCTTTATTTTTTCGAACATCTGTCTTTTACAGGACAATCGATAAGTTACGGAATGAATGGGAGACCAATTCTTTGCCGGATGTTCCACGGAACTCATTTGAATATTACACTCATAAACAAAAACAACTTATTATTCGTCAACCAATGAACACAATTCAAAACAACACAATTAGTTACCAATCCATTATAATTATAAGTAGGGTCTTTATTTTTTCGAACATCTGTCTTTTACAGGACAATCGATAAGTTACGGAATGAATGGGAGACCAATTCTTTGCCGGATGTTCCACGGAACCCATTTGAATATTACACTCATAAACAAAAACAACTTATTATTCGTCAACCAATGAACACAATTCAAAACAACACAATTAGTTACCAATCCATTATAATTATAAGTAGGGTCTTTATTTTTTCGAACATCTGTCTTTTACAGGACAATCGATAAGTTACGGAATGAATGGGAGACCAATTCTTCGCCGGATGTTCCACGGAACTCATTTGAATATTACACTCATAAACAAAAACAACTTATTATTCGTCAACCAATGAACACAATTCAAAACAACACAATTAGTTACCAATCCATTATAATTATAAGTAGGGTCTTTATTTTTTCGAACATCTGTCTTTTACAGGACAATCGATAAGTTACGGAATGAATGGGAGACCAATTCTTAGCCGGATGTTCCACGGAACTCATTTGAATATTACACTCATAAACAAAACACGAAGTTGTTTTTGTTTTAAATTTAATAGAATTTCATAAAGTTGTTCATATTGTTAATATTTGAAGAGAGAAATATTAATGTTTATAAATTAGGACAATAAAGAAATACCCAATTTCAAACTAACATTGAAAATTTCCACATTTAATATATTTTAGTATGTTAGTTAGTGTATGTATTTTTGTTGATATACCCTTTCTAACAGCTTTATGAAGATAATGAAAAAGTGAATTTCCCACAATTTTCCGTGAGTTTTCCAGCGTAATGTAAAAGGAAGATGTTCGATAAAAAGTTATTTTACTCTTAAATTCGGTGATGAGGTTTGCCTACCTATCCTGAATTTCTTATTTTTTTCTTGGCATGGAGAGGACATCTTGTACATACAGACCAGCCACATTTATAACATGTGGCTGGTCTGCTAACTATTCCGCTTGTGGGATATGCCGTGATGGTATAGTAGTAGTATCAAGATATGATTATTATTATTTATTTATTATAAAAAAAAACCATTTTCCTGAAAAAAAACATGTAACTTATAACACTTTATTTATTAAAAAACACACTTTGAACATAATGTGAACTTATATTTAAAAAAAAAGTTATAATAGAAATTTGATGTTCAACATGTTACAGCAGTTGAGGAAAACTAGAAGTCATTTTTTATATAATAAATCTGGGTTTGTGTGAGGGTAGAACCAGAACCACCAACCCAACATCCCCCGAATACCTTTATACTGAGCAATAGCTTGTATCATGAAAGTGGAGTAGATTTTATTTCGAAGTGCTTTTCGATTGATGACTTCAACTTTCTAAACGAAGCCAAGTGTTGTTTTATTTAAAAAGTTTTTCTTTGTTTAATTAAAACTAGTAACAAAATATTGAATAATTAAGTCACGTACTTAAAAACGTGATGAGATATTGTTCAAGAAAATTTCTTGTTAATTAGTAAACTCTTTGAATTTATTAAACTAGATTTATTTATCGGCTGCTATTTCGACCAGTCAGCAACAAATGTTTAGAATATTTACTAATTATTTTATTGTTTAACCGAATTTGGGTACAGATGACACAACCAATCAGATATCTCGATTGGAGAACCATGTTTAAATAAGGGAACTAATTATTTGAACGGCTATTAATCCATTCGTTCGGCAAGAAAAAATCAGCATTTAAGTCATTTGCATAGCAAACAATGTTTTCATCGGCAATAAATGAAAAATTAGCGCAACACTTGTTTAACAAACAAACTTGGTTATATCGGCAAATTAAAAAAAATTAACAGCTAAATAAATACTCGCACAACAAAATAATTAATTGACCAGCAGAATTGTTATTTGAGCAGCAGAATTATTATTTGAGCAGCTAAATTATTATTTGACCAGCAGAAAATATAAGATAAACAATATTTTTCACACACCGATTTACCTTCGGATCCACATGAAGTTTTTTGTGATTTCTTACCAAATTAATGATGACTACGAAAATATTGCCAGTTTCCGCTTTGCTATATTAACGAAATATCTAACTGAAATGTCGAAAAACGCTAGTGTCGTTCTTTCAGATGCTACATATAAAATCACATAAAAAGATGCTACATACAAAGATTTATTATTTGAACAAGATTAAAAATTTAGCTTTCACAAGTTTAATTAAAATATTCACGGTTTGCTGCTCATTTATTTATTTTGCTGGACAAATAATCATTATGCCGGTCAAATAATAATTTTGCTGGTCGATTAAATTTGGAGTTTTACAATATCATATCTGTACCTAAGAGCCATTAGGACTCAAGTGCATTTTTGACAAAAATGCCAGTTACGAAAAAAGCAAAATTAACACAACAGTCGTGAGTCTTAAGTATAGAAATGCTTAGGGTCTACACTATAGGGTCTATGTAATAAGCTGTATATTATATACTATATACAGTTTATTACTAGTAAAATGTTGAGATTTTTTTGATTAAAAAATTGAATTTGAAAATGGCATTTTAGCACTTAAGACTTAATGGCTCTCAGGTACAGATATTATTTGCAATAGAAATATAATATTCTCGCTGGGCATAAGTAGCATATCAACATGATATATTTGTCGGCAGAATACATTTTTCTGCTGAACATAACATCAATATTATGCTGATCGTTTAAATGATAGCCTTTAAATAATGTAACATTGTGCAAAATGTGATCGGTTATTTATTTTTCAGAGTACACAAGCGCTTCAGAGAAGTGAATCCAGACATAGTTCCAAAAATCATGACAGATGATCAGGCTTCGAGAATACAAGTGCCGTTAGAATATATGGAGAAATTGCCAGAATTAAAGGTTTGTATCAGATCGTACAGTATTTCTTTCACATGTTTTCTTAAATATTTTGAGATTAAAGTTTTTGTACAACTTTTAGAAAAATGCTGCTCTTGTTAGACAATTCCTTCTTTACTGCTGGATTTAGCCCTCGTCTATACTTTTACTTGTTTATTTAATGAAAATAATACAATGAATAAGAAATACATACAACTTAGGATAATGAGTCACGCCAAATCTAAAAGATTTGTCGGCGTGTTCTCTTATAACATACTATATACATATATTAACCTAATACGACATTAACCTAAATACAAAAATAATTATTAGTTATATATAAATCCACAGTTTTCTTGCAATATTTTTACTCTTGCATTTCTTAATAGATACCGGCATCATATTAAGTATTTTTGGTACGTTATATTCAAATGTTCTTTTTCCGTATTTATTATTGAATTTAGGGACTACAAATCCTTCTTCTTCTTCCTGGCACTGTCCCAACTTATTGCCGCTGAAGGCTGTTGGGGTTGGCTCTTCTCGTTCTGAGGTTGTACACTCTTCTGTTTCCTATATCCTCTTCATCCAGGCCATTTCTCAGCAGGATTCTATTGCATTGTGTCATCCAGGTATTCTTTGGATTATCAGTAGGGACTACAAATCCTTCATTAAACTTAAATCTTGTGTGATGCATATGTCGAGGTTTTTCTTTATATTCGGTTTTTGAAAACTGGTCGAGGTTTTTCTTTATATTCGGTTTTTGAAAACTGGTCAAGGACAACTCTCTGCCAAAGCAAGTCATTAGCAGATAACACATTTAACTTTTTGAAATACAGAGAAATATAATTTCGCGCCGCGTTGCAAATTTCTTTTTTACTATAAGTCTTAGTATCGATTTTTGTGCGAACTATACTATGCCTTCAGATCATATTCCAAGTAGGGTATGCAGAGAGAACAAAACGCCAAACAGTTTTATCCATACATACTTCTTTCAGTTCCTCCATATTCTTACGATTTCTCATAAATGCACGCCGATTTTTCTTACTCAACATGCGGCCATCCTTAAGAATTTGATTCAAGTGTATCATAGAAACTTAATTTATTATGTAACACTTCATAGTCGAATATATTATTAATTTTATGAAAATTCAGAGTTCAATTCACCATTATTTACATAACTTTAGTATTAAAATATATGCTCGAAAAATGTGTAATGGGGGAAGCAGATTTTTTCATGACATTGCAACATTCAAGTTTATGTATTAATTTTATTTTTCATTAAAAATCACCAAAATAATAATTTAAATTAGTATTATCAACATTTTAACTAACTATAGTTTAAACATTTAAAAAAAAATATATATATATATTTATTGTGTCGTTTTTTCCGAAAGCATAATAATTAAAATTATGTAGCCTCATTATATTATTCTTTAGTAATTATTATTATTCCATTTTGACTGAGGATGTATATTTAAAATTACTTGTGATAACTTTATGGTCCTGAATGAATTAAACCAAACAAATTTGACTATTTTTTATTTCAGGAAAACCCATTTCGGCGTCGAATTTGTGAAGTGTTCTCTAGAGATGGTTCCGGCAACATGACCTTTGAAGACTTCTTAGATTTGATGTCCATCTTTAGTGAACAGGCACCACGAGATTTGAAAGTCTACTACGCCTTTAGGATATACGACTTTGATGGTGATAAGTTTATCAGTACCGCAGATCTGGGAGTTGCTTTGAGGCATTTGACGAGAAGTGAATTGACTGTGGAAGAACAACAGCAAATAGCTGAAAAGGTAAATAAAAAAATTAATACCTACTGCACCATCATGGTATATCCCGCAAGTGTTGTAGCCAGCAGAACAACAGCCGGAATGTAATAAACATGCAAGCTGCCTTGAAACAGTACTCCGATGAGCGAGACAGAGGTATAACAGAAATAAACCATATCAAGAAACTACATGTGCAAGTGAGACAAACGTTGTTCTTATGTTATTTCTTACTTAATTTTATCCTAAATACAGCTGCATTAAGGCGCGCTAAGTGCTAATGTTAATAAAGGACGACCTGAGTTAAATAGACTGCGTGTAATTTTAAATTCCATCTGTAATCTCGTTGGACATCCACTATTTGACCAAAATATTGTCCATTTTGTAAATATTATCGATCGACGGTACTCGGTGGAAGTTCACGTTAAATCATTTTAAATATAACACTTTTAAAAGTACTTACTTCCACGAGACATTATTGTTATTTTCACATTATTGTTATTTTTTATACTTTACGCGAGCCTAATGATGTGAGCGGAAGCTCCAGAAAGCCGGATCACGAACATTAAGGTTTTTCAAATAATTATTGTAAATTTCATCGTTACATTTAAAGTTGAGAATTCAATGTCTCGCTTTTATTTGTGAATCTTGGGATATTAAATTTATTAACTTACATAAGTAATGTACTAAGAGCTTCATGAATGAATGGCATGATAATTAATTATACCTATTGTATGAATCAAAATTCCAAATTCCATCTTGTAAGTATGTTAATTTTCAGCATTCAATATAACTCGCAATAATCTGGATAGGAGCCAAATATTTAATAATACAGCAAATATTGTTTTTGAAACAATGAACAAAGATATGTATTTGCGTAAGCTAAAGATTAACTGAATCAACCGACGTAGCCTTTTATTGCTATTTGCTAATTGGAACTCAATACCGTGGAGAACCGAGTAAAGAATAAATTGGTCTCCCACTCTTCTCCGTATGTTTTCGAGTGTCCTGTAAAAGACAGGTATTCGGAAAAATTAAGACTTTTTTATATCTTGAATTCAGCAATGAGGTTTGCCACTCATCCTGAATGTTTTGACTTTATATCGGCACGGAGAGGACAGCTTGTATGTTTATTATAATATGCAGCTGGTGTGCTGGCTACCACACTTGTGGGATATGTCGTGATGGTATGAATGAATAAAAAAAAATATTATTAAAAAAAACAATATTAAAATTATTCTATTTTTGTTAATTTCATTTTAAATCATTAGAATAAATCTGAGTAATCAAATTATTTAATGATGATGAGAAAAATGTCGAAATGAAAAAAATAAGTATTTTGTTTCATTAAGCCGGAGGGTTTACAGAAATTATATTTAATTTATTATCATTATGAGAGACCTTTTAATTTTTAACCCTTTCTGGACCGCAGGGTTTTTAGAAGAATAAGTGAAATTACCAGAAAAAAAAACTATTCACTGTGTCGGTGTTTACGTAGTAGAATCTGATTGACTACTGATTGACAATGTCCTTATAAGATGAAAGATGTCTGTCAATAAAAAAACAATAAAGTAGGTAGAAAAAACATTTGTATTTAAATTTTATTCTTCTTGGATAATTTTTTTTTTTTTTAAAAAAGATATATATTATCTGCGTTTTGTTTGTTATAAACCCAAATACAACCTTATACACCTTTCACACAAATCGATCACAATTTTAGAACAAAACTATTGACAAAAACGAATAATATGGATTTGTAAAAAAAATCAGAAAAATATTTTTCTTGCTCCACAAAAGGATTCATAACACAATATAATATATTAGTTTTTATTATGATAAACTTAAACGAAAATCTCGAAAATCGAGATTATTGAAGTATTCTTCCTCTAAACCTTAAAGGGTTAAAAATGATAACTTTATAATTTCAAATTAATTTTATCATTTTTGAAAACATTAGACTTCTTTAAAAAAAATATTTTTATTCTTCTATTTTTACTCTTTACTAACCAAAAACTAACTATTTAACTAAAAAACTAACAACTTCAGTTCTCTGATGAGGTACGCCACCCATTCTGAATGTCTTAATATTTATTGGCACGTAGAAGATGACTTGCATGCTTATTACTTCTAGTTGGTCTTCTGGCTACCTCTTATTTTTATTTCTATGTTTAATGCAGTTTTGTAGAATTTACAATTTATTGTGATAATTAAAACACAATAAGAGAACTCGTTCGTAAAATCATGTCTCAAAATTATCAAATGCCACTAATATTGATAATATCAAAACAAATATAAATTTATATCAGTGATGCATTACCTCAATGTTTTATGTAGATATATAAATATTTTGGAATAAATAAAAATATTACTATTATATATAAGTTATAAGTATACTCCAACTCTCTGACCTTTCTGGTTGCCCAATTAGGGACACAGGATACGAAAATACATAAATTGTATTAATTAAAATAAAACACTTATTTGTAGTATATCCACGGTGACTTTTTATTGGACGCGAGCCGGCTTTCAAGAGCTTCCGCTCTCATTGAACGTTGCCAAGGTGTAAAGCACTTAAGCCAACCTAAGCCGATTCGTAAGCGTCGCAACACCTAATACTCTCTTCTCTACCCTGCAAGTGATGCATTTATTGCGATTAAAAGCCATACCTATCGTTTAATATATCATATAAACACTTTCGTAGGTGTAAAAATTCCAGTTTATACGAATAAAAAAATCACATCGCATGAATACCTACCTATTTCTCGTCTGTTTCAGGTAGTAGAGGAGGCAGACGTTGACGGAGATGGTAAGCTATCTTACATGGAGTTTGAACACGTCATCACCAGAGCACCTGACTTCCTTTCCACATTTCACATCAGAATATAAATGAATCAATTTAATTATCATTATGAAGATGGATTCGTATGAAGACATTGATATATCAAAGTTATTATCCATGTGTCATATTATATATTTCTATGTAAAGCTTGGCTGAATTACTATGATTACTTATTTAATTGTCTAATAAATTATATCAATTTCCACGACTTATTCTGTGAATTCAAAGGATTAGACAAGTACCTACCTAGTATTTCTTTCTCTTTCCAAAATTTAAAACGTATACCTAGTAGTATTTCTAAAAGAGAGTGTATAAAAAAAATTGAGTAAGTACTCATACGACACACACTATTAATTGAACATGGATAATATTTACGAATATGGGTCTATTTTATTGCAGATTATAATTAAATTTCTATGTAAGCTTTCAAATAAGGTTTTCTAGAGGGTAGAAGATTGATAAAGCACAATTATGTACCTATTTTAATTGAATTTTTTTGATTAATTACACAAAATAAATACTTGAATTTAGTACCTAATAATTATTATCAATTATTATTGATCTTATTATTTCTTTTGTATAAACTTTTCAATAAGCGATTAATTTGATTTTCTCTTTCATGAGCTTTTAAAAATAACGTAAGTATTATTTTATCATTAATCAATTAAATAAGATTTTCCTTGAATCACCCGGCATAGAATTGGCATACCACTCTTTCCCGTTAGTTTTCGAGTGTCTTGTAAATGGCAGGTGTTCGAAAGAATTAAGGCATTTTACATTTTGAATTCAGCGATGAGGTTAGTCTTTTTTGTGGGGTCAAATCCATCATGGACACCCAGTCTTTTAGACCAGAGCCCGTAGACAAACCGTATTTAGCGATCGACTACTGGCGAACTTTTCGACAATCTACCTACATGTACCGTGTAGTTATGCGTTATTGTTGCAGTTATTGTCGAAAATTCGTTTATAGTCGATTGTCAAGTGCGTGTTTGTCTAGGGGCTCAGGTAGTGCCGGACTTGAACCGGCTAAAACATCCCCTCTTCTTCTCTCTTCTTCGATGAAATTAGTCTGCTGGCTACCAGTCTTGTGTAAGATGCCATTATTGCACTGAGAAAAATACTAACGAAATTTCACAACGAATCATTGGTACGTACATACTACCAGATTAGTACCAGAGATAGTAAGTGGTTGGTAAATTTACCAATGATTTGTTTGCGAAAAGTTAATATTATAGATTCGTACTAATGAATCGTTTGTACTATCTCTGGTCCTATTCTGATAGTAGATTCATTGCGAGTATTTTTCTCAGTGTGGGTCGTTATCTTTCTCTCTTTCTCTTCAGTCGTCTCTGCAGTTCTGGGGGTAGTGATTCCGCATTACCCCTCATGGACAACTCTTCTTTTGTCTCTGAGTCTGGTATTCTGCCATAATTGGGTAGATGAATGGTAAAACTTTAGTAAGTACAGAATGGATAAAATTTAAAAATAAAAACCGAATACCACATATAATATAATAGACTTTATTGCCATTAAATCATTGGATATATTTGTAATATAATATTATTTAATATATTTATTTATTTTATTTTCAGAGAGTCTTATATCTAAACATACAGAAAAATATCTTTTTAACAATAATTATTATTTCCATAATAACATTAATTAATATTATTATATTGATAACATTTAATAGTAGAGAAGGTTCATTTATAATTATTTAAAATAAAATTCTTTAAATGAAAAATAAATAGTTTTATAACAATGCTACTACAACAACGTTTACTTTTAAAGATGAATTCGAATCCGATATAAATCCAAAGATACCCTTAACACTAATCAGTAAACAATAATAATTTTATGTTTGTGTGGGCCACCCTTAAAGAAGCTAGAAAGTTTCGAACTTGTGTGTCGAAAGGCTTAGTTTGGAGTGGCCAGAAATCCTGGAAACGGCGGAGGACAGAGATCTCTGGAGGAGGTACCTAGGCCAATGGGCCCCCGACCCAACTAGGGAGGAAGATGTGTGTATGTATGTTTGTGTCGATGGTAGAGCAGGTCGCCTATGAGCGTAAGAGGGATAGGGCAGACAGGACAGTCCCTTCCACCCTCCCAAGGAGCTCTCACAAAATTAACTTTCACAAAAATGTTCCAGGTAGGTACAACACAATCAGCATAATTATCATCCCATTTTTGTATATCAATTTATGTATGCAAGCGAGACGTGGACGTGGCTAAAGAAGGGTGAAAGTGGTATAAATGCATTATAAATGAGATCGTTGAGAAGGATGTGTGGTAAAAACCTGCGAGGGATTGTGTGCGTAAAAGCGCTATACGAGAGGAATGTGAAATGGAAATAAGTTAACGATGGTTTGGGCATGTGAAAAGAATGAATGAGGACAGAATGAAGAGAGCATGCATGAGGAATAGTATGACAGTAACGGAAGCAAAAGGTGTATGCAAGGATAGGAGGAAGTGGTGCTTGATCCTTGTTGCCTACACCACGAGGGAAGCGGCGTGATGGTATGTATATGTGTATTTATTTATGTATGTATGTTTTTTTTTATTTTGTCATGCAGCTGATGATGCACAAAAAGAAGAAAAAAAAAAATGAAATTACCATACCTATTCAATATGATTAATTTTTTTTTAAATATTTTATTTTAATATTATACATATCAGCCGACAGGTACATGACTCTATACTTGTAAGATGAATAAATTAATTTTTTTCACTTATTCATCTTTTTCCTTCACATTTTTTTTACTCATAATTCATTCTTATAATTATTATTTTATATTTCATTAAGTACATACAATATTTTTATAGCTTATAAAGATAATTAAAATAAATAATTGTAGGCCTTTTCAATGATAATAAAATTAAAATAAATGAATTTAAAAAACTTAAACTTTTTTATACACACTTATGTATATTTTTATTTTTGTAGACAATATTGTTTCGTCTCTTAATGAGACATTATCAATACCATTGATATTTATCAAAAATAAAAATATATTTGTGTATACATTGAAGACTCCCTCCCATACCCGGATATCTCAGAAGTCGGGGGACTTCTATTTATCCGCTCTTCTAAGCAAAACTTTTGTCCTCACGGGCGGGCCCTATTGGGCAGCCTGAAGGGCTGGCCGGCCAATACCACCTCGTGGGAATATTTTATGCTACATTTACGTCTTCGATGCCCCTCTCAGGAGGATAAAATGCAATCATAACCGAATCAAACACAATGAACAACAACAAATAAACAAAGCTCAACAACAAAAACCCAAAAAAATAAAAATGACAAGCAAGCACAATAATTATCAATGATTATAGCAATACAGTATCTAATTTGGACCAGAGGCCGAAATAAGGTGTCCAGAGATTTGTTTTAAAAAAAATATTTGTGTATTAAAAAAAGTTAAGTTTTTATAAATTCATTTAATATGGATAGGTACACAAAAGGTGACGGAATATATTGAAAACGTTAAAATAATTCTTCGCCCTCGTACCACAAAAAAATGCATATTTATTTCCGACTTACTAGACATTTTTAAAATGAGAATAGAGTTATCATTAGTTAAACCAAAAACTCACATACAATAAAATTTGTTCTGTAGTTCGTAAATTCGATATTATTCTGATAATTTAAAATTATGATAAATATTTTTATGATCCATGATGTTCTTTTTGAATTTTTCAAATTTAAAATTTTGTTCTATAGTTAGAACGTTTCAAAATCAATTGACCAGTTAGGAATAATTTAAGTCAGGTCTAATTAATTTATAGAGATATAGAGTAGACACTTATCAATCTCCGGTATGTCCACCAGGTACAAAATTTCACTTTATTGTATGGGCGCATAGAGAACCGTTTTTACTTTGGTTTAGTTTTGATCTTACTCACGTATGTCCACAGATTTATTAGGAAAATACTGTCTAAAAAATCAAATTCAAATGTCGCGTGTGCTGCGTTGTTCTGAAATTTTATTAAAAAAATAATACTTATAGCAGTTAAAATGGATACAATTGTTAAAATTGTTGATCCTGACAAAGCAAGGAAAAGAAGTAAAATAAAGAGCCAGCAAAAAAAATAAGATATGTCCGTCGATGTACTACTAAATCCAATATGTCCATACCACATTTCACAATAACAAAAAATGACCATTATCTCATTTTCACTTATGATGGACATATTGGTGTTTGATAAGTATCTACTTAAGGTATGAAGCCAGATCAACGCTAATCTCGATTTAATAGTTGGAATAGCAATTATTCCAAGATTGTGAGTGCGGGAAATAGAATTTAAAAAATAAAATTGATTTCAATAAATTATTTTCAACTGGGCATATATTACATTCCTAGAAAATTAATTCGGAATTGTTCATATTTCATTTTATTTATAATGATGTAATGTTATCTGTGTGATTTGATGAAATTCCGAGTACTTGTTAGATAGGAATAATAAACATAGCAAACAATAAGTTGCAAGTACCTACTCGAAAATTTGAAAGCTACATGTATTTTAGATATATTGCATAATTTTAATTGTAATAAGAACTTAGACAAATAATCGAATGTAGGTATTACAAGCAGCGGCGGACGCACTTTTATTTTTAGAGGAAGGGGTGACTAAAATAACAAAGAAGGGGGACAGAGCGTTTTGGTGATTTTGAAATAACGATATACCTATGTACCTACTTAGCTATTTTTTTTAGATGCAATTGATTTTTTAAAATTATGAATCCAACATAACTTAATATGAAATCGTTACTTTATTGTATGATCAAGTTTTGAAATATTGGAAAATTACGAAAATGGAAACAATAAATACTTTTTAGATTATAGCACTCATGTCCCTCTTTTTTCTTTTCTCCACTGGGTTATTGAGTTTTTTTCAGTGCATATTGAAAAAAATATAAAAAAACTGATATTATACTTTAAATAACACACAGTTTACTTTTCACTAAGATTTATTCTAACCTCGAGCGCTTTCGTCAATGTTAATGAATTGACATTTTCAAGAGTTCTCTTGAAAATGTCAATTCATTAACATTGACGAAAGCGCTCGAGGTTAGAATAAATCTTAGTGAAAAGTAAACTGTGTGTTATTTAAAGTATAATATCATCATAATGAATTTTCACTCTGTGAATGTACAAACTTTAGAGTTATAAAATAAACTATAGAATTGTATAGAATAATTTACGGAATGAAAGATTAATATTATCAACGTATGGATACATAATTGCTATGTGTTTTAAAACATTTAACATTCAATTTTAATTTTATTTTTAATTAACATTAATTAAATTATATACATTTTTTCTGACAACAATTATAATTTTCAACATCAATCTTAATTATAAATATATTCATTATTTAAAAATCACATTTTTGAAGTTTAATTAATATAGGAAAAGTTTATTTTGAATGAAAGCAGGTAGGTATTTTTTTTTAATCGAGAGCGTATCCAGGTAGGTCCCGTTAGAAATCAAAGCCAACTTATATTCGTATCAGATAAAATGAGATGATGGTGAACCCTACTTTTACCTGGTTATATTTATAAGCTCCCCTCTCGAAAAAAATATGGGTACGCCCTTGATTAGATTTTAAAACTTTTTTTGAGGTAATGTTATAATATTTTTATTCAGTTATGACTGATGAGGTATGCCACACATTGTGAATGTAGAATAACAGTAACTTTATTTTGCAACTTGAAGAAAGTGGAACCTAGATAGACTCAAAAATACAATTGGAATCTATACTTTTGGTTTAAACTGAAGGAATGCTTCTTAACTCGTAACTTATTTCTATTGACATAGTTTTCATGTACGTACACAAATAAAGTAATTAAAATTAATATAAATTGTGACATTTACTTTAAATTATTGGATTGGGTGAAGTTTTTTTAAATATTTATTTAAAAATAATTTATAAATAATTAAAACACTGTTTTATTTTCACTATATTTATTTAAACTCTAACGTTTAGTGTTTTAATTATTTATAAATTATTTATTATGAATTTTCACGGTGTGAACACAAACACCCTTCAACAATTTATTTAAAAATTACCGATGATGCATAAAACGTCCTTAATTTAAATCAATACATAAACCAGTAAAGGTTATACAGATTATCAAAGCTTCATTTCTGTCAACAATGATATAAAAAACACACAATATAATATATGTAGATCTCAACAGTAATATAAAACAAGAAATAAATTATGAAATATTATTAAACAATAATACAATCGAAAAAAATACAAAAATCTTGAAAATATTCTATAGGTAAACATTACACATTTACTTTCTTTATTTTATGATGCAATCATCACATATAGAAATGCAAAGGAAAAATTGGTAATGCGACCAATCAAATTTTGCGACCAAAAAAATTGGTAATGCGACCAATCAAATTTTGCTACCAAACTTATCTTTGTTTGCAAGGCTTGAAGGTATGGATCAATTTTTTACATTGAAGGGGTCCTTGAAAATAAAATGAAAATCTTGAAAATATTCTAAAGGTTAACATTATACATTTACTTTCTTTATTTTATGATGCTATCATCACATATTGTATAGACTAGAAATGCAAAGGAAAAATTGGTACTGCGACCAATCAAATTTTACGACCAAAAAAAATGGTAATGCGACCAATCAAATTTTGCTACCAAACTTATCTTTGTTTGCAAGGCTTGAAGGTATGGATCAATTTTTTACATTGAAGGGGTCCTTGAAAATAAAATGAAAATCTTGAAAATATTCTATAGGTTAACATTATACATTTACTTTCTTTATTTTATGATGCAATCATCACATATTGTGTAGACTAGAAATGCAAAGGAAAAATTGGTAATGCGACCAATCAGATTTTGCGACCAAAAAAATTGGTAATGCGACCAATCAAATTTTGCGACCAAACTTATCTTTGTTTGCAAGGCTTGAAGGTATGGATCAATTTTTTACATTGAAGGGGTCCTTGAAAATAAAATGAAAATCTTGAAAATATTCTATAGGTTAACATTATACATTTACTTTCTTTATTTTATGATGCAATCATCACATATTGTGTAGACTAGAAATGCAAAGGAAAAATTAGTAATGCGACCAATCAGATTTTGCGACCAAAAAAATTGGTAATGCGACCAATCAAATTTTGCGACCAAACTTATCTTTGTTTGCAAGGCTTGAAGGTATGGATCAATTTTTTACATTGAAGGGGTCCTTTATTATTTTGTCAGGTATATAGCATAATATGTTACACTTAACTTTAAGCAGGAAAGAGATCATTAGCATCTTAATGTTGTGGAGTAAATAGCAGTATAGTATAATAAAAATAATTTCTGTTTTTATTTGATAAGATTTTCTATATTTTATATTTCACATAATATTTTTATCTGCGCTAATTGGTATTTATTATTTTGATGTATTTATTGTTATTTTTGTTCTTGGTTGCGATTTTAAATGTATTATATTTTATGCTGTGCAAAACTTGCTTATAGAAGACCAGTTGATGAATTAATAAATATATAGATATAGATATTATTATTTTTGGAACACGTTTTCTGAAAATACTGCGTCACTTGTCTATACAATAATAAGTCAATGAATTCAATATATGAAAAATAATATCTTTGATTTGTCAAGCATCACGTAGAGTACAAATTTATTTTTAAAAATAAATATAGAATAGGATACATTAGTTTCAAAAATATTTACAAGTTTGTTTTATTTATTTTTATAGGCACTAGAAATAGAGAATCACAGATCAATGGAGAAAGACGAAAATAAATTGTTTTTCAAATAGATTCGTGGTTTATTTAGAATATCTACATTTTTGCAAATAATCATGTCAGTTTTCGAGCATTTATTTTTAATGGATGACAACCGTTTTTAACAAAAGAACTTAATTTTAAGTTACAGTTTCGAGAGTGAGTTTCAAAATTTTATTTTTATCTCCAGGGTTACTCTTGACACAATTTCAAAACGATCTTTATCTTGCCAGGCAAGATCTTTAGATTGTATTTTGATTTTTTCATCGTATTTAGATTGCGTCAAGAGTAACCCTGCTGAAATGTTGCGTTGTTTAAAACTCATGGTTGTAGAATGTCTCAAACATTTCTTAGTACTGACTCACTGCACTGAAGTATGTTGAAACTTAAAGAAAGTTGTTTTGAACTTTGAGAAAATTATTCAAACAATGTAAGAATTATATATACAAAAAATACGTATGGTTCTCAAACTATGAATTTTTTTTTATTTATTTTGCGATGGAAGAGTAATTGACAATAATTTAATTTATCATCTTTACACCAATTTTCTTATAAATATAATAGGTAGGTTACATAATTTATTATTTTTTTTCAGATAATATGAACTATCTTAACATTTATTATTTTGGATTATGTAGATTTTTATATAGTGTTTCAGCTGGAAAATAAGAATCCGGTGGTATTTTGTATATTTTTAATAAGCACAAAATTAATTATTTTCATTTTTCAAACGTATTCGACGTATCAAAATAATATACTTAAATTTTTACTTTTGACTGATTATAAGTTAGGTTTGATGCTATTTTATGCTATGGCATATTTATTGAGGATTATTTTTACGTTTGATTGATGACGTAGGTTTGGTTGGCTTAGGTATGGTGTCATTTTATGCTACACCATTGTGTACATAAAATGCGTGCAATTAATTTTCAGCTAATAAATTGTCAAAATTGAGATGGACTATCATTTCTCGGATGAGAAACTACATAATTACATGAATGTAAATAGAAAATTCATAGATTTTATTTTGATGGGTTCATCTTATCTGAAATTTTATTCGTAATTTTAAACATATTATTTATAATTGTTACAGGTAAATGTTCTAAATAACTTTATAAAGATTGTCTTATAAGTATGAAATTGTGGAAAAATACTATCTTGTGGGTAATGATAAATTGTGTATAGTTAGTTGTATTAGTAGTAAGCATAGTTTTTAAGGCATGAAAACCTTCAGTAGAGATAGTGGGAAGAAGGGGGGGCACGCTCGATCCGATGAGGATTAGAACGCACATAACGAGGATGGAATGCACCTAGAGCAGCCTCATTTGTACTTGAAGGTGGCTGCTCATCATGAAGCTTGAAATGGAATAAGAACCTACGTGCAGCTGCAGGATCGGGACAAAATGAGCAGTTACCTCGACTTAATGTTTGATGGTTCAGAATCCAGTAAACAGCTGGGTTAATCGCAGAATGAGCATGGCCAAGTAATAAACTATAACGTAACATTCGTGTCACATTGTCTCCAGAGCCACCTTCAATCAAAACTTGGAGACAGCAGGCAGCGTGTGGAAGCCAACACGCAGCAAAAACTGCAGCAACAGACACGAGGACATTAGCAAGCCTTCGCCTAGACTGTAATGTTGATGTTTGTGGCTGAGGAGCCAATAACGATGGTTCAACAGGAGCATTAGGGTCTTTTTTCCTTTTGAGTTCTCCACCCCGAATAGGTCCACCACTTGGTCTATTACGCCTCTTTCTCCATTCAGCCTTTTCATCTTCGTCATACCCATATGTCACTGCTTGAGTTTGAGCAGCCATCCCAGCTACGATGATCACGTGAGTCGGACGACGCATGAGTGGCACAGGAAGAGGGAGTTCACCATGTGCAGCACGAGCAGTCAATGAAAGTGCACACAATTTTGAACGCACCCCAAGATGGCAAACAAAAACAATGGATGCTGGGAGAAGAAATACTAATATAACTCTGGCTACTAACAAAGCCGGTTCTGGTGCCATGACCAACGGTGAAGTAAGTAGAATAGCCGCTATCCAAACCATTAGTGCTATGGAGTGTGGACAACTTTGCAGCTCTGAGAGACATCGAGGATGTTGCACAGTGATGTATCGATCCACTGATAACATCATCAGGGATAATGTACTCGCCGTTACCGGAAATGTCTGAAAGAGAAATTAAAATAGTAAAATTTCATTTCCAAAAATATGCGAATAAATTAAAAAAATAATGTTGCAACCTCACCTCTGCTGTTATAAACGCAGCGCAGTTGGAATCAGTGCACGGGAGAGCCTCTATCGTAAACTGCTGTAGTTGTGTGATTTGCGTGATGTTGGAGAAATCTGAGAGTGAGGTGGCTTGCAACGCAGCAATAGGAGCGCTGCATGCGCAGACTAAAAAGTCTGCAGTGCAAACACTCACTAAAAGCGGTGTTCGAACTCTCGATCCATGTGTAGTTAGGAGGGCTATTAGAAGACCACCATTACCTGGAAAAATACAGCAAAAGAAGTGAAAGCAAGAGAAAAAATAAGCATTATAAAAGTTTGATGTAACATTCAAATTGATTCTATGTAAACACCCTTAAAAATTATTTTTTTGAATTTAGGCTTAGAAGAAGTCCTATCTCTAAATAATTGTTTTCACTATTAGTAAAATGCAAGACTCCACTAATGGTTATTTGTGGAGTTCAAGAAAACATGTCATTTATAACTTCGATCTCTGTGATGTAAATTTAGTCAGAATTTCACTATTTAGCTAAGAATTTATTCAAAGTAAGCGATTTAACGGCATTAAGTGTCAGTTGTAAATTGATTTTGAAAACTCACCAACGATTCCAACACATATGATGATGGTATAGAGAACTACCAGAACGACAAGTTCTTCAGTGGAGACGGGTGGTGGTTCTGATGGAAACTTCGGAGTGTAGTTGCCAAAGAAAGGGAGGCCTTCACTGTACGAGACATTGAAGAGGGGCTCCATGGCGGGTGAGGCGACAGCGGGATTGCATTGCGTGGCTACTAGCCCCACCACATTTCTGAAACAAGAAAATAATATGGAGGTTAGTTTAAGGAAATATATTTGCAGCAGTATATTTGGATGTAAATATCTATTTTTGACTATCGCAATATCTTTGACAAATGTAGTAGAAAGTACTTTTTATTTGTAATAACCATATAAGTCGTTCTCTACGTACATATCGTTGGTGAATTCATGAAACCTCTATTGTCCATTTACCAAGATTTTACAAGAGATCAAAAATACTGTTTTGCTTTGTGTCCGATTCGTTTCATGGAAGATGTCTTAGAAATACTATTTCACATTTTAATTACATGTGAATTTTTAGGATTAATCGATTTATTTATTAACTGGTTTGTTCTTAAAAATTGTCTGCAGGCAATTAACCCGCCATTTGTATCGTGAAAATGTATAACAAAGATTACAATTTAATTTAATTTTATCAAGAAAAAGTAGTACGGAAGAGAACCAATGTCTGTCTAACAAAAACTTTTTCCTTAGATATTTAAGCATATATCATCGGTTAATGCGGCTCAACGAACGAGACGAAAAATTTGGTAGCAATATCTCATTTCTGAAAATATTTGACTCATGGGAGGTTTAATGATCCACCGACGATATCATGAAAAAAGACATTGAGAATTGGTGACATGCTCGATGTTTATTTTCTAATCTGTCTGTTTGATTGCGGTGTTATTTGTAAGTATTCTTCTTCGTGTCATCACGAAAGAAGACATTCAAATAAGCGTCACTTCTCATCGCTGAATCATAAACGTTAAGCGTATTTTTTATTTATTTATTTTATTTTTTTACACATCATATTTTACACATCATATATTTATTTTATATAACAGTGAAAACAAAACAATACAAAATTGAAAATACAACAACGATATACAGTGGAAAGATTATTACTATGAAGGGATTTCTTCCATCTAACCACGATGCGTTAGAAAATCTGCCTATTACAGGATATTCGAAAACTTGCAGGAAGGAATATTTATCCAATAATATTTTGGGGATTCAACGGATGTATTCTGTTAATTGAAGTCAAACAAACAGCCTTTGATAAAACCAATTAAAAGAATGTTAACAAAAAACTTCATGATATACCGATTTTTTTTTTTTTGTTTTCCACTTGTGGCATAACATCCTATAAGGATGATTTGTGCCGCCAATAACGTCTCAAAGTGTTGTTAAATTGTCAAAAAGAAGATAGTTAGAGGATTATAGAATAATAAAATTAGCTTTTATTGATTTGAGAAGGGACAAATGGACTGTATCGGATGTCATACTCAATAATGTTTCAATATTCAGGGGGAATCGGCAATCGTTTTGAAGAGCATCAACAAAAATATCATACGCATCCCTGATAGGGCACCCCAGGAAAACATGGTCAAGCGTCTACTCGTCTAGGCCGCACTCGCAGTATGGACTTTAAACAAGTTGAATTTTAAAAAGATGAGCGTCCAGTCTACAGTGTCCAAATCGCATTCGACATATGGCAGTAATTTCAGATCTGTTAAATTTCGATTTGTGAAACCAAGGTTTTCTTGCGATTTGGACCTGGATCGATCTATATCTTCTTCCTTTTGTAAATATACCGATTTCATATTACTTGTTTCCAGATAACTACTCTGTTCATCTACATGTCATTCTGATTGTCATGAGCACCAAATATGCTGATAACAGCATAAGCTCTTGAGCTTAATAAAGGTCACACAGTACATCATCATTGTATGTATAATTAATATTCCGTAACTTGTTTATAATATTATGTAGCATAGATACTATAATATACAGTCCAATTTACCAAGGCGTAATCAGGATTGATTGTTAGGGGACAGCTTTTTAAGTCTCAGTTTTTGCGATTTGGTGTACCTACACGCAATATTTTTGCCCCTCCCCTCTCCGCTAGATTATTTTTTTTGTGAGAGAATTAATAACATAACATAACATAACACGTATAGACAATTCACACAGACCGAGCTAGTCCCAAACTAAGATTTGAATCTTAGATGAACTAATGAACTAATAAATCAACACTGTTTATTTTTCACAAAGAAATTAATATGGCTCGAGTACTTTCGTCAAGAACTGATTCAGTTCCCTTGATAATGTAAAGTAGTCTTGACGAAAGTGCTCGAGCCATATTAATTTTTTTTGCGAAAAATAAACGGTGTTGATTAATTGAGTAATTAATATGTTTTTTCACTACGTGAATACACAAACTCTCGAAAAATGTTTTTTTGTAATCAATTTGCAATGTTTTACGTTTTTCATTTTTTATGACAATTTTCGAGTTATTCAGTTCTTTTGAACCACCCAATTTATGCGAATTTTGTTTTTACAATAATTGGCCATCACCTTATTTTTAGTCTAACTTCTAGGAGGGGCAGCGCAGCTTCTTTCTGTAATCCAATTTTCCATATATTTTCCATCTATTAAAACTATTTTTGTCTACATTCCTAATATTTTCGAGATCTTAGGGAGCTCTTGCCCCTGCCCCCGGGTACACCCATGTGTATTGATACACATATTATTACAATGTTATGAGGGGTTGATTGAAGTATTCATTGTATGTAATTGTCATGTCATATATGAATCACATAAGGGTCTACATATCTATGTACATGATTGTATTGTTACCGATACACCCACATCAGAATAATAATTAGTGACGATACGATACATCAGTTTGATGTTATTCACGATGTATGAAAACACTGAAAAACTGATCGATGCCTTTATTTTGATATGCTTACATTTTCTGAGTTTAAAAATATGGTATTAAAACAATGTTCAATTTTTACATAAGTATATGATTTTGAATTTAGTCAATTAACAATGACTAAATACCAATTTTACATTCTAAATAATAATAATAACTAGCCAACTTTTTTTAGATGTGCCGTTTTGTGGAAAAACCACCACAAGGGTCCATTCATGAATCATAACACCTCCTGAACAATAGGGTTTTTAACCTCGCCTTGAACCGAGTCCCCAAATCATAGGGAATTTTGTCCCACAGCAACGGACCAGCCACACAGAAGGCACGGTCAACATAAAACTTATGGGTATTAAAAATTAATTTTCCCAACGTTAACATACTTTGCATTTAACAATTTTCTGAGTTCTTTAACATTAAGTTTATCTTATCGATAAGAACATTGAATAATTTTGAATAACTAAACTTGATTGGTTTGTTTACTGAAGAAATTTGAATGTTGATACATATTTGTTAAGTTGAACTATTGGTGTCTCTTAAGACAGTAAATAAATAAATAATAAAGCGACAAGACATAAGACTTCCTGTATTGCATTTTTATTTAATATGCATTCAAAGGTCATCCACAATTTAACTGGATTGTTCAGAAATTGAGGAACTTTTATATCGTATTTTTTTGTGTTTACTATGAATTAATTAAAAAACCGTAGTTTTTGATATCAAAATTGAGTTTAAACATCACAAAGTTTGAAGTACCTACTTGGATGAATGATGCCTAATTAAGTGAATCATGTTATGTAACAAAGTGTTATGTATCTGCAATATTTGTAGATACGTAAAATAATATTGAATATGCATTGTCTAAATATGTTATGTTAGACAATCACGTCATGTGCAGATCACAATAGCTATAATTTTCATTATTGTTTGAGGTGAAATTCCAATGAAGAGGCTTCAATAATGAGGTCAGGTGAATTTTGTTTGTGAATGATGAACTAATTGAATACAGCGCAGTGCATTTAGGATTAGTTATAGTAATATGAAAATCTCTTGTGGTAATTTTATAATGTGATGCATTTAGATTATAATTTTGATGGAGTAGGTATATTTGGTGATGGAGTCTCTCCACATGGTCTACCACCAAGGATTTTTTTATTATTCATTTATGGTCCATGGAGCTGGGTTCTATAGCCGACTCCCCTAGTAAATTCGCACATCTTCGTAATTTTTTGTTTAAGGTTCTTGAGTTTGATGCCTCCGGTCGAGACAGGTAGGTTTCTTTCCTTTTCTTCCCCCCCTTTCCTTCTACATTGCCGTGGGATTGCACAGTCAATACACGTTAACATTTTTTTATTTTATATTTATTTAACAAGTATTTATCATAATACATTTTTGAATTTTAATGTATAAATTTACTGTTAAATCTAAGTTTGATAATTTTTTTATTAAAGATTTTGGAAGTTGATATTTTCAACCGACGGTACTTGGTGGAAATTCATGTTGAATTAATTAAAATAAAACACTTATTAGTAGTATATCCACGGTGACTTTTTATTGGACGCGAGCCGGCTTTCAAGAGCTTCCGCTCTCATCATCAGGCTGGCGAAAAGGGCTTTTCGCCAGCCTGATGATGAGAGCGGAAGCTCTTGAAAGCCGGCTCGCGTCCAATAAAAAGTCACCGTGGATATACTACTAATAAGTGTTTTATTTTAATTAATTAAAGATTTTGGAGTTGCGCCTGTTGCTGATATGACTAAAGGTGTTGTATAAAAGGACCTAGAACGCCAAATATTTTTTATTTCTCCTGCTAGTTCTGTTTATTTACGTTTTTTATGCGACGTCGTTTGTGTATTATGTGTATTTGAAACAGCCATGTCTATTAGATTCAATTTTCATTCCACATGCACTCGAAAAATAAAAATGACGAAGCGCTTACTTGTTAGGTGTGCAATCTTCAATTTAAATCTACAAGGTAAGTGTATAAAATCAATCAATTTAAATTAACGTAACGTAAGTATATCTACAAACGTCAAAGCCATCTCTCTGTACTTGAATCAGATTTCAGTGGATTGATTAAAATTCCAATTATAAATTGCATTAACATTTCCTTGCTTTGCAATCCCATCGCAAAATAGAAAGTAGAATTGACATCGTTTGGATTGCGAGTCATTAATAGGAACTGGCCTTCAAATATCACATCTTCAAAATCTTGATTTGACTTGTTTCGTTTATTTTATTAATTATGATGTATTTATTATTTCGAATGAATGAGTTTAAAATATTTTTTGTGAAAATTCAATTTGTGGACATGCTGTCAGTAAGTATCATCCTAATAAATCAAAATTAATCTTCAACAGACTTAAAATTTCGATATTATTGACCGAAGGTACTTGCTGGAAGTCCACTTCAAGGTGAATTGATTATTTTATTATTTATTTCTCATTCCAGTTTCTTACTAAAGAGAGTTAGCAAAACTGAGTTAGTTGGAAGAGATTGCGCCTTTGCGTTAAACTCGTCCTCTGTTTATTGATTGTATTTAATTTGAATGTATACCTTTTATGAAATCGTTTATAATCAATGTACAGTAAAGAATTAGTAAATAAAATCTGCTAGTTATACAGGTGAGATGACTGTAGAGATAATTCTACCACTACAATACTATCACAGTGTATACCACAAGTGGGGTAGCCTGCAGACCAGCTGCATGCAATAAACATGCAAGCTGTGCTCTCTGTGCCAACAAATAAATTAAGACATTCAAGATGGGTGCCAAAGATCATCGCTGAATTTAAAATGTAAAAAAAAATCACTATTTTTTGACCACGTGCTTTTTAAAAGACACATGATAACTTACGAAAAAGAGTGGAATACCAATTGTTTGCGGGGTTCTCCAAGGAAGACAGTTATATTTTAAGTGTGTAAATACTGTACCCATTTTAAATATTATTATGAATAATAGTTACATATTATACAGTTAGTGTGATAAGTAAGTAAGTAAGCAAACGTTTCCATCCTTGAGAGTTCTCATCATTTTCAGGTCTATGTGTACACAGGACCCAAATGCCTTCAGGCTGTGTGTTCCTGAATCCATTATCAAAAATTCAATTTCAAAATATTAATACCGTAGCTTCTGTAGCGGCCAACAGAAATGTTAATTTGGATTATAGGTACCTACATAATATTTATACGTACTTTGTGTGTATATTTTTTGTATATCAATCCATGCAAATTATTTTTTACTTAATACCTACTTCACATAATCATACAAAAAGGGAAATCATATTATGTACTCTTATTATTTATATATTTATTTATTTTATTCTTATTGCACATCATCATTCATATAACAAATAAAATAAAGCAGTATACACAAGAAAAAATGTGATGATGTGCAGTGGCGAGATTATCACTATATAGTGATTTCTTCCATCTAACCACGTCATATTAACACTAAACAGAAACAAAAATAATAATAATAAAAACACAAACAATAAGAAAAATAGCTACACAAATTAAATTGAAAAAAAAAGAAAAAAACTGCAATCCACACACCTAACACGCCAAAGGGATCGGGAACTATAGGAAGGGGTTAGGGGACGGATGCTGAGTTAGAAGACAATAAATACTTCTTGACGGCGCGCCGTACGCCGCGGCGTTTTAAACCCATTAAAAGATTACACATATCAATTTGGATAGATAGCATTGAGGTGTTTGATTTCCCCATTGTACATTTTTCGTGGAAATATTTTTATACTTAGGGACAATAAATAGTATCGCTAGATCATAAAAACAATGATGAATAAAATTTACCTTTTTCATAAGTATATAAATAATATTTTGTAACTGAAATCCTCGAGAATTGAGATTATATTATTGGGAAGTCTACATCACGTAGACCTTAAAGGGTTAATAAATTTAGATCAATTTAAACTTATAAATCATACACTCTACTTGTGAAAGATCATCATATTGAGTTCAGAGGTTGAACTGTTTAAAAGTGAATTCGTTATTAAAATTAAGCGTGACAGGCGTGTCAAAATCTTTTCACTATTTAAATAAAATTTAATTTTATTTTATTTTGAAAACAAGATAACGTTTTGATAGCAGATGCAGAGAAAAACCTATTGTAAAAAGTTATTTTCTAAGAAAATACATTTCGTTTGATACTTATTCACGAAAATAAATTCATTTTAACAAAAATTTAAATTGTAGTATGAAGGATTTTATTCACTGTGTCGGTGTTTAGGTAGTAGAATTCCATAGCGAAATAAATAAAACAAGTGTTTTATTCTACTATTGATTTATTCGACGAGAGAGACGTCTTTCGTCTTATTAGGACATTGTCAATCTAATTTATTTCGCCATGAAGGATTTTTTTGCGACATGGAGGCTTAGAATACTTTCCATCGTTTTCGGAGCCTTCCTAAGACGATTCATATATCTGGTTGTTGTTTTTCGGATTTGCCATGTCTAGTTAAACCCGAAAAACAACAACCAGATAGTGAAGATCGCCATGAAAGCCTTCAATCCACAATGATTCGTGTACCTTAGATTTGTTTTCAACATCTTACATACAACTGGATTAGACAAAAAGCATATTTTTCAGTTAAAAAAAAAGTAGTAGAATAAAAACATGTGTCTTAATTATTTCAAAATGATTGAATTCTACAAATTGTACACTAAAAATTATACAAAACATACCTGCCCGATGGACTCTAATAGGTATGCCATTGTTTCTTCTTTTCTGAACTTCGGTGGCTACCTCAGGTGTGAAGTGCCACACACTCAACATATAATTATTCTTTTAAAATCAGTGATTGGAAAATAAAAATATACCTACACTAAACATTTTTAGCTCGCAAATCAACATGTACTTATATTTTTGGTTTCCTTTGTATTTGAGCTTATAAAGTTTGAATAACAAGTACTTTTTATAACCATGTACGTACATAAGAGTACAAAATATGTTGATGTTGTTGTATTGTTTACAAAGTACTTACGTCATTGACTATGTAACAAACAACAGGTGGTTTAGCGATGTCGATGTATAAATACAAAATACATAATAAAAGCACCCCAAGGCAGAGTACAGCCATACCTCAACTTACAGTACAGTACAGAATACACCAGTAATATTAATGTGGTTGTGTAAAGCATTAAAGCGTAGGTCTAGAGCGCTCTTTCTCAAAGTATATTAGACGATAAGTCATATCAAGGGCGCTGAAAGGTTGCAAAATGACTGTAGAACATATTAAAAGGTGACGCCACTAGTGTAAATATGAAATGACCCTACCACGGAAACCGCAGGATTCTCGGTACCTATTTAAAACCAAAATTAATATTGTACAGTCTTATCTAACTAAAGCTGTTTTAAAGGTGAAAATTTAGACGTTTTACATGAAATTGATAATAAATTTGATTACATTTGTTGTTTTGTGGACTTGAAAACAGTTTTTTTTTGCGTCACCTGTAAAAATTGGTTTGGACCACATAAGAGGTTTCAAAGAACCGACGACTATAATTATATAACCTCATACAATGGTTAATTGTAAAAATACATCGATTAACAATAATCCTGCTTAATCATTAATCATTTTAATATCAATAATAATCCCGCGGTTTTAAATATAACGTAATCATTTTAATATTAATAATAATCCTGTTTAATCATTAATCATTTTAATATTAATAATAATCCTGCGGTTTTAAATATAACGTAATCATTTTAATATTAATAATAATCCTGCGGTTTTAAATATAACGTAATCATTTTAATATTAATAATAATCCTGTTTAATCATTAATCATTTTAATATTAATAATAATCCTGCGGTTTCAAATATAACGTAATCATTTTAATATTAATAATAATCCTGCTGTTTTAAATATAACGTAATCATTTTAATATTAAAAATAATCCTGCTTAATCATTAATCATTTTAATATTAATAATAATCCTGCGGTTTTAAATATAACGTAATCATTTTAATATTAATAATAATCCTGCTGTTTTAAATATAACGTAATCATTTTAATATTAATAATAATCCTGCTGTTTTGAAGATGTGCAAAAATGGTTGCATGAAAACGTAAAGTAGAGATAAAGGGCGAACTACTTCTTTTAATCTCTAAGTAAGCAGTGTTGGAAATACAATAAGTGTGAGAATCTGTGCTTTAAAGGTGGGTACCAACATCAACAAACTACACTTAGCAGATCAGCATCACCCACCCCTCCCCCCATGCTAAGTGTGGGAACTGCAGGGAGAAGAAGGATAATATTTAAATATACTTTTCTATACACCCACCTGTAGTTCAACGTATTTCATAATATTAAATTACTAATTCATTTGAAATAAAAAGTGAACACCGTGTAAGGTTGATTTCTAATTTAAAGTTATATTTTAGATATTGCTTTAACCGAATTCGTTAAAAATATTTAAAAAAAAAATACATATAGCAACTAACAACAATGTAATGAGGTGGTTGTAAGCTTGATAGTAAAGTTTCGGACATTCGATTGAGAGATCTAGAGTTTGATTCCACCCGATCAACTCAATCTTCACCACATATGCATATTATTCAATGTGAAGACATATACATAGAATGTATTTGAGCTTATTTTAAATAGAGATCAATTAAAAAAAAATAACACGATCTCCGTGGAGCACTTGGCTAAGAATTATTCTCCTACTCTATTCCATAAAATTAACAAGTGCCCTGAGAAAGCAGATGTTCAAAAAAATAAAGACATTTAATATCTTAAGCACAGAGATGAGGTTTTTCACCTCAGAGATGAGGACAGCTTACATGTTGCATGCGACTGGGCTTGAGTCAACAACACACTTTTGTGTCACGTTCCCGCTCCGTTAGCGTTCGGGTGCAGACGATGTTGCAAGCAAGTGTCAATTTCGTTGCTAAGATACACAATAGTTACGAAAATTAACACTTTGGCGCACCATCGTCTGCACCCGAACGCTAGCGGAGCGGGAACGTGACGCGATAGTGTGTTGTTGACTCAGGCCTCATGGTTAGGTATCCCACTTGTTATTTATTTATTATTGGACAACATTAAAGTGTTGTTTACGTGCCAAAGCACCTCAAGGACACTGTTCAATTAATCAATTCTAAGACATTACATCCACGTCATAATATAAATATAGATAAATAAATAGATTAATGTGAATGTCGGATACATTTTGTGTTTTTTGTTTTCAATAGTGTTGCTGTTCTGTGATTTCTTTGCTCTGGTGTCTTATATTTTACTATAATATCAAATAATTTAAATTTATGAATTGTTTTACCAGATTTGTAATACTGCACGCCTCTGACACCAGCAACCTTAGTTGCTGTTTTGAGGTATTGTTTATGATTGAATAAATTGATTGAATAAATTGAATAATTGAATAAAGGTATCCTTGTCAGTAGTTACATATTATATTGTATTACATTAAATATTTAGAATACAATATTATGTATCCCCATCAAGAATGTGAAACAAAGTACAATTTTCGATAATATTTAATTATTAAAAATTGTTGTGGGATATGCCCTGGTGGTATAGTAGAATAGTAATAGAAAATAAAATGATAATTATCCCCTACTAAATGAATACTTAGAAGAGAAAAATACACGTGTATTTAAATATTGTATTTTTTTTTATTTTTTATTTCATATAATATAAACATTAAATACAAATATACAGTCGCGCCAAATCCATTAAAATAGATTTGTCGGCGCGTTCCTTACATAATAACAATATATACATAAATTTATTTCAACCTAATCCAAAGCATCGAACATAAACTTAACAACTAAAGTATTTACAAAATTTCAATTATATACAAATGCACATTTCAGCACAAGTCTTTTTGTTGCAATCTTACTACCACATTTCTTAATAGATGTCGGCATCATATTAAGCAATTTAGGCACGATATATTCTAAAGTTCTCTTACCGTATTTATTATTATATTTTGGTACCAAGTATCCATCATTCGATTTAAATCTAGTATGATGAGCATGCCGCGGTTTTGTCTTATGCTCATCTTTCAAAAACTGGTCAAGAACTATCTATATTCAACTTTTTAAAGTATAACGAAATATTATTACGCGCCGCGGTACATACATTTTTACTAATTTGTGCGAGCATTACTCTTTTTAAATTAGTATTAGAACAGTTACCCCAGCTACTAATACCATACCTTATCAATGATTCTGCCAAAGGCTTGTATATTAACTTGAGTGTAGTTCTAGGCACAAAGTACTTAATTCTATACTATTTATCAGCTATGGATGTCAAACGCTTACAAATTTTATCTACATGAAGATCCCATACAAACCTATTATCAATACTTAATACTTAAACCATATTGAATTATTTAGTACATACGTATTCTATTTTTTCGGTGGTAACACTGGTAACCTTATGAAAGTTCATTTTTATTTTTATTAAAATGATAGAGTTAAACACTGTTACTTTCATTTGTATAAATTTTTATTTTGGCAGAGGCCTTTCGGACTTAGTCCATCGTCAGTGCCGTCAACTTAGAAACTCTCAGTTTCTAAGTTGACGGCACTGACGATGGACTAAGTCCGAATATGGATTAAGTCCGAATACGAAATGGACTAAGTCCGAAAGACCTCTGCCAAAATAAAAAATTATACAAGTGAAAGTAACAGTGTTTAACTCTATCATTTTAATAATAATATTTAGTTCATATTTCTTCACCGAAACAGTATTTCATAGGAACTGTACTATTATGTAAATTGATCAAAATTCCATGGAAGAAATCTTGTAAATTTATTGTAAGTAGGTACCCGTAATGAAGTAAACTTAATACCACTTATTGATGATGGTTTGCCAAATGATTTCTCTTGAGGTTTTGCAATAAGGCTGGTGACTAATCCGACACGGTTAATAATTTACGGTTAGAGCGCGTCGGATACTTAAAATCTTTTTATCTTTCCGATAATTTAATCAATGTTTTACTTAAATATTTGTTGAAGTGATTTTAACCCTCTGCAACTGAGGTGGCTTTATAGTTACTATTCTGCTGAGGAGTGGTCTGAGAGACACTCATTTTAAGTTCCATTATTTACATTATTTAAAAAAAATTGATTATTTTTTTAGTTTTTTGTGAGTATTTGACATATATTCTGACACCATTTGAAAAAATATGGCTTAAAAAAAAACAGATATTAGAAATAACAAGAAATTTATTAATGCTAATAAAAAATCACCATTTTTTAAGAACAATTTATAAAAATTAATAAAATAAAAAAAAACACATGAAATAAAAAAAATGAGTAGTAATTTGTTTTCTATTAGCTTTTGTTAAAATGTGAAAAAATAATTAAAAAAATCGTTAGAGCGGTTTCTCTAAAAATCGGCTTCAAAGTGCGTCCTCTCAGTCCTGGCAAATTTGAGCCGAGTATTGTAGGCAGACATATTTTTTGCATGCATAACGAGTAAATTTTGTCTTCCTTTCAATAAAATTGCACTCTTTAATCTTTCTTTTCAATTCACTCGTGAAAAATCTGGACAATATTCTTTCACACGATGTCCTAGGTTCGTTTTGTTCAGGGGCAGTTGGCAAATCTCATCCTAAGACATGATTGCGCAATTCTCTTGGGAATTTTTCATTTTACACCTGCTGTGTCATAATAGGAAGAACAAGTTCCCTAGCAAGGCCTTAAATGAAATCTGCTCTCCATTCATTGAAAAAAAAAGTTTTATTGAAGTCATGTTAGGTAGACTCTATGAATTTACTGAGCTGAGGTATGTGAGACACTATGAAAATATTAATATATTACTGACGTGAGGTCTAATAGACCCATCATTTATTACTGACGTGAGGTATGACAGACACCCATCAGCTATAGATCCACACATGTACTCACGACGGCCGTCGTTACTGTACTGATGATTAAAGGAACATAAATTAGGAAGCTACTGAGCGAAACGGAAAGAAAGGACTCGAAATGGCAACGTTATTACATAAAAAAGATTTCGCGGTGTCTGACAGACCTCACGTCAGTTGCAGAGGGTTAATACATTATTGACAATATCTGAATGTTAGTGTCATAGAAGGATTTTGGATGTAAGGTGGAATAAATTTAATATATTATCACTCTTTTTTAATGTGTAGCAATTTAGCCTACTTTATGAATAACGTTATTGATGGATTCGCTGTGTCGGTGTTTAGATAGTAGAATTCCATAACGAAAATAAAAACAAAACAAATATGTTAAATAAAATAAATAAATAAATAAATAAAAACTTCTACTACTTATGTGATTTTGACATTTTTCGTCTTGTTAGGACATTGTCAATCTTACTGTCTGTCCCAAAAATACGAAAGACGTCGAGAATAAATCACATATCACTCTCTTGAGAATAAATCACATATGTGCCTAGTAGAAGAAAACATTTGGTTTTTTTTTTGTTTAATTTTGTTATTGATGGACCATTTCCTGTTATTTTTCTTTAATCCACAAGGGATGAAAAGTTTGTTCAAAATAGGTACAAATATTCTTCTCATATGCAAAAGTTTTTAAATAATATAGATGCTATATCATTCTTCATTACACTAGTTTACTGTAAAAAATACTATCATCGTTATCTCACTCCATTACCATCCATACCATGTATATCCGACAAGTTGGGTAGACAGCAGACCAGTTGCATGTAATAAACATGAAAGCTCTCGGTGCAAAAAAAATCAGACATTCAGGATGGGGGGGTGTATATCATCGATTTATTTAAGATATTATTCCGAACTTTCTACTACAGGAAAATCTGGAGGCCTATTCTCCAATCTCGATTGACGGTCGAGAGCGAGATTTTATTACTTTCGATCGATTTCTTAAAAACCCTATTCTTGAAAGTCGTGGACAATAAATGTCGCACAATATCATGCGAGAATATTTCGAATGGTGTTTTACCACTCGAGATGAATGTCACACCAATCGACATGTTAAAAATTGATAAAAATGGCCGCCGTGAGTCACTAAATGGTTGTTTACATTTCGCATACGGTATAAAAATAAAATAAAGTGATGCCGAATTTATAAAGTACCTATTTTAGTTTAAATAAAAATATAACGAAAAGTTCGATATTGATTGTGACTCCTCATACAAATGCGCCATCTTGTGCGTCACGTGCCTCTCCACACGAAAGCGCAATCAGCGCCATCTCTTGAAAAAGGTATAAATAAATGTAATTTTTCGATGACCACATACAAAAACATACAAAAAGTGCGACGTTGCCGGTAGCTTCTCGAATGTCGACCGTTTAAATCTCGAATGGCATCAAGAGTAGGGTCGTAGACTGCCATTCGACTTTTCGTGCGAGTTTTTTAATCGACTTACTCAATTATTGTAAAAGTAGAAGTAATTAAACCTCTAAGTTTTATAAAATACCTAAACGTTAACTCAATCAATAGATTTTTTAATTGGCATACCAATGTTATTATATTTTTTCAAAATTATAATGATTGAAGGATACCGGTCGGATTACGCAGTGGAATACTTGCTTTACATCGGTTTTATCAGAAACTCAAATTGGGTACAGATTCAACTCTCTCTAACCATGATGAGTAAATTGAATTGTTAAGCCGTATTTACACAGGACTTGTTATCGATTTATTAAAATAAACAGTCGCTCCCTTTGTGACGGCATTTGTAATAAGATTAACATCATTTCAACAATCGTATTAAACGATTTTAAATAAGCGAGTACTTTTCGCTTTCAACGATTTATTTAAATACTTTGAACATTTGATTTTTAAATTTCACGAAGATAAAATATCCATTTAAAAAATAATTTAAAATGTTTAAAACAAATTTTTAAATAAAGACATAATTGAAATTCCTTGGTAGCCTGGAGGTAGAGTCTCGGTCTCGTGCACATGAGGTTCGCGGTTCAATCCCAGCTGCCGGAACAATCCCCTTTCACGACACAAGCTTTTAGCCTACTGTGAAAGGTGTACAAAGTTGTATTGGGGTTTACAACAAAAACCCAGAAACAATTAAATAAAAAAATTGATTTAAAAAAAAAAACTACTCTTTTCAGGAGATATCTGGAGATAGATTAATTAAAATGAGATTCCATTACATTTTCCATTAGTATGTACATACAAACATGTTTGTTAATCAATAAATAATTTATTCATACAATCAAATATAATAGATAGGTAAATGAGATCAAAATTAATTATTGATATAAATAATATCTACACCACAATACACCGTAATGCGTTTAGTAAATGCAAGTCTGCGTTGACCGCACTTCACTATGTAAATAGATACAATACACAATATGTTGATATTAAACAAAATTGCCGAAATTCAAACTTATTGAATTGTTGATGCATCTACTATGTACTACTACACCATCACGGAATATTTCACAAGTGGGATAGCCAGCAGATCAGCAGCATAAAATTCAAGCCGTCCTCTTCATGCCAACAAAAAATTATATTATAAAAATTAAAATCATATATTATCCAATATCAATTAGATATCTCGATTGGAGAACCATGTTTATCCATTTTTTTTTAAAGATATATCTGGGTTTTGTTATAAACCCAAATACAACCTTATACACCTTTCACACTAAGCTAAAAGCTTGTGACGTGAAAGGGGAGTTTGCCGGCACCTGGTATCGAACCACGGACCCCTTGTTCTAAAGGCCGAGACTCTACCTCCAGGCTACCGACGAACTCGATTGTACCCGATTATACCTATGTAATATTGTGCATAATCTAATTGGAATTAACTCGATTGTACCCGATTATACCTATGTAATATTGTGCATAATCTAATTGGAATTAACTCGATTGTACCCGATTATACCTATGTAATATTGTGCATAATCTAATTGGAATTAACTCGATTGTACTCGATTATACCTACCTAATATTGTGCATAATCTAATTGGAAGAATTGAGAAAGGAATCCCAACGTTTATGAATTGGCTCTAGTGAGCTCAGCCAGCCTAGAGCCAAATCATAAACGTTAGGACGCCTTTCTTACTTATTCCGATTAGATTTTGTTTTATATATTTTGTGTAAATTTGCTTGTAATCGTACAGTAAAGAATAAATAAATTTTAAAAAAATGTACAGTTTTAAAACATTCTGGTTCTCCAATCGAGATCTCTGATGGGTTTTGTCATCTGCACGTTGTGCTCAAATCCAGTTAAACAATATAAAAAAATAGTGAATATTCAGACATTATCCACATTATTTTAATTTGAGACTGAACAATACTAGAAGATGTTGTGGTTAGATGCGTGTAAATAAATATAGACAATTTGAACATGTAAAATAAATAGATGAGGAAAGGATAACAAAGAGGATATATTTGTCTGAAATGAGGAGTGTGAGGAAGCGCGGGCGTCCGAGAATTACATGCCAATAACTCGACTCAAAGCGAGTATCGTGAGCGCTTCAGTTTCACGGCGGATCTGACTGTGCTGCATCCACTCTCCTGTGCCATCTCAGATGACTAAATAGGCCAATCCGAGACAAGCACACTCTGTCGCATTTGGGACATGGATGTTCTCTCGCAGGTGGGCCTTGGTGTCTTCTGTCATTTGGGCTGTAAATTACGTTCGAGAATTACGGCCGAGTGCTGAGTAAAAGAAATCAACGTGCGTGCATGAAAAATTGCACGAATGTAGAAGAAGCGAAATAAGTATGTAAGGACAGATCTAAATGGCGTTCCGTTCTCTCTGCCTACCCCACTTGTAATGCAGCGTGAGGGTATAGATAGATAGACAAAAGTACAAGCAACGTCAGTAATATTGTACCAGTGTGGGCTAGAATAACAAAATGTTTCATTATATTTTGGTACACTGGACTGTTTATTATCTATACTATGTACGTATTATTCCTAGTAACGTACGAGTAACAAACACAATGAGACAGAGAGAGAGCGTGGGCGGACGATAAATCCACTTAAAATAAAATTATCCTTCCAACCTTCCAACTAATTATTACTATTGTAAGAACAGATAACTGTTATTCTTCTTTATATTGTTTTTTTTTTATATTATTGTCTAATGTGGTAGCTTTTTTTTATCATTTTACTATTCTTTTATTTAAATCTGACAACCTTATGGGCTTCAAACTTAATATGAATTTTTAATTTGTGTGCACTTATAAATAGGGCGATATATTGATACCATTTTTTTGTTTGCATTGTTTGTTTTTATGCATATATATTGTCTGTAGTGTGCTGTTGATGTGGAATAAATAAATAAATAAATAAATAAAAACCTGGACAACACAACTATTTTGTATAATATATATATACTCGTATTATGTTACCCTGTGTTCTGATTCAACGGCAGCAGTGGACATGGGAAAAGGGATGCAAATATTGAGACATAATTAATCGAAATATTTTGGTCATCGAAATGTTCGATTGCATAATAAAAAAAAACCTTTATGCGTGAGCGTATATCTAGGATTTTATCTAGAGAGTGAACGATTTTGTTTATTTACCGCGAAGACACAAGAATAGAAAAAAAATCTGCACTCTTCTGCAAGTTTTCATGTGTTCTGTAAAAGGCACGTATTCCTAAACAGTGTGAGACACTTAACACCAGCAGGGTTACTCTTGACAAAACCAAACACGATCTTAATCTAGTCTTGATCTTGATCATACGACGCACGAAGTGACTATGGTCAAAAACACCGCGATACCGCTAACGCGCGATCGGTTTGCGTGTATTTTTGGCCAATAGTCACTTCGTGCGTCGTACGATCAAGATCAAGACTAGATTAAGATCGTGTTTAGTTTTGTCAAGAGTAGCCCTGCAGCTTTGAAATATGTCATTCATCTTGAATGTCTTATTTTTATAGCACAAGAAGGATGAGATGTGTTTTCATTACATGTAGTTAGTTAGTTCACTGGTTAACTTGCTAGAGGGATTTGCCGTGATGTTATAGATAGATACATATGAAATACTACCTTAAACATGGAGTTCTATTGCTTATGGTATCATCTTGTATCAAAAATTATGTTTAAATCCAAGGATATGCTGAAAATTTCATGTACTAAAATTTGTTATTATCTCGTGAATACATTATCAATTTTAAGTAAATTATATAATCAACGATGATCGATTCGACATCCCTAAATATTCCATGCAAGGTAAGGTGAAATAAACATTTGGTTGGGGAATATAAAGATTTATTGAACTGGGATTTTCGTGAACATCGGGGAGCGGAATTAACATCAATAATATATATTATTTACATACGGAGCGTTGTACTCACTAATTTTAAATATTCATAAATATAGTGCAGATGAAATTTGTTACTGGCGCCCACATCGCTATACAGATATTTTATTTTAAAGAATTCTGCGTTCTTTTTTTAAATTTCCCTTATAAGAAAATCAGTCAGGCGTGGACCTATCACTTTAATTGTACTATTTCTTTGTAAGAAATATTTTTATTGTTTCATATTCCAACTTGATTCCAATTCAGATTGTTCAAAAAGCATGCAAAATGAATTTGTTTGATTTATTATTAGGTATTGTTTATTATGATTTTTATTAAAATAAAAAAAAGTGAAAATATTCACAAAAAATATTGGAGAGTTACTCTTGTCTAAATCACTCGCAAACGAGTGGATGGCCTTGAGAAAAATAGAATAGAAAAGTATAGAATTACTCTTGAAATATCTAGTAAAATGTCGTGGGAAATATCATAAACAACATTCGCCATTTAAAGAAAAACATTATGGGACAGTATTCATATTCAAATTTAACACATAAAACATGCAAATAAGATGAATTTGTTTTTTAAGCCATATGCAAGTGTGGCATATACATGAGTTAAATTTTGATGAAAAAATAACATAAAATATTCATTTTCTTTATATAAATATTGCTCAAACGTCATAGATAAAATTATTATGTGAGTTACGTTTTGGTTTAATCAGAGTTAACTTTATTCTCTTATATACTAGACATGGCGATTAAGCTTAGGTAAATAAACTTTTTTACGGTTGTATATTATGTTTTGCTGTTCTTGGTAAGATTATTATAACGTAGATACATTACAACATTAACGTAGAAAAGCACTTTATATATATTACCGGTGAATCTATTTATCTCTTGTCTATTCACTTACCCTATGCTCTGCACTCACTGTTACCCTTAGCATAATATATTAAAGGGTAATTAATATTAATAGCATCGCATCTTGTTACCCTCGTAATGAGGGGTAAATGAGAAACAACATATTATTCCAAGACAAAGTTTAAGAAGTAGCACGCTAAAACAATAGTTGCTCTGAAAATTTATTTTTTATTTTATATATATATCTAATAAAATATGTATTTAGCTAACACACCACTCAATGAAGGTTTTTGTAATAACAGTACAAGATCAAAGCATAAAATAAGACTAATAGTGCAAGGTATTTCTAAGTTAGATCGTAGCTTTTTGTGTTTTAATGTTAGACTTTACAACAAACTTCCACACTGAGAAAAATACTAACGAAATTTCACAATAAATCATTGGTACGTACTATCAGATTAGGACCAGAGATAGTACAAACGATTCATTAGAACGAATTTATAATATTAACTATTATAGATTTGTACCAACGAATCGTTTGTACTATCTCTAGTCCTTATCTGATAGTACGTACCAATGATTCGTTGCGAATATTTTTCTCAGTGCAGATGCAATACAATAAAATGAACTGATGTGTTGGTCTTTCGGAGAATAGTGAAATCGCATCTAGTTGATAAATCATTCTAGATAATTGGCGAAAATAATGTTTAATGAAAAGAAATATTTTATTGCTTTTTGTGGTATTATTGTTCTTTTTGTAATCAATTGAATATTTTACATTGTAGATCCGGACATTTTACACTAGCAACTGAACAAACACTAAAATGAAACCTATTTTTTATTTTACGATGATATTTGATAATTGCTATTTGTAATGTACATAACATGTATGGCGAGTCCAAAACACCTTCATAAAAAGAGCCTAAAGACGATAAATAAATGGTTCTTACACAACACAGTGGATGCTGTCCATCACACGAGATGGATTTCGGAAAACATGCAGCCTATTTCTGGGGTAATAATTAGTCCTGACTGTATAACGTGTTGCCTAGACAAATAAGAGACACGTCTTCTTCAATAAGATTTCAAAAGGTGGTTATGGGCTCCTCGATAGCTGAAGGCAGAGATAAATGCAGGGGAAAGTTTTCTTTGTTGGTGTAGAGCTGTGGGTTTTCTTGTTTTAATGTTTTTCAGTGTTTTTATTTATTTTTTCAACTTTTGTAATGTTTATGTTAATTTGTTACTAACCTAACAGGTGTAGTGTACCTAGTGTTGTGGAATTCTCAAGAAATAATTTCTCGAAGTAGAGAATTTTCGGAGAATTTTTTTAATTTTTTATTTAACAGTATAATAATAATAAATACTTTATTCAATCAATCAATAACAATGTACAAATGTTGAGACAATTTATTACCAATATGGCTACAATTAATTATGGAAACAGAGAGTTTTGGCAGAGAGTTGTCCTTGACCAGTTTTCAAAAACCGAATATAAAGAAAAACCTCGACATATGCATCACACAAGATTTAAATTTAATGAAGGATAACAAATTTAACATTTGAATATAACGTGCCAAAAATACTTAATATGATGCCGGTATCTATTAAGAAATGCAAGTGTAAAAATATTGCAAAAAAATTAGTCAAGGAATGGTTAATAAAGTGTGGATTTATGTATAACTAATAATTATTTTTGTATTTAGGTTAATGTCGTATTAGGTTAATAATATGTATATAGTGTGTTATAAGAGAACACGCCGACAAATCTTTTAGATTTGGCGTGACTCATTATCATAAGATGTATATATTTCTTATTCAATGTATTATTTTCATTAAATAAAAAAAAAAATTTTTAGGTACCTACATAGATAAAAGTACTAATAACTGATGAAAAATCTTGATGTTTGACAGCCCACATGCCCATATTTAAATTTTAAAAAAAATTGCAGGTACGTACATTGAAAAAAGTGTTAATAACCTCTGATTTGGGCCTAAATCAGACCCACATTTTTTTGGATCAATCAGATTGGCTGCGAAGTGTACTGGGCGAAAGGTCATAATACCGCTAAGAAAAATTATAAAGAGAAATTTCTCATCCATCAGAGGAGAAATTCTCGGAGAATTTTTCTTCTCACATCACTAAGTGTACCTGGTGGGGCAGCAACAGAAACTCATTGTAAATTACCAAATAATGTGCTATCATTGTCACAAATTGGGTAGAATTTGTTTTATCGATTTCAATGAATTTAATAAAGTAGGTAGCAATGATACCTATAGATGCATTATGTTGTTATTGTATGTATACCCGTATGTATGTTGCACTTATGTTTTACAGTTGAATGTAAGATTATATCTTTTTATAATTTGTAATTTTAAAGCAGATGTGAAATGTGAATTTTTATTTAATATATTTTGTAATTTATTTCTTTGTAAAAGGCAATTGCCGTATATTGAATTAATAAATAAATAAATATCTACTACTACTACTATACCATCACGGCATATCCCACAAGTGGGGTAGCCAGTAGACCAACTGCATGTAAGAAACATGCAAACTGTCCTCTTCATGCCAATATAAAATCAAGACATTCAGGATGGGTGGCAAACCTCATCGCTGTTCTTAAAATGTGAAATGGTTTAATTTTTTCGAACACCTGCCTTTTACAGGACACTCGAAAACTTACAGAGAAGAGTGGGAGACCAATTCTTTACCGGGTGCTCCACGGGATAAATAAATATATGTATCGGAAATGTTTCTATGAAGAATAATATTTGTTATTTAATATACCATAAACATATTTAGGAAAAATGTGTTTGACCTATTTCAAAACTGAAATTTTATATATTGGTTATTTAAATTTTACAGCTGATGCCATAGTATCACTTTACGGATATATTTTACAGACGATATTATTTATTATTCACATTACTTTTTCCTTGAAAACGTCCATCAAAAATGAAATTCTATTCGACGGGTATGGTTGAAAAATTTCCAGGAATATAATATAAACCCAATTTCATTGAAACGTGACATTTGGTTATGAAAGGTCAGATTTGCATATTAACAGGTAAACATGTTGAATATACATTGTGTTACGTTAAACCATAATTATTGAAGTGTGTCATATAACAATGTATCAAACCACAGGTTTAAAAAAAATAAGTGAATATTTATTGGTTTATTTTTTCAATCTTTACTGTACATTGATAACAAACAATGTCATAGAGAAATAAGTTCAAATTAAATACAATCAATATGCAGCAAGCAAGTTTATCGCAAAGGGATAATTTCGGCTAACTAAATACTGTGTATTTTTCAATTTTATCTTAAAATGGACTTCCAACAAGTACCTTCGGTAATTCAGAATTAAAAATAACATATGTATATTGATTCTTTCATTCATACCATCACATTTCCCACAAATGGTATAGCCAGCGGACCAACTCTGCAAACATAATATTCTCGCTTTGTTAAAATAGCTGATGCGTTCAGTGGTCAGTGGCCTGATGATGGAGTCATGAGTTTTTATCAAGAGATCTCATGCTCGATCCTTCTGGCTACCGGACTACTCCATTTTCACAAAACAAGCATATGATTTTCTGTGTGGGAGTTAGTGGTGTATTTAGGTTCTAAACAAACCAACACTCATCTTTAAAAAATGCTAAATAAATAAGATTCAATTAAATAATTCTTAGTTATACCATTATGTATTAGCATTAATCAATACAAAATATAGATTACTGAAGTTATAGGTAAGTGATAATATATAATCATAATAAAAATAAAACTTTATTAACAGAACAAATAATGCAATATTTAGACAGAACACACATATTTTTTTTTAAATAAAGAAAGATATATCTAGGTTTTGCCGGCATCTGGTATCGAACCACAGACCTCATGTTCACGAGGCCGAGACTCTACCTCCAGGCTACCGACGAACTCGAAAAATAATGAAAACAGTGTTCTGTCAAATGGCGGACTTGTTGCAGAGCAAAGTCTTCCGGCCAACCATTCATCAAGACGATCAAGACAATCTCTACTTATTAAGTACTTTGACCCTAAACAGCGATGTGGTGGATTTTCTGAAACACTGTTTCAGGAAATGAAACCAAGAAATACTTCTTTCTGAGTTAGATGCACAATTGATACATTTTTCCTCTTCTTTGAGAATAGTGTGATTTAGAACATTTTTGGATGACGTTATCTTATTTCACTTAATGCATTATATCACCTGAATATTGTTTAGAAATATCTACAGCTGTTACGATACACAGAACACAACACAGTAATAATGGTCAAAGCATATTATGATAATCGGTTAACGAGATGGGCTCAAACGTGTCGACATACAATATGCATTAAATAATAATACTTCAAACCACACAAGAGTAATGCAATAATTTGTACAACATAAAAGCTACATTAAATTTGTATCTTTGAATGACCAGTTTTTAGTTGATTATGTGGACTTTCAGGCAGAAAATATTTCAAAGCTGTTGCACCTGATCATAAAAGGCAAAACAGAAGCTGAACTTGATGTGGTATAAAATCTGTCTTATAGAACTTTATTTCACTTCGCTTATCTCGGGAGCGCAGAGCAGTAGCCAGCCTCCTAAATTTAGAAAGCTTCTGCGTCACTAAAGACACCTCTTCTCACAACATTCGCACTGATTTAGTGTCGTTATTCTAGAAACGTCTATTATGAAAGAGGGACGTCCGACCCATCAGAATCCTTGTAGCTGAAAGAACGGTACTCTTTTGGACCAACTATCATTGAGTATCTTCAAAATACGACCCAACCAGGATCATCTTCTTCCCCGTATTACAGAGACCACAACACTTTGCATTGGCGCACAATATTATTTATGACATGCTTATTTTATCATCCGAATCCTCCCAATCCTCCGAAATTAAGTATCTTCCGCTCTTGATACTTTGTAAGGTGTCAAGATTAAATGCCGTGTGAAAGGATTGGGATAATACAAGCATTGAACAGGTGGCGTCTCGTCCTGACACTAATTCCTATTTAATAGGTACTAGACTAATTTGACGACAAAAAAACATTGTCTGCATAGAAATAAAAAAGCATAAATTAATTCATACAAATAACCCTGTAAATCAGACTTAATCAAATAAAAAAAGTGTTATGAAACTACTAACGATTCACTCGATTGCGGGTGCATTGCCATAAAATGAAAACACTCAGAATCAAGTATTTTGCCTTTTAACGAATAAATATTAAATAATATCAAAACGACTCCAAAGAGATTTTTTTAAACTAAAAACTAGTGTAATGAAGAATGATATCGCATCTACATATTATATTACTCAAAAACTTTTGCATATGAGGAAAATATTTGTACCTACATATTCCTAACAAACTTTGCGATCCCTTGTGGATTAAAGAAAAATACAGGAAATGGTCCATCAATAACATTATTTACAAACTAGGCAATATAGTAACATACTTAAAAAAGTTTTGACATAAAAACAATAACAAGGCAAAGAGATATAGGAGAAGTTTTCTGTGCGTGTAACAGTTGAAAAAATATACATTTTAAACAAAAATACCTCAAAACTATATACTAACTGGTGCCTATTATGTTTGGTTCGATATAATACTGAGAAGGTGTAGGTACGAAAAGCAAATTGTTTTAAGACTAAAATTTTGGTTTTCTCAGGGATAATTCTATTCTCTTAAACCATGACTCCCTAGCATGTCTGTAATGTTAACGTATTTCATTTACTCCTGAATGTATGCAACATTAATAACATTTGTATAAGAATAAGACTCCTGAATTTATGCCATACCAATAGCACGGTTAGTTAAGTTCCATTTCAGACATTTGATAAACAAAATTAAAGGTTAAAGGTGAATATATACACAAATACAGTAAAAGATCAGTTTCTTTGCGCACAAAATTTATGGTGAATAAATTCAAGATTACATACTTTTAGACACATATTTTGTTCTAATTTTTTTCGAAGAACATGAGAATGAAATAAACCTCTATCAATTAAATCGATATTTTAGCAACTGAATGGCCAAATGAAAGTTAATAGAAAATGTTAAAAATGTTAAAAATTAGAAATATTTTCAAGTTTATTAAGTATATTAAAATTTTAAATTGTATAGGGAAAAAGTGATCTATTGTTCGAACATCGCTGTCAACCCTACAAAATTATCAATCAATCATCGCCCTCAACGCTCCTCTCGGGAACATAGGGCAGAAACCAGCCTCCTCCATTCAAAGCGTCTCTGCGTCAATTGTGTCACCTCTTTACACGACATTCTATGCGTTCTGATGTCGTTGTCATAGGAACGAGGAATTGTGTAAGAGGGACGCCCGCACCGACGGAACCCTTGCAGATGGAAGAAAAGTGCTCTTTTTGGCCATAAATAACAAAAAATATATCATCAGTTTACTTATAGAGAATTAGAAAGTCGAAACTATGTCCATACATATTAAACAAACTGCCTTCATGTTAATATGAAAAATATTTCTATTCAGATTTGGTTTGAATCAACTCTCATCCATTTATTTCAAAATATGAGTATTTTTTATGCAAGAACATGAAACAAATACACACACTATATTGTTTGTACACATGAATGTTCGTATTGTTTTGGGTACAATATTGTCCCACTGACCTAACGTACGTATGATATGACTGAAATAATAGCATTAGTCAGTCTATCTGGAACTGAATGTGTACTGATTGGATTGGTTAACAAAACCATTAATTCATATGTTCATACCTCTTTGGACAGATACAAATAAATATACAGTTTTCACGTCTCGAGTTCTATACTATAAAATCGGTAGATGTCTCATTCAGGGCAATCATTTTTCCAAACTTCCCGCGGGAACATAGAACTGTAACCAGCCTCCTCAATTCAGTGCGCTTTTGTGCCAATTGGATTACCTCTGTTCACGATTAATACTCCTAGCGCGCTGATATCCTTGTGATATAAACAGTAAATTGCGAAAAAAGGATGGCCAGGCTACCGGAAATCTTGTTGATGAAAGAGCCATGTAGTTTTTGGCCAACTAGCTAATCTTATTAGATAATCTTATTTATTGTGTTGGTTCAGAAGTAGTATCGTGAAATTATATACCGATAAATAGAAACAAAATCTTTTCTTTTGATAATCAAGAGTTTTTGTGTATACTGTGGAGATCCTTTTTTAGTTTTAATTAAATAAATTCTATATAATTCAAAAAACACTATTTAATTTCTACTAATTTACATCAATATTAACGGAACGTTTTCGCTTATGCATGTAGACATCTTCAGGAAAACTGAAAAGTATGGAGAATTATTGATCAGGTAATATTATTGGCAGTAGGAAGGGTAATGGTAGATATGGGGTGGGTGGTAGAAGAAGGATAAACTTACAAAGGAGACGAGGGTGGGATTTGGATATTAACTATGTTAGGTTATTTCCTATACAATAAATCTTGAATAACAATACAAAAAAGTATGTTTTCTTTTTTAATAAAATATTTTATGATTTCATATAATATAGGCTAAACAAAAACTAGAGAAGCCGAAAAAAGTCTCTCTCGTGTTTGTTTTATTTATAGTAGAAAGAAACTGTAGCGTATTTATATCTCTTTTGAGATAAAGGAAAATCTTTAATTTTATATTTCTTTCACATACAGTGAACATGAAATTAAATCTTTGCCAAAAATGATTTGCTACTTCCTATATTTTAGATTATTATATTTTTACTTACTGTTGTGTGTGTGTTGAATAAAAAGAATCGATATTTAAGCACTTGTTTTATTTTATAAGAATAGTTAAATTACATGAAATAAAATATTTGTAACAATGATAATTAAAGTTAAAGAGAAAATTAATTAATTAAAACTATTTCTGCCGCTGGTCTAAAGTGAACTGAAAAGAAATATCCTTTCTATGCTATGGTGGCATTCGTGTGTGATGTCGGCGCTCCCTATCGTAAATATCTACAAGTTATTGGTCAGCTTGAAGGTTTGCTTCCTGGTAAAAATAGGTGTTTACTTCGCTTCTTTCCGATTTCCATAGATGGCAGTGCTATGCCCATTTTCTACTGAAACACATTATGAATTTTCATCTACAATAACATATATAATTGAACAATAAATTTTGGCAAGCTTCGCTGGTTGCCACACAGCCCCCTTGGCAGTGTAAAAACGCCGGTTTTTTCACGGATTTGGCTTGTATATTGGCCTTCCACTTCTAGTTATGTATACAGGTTCTCTTGATGTTGAAGCAGTCTGTTCTGGTTCATTTCTTGCCTCACAAAAATATGGCTTGCATCTGTCCAATGATATTGTTTTATTTTCTCCTCCTATTAACAAAGTTGCAGTCTTGTCGTCTCTTCTGCAAACTTGGTAAGGGCCTTGATATGCTGGAAAAAGCGGTTTATACACCCTATCATCTCTAACGAACATATATTTTGCAAGTTTTAAATCAGGATGTACAAATATATTATTCTTATGATGATGTTCCACAGGACGTGGTTTAATCTGTTTCATGTACCATATCAGTTGTTGAGTGTAGTAATTTGGTTCAGGAATTTCGTCTGTATCACAAAAAATATCATTTGGTAATCTTATTGGGTTTCCATATAGCATCTCTGAAATAGAATAATCAGTATTTTCTCTAATAATAGTTCTTAAACCTAATAATATGGTTGACAACGATTGAGTCCATGGGATAGGATGATGTGTTTTAAAACTGTTCTTAAGTGTACGATGGAATCTTTCTACCATACCGTTGGTCTGAGGGTGGTACGGGGAAGAAATAGCATGCTTTGTGCCTAATTTCGAACAAAACATTTTAAATTCTGTTGACATAAATTGTCTACCTTGATCAGTAATAAATTTCTTAGGTGTTCCATACCTCGTAATCCAATGGTCCCAAATAGTTCTCACTACTGTCTTGGCTGTGATATCTTTTATAGGTATTGCCTCACTCCATCGTGAATACCTATCCACAAAAGTAATCAAATATTTCATACCTTCTGATTCCACGAGCGGTCCGACTATATCAATGTGTACTGTCTGGAATTTTGCATCAGGCAGTTTCATATACATAACCATCGTTCTAGTGTGTCTTGTTACCTTAGATTTTTGGCATTTAATACATGTTTTACTCCAAAGATTACAGTCAGCTCTCATGTTCTTCCAAACTCCTCTTTTGGAAATTGTTTTCAAAGTATCCTTGGCGCCTGGATGAGTTAAGTTGTGAATACTGTCGAAAAATCTTCTCTGTAATGTTTTAGGTATGTACGGTCTTAGATTTCCCTCATGAAGATCAAAGATGAGCTGTAAACCTTGTAAGTTGTTTTTGATTAGATTTAATGAATGATCTTTATTTACAAGCAATTTTTTTAATTCCAAATCAAGATTTTGTTGTTTGGAAATTTCTTCTAACGAGATATCATTATGTAACTCGATCATATCGATTCTAGAAAAAGCGTCTGCAATTACATTAGAATTACCTGTAACATATCTAATATCGGTACTGTACTGTCCAATTAAATCCAATTGCCTCTGCTGACGTGGACTTTCTTTTTCAAAATTTTTCTTTTTGAAAGCATATTGAAGTGGCTTGTGATCTGTGTATATACAGAACTCTCTGCCTTGCAAATGATGTTTGAAATATCTAATGGCTTCAAATATAGCTAGCAATTCTCTGTCATATGTACTATATGAACACTGAGCTTTATTTAACTTTTTTGAAAAAAAACTAATAGGTTCATAATTACCATCTTCTCCTGCCTGTTGTAGTACTCCTCCGATTGCAAAATCTGAAGCATCCGTCCACAATGACAATTGTTTAGTACTATCGGGATACTTAAGTTTAGTGCAAGTTATTAAAGATTGTTTTACCTCCTCGAAGTCATTCGTCGTAATATCGTTCCATTGTACCGGTCTTTTATCATTCTTCTTAGCTCCTTTTAAATATTCATTTAATCTTGCAAGTTTCTGGGCAGCGTTTTTTATGAATCTCCTATAGAAATTTGACATTGCAATAAAACGTCTGAGGTCTTGAATGGTTTTTGGTTTGGTATATTCAGCAAGAGCTCGTACCTTGTCTGGCGATGGGCCTACTCCTTCTGCTGAAACTTCATATCCTAGAAACAGAATAGAACTTTTACCGAATTCACATTTAGATGGGTTGACAATCATACCCCACTCGTCTAATCTCTTAAACAAGGCATTAAGATGTTTAAGATGTGTTTCTTCATCTGGTGAATGTACAATTATGTCGTCGATATATACTTTTACTCCTTCTAGACCTTGGGTCATTACATTCATATGCCGTTGGAACGTCTGACATGAATTAGCTAGGCCGAAGGGCATGCGTAAATACTCCCAGGACCCTGCAAATGTGCAAATTGCAGTTTTTTTAATATCTTCTTCATTCATTGGTACCTGGTGGTAAGCCTTCTTTAGGTCCAGCTTTGAAAAAATTCTAGAATTGGCAAAATCGTTAGTTATATCTTGAATATGAGGTAGAGAATACCTGTCTGGAACAGTTATTTGATTCAACTTCCTGTAGTCTCCACACAATCTGAACGTGCCATCCGCCTTTTTTACTACATGTAAAGGTGATGACCACTCGCTGTTAGATGGACGACAAATACCTTGGGAAACCAGATCCTCAAACTCGGTCTTCACCTGCTTCAGCAACTCTGGAGACAAGCGACGAGGTTTAGATCTGAATGGGCTTCCTCTAGTATCTATGTGGTGAATTGTTGGATGAGATATGTCACTAAAAGGTCTATTTATATCAATTAGTTTTGGAAAATTTGCTAACATTTGATGATACTTATTGTTCTTATCTAAAAAAGAAATAGAAGTCACATTAGTACTATCAACATTAGAATTATAAGCTTTTACCTTATCTCCACTGCTTTTGTCGATTAACAGTCTGCTCCTCATGTCAACAATTAAATTAAAATTAGTTAAAAAATCAGCTCCCAATATAGCTCTAGATACATCTGCTATGACGCAGTTCCATCTGAATTTTTGTTTAAAACCTAGGTTTATGTTTATGGTTGAAGTACCATATGTTTTAACGATTGTCCCATTTGCTGCAAAAAGTGTAAGATTAACTTTTTCTTTTTGGCATTTACGATAAGATCTTGGAATTATGCAAAGTTCCGATCCGGTATCAATTAAGTATGATAAACCGTTATCTTGATCCTTAACGAAGAGACGCGTTTGAGGAGTCAACATGTCCGTCTCTGTAACATGTCGCTTCTCTAGTTTTTTTGATTCTGCACAGAATTCTGCTGATTGAACGTGCATGGTGATATGCACTTCCTGGCTTTGTTCCCATATTTACTGTGATAGGAGCATATATTATTATGATAATGTTGGGAAACATTGTTTTTTGTATGTCTGTATGTTTGTGTATTATTGTGAAATTTGTTGCTACTATATTGTCTATGTGTGTTGTAGTTGGGAAAATTTCTTCTGCTGGAATGAAAATTATTAGTATTTTGTTTATGCAATGAGTCGTTGAGTTGCTTTCCCAAACGTTCTAACTTTTCAGTTAAAGTATGTACGGATTTATTTAAAATTTCAATTTGATTATCTTTGTCACTATTGCTTTTTGTATGACACACAGCGATTTCTTGTGCCTGATAGACATTTGTTATTTTATCTGCTATTAATGCTATTTCGTCCAAGCTACCATTGTTTGTGGTAATATGTGCTTGTACGTGTTTAGGTATATGCTGTATCCAAAGATATTTCAATGTTGTATCATCAATATTTAAACCAATAGCTAATGATTTCATTTCTCTAAGCAATTGAGATGGTGTTTTATCTCCAAGTTGTAAATTTGAAAAGAGTTTCTCTCTGCGAGAATCTGGGGATATTCCCATTCTATTTAATATTGCATCTTTTAGTCTAGAATACATTGTTGGACATTTATCAAGATTTATAATATCGGATACCTGTGAAATTGTGTTTTGATCCAGTTGAGCAACAAGATGTGCATACCTCGTATCTTCGGATGTGATTCCTGCTAGTTCAAATTGTATGTCAATCTGCTTAAACCAGAGCTGTAAGTTGTTACTCCAGATCGGTGGTATTTTAATTGATACTCTATCTGTAAATGAAACATTCTTAGTTATATTTGATTCCTCCTTGCTAGGTTTATTTGCTTGCTCATACATCTTGAGATAAGTTAAATTTTCCAATTGTATTTATATAAATAATTTGCTGACAATGAAGGACAGCCCGCAATCGAAAAAGCTTTAACAAGAAAACAATTGAGTAATTAAGATTTGAAAACCAGCAAACAATTCCAATGTATCCAGCACTTGTGAAAATTTTCTTAGTTTGTGACAATATTATATAAAAAAATTTTGGTATTTGTTTTCCATCCAACAGCGAATAGATCCCTGCAGCTAAACTAGCTAAAATTTAAAAGCAAATTGATTAAAAAATGTAACACACATAAATTTGTTGTTTTAAAATTTAAAATGTAAGATACACAAAGACAATACAAATTTTTTTAAAATATCACTTGATTGTGACAAAATGTATAATATTATGAATAATATCTTTTTTAGGTGCGCAAATTCGTGTCTGATTCGTTGTTCTGATTTTCAATAAAAAAAATAAGGCTAGAATACAATTCTATATTTGATTCTGCCCTAGACTCTAACACCTTTGAATCACGACACGGGTTCACTGTCGACAGCGGCAGCGAAAATTTGTAAATTTGTATAAAAACTATATCGATCTGTTACACACACACATATATTTAAGATTAAAAGAAATTTGAATTGCAATACAACTGTTTATCTAGAATGCAAGAAAATTTTTTAATGAAAAATTATATTTCAACAGCTGATTGTGACAATTCGAAAATTTTCAAGGTGAAAATTTTTTTGTTAGGTTATGTATAATAATTTTCAAATTCAAATCAAATAATTATGTTCTTTTTGTCGTGGGTCACCATTTGTAGCGTATTTATATCTCTTTTGAGATAAAGGAAAATCTTTAATTTTATATTTCTTTCACATACAGTGAACATGAAATTAAATCTTTGCCAAAAATGATTTGCTACTTCCTATATTTTAGATTATTATATTTTTACTTACTGTTGTGTGTGTGTTGAATAAAAAGAATCGATATTTAAGCACTTGTTATATTTTATAAGAATAGTTAAATTACATGAAATAAAATATTTGTAACAATGATAATTAAAGTTAAAGAGAAAATTAATTAATTAAAACTATTTCTGCCGCTGGTCTAAAGTGAACTGAAAAGAAATATCCTTTCTATGCTATGGTGGCATTCGTGTGTGATGTCGGCGCTCCCTATCGTAAATATCTACAAGTTATTGGTCAGCTTGAAGGTTTGCTTCCTGGTAAAAATAGGTGTTTACTTCGCTTCTTTCCGATTTCCATAGATGGCAGTGCTATGCCCATTTTCTACTGAAACACATTATGAATTTTCATCTACAATAACATATATAATTGAACAATAAATTTTGGCAAGCTTCGCTGGTTGCCACAAAACGCTTGTTTCAATTTATCAAATCGGACATTCTTAAAACGTGACCCAGCCAGGAACATTGTCTCTTCTGTATTAATTGATGAAGAGTGCAGAGGATTGTTAAATCATTATCAATCGATTGATTAGTTGAAATACACCTCTCTCATCTTTATCTAACCTATTGCAGAGGTAATCTTATGTTTAAATTTATCAAATTGGACATTATCAAAACAAAATTAAGCCAGAATCGTATTACAATACCAAATTCTTCACCCATAAACAGTCAGTTTATAAATTTCTATAAACATAATGAAAAATAAAGTATTTAGTATTTCCTTTGTTTACATGTTTTGTATGTATACAGAGGTTTAACATGTTAAAGGCTTTGGCCGTAAATATTTGTAAAAATAAATAAAATAAAAATAAAATAAGTACCTATTAAGGTGACCCGTGTTTCGACATTCGATTTTTTTGTCAAACTAAACCTAATTGTATTAAAAGAAATGATTACATTATAATTTCCACTCCACTTGTGAATATTTTTGAACAAAAAATATGAAGATCAACATTAAACTTCGCAGTAAACATACTTTTGTACAAAAGCAGCCTCTACTTGACTTTGAGAAAAGTTTTTATTTAAATTGTCAAAAAAATATTCTGTAATTACGAAGGAACAAAAATATTTCAGTGTCAGTGGTATAATTCTGCATGAATCACTGAAAAATTTCCGACCCCCTAGACCAGTGGTCGGCAAAGTGCGGCTCCGGAGCCGCATGTGGCTCTTTGGCCCCGTAAGTGCGGCTCTCACGGCCCAGCCTAGAGTCAAACTAGTTAGAGAACGAAAAATTTGAAAACGTGAAATCAGAAAATAAAATTTAAAAAATTCGTTACAATAAAAAATAATTTTCACCATAAGTAATTCCTAATTTCCCTAAATAAGCGAAGGTCTAAAATTATAATAAAGGTTTACTAAATTAATAAACAGATTTGGCTCTAAATTATTTTTGATCGGTGTAATGTACATATTTGCCTCTTTGGAAAATAAGTTTGCCGATCACTGCCTTAGACAAACACGCACTTGGCGATCGACTACAAACGAATTTTCAACGAGAATCGCAACAATAACGCATAATTATACGGTACATGTAGGTAGATTGTCGAAAAGTTCGCCAGTAGTCGATCGCTAAATACGGTTTGTCTACAGCCCTCATATGTATATATATTTGTCTCTCATATGTATATATATTTATCTAGAATCACTAAGGTCTGCTAACACAGACTCTGTCAATAGACTTCTGGTTCCGCGTAGAGGTCTGGCTAACTATGTTGACCGTGCCTTCTGTGTGGCTGGTCCGTTGCTGTGGAACAAAATTCCCTATGATTTGCGGACTCTGGAGAGTGTGAAGGTGTTCAAGCCTGGGTTAAAGACCCTATTGTTCAGGAGGTGTTGCAATTCTTGAATGGGCTTTTGCGGCGGTTTTTCCACAAAACGGCGCATGTTAAAAAATTGTCTAGTCATTATTATTATTAAAAATTGAGGATTGTATTTTCATAAATATGTACCTAATCTAATATCTTATAAAAATACGACAGACCAACCAGAAATCGAACTCGATATCAAAACTATAGAATGAAAATAGCAAGTTTAGGTACAATGTAAAAAGCTTTCAAAAAGCTAGGAGAAAATATTTACTGTCGCAGTTAAGCTGCTATCATGCAAGACACAAGATATCATTAAAATAAGAAGTTGTCAACAATGTAAGGATGTGTATAAATGATAAGACTTAAAAAAAATATATTTCAACGAAGCATTATGTCTTCTAAAAAATTCCAATTTAAATCGAAAGCAGTACCAAAAAAGATATTTGACAAATTCAATATAACGACTATTTCATAAACATATATTGAAAAGTGTTTTTTCAAATAAAAAACAAAATCCTTTTTTGTACGTTTTATAACAAAACATCATGCACAGTCAAACCTAAGTTTAGAACAAAATCGACGTAGGGAAAAAGTATTAAAACAACTTCATCCAGGCATTGTTACAGTTGAGTAATATAAAAAGATTGAATTGGAATAATTGACTCAAATACCAATGATTTTTTTTCACAAATTATTTGATTATTTGGATGATCATCTTTAACAAAACACCGTCTTTATTGATTGTAATGTACAATGTGCATGACTTGTTTGACAAGCAAATTATACATGAATATATGCAATTATTTGACAACGATACAAAGTTGAAGGTAAGAACGTAATGTAAAAAGTATAACTTCGGTGGAAAGTTTTTTTGGTATCTACAAGAAGAATAATTATAAAAAGGTTTAAAGCATGCAATGGATTTAATAAATAAATATAGAAATTAAAACTCTTGTTAGATAAATGTAGTGCGTAACAGTGATATACGAAAGGCATGTGGAATGAAATTTGGTGTAATAACAAGGATGAATGTAAATAAGTTAAGATGGTTTGGGCACGTGGAAAGAATGAATGAAGACAGAATGACTAAGAAGATATATTTGGCTGAGAGGAATGGTGCTCGGAGACGCGGATGTCCGAAGATTAAATGGCAAGATCATTTAAATCAAATCCTACAGGACGGTCACGTGTTGAGCACATTGAACAGGAGAGCATGCATGAGGAATTGTATGACAGTGACGGAAGCGAAAGATGTATGCAAGGATAGAAGGAAGTGGCGCTCGATCCTTTCTGCCTACCCCGCGAGGGAAGCGGCGTGATGGTATGTGTGTATGTATGTAAAACTCTTTTTTGTCGATTTATTCATATTGAACGAATACAGTGTGTTTATTAGATAAATTCAAACAAATGTTTCTTTCTATTATAGATAATAAATTGTGAGAGAGGCGTCCTTCGAATTATCAAGGCAATCTCACCAGTCTCTTGATTGATAATGACCTAATTAGTCGAAAGACATTTGTTTATCTAACAATTTATAATCTATAGTACCGTGCAGGTACCGGTATACTACCATGTGTCCACCGACATAATCAATACAGTGGATTAACTTAAAGTATACAACATACAAATACACCTATAGAAGGCAGGTGTTCGAAAAAATAAAGACATTTTACATCTTAAAGTCAGCCATAAGGTATGCAACCCATACTCAATGTCTTAAATATTGTTAGCACGGAGAGGACATCTTCCATGTTCATTAAATGCAGCTGGTATGCTTGCTACTCCGCTTGCGGGATACGCCGAGATGGTATAGTAGTAGTAACATAAGATAATCGTGACTCTACTGTACTGTGATTGATTGCCAAGTCTGCCATCAATCGAATTATTTTGAATACGGTTTACATCTGTACCTATTCGTACTATAATATCATAAGGACATACTTGTAGTATAAAAATGTAGAAAGAGAATAAGATCCTACAGGAGGAATATTGATGATCGCTTCAAAAGGTTTGGCGTAAAGGGCACTGTCCGTTTCCCTGAATTTGAATTACGGATATCATTATATTGTGAAGTTCTCTCCGCTCTCTTTCAGTGTATCATGAATACCTATGAGCCATAGCTCTTACTTAATATTATGTTATTCAGATTATGTCTGTATGACCAAACTGCAAATGTAATCAATTTTGACAACAAAAAGTAGCCTATAATATATACCGTCGTGGACAGTCATAGACATTCTAAGCTTGCAGCGCGGTACATTTTTTCGGAATTTTTGCAAAACCATTTCGAAGTTTTGAATATAGTGTTGCTATGTATAAATTGTATCTCTTTGCACATCGCATTGGCCAAAAGCTGTAATGATGTGCAAAGGAAATCTAAAGAGAATAACATACAATGCACCAAATATATACTTATGCATATAACACCTAGACCCAGAACATTATAGAAATTTGACATAACAAATCAAACCATAATATAAAATAAAAATAAAATAATATATTCAGAATCAAAATTCAATTAATATTAAAATCTAAATAAAACCCAGAACAATTTGAATAAGGTTATTCTTCGTTTTACCCTGACCAGGAATCAAACTCGGGACCTCGTGACTCAAAGACTAGCGTTGTCTCCGCGCCAAACCGGTCACCATCGCTAGACTTTCAAAATGGTATAAAATTTTAGAATACTTCATAATCTCCTCAATTTTGTCAAAGATTATCTTTCAAAATCCTAAATTTGATATAGTTATATATATTCTTAGTGGCTATTGCAAAACTTAGGTGTTTTTTGAGGGCTCAGTTTTCAAAATCTAATAACTTCCCTTAGTTATAAGGAATTAGTTAAATATGTACTACACCACTTAAAATTAAGTGGTGTAGTACATAATTAACTAATTCCTTATAATTAAAAATGTTTCGTGATAACCACATGGTTAGTGCCAACAAAATCAAACAAACTTCCCTTACATTCAAATTTCTACCTTCACTCCCATCACCAAATTTACGAAAGGTTATATAGGCATATAATGTATTTCGCACAATATTTTCGGTTATCTTATACAACATTCTTACTACTTAAAGAATTGTTTTTTGTCGCATTGGGCATTTGCCCGGCTCCCCCCCGGATTGGGATTTGATTAAAGAAAGGTGTGTTGTGAAATACACTCTTTCAAACCTTTGGTATGACATAGGAAGTTTAAACTAAAATAAATATTTGACATTTCTACTTTTGCAAACGTATCTTTGTTGTTGAGGAAAATGTGAATTCATCCTTCCCTAATACATTTTCCAACAATCATGGATGATTGGAGGACAGCTGCGTATCTACATAAAGTGTAACTGGGACTATAGGTATAAGCTGTTGAAAATCTCTTTTATTCCTTCTTTATTCTGCTATTGGGAACGATATATCAATGGAATTACAATACAATACAATACATCAATATATCAATATATTATTCAGTCATCCGTATTTTACGCACTGATTGTATTAATTTACTTAAATTTTCGTACTGACAATATTTTAATGAATAAGAACGATAGAAAAAAGTAGAGGATAATTTTTTTTAACGCGGCGGCAGAATTGCCATCCATACTATTCTCAGCATTATACAAACAGATAAGTCTTTATATGATAAGTCATGGTCACACAAAAACTCAACAGTCTAGTGCCGGTAAAAATTCATCTATCCAGATATACCTACAGGATATCAAAGGATTAGGCTCAAAACGCGGGTTCAAAATAACAGCATTGTGCCTGAAATATCTGTGTTCAGAAGCTTTCTAACAATATTACAAGTGTTTATTATAATAGATTTTTGATTTTTATGTATAAACTAACCGGTAAATCTAATTTTTGTAAATTATTTATTAACATCTCAGGGACGGTATAACTTCTCCTGAACAGTAGAATTTTTAACTTGCTCTTGAATGTGCTTGTAAGTTGATCTCTCTCAAGTCCGCAGGCAATCTGTTTTAGACAGTTGGCTCGGCTATTTTGAAGCTCTTTTCTATGAATTTGCAGGTATTTGCCCTGTTGGGTTCCAAAAGAAGACAAATGAAAGTCTAGACAAGTTTTTTTTACCTTAAGATAAATTTAAAGAAATGTATACAACGGTTCCTCAGGGGAGTGGCTGGTGTGTCATTGAGAGACCGTATAAGGAATACATATGTTCGTGAGGCTCTCAATGTGGAACCGGTACTCCTGCATATAGACAGGTCGCAGTTGCGATGGCTGGGTCACGTTCTCCGCATGCCAGAGTTCAGACTACCACTTAGATCTTTGGAGGCTGTGGGAGAGGGTAGAAGACCGGTGGGCCGCCCTAGAAGAAGCTGGCAAGGGCAGGTATCAAACTTGTGTGATAAAAGACTTGGTTTGGAGTGGCCAGAGGTCCTGGAAGCAGCGGTGGACAGGGATCTCTGGAGGAGGTACCTAGGCGCAATGGGCCCCCGACCCAACTAGGACAAGGGGAAGAAGATGCATGTATGTATGTATGTATACAACGAATTTAGTCTGCAGGACTCTCCCAAATCGTAAGACATTTAACATATTCAATTCAGCAAGATCCCTTCTTAGACACTTAGCATCCTTAATCCAGTGATGAGGTTTGCTACCCATCCTGAATTTCTTAAGTCAAAAATAGAATCAAAAATATTTCTACCACTACCAGGTACTACTACTCTACCGTCACGGTATATCCCACAAGTGGGAGAGCTAACAGACCAGCTGCATGTTATAAAAATGTAAACTGTCTTTTCCGTACCAACAAATAATCAAGACATTCAAGATGAGTGGCAAACTCCATCGCTGAATTCAAGATGAAAAATATTTTTATTTTTTCGAAAACTTGCCTTTTATGGGACATTCGAGAAACTAGTTTTTTACCGATCACGCCAGGAAATACTAAAAGGAACATTTGCATGAGTTTGTCGGTAGCCTGGAGGTAGAGTCTCGGCCTCGTGAACAAGGGGTCCGTGGTTCCATACCAGGTACCGGCAAACTCCCTTTTCACGACCCAAACTTTTAGTAGCAAATGCAGTAGAGATGAGATCGTTGAGAAGAATGGTTGGTAAAACGCTGCGTGATAGAGTGAAGAATGAGGATATTAGAAGAATGAGCGGATGCAAAAAGACTGTTGTGGACAGAATGCGTGTAAATAAATTGAGATGGTTTGGTCATGTGGAACGAATGAAAGAGGAAAGAATGACAAAGAGGATATACTTATCTGAAAGAAAGGGTGTGAGGAAACGCGGGCGTCCGAGAACCACGTGGCTTGATCACGTGGATCAAATTCTCAAGGACGGCCGCGTGTTGAGTAAGAGGAACCGACGTGCGTGTATGAGGAACTGTATGAATGTGGAGGAAGCGAAGGAAGTGTGTAAGGATAGGTCTGTTTGGCGTTCCGTTCTCTCTGCCTACCCCACTTGGGACACGGCGTGAGGGTATAGTATAGTATAGTATAGTAACTTTTAGTAGCTTACTGTGAAAGGTGTATAAGGTTGTATTTGGGTTTATAATAAACAAAACCCAGATATATCTTCTTTTTTTAAAATTCAATACAGTTCTTTCGCTGACTACCCCACTTATAAGAAATGCCACGATAGTATGAACAATACTTAATCGAGAGAAAGTAGATATTTGAAAGCTTAAATTAGTTGAAAGTATAATACAACCCTTAATTCGAATACAACTACCCTCACACAGTTTGTAAATAAAAAAGTTCTCTGTGATACCTCCAGTACTTACCTACATAGATTCTCATTATGATTGTTTTACCTATTTTGATTAATTAATTGAATTATATTATTGCTTCTCAACAGTACCTTATCTAATTGTATTTACCCAGTAATACACTAATGGATTTTAGATCTAATATGCATGTAGCAGTCAAAAGACATATTTGAAATTTACCAAAAAAAAATGCTTCTATGGTTTGCATAAAGTGTTTCTCGATTGGTGGACCTAACATCGTGGACCTAACATGGTGGAATTAGTGAAAGTTGTCTATGGACAGAAGCGAACGAAGTACGTTAGGATAGATAGATGATAGATAAAGAAAGATAGATAATGGATTGCCCCTTGAGTCTAGGCAGGTTGCGGATGTTAAGATATTCAGAAGGGACTTAAAAACCTTTTATTTTATTAAGTATTAATATGTGTAACTTTTGAAGTGACTTTATTTATCCGAGATGCTCATTACTTAATCTATTTTTTTATTTAAATTATAATGTGGATGTAATGTCCTACAATTGATGGATTGTACAGTGTACTTGAAGTGATTTGATCGTCAACGACACTTTCATGTTGTCCAATAATAATAATTATAATAGATCTACATATAAATCTTTCCGTTCTCTTTGTCTACCCCACATGGGATACGGGGTGAGGGTATAGAATAGATACACAGATATATTAATGAAAGTTATGATCTTATTACAGAAATCAGAGTAGGTACTTAGGTTTTATTCGTTATATAATTTTTATAATCCCTAGAAATTTCACCTAATGAAATATTTATGAAGGCGCCCTCAACATAACGTTTAATTAATTTAATACGATGGAAATTCAAAATATAATTTATTAATTCATAACGCAATAATGTGAATGCTGGGTTTAAGTACATACATACTACTGAAATTATTAATCATCGAGTTTATCTATAAATTAACATAAGCAATACAACGATTTCATAAATTCCATTTCAATTCAATGATGATAATACATTTCATAGATATATGATCAACAAATTTAAATACTTAAAATGTTATCAGCATTCGTAATACTCATTTTATGATAATTACGCTATATTATGACACTTATTAGATGACAAATCCAATCAGAAACCTCAATTGGAGAACCATGTCTACACAATGCAACATTGTGTAAAATCTAATCGGAAGAAGTGAGAAAGGTGTCCCAACGCTTACGAATTGGCTCTAGGCTGGCTTAAGTGATCACTTTCGGTGTCCATGGACAACGTTTGCCAATTCCACCATTCTCACTGTTACGATGGACATGTACAATAAAAGTACATAATATAATTCTACAAAGTTTTTTGTTTTTATTTACATATATTTGAGAATTATTTTTTCCCTGAGGATGGACGTAATCCCAAAAGCACATGAAAAAATATAATAATTTAAGTGAACGCCACGGTGTTTTAATTTAATCAAATTAAATATTTAATTATGACAAACTTTCACAGTGTTTGCACTTCAAAAATAAATATTTTTTTAAAAAGTATAAAATAGAAAATAAATGTACGTTTAAGTACGCTTGTTCTCTTCTTCCAAGAAAAATAATTTATAAATCGTCAAAACTGTTCGGTTAATGACAAGATTTTACAAAATAAGATTAATTATGATTGTAATTATTTTGACAGATCTCCTTAAAGGTGGAAACGGATCCAATTATTACTGTTTCATTTAATCGATAATCTTCTATAACAAAAGTATTTATTTCTTGGAATATGTCCTTAATAATATAATGATACAAAAAAAATGTCATTCTTTGCTAGTGCGTAAAAAAAATATTTCCTTTGTATCGATTCTTGTAACAAAACGCTCATCAAAAAAGGTATCTATAATAAAATTTCCAACCTTTTCAGTGCCTGCGATATAATAGAAAGATTTTTTTATTTCCCTTCATTTTTTATTTCTTTGATAAGAGAAAAAGAAAAGCAAATAGCATTATATTCATCTGTTGCCCTGAAATTCTATCTACAAAAAATGTCTGTTTTCGTCTTTTTTTGATTTGATTTTTTTACATTTAATTTTAGGAAGTATAAAAAAGACTATCTGTATACCTTCGCCTCGTATCCCAAGTGGAGTAGGTAGAGAGAACGGAAAGTCATATTAGCCTAACTCTTCATACTTTTTTCGTTTCTTCCAGATTCATGCTATTTCTCATACATTCACGCCGATTTCTCTAACTCAACACACGGCCATCCTTGAGAGTTTCATTCTTATACTCCTGTCACGTATTTTTCGTATGTCTGCGTTTCATCATACCCCATCTTTCAGAAAGGTATATACACTCTATTCGTCCATTCGCTCCGCATGTCCAAACCATCGCAATTTATTTACGCGCACGATTCATAAATTCGATGTGGAAGTACTAAATATGTGTGTACTGGTAGTAAAAATGCTTTATTTTTTTATTAATTGAACATGAATTTCCACCAGGTACCGTCGGTGGACAGTATTAAATACAACAAGACACTTGTTAATGAAAACAAAATCAGAAAATGAGTCGTAATTTAGTGATACGAGATAAATCGATTATTACAAAAATACTTTATTTTAATGATAAGATTCGTTCAGGTAAATAATATGTGGTATCATTATTATTTCAATATGAGAAGATTAATAGGTATGTAAGCTTTTGTCATCCATTATGGTTCTTTTACTTCTGAATATCGTTAAAGTCAAAGATTTATTTTTTTCTTTCAAGACAAATATAAAAAAAATAGAAATCAATTTTTTAGTAAGGTTGTAATTAGGTACAAAAAAAGATTTAGAAGAAAACAAATATAAAATATTGTTTGAATTTATTTTTATTAGTTTATCAAAGGATAACATTTCGTAATAATGGAATTCATATCAAAAGAAACGTAAATAATATCAAGGTTTTCTGCGTATGTTTGTTCTAGTTTTTCATATTTCAGGTAAATTATAGAGGTATTTTTCAGCGAATAAAACAATATTCAATTTCTAAAATATTGTTTTACGCTAACAAGAAAAAGCTTTTACAATAATTCGAAATTTCGAAAAAAAAACTATTTATAGTTCTTTTTCCAAATTACAAAAAATATTTACTCGTACTTATTGAATAAAATAATGTGAAATAAGAAATTCTGGATTATCTTGTTTTCTTTTTCAATTAAGTCACGGATTGACAATTCAATGGTTTTGTTTTCAAATAATTTGTTTTTGTGTTGATTTTTTTTTTGAGAAGAGTTTTGAACTTTTGATGAAGACTTCCTGGGTTTACTGCTGAAACTTCATTCTTAATTTTACCGTTGAAACCTCATCCCCCTTATGATGCAATGTCTTATTGTGAAGTATTATTTTATACTTATTTATCTAAAGGTTCTGGATAACAAACATTTCGTAGCCACCTGATCTTTCTTTGCAATATAGCTGTATAGTCACTACGTCAATCTCTCCTCGTTCAATCTTTTCTAAAGCTTAAACAATCGTAGCTTATTTGAATTAATTATATGGTTATGAGACGTGGACCATCAGCAAAAATGAAAGCGGACGGTTGGCGGCCTTTGAGATGTGGTGCTACAGACGCATGCTGAAGATCCATTGGTCGGAACACGTCGAAAACGAAGAAGTTTTAACCAGGGTAGGCGAAAAAAGGCAGCTTCTTAAGAGAATCAGCCAGCAACGAGCTAACTGGATTGGCCACAACATCAGGCACCCAGGACTACTCATCGCCATCGCGGAGGTTAAGACCGAGGGGACAAATGGCAGAGGCCGACCAAGAGATGCATATATGGACCAACTGAAGAGGGACGTGAACTGTGGCTCAAACGTAGAGCTGAAAAGACTGGCTGAGAATAGGGAGGAATGGAGGAGAAAATCCAAACTCGTTGCAGAACAATCCAATGGATTGTAGCTCATTATATATATACTACTCCAAAATTTCATTCTGTATTTTTTAAGTTTGTTTATGCATACCACAAATGTGACATTTCGTTAAAATTGGCTTTTCTTCCTTTTTCTTGCGAACATTTCATTTACCCCTATAACACCTTTACCCTCTTTTCACATTTCTCACATAAACTTCCGTGATGTTTTTATTTTCTTTTGCTCTTCATCGTAAATGACACAACTTCAGGTGTTCAGACTGAAAATTATATTGTCAATTAGGAAGAGAACGTAGAAAACACATGGGCTGAAAGACTTTGCAAAAAGCTGAAGCGTGTTTTTGAAAATAATACATCTTACATACACAAGAGTATAATAATTATGTCCCTTATCTTTCATAATGAGTTTCAAAATATCTTACATATTTAGATGTCATTCTGGAAGAAAAAATATAAAATACCTTTTTATGTTATGAGAACAAAACTGAGATATTTCAGAAGATGTGTAGCATCTGGATGTTCTTTCTATGTTATCTGTGTAAATTAATTAGTGTCAATATAGTTCACGGCCTAAAAACTTACTCAGTAAAGTTCTCCTCATACTCACAAGTGCTATCCGAAGATTTAATAAATTTTTTGAGTAAAATATTAAGTTGTACTTAAATTATATTTTTTCTAGTCAGTTAAGTAATGACTATACATTCTGAACAGTAAATATCTGATATAAGATTGCTTTGAATAATATTTAATAATATAAAAAATAAAATAATCAGAAAATATGCATAAATGATTGTTATTGAGAGCTTTTAAACAAATCAAATAAACCAACGATTTTTTTTTCATTATTTTTTCATATTTTTAAATATAATAAAAAAAAAAACGTTTGTTTTAAGTTTATGCTTATAAATTTTCTAGTTCTCAATAACTCTTTTGTGTGTTTAGTTGTAAACATTTTAAAGTATAATCTTGAAAAGAAAGTGATGAAGTTTCTTAAATATGCACTTTACGTAATAAAGTATACACTTCAGAATGTCATTGAGCATAAATTTCTCTTCAGCGTAATTTCATTACTGTAAAGAGCTTGAAAATATGAAAAATAATAATGAAAAATAAAACAAGCATAATGACATCACTGTCGCCATAAAAACACTTTACTCATTATGTCTCGAATAAACTTTGGAGACAATAATTAAGTTATATATTATATCAAGCTTTATTTATGTAGATAGGCTTTGTAATACAGTACGAACATTTAATGTTTCTAGCAAGTTTTGCACTTAGTACTAATAGTGGAAGAATAATTACATGGTCGCAGATATATTATGTAGAATACTGATTGAGCCTTTGTTAAAATAATTCAAGATGTCTCTATCATTATCGCTCGCTTTTATGGGCACAGACAAGAGTTGGGTATAATGCACAGACAACTTAACAAGAGTTGGATAAAATGTGTGAGTTTCAATAACAATATTAACAATTTAACAGTGTTTTAAGTGAATAACGTTTTTGAAATATCATTTGAATTAAGTGACGAATGGTACAAATTTACAATGGTACAATTAATCAACCATGGAGCATCCGGTACAAAATTGATCTCCCACTCTATTCCGTAAGTCTTTGAGTGTCCTGTAAAAGGCAAATATTCGAAAAAATAAAGACATTATATTTTTTTTATACATCCTAAATTCTGAGATGAGGTTTTCCATCCATTCAGACAGAAAAGCTTGCATGTTTATTATTTGTAGCTGATCTGCTGGCTACCCCACTTCCGAGATATGTCGTGATCAGTGTGACCAGATTTGGTAGTTTCCTTCTTTTTTGGTAGTTTTTGAGGCATTTACAAATATGTTTAGTAGTTTTTATTTCTTTGGTAGTTTTTAGTAGTTTTTGGTAGTTTTTGGTAGTTTTTGGTAGTTTTTTGATAGTTTTTGTATTTAGTCGGTAATTGGTAGAAAAATTATCGGGTATTTGGGAAAAGTACCCGATACTTACTAATTCGAAAATAATTGTCGGTACAAATACCGGGTACATTTTAGAAAAAGGTACTGCGAGAAAATATTGTTGAAGAAAACCGAGGAGTTTTTGAAATACTTCAAATTCCTATACCATTTTGAAAATTCGGCGACGGGGGGGTAGAAATTTTCGTGGTACAAATACCCGGTACATTTTAGAAAAAGGTACTGCGAGAAAATATTGTTGAAGAAAACCGAGGAGTTTTTGAAATACTTCAAATTCCTATAACATTTTGAAAATTCGGCGACGGGGGGGTAGAAATTTTCGTGAAAAGAAAAGTATCCGATATTGACCATCGTCGGTACAAATACCCGGTAGGTTGTAAAAAAGTTACTGTGATAAAATATTGTTTAAGAAAACCGAGGAGTTCTTGAAATACTTCAAATTCCTATACCATTTTAAGAATTTAGTAGTTTTTGACTTCCCCATTTAGTAGTTTTTGAAAATAAAATCTGGTCACACTGGTCGTGATGGTATGGTAATGGATACCCACATTGACTTTCACAATTTATTTATTAATATACCTAATTGTTGTTTCTTTTAATAATGTCTCGTTTTGAGTTTTTTTTATCTTTGTCTTGCTGATTTTCTTTATTTTTATTTTCTTGTTGAGACCGCCTTGGCCAAAAGTTGTTATGGTCTCAGTGCGTATTCCGTGGAAAACTTCTCAAAGAATTGGTTTCTCTCTCTTATCCATAAACTTTCGAGTGTCCTGTGAAAAGCAGGCATTCGAAGAAATAACATTTAACATCATAAATACAGCTGGTCTGCTGATTACTCCACTTGTGGGATACACCGTGATGATGTAGTAATAAATAGATTAAGAATTTTTAACATTCATAAGGAATTACGATTATGTTTATATTAATATAAAAATTTCTATAGTTTCTGCTATAAAGACACATCCAAGGCGACTATTAGATTGCAAAAACGCTTTTAAATTCTATACGCTTGATATTTGATGCAATAAATTTAACATCAAGATTAAAATGGATTGCAACCTTCATATATAATGATGTCATAATATTATCGTTGTTGCATATTTGAAATGCATACTTTAATGATTTGATATTTCTTTAATAAAGTACTTATCAAGATATAAATACCATTTCTAAAGAGATTCTAAGTATCAATTCATAAATATTTTTTTTAAATAATATCATACGCCAGCAAAATGTTCAAACAACGGTTTTTTGGAGCATGCCATGCAATAAAAATGGTTGCACGTATACGCCATTTTCAATATGCAACGATGATGTTATAAAACTAGAGTAATAAATGTCTTATAAAGGAGTATCTTGTAATGCACTTCTGTTACTTGATTGTATATAAATCGCTATTGATTTCAGCAAACCATTTACTTCACTCGTCAATGGCAACAGTTTACTGAAATCGATCTCGATTTATATATACAATGAAATAACAGAAGTGGATTGAAGGACACTTCTTTTAAAATATAATAATAATAATGATAAAAACTTTATTGACAAAAATAAATTTTACAAAATAAATAAAAATGGTTGTGTTTTTAGTTTCACGTAATAAAGTTTCTTCCTATACACAAATAAACAAATACAAATAATATGAAATACAATACACGTCAAAAGTATCTCCGAGACATCTTAAATGAAACATAAAAAAATTAAAATTGAATAAATTAATTTCGTTTTGAATTACAACAAATCGATATTTTAATTAAATTTATTTTATAGCTGATTATGTGTCAGATATGTTTTTTTTAGAACATTAACATTTTTTTATTGTTTTTTGTTTTATGAATAAAACCAATCAAACACCTCGGTTGGAGAACCACGTTAACACTATTTAACGTTGTGCAAAATCTGATCGGAAGAAGTGGAAAAGACGTCCCAACGCTTTACGATTGGCTCTAGGCTGACTTAAGTGACCACTTTCGGTGTCAATTTCGGGATCTCAGATTTCAGATCTCGAATGGATCGAGATCTCCCTGTCTGATTGGATTTAATTTTTTTTATTCTATAATATCACGAATCAAGTTTTTGCGAGATCTTTTCCAGTTTCTTTTGTCCTCCATTCGTGTCTCTACTCGTGGATCCTAGGCGCCCATTTGCCAGTCCTTCTTTGAACAATGTGACCTGCTTAACGAAAAATATTTCTTAGTTTTTATTTACTGCCGTGGAGTATCCGGCAATGAATTGGTATCCCACTCTTTGCCGTTAGTTTTCGTGTGTCCTGTTAAAGGCGGGTGTTCGAAAAATAAAGAAATTTTATATCTTAAATTCAGCGATGAAATTTGCCACTCATCCTGAATGGCTTAATTTTTGCAGTCCTGGAGAGATCGGCTTGCATGCTTATAACATGTGATTGATCTGCTGACAACCCTCAGGACAGGAGCTCAATATGCGGAAATATTGCCTTGAGGCATTGTCTTCCAGTAAACCTACTACAGTACAATGTTTGATAATTAATTACTATATTTTAGTATAAAGTGAGTTTAGATCAATTAAGGTTAACAGGACACATAAACAGAAAAAAAATATATTCAAAATGTTTAGATTTAATACATAGTTAACCTGGAACCGACTTTTAAACAAGATACTATGATATAAAAGTTGTATAGCCACATATTCTTTTATTCTCCAAAGAACCAAATCAAATTGTGGTGGAAAAGAGTACATAACTTAATATGAATCAGTCATTTGAGAAACAACATAAGTCAGGTTTATAGCGAATTTTTATTTTTTTATTTGGGTCCTTTTTCTTGAAACGCACGTTATTTCATTTAGAAACAACGTATTTTTTACCTATTTGATACCAAATTGAGCTGATTAACTTGGCCAGTCAATAGAAAAACAACACAATTCACATTCACAGCTGACACTTAACGCCAACCACTAACGTGGGTGAAAATGATGAAAAATAGTGATTTTTGGTTGTTTAATAAATAATCTGGGATGAAAATGTTGATTTTTATTCCCTGAAATGGTGTTCATTTGAGAAACAACATAAGTCAAAGGTTTTAAATTAACAAATTAATATACAAATAAAATATTTTGACATAAAATAAAGGTTTATAATAAAAGAATACACTGTAAGTAACATTTTGATTTGAGTAAGATATCAACACTTCATTCAAAATTTTAAAACAAACAGTTTTTCGTGATTTCTGAAAAGTTTGTATTGACTGACTTATGTTGTTTCTCAGATGACCGATTCATATGTAGTAGTTTTTAGACTCTTAATATACACCCATAAGCCATATTATCATTAGAATACAGAAAAAAACTTTTTAAATCCTGTATTAAGTTATAATTTTTAAATGCGTACAGAAGAATATTTTATTGCTATGAAGTTCCTACATACACCAAGTGTATAATATATTTCAATATTATGTCCCCAGTGCCATTGTGAAATGCCGATGAAGTTATAAAATTAACACAATTCACAAGCAGAGGTAATGGCTGTAATAAAAGCATGCTGGTGGCGTAACGACACGTATAACAGCAAGGTAATACATACAAGATGTCGTAAACATTTGTGTAACTGTGAAAATAAACTACGCCGGGGTTGGGCAAACAGTCGATCGCAAGCGGTTTCAGAGTCGATCGCACGCATTCTAAAAAAGTGTTCACTTGTGAAATTTAAAAAAAAAATCTTTAACCAAACCGAGAAGATGAAAACGTGGCTTATGATAAGTCCGTCCTAAATATGCTTATTTTATTCGTGAATACATGTTAAGTTTTGTTAGTTTTTACTAATTTTCTTATTTTTTAAAAATGTATTTATTGCAAAATAGTACATATGTACAAACAAACATAATGAACAAGATTATGGAATATATTGCCCCACTAGACTTAAATCTGTTCTGGGGCAATACAAAGAAAAATACATAAATACAATTTAAAAATATACCTAACAAAAGAATACAATTCTTTCATGTACACTTGAATACTATGAATCAAAAACAATTAAGTAAAAATAATAAAAATAGCTCGTCCTACGTCAAGTCATTTCGTACGTGCGAGTTGGATTAACGTGATAATTTGTCAGTTATTATAATTATGTTCGTCAGATCTCTAGCAGACTACCTTCTGCCCCTCTGCACGAGCCATTTCGTCACCAATTTGTTAAAGTTTTTCCCACTTGGGGAAATTAATTTAGAAATATTTGGGATAATTCGGTTACACATTCTTGCCACGAGAAAGGTGAGGTATCTCTGAGCAAAAGTCGTGTGTGTAATATTATTGGTTGCAATAGTCTTCCATTTCGTGTATTTATATATTTATTTATATACTTTTGCTTACTCAATGTTTTGCAGATTATATTATTCACTTAAATGTTTGGTTTATTCTTTATCTTATACATAGGTTTCTTATTTGTTATCTTTTACTTTTTATATTTTTATTTTGTTTTGTTATAACCTTTTGTTAAAGGATCACAGCGATTAATTATATAAAATTATAATAAAAATATAATATATAATAAAAAAACAGTTCTTTTGGAAATGTCAACCTAACTTGATGAAAATATTCGAGATTAATAAATTAAATAATGAAAAGTTAACAGTGTTTTGTGTTAATATAAACTTTGTTAAAAAAAATATTTTCTCAATGTGAACACACAAACCTTAGATAATTATTCTTAAAACATTTCAAGTAGTACTTACAATGATATAATAGGCAGGAGAAGTTGGATACACTTCGGTATTTGTTACAGCTGGTGACAAATGAATTATCAATCTCCTTTTCCTCTGGAACTTTCTCTTCACTTCAGCGGCATCAGTTTTCTGTGATTTGATAGATATGAGGACGAACCGCCTGCCTAAATTATTGGGGGCTTGGGGTGTCTTATCTGCAAGGAAAGATAATGTAATATTAGATACTAATAATTTATTATATAAATCCTTAGTAAGGTAGTTTATAAGTAGATACTCACTGAAGGCTTATTCAAGGTAAATATTACCAAGAAATATTAGTCCTACTACTAATTGTATCAACAATAAGCCGATAATAACTGGATGTTCTAATACAAACGGGAATTGATAATTTGAGCAAAAATTTTACAAAATTCAGAGTAATCTAAATGTACCAAGATTTTTAATTGTTTGGACATGAGGAGCGTATGGATGTTTGACTGTTTATGAATATTCATTTTTATACCAGACAACATCCAAAATCTTAATAGGTATCTTCCGCAAGTTTTGGTTTGGTGCCAAGACTTACAGTCATATAAAAGGGTTTAGATAAAACAGGCGATATTTCATCCAAACAGTATATCCTATTTAATACTACATAAATGCTAAAAACTGATGTATTCAAAGAGGTAAACATAATCTGACAAAAACCTTTTCAACACAGAAATAAAAATGAAGTCAAATAAAAAACTCCGGCTAATATTTGCCGCCCCTCTATCTATTATTTATCGTCGACGCTTTGATACCGTAATGGGGTAATTTTCTTCCTAATTAGACCTAGGAAATGTTTGTCTATAAGTCTTTGTATTTAGTGCCCTTGAGACATGAAAATGATTGCTTAATAGCACTTAGGTAAACTTACTACAAATCATCTATCAAAGGCAATATATAATTGAATTCAATCAAATAATTTACAGCTGTGCTTTCAATACAAATTATAATATTACAGTGCTTACTCTTTCATTTTTTATTAATTTTCTAGTTTATTTTTAATTATTTATTTGTTTGAACATTATATTTGCCTTACACGAAACCTGATGAATAAATTAATTAATATTACATAAGTTTGAATTACAATAAAAATTTGAAAAAAAAATGGAATGAAAACCAATTAAAGTAATCAATTAACAAATTTAAACCAATGTCAGTTCAACTCATATACAATTTATTTAACATTATTATAAATATATATTTTTATTTATAATAATAAAATATGAACTTTCCCCAGAAGCCGTCGATTGAAAATATCAACTTTATAAAATAAATATTCGTGTATAGTGTATACTGAAAAAACTTTCATTATGTATCTAGTATCAGCTAACGCAATAACAAAATGTAGTGACCATGATACAAACGGTTTTATTTATTAGTTGAAAGATACGTTTTGATGATACAAAATTTATATTGTAAACAATAAAATTAAATAACTTATAAATAATTAAAACACTGTTATATTTTCACTATATTTATTTTATAACGTTAACGTTAGAGTTTAAATAAATAGATATAGTGAATATATAACAGTGTTTCAACTATTTAAAAGTTATTAAATATGAATTTTCACAGTGTTAACACAAACACCCTTCAACAATTAATATAATTAAAGTTTATCAAGTTTTGATTCGCTATGTCTGCTGTTTTTTTTTTAAATAAATAAATAATAGGACAGTTAACATATAGGTTAATACATAAATAAATATTTTTTACCGAAAGATGCCACATCACTCCCCTCCTAGAACGACTACACTGGCTGAGGGTGGAGGAAAGGGTGACATTCAAGGTGTGCCTTTTGGTCTACATGGCTATAAACGAAATGGCACCATCGTGCCTCATAGAGGTTTGTCCCCTTGACTCGACCACTAGAAGACCTCTGCGCTCTTCGGAACTGGCCGTGAATAGACTTACTGAGCCCAATAGAGCCGTTAAGTCTAACTTCTATGAGAGGGCTTTTGGTGTTGTTGGGGTGGTTATGCGGAATCGCCTACCGGTGCCATTGAGAGATAGTCAGACTGTCACCAGCTTCAGAAGCAAATTTAAAACTGAACTCTTCACTGGCGACCTTGAGACGGTCTAGGGACTGTTGTATCTGAGATTATGTGTTATAATGTTTTTGTATTTAAATTTAAATTCTTGACACAGACAACTTTGTTGAAGATAAAACATTATCATGTACAGCGTCCTCGAGGTGCTATGGCACAAAGATGACGCTTTAAATACTCTCCGTTTTATTATTATTATTATTAAACGGCGTCAAAAAAAAAAGAATCATCCAAAATTATCATCATCATCATCATCGAAAGCTTTTTTCCTTACCTGTCCATAATATTGTACAACGCAACACACTGTCTGTGTTATCTTAAACTTTTTCAAGCGTGAAATTCGTTCATTTTCAGAGAGCTCTCACAGAGGATTATTACCCCCAACCTACATCAAAGTTTTCGTTCCATCGCCGCTTATTACAAATCATTATGTTGAACTTTCAAAGAGAAATTCGTTTAAGAATGCTTTATCTTGTTGAGATTTTTCAGATGTTTTTTTATTTTACGAATTAGGGCGAAAATGATAAAGTGCTTAAATGGATATAGGTACATTAATATTGATAGCTTAAGTATCATCGATTTTTGTAAATACTTTTGTACGTTATGGTTTGAAAGTATCTTTTATCGTTTGATGTTATAAAAAAGACTTATATTTTATATCGCCGTGTTTATTTATCATTTAGGCAAAAAAGAGGACAAAAATCTACATTTCTTTACTTGATTTTGATTACTTAATTATTAAATTTAAAGTAGGTGCGTTAACGTTGTGTTGTGAAAATTCATTTTAATATGAGTTTTAAAAATGTTAAACTAAACACTGTTTAATTTTCACGTATGATTATTTATAGTCATGTTAAGTCATGATTATTTAGTTTGATTATGCCGCAAGGCGAAAGCGCTCGGCAATTAGAATTTAGTCTATATTAATTGACTTAATAATCATACGTCAAAATAAAACAGTGTTTAGTTTAACATTTTTAAAACTCACGTTATTTTATTAAGTTGTATATATTAGTAATAAATCTTTTAGATTTTTTTGAAGAAGTTTCTATAAAATACATAACAAAATGTTTTATATCGAAGGTATCTAATCTTAAAATACACATTATTGACTACTCGGAGATAACTGATCGTTGCGTTGATCATATAATCATAATCATATAATCATATATTTTGCTATGAAAAATGTACCAGTCTTATTTATTTATTTATTTATTTTATTCTTCTTGCACATCATCATTCATATAACAAATAAAATATAGCAATATACACAAGAAAAAATGTGATGATGTGCAGTGGCGAGATTATCACTATATAGTGATTTCTTCCATCTAACCTTCCATCTTACATTTAGAAAGTCGGTTAGAAAATGTAATTGTTTTGAAATGACTGGATAAACACAAATGTTTGGAAAATCCATTATTTATCCACACTTGTCTTAACTCCTTTTACTTTCAGTTCACCTATACCTACTTCCTTACCTCTTCTTTTTTCACATATCGATACCTGGACGCTGAGTCAATAACACACTATCGCGTCACGTTCCCGCTCCGTTAGCGTTCGGGTGCAGACGATGTTGCGCCAAAGTGTTGATTTTCGTAACTATTGTGTATCTTAGCGACGAAATTGACACTTGCTTGCAACTTCGTCTATACTCGAACGTTAACGGAGTGGGAACGTGACGTGAAAGTGTGTTATTGACTCAGGCCTCTGTTGTTTTCATTCTGATTAAAATTTTATACTCACTTCTCTTGATGTTATGTTAAGTTCTCTTCACGAGAGTGCTCGAGTTATCAAATTATCAGTGTCAAATATTAACAGTGTTATTTTTTATACATCTTTAGGATTTATTTTATTTTATTGTAACAGAGTCATACAGTTTATCTCACAATATAATACAATAATAATAAATATTTATAATACGTAAGCCAATCAAGACTCTACACATTACCTATACAGTAAGTAAAAAACATCAAAAAAAAATTACAGTGTAAGTACAAACATCGTATAAAATTACGGCAACAAAAACATGTAGGTACACAAATGGCAAATTGATAAATTACAAATTCTAAAAATAGGTAGGTACTAGAAGAATAGTTGAAAATTGGGTGTATATATATGTATAATCAATCACATAGGTAAAAACATTGGCATTAATAAAATTTAATATAAATAAATATGAATGATTCTTAAAAATACTTGTATTTACACATACATGTACGTGATTCATATTCCCAGAATAAACATTGATGTATAGAAGAAGAAGAAATTAAAAATGTCGTCTGCATACTTGCAAAAGATTCATATATAACTCTCTGGTATATATGTATTTTAATCATATTGCTATATCGTCTGATTCAATATTTACTGAAAATACTTTATTTCATATTATGTATATCTCGTTTGTAGTCTACAGTAGTATTATATTCAACCATTATTGTGCAAATGCAATAGAATCTACGACAAGAAAGGATACAATTTCCTTCAATGCAAAATGCAAATAGAGTTGTGTTTACATATTATTATTATTATCTTCATTTTATTTGAAGTAACATATTGCAAACTGTTATCATGTAGATATGCATTTTTACCGCTGTTTATCAGCCCTGCAACACAGTCGTTTCTATTGAAAATAAACTGAAAACATTTGAAATATTTCTGTTTATATTGTTTATTTATTTATTTATTTCAATTTTACAGGATACATACAGTTGATACAAAAAATACAATGGTCTATAACATATTTAGCAATAAGCAAACCAGTGAAGATCCCTATTTTACCCTTATGTACCCTTATAAAATCAACAAACAACAATTACAATAGAATGGAGTAAATTAAGTACGTTAACAAAATTAATAGAATAATGCTCACAAAGCAATAATCGCAGGATTAAACAATAAAAAAATAAGCAATAAAAACAATACAATGAGTCATGAAAAATAAAATTAAAACATAAAAATATCATATAAAATCTCTCAAAATTTAATATTCAAAATTTAACATTGTACGCAAACTAAAAAGCTTGGGTTAGTTGGAAGAGATCGCGCCTTCGCGATAAACTCGCCCTGTGTATCTAACTTGAATGTTTATCTTTAATGTAATTGTTTGTAATCAATGTGCAGTAATAAGTAAATAAATAACAAAAGCTTATTTTCCAACTCTTTACGTTCCATAAGTTTTCGAGTGTTCTTTAAAAGACAAGTGTTCGAAAAAAATTACTTAAGACATTTTACATCTTTAATTTAGCAATATTTTCTTAAAAATTTATTGAACACAACAAACAATACAGATATAACAATATATAGACTATTTTGTAAAAATTAAATCTAAACATCCTCCTTAAAGAGACAAGTTTCGTGTAAAGGAGGGTTGACAACCATCCTAAAATGTCTTGTTGTTTTAATGGCACGGAAAGGATAGCTTACACTTTATAACATGCAGCTGGTCTGCTGGTTGCCCCACTTTTGGATTTTGCATGATGGTGTTGTTAGTTAGAAATTTTCAATTTTTTTTGTAATCATAAATGAAATACAAAAATATTGCCGAATGTGTTATGTGATTTTGAAATGTTTTTTTATTTTTGATTGTTTATATCTGTGTTTTTTGTGTAAGTTTTTATTTACGTATGTATAGTTTGTGTAAGTAGTAAAAAGGGTTGATATATTTTACTAGACATCGTGATCGAATGCCGTTCTTTTTTCAAATAAAATTAAAATCGTAAAAAAGTGTTACATAAAAATTCTTGTTTTATAAGACACAAAAAATAAATAAATTGATTATTCCATTTATCCTATAGTATAAAGGACCGTACATTGTTTATGATGAATGCATAATACATATTTTATTTCCTACTCTTGAAGAGAACAGCATATTAATATTATCCTAAAAACTCTACCCTGCATTGAGACCATAACAGTTTTTGGCTATGGCGATCTCAGCAGGCAAAAAAACAAAGTTATTAAATAAAAGCAAAAGATAATGAAAAAAATAACATAAAAGATACATCACCATAAAGAAACAATATAAATCCTTCCATTTTATGAATATGTACCTATATAATATATACTTTTTTCTGTCTTTTACACTTGTATTAGTGTTTATATTCTTTTTATCTGATTGTTTATACCAGTACTTACCTATTAGAAATTAATTGGTAGTACATACGTTATTTCTTTATCTCTTTTTGTATACCTATTGCTTTTCTCTTTATGCATTATTTTTCTTGACTGTTCCTTTTTATTTGTATTATTTGTAAAGGCTGATTCAGCCGTTTATTATGTAAATAAATAAATAAATATTCATAGGAGAGTCTCTATTCTTGCGATAAAGTCACTGTATGTTATGTTGAAAATATCAACATGATAAATAAAATAAAATACACATAATATCCTATTGAATATGACAGCAACAAGACAACATGACAGGTAGGTAGCTACCTACTGTATTGCATCTGACCACAATAATGGAAATAGCTATCCACCTTCATAGTCACGAGAATATTATTATTATCTTCTATTTACTTTGACACGATATAATACAAACATTAATCCAAAATATGTACACAAATCTACTGAATTGCATATTGGATAATACTCTCAAGGAGATTTCAAACATACATAATAAGTGATATCGCAGTGTGGACTTTTCATGTAGACTTAATCGATTTATCTGTCCAAGTATCTATGTCCATGGCAACGTCCACAACTTGGGACGTCCAAACCTTTCGTTACCCTCCTTGGTACGGGTTAGTTATGACTACTCTAGTTATTATGTAGACTGTAAGTAATGCAAAAACTCGTATTTTGCACTTTGTAGTGTGATTGTTGATAATTATGTAAATTAGAGATAGAGATACTGTCTTCTGGATTAGTTGAAATAGGTTATAATATTCAGACATAGAAACCGATTGTTTAGAGAAATTCGAAATATTGCAATGAACTCGCCTACTCAGCATTGTAATTATATTATGTTATTTACTAAATTGTCTTATAGAATTCAACTTGGACAATTTGTTGCCAATATAAATATTATCTCGCGGGTGCTGTACTGTGAATGTGTTGTCCGAAGTTTGCCAGCTTTTTCGAGAACTTTTCTATAAACTTATGTAATAATATATGTATCATGCAGTTAAAAGCACAAATAAACAATTATTCGAGGCAAAAATACTAGAATATTTTATTCGTTGTATTATTAATTTTAATGATATTATTCCCAATTTACTAAACATAATGAACAATTTCTTTTTTAAAATGTAATACAAAATCAATGACAGATAGCGTGGGAGTTAGTCAAATTTCATACACAGCTTTTACAGGAAAGCTGTATATTCGGTGTGTATTGTAGGTATAATGAAATTAAAAGCACAAAAGCTACAAGCGAGCTACCGTTCTCATGACGCTCATAGGCCCTAGGCTATTATAATACTATCCTACTTATACGACCCGTGGAACATATTACAAAAGAATACTACATACATAATATTACATTAAAAATTATGTACAATTTTCGATGAAAATATTTAAAACTCATTTTTGATATTTATTTATTCTTTGATAAAAATCTGGAGAAAAATGAGATGATAACATTTCAGAATAAATTTTGTTAATTTATTCAAAAGTGAAGACTTTGAGGATGGGTAGCATACCTCATAGCTGAATTGTAGTTTGCAATTGTTTTATATGTGAGGTTTTACCAACGCCTGTTTTTTTACTGCCTGCCTGTGTCAGCGTTATCTAGTGATAGTGATGTCACTATTGAATCCGGGGATTGATTGAAAATATTATACTTTCTTGTAGTAACAACGTAATAATTTGTATAACAATATATCATCGAATGCAAGCGACCCCTGTGCATAGAGTTAACTAAGAGATATTTTATTTTATTTTTATTTTATTTTAATAAAATATACCACTGCCAGCTTGACAGTTGCTAGCTCTGCGTCTTAGTTATTAATATATTCGATTGCCCGTGGTGACACCCGATGAATCTCCTCTATACCGCCGGCAAATCTACTCAGGGAACAATCCTCCACAATATGGCTCATCGTTTCAATTTGGCCACATGCGCAAAATGGGTGGACTCTCTTGCCACATAAGTAGAGAAGATATCCGCATCTGTCGTGGCCAGTTCGGATTCGGATTGTATAACAATGACACTTTCTGACGTAAATGTGACACAGTACCTAATCCGCAAATGGATGCAGTGATTTTATAAATATAATTCTAATTTTTCTTTCACACATGACGCAGAATTGGCGCCACTCTACAACTATACCTACGTTAAATGAAAAAAATCCTAAATACAACATAAAAATTAAAATGAATAAAGCCATAAAACTTTTCATAATTTTTTAAATGAAACACGAGTAAAGTTGTCTTTTGCCTGACGATAAGAGCGGTAGTTCTTGAAAGCCGGCTCGCAAGAATAAAAATAAAGTCAATAGTGGAATAACTATATATTATCGTGTTTCATTTTAATAATTATTAATATGAAATTCCACCAAGAACCGTCGGTTGGTAAACTATGTAAACTTTATTAAATTTCTCATTCAAAGAATGAGAGTAAAAAATGAAATCGAAATATTGTGTAAGTTATATTTTCCAGTGAATACAGTAGAAGGCACAAGTACAATAATAATTGTCGATATTGCATTGTTATTTACACTATGTAGTACTTTTGATTTGTAGTACAATATTTCTGTATTGTTGGCAGACAGGAATATAGATATGAAATCTAATACCTCCATAAATATTTTATTCCATTTACAAATGTGTCCGTTTATAGGTACTAAATCTTCGTACAACTACAATCGACACTGAAAATAATAATTTCTGTAGAAATCTTGTTCTTTTTACATTTTTCAAATTTGCAGAAGCGGATGATTAGCTTTAGTCTCGATTATTTATTTATGTATTTATTCTTGCAATATATGGCTTACGCCTTTCTACAATCAACATGAACAAGAAAACTATACCTACTTTAATAACAATAATTAAAATCATCAATAAAAACTATATCTTAGTGAATAACTAAGTTATAGGTAGGCATATAATATTGTATCAAATGAATGCAAGTTTGTATAAAGGGCTCGAATCCGTCTAATAAATGATCGGCAGCTGGTAGAGTCTAGGATATTCAATCGAAAAATCCTGGATTAGAGTCTTCCCACTGCTAACATACTCAGGGTCTTCTTCGAGTTTTTGGATGTCTGGGTGTATCTTCTGCATGAACCATGCTCACTCCAGGCTCTCTGGGTTAAGCTAGATGTTTGATTTTACCCCTTGCGATCGTGGATGTTGCGGACAAACTCATTTTTTCGTGTTTTTGTTGGCCTGTTTCATTTGATGGAGAGTCTTAGGCTTGGGCGGGATATCTCTTTGGAGAGGTAAGTGTCTCTGTAAGGACTCTGTTACTGGTGACCGTCGGTGTTGTCGATCTGAATACCCATGAAAAGTTTCTAGACACCTCAACTCAGCTTTCTGCTCAAAAAAATGTTGTTAATATGATTTTTTTAAATATAAATTTGAGTTGGTGCAAGTGTATCAATTTAGATACTTTTTTATTTTCTGAGCAACGAAACGTTGGGTCCAAATACTAGTACATGTTTTTTTTGCAAAATCGCGCATAATCCTTGAATGCACGATGTAGGTACCTACCCAGAACTCACTAACAATGTTATGATATTACATAAATAATACAAACATACACATGTGGGTACATTATGTAAAAATGTACAGTTGAGTTCCAAATAATAGAACTATTTTTCTACCATGTATGTATATTGAGCGACCAGTTTTTTATACTCGATGTCTGTCGTAAAATGGAAATTTAAGCTGTAGTTATTTTAACCAATTAAATGTATGATATGATTTTTTAGATTATTATGTACTAATTGTTATTTTTTGAGCTTTTTATTTGCTACCGCGGTTTCGGTGGAGCGTCCACCATTAACGAGCGTTAATCTAAAACTAAGTCGCAAGCATGAAAACAAATAAGTATAGTAAAATATAGGGGGAGGGGTTGTGTAGTAAGGTGGGAGGGGGTTTTATATTGGAATGACGACAAGAAAGTTTAAAACACGTATTAGGGAACACGAACTTTGTCTAAATAATAATAATTACTCGGAATTCGCGAACCATATTCTAGAAACAAATCATAATTTTAACTCAAATAATAGTAAATTTAAACATTCAAATATAACTGAATATAGAAAATTAGCTTCACTTGAAACGTTAGAAATAAATAAAAATATTAATTCTAATAAAAATATAGTTAATAAAATTATAAATTCATATAAATCCCCCCTCCTGTCTTCATTTACACTTCCACAATCACCATCCCAACCTACCATTCCACTATAGCCCCACCCTCTCCTGACAATATTATATTATTTATTTCCCATCCCATACGCCTAATCCAATCCATATCCAAAAAACAACCCCCTCCCACCTTACTACACAACCCCTCCCCCTATATTTTTACTATACTTATTTGTTTTCATGCTTGCGACTTAGTTTTAGATTAACGCTCGTTAATGGTGGACGCTCCACCGAAACCGCGGTAGCAAATAAAAAGCTCAAAAAATAACAATTAGTACATAATAATCTAAAAAATCATATCATGTCTAGAAATTGTTATATTGTGAATGCCGAAAACATAAGCAAAGCAATTAAATGTATTCTAAGATATACCTATCTTTTCTGCTTCCAATAAATATTATGTAAAGTTCCCAAAATATAACAAAAATCTCACTCCTTTCTGTAATTTACTGTGTGTCCTGCTACAGAAGATAGCCAGGTATTTGTAAAATACTGGATATAGGAAACCAACTTCTCCGATTCAGCTGTGATGATGTATGACATGTTTTCCCAATTGTATTTCATATGGACAGGAAGCTCCACGTTTTTCCTACTCCAATCGTTGGATATTCTATGTATAATGTTTAAATTTATGCTAGAGTCATCTATCACTAAGGTCTCATTTTTAATCCTATTAAGAAAATGGCTTAAAGCTCAAAGAGAGAGGCAGCTAGCATAAAGAGGTTTGCGATTTACATCTTTCACGTTGCATCAATTGAAAAATATTAAATAATTAAAAACACTGTTATATTTTCACTATATTTTATATAAACTCTAACGTTTTCGCCCACTTCAATGGGCATTCTCAAGAATACTCTTGAATTTTGAAGTGGACGAAAACGTTAGTTTAAATAAAATACAGTGAAAATATAATAGTGTTTTTAATTATTTGTAAATTATTTCATATGAATTTTCACATTGTAAACACAAACACTCTTCAACAATTGAAAAATATTTGTTAAAATTGAATCGTACACAAGCTCGAATAAAAAAAAAAATATTTGAAAAAAAAAACACATCCATCATTTGCCTTATTGCGAAGCGTACTTTTAACGAATCGATGAAAAGCATAGACAGTATAATAATAATAAGTAACGTAATACTTTCAGCATATCTCCTGTGTACGAGAGCAATAGATGTACAAAGATATATGTTTTACGCATGTTTGTATTTAAATATGTTTCAGATATTTCGATTGGACCACCATATTTACACAATGTAACAACATATTGTACAAAATCTAATAGAAAGAAGTGATAAAGGCGTCCCAACGCTTTTATATTAGCTCTAAGCTGATTGATGTGATCATTTTCGGTGTTTATAGACAACGTTCACCAATGCAACCATTTTCACTATTACGATATAAGGTGCACCAATCATGAAACATTATATTATGTGGTGTTCTCACTTTGGCGAATATCGCTAGGGCACCAAAATTTCGCCAGCCATATGAAACGTGTGAACAAAATGACAGCTAGTCTGAAACGATAAAAACCAGTAGAAACGATATCTTCTCGAGTTGACCACCTTCCAACTTTTTCGGCCGATTGAACGATTTGCGCATGCGCAGATGTGCGCGGCGTTTGTATCTATGGTAAAAAACTTTAACCTATAAATTTTATAATGTTTCCCGCTTCGTGACAGCTGTTATCTTTGTTGTTGGTTTGTGGCGTTTGTTTCTTATTAAAAGGCGCCTTATAACCTCTACTATAACATTTTCGACTAAAAATAAACATTTCGTGATCTCCATCTCGACGTCCGCCATTTTGAAAACAGTGTCAAAATCAAAGCGCATCTGACAGATCGTTTCTATATCGGTAGACTGTGTGAACAGGTGTGACGATCAACGGATGTCCGGCGAATTTTGTTTTTTCGCCTGGCGATATATTTTGAAATTCGATATTTGCCAAATGTGAACACCCCATTATGCAAATCATAGAAGCAACCATTTTTGGGATATCATATTTCAGATCTCAAATGGATAATAATCTCCCGTTTAAATGGCGCTGGATCAATTAAGTTTAATACTTTATCCGCTGCTAATTTGACAAGTCAGTAACAAATTTTTAGAATATTTTCAACTTTACAACTAATATTATTTTTTTGGATTTTGGGTACAATGCGCAGATGACAAAACCAATCAGACATATCGATTGGAGAACCATGTTTACACAAATATTTATTTATTTATTTATTTATTTATAATAATACATACGGCTTACGCCTTTAATACATAGTTACAATTATAATAAGTTGCACAAGACCACCATCGTATCAAATTAAAACTCAAAACAAAAATAAAATATACTGCATCACTTCAAATTATAAAAATAAAAATTAAAGACATTGTGTCACATAAACCATAGAATAAAATTACAACATATCAACAGCATCATGTCAAATCTTAAAAAAAAAACAAACTGTATCATATCCAACAATAAAATAAAGTTACAATACACTGCATCACATCGAATTTTAAAATTAAAATAAAACACACTGTCATGTCAAATTATAGAATAAAATTACAGCACATTCATCATGTCAAATCATAAAATAAAAATAAAACATATTGAATCATATCAAATAAAACATATTGAATCTCATCCCGTGGAGCACCCGGTAAAGAATTGGTCTCCCACTCTTCTGCGTAAGTTTTCGAGTGTCCTGTAAAAGGCAGGTGTTCGAAAAAATTAAGACATTTTACTTCTTAAATTCAGCGATGAGGCTTGCCACCCATCCTGAATGTCTTGATTTTATATTGGCACGAAGAGGACAGTTTGCATGTTTCTTACATGCAGCTGATCTGCTGGCTACCCCACTTGTGGGATATGCCGTGATGGTATAGTAGTAGATATAAAAACCATAAAATAAAATTACACCACACCACACAAAATTACAAAATAAAAAACAAAACACACCGTATCATATCAAATTATAAAATAAAATTATAACATACTTCATCATATCAAATCATTAAATAAAAAACAAAACACATTGCATAATATAAAATTACAAATTAAAACCAAAACATATCGTATCATGTCAAATTATAACACAAATATGATATGATATAAGTGTATTGTCTTATTACAAAAAAATAGGTTTTATGATTATTAAGTTATATTTCTATGTACAATTGCTTCTAATCAATGTACCTACATGACGCATATAGTAATATTTACTAACTGCTAGCCTTCTTCTATCCATTGCTCAATATAGGCCTCTTCAAAACTTTTCCACACTTTTCGATCTCAAGCAACGTTTTCCCATCACCTGTACAATATCGTCAACCCATCTTTTTTGGGGTCTTCCAACACTTCTTTTGTCTTCCCACGGCCTCCATTCAAGAATTCTGGAAGTCCACCCTGCCATCCTCTCACCTCGCCTCATGACCAGCTCATTGTCATTTCAGCTTGGAGACTTTATCTACAATGTCGACAAGTTTTGTCTTTTGTCAGACGGTTTCATTTTATATTTTATATAAAAATAAATAAACAAAAATAATACTTTTATCGCATTCTTAAATTACCAAAAGCAACATTTAAAGTTAGTTATAATAAAGATGAAACTCGTGGTAATTTGTAACACCAAAACTCTCTGCATACAGTAAAGTGACACATGCAACCAATTATAACTATGTAAACAAACAAAGTACGTAATTGGTGATCTCATAGTAGATTAAACTTTCACGGTAGATAGTTAACTAACTGTCTGTGGATAGAAACTAAACTGCGAATGTTATTCAGCAGTCTCTTTGTGTTGTTGCATGCAAAGCTGGGTAATAGCACGGGATTATCAAAAATAACTTTATTAATCCAATAATGAACTATTTAACATTGTTACCCGGTAATTCGTTATTTTCTTCTTCTTCTATGAGTGCCATATCAGGTCCCCCCGACGTTGGCGATCACTCTGGAGAATGCTTCCCTGTCTCGTGGTGTGCGGACCAGCTCTTTTCATTTTCTTAATATTTATTTTTTTCCTCTCTCTCTCTCTTCACCAAGACCCCAGGGTCTGGATTTTAAAGATATGCCCTTATTTGGATTTTCAACTTTGCCTTCGTCTGTTTGGTGGTCTTCATAATGGATGACGCGACGTCCTATTTTTATTTTCTACAAGTTTTCGAGTGTCCTGTAAAATACAGGTTTTTGTTATACATCACGTTCAAGACATTTGACATAATATTCAGTTCAGCGATGAGGTTTGCTACCCATCCTGAATTTCTTAACTTTTATTGGCACAAAGAAGACATGTTTGTATGTTTCTCGAGAACGAGAAATTTCTCCGAGAATTTCTCCTCTGATGGAAGAGAAATTTCTCTCCATAATTTTTCTTAGTGGTATTATGACCTTTACCCCAGTACACTTCGCAGCCAACCTGATTGATCTAAAAATTTGTGAGGCTGATTAAGGCCTAAATCAGAGGTTATTAATACTTTTTTTCCATGTACGTATCTGCAATTTTTTTTAAAACTAAAATATGGGCATGTGGGGTGTCAAACATCAAGATTTTTCATCAGTTATTAGCACTTTTTTATGTAAATACCTAACATTTTTTTGTTTCCATAATTAATTCTAGCCATATTGGTGATAAATTGTTTCAACATTTGTACCTACATAGTTATTGATTGATTGAATAAAAAAAAAAAATCCGAAAATTCTCTACTTCGAGAAATTTACCGAGAAATTTCTCGGCAAATTTCTCGAAAAATTATTCTTGATAATTCCACAACACTAGTTGCATGTAGGTATGTAAGGTTACCTATTTAATATCCTTCTGTTTATTCTTATCTCTTATTATACGAGTACATATTTAAAACATGTATGTATTTTCTTGTTTATATTTTTATTTTCAATTTAAGTATTTATTTTCAAATAAAATATTTAAACTTGAATCACTATGTTTATTTGTTACATTAATTTAAATTACGCTATTCAGTAATACGCCAACATCAGCTATATGATTCATTGTCTTTTGTATGTATATTGTATGTATATATAAGTGTCTTTTATTATTATTGTTATTTTACTATCACAGTTCTATCTTTGTAAGTCAGACTTGAAAAGCTCGTCAATGGTGCAAGTGCACTGAAATCGCGATAGCGTAATTTAAATTAATGTAACAAATAAACATAGTGATTCAAGTTTAAATATTTTATTTGAAAATGTCTCGTAATTGTTACATAGTTAATGCCTCTAAAATAAGTGAAATAAGTATTTATTTGCATGTTTTTTCTCTCTTTTAAATGGTGAGCTGGAAGATGTTTATTTACTGTTTTTATTGATTGTGTAAACATGTTAATATGTTCTGTCAATAAAGATTTATTAATATTATTATTTATTTTTACACATTTAACATATTCATTTCAGCGATGAGACATACCTCCATCACTCGTTAATTCGTTAATAGTAAATGTCTAGCTTTGGTTGCGTGCATGTATGTATGTATGTGTGTGTATTTGTTATATTATTTTGTTTGATTTGCGGGTATCTCGGCTGTATCCAATATGCAGTCACTTTGTTTGTCTGTTTGTTTGCAATGTAAATATCTGAAATCATATCGGACATGTATGGGAAACTTTTGGTCCTTTGTAACCATATAATATTATTATGAACTTCAGTGAAGTTACAGTATCGTAAAAACCAAACAATTTATCATGTAGCGAAGCAGTAACATTGATATTATATTTCTCTTTATTTTATTCTCATCTGTATTATTATTATATTGGATGATTTATTCGGCGCCGTTTAATGGAGTATCCATCTCAAGGGCGCAATAACTGTACGTTATAACTCGAAGGCATTCGGGAATTTATTTATCAAACATATATCAAGGCATAGCGTATTTTTTTTATTTATTTTTTATGTAGGCATTAAGTATTTCTCCCGAAGTAGTTGTTGATTTTTTGAGCACAATAGGTACTAATTATTTGAACTGTAAGTACGCGTTTGACGTACATTGAGAAAAATACTAACGAAATTTCACAACGAATCATCGCCAATTACCAACGATTTGTTTGCAAAAAATTAATATTATAGATTCGTACTAATGAATCGTTTGTACTATCTCTGGTCCTAATCTGATAGTACGTACCAATGATTCGTTGTGAAATTTCGTTAGTATTTTTCTCAGTGTAACTTCGGGAATTAGTTTATTGATCAAGACATAGCTTATTTTTTAAAATATTTTTATGTAGGTAGGTATATAGTATATAACCTGAGGAATAACAATCCCAAAGTAGCAATGTTGATTTTTTGTGCACAATATTAATTATCTGAATTAGTACGCTTTTGACATGTACTTAATTTTTTACGTTTGACTGATTTTTAGGTTAGGTTAGGGTTAGTCAGGTGTTGTTTTGTGCAGCAGCATATTTGCATTATTTGCTGACAATTATTTTCTAGTTTGACTGATTGTAGGTTAGGTCTGCAGGGCTACTCCTGACAAAACTAAACACGATCTTAATCTAGTCTTGATCTTGATCATACGACGCACTAAGTGACTATTGGCCAAAAATACACGCAAACCGATCGAGCGTTAGCGGTAGCGCGGTGTTTTTGACCATAGTCCCTTCATGCGTCGGATGATCAAGATCAAGACTAGATTAAGATCGTGTTTAGTTTTGTCAAGAGTAACCCTGCTGGTGTGTGTCATTTTATTCTTCAGAATTGTGTACGAAAAATGCAAAAAATTAAGTTTTTGCCCATAAATCGACCAAATTTAGATAGAATCTCTTTTCCCAGTTGAAATACTATTTATACACGCAAATATTAATAACAAAATTCATAGAGCGTACTTATTGTAAATATTTATTCGTAAACATCATCTACCACAAATGAGTAAAAGTTTGCCGTCTATTGATTGTTAATAACATTATTATACACACAATTCATATAGTTGGAAGTATTTGTTCTCTTTTTAAAAATCTGTAATCACTATAACACAAAAAAAGAAGATATATATGGTCCTGATCGGGCCATGTTTTGACTATGACTAGTGATTGATGGCCAAAAAGAGTACTTTCTTTCGTCCGCCGGCGCCGGCTCGGATGTCTCGTTTTTACAACACATTTTTCCATGACAACAACATCAGAATGCTAGGAGTGTCGTGGGGAGAGGTGACTCAATTATCTGACTGAATGGAGGAGTCTAGTTTCTACCTTATACTTCCGAGAGGAGCTTTGAGGGGTGAGATGATGACGATTTTTATTTTCATCATATTTCACATTCAAATAATAATATAGATTTTAATCGTAATAAAAAATGTGACATTTTATATCAGACTTCATATGTAAAATACACATTACACATTTATTGAAAAGATTTTTTTACAATAAAAAAGTAATACCAAAATTCAAAGTAGAGTTCCATACTAATATGCTTCCTTTCATATTCACCAATATTGTGAAAATAAATGTCTTTCATTTATGTTCCTTTAATATCGCGATATAAAAACTCATTGAAACGTAAATTTATTGTTGTGTTGTGATAATGCAAGTAAATGGAAACCAAATATTAATATATTATTATTTTTAATATTATTCATATCTCCCGATACTGTCCCGTCTATTGAATATGTATTTCATAATACTTGAGAGGTGACAAGTAAGTCTTTGTTGCGCCCAAGGTAAGAAGAAAATTGAAAATTTGAAAATGATTATTAAAAAACAAATAGATATGTACTAGTGATGTAATGAATGTGTGATTTTGGATATTCATATTTGCGAATATTTGTGGACAGAATGCGCGTGAATAAACTACGGTGGTTTGGACACGTTGAACGAATGAACGAAGTAAGAATGACAAAGAGGATATACTTGTCTGAAAGAAAAGGTGTGAGGAAGCGCGGACGTCCGACAACCACGTGGCTTGATCACGTGGATCAAATTCTCAAGGACGGCCGCGTGTTGAGTAAGAGGAATCGACGTGCATGTATGAGAAACTGTATGAATGTGGAGGAAGCGAAGGAAGTGTGTAAAGATAGATCTGTGTGGCGTTCCGTTCTCTCTGCCTACCCCACTTGGGATACGGCGTGAGGGTATAGTAAAGTATATTTGTTGCCGACATTCGCGAATGCGAATGCAAACAGCGAATATTGACTTGCTTAAATTCCTACCCCCCCCCCCCCGTCGTCGAATTTTCAAAATGGTAGAGAAATTTATATTTCAAAACTACTCGGTTTTCTTAAAGAATATTTTCTTGCAGTACCTTTTTCTACAATGAACCGGGAAGAATCCGGTACTTTTACCGAATATCCGATACTTTATTACCAAAATAATACTCGCAAAAAATAAGCAAATTTTTTTGCGAATACGAATGCGAATACTTTGAAATATGCGAATACGAATATTCGTTACATCACTAATATGTACGTGTGACGGTACCTATGATAAGGATTATAATTTCAGGAGTTGTAAGTGGATTATGAATCTTTTGACTACACTCCTTCGATGTCCGTCATTGTATGTCTAAAACAAGATGTTCCACAGTATTGTCGGGAATAAAATCGATTTCAATTTTAATTATTTATTTACCACTTAAATAAAACATAACAGCTTGGTGGTCTTATAAATCAGCCTCTTTATCATTTCAAAATATCTTCCCTTTACAGTTAGCCTCGGCTGAAATACTGAAACTTTATTACATAACGATTTTGAATCAGACATCAGACACATAAATTAAATTTAGCATAAGATTGAATAGTAAGACCTTCATTAAAACGATAGTTGATGATTAGTTAGGTTAGGTATTCAATTTAAACAATGATGGTCATCAAAAATACCTAAAACAATCAAATCCAAATAATGAAGATTGGATACCTTCTATTATTGCCATTTGAGCATTACAAAATATTACGCTCAAACCAGGACGTAGTTTCTACACGACGTACAATGTTCAACTTTCGCTACTGTGTCGAGCGTTTAACAGTCGTGCAAAATCATGGCACGCTCGCTTTTAGTGTGGGTATTTGTGTACGTGAGGCGAATAATGATAGTAATAGCTGACATCACATTCGTCGTAATCATAAAATATGTGTTATTTTGATTGTAGAACATCACCCTTTGACCGCTGACGTAGGTTTTGTCAAAATAAAAGATTTAGATACCTCTAAATGTCATCTCACCTATGATCATTTTGGTTAGCTTTTACTTTAATACAACATACATTATATTATTATGTACGTTTAACCTATGAGCTGTCCTCTCTCAAAGTATTTTATTTATTTATTTATTCTTTACTGTACATTGATTATAAACAATTACTTAAAGGTATACATTCAAAGTAGATACAATCAATACACAGAGGGCGAGTTTATCGCAAAGCGCGATCTCTTCCCACTTCCCCAAATTTTTATGTAATATTTTTATTTTATATTTTAAGTTTTTCAGTATAAAAAATATAAAATAAACTGTCAATTTTGACATATTATGTAGATGTGATTGGAAAAATCATAAAGTGGAAAATGAGATTGAACAAAAAAACATGTACGAAATGTAACTGTATTTCATGATATCCTCATTTCTGTTAAACGGCGCTAAAAAAAATCATTCAACATCGTAATCATCAACAACAACAAAAAGGACTGACCATAATGTTCCTTCCGAGGACCGAGAGTTGAAAGTCACTGATTTACAGAACATACGAATTATTAATACAATCGCAACAAAATTATGATTTTAATAGGTACTTAAAGCTTAATGTTTAAAATATTTATTCTGAAAATATCTAATTGTATTTTATTGAAATATACAAATGATTGATTCTTTTGATGAATTCATATTTATATTCAAGGGTAGGTACCTATAATCAACAATAAATAAGAAGTTAATGATGCCAATCTCCTTGTTCTGAATGGACGTCTCAAGGATCATTCAGAAAATAAGATTATTATAATAATCAACACTAAAATATTGCTCTCTGTACTTTCTGCCTTATTCATGCAAAACGGATTTCTACTTCAATGATTGCTTATATTATAAAACTAGCCATAAGCCCAGCTTTTCTCAGATCGTAGAAATAATAATACCTAATAAAAATACAGATGAAAATCATATTTTGAACCACTCTAGATTAATTATTCCAAGTGATCACACTCACCGATAGTCAACCTATTTGAACAGGTATTAACAAGGTAGGTATGTTGTATATGATACACATATACTCGTAAAATATGTGAACTTCCTTTAGGATTGCATGACACAGAGTTTTGACGCATACCGAATCGACTCAAGGTTTGGTTAAGAGTACTCTTTAAACCTAGGTAACATTCCCAATTCCTCTGTGTCATGCTTATCACATGATTTGAAATTTTGAAAGTTGTATAATTATATAGTTCAACTCAATATTTTCAAAATATGATTAACATCCAACTTCTAGTAAGTAAAATCCAGTTCCCGGCATCCAATTGTGTCAAAAAATTCAAAACATAAAATAAAGATACTTGGGATGATCGGTAGTCAGATATTAAAGTCACGGACTTATGATTTAAAAAAATCCAGTTCAAATCCTTTCTCAGATAGCCTCTTTTATCTTTATGATATACCTATATGGGAGGATGTTTGGGTAATTTGAAACTCTAAATAAAATCTTAAAATCAAAATAATATATTTGTAGGAACTTTCGAACGGACTCAAATATTTATTATCTGTTTTCATTTTTCAATATCAGAATTTTTACTTTGTTATTTTTTCATCATTGATATTAAATTTATAGACATTTTGTTCATTCGACCAGCTGGAATCTTGAAAATTTCATTTAATAAATAATATTAAACTCAATATTTTACGTTGAGTTTCATAATATTAAATCAAAATTCCTTTATTTCTCTCAAAGTTTTAGTTTTAAACTCAGATCTGATAATGTCAATACTTTGGTGAAAGCGCTAGGCGTGTTTGTAGTATACAATGTATGCACATTTATGAAATAAATCAAAACAGTGTTAATTTGCAATACATTACAAAAACAATTACTGTGACTGAGAGACCTTCTTTATAGTGATTGCCAACCTCAGGGACCTGGGCCCGTAGTCAAAACACATTTGAGCGATACGTTTTCGTCTGAATATAGACGACGTTGCGAGAAAAGTCAATTTTTGTTACTACTTGTGTACTTTATTTATTTTGTTTATTTTATTTATTTCATATATTTTATTTATTTCATTTATTTTGTTTATTTTATTTTATTTATTTATTTTATTTATTTTATTTATTTTATTTATTTTATTTATTTTATTTATTCTACTTATTTTATTTATTTTATTTATTTTATTAATTTTATTTATTTTATTTATTTTATTTATTTTATTTATTTTATTTATTTTATTTATTTTATTTATTTTATTTATTTTATTTATTTTATTCTGCACTGAATATTATCTACATAAAAAATAGTGTCATAAAAATAACAGTTATACAATTCAATGTACAGAGGGCGAGTTTATCGCTAAAATGCGATGTCTTCCAACTAACCCTTCCTATTTTAGCACTTGAATTGACAAAAATTGACAATTGAAAATTGACACAAAAACTGTCACTCTCTTGCAACGTCGTCTATATTCGAACGAACAATGTAACTCTTAGAAGGAGTGATTTCCGAAAATACGTAAATCAATATGTCACTTTCATATAAATTTAATGATTGGTACGAACGAAAGAAACACTTAGGGAGACTTTAAATATATATACTTTATTGAAAACACTTTAAAATGATAAATAATGATTTCAGTTCTGAAATAATAAACACAAGGGTACTTTTGATTGTAAAATTTGTTGTTTTTGCTTTTTTATAAACTTTCGATTGTCTTTTGTGATAAGGCTTCAAAGCATTTATCTCAAAAAAGCATTTGAATATATATTTATATTAATTCCTTAAATATGTATGTCACCAATTGTTAATACTGTATTTCTTTATTTTTTATCTTTATTTTAGTTAATGTTGTTGACCCACGGTACTTCATAGAAGTTCATATCAAAATATTAAAAGCCTTTTTTTATATTAGGTACTTCCACGATGACCATGTCAATAATAAGTTAATATTAAGTGAAATAATTACAAAGCTGTTTATAAAGAACTTGTGCTTGATTAAGAAATAAAAAAAAAAAACAAAAAATGTGTGGTTATTCCACTGGTGATTTTATTTATTTTTAAGCAGGTTTTCGAAAGTTTTCGTCCTCATCGTTAAACGAATGTAAAGGACTTTACATTTATAAATACTGACATGAAAATTCACTTCATTGAACAGTTTTATAGCTTTTCTAATCAGGATAGTGTATAATATAAAACAAAGTATATACCGTTCTCCATCTCGGAGGCGGGTAAACCAGCCTTACCTGTTCCTCTGAGGTTACACGGGTGTACGCTGGGCCAAATGTGTGATTGCCCCTTCATTTCACCTTGTGAGACAATGAAATACCTTGGTCTGACGATTGATTCGAATTTGAAATGGAATGTTTACCTGGAGGGTCTTTCGGTTCGCTTAAGGAAGTTGATATATGTTTTTAGAATGTTGAGAGATGTCTTGGATGATAATAGGTTGAGATCTGTTTATTTTGCGCTTTGTGAGTCTATACTGAGCTATGGTGTTGAGTGTTGGGGAAGTGCAGCTGGTGTTCACATGTATCCTGTTGATGTGGCTCAGAAGGCGATTGTGAGGGTTATGAGCCGGGCGCCCTATAGGCATGCATCGGATCCACTGTTTAGGAAATATGGTATCTTGGATTCCAGGCAAACGTACATCAAAAATGTTGTTACGCGTTACAGGAGAGCCTGCCCGGGAGAGGCTGCTTGGGTGGACCGGCGTGGTACTCGTTCGGTTACAAGAGGTACTATGTTTGTTCCGCCAGTGAGAACAACCTTGGGACAGCGCTCGGCAAGGTATCTTGCCCCGAGGCTCTACAACTCTGTTCCCGAGCAAATAAAGTTGCTCGGTGGGTGGAGATGCTTCAACCGGGGGCTAAAGGTTTGGTTGCTTGACACGGGTAGAGAGGAAGCAAAAAAGAGACTATTTTTACATGTTGTGTAATTTTTTGTGCGATTTCAAGGTGAATTGGTTGTTACGGTACTTTCTTGATGTTTTGTAGCGGCTTGCCTCGATACAGGCACTCGCCTAGTGAGGTTGCTGCGGGTTATGACTGCATAGTCCTGATTAACTTGCTTGTTCCGGCGCGCACGCTCAGTCACATTATTTGTTTTGGCTGCCTGTTATGCATGTTGGATTGGTGTCTTGTTGTTTTTCTTTTTTTCATTTTTTGTATAACTTATGTATTGAATGACAAACTTGTGGGCTTGGTATTATATAGCAAGGGGTTGGATAATGAGTGCGGGTTGAGTAGGATAATGCATTGTATTTGATTTGTGATTGTGTGTATTATTTCTGTCCATGTGTTTTTTTCAAATATTTTGTAATAATGATGAATAAATAAATAAATAAATAAAATAAATATGGGTAAAAAAGCATATCCTGATGAGGAAGATCGGCATGGTATTGGGATGCAGACACAAACTTTACTCAAAATAAATGGATTACTTATAGAACCACTTAATAATTTGTAAAAATATAGTAGGTATAAACATTCAAACTGTCCTTTCCGTGACAACAAAAAATAAAGACATTCAAGATGGTGACAAACCACGTCGCTGAATTTATGTTGTATAATGTTTCAATTTTTAAACACCTGCCTTTTACAACGGACACTCGAAAACTTACGGAAAAGAGTGAGAGACCAATTTCTTGCCAGGCGCTCCACAGGACCTTTGGAGAGGTCAGCTAACATGTTAATTGCATGCGACTAGCCTGCTGTCTACCCCATTTGTGCGATATGCCTTGATGCCATAGTATAGTAATATAACTTGTGTAAAAGAATATTTAGTGATTTTTTCTATTCAACTTTAGTAATGTATAAAAACTTGCACCTCTTATGTTTATATATTTGTTCCAAAAAAACTTTCCCACGAGCGACAAAATTTCTATTTTATTGCTGCAAAAAATCACAGTATATAGAGCTGCGGAACGGTTTGTTTCCATTCCCACATTACTACAAACATTCGCACCAGTGATAAAGTCACAACGCAATCACACTCTTTTATGCTATTTTATTAGAGTGAATCACTGGCATTTGTAACAAAATAATAATAATATTACCATACGCATATTCAGGTTACAATAATATGTAAATAGCATAGGCGCAAAATAGCACTCGATTCTGTGATTTTATTGTTCAAACTACATAATTATGACTTTTATACTCTTATTGAAATCGCAATGTTAATAGGTTTAAACGTGTTATTAAGGAAAATGTCTGTATAAATAAACAACATACTTGTTTTTTTTTAAGATGACTCTGGTCTGGAATTATGACTTTTATACTCTGTTTGAAATCGCAATGTTAATAGGTTTAAACGTTTTATTAAGGAAAATGTCTGTGTAAATAAACAACATACTTGCTTTTTTTTAAGATGACTCTGGTTCGAGAAATAAATCTAAATACACCACAAACATCCTCACATTAAAGAATATGCTTTTATGGTGGGAATTTTTAATTAAATTTTCAGTGGGAGGAATTAAGCCAAGGATTCCCCGATTGAAAGATTGACACTACTATCAAGTTACTAATATTGGTTATCTTGCATTAACAAATAACTTCAATCGAAAAATAAAATACGATAATTTAGTTTTACAAGTTTATACTTTATTTGAGTGACTCGAGTTTCGACATGAAATGTCTTTTTCAAACGTCTTTTGAAAAATAATTTCAAAATGTCTTTTTATAAAAGTCATTAAATGTTGAAACTCGAATCTCTCTCATAAAATACTTTTAAAACTTAATAATCATATTTTATTAATTAATTAATATGGAGTATAACAAAATGAAAAATAAAATACAACATATACATAGCTTCTTTGACTTGTTTTTCGTGTTATCTAAGTGCAGTTTAGTTTGACTTTAGTGTCATCTTTGCGAGTTTTGTTTCATACAATAAATTAACCATTGTAATATCATTTCTTTACAAATTTGCTTTTTTGCGGGTTTAAATCCCATCCAGGGCAGTACCAAACAAGGTAAAGTTGTCTTATATGATAGTTTCATGTGTAAAATTTACTTAAGTGGCATCTTTTTTGGGCTAAGATCAAATAGGTGGTGCTCGATTCTTTCCTATTTGCCACCTTACTACCCTTTCAACTATAAACAGAATATATCAATCATGTTTTGTTTGAAAAAAACATTGTCAAAGACAACTCGCGTGAATATAACATGCATGCTAAAGTCTATTGGCTACACCGCTTCTATGAGATGATGTGATAGAATTGATATTTATTTATTTATTTATTTCAATTTTACAGGATACATACAGTTGATACAAAAAATATAATGGTCTATAACGTATTTAGCAATAAGCAAACCAGTGAAGATCCCTATATTACCCTTATGTGCCCTACAAAACATACATAACCAAACACAGCAGCACCAATAAGCAATAAATAGGCAATAGACAAAATCAACAAACAACAATTACAATATAATAGAGTAAATTATGTTAACAAAATTAATAGAATAATGCTCACAAATATATGTATAGGATTGAATCATCGAGAAATAATGTACTCAATTTGATTGACATTTTGATTTCGAAAAATGAGACATTCTGAATTCCTTATTTAAATTAAACTGCAAATAATATTATTTTCAACTCATTCACATAATATTAAAGGAAGTGTATTTGGTGACAATAATGTAGATATTATAGGAACATTTCTCCCACAATGTTTGTGTCTATACGTAATAGCATTCGTGTATAATAATAATATGCAGTGAAGTTTTCAGTCGAGTGAGTTGTCAAATGAGCTGAAGTATGAAAGGGTAATTGCCGGAGACGTCACAGGGTTAGATAGCGTGGGACGGCTTTACATGCTTTAATTGTTCAAAAGATACAGTAGAACATATTTATTTATTACATTTTTACAGGAATACAGTTATTTTATTTTTATTTTTTTTAACATCTTTCAAGGGACAAACAGTCAGCACAGTAAACATTACAAAAATCAATATTACACACGATATAGACCACAAGAGTCCCCCTGTATTACCACAGTATAAAATTCGATGACACCAAAACAAGGAAATACTTTACAACAGTTATATACAGGTAACAGAATTGTATAAAGCCATAAGTGGACCAGTGAAGTCCCCTATTATTACCAATATGTAATACAAAATAATTAATGCAACAAAAACTGAAAAAAAAGCTGGTGTTCGAAAAAACAAGACATTTACATCTTGAGTTCAGCAATGAGGTTTGCCACACATACTGAATGTCTAAATTTTTGGCGGTTGGCAAGGAGAAGACAACTTGCATATTTGTTACGTGCAATTGATCCGCTGGCTGCCCTACTTGTTGGAGGTGCCGTGATGGTATGTATGTAAATATTTTAAACTATTGTCACACTGTTAAAGGCGAAAACCCTTAATTTCTTCAATTAATGAATACATAAATATAATAAATACTAGTAAAAGAATTTTATTCTAATTTCGCCGATTCAAACATTTCACAAAAAAGTTTCATACTTTTAAATAGCGAAACTGTTCTTATTTTAAGTGAGTTTTATTTTGAGAAACAAGATACATGCGCAGACGAAAGTTTACAAGAGGAAACTTTTTTGAAAAGGACAAAGCAGGTGTTATGTTCTTATGACAAAGTTTTTAAATAAAAAAGAATTATGTTACATGGTTACAAAAATATTTTTCTTTCATCTCACTAGAACCAGCACTGTTATCGTTACATGAAAAGATTTAGTAAAAATATTCTTCTCACTAAACACACCAGTAAACGATCAAATAAGTTTGCATTCATTATTCACATATTTTTGATATTTGAAGAAATTACACACCGTCTGTCAAATATGCCTAAGATTGTAAAAACGTTGGTATGTTAATTTAAATTAATCAATCAAATATTTTATTCACCTGATAAAATTTCAACAACATGTTATATTTATCTAATAAAAGTACGTTCCTTTGTCAGAATCTTAAAAATGTATATTCTTTCATCATGAGTTTGATAAATAAAGTCACCAAACTGTTTGTTTAACCAAAACTATTAAAGATCTAGAATTTTATGGTCAATATTTTGTCTTTCGAAGATGAATAAAAATAATCAGATTACAGAATCGACCATTTTTAAACAATTTTAAGAGTGCTCTCTAGCAAAAACGGTAAAATATTCAATTTTTAACAAGTTTGGCAGAAAAACTCTCAAAACTTGTTGACGCTGCGAACATTTTGATGTGATAAATTATGAAAACAAATATTTAATACCAACATTAGTTTTTACAAAGATAGTTATTAACGAAAAATAAGATAGTTATTAAAAACATAAGTTTAGAAAATTATATTTTTTTGTTTTTTTTTTCATAGATATTGAAAATTTTATGAATTTTCAAATGTGATCGTTTGTAAAGACTTTAATGTTTCTGCATAGTATGTACTATTGTAAAATGGATTTATTCTTTGAGAGACACATCTGTCCAAGATTTTAGTTGAATACTTTTAAAAAGCACCTCATTATTATTTAATATTATAATATGCTTTTGAAGCACATTATATTTGCTTGAGAGAGATGTCATCATATAAAATCACTACTCTGATAATGAAATAAAACCTATCAATGTTCTCTTTCTTAATTAAGTGCAATTTTGTTCCTGACTCCTATAGTAGGTCATGTGGATATGTATAGTCCTAGTGGCAGAGGTAGTATTCACTTTTTGTTCTATTACAACGCATTAGCCACATAACTGACCACCACTCTAGCTGCTCAGACTTAATTGAAACAGAATAATAATAATAAAATCCCATCCTGTCGTCCTTTTGCTGAGCAGGCAGAGAGGATTGCGTGCCACATACTTCTATCTTTGCACACATTCTTTGCTTCTCTAGCTTTTAAACAATTCATCGTGCACGTCCTTTTATTCAATTTTAAAATTACATTTTTATTTATTATTTACTAATAATTTTATCACTTTTAAAAACGGTTATTTTCTTACATATTTTTTTTTTCTTTTTTACAAAATTACATCAAACTACATACAACGTGACTGTGAGTGTTGACATGCCAGTGAAAGCATAGGATGAATAAAATGTGAATAGACGCGTTCGCTTTCGATTAACATCTTTGACCCCGATACTCAATTTGAACGATATTTAAGGCAATTTTATTAAAATAATCGTTACCACGGTTTCAGTGGAGATATAGTTATCTAAAACAACCAAATATGGATCGAAATTGTTATTAAATAGATGCCTCAAACATTAATATGTTTATTGTGTAATAATATTTTTTTCTTTAAAAAAGATATATATATATATATATATATATGGGTTTTGTTATAAACCCAAATACAACCTTATACATCTTTCACAGTAAGCTTAAAGCTTATGTCGTGAAAGGGGAGTTTGCCGGCACCTGGGATCGAACCACGGAACCCCTGCTCATGAGGCCGAGACTCTACCTCCAGGCTTCCGACGAACTCTATTTATGTGATTTGGACACATATTTCACAGTATGATAGGCATCTTTTCTCGCTAATATCTTAATGTAAGGATGCATTAGGGACTCTTTTTAAAGTCACTTAGTTTTAATGTTTATGTCTTGATAAACGTACCAACATAAGAAAAAATATTTTAAAATATTCAATTAGTACATACCTACTTAGACCATATCGTAACGTAATGACTTTCTAAGTACTTTCTTAATGAAATAAATTCTTATAATGTACCGAACTATGTAAATATTATGATATTTCTCTGAAACAACATGTAAGTAAATATTTGTTACCTAATTTTTTAGAGTAATAGCACTTATATTATGTTTTGAAATAAAATTGACATCTTCAATTAAGTATTGCAATAAAAAGTTGCCCGGCTACTGAATGTGGATTATTTCAAGAAAAGAAAAATTTATCTATCGATCTATACTATCCCGGCCGATCCCACAAGTGGGGTAGCCAGTAGATTAAAATCATGTAATAAACATGCAAGTTGTCCTCTCCGTACCAATAAAAATAAGACTGTCAGGATGGGTGGCATACTTTACCTCCAAATTGAAGGTTTAAATAACTTTAAGTGACATATTACGAATATCTACCTTTAGCAGGACAACCGAAAACTTACAGAAATGGGTGGGAAGTCTTTTCTGTTCCGTAGACACCATAGTTATAGAAATGAAAAAATCCTAAAAAAAGATCACTGTGTTAATGATTTTTTTATCATTTTTTTGTACTTAATAATACTCTATACTTGAGAATTGTGTATCATTCATTTTAAACGTTTGACGTATCAAGATTGTTTATAAATGCCAATAATTAAAGATGATTGCATAATGCGCAACTTGAATATAAAGTCTTCAAATAATAAGGTAAACAAAATTGTGATTTCTATCGCTACGTCGATATTTAGTTCTCAAGACTGTATCAAATTAAATTTTACGAAGAAATATGAAATTAAATAGAGTATAGTTACACTTTCACGTCTTAAAATCATAAGTAGCACAATTAGAAACATCGGGTGGGTTTGTTTCGTTTCTAATGTTTTCTCTTAGAGGCTTGTAAGAAACAAAAGTAATAATAAATAAATATAAATCTTCTAAACCACTTTGGACAAATGGGAGATTTAAGTTTCTCACCGTAACGAACATTACAGAGCTTACGAAATGTAAGCTCACTAATTTGAAGAAAACTTAGAAATAAAAAATAAAACATGTACGAGTGTAAAGGGCTTATGCTTTACATTAAGCACATATGTATAAAAGTTTTCTAAATCGGTGATTAAAATAAAAAATAGATACTTTATTAACTAAAAAGTACTGTTTTTTCAATTACATTCTCATAGAGAGTCTAAAAGCTTTGTAATGTATGGTGTATTGTATATTTATTTGTAATATGTAGACACATGTACAGTAAACTGAAAATACAATATAAAAATTATTACAATCACATTATAGGAGGGTCTTTAACATGCACATTAGATAATTAAAACTTAAGACACTTACCTACCTAATACTAAAAAAAACTTTAAAATTTCCAAGTGCGTCACAGCTGAAGTGAGCTCCTAGAGTTACGATAGTAGAACAATAGAACTAAAAAAATCATATTTTGCTATATATATAATGAGTTACTAACTAACTGACCATTTGTTTTTCTGTTTGACATTTAATATTTATATCATTTCAATTTTAAAATTATTTTTTTTAATTTAATTTCTTGACCAAATTTTATTTTTTATTTTTTTTTTTAAATTGAGTCAACGTTGTTTTATTATTTAATTATACAGTATACTAGTTTTTTTACATGTAAAAGGCTTCGGCCGTGAATATCTGAATAAATAAATAAATAAATATACTTTAGGATGTATGCAAGATAGGTAAGATAAAGCTATTGATTGTTATATTGCTTTAAAACCACAAAGCTTTGCATAAAAGTAAGTGTTATGTATTTGCAAGTTTCGCATTTGCGGCGATTACTATCTTTAGATTCCATTAGCTTAATTGCATTGATGCAGTAGTGTGTGCCAATATTATTTACCCATTACGTACAAGGTACAGTAAATAATAATATAACAATTTGTAAGTAGATTCAATGTGAATGGTGGTAGTATGGTTATCCACATACTTAGCAAAATAGCTATTGTAATTAACTTAAGCAGATAAGATAGGTGATGGCTTTAAAACTTCTTATAGCATATAGTTTCAAAGTGTAATTATTGGCAATAAAATTGTTTTTTTTTCTGTCAATACTTTTTTCATCAATTAGACACATATGACGAGAGTTTGGGTACGTGGAAAGAATGAATGAGGATAGAATGATTAAGAAAATATAACATATAGCTGAGAAGAATGGTGCTCGGAAAAGTGGCCGTCAGAGCATTAAATATAAACCAGATCATCTAGGACGGATACTTGTTAAGCACGTTGAATAGAGAAGGATGCATGAAGAATTATATGACATAGACGGTGCGGCGAGTGATAATTGACGCTCTATCCTGTCTGCCTACCCCGAAAGGGATGAGGCGTGAGAATGATGAATGTGATAAATATGGAGTTTCAATAATAAAATATTTGTTTTTCTTCCGTCTTCCGGACTTCCGTCCGCAGGGGTTCCGTAGGCCCGGGCGTCCCTCTTTCACAATACACCGTTCCTATGACAACGATATCAGAGCGCAAGGAATGTCGTGGGAAGAGGTGACGCAATTGGCACAGAGACGCTCTGAATGGAGGAGGCTGGTTTCTGCCCTGTGCTCCCGAGAGGAGCGTTGAGGGCGATGATGATGATGATTTTAGTGAAAGAAAGATGCTAAAAGAAATAGAAATGAGAAATGACTGAAAAAAAAAACAGTTAATTGTTTTATTGAACAGTTAAAAGTTGAACATTAAAAAAAATTTGTTCAATTCGTTTCTTGTAAACAACGTTTATTAAAGTCAATTTCCAATATAAATATTTAACAATTTATGAAGCGTTTCAAACTGTATTTATAAAATGCAAATAAAACAATTATTATTGTTATTGATAATAGAATTTTACGAAACTATTAGAATATAAACTAAATAAACATTAAAAGAGATAATTTATTATAATGAAAGTTGATAAAAACAATTATTATTGTTATTGATGATAGAATTTTACGAAACTATTAGAATATCAACTAAATAAACATTAAAAGAGATAATTTATTATAATGAAAGTTGATAAAAACAATTATTATTGTTATTGATGATAGAATTTTACGAAACTATTAGAATATCAACTAAATAAACATTAAAAGAGATAATTTATTATAATGAAAGTTGATAAAAACAATTATTTGTGATTGCTGACGAAATGGCAAACAATAAATTCCTTTAAATAAATAAAATAAACAGTAAATTCAATTTCATTATTAATAAAGTTTACGATAATAGAAAGGAGAGGGTGTCCAAATGTATTGAGGTCTTATTCTGAAGTCGTATTAAAAAAAAAAATTCAACAAGTTTCCAACAAGAAATTCATCTCCCATTCCTTTCTGTAAGTTTTCGTGTGTACTGTAAATGGTGGGTATTCGAATAACATCACGTTTGAAGAAATTTAATATTTTCATTTTAGCGATGAAATATATTACCCATCCTGGATGTCTCAACTTTTATTGACACGCAAATGACTTCTTGCATGTTTATTTCAAGCAGTAATTGGTTCGCTGGCTACACGACTTGTGAGAGATACTATAGTGAGCTGGATGGATGGACACTTTTATTAATTGTATCGGTGCACACGTAGTAGAATTCCATAATTATGTAATTTGAAACAAGTGTTTCTTTCCACTATTGATTGTTGATTCGCAGAGAGATTGATAATGACCTTATACATAAGTCGAAAGACGTCTCTCTGCGAATTAACAATCAATAGTAGAAAGAAACACTTGTTTCAAATTACATAATTATGGACACTTTTATTGGAGGTGAGTATTCGTTAGTAAACATTAGATACGTCTTTAGTTTAGCGATGAAGTGTGCATTCCATCGTAGATGTTTTATTTTTATTGGCATAGAGAAGACAATATGTTAACATACCACATGTAATCAGTTAACTGGCTCCTCTTCTTTTTAGAGTTGGCGCGATGATATAAAATGATTGACAATGTCCTTACAAGACGAAAGACGTCTTTCTCAATAAAGAGCAGAAGAAAACATTTGTTTTTTTTTTGTTTAAATTTTGTTATGGAATTCTACTACCCACTTGATGAATTCCAATAAACATACTACTTCGATTTCTTTTATTAGTGTTATGAACAAAATTTTTGTCAATTTTTTACTTTATTTTATAATTTCATGCCTGATTTAAGTCGGTGGATGGCGCCCGTAGTGGCTGCCTGAAACCTCTGACGTCTCACTTTTAAAAATTAAAATATTATCTTATAATGATTCAAAATACCAAAATTTTATAGTGTTTTTAGTTTCAATAGTTTTATAAAGATTATTGTTTTTTGAGTATTAAAATACTTTCAAACAAATTAAAAATTTAAAACAAATGAACTAGTGGATAAAATTTGTGACAAATAATAATACCTGCAATTAGAACTCACATAATTGTTTCATATTTCAAATTTGTGACAATTAGAAATGCATTAATTTTTTTTTTATAGTTAAATTAAATTTATAAAATATATTAAAAATTTGATCATAACAATAAATAGATCTAAAAAAAACTGAAAATGCGCCCTTGCGGTGGTTTGTACCACAAAACGGCGCTCAATAAATTATCCAGATTATTATTATTAATAATGTTACACTGTTTGTTCAATTCCTGTTTTTTCATTAGTCTAATTGTCTTTTTTGAAAAAAATCATTCTTTAGTATACATGTATTGTATGCATACATGGTTTTAAGATGTAAAAGTCTGAGGCCGTGAATATTTGTAAAAGAAATAAAATTCTATTGTTAAAAATTCGTTAATGTCTGACACGAAATCAAGTTTCATCATTTATTAAAAACAAAAAAAAACTTTTCAGTTGTCAAACATGTTTATGTCAACATCTTTTCTAAAGCAGAGTTATCAGGCAATCATAAAATAAAGAGGGTGAGACACGTCGCACACAATCACAGCATTGTTGTGATAAAATAAACAGTTTGTTAGTGAAGTTGAGTAGTACACTGCGTTGTTTTGTTGTACTTAGGTAGGTACATAATATCTTTGTTGTCACAATATTCTGTAGAAATCACGACATAATTGACACTTGTAGTAATGAACACCATTCTACATGTTTTGTCTTCGCAATTTAACACATGACTGCTGAGCGATTACATTGACTGAATATTGGGGGGAAAGAGTGGCACTGAAAATACGTTTTTTAGTCAATAATGGCATAAAACAAAATAGCAACATCGTGAAATCACAGGATGAAAATTCAAGTGGTTTATTTTTAATGGTATGAAAATGTAACAATTGTATTGTTAGTTTTTTTTTTAAATCTTTTTGTTTTTCCAAATTATAATCTTTTATGTGTAGGTAATATTTCGTGACAAGTATCTAATATTGAATACATTTTGAGTACCTACACATGTATGAATGAGAAGCAAGAGTCTCGCATTTCTCAATCTTCTATGGATACCTATACTCAAGTCATAATATCATATTTATTTATCACAGATATTTTATAAAGTTAGCGTGATGTTTAACTGTTTGTAAATTTACCATTTGCAATGTAATATACCGTTGTTTAATTCATACAAATGAAAAAATATATTACAGTACCTACATACAAACATACCATTACGCTTTCCTTGCGGGGTAGGCAGAAAGGATCGGGCGCCACTTATTTCTATCCTTGCATAAACATTTCGCTTCCGTCACAATCATACATTTCCTCATGCATACTCTGCTGTTCAATGTGCTCAACACGTGACCGTCCTTTAAGATCTGGTTTATATGATATTGCCATTTGATCCTCTGACGACCACGTCTCTGACCACCTTTCCTCTCAGCAAATAAATTCTTACTCATTCTGTCCTCATTCATTCTTTCCATATGTTCAAACCATCGTGACTTATGTACATTCATCTTGATTACTACACTAACTTTCATTACACATGCCTCTCGTATTGAATTATTTCGCACAAGATCTCTAAGACTTAAGTAACAGTAAATTAACCACAATCAGAGTTTCAATAAGGTTGTCCTTATCGACTTGATCCGAACCCTAATTTTGGGTGTCAATTACCGATGTATCTTACTAGCAGTCAAAGCAGGAGAGAGTTTGATATTAACTTAGTAAATAAAGCACAAAATAATAATAATAACATATTATTATTATGAGAATCACTTTCAGGTAGATGCGCTATTATTTTTAATGTGAGAACGTCGCTTGTTCACTTTACAAAAAGCGATGAAAAGAAAATGGGAGTTATTATTTTTCACTGTTATTTTGGGATCAAATTATAAATCTACCAATAATGTTGATGCTTAGACTCACCTCAAATTTTCAAAGGTAATCCTATTTCATACACGTATCACCAATGTACATACATAATATATTTTATCGATTCTTAAGAAATTGGTGACACTAAAAAATAAAATTTAAAAAATATTCATCGATTGAAACACATCAATGTTATTTTTGTAACATATTATCATGCACTGAAGAAATAAAATCAAATGTCATTGGATCTTTTCATAATTAAGTATCTATGTATGTACAGCCAGCCATTTCTTTCCAATAGAACCTTTTCTTACAGTTCACGTTCAGTATAATGGGACATTCTCCAAACGATTATTCTTCATTCAACACTGCCAGCATGTAGGAAGTATTATATATTTATTATATTATGTCCGATATCCATTGTCATTTAGCCGGCATTGTGGAGCTTTGAAAGCATTTCTTGTCCTCTTTATGATTTATAATAATATGATAGAGTAAATCAAGACAAACAAGCAGTGCAATATACTATTTACGATTGTTACCTAACTAGAAAAGCTTTTAAAGTAAGATTAGCATGAAGAAATCGAAGTGGACTTCGCTATATTTTTATGAATCACGTGAAAAGATCAATTTTTTGTATGATACGTATGTGTTTTGTAAAGATTTGGGTTTGTAATAAACTTAAACTTTCAACGAAAGCAACATGCTTGTATTGTGAATTTGATTTATCAATTACCTTTATCTTGTGAGTTGCGCGCTGTCTAGCTGCCGCCACGCAAATCAAACCGCTCATATAAATAATTCGATTTTACGAAAGATATCGATCCTACAGTGCTGAACTTTCTTGTGCACGCTAACATTACAAAACCGCGTAGTTTTTTGCATCTCATCATCTCTTAAACTTCATCAAAACTCGAAATAAATTAATTTTCATTATTGTTGATTGTCTCTTCAAAACTTCAACAAGTCATCATTTTGTGTTACATTCCCGCTTCTATTGACAAAACACGTGTTAAAAAAATCGACCCCTTCCGGGAATCACTTTGTTGTCTCACAAGTGCCAGCGTGTAGTGATCAGTGTATGTCCGGTAGTGTAACAGAAAAGGATAACAACACCGACTACTCGCAACAACACAGCGGGTGAAAGAGACAAAAATACTGCTTTGTCTCACGATTCCAATTTACCACGATGCCTATCTCATATCTCCGTAAGAAGAAGCTTCTCTATGTGTCCAACGTTTTCTTTGATGTCAACCAAAGTGGAACGCTCGAAAAGAAGGACTTCGAGTTAGCTATTGAGAAAATCTGCACTCGTCGTGGATGGCCCCAGAGTCATCCTAAGAACGTAGAGACGTACGACACCATGACCAAGATATGGGATGTCCTGAGGCAGAGAACTGATGCCAATATAGATGGAGAGGTGTCTGTGAATGAATGGAGTTCTATGTGGGATGAGTTTGCCCAAAGTCCCGACCGTCCTCTGCAGTGGCAGCAGCGTTACATGAACTTCATGTTTGACCTAGAAGATGCTTCCAACTTAACTAAAAAGCCACGGCGCTCTTGAGATGGTCACGGACCATTAAACAGCGCCAAATAAATTATCTTTTTATTATTATTATTATCTCATATCTCATTTATTAAACAAAACAATATTTGATTCTACATTTTGAACACAATATAAGATTAACAATAATAATATTAATTATGAATGTTATTATCTTAATAACATTCATATCAGACATTTCATTTTTAATATAAAAAAATCGATATCGTCCTTACCACATCACTTAGATTCACGGAGGCATAATATGCTTTTATATATAAAATTTCAAATCGTAACTATAATACAAATCGTAAACTGTAGGAAAGAAAACCTACACCACAACATATTATTTCTGAAGTACACATAAGGGTAAGTAGAGAATGTCTTGGAGTGGTGAATGTGTAGAAAGGGTACTTCAACAGAGTGAAAGTATCCATCTAGGAAAACATAAAAATGTTTTACAAAAAACAAGCAAGATGGGTATAGTAGTCTTAAGTCTAGAGAGTGCCTTGACCTTCACCTTTTTTGCAAATGTTCTTTTTAAAATCACAGATACATCATAAAACACAAAAATGTTTGCTAATGATGAAAACGTGCTGTTTTTTATTTTAATATTTAACCCATAATCCAATTAGAGTGACAAGACAGGCCCTACCCATCTATGTTGAAGATGCCAGAACCACATATAATTTCAACTCAGTTCTGAATAGGATTCAGCGTACGGGGAATGAATATGCTCACATGGTGGACTTGTATGGTGTGGATCTGGCCAAGTATAAATATAGTTTGAGAAGAGCAATTATTTCATCTTGACAGACTAATTGATTTTATTTATTTCTTTAACTTCTCGGCAGTTCTAGTGTTTTCATATATATGACAAAGGTCTTCCTGCTGTGTGTTTTTATTTTTTATATATGTCTGCATGTTGTATGTTTTTAATTTTTAATCCAATGTCTAAATGTAAATTGATATCTATGATTGTGGATCTTTTGATATGTTTTTTTTTATGTATTAAAAAAGCTTATTAATAGCTGTTAACGAATGAATAAATAAATAAATAACTCAAAAACAAAAATGAGATAATCTTATCACTCCGTGGAGAAAAGGTCTCATAGGTACACTTTTCTGTAAGTTTTTTAGTATCCCGTTTTAAAGACAGGTATTTGTGAAACAGGTATACCACCGATTCAAATGTCTCAGCTTTTATTGAAACAAAGAGGATAACTAGTATGTTTATTACGTTTAGTTAATCTACTGGCTACCCCACTTGTGGGAAATGCCGTGATGGTTCTTTTTTAAAAAAGATATATCTGGGTTTTGTTTGTTATAAACCCAAATACAAACTTATACACCTTTCACAGTAAGCTACAAGCTTGTGTCGTGAAAGAGGAGTTTGCCGGCACCTGGTATCGAACCACAGACCCCTTGTTTACGAGGCCGAGACTACCGACTACCGACGAACTCTTATATCAACTTCTTTATATCATCATAATTATAACGTTATACAGACCTCAAACATATACAATAGCCTCATTTAACCAGTGGCCATCGACAGTTCGAAATTTAGGTGTATGACCCTATAAGATCATCAAAGGCTTATGTGTTTTGAAAATCGGATACTAAGAAAAATATTGGTTTCACGACCGGGTATTGCAGAAGGAACCTAGAAGCTTAAAATCAACGAAGAAATTCACTCCACAACAAACCAACTTTTCATCACAAGTGAGATCAGATTCCGAAGATTGGCATCCGGAGAAAAAAAGTCGTCTTAAGATATTCTGCAAGGCATGCCCGATGGCAGAAAACCGCTAGGCAGACCAAGACAAAGATTATTAGATAACATCAACCGAGATCTAGAGGAAATCTAAATGCTAAAGACGACTGGCAGTCCATTGCTCAAAATAGAAAGGCTTGGAGATCTATTGTTTTGGAAAAAAAGGTTCTACAAAGGTTGTTTGGCCGACGGAAGTAAGTAAGTAAGCCTTCAAACTTTTTTAATATTTTGTATGTAATATGTATTTTTTTGTAACATTATTATTAAATAAATAAAAAAAAAACATAAAAATATACGTAAAATAATCAAAGCTCCTACAAAATTTGAAATAAGTAAAAACATCTAGAAAATCAATGTAGGTACCTAACTAAAATTGGCATCAGATTCATAAACATAATAAAACTACATACAACTAATAGAAGATGACATAGGTAGGTAGGTACTAAATTATTATCGTAGTGTCAATGCGTCTACACATATGCACATACCTACTATTTGGTTATCCTACATAAATGTAATATATCATTGAATACTGGTAGTATATAATATTTCTCCTCTAAATTTATTGCATTTGAACAGAAAACTTCTAGAAAATCAATCACATATTTTATCATTGTCTTGGCATTGAAATCTTTTATTCGATAGTAAAACTCAACTTTTATGTTTGTGTATTCTGAATTTTGTTATTATTTGACAATTTGAAACATCGGTAAAGCAAGAAAGATTTTAAGTACATGTTTTTTATTGCGTGTTGGAAGCTTTTGAAGCTCGTTCGTGTTTTCAAAGCGTATTTTGATTACTGATAAGAATTTTCGCAATATTCTTAAAGGGAGAGACTATAAAATACACCAATAAAGAACAGACTATGTTAATAAAACATTCCTAACCACGATTGAACATATAAAAAAAAATATAATAATACATGGCTGTGTATTTTATAAAATTGTCCTTTTTTAAAATAATAATTTCTATATACTATTTAGTTTCATTCTACTACTATACCATTACGGCATATCCTACAAGTAGGGTAGCTAGCACACCAGCTTCATGTTATAAACATGCAAGCTGCCCTCTTCGTGCCGACAAGAAATGAAGACATACAGGATGGGTGGCAAACCAAATCGCTGAATTTGAAATGCAAAATTTCGTTATTTTTTAACACCTGCTATTTATAGGACACTTAAAAAAGTGTGAGATCAATTCTCTGCTGGTTGCTGCAAGCAATTTTATATAAAAATACGTTGACGTTGAATAAAATAGATAGAGGAAAATTAATCGCAAATGTGTGATTTCTTCTTTCCATATCAAAACCATCTTGGTATCCTATATAAATGGGTATTTTTTTATTTACTTAATTTTATAAAGTTATAATTACCTATACCTTAAAAATAACTTATACTCGTAACAAACATGAATTTTAGTCTAACTTACTTACTAAACTTACAACAATACACTCGCTCAGTCGCCTTCCATTCCCAACATTCATACCAGGGATGTTGCGAATATTCGCATCCGCATCCGCAAATGCGGAGCTTCCGCATGTATTTGGACATCTGCATCCGCATCCGCAATAATCGATGCGGATGTTCATGCGGATGCGGATGTAAGACAATTTGCGACAAGAAAGAAATGGGGCGGGGGCGGCAATTGGCGCGTGCCGTTTGCACTTGACATTAACCAATGGGAACGAAAATAATGGTGACAAGATCCGACGCATTTTTATTTTTGCCGGTTTTATTTTATTTTTGCAAGTAACAAAGAAGAAAAAAAATATTTCGCCAAAAAATCCATAATATTATTGTAGCAAAAATTTCGTCACATATTTGACAGTGGGGTCTACCAGCTAAGATAGTTCCTACTTTTTTTTCTATAACATCTTAAAATCCGCATCCGCATTCGCATCCGCGGATGTGAGCCTTCAAAAATCCGCATCCGCATTCACATCCCCGGATGTGTAAAAATCGACATCCGCAACATCCCTGATTCATACATTACATTCATATGCTCTACTTTGTAAAGTTTCATTATTCGCCCGATGGTTCTTGGTGGAAGTTTATATGAATAATTAATTAATAAAAACGAATATATTGTTATTCTACTGTTTTTATTTATTTTTTATTTTATTTTCTCTTACAAACAGTTATAACATAAAAAACAATACACAGCCAAATCAATTACAATTAGTAAACCAGCAAAGAAGAAGCTATGTATATGTAAATTGAACACACGAAACTACCATATAAGGCTTAGAAAAGACAACGTCACCTCATTTGGTAGTGCCCCGGACGGGACTTGAACCCGCAACCCATCTTGTCTCGACATGTGCTTTGTCCAATTAAGCTACCGGGCGACTTAATTGGATAAAGCACTCTTCGCAACAAGGTAGGGATGCGGGTTCAAGTCCCATCCGGGGCACTACCGAAGAAGGTGACGTTGTCTTTTATGGAACCTAGTTTCATGTGTTAAATTTACATAAATAACCTCATAAAATGGTCAATAGTAAAAATAACATCGATAAAGAAGAAGTTGTTGACTTTTTTAACAGTGGAAAAACTATATTTTTTGTTGGATTAAAAAATTATGCTCAACTTTATTTCTAATGTGTAATTAATACTTGAACACTACGAATCGAATAAGTTGCGCTTGATTTAGTAAAATAAATCATGCGTATACTTCTCTACGTTACTAAAAGGAATAGTAGGTACATACTTCATTCAGTTTGTAGGATTTAATTAAAACCTTCACATTTGTAAAGATTAAAGTAAAATATTATATTACAATTGTTTAAAATGATACCACCGTACCTAATACGGTCCAAGAGTGCTTACTGAAATATACTCGACTTATCAGAATATCGTTACCTCAAGTCTAACAAGCGCCATATATTTTTTAGGTATGTATGTATAACGGGTGATTTATTCGGCGCCGTTTAATGGAGTATCCTGAGTATCTCAAGGGCGCGGGAATATATGTTGGAAGAGCGATGTCTTCAAATTTCTAATGAACTTATAAAATATAAACTTATAAAGTCTGGGTGTTGCATGTGTATGTGTTTTGTGCATTGTGTATATGTGTTTCGTCGCGTTAGTACCCATAATACAAGATTCATATCTTAATTTCGTATAATAAGTTCGTCGGTAGCCTGGAGGTAGAGTCTCGGCCTCGTGAACAAGGGGACCGTGGTTCGATCCCAGGTGCCGGCAAATTCCCCTTTCACGACACAAGCTTTTAGCTTACTGTGAAAGGTGTATAAAGTTGTATTTGGGTTTATAACAAAACCCAGATATATCTTTTATAAAAAAAAAAAAAAAAAAATTGGGACTAGCTCGATCTTTGTGAATTGTCCATACATCTTATGATATTCAAATTCAAATATTTTTATTTAAATAAAATTTACAACTAAATAATATTATATACACACCTTATTACTAAAAAAAACACATTTATTACATATTTGACCCTCAAAATTGAGTGCTCGTGCTTTGAGGGTTTAAACATATTTTATACAATTTACATCACACAATAGCGCTTACCAAATAATAATAAAAACAAACACATATCTACAATACAAATAGCAACCAAATACAGTTTCTCAACAAAACTCAACAACAGAGCAGTTGAACAGCTATTTAAAAACATCTTTCAGATACAATTTAAAACTCTGATTTTTTTTGTAGAATCATACTTAGATATGTTGTGTTATGTCGCAAATTATATATAGAGAAAAATTATATAATTATATAAAAGATATAGAGAAACTAACAAAAATACAAAAAAAATAAACTCAATCTTAGCAATTGAATGGTGCAAAACAGGTACAAGGTAGAATAACAGGATTGAAAAAGCATTTTTTCCCCTATTTTTTACATGTAGAGCATTTGCCCCCCCTCCCCCCCCCGGGCGTCATTTGTTACTGTGTATGTATGTGATGGCGTATTTCATTTCATGGGTGAATGTTTTTATTTTTACCTTAATGGTTTTTGCCTCAGCTGGTGCATAGACTGTCTCATCAAGTGCATTGTATTTTTGTTTATTTGTGTAATTTTTTTCTAAATCGGAACATAGTGTAAAATAAAATAATTAAACAAACTTCACTGGCTTGTAAAACATATAAAAGTTACTCTTTATAATATGTAAAAGCTGTTTGTTTATTTTGTTTTAATAAAATAAGATTAAAAAAAACATTATTTAAAAATATTCAATTAATGCGAAATTATGGAAACGTTATTTAAAACGGCGTTCTTTTCTTATTATAAATATAAATATAACATTTGAAATAAACAAAAAATATTTTAATAAATAATAGGCTTGGTAGGATGGTAAAATACTTGCACATAGAATAATTTGCATAATTTATTTATATTATTCTATGCCATGAATAAAATTTTAATTATGAAAATCCTTTCATTGTCTGATTTTGCACGTGGCACGTTTATGAATTTCAATTAGGATTTTTATACAAGAAAAGGGAACAATTCAATTTTGTTTTTTATTATTTTAATCATCATTAAATATAGTGACCACAGCTCTGCCCTCTTTTGCGAAGTGTTGGTTTTAGAAGATAAAAGGGGAATCAGAGAACTTCACTGACATAGTAATGAAATATTTTGAAATATACCAGCACGTCCTGAAAATATTATTTTTTTATATATTGATGAATTGAGGGAATACGGAAAAAGGGCGTTTTTCTTTTTTTATTCATCTCATTGTGACATCTCAAAATAGAAATCAATCTTCTTTGTGTATTTTTTGTATATTTCTCTCTATCTATACAGTCAGGGTATATACCACAAAACATTAGAAACGGCAGTAAAGGACAACGATTCATGAGCATTGCATTTAAGACTTTAAGAGGTAATATATAGGATGACCTGCATGTTCATCAACCGGGTTAGTTGGAAGAAATCGCATTCTAGCGATAAACTTGCCCTCTGTACATTGAATTATATTTTTGTGATACTTTTGATTGATTTGAAATAATGGTGTAGTGAGCAAGCAACACTAAAATAGTATTGTTGTGGTCAGCAGGGATGACGTCACGAGAGTTATCACAATTCTAAACTATTCTAGTTCTCTCTGCCTAGCTGACCACACGTATTTTTACATCTTCTTTGCATAACTCGTAGTGTAACATAATTGTTATATTTCCAAAACTGTTTTAAATATAAATTATCTTTTATAAATAACCGCGACTTTCATTGTACACATTTGGTAAGTCACCTTCTCTTTATAACCTTCTGATCTGGAGTCAATCAATCTATCATTACTTTTGCAATCTTTATATTTGCTATCTTTATATAATCACTTCAATGAAACCAATGTACAGTGAAGAATAAAATAAATAAATAATAATAAATGTTATTAATTTTCTTAGATTACAGGCTCTATTATGATAAAACCATAATAACAGATAGACAAATACATCATAATAGACCCGATTTAGTATTACATGATAAACGTAATAAAATAACGTACCTAATAGACATCGCTGTTCCAAATACACATAATATACAAACAACCGTCGCAGAAAAAATACGTAAATATACAGAACTAGCAGGAGAAATAAAAAATATTTGGCATTCTAGATCCGTTTATATAATACCTTTAGTCATGTCAGCTACAGGGGTAACTCCGAAATCTTTAATAAATAATTTACAAAAATTAGATTTACCGGTTAATTTGTATATTAAAATTCAAAAATCTATTATAATAAACACTTGTAATATTGTAAAAATGTTTTTGAACACAGATATTTCATGCACAATGCTGGTATTTTGATCCCGCGTTTTGAGCCTAATTCTTTGATATCCTGTATATCTGGATAGGTGAATTTTCCCGGCATTAGACTGTTAAGTTTTTGTGTGACCATGACTGATCATATGGAGACTTATCTGGTTGTATAATGCTGAGAAGTGTGGATGGCAATTCTGCCGCCGCGTAAAAAAAAAAAATATATATATTATTGAGCACTGTTTAATCTCCACTTTGTAAGGTTAGATACCGAACGTTTTCGCCTATACTTGTAGGCATTTGTGGGATATCCCGTGATTGTTAAGGTTAAATGAATTTAAAACCTAAACTTTTTAAAACACACTTTTTTTATTTTATTATTGTAGACAATAATATTATTTCGACTCGTAACAAGTAATGATAATGTCTCATTACTCTATAATAATAAAATAAAAAAGTGTGTATAAAAAAGTACAAGTTTTGAATTTATTTATTATGGAGAAAGCACCAAAAGTAACAGAATACGTAGGTTAGTAAATAAGGTTAATTTTACCTGCTTGATACAATTTTTGATACAAAAAAAAAAGAGATGCAACTGAATTGAATTTAGTGAGTTTTCTAGAATAAGCAGGGCTTATTAAAGCTGGTAAAATAATAAGTGCATATGATGATAAATTTTCCAGCAGTTCCAGCAACTGTGTAATGAACGATAAATTCCAAGTTTTCAAAATTCATTGTATTTCTGACAGCGTATTATTATATACCTTTAATTTCAAAAAGCATATTACACACGACAAAGTTGTAGACGTCTAGAATTCAAAAGTTTTGCCTACAACAATATACACTGACTCCTCTTATGACACTCCTTATGCGATGAAATATGCTTCAAGCGAATGTGTGTTATCATTTTAAAACTATGCGCTCTTTTTCACATTGTGACATTTGGATTTGATACCAGTCGCGTATCCATAAATAATGACAATACCTCGATTTTACATACAATTTTATTGATTCTAAACATATTTTGAACCAGTCTAGATTAATCATTCCAATTGATCACACTCACCGATAGTCAACCTATTTGAATAGGTATTAACTAGGTAGGTATGTTGTACATGATATACAACTTCCTTAAGAAGTGCACGACACAGAGTTTAGACGCTTATGAACTTCTAGTAAGTAAAATCCAGTTCCCGACATCTAATTGTGTTAAAAAAAACATAACTTATTTAAAAAAACACTGGTACTTTCTCTGTTTAAATTTTATATTTGGCAAAGGCCTTTCGAAATTATTCCACCATCAGTGCAATAAACTTAAGAACTTAAAAAAAGGACTTAAACTAGGTACAAAGAAGGGGGAGAGTGTGGAGAGAGTGGGGTTAGAAGTGGTAGTGAGAAGGACAGTGAGTAGGGAAGTAAGTGGGGTACTTGTATATTTAATTATTTATTATTTTTGGATTTTTGATAGTGATGTATTCTAATATGTTTATTTTGAGACCTTTGTTACATTTTTGAATTAAACTGTCATTAATGGAATCAAGATATAATCATATTTTGAATTTTAAATAATGAAAAAAACTATTTTTGTGAAACGAATCACATAACTATACCACCAAAGGTCTGAGTACAAAACTGTATTTTAATATATTTTAGGCGATTTCCCGCTGTTTGAAATGAAAAAAATAAAGCATATTTATGGTCGCATGTTAGTCGACGATGAATTAATTGTAAATTGAAACAAGTTAAAAAGTTTCATATGAAATTTGAGCACGTATTCAGTTTCAGTATTATATAACGTTAAGAACTTTCAAAAGAGCTTTTGTAAACTTGTGATAAGTTTTATTGTAAATTACACATTGCATGCTTAGATGGCGAATAAAATATTCAATACATCAAAAAATTGTATTTTTCAACATGTGCATTATAAAAGTTTGGATATAGAAACCTTAGATATACTACTAAGAATTATTATTATACCGTTACGGAATATCATGCAAACCATTCTTCCCGTGACAACAAAAAATGAGATTCACAGGATAGGGGGAACACCTCATCTAAACTGATTTATTTATTTTATATATTTATTTATTTATTCATCATTCCATTTACGGCCAAGGTTGCCGTTTTCAAAACAAGTGCATTTATTTATTTTTTATTTATACAACAGTATTTAAAAGATAAAAAATCTCAAAAACATATCTAACTGGGCATGAGCCCGTACCAAGGAAGACTGAGCCAGATATCACCTTACTTTGTTTCAGCGCTTAATTTTCTTTACTTTAGTTACTAAGGTTATTTCACTTATCCTTACATACTTTTTAATCATAACACAACACACACGTCCACATACAATATTATATACATACAAATACATATACAAACAATTTATATATTGGTGTTGATTTTGTTATGTGAATGATGATGTACAAGAAGAATTAAATAAATAAATAAATAAAACGTAAATAAAAACAAAAAACTTTGTAGAGTTTAACTATGTACTTTTATTTAGTGACCAAGCCCGTAGACAATTTGTACTTGGCGATCGCCTACAAACGAATTTTCGTCAATAACTGCAACAAAAACGCATAATTATACGGTACGTGTAGGTAGATTGTCGAAAAGTTCGCCAGTAGACGATCGCTAAGTACAAATTGTCTACGGGCTCAGGTTTCGACATGTTATGATGTCTTTTCAGAGTTTGAAGAAGATATCTCTTTAAAATAATATTTCTAGAACGAAAATAACTTGTATCACACGTGTGTATAGAGAAGAAGCTACTACATAGATATTGATTTCGTTGCGTTGTAACATTTTTGGTTTTATACATACATAGTTGTGGTATGAAATTGTTTTGCAATTTTGTTATTTATTACGGCAAAATCACTCAATATTGGGTGGAATGCCTAAAGAATAATAAAAAAAAGAATATTGCACATCTATCTATGTGTATGAAATACGTACTTAAAACACAATAGATAGAAACCTAATACCCAATATGTGGTAAATAGTTTTCACTACAACACTAATTGGTTCTAACTCTTGTCAATAAATTGTCTATTTAATTAAATCTTATCCTTGTTTCAAGGATTCACAGTCCCCTACATTCATTACTATACTAACTTATGTGGTGTTTACATTTGGCTATATCGCCAGGCGAATTTCGCTTGCATAAAAAAAAATCGCCGGACGCCCATTGATCATCACACCTGTTATAGATACGAGTAGATACGATCTGTCAGATATAGATACGATATGTCAGCTGCGTTTTGATTTTGACGTTGTTTTCAAAATGGCGGACGTCGAGATGGAGATCGCTAAGTGTTTATTATTAGTTGAAAATGTTATAGTAGAGGTTATTAGGCGCCTTGTAATTAATGAAACAAACGCCACAAACCAACAACAAAGAAAACTACTGTCACAAAGCGGGAAACATTATAAAATTTATAGGTTATAATTTTTTTACCATAGATACGGACGCCGCGTACATCTACACATTCGCGAATCGTTCAACCAGAGAAAAAAATTGAAAGGTGGTTCAACTTGAGACGATATCGTTTTTACTAGTTTTTATTGTTTCTTACTTGCTGTCATTTTGTTCACACGGTTCGAATCGCTGACGATATTTTGGTGTCCTGGCGATATTCGCCAAACGTGAACACCACATTACATACATGGGTATCTACCTACTACAATAATATTATGTTATACTATTATCCATCCCTAGTTAGATTAAAGCAATCACTAATTACGTCAATATTTCAAAGTTGAGCTAGCACTAAGTGGGGTAACATATTATCATCAATGAATATTACTTAAACATGAATAAAGAGCAATATTTGGGTACAAATCCTTTTAAAATCTATTACTTCATAAACAAATTAAATTAAATCGAATGAAGAAAAGTTAGTTGAAAGACATCACATTCTAGCGATAAACTCGCCCTATGTACATTGAATTATATAACTGATATTTTTATGATAATCAGTATTGATTTGAAATATTTTAACCAATGTACAATGAATAATACTTACTTACTTACTTACTGCTAGCATTCTTCTCTCCACTGCTGGATATAGGCCTCTTCAAAACTTTTCCACATTTTCCTATCTCGAGCAACACGATACCACTGTTTCCCCATCATCTGGACAATATCATCAACCCATCTTTTTTGGGGTCTTCCTACGCTTCTTTTGTCCTCCCATGGTCTCCATACAAGAATTCTGGAAGTCCATCTGCCATCCTCTCGTCTTACCACATGACCAGCCCATTGCCATTTCAGCTTGGAGACTTTATCAACAACGTCAACGACTTTTGTCTTTTGTCGGATAGTTTCATTTCTTATTTTGTCTCTCAAGCTGATACCTAGCATTTGCCTCTCCATGGCACGCTGTACACACCTCAGTTTTCGTTTGCTCGCAAGTGTTAGCGTCATAGTTTCTAGCCCATATGTAATCACTGGCAGGACACACGAATCGTAAAGTTTTCTCTTGAGACTTATGGGGACTTCATTATTTTTAAATATATATTTAAGTTTTGAGAATGCAGCCCATCCCAATCCTATTCGTCTCGAAATTTCCGCCGTTTGATTTTCCTTGCCCAGCTTTATTTTATGACCCAGGTAAACATAATCATCCACAGCTTCTATTATTTTCCCATTTATCGTTATGCTGCTGTTTTTCGGGGACATGATTTTGGTTTTACCTATATTCATTTCAAGACCAATTTGGGATGATGCTAGTTGTAGCTCTTCAATCATTTCCTTCAATTCATTCATATCCTCGCTAATAACAACTATGTCATCAGCAAAACGAAGGTGACTCAGATATTTTCCATTTATTTTGATGCCTTTTTGCTCCCAATTTATTCTTTTAAATACATTTTCCAATGAATAATAAAATATAAAAATAATAAAAGTGACTAGCAAAAGGGTAAACGGTACAAATCGACCAATAGTTGCGAATAGAAATAAAGGCATTTATCACAACTAAAACGTTAGTGCACTCGGTCATCTTAGCGGCAACAATGATGCAGATGCAGGCAAGTGACACTTTGACATGGCTGAAGAAAAATGAAAGCGGTATAAATGCAGTAGAAAAAGGATGATGAGAAGAATTTGAGACGAAAATCTGAGAGATAAGATAGCAAAATCATACGAGAAGGGTGTGGAATAAAATCTGCGACAAATAACGAAAAAGAAAATGAATAAGCTATGGTGGTTTTGATTCGGTGGTTGGATCGTTGAATTGAAGGTGTAAAACGTAGAATTTATTCGAACACCTACCATTTTACAGGACACTAAATAGTTTATGAAAAAGAGTGGGAGACCAATTCTTTGCCAGGTATTATCTGAAATGTAGTGTCATGGATTAGAATTTCTTCATCGTTTATTTTAGAAGGATTAATCATGTAACAGTTTCTAGACATTTTGAATGTTTTGAGTATTCCATAATGCACTTCCATTACTTGGTTATTTAAATCGCGATCGATTTCGGTAAACCTATACCATTGACGAGCTATACAATGCAGTATTATATCGCTCGTCAATGGTAAACGTTTACGGAAATCGATCGCGATTTAAATAATCAAGTAACGGAAGGGCATTGTGGAATACTCAAAAACATTCAAAAATAATAATGAAAATGTTGATGTTCTGTCTGCATTCTCAAGTGAAACTACTATACTATACTATACTATACCCTCACGCCGTGTCCCAAGTGGGGTAGGCGGAGAGAACGGAACGCCAAACAGATCTATCTCAAGTGAAACGTTAAGGACAAAAATAAAAAGAAAGAAAATTATGTACTAATTGTAACTTTATATTGTTTTACAAAAGCTACAGTAGAATTTATATAAAATGTATGTATGTATGTATATAGCAACGTACCTTATTAATCATTTATGATTTCATTTAAGTACAAAGTAAAGCTTTTGTATTATTTGTCGGAGAGCTTCTGCTGTTAATCTTTCCCTTCATAGTAATAATAATAATTGTAATGATAATAATACCACAGGGATGATAATGCTTAAGGGATGTTTGTATTATACAATACGTAGAATATCCCTCTACTTAATGTATCACATTTTTATTTTTGTCCATTTTGTCCTTCCAAGTTTCAGAAAATAATAAAATAGACTCATATTAAGGTTTTACGTTATTTATATTTTATTTTTCCTTCCCTGCTTTTTTCTAAATTTTTTTTTTCTATTGAACCATTTCTTTTTGGTTTGTTTTTATTTTATTACTATTATTATCTTTAAAATGTTACTCTGCACTGAGACTAAAACAGGTCTTGGTCAAGGCAATCTCAGCAGGAAAAATGAAAGCAAAATCCATAAAAAAGAGCAAGGCAGAGAAGAAAATCACAAAAGAGATATCATCAAAAAGAAACAACAGAATCACAGAAGAGTCATTATCCTGGCGATAAAATCATTGTATGCTATGTTGAAAATATCAAAATGAACATTGAAATCATTAATAATATTTCGTAGCCATGCTGAAAGGAGAATTTATGCTGATAGAAGGTGTGTAACGACGTGTATAAATGAATAAAGAAATAAAATAATAAATATGATATGTAGAACCACAGGTATAATTTAATCTGAAGATATGCATCACTTCTGTACATATTCAACGCCACCTTATTTGGTAGTGCCCCGGACGAGACTTAAATCCGCAACTCACCCTTTTTTCAAGGTGTGATTTGTTCAATTAAGCTGCTAGGAGATAAGCTGAAGGCCTCAAAATTGTCTCTTATAAACCGCGGAGATACCGTAGTAGTATAGTAGTAGTTGTATGTTAATTAATAATTTGGTTCAAGTAGAATTATTTAAAAATAAAAATATTAACAGTTCAGTCACAAAACTTTTTGTAAGGGCCCCTATTTTAAGTATTTGCCTATTTGTTATTTGAATATAAAGCTCGTTCATTATCTTTTCTTATTCAATTTTGAGACATTGATTAATCGTTTACAAAATGTTTTGGTTTAAAATCATTTACATTTTACTATTTATATAATAAATACGTAATTATAAAGCATCGAAAATTTCTCCTTTCGAGATGATTTTTTTGTTTAGACTTTTTCTATTTTGCAACGCGAATTAAAAGAAAATTTGATAATCTAAACTTAATAAATCAAATGTTTTTGTGTTAACACTTTGGAAATTCATTATAATTAAAATGAATTTAAAAACACTGTATAATTTCCAAATTAAATTTATTCACCTCAAATGTTTTCGCCAAGGCTTCTACTTGGCATCATCAGGAGGACTAATTAGTTAAAGTTCATATTTAGTGAGTATGTTTTCTATTACTAACTTATACTAAGGGTGGGGGGGAGTTTGAAGGTGGGGGAGAAAGGGCGGAGTTGAGGGTGTTTGATAAGAGGGAAGGAGATGGGTATATCAACAAAGGAGATGCATATGGTATTTGGATATTCACCAAATTGTTCTTGTTTTTATGGATTTCAAGAATCTCCAAGGCATTTAATTTGCTAATCTTAGACTCGGAGTGCAAGACCTTAGTACCTTGCATGTCAATAGAATGATCATGTTGTATACAATGGTCTGCAATCTCCGAGTATCCGGATAACCCCCTGAATGCCCTGTTATGTTCCTGAATGCGAGTTTTAATTGCTCTACTTGTTTGGCCTATATACTTCATATTACAATCCTTACAACTAATACAATAAACCCCACTTTTATCTATATTATCTACCCTATCCTTATGATTAAAAAGTAATCTACTTATGTTATTATTGGTATAATATGCACATTTAATATTTAGTAATAGAAAACATACTCACTAAATATGAACTTTAACTAATTAGTCCTCCTGATGATGCCAAGTAGAAGCCTTGGCGAAAACGTTTGAGGTGAATAAATTTAATTTGGAAATTATACAGTGTTTTTAAATTCATTTTAATTAATCTAAACTTATGTACAAAATTTCTTTTCGATTTGAAAATCCGCCAGACAGTGTATTCAAGTTTCGATTTTTTTTTAATACACACAAAACTAATCGTGGCAATATAAAATATGTTTAAATTAAATACTTATGTTAAGTTTCCACTTAACTTTATTTGTTACAAGCCAACTTTCAAGAGCTTCCGGAAGAAAGAGATAGAATAATGTTATATTTCTCGTAAGGAAAGTGGCTGGTGCGAGAGTGAACGGTGCATTTCGATCCATTGTTAACAATGGCAATGTCTCGAATATGGCAAAAATGTTGGTACACAATACTATTCTGGTACAGACACTCATGTATACAAGCCAAACTTGGACATGGTTGAAAAGAACGAGAGTGGAATAAATGCTGTTGACATGCGTTTATTGGGAAGAATAGTTGGTAAATCGTTGCGAGATATAGCGAAGAATGAGGATATCAGGAGAATGAAAGGATGCGAGAGGAGTGTTGAGGATAGATTGTGTGTTACAATGGTTTGGAAATGTGGAGCGAATAGATGACAAAGAAGATAGGTATACATATCTGAAAAAGGGGGTATGAGAGAGCGGGGGCGTCCGAAAACCACGTGGTTCAAATTCTCAAAAACAGTCGTTTGTACAGTAAGAAAGATCGACGTACGTGTTTGAAGAATTGTATGAATGTAGAAGAAGCGAAAGAAGTTTGTAAGGATTGATCAGCATGACGTTCCGTTAATTCTGTCTACCCCATGTGGGATACAACGTGAAGGTATAGATAGATATATTTTTCGTAGCCTTTTGTATACATCTTATATTTTCATTTAAAAATAATAAAGAAGCGCTACAAGCCGGATAAGACGGGATAACACTTTCAGCGACAATTTTGAGATTCAGGCTCATGATGTCATCATTGAGCACTGAATCGCGTAAAAGTGATATATTTCTGTGTAGGTATGTGTTAATGTTGATGAGAGGAAAATTGATCCAACTGATTTTTATATTGTTTTGACGTTGTGAATAATTGTATTGGTTTAATTTTGTATTGTGCTAGTAGATTTTGTTGAACGTTTGATGAACGTACATGAAACTGAAAGTTTGCTATTTGTAACGAATTCTTATATGTGTATTAATATTTCTAGCTGATTCTTATATGTGTGTTAATGTTATAATTGAAATCCGACCCTCCGCATAAGCATTTAGTTGCTTATGGAGGGAGCATTTTTACTGTGTGTTATATTGTTTTATTAATGTAATATCAATGTATACTGTGTATTTATGAATAAAATAATAAATAATATATTTAAAAAAAAAAAAAGAATTCTCAGTTACACACTTACTTACTGCAAGTCTTCTTCTCTCCACTGATGGATATAGGCCTCTTCAAAATTTTCCCCACTTTCCTATCTTAAGCAACACGATACCACTGTTTTCCTATCATCTGGACAATATCGTCGATCTATCTTTTTTGGGATCTTCCTACACTTCTTTTGTCCTCCCACGTCCTCAATTCAAGAATTCTGGAAGTCCACCTGCCATCCTCTCGCCTTACCACATGACCAATCCATTGCCATCTCAGCTCGGAGACTTTATCAACAATATCGACGACTTTTCGAATGGTTTCATTTAATTTCTCAGTCATTTAATAATAATTCACCAGAATTTTCTGCTTACCTCTTTAAATATTATGTCCTAAAGTGTTATCATATTTTGCAGTGAGATGTGTGTGGCACTCGGAAAGGTATCCTTTTGTTAAGAGAATAAAATATTATCTACATGTGTCTACATTTAGATAATCCACTGAATATTATCTTTTAGAATATATTATATTTCTACTTCATAAAATAAATTTATAAACGAACTTTTTCCCTGCTTTTCGTATGTTACAACACCACCTAGAGATAAAATTTAAAACATTTATTTTACTTTAATAAAATTTTACAGAAACGCTTTGTAAAACCACATCAAATAGACTACGAAATACTTCACGAACATAGAATTAATGTATTATAGATTAACAACTCAATAAAAAGGTATTAGGTCCAAAAGAATTTTCATACATCGATCTTAAACAAACGCAAATACATGGCTTTGAAATTGTGTATTGTTACAAATAGGGGCATGATGTATGATAAGTGGGGATGAAACAGAAATGATATTTTAATGTCAAAATGTGAAATAGCAAATTTTTAACTGTTCAACGAAAGATTATCAACAGCCTTGAATACAATCATAAAGATGGTTGCTGTTTGTTGACCCGTATGCTCAACAGATGTCGAACATAAAGGTTTGATACAGGAATTGGTGAGATTGGTTAACTTTGAAAGGGTAAAGCGCACTTAAACCAGCCTAAGCTGATTCGGAAGCATCGGAACATCTTTCCCGTTTTCTACTATAGGGAGTTTGTACAATCTGTTGATTGTGTAGATGGAGTGTATGTTGAGTAATACTCTTGAACAGCAAATATATTTTGTGTTGATTTCAGTTTTGGAAACTGAATTCTGAGAGGGTAACTACTGTGTAACTGGTCTAAATTTATAATTCAATGTTCCTAAACTGGAATTTCGTTATATATTATAATATAACAATCTTTACTACATTTATGTTAATATAAAACTTGTTAAATCATAAATTTAGTCAAACATTACCACAAGACTTTGATGGTGGTACAAAAAATGTTTACATGTGAAAGTTTCTTATTACATATAAATCTTCTAGATACTAGTACATAATATTTGGTAATTTATCGATTTACTTGAAATTTCGAAGAAGATTTTATCTGGAATGTTACAATGTAGGTATGTTTGTGTTCTTTTGATTTATGTATATTCCAATAAAAATATACCTATATAATATATTATCGTGCGCGTAAAAACGCTACGGTGGTTTGGACATGTTGAACAAATGAATGAGGTAAGAATGACAAAGAAGATATACTTGCCTGAAAGAGAGGGTGTGAGGAAGCGCGGGCGTCCGAAAACCACGTGGATTGATCACATGGATCAAATTCTCAAGGACGGCCGTGTGAAGGGTAAAAGGAACCGACGCATATGAATGTGGAGGAAGCAAAGGAAGGGTATAAATATAGATTTATTTGGCGTTCCGTTCTCTTGGCTACCCCGCTTGGGACACGGCGTAAGGGTATAGTTCGAGTATAGTATATTATATATTTTTGGTTCTCTGATTGTTTTTTTTTTTTTTTATTTTTAATATCATATAATACACATTAAATACAATTATAAAGTCGCGCCAAATCCATTACAAGATTTGTCGGCGCGTTCATTTTCATAATAACAATATATACATAAATAATTTAAACCTAACCAAAAGCAGCAAAACATATACTTAATAACTATAGTACAATTTCAATTATATACAAATCCACATTTCAGGAGCCATTCCTTGACAAGTCTTTTTGTTGCAATCTTGCTACCAATTATTATATTTTGAATATTCTGTTTGAATTATTATATTTTGTTTGTTATATTGTTGTAAGCTCAAGTTCTAATTCTTGAAAGACAGAACGAAAAAAACGATTTTTGAAATAAAAGTTGACGATGAATATCTAGATTAAGTGAGTAGGTATGTTTATTTAGAAAATATATTTGCGAAGGATGGGAGATACGATAGAGACGTTAACAGAAAAAAAAAATGCTGGGGCTAGAGTGAACGGTGCACTAAGAGCCATTGTTAGCGGGAATAATAATATGTCGAACATGGCAAGAATGCTGTTGCACAATATTACCATTCTGGTTCTAACACTTAAGTATGCAAGCGAAACTTGGAAGTTGCCGAAGAAAGACAAGAGTGGAATAAATATAGTGGAGATGCTATCGCTGAGAAGAATGGTTGTTAAAACGTTGCGTGATAAAATGATGAATGAAGATATCAGGAGAATGATTGTTATACTTTGTTTTACTTTCTGTGAAATAATTTGATTCACCTATTTTTTTTATGTTTATTAAGTTTTATACAGACATTTGCATTTTTTTATTTTAAAATGTTATAATGTCTATAATTATATACCTACTATTATTAAAGGCAAGTGGTATGTTGTTAATAATATAAAAATAAAATTGGATTATTTGGTTTCCCTGGCTGAGAGGAATGATGCTAGAAATCGTGACCATCCGAGATTTGAATGGCAAGACCATATACACCTGATCATCCAGGACGGGCATGAGCTGGCTCACAAACTTTTTTGCCTCTCTTTAAAAAGAAATTTTCGCATCAAAAGCGCATTTTAACATTTGATGAATTCGAAATTTTATTGTGAAAATTAACAAGCTTTTAAAATAAACTTTTCAAAATCTCTCGGTCATTTTACATTACTCTTTTTTGCAAAAATATTACAATGAACCATATTTTTCATTTGTTAAACTTTAAAACCGCAATGTAATACATATTTTTCAGAATTAACTTGAATTTAACAGCAGTACCTTTTCACAGAATAATAAAGTTCAGAAAATATTTCAATAATTACATAACATTTTATTACAATGAAACAACTTTTCTGTTAAGGTTACATTTTAAAAACAAACTTTGTTAATACAAAGTACACGAACAAATACGTCAAACTTTTTTGTGCTACGATCACCAATACCAACACAAACCTTGAAAGGTTGTAAATTTTATTCAACTGTTTTTTTCTGTAAATGAAAAAAAAATCTTTATATTCCATAGTTCTATGGAATAAATTTTATTCTATAACTCACACTTATTTGCAAAATAGGCAAAATATTACAATGTTTAAGGGCGTTTGTGTACAAAATTATAATAAGGCGTAAGAATGAGGTATGCCAATCCATGTGAAAATGTCTTTACTTTTATTACAAGCAGTTGGTCCACTGGCTACCCCACTTGTACCTAAAACATACCGTGATTTGATGGATAGATGGATATCTCTTAGACTCATTGCAAACCTAGATCGATCTTCAAATCGAAATGTTTTTGTATGCTCTAAAACATCTCACAAGATATTTTGCACTTTATTCAGAAAATAAATCACAGAAAGAACGTTTTGTAAACCTTTTTGCGCATGAAGTGCCGACTAGTTACATCACAAATGGGATTTAAAATGGCTGTTAACATGTGGAGTTTAAACTCCTGAAAATAGCGACAGCATGCTGGCAGAAAGCTCAAGCCAAAATCAACCACGAAAAGGAGATCATGATAGTCAGACAGCATGATATGGACCGTGAAAACCTAACCTGAAAGGGTGTTATGTGTACTCTTTTACGCAATGAGTCAGCTGGCTGCTACTCTTTAAAGAGATTGTCAATTTTCGCAAAACAATTTTTGAATACTTTCAATTTGGAAATCGGAAGTTTTGTAAATTATGGATTAAGGAGAAGTAGGTGCTGGAAAAATCAGATATGATTATCAAACAATATTAAAAAAAATTCTTTCAAAAGGATCTGCGGTTAATATTCCGTGATTCTGTAAACTTTGAACCGTGTTGAAACTTTAAACTAATCGAACTTTTTTGTATTTATTTGAAATAATATTTAGACCTGTTAAATTATTTTATATATCGAATTCCGAAAAATCCGTTAGACGGATTTTATGATTTTTCTTTTCTTTCTTTAAAATAATAAAGTTGATGTTGACCAAATATAGTAAGGCTGTATCAAACACTCATAACATACATAGACAATTCGCACAGATCGAGCTAGTCCCAAATTAAGATTACATCTTGTATTATGGGAAACCCAAACAATTTATAAAAAATAAGCGAATCCTTAGTGTAATTACAAAAATAAAACACAATATATTTGTATAGATGTATACCTATTTAATCATTGGAGTCCCCGGCAAAAAACTTCGTTAATATTTGAATGTTCTGTAAAAGACAGATATTTGTAAAAAATCAAGTACTAGGACATTTTATATCTTCAATTTAGGGATAAAGTATGCCTCCCACTCTGAATAGTTAAATGAATTGTTTTGTTTATTTTTTACTTATTTTTTATTAATTAATTTATTTTATTTTTCACTGTACATTAATATTGGTTTCAATATTTCAAGCCAATACAAAGTATCATAAAAATATCAGTTATAAATACGATTCAATGCACAGAGGGCGAGTTTATCGCTAGAATGTAATAAACTCTTTACTTATAAACTATATTGTAGGAAAGATGTTTATGTAAATGTTTGAGTTTTTCTATAATTAGGAATTTCATAAATATGAATACTTTATATTTGTTAAAACCTGTTGAAAAACCAAAAAAAAAATCAATGTAAATAAATCAAAAGGATTATAGAGTCTTTACGATAAACTCCTTATTGCATGTAATATATAACATGGTTGACGTTCTCTTCGTACCTATAAAATTAAGACATTTGAGTTTGGTGGAAGACTTCATAGTAAAACGAAAGTTGTTAAATGTCTTAATAATGTAATTCAAAGAATACTAACCTTATACAGGACACTTAAAACCTAACAAAAAAGAGTGGGGGACCAGTTTTTTACCGGAGACTCCAGAATGCTACGCATTAAATAATCGCTGCGGAAAAGTTCATACTGGCTAATGTTCCTACAGTCATTTGTTGTCTGTGAGTCTTCCGTAATAATAATAATAATTGTACGTTACAAAGAACACGTGACTGGCTGATGCTTCGATCTGCACACGGCACCACATCGTATGATTCTCATTCCCTTGAAGAATAACCGTTAAACGTGCCTGTTCCTCCTCGCGTCGCTTGCAAGTAAATTCAGTTACCTGCAGACCATGGCATAGGTTGGACGAAAGAAGGGTTTGTCCCTTCCCGCCTTAGTCGCGAACAGCGATGTGCGTAACTCCGACACAATAATAATAATAACAATAATTATGTAATAGTACTTAACTTCGTAATGTGATAAACAAGTGTGTTGCCCTCTATTGTATGTAAAACTATCCTTATTGTGTGTCGTTAATAATGTACTTTACAAGTCTGTGTTAGTTTTACGTGCGCGACCAATCTTACCGCCAATATCAAGGAACAATAGTAACGATTAATAATTAATAGTAATTAATAAATTGAATAATGTTATGAACAGGCTTGTGTTACCTTTGAGTTATATATATTAGGTTATTGAAGTGATATTAGGATAACATTTGGAAAGTTTTGAGTAAATAATATATGTCCGTTAGGGTGTGGTTTCGTTGTGTTCCCGCCAATATTCATAACCGTGTGAAATAAGATAATCCATTGTTTCTGAACAACTATTCCATGTTAGGAATCATACAAACCACTTAAACAATTCTTTATACTTGCTCAGTGATGTAAATTTAACATTATGAATGTGTTCATAAGTCTGCAACGTGTACCGCTTCATCTCGGGTAGCCTGCGCATTGCTTATCGGTGATTTACCGATGTAACTCTCATTCCAATGTGAATTTGAAAGGACTATTGAAATAGTGACGCCTTCTACCTTTTACACAGAGGATGGAGTGGAAACATATAAGGTTTCTCAAGCCTCTCGAGAAGTAGTGACCTCTTCCGTCCTGAGAACAGAATCTATCAGATTCTGACACCACCTACGCACCCCTGTACGTCTTTGGAATGGCCAGCGACCGCCATAGATACCTCAGAGTATGTTTCTTTCACGAACCTGCCTTCTACCGTCAATGTGTACAAAATACGTCATCAGTAACATGCACGTCTTTGTGTTATTCAACGACTGTTCGCCTGTCCACCTGTAAGTGATTATATTACTATTGAATATTGTTGGTGATGATAATTTTTCCATAACTTAGTTCCTATTATCATTGAACTGACCTATATATTGATTTCCTTTGTGTAATAATATCAGATTTTGAGTTTGAATGAAGAATGAATGATTCCACTTAATGTTTATAGATCATATGATAAACCAGGTATTGATTTATATTGATAATACCAGGGTTGGTTTATTTGATAATTACCATTGTTTGTTTTATTGTCTCTGTCCGAATATGGTATAACTTTCATAACTTTGCATATTGTATGTTATTATGTCTCCCTACAAATTTACTTTGAAAATAACTGTCTTGTTATGTAATATATGTTTACACAATAAATGTAAATCACTTCCATCCGATATCTTTCTGTTGAAATTCATTTTGTATACCCACCAGTAGATTCAATACTCTTAATAATACTAAAGTACATCTCTCCGCCTCCTTGTATATAATCTTCCAATAACCTAGTTATACTTGGAGTAGTTATGTCACAAAGGTTCAATTCCTTGATCAACCAATGGATGAAAGACCCTATTATTTTACTATGAAAGCAACAAAGAGTTAAAGGAATGGCTCCACTGATGGAAATAATATATCCACTTTCTTGGAAAGGTCTGATGTACTTATGATAATCTTTGTTCCACTTGATATAATTTTTTATTGTTTACTTGGAGATATTTATCTATAATTCTACTCAAGACAGGATATAAGTAGAATCTTTGCAATATAGAGTATGCAAACTGAAGAAACATTATTGCTTAATTTACCTATATGTATTCTATATTGATAAGATGACCATAAGAAAATGACGAAACCAAAGGATAAGGAATTCTCTGAACTTTGCGTAAGTATAATATGTATAATTGAAGTATGTAACTGACACCCACACACAATGCATTCCTCTTGTACAGACCAAGTAGAATCATCCCTAGACATGAACTTGAGCCAATATATTAATCTGTTTTACTTGCAAATATAACTGTAACTTTCTCTATATAATATAATTTCTATTCTATGTGTTTCGCTTACGTACATTGCAAAATGTATGTAGCGAAGCTGGGGGTTACGAGCCAATTTATATACTTTTCTTATGTACCATTCATGTAAATTCATTTCTTATATAACATTTGAAAATTTCTCTTTTGATATTTATGTATAATGATATGATGCGATCGTCCTAGTGGACGATATCGTATCATTTGTGTGCTCGTCCGTGGATGTAGCAAGGTGGGCGGACGTGTACGTGACATTTGGGGGCTCGTCCGGGATCGTACAACTCGCATAGTTGTTGGCCCGAAAATTTTAAATGTATTGTGTGATGAATATACCTAATCGTGAAGTTCAGAATTCTTGTCTTTGTTGTGTAATAATGTGTATTGATATTAATTGAAAATGTAATGATTTTAATGTGTGTATGTATATGAAAACAATTTTAAAAATGAAACAGGAATCGTAAAGTAAATAATTTAAATGTCCGTAATTAAAAAATAAATGTGTTGTTGTATAGCGCAAACGGATGTCGCGAGTATTGTTATAATGTGGAGTAAAAAATCGATGCTGCATAGAAAGAATTGTATCGTGAAAGTATTCCGTCGAATTGTTTCGTTATAGGCCGCGAACAAAACATCGTGAGCCGACCTACATAATAATAACGAAGATATAGTGTGTATCTATAATATCGAACGCCGTACGGATAAATAATAATATTATACCGTAGTTGTGCGTCGCGAGAAACGAGCGGTGTGCGAAAGGTGGTATACATAACTATGCAGCGTATAGTATGTACCTATACGTCGCAAGAGAGAAAGAGACATCATACAACCTACCTCAACATTGTAATAGAAATATTCACGCGCGAAAACGGGAACTCCGCTTTACTAGTAAAATGTATAGTTGAAAATAATAATATTGGAATGAAACGAAATATGTACCTACCTATACTGTGGTATGTATAGTGAACCATTTCGTACAAGGAACTTTGTTTTACCGATAAACAGAATTTCGTTGTAATGTTATTTTAATAGTAAATTCATTTTCAAACGATGAGAGTAAAAATCGATGTTAAATATTAAATTGAATTAAAATTTTTTTGAAACAGTAAAATGTTGCATTTGGAATAAATATTTTTATTGAACTCTTGGAGAAATAATATTAAAGGAGCGTTGTTGTATAAAATTATGCGTAGTAGAGTTTTGATAAGAATATATGTGTGCGTACGTAGTGATGTGACGAAATAATAATGATGAATAATATTAAATAAATATTTTTGTTTTGAGGAAATTAAAGTTAAAAAATAAATAAATCGAAATGAATAATGTTAAACCCTTCACGACCGTTCACGAAATTTGAAATATAAATACAGTTAACCCTTAGTGAAACATGACCGAATTTGTTAACCCTTTGTGAACAATAATTGAATTTTCTTTTAATGTCAAGTTGTGAACTGTAACTGAAATTTTTGAATTTAGTTAAGAAACAGTTAACCCTTTGATGACCATCGTTGAAAATTTTGACATTATCGTAAATAGTAGAATGATGTTTTGTAAATTTTTTTTGGAAATTAAAGAAGTAACCATGTAACGATGTAGAATTTTTGCTGTTGAATATTAACCCTTCGTGTACGGAATTTGTTATCTTTTGTGAAGTAATTAATTTTCTTGAAATGTAATAATGTGACTTTTGCGGCTTATTATCAGCGTGACATATTGAAGTAACCTATGCCTTGTTTAATTGAGAACTGAGTCCGTTTAGTGAATTGTTCCGTTAAGGTAAACTAACGAACGCTCTTTGATAAAAAGTGAGTTATGTTTATGTAATATGTAAAGCCGTGATAGGAGAGATGTGTTTAAATACTTTTTTGTGACCTTTTTGTGTAATCAATATAGAGACGATGTTATCTGGATGTGTGAAAGATAAATCGTAATGCTCTTTTTGATGAATGTAGACAATGTGATTGCTAATCGTTCATGCCTATTATTTTGAAGTTTGAGTTTATATGACGTTTAATTCCGTGTAGGACACGTAGTAATCTCTTATGAATTGTAATTGGAAATGTTTGGATGTGGTATATCCTTGTTGAATTAAATAATTTTGTGACTTTGTGAAAAGTTTGTTTATGTTGCTTGAATACATTGGAAAATGTGATAGAACATTTTGACATTGAACGGAATGGCTTATGAAGGACACAGAATAAAACCTGTAGTGGAATGTTGGCTGCAGATATTCAATGGGATAATTTTGATTAATTGTATGTTAGTGAATAAAGATGATGTATGAATCTGTTTATGAAAGGTGAGCCCTGTATGAAGAAGTAAATGTTGAATTTGAATAATGATGTATATTAGAATTTATTGAACTTGTAACTTGTATATTGTGTAGCAAAGATCGAAAGTTGTTCAATGTATTTGTCATGTATTAAGCCTGTGTGAGGGTAGCTCCCTCTGAGATTATCTCTATGTGAGAAATCTGTCTCTGTGTGAGAATTGTGACTATGTGATATGCGTAGAAGGATTTGACGCCAATAATGAATATCGGTTACTGTATATGTGATTGCAGTCGTCGTGATGTACCATTATGTCATGTCTGCGTGTAAATTGTTTTTTTATATGTATATGTCCTTATTATGTCTATGATTTCTTTCTGTGCTTTGCCAATATCTTTGTATGGTACATGGTACATGAAATCACTTGTATATGAGTGCTATTAAGCTTAATGGGTAAAATGAAGCGTAAATGTGGTATCTCTAATTCCATCTATACAAAATTGTTTATATTTATTTAAATTCCTTTATGTTACTTTTCCCTTGTTGGATACATGTAACCGGAATCGAAAATGATGTAAACCAACTTCTTAAGTATGTAACTTTTGTTTTATATGTTTGTCATGTTTAAAATGTTAACTTGTCGTCGATCGTGGTAAATGAATCCATCAGTGTAACGTACGTATGTTGATAAATTATTGAAGAGAATAATTTTATCGCCAATATAGAACGAACCGTATATTGAAACGTACTACAGATCCTGAGTTTCTTATAAGATTGTATTGTAAAATGTTTAAAGTTGTTGTTTTCATAACCTGTGTTTTTCATATACATGCACATATGCACATGTCTATATATATACACACCTCTATGTACTATTATATTGTTATGATTGTAGCTCTCAAACTTTTGTTAGGAGCCCCGTACTAAAACAACTAAAGTGAATTTTGTGTTATTATTAAGAAGTGTAAGTCAAAATCTGAAAACAGTTCGCATCAATTTTGACTATGGGCAATTTACCGCGAGTGTTTAATAATAATTGAACGGGCTATAGGATGTAAGAAACATTGTAATAGTATATAAGCTACCATTTTTTGAATTGTTTGTCTGTAATTGGGTACCTATGTAGTTTCTTATGTATCCAATGGTTCTCAACTTTTTATGTAACCAGTGGTACTCAACTTTTATATGACCAGTGGTATTCAATCTTTTCATATAACCAGTGGTTCTCAACAATTTTTTGTAGTGGTTCTCAACTTTTTTTGTATAATTGAGGAACTTGAAAATTTGTCGCTTCTCTTCAAATTTTCAAGAGGGGCCGAAAGGGAGAATGCTACGCATTAAATAATCGCTGCGGAAAAGTTCATACTGGCTAATGTTCCTACAGTCATTTGTTGTCTGTGAGTCTTCCGTAATAATAATAATAATTGTACGTTACAAAGAACACGTGACTGGCTGATGCTTCGATCTGCACACGGCACCACATCGTATGATTCTCATTCCCTTGAAGAATAACCGTTAAACGTGCCTGTTCCTCCTCGCGTCGCTTGCAAGTAAATTCAGTTACCTGCAGACCATGGCATAGGTTGGACGAAAGAAGGGTTTGTCCCTTCCCGCCTTAGTCGCGAACAGCGATGTGCGTAACTCCGACACAATAATAATAATAACAATAATTATGTAATAGTACTTAACTTCGTAATGTGATAAACAAGTGTGTTGCCCTCTATTGTATGTAAAACTATCCTTATTGTGTGTCGTTAATAATGTACTTTACAAGTCTGTGTTAGTTTTACGTGCGCGACCAATCTTACCGCCAATATCAAGGAACAATAGTAACGATTAATAATTAATAGTAATTAATAAATTGAATAATGTTATGAACAGGCTTGTGTTACCTTTGAGTTATATATATTAGGTTATTGAAGTGATATTAGGATAACATTTGGAAAGTTTTGAGTAAATAATATATGTCCGTTAGGGTGTGGTTTCGTTGTGTTCCCGCCAATATTCATAACCGTGTGAAATAAGATAATCCATTGTTTCTGAACAACTATTCCATGTTAGGAATCATACAAACCACTTAAACAATTCTTTATACTTGCTCAGTGATGTAAATTTAACATTATGAATGTGTTCATAAGTCTGCAACGTGTACCGCTTCATCTCGGGTAGCCTGCGCATTGCTTATCGGTGATTTACCGATGTAACTCTCATTCCAATGTGAATTTGAAAGGACTATTGAAATAGTGACGCCTTCTACCTTTTACACAGAGGATGGAGTGGAAACATATAAGGTTTCTCAAGCCTCTCGAGAAGTAGTGACCTCTTCCGTCCTGAGAACAGAATCTATCAGATTCTGACACCACCTACGCACCCCTGTACGTCTTTGGAATGGCCAGCGACCGCCATAGATACCTCAGAGTATGTTTCTTTCACGAACCTGCCTTCTACCGTCAATGTGTACAAAATACGTCATCAGTAACATGCACGTCTTTGTGTTATTCAACGACTGTTCGCCTGTCCACCTGTAAGTGATTATATTACTATTGAATATTGTTGGTGATGATAATTTTTCCATAACTTAGTTCCTATTATCATTGAACTGACCTATATATTGATTTCCTTTGTGTAATAATATCAGATTTTGAGTTTGAATGAAGAATGAATGATTCCACTTAATGTTTATAGATCATATGATAAACCAGGTATTGATTTATATTGATAATACCAGGGTTGGTTTATTTGATAATTACCATTGTTTGTTTTATTGTCTCTGTCCGAATATGGTATAACTTTCATAACTTTGCATATTGTATGTTATTATGTCTCCCTACAAATTTACTTTGAAAATAACTGTCTTGTTATGTAATATATGTTTACACAATAAATGTAAATCACTTCCATCCGATATCTTTCTGTTGAAATTCATTTTGTATACCCACCAGTAGATTCAATACTCTTAATAATACTAAAGTACATCTCTCCGCCTCCTTGTATATAATCTTCCAATAACCTAGTTATACTTGGAGTAGTTATGTCACAAAGGTTCAATTCCTTGATCAACCAATGGATGAAAGACCCTATTATTTTACTATGAAAGCAACAAAGAGTTAAAGGAATGGCTCCACTGATGGAAATAATATATCCACTTTCTTGGAAAGGTCTGATGTACTTATGATAATCTTTGTTCCACTTGATATAATTTTTTATTGTTTACTTGGAGATATTTATCTATAATTCTACTCAAGACAGGATATAAGTAGAATCTTTGCAATATAGAGTATGCAAACTGAAGAAACATTATTGCTTAATTTACCTATATGTATTCTATATTGATAAGATGACCATAAGAAAATGACGAAACCAAAGGATAAGGAATTCTCTGAACTTTGCGTAAGTATAATATGTATAATTGAAGTATGTAACTGACACCCACACACAATGCATTCCTCTTGTACAGACCAAGTAGAATCATCCCTAGACATGAACTTGAGCCAATATATTAATCTGTTTTACTTGCAAATATAACTGTAACTTTCTCTATATAATATAATTTCTATTCTATGTGTTTCGCTTACGTACATTGCAAAATGTATGTAGCGAAGCTGGGGGTTACGAGCCAATTTATATACTTTTCTTATGTACCATTCATGTAAATTCATTTCTTATATAACATTTGAAAATTTCTCTTTTGATATTTATGTATAATGATATGATGCGATCGTCCTAGTGGACGATATCGTATCATTTGTGTGCTCGTCCGTGGATGTAGCAAGGTGGGCGGACGTGTACGTGACAACACCCAATATATTAATTATATTACCTAAGAAACAATAATTGGAAAATAATGATACAATTAGTTTAATATTACGTTTTTGCGAAAGCTTCATAGACATACGGACTAAATACAGTAATAATAATAATAATAATCACACAAACGTAAATAATACAAAGACAATTTCTTTGGATAATGAAATTGATACGTTTGAAGATAATCGGATTTGTTGGATAAATTTGTCGATATACTTATAGCTTCAGGGGCATGTATTATGAGTGTGTTCAAAAGTTTATAAAGAACAGTAACACAAAGAGAACACTCTTAACCAGCTTCGTATCGATTCATATGTAAGTATTGGGGCTCAGTGTCGCACATTTCTAAAGGGAGTTCATGATGCACACACATATGTGTACTTGAATGTCAGTGTGGATGTCGCAACGATCCAAAACTTCCAATACATGAATACATCGACAAACATCGGTTAAAATCAAGACATCCAGTGTAGATGGAATTACAAAACGAAGATAATTGACAAATAAATGACAAATGGCGGGAGACGTGGTGATTGAAAGCAGTAAAAAATTAAGATCTAATTAGATACGTATCCGAACTACCGTCTGGATTTCTTCTCCCAAGAAAACTTTGGTGTACGCTGAACCGACTCGACGGAACATATAACTGACCAGTATTCTATATTTTCATTCATTGGAGGTATACAAGGCCCCATTCTGTAACAGACGACGCAAAAACTTGGGTTCAGACCCTCGAGATTCAAATCTAGCGGGCCATAAGAAGAAGAAGAAGTGTGTCTGTCAATAAAGGTTTATAATTATTATCATTATAAAAGAACACCTTGCTGCAGGAGGCGACCTAGACTATAGAACGTGAAAAACCCTGAATCGACTGAGATCTGGTGTAGGAAACTGCCTTGACAATAGAGAACGATGGGGCTTCCTACAAGACGAATCTGGAGAGTGTGACTGCGGTGCAGCACAAACCATGCCACACTTGTTGGAGTGTCCATTGTGCTTTGTCGCATGCACTATGAAGGATATTTTTGACGCATTCCTATATGCTGCGCGTTTTGTGCGATCAGTTGAGATTGGTTTCAGTTGAGTTTCAACACGATAAAAAAAATATTATCATTCAAAATATTTATGATAAACTCGACACCGTTCTTTTACTCTTGTTATCGTTATTTTAATTCACATCTCTATGAACACATCATGATAAAGATGGATCGAGTACACCTACATATATGTCCTTTGATAATAAATATCTTTGTATCAGTTTGAAGACATTGATATATACATACATATATATACACATCACTCAATTCATTGCCTCCTGTCTCAATACTCCTGTACAGACTTTATCAATGTTTCTTATTTCCCCCAAGGCAGTGTGCATTCTTCATCACATATTATATTCTTTCTTTTATATGATTTTCATCCATTAAATAAAAGAAGTATCGTGAAACGAAATAATTTCATAGTGATAATCTCGTGTCTGAATATTGTCCTAGTATTTTAAAAACTAAAAATATTGCATTGTTTTATTTGGTATTTCAAATTTTGTATTGTTTTATTAACATTGTTATTTATAATGATGATGTGTACAAAGAATAAATAAATAATATTGTTCTCTATGAGCTAATAAAAAATAAGACATTCTAGATGGGTGGCATTCCTCATTGTTGAATTGTAAATAATTGTCTTATTAACCATTTAGATCAGAAGGCTGAAATTATAATTGTTCATTTAGCTGCAAAGGAGACAACAGTCGGTTCACAGCCCCGAAGAAAGGCATTAAAGTGATGAAAAAACAGCCGGTCTTCAGCGTCACAAGAGAGATCAACATCCGAACTAATAAACTGATGATCTATAAGATGAAAAAGGAGAAAAGTTTATAATCATGTTTAGAATCACTCTGTGTAGATTAATCATTCCAGTTAATTCTACTCACCGATAGTCAACCTATTTGAATAGGTATTAACCTATGTTGTATATATATGAGACACATACATATGTGAACTTCCTTTACGAGTGCATGACTATTGGTGAGTAGAATTATCTGGAATGATAAATCTAGAATGGTTCAAAATAATATGATTTACATCTACACTCCTTAGTAAGTAAAATCCAGTATCTGACATCCAATTGTGTCAAAAATTCATAAAAGAAAAGTTGACTTATTACGAGACATTCGAAAACTTTCTGAAAAAATGGCAGACTAATTCGTATTCAAGGACTCCACGGGATTAAATTATTACCTCATACTTTCTTGATACCGACTTCAATGCATTAACATAATATTAGAATATTGTAAATTGAAAACTATACAAGAACCTACTTCCTAACAAAATCACTACTGGCATACTATGTAAAGCAACTTAAACACCGCAAGTCGATGTAGTATCGTAGAACAAGTTTTTTCCGATTTGCATATAAATCAATTTACAAAGGCACCTTCTACTTGGCTACTTACATATTCTAAAACAAGCGAACAGGAGGTAGAGCGGAATCTTCATATAACTTTTATTAATATGAATATTGTACAGGTCTTGTACAGGAATTTGTACATGGGAGCGAGTGTTTTAATATAAATTATTATTGATTCCAGGTACATCAAACGAGAAATGAGGAAGTTTTTTTGCTCTAAGCTTCTTTGTTCTTTAGGAATTGTTAAAGAATACTCAATTGAGGTTTAATATAATCCTAATGGCGGCGTACAGACAGCTGGATGCGAACGTCAATCATCAAGCAAAAATCTAAAATCTTTCGGCGACAATTCGGAGCGTTCTCCGAAGAAATATTCGAACGAATGCCTTCATTACCCATCCATGAGACATAAAGAAGGCATTCATTTGAATATGTCTTTGGAGAATGCTCCAAATTGTCGCCGAAAGATTTTAGATTTTTGCTTGATGATTGACGTTCGCATCCAGCTGTCTGTACGCCGCAAATTTATTGTATTTTTCAAAAGCTCTATCTGATATATTAGTAAGAAATGAATTAAAAACAGCAATATAACAACCAGCGTGAATATCTTAATTTATTACTACCGTGGCGTTTTAGGTACATAGAAATAAAATTTGTACAGATGAAAATATCATCTATCGAAACAATTTTTACAATTAACCATTGTATGAAGTTAATAAATGTAAATTTTATACATGAAACTATCATATATAAGGCTAAGAATAGACAAGGTCACCTTATTTGAAAGTTTTACAGATGAAGCTTAAATCCATAACACACGCTTTTTACGAGGTGTGCTTTGTCCAATTAAGCTACTGCTGGAGGTTTAAAATTAGCTACTACTACTACTACTATACCATCACGGCATATCCCACAAGTGGGGTAGCCAGCAGATCAGCTGCATGTAAGAAACACGCAAACTGTCCTCTTCGTGCCAATATAAAATCAAGAAATTCAGGATGGGTGGCAAACCTCATCGCTGAATTTAAGATGTAAAATGTCTTATTTTTTTCGAACACCTGCCTTTTACAGGGCACTCGAAAACTTACGTAGAAGAGTGGGAGACCAATTCTTTACCGGGTGCTCCACGGGATAAAATTAGTCTTTCTTATAAACCCCAATGACAGCTTCGTATGGTATTCATAATGGTTTTATGTGTTAAATTTACAAAAAACATCATCATTCACCCACAAACATTTTTTCAAGAACACGCGATGGAATAAACCTCATTTTTTGTAAGCAATTTTATGCTAATTGAGTAATTATTTCTCTTCGCAACCTTCTGAAAACCCTATTAAAAGGCAAAAATCTCTTACACAAATATAATTTTTTTTCTACATTATTATTAAAATGAAACTCTCATATTTCAAGTTTTTTTATCGTATCACATCATCATCGTCATTTGTCATTCAGCAATCAAGCCTGTCACATATTCTGAATGTGTAATTCGTTATTGTATTTTTTACATCATCAAATGCCTAACATTTCTTCTGGTTGGTTGTATTCATGATACACACACTCCAATGAATTTCAGTTTATTATTTCACATAACGTGTAAATCTGAATACGCAGAAATATTTTCAGAGTGAAACATTTGCTAGAAAAGCATTTTGTTTCATGGTCATCAAAACCTATATAAACCTACAAAATATTGTGTTCTGTAGTATATTTTTATACCTAAATAGATAGATAGATATGAATAATTGTGTATATAATAATATGATACACTTTTAATAGTAACGAAGAACAATGCAAACTATAAATTTGAAGATTTTACAAATCTAAATGTTGGGTATAATATTCGTAAATGGCTTTTTATACTTAGTGATTAAGAACGCTTGAAGCCCCTTTTCATTATATTGGTAAGTATACAAGTTGTGGAATTCCATAATTGAGTAAATAAAAACGAGTGTTTATTTCTACTAAATATTAAACAAAACGATTGAGATGTATTTCGACTTCTTGTCAAACAAAGATTTATTATATAATCAATTTTAGCAATCAATCATACACACGATTTGTCTTATATAGTAAAATCTCGAAGATTCGTTTTGAATAAGAAATGCAGAGCTAGGAATTTTATCAGTAACTCATTTATTCTTACACACAAATGTGTTAAAAATAACGAATAAAAAACACTGATTCTATCAAGAAACACTGTATAAACTTCCACATAGAATTTGAGTTGACATTTATTTATTCATTCTTTACTGTACATTTATTACATGAATTTTTTCAGAGATATACAATCAATATTTATTTTATTTATTTATTCAAATCGACGGAACACTACAGACAATACATATAAATTTAGTACAGATATATAATTTTGATTAACAAGTATGTAATGCAATGTCCAATTTATAAGTGTTCATATATTAAATGATTTATTTTATATTATAGCCCATTCGGTTGTCATACACAATCAAAAATATAAAAGCAATCAAAAAGAAGTCAAAAATTTTGAAATATAAACATTAATGAATTATTCAAATGAAACAATTATTATTTTTTTTTTTTAAATACTTACAAACTATGAACACAAAATGTAAACAAAAAAACAAAATTTACCTACCTGTATATAATTTAAATCATTTATACCAAAAACTTGTAATTTATGTAATTTGAGTGTCATGATGTACAAAGGGAAGGGAAAACAATGATAGAAACAGTTATTAAGAGATGCAGAGAAAATCGAAGTCATGAATCGCTACACATAACCTGCAAAATTGACATTTTAAAAGTGCGAGCACTACCGGCGAACATGTCAATACCACCGAACTTCGCATTATAAGTACTCATAATGCGGTGTAGAGGGTTTCTCAAACCAGCATTAGTGCGAGCCGCACTTAAGTAAAGGGGACGATACGACCTTCTATCTGACGGCACACGAAAACCTACTCCAGCCAATAATCGAGGAACATCGACATCAGATGTACAAATTCTCCTTAAAACACACGCGTCGATAAGTTCTCGACGAATTGACAAGTCAACAAGGTTGTCCATCACATTTATTCGATATCTGCGTCCACACATTCGCAAAAATTTCCGTTGTAGACGTTCAATAGTCACAATATATTTGTCATACAGCGGATTCCATATTGATGAACAGTATTCGAGTCTAGAACGCACAAGTGCAACATATAATGTTAGCATCGTCTTGGGATCCCTAAACTCGCTAGTCGATCTCAAAATAAAGCCCAACAACCTATTAGAATGTTCGACAAGCTCATCGATGTGTGCCTCGAAATGAAGTTTGTCATCAAATATAATACCTAAGTCTCTAATCTTATTAAGTCGAACCAAATTTATACCATTTATACTATAGTTGTAGTCAATTATTTTCTTATTTTTTGTAAATGTTATAGAATTGCATTTTTTAAGATTCAATTCAAGTCTGTTGGATATACAATAGTCGAAAATTCTAACAAGGTCCTCTTCAAGCTTCTGCGCGTCCTCTATGCAGCGAATCTGTCGATAAATTTTTAAATCGTCCGCGAAAAGTAAAAATTGCGAATGGTGAATATATCCACCTATGTCATTGATGAATGCCGTAAATAAAAGAGGTCCAAGAACTGAGCCTTGAGGCACTCCAGATGTTACCCTAATATAGTCCGAATTGAATCCATTCATAGCTACCGACATTAATCTATCCGATAGATATGACTCTAACCATCTAAGGAGGTCGCCATGAATGCCATACAAGAAAAGTTTGTTTAGTAAAAGTGAATGATCCACCTTATCAAATGCTTTTTTAAAATCTGTGTATACCGAATCGACTTGAACACGCTTATCCATTGATGAGAACAGAAATTCAGCATAAACTAGGAGATTTGTGACTGTGGATCTACCTTTCATAAATCCGTGTTGTTCCTCTAACAATTGTGGTTCCAAAAAGTGAAACATGTGATCTTTAACTATAGATTCGAAGACTTTAGATATAGGAGAAAGAATTGAAATAGGCCGATAGTTACTTATGTCAGCTTTGTCTCCTGTTTTATGAATAGGTGTGATGCTTGCTGTTTTCCATTTTACGGGAAAACATCCCTCTTTGATGCTCTTATTAAAGAGAATACGTAAAGGTTTAGCAATGTGGGGTGCACATCTTTTCAATACTAGGGGTGACAATTTATCAGGACCTTGGCCTTTATTTACATCTAAATTTACTAGTTTCTCATAAACTTCAGAGTTTAATATTTTTAGAGTAGACAAATTAGTTAAAGATTGGATACATTCATTGCGATTGTCATCAAAATTATCAGCAACCCTCTCGTTGAACACCGATTGAAAAAACGTGCAAAAAAGATTGGCAATTGTTTTTGGGTCGGACGATGCAGTATTATTAAAATACATACTGCCAGGATAGTTGTTTGATGTTTTCATACTGTTGATATAGGAGAAGAAAGGTTTGATGTTAGTTTTTATCGATTGTTCAACATTATTAATAAAAAATTTGTGATCTCTTTTATGGGCTTGTTTAAGTTGAGCCCTGTAATTTGAATAAATAGAGTAATCACATGAGTTACGATATCTTCTCCACAATCTCCAATACTTGTCTCTCATTCTCGCCAATGTGATCGTCGGCCGTGTGTACCATACCGGAAAATGTGATGTTTTAGGAAATTTTTTTGGAGTGTTATTATCAATAATTGACAAAAAAGTCTTGTAAAACACATCCACCGCACTATTCACATCCCCACATTCAAGAATCTTATCCCAATCCACCCTGGTTAGTTCAAAATTTATCTGATCGAAATTAGCTTTGTGAAAATTGTATTTAGGTGTGCAATTTACCTGCAGTCGAGTCCTCTCCTCCGCAGCCATCGGCAAATCCACCAGCATAGAAGGGTGATGACCGTCTTCAGGCACCAAGGGAAAATCACATTTTTCAACCCTACAGTTGATATTAGATAGGACTAGATCTAAAATTGAGTTATTTTTATTTTCAACCAAATTATATTGATCAACATTCGTAAAATGCATGGCTTCTAAGAGAGTCTGTGCTTGTGAGCTACTTCTCAGACCCGCAGACCCAGTCACACCCTTGTTACCTTTATACCATTTTATAGCCGGGATGTTATAGTCACCTATAATGCAAATACGAGTTTGATTTCCGTTCTCGATAATTTCATCTGAAATTTTATTAAAATGATGTTCGTATTCATCAACCGACGTAGCCGGAGGAAAGTAGACTACACCTAATATGGCATTACATCCCTTAAGATTTTCAGCATCTTTCTGAGATGACAGTGAGAGCCTGACGAAAAGATTTTCACCCATGGTTTCCCATCTGGGTTCGCGCACAGATTTAAGAGAACGTGATATCGCTATCAGTACACCACCGCCGTCACATTTATTCGTGGCTGCAAGGTCTCTATCTTTGCGAAATATACTATAGTTATCACCAAAGAGTTCACCATTCAAAACACTGGCATTCAACCAAGTTTCAGTAAGGATTATGATATCAAAGCCACTAATTAAGACATTTGAGCGAAATAAGCTGGTTTTGCTTCTAAGCCCTCTACAATTCTGGTAATATATCTTTAAATCGCCTAATATGAATTGAGTAAACACAAAGCCATTATCGGCAATACGACACGCCCACCGGAGCCCACGACATACAGTCTATTAGGCAGCGACCCATTCGACCACTCTGCATAAAAATAAAAACATAAAGTGAGGAAAAAGGCAAAGTTCAAGGAAAATATGACACCAAGGTAATTAGTAGAGGTAATTAGTATATTTATACAATTTTCTCCAGTTCTCTGATGGAGGTTACAGCTACAACCTGTTCGTTTACGTCTTTTCTTGCATAAATTCTTGCATTTTTTACCCAAGTGAACTTCCAGTTGCAGGACTTCGACTTTTGACGAGCTTCTCTGAACAACAGTTTGTTTTTTAGTGTCAAATGTTCTGAAATATATATCTTCCTCTTCCCGTCCGACACTCCAATATCTTCCGTTAACAATCCTCGCTTTGCTTTCGCACCAGCTAAAAAAGAATCTCTCATTTTCTGCTGGGAGAATTTAATTACAATGTTTCTGGGACGATTTTTGGTGGCCGCACCGTGCGAAACCCTGTGAACCGCAACAATGTCGTTTTGGGAAACAGGAATCCCAATCTTATCTGCCAATGCCTTGACCACGTTCAGCAAATTTTCGCTCTTATGTTCAGTTATGTTCTGCACCTCCACATTACAGCGTCTTGCACGTTGCTCCATATCATCTAAGCGCTGTTCTAATTCACAAACCTGCTGCTCTGCTACATGTAGGCGCGTCTGTGTTACTTGATGTTCGTTCTTGAGAATCTGATAATCATGAGTGACGTCATCAAATTTCTTAATAGCAATCTCAAACTCTTCCATTTTCTTTACATAAAAATTCATCGATTCAAGCAGTCCTTCATATTTGTCATCCATCTTTTTTAGCATATCGTCAAATCTAGATGACAAGTTCTTAATGAAAATTTCCAACTTAATATTTATAAAATCGGTCAATTCTGCACTTAACTTATTTTGACCGATGGATGTTGGTGGAATCGGCTCAGTGATATCGAATGTTTGATTGTTTATGTTTGTGTGTGTTGCCATCACAGATGGTGTAGTGGGAGGCGGAATGGTATGCGGGCTACTAGAGTTTGAAGTTCTGTTGGCGGTTGGAACAGGCAAATCATCATGCTTTAATGTCGACTTCTTTGTGTCTTGTATGTGTCCTCTTTTACATAAATATATAAATAAGACAAGTAATTTGAAAAAATCATATTATTATTCTTCGATATGATTCAAGTTGTGAGTGCAAGTCAAGGTCACGTTGACACTCGATACGCTTTGTTAATACGATTACTACATAGTAAGGAGATAATTCATAATAATATTATAGAATAGTTAACACAGATTACAATATGTTATTAATAAACTCATATCTCATAACTCTACAAAGACATATTGTTATGTATGAAAGTAAAATGGTAATTAATATTATTAATGATTTCACCTGGCGCGCAAGTTTCAACGTATGATATTAGTATAAGCCTTTATGATATTACTCAGGTAAATTCATTATCACAATCTCACCCCTTGTCAACGTAAATTATTATAGGGTTGAAATAAATTATTATTCTCTTTATTCCATTTGCTCTTTGACGCTCCTTATGAGAACATAGAGCAAAAATAAGTCAACTCCTTTCGAAGCTATTCTGTACCTACTGCCCATCGAGTGATCTTTTCACATGACACTCGCAATGCTCTGATGTCGTTTTTATAGGAATGGTGTAGATATCGCGACGATTTATATTTTTCTTTTCTAGACGTAAATTTGAATTTACTTGGAGGCTTGATGTATTTTGTAAGGTACAATTGAGGGCAGAAAACTGTTAGGCAGACCGAGACAAACACTATAACACAACATCAATCGAGATCTAGAGAAGCTCAATGCTAAAGATGACTGAGAATCTATTGCTCAATGTAGAAAAACTTGGAAACCTACACCTTAAAAGGCTGTTTGGCCATTAGAATTAAATATAAGTAGAGGTAAAATTTCCTTTTCACATCTTATGCATGCATGGTTTGGAGAATTAAAAAGTTCTCCGAAGCATATTATATTTTGTTCAAAGAAATTTTATTACGTTCTGATAAACCTATCAGTCCTTTTATTTTTATAGTATTTTCAAAAATAGTGAACATAAAATTCTTAACCTTTTCTTTTGATATAAAATTATGCTTGGATTGCAGTAGACGAAAACTATCCATATTTGGGTGCATGGACAATATAAAAAATAGCGATGTATTGTGAATGCGGACCCACCATGCTGACGGAAATCTTGTGAAAGCCAGTAAAGTGATTTATTTTATCGAACCCAAAATCTCTCGATCCAAAACACTTCTGGCAATCTCTTTAGTCAATCAGACGATTGACAATGTCCTTGAAAGACGAACGACATCTTTCGATAAAAATTAATATAGTAGTTTTTTTTTATTTAATTACAGAATTCTACTACCTAAACACCGATACAGTGAATAATTTTGTTTAAAGTAAATTGAATGAAAATTTATATAAAAATAACCATTTAATTAAGATATACACTTACATAGATTGTTTACAAGTTTCACATATTCCTCAGGTTTTTTCAAACGCAATGCTAGAAATAATAGTTAATAGTATACGAGTATTTATTAAAGCTTCGTTACTTTTTGTTTGTATGACTTCATCCTCCAATTGAACTAATCTTTCATGGGTAGTATTAAATTAATAAACTTTCAAAATGAAATACATGATATATTTTGTACAATGAAACCCTTACTAAGTTTTGTACAGTTTAAAGCAGTGTTTTGATATTATGTTAATGAACTAGACATTCATATCCGCCTGGTCCCAAAGATAGTATTGTAAATCAAAATAGAAAAGATAAACAAGACGAATCAGGTATTAAAGACATAGACAACTATTATTTGAATTTACTTCATTATGTTTAAACTTCATGAGTACTTGCTTGTATTTCAATACTTAATTACTTATTATTAAGTAATATTGTAAAACAAATTATATAATATTACTAGTTGACCCGGCAAAGGTTGTTTTGCCATGCCATACACATTATATATCGACCGGAGTTAAAAATGATTGAATTATTAATATCGCTATTAAATAATAGGGATTGATGGTAGAAAGTTGAAAATTTAGGGCTGTATATATTTTTTTAATGCCTCACTATAAAAATAAAAAAAATTGACAAAATAAAAATCGGGATGGACCAACCTTAACTTTTATGGGTATGAAAACTAAATATGTTGGCCGATTCTTAGACTTTTCCGATAAGCACACCAAATTTCATCAAAATCGGTCCAGCCGTTTCGGAGGAGAATAATAACAAACAACGTGACCCAAGAATTTTATAAATTAAATACCCTTACGCCGTATCCCAAGTGGGGAAACGCCATATAAGTCTACCCGTACATTTATTTCTTCCGTTTCTTCTACATTCATACACGCACTTCGATCATTCTTTCTCAACACACGGCAGTTCTTGAAAATATGATCTACGTGATCAAACCACGGTGTTCTCGGGCGCCCGCGCTTCCTAAAATCCTCTCTTTCAGATAGGTAAATACTTTATCTCATCCATTCGTTCCACATGTCCGTAACTCAACTAACTTTTTCATATTCTCATTAAATAATTTTCTAGCTGCCTATATCCAGCAGCAAATTGATATAAAGACGGTAGTGACTTAGGTTAACGGTAGTGAGGTTGGCAGACCCCACCACCATGTGGGACATATAATTGCCCAAGGAGAAGAAGAAGTGAGTTAGGTTAACGAGGATATAAAAGAATCAAAACAAAATGCTTAGTGGAAAATGAAGAAATAAAATCGTATGTGCTTACGTTTTCTCAGTAGATATTACTGGATTACAATAAATATAGAGATGCCTGCGTAGGAATTTGTAAAATAATTATCATTTTACTATATAGACGGTGTTGTATCGTGAGCATATTGTAATAGAACAAAGAATATTTGCATAAGAAAGGGACATTTGCATATAAAAAGGAACTTATCTCTACTTTAATCAAATACCTTTACTTGGTATAACAATATAGAGTTGAATTAGAAAAAGAACGAAAAAATACAAAGGCGTTTCATTTTGGTGCGTAAGTATTTTTAGAACTATTTAGAATAATTAAAATTTACATGAAATTTGATTAAACTTTTCATTTAATGAATCTCGTTTGTATGATTACTCGCAAACGAGTGGATAGGAATGAAAGAATAGTACGATAAAACTTGCTTGATGGTTATGTTATGTAAATTGAATACATAACACTACGGTACATAAGAGTTAAAATTGACATCGTCATCACAAATGGTAGTTTCTCAGACGGGACTTATAGAAAAGAATGGAAGACCATTCGGAGACGTAGGTATATTTAAAACTTAAAATTTCCTTTAGTTCTTGATGCTTTCCTTCAATATTTAATAATCTTCAAAGCTTTTAGTACATATTGTTGAGTCAATTACTGGGTATAATTATTCAAGGAATGCATTACTAAGTGAAGCCAGTACGTCTTATGTCAAGTTGTCAAAGAGTAAAGTGCTACTTGAAGTTTAAATGCCAAGTGCTTTAAATCTCTAATACCAAGGGATATTACTATATATTGTATATAATGTAACTACCTGCTTATTAATGTATCGCCTGAATTGAAAAAAAAAAAAAAAAAAAAACTGTCGCGACTATAAATAAACTAATTTTATGTAATTTGAAACAAGTGTTTCTTTCTACTATTGATTGTTAATTCGCAGAGAGACGTCTTTCGACTTATAAGGTCATTATCGATTGATTGTTTCAAATTACATAATTATGGAATTCTACTACGTGTGCACCGATACAATTATTAATAAACTAAGTTTAATTTTTTTATCGACAAAACACGAATAAACATTGTAATGAATAGTTGAATTAAAAGCAAAATGTAAATTAATGAGTGTCTACCTCGCATAACATATATATTTTTATTAATGTCCAAACTACTTCAAACTCCCCATTGTTTAATACCAAAACATCCTCACCTGACATACATATTTGGATAAATTGAATCAAGTTTTGCGATCTACTATAGATTAAACAACGCGAGAGAGACGTCTTCGACTTATTAGGTACCTAATAATCAATCTAATTTCAAATAATTATTCCTCTTAATGTATCATCATCATCGCCCTCAACGCTCCTCTCGGGAGCACAGGGCAGAAACCAGCCTCCTCCATTCAGAGCGTCTCTGCGTCAATTGCGACACCTCTTTCCACGACATTCCCTGCGCTCTGATATCATTGTCATAGGAACGGTGTATTGTGAAAGAGGGACGCCCGGGCCGACGGAACCCCTGCGGATGGAAGAGCAGTTAATGTATAGGTATGTTTTATTAACATTTTGCATACTTATATATTCAAGGGGATGGTTGAAAACCATTCTGATTCATAATGACCTAAGAAGCCGAAAGACGTCTCTCTCGTGTTGCTTAATCTTAATTCTCTCACATCGCAATTAGAACGAACGTTTGTGTCAGTATATACAATTATAGAATTCTACTGCTTATGTATCAATACTGTAAATTTAAAAAATATCCCTCAATAGTTGAATGTAAATATAGATGATTATTTCTCTCTTAGTTTTGGTTTTATACTCAGCCCTGATTATACCAATACGTTGGTGAAAGCTCTAGGCGTCTTTATGGTATACGATGTATACACGTTTGTGAAACAAAAAACACTGTTAATTACTATACTATACTATACTATACCCTCACGCCATGTCCCAGGAGGGGTAGGCAGAGAGAACGGAACGCCATATAGATCTATCCTTACATACTTCTTTCGCTTCCTCTACATTCATCCAGTTTCTCATACATGCACGCCGATTTCTCTTACTCAGCACGCGTCCGTCCTTAAGAATTTGGTCCACGTGATCAAGCCACGTGGTTCTTGGACGTCCGCGCTTCCTCACACCCCTTCTTTCAGATAAATACATCCTCTTCGTCATCCTATCATCTTGCATTCGCTCAACATGTCCAAACCATCTCAACTTGTTTACACGCATTCTGTCCACAACACTCCTCTCACATCCGCTCATTCTCCTGATATCCTCATTCTTCACTCTATCTCGCAACGTTTTACCAACCATTCTTCTCAGTGAACGCATCTCCACAGCATTTATTCCACTCTCATCCTTTTTCAACCACGTCCAAGTTTCGCTTGCATACATAAGTGTCGGTACCAGAATGGTATTGTGCACTAACATTTTTGCCATGTTCGACACACTGCTATTGCTAACAATGGGTCGAAGTGCACCATTCACTCTAGCACCGGCGACTTTTCTTCTTTCAATGTCCTTATCAAATCTTCCATCCCTCGCAAACAGACTTCCCAAATAAACATACTCATTCACTTGCTCTAAACATTCATCGTCAACCTTTATTTCACATACCGTTCTTTCACTCTCTCTTTCAAACACCATTACTTTCGTCTTCGCGACATTCATTTTTAACCCATTTGCACTACAGCTATCATACACACACGACACAATGTCTTGTAAATCACTTTCATTCTCAGCCATTAAGACTAAATCGTCTGCATACATCAAAGCATTCACTCGATTTCCATTCAGTTCAACACCTACATTCATCCCTTTCAAAGGTCGCATACAGAAGTCAAAAACTGTTAATTTTACATTTTAAATTATTTTACCTTATTTCTTCTTTTATAGAACTGAAGAATTTTGCGCCTACCTGAAAACAAGGAAAACTTAATTAATATTTCATTTTGATAACAATATTTTGTCTCATATTTGATTGGTATATTTTTTTTATCAATGCAATATATTACAAGACATTTTACATGTTAAATTCCTTATGTCTTATTTGTTTGTTGGCATCAAGAGGATAGCTTGTATGATTGTAACATGCAGCAGGGGGCTTAAAATGGCCACATTGAACAATTCATCTACTGATATTCATTTCCCGAATTGCCAGCAGATCCGTAGCAATTCCTATAATATCCGTAAAATGGTCACGATTGTACGCGATTCACCGGCAATTCATTTCATCAAATGATTCATATTTGGTGAAATGTTGCCGTTAAATCGTTTTACAATTCCTAATATGATCATATTATGATTCATATAAAGTGGCCTTTTAAGCCCCCTGGTCTGATGGATATTTCACTTGGGATATGCCGTGATGGTATAGTATAGTAGATATTATATTAAGCTACCAGGAGACATCGTACCGAAGTTTCGAAATTCTCTCTCATAAACCACAATGACGACTTGATGTGTAGGTATTGTTAAATAATTCTCCATTTCTCAAGTAAAGTAATACATTCAGGATGGGTGTCATACCTCATTGCTGTTATCCTACCTCATATCATCATCTTAGGTACGCCTAGTGTTGTGGAATTCTCAAGAAATAATTTATGGAGAAATTTACCGAGAAATTTCTCGGTAAATTTCTCAAAGTAGAGAATTTTCGGAGAATTTTTTTTATTTTTTATTCAACAGTTTAATAATAATAAATACTTTATTCAATCAATCAATAACAATGTACAAATTTTGAGACAATTTATCACCAATATGGCTACAATTAATTATGGATACCAAAAAATCTTAGGTACCTACATAGAAAAAAAGTGCTAGTAACTGATGAAAAATCTTGATGTTTGACACCCCACATGCCCATATTTAAGTAAAAAAAAAATTGCAGTTACGTACATGGAAAAAAGTGTAAAAAACCTCTGTTTTGGGTCTTAATCAGCCTCACAAATTTTAAGATCAATCAGGTTGGCTGCGAAGTGTACTGGGCGAAATGTCATAATACCACTAAGAAAAATTATGGAGAGAAATTTCTCTTCCATCAGAGGAGTAATTTTCGGAGAAATTTCTCGTTCTCGAGAAATTTCTTTGGAGAATTTTCTCTTCTCACATCACTAGGTACGCCCATATATAAAATCAAAATTAATAATATAAAATACTACTACTACTATACCATCACGGCATATCCCACAAGTGGGGTAGCCAGCAGATCAGCTGCATGTAAGAAACATGCAAACTGTCCTCTTCGTGCCAATATAAAATCAAGACATTCAGGATGGGTGGCAAGCCTCATCGCTGAATTTAAGATGTAAAATGTCTTAATTTTTTCGAACACCTGCCTTTTACAGGACACTCGAAAATTTACGCACAAGAGTGGGAGACCAATTCTTTACCGGGTGCTCCACGGGATAATATAAAATAAAAAATATGAAATTAATACATTTAAAAATGTTAAACATTTACATAAACAACTTCGATATTAATAGCATTAGTAGGTACCTAAATAGATGAAAATAATACTTTGAGGTAAAAGGTAGAAATACCACGTTTAATAGCTTTTAAATGTAAAAGTTGTGGTTATTTCCTGTAAGCTCTACCTTCAGATGACGGTTTACAGGAAGGAAGTGACGCTAATGGCTCCCCCAACAGGAAACGGACTCGCAGGATGTATTCAGAACGTTTTATGGGCATTTGTCATCACCCTTCTATTACTTGCTTCATCGGATATAACCAATTACATACAACCAACAAGAAGATATTTTTACATAGAATTTTTATCTACAACATTATTTTTGACGAACAAATCTAGTTGAAAATAAAAATTATATTCATAGTTTTTCAACAACACTTTGCTGAAAAACTGTTCCACGATCCTGCGTTTTTATCTTTACACTAGCGCATTAAAAACTTAACACCTACGTTTTATTGATTAAATGATGTAAACTTCCACTAATTGTCGGCTCACAACATTGACTATATTTTTTCATCAGTTACACCACTCAACATATAATTGTAGAAATAAAATATCTTACTAAATATAAAAACTATACTGATTGTCCGCCACAGTGAAGCCTACGCCAGGGTGATAGTCGACGTCGGGGGGACCTGACATTCCACTTTGAGAAGAAGATACTGATTGTGTATATTTGTTTTTATAGTGCAGAGAGAATTTTCTATATTATCTTACACATACACTTATATATTATAAAGTACTATTTGATTTGGAAAATTATTGAAGTTGAGTTGAAAAAGTACAAACAAAACTCTTTTTAATACTCTAACAATTTCCCATTTATATCGAATACCAAGCATTAAGCTTTTTACTGTGAGTTTTAAGCTTTTTAAGTACTTACATACACACTTTATTTCCTGTTGTAATAATTACCCTTATTCCGTTTCCGCAATGTCACCATTATCGAGGGTTGAACCAATAACACGAACCGTGAATAAAAATTAAAAAAGAAAGGTATGAATATATTTGGTAAAAAGGGTTTCCATGTATAAGGAAAAATATTCCGGTAACATACACATTAAAAGGCACTGACAATGAATTTTCAAAATACCCTTGTTCATAATATTATCTGTAATGTATTTTGAATTTTCTGAATTTTGACCGTAAAGTTAGGAATATTATACATGAAAAAAATTGTTTCATTTATTGCTTTATTCATAATATTCGTAATAGAAGAATAAAAACACATTGATCTGGTCAGGCCAATCCCCCAATTTAGTGTGTCTACAACACGCACATAGAAACAAAATTATGTATACAAAAAAGTAAATGTTTGGGTTATAAGCAAACTGATAGAGCCCGTCCAATGCAAGTCCATTAAACCAGACTCACACTAAATTTGCATCCATTACCTAAGACAATAAATTATAAAAAGATGAAGCACTGTTAAAAAAAATGTTTATATATAATTTTAATTAATTAAGCCCATAAACTCTATGTCTTGATTTTATATTGGCACGGAGAAGACAGCTTGCATGTTTTATATGCTGGTCTGCTGGCTACCCCACTTGTGGGATATGCCGTGATGGTATAGTAGTAGTATATATAATATAAACTCAAACCACCAAAACTACTCAAATTAGAAACAACACATTTAGCTGATTGGATAGTTTTTATGTACGCATTCTCGAGAAAAAATGAAGGGGAAAAGAAAGAGTTTATAAACCATATGAAAGTGTAGGTAGTTGAAGAGGTTTATAAGGCAAACTTCAATTTCGGTTAATAATAATTTGACATAAAATAAGTGCTGATAACTCGGAGCTTTTTGACTACTGAAATATTCGAAAAAATGTGGATGGTCTTTATAGATAATAAGTTAATATTTCTCAAGACCACGTAACACAAGTAGAGCAACGAGCTAACACACAACGCAAAAAAAATAAATCAATAAAATATATAAAATATGACATCTTTCATATGTAATTTTTACTCAGTACATATTATAACTATGATGATCTTCTTCTTTGTGTTATAAAATGAAAATATACTCGATTTTTTCTTCAAACGATTAAGACAGTTATAAATTAGAAAATGAAATATTTATAAAGAGTTCGTCGGTAGTTTACTAGAGGTAGAGTCTCGACATCGTGGTTGCGCGGTTCGATCCCAGGTGCCTGTAAACTCCCCTTTGACGACACAAGTTTTTAGCTTATACTGTGGATGCATAAGGTTATATTTGGGATTATAACAAAAACCCAGATATATCTTTAAGAAAACATTCATAAGATTATGTAAATGTGCACAAGTGAAGGATAGACCAGATACATTGGCTTCATGAATCATACATTCCGTCATTCCCATATCATATTACATACATATTATTTTCTTTATTTACGGTTGGACGGTAATAAATTCAGAACATCTTACGTTATTTCAACAAGTTTCTGTACTTTACAGTGCAGACGTAGTAGTAAAAGTATTATAGTGATTTGATTCCATAATAATACTTAATGTTCTTTGACTGGAAACAGCTGCTGCTTCCACTTTATGTACAAAATACATAGTACATCCACAACACGGTACCGTCATCTATCTGCTGTCTGTTTATGATACTCCTAGTATGGAAGCGAGGCGGCAATGCAATTACTTGACGTTGTACGATGAAGAAATATTACTGCTGCATATGGGTGACATTTTTCAATATAACGAGAACATAAAATATTTGAAATACTTTTTGAATATAAAGCATAGTAGGTACATTACGGAGTTCTCAGAAAAGAATAGGCCTACAACTCTTATTTGTAAGTTTTCTGGTGTTCGGTTAAAGGTTTGTAAAACCTTACACATAAGACAATTAACATAATATTATAAAATTCAGCGATAAGGCGTGTGAGCCATCCAAAATATCTTATCATTTTTATAAGCACTGAGAGGACAGTCTGCAAATTTATAACTTGCAGTTTATAAATGATAATATGTCGTGATGGTATAGTTATAAAAATGAAAATATGGCCAATTTGTATATGGCACCGTTTAGTGGTCTGTGACTATCTCAAGGGTGCCGTCACATCTCCTGAACAGTTATCTTTTCAACTTACTCCTGAATGTGGCAGTAGGCTGGTTCAGTCTTTGACTCACTGGTAACCAGCTAGTGGATATGAAGATATAATTTTACGCATAACTTTTCAAAAATATGTGTATCTGTGAGGATAAATGGGGGTCTATAACTCCTGAAATACCTGGGTGTGAGATGGAGCTGTCTTCAATAGTAAAAATGTATATTACAAAAAAAACCAAATAAACACATTGGAGAAAAAATCAAATAGCTGATATCCAGTACGGTAGATGGTAACAGCCTTAAAGCTACATATGCAGAAGGTTTTTGTTTAGCAAAAATCTAGTATAATGAGCTTAGAATCAGCAGAGATACGACAGAAATAATAGCGATGTGGGACCATTTAAACTCTTTTTATTTTAAGACTTTATATTTTAAGACTTTTATTTGGGATTCCAGAATTCCACTTCTACTACTACTTCTACTTTACGTCGTGGCATATCCCACAAGTAAATTAGCCAGCAGACCAACTGCATGTAACAAACATACAAGCTGTTCTCTTCGTGCCATGAAAGAATTACACATTCAGGATGGGTGGAAAAACACATCACTGAATTTAAGATGTAAAATGTCTTTAATTTTTCAAACATCTGCCTTTTACAGGACACTCGTAAACTTAGTGGCAGACCAAATTCTTTACCGGGTGCTCCACAGACTCTATGAAAAGATACTTTAAACTAATTTATACACAATGGATAAATAATTATATTATTTGACAATTGATTTTTTCGACATAATAATATGAAATTAATATCACCGCCCGATTCACTGATTTTATCGCCCATACTATTGAATAACATCTTCCGCAAAATACAAACAAGACATTTAATTTAGTTTGTTACTGTTATGTCCAGAATACGTATGCAGGTCACTTGAGTCGTAATGTAATTCACAATATCATTTTTCCAGCTTTCAAGATGAAGACGTGCTCAGTTCCTGGAAATCTTAAATCCAATTTTCAGTTTCCAGCTTTATATTTAAGGTTGCGAGAATCCGTGACTCTATAGAAGTTTATAATGTTATTTGTATTACAGAGTTATTTTGATGTTGTTTATTTTTGAACCGAATTAAATTTAAAATTTTCAAAGACATAGTAATGCACTTGTTTACTAAGAGTGTCTAGAGAATTACTCGAAATGTGAAAGATAGGAGCTCCTTTAGAAAATAATTGTATAAATTATTTTTCAACATTAGCGTGGGCAAAGCCCAGCGAGATAGATCGCTGTACTAATATCAAAATGTATATGTATTTTTTTTTAAATTTTGTTTTATTTATTTTATTCTTCTTGCACATCATCATTCTCATAACTAAATCAACAAATCAGTTTCTGTAGTGTATGGACTTTGTACACTGCACCTGTGAGTTGAACCTTGCACTTGTTTGCAAGTAAAGCAAGGAATATTGATGAGTAGTACTTATATACTAATACTTTATTTTGTCTATATAGGATAGCTCCCTATAGGAAACGGGGCTCATTATTAGATACGACCTTGACTTGCACTGGTTCGCTGCGTGATTGACTAAGTTGTGTTCGACATTATAAGTAGGATTTATTATTGAATATATTTATTTGTGTTAATATAAATCTCAGTGTTCGTTTTTAATAAGAACCTACATATTATTGTAAACAGATACAGTTTACAATAGTTTCCATAAGAAAAAATACATTACTTTCCTTTAAATTTTGCTTTAAATTAAGTCTCATTTTAATATCTTATTTAGACCTTGATAATATGACAAAATAAATAAAATCTTTATAATTGATATTCTATAAAAAATTAGATTATATCTTTAGAAAGTACACTTCCTCTGGTCCTAAAAGGGTTAGTAAATATTCTTTATAATATATTCTTTTAGTGAATGAAACCTAAAAATTTCGTAGTAAATTTCCATTTCCTCTCCATTGTAACTGGATATAGTTGTCTGCATTCCTCTCAAACACAAGATCGTACATTTCAATTGAATATTGTGAGGACTTTTACAGCGAAGGTTTTCGTTCTCACAAAAGAGAAATTCCGTATAAATATTTTAGTCTGTCTGTACAATTTTCAAATTCTTTTTGCACACCATCATTATATTACAGTGTTTAGTAAAGTCAATACAAAATTTAAAATAGGTACTAAGACTAAGACAAAATTTTTGTTAAATATTTTGAACATTTCAAAACTAACGGTAGGTACGAATTTTAAGCATATTTGCCTATTAAACACGTTGAAATGAGAAAAAAATTGATTTGTATAATATGTATATCGATGTGTCGAAATATTGCATTTGGATTTTTTTCTATTGAAATATCTGGATTTTGTTATAAACCCAAATACAACCTTATACACCTTTCACAGTAAGCTAAAAGTTTGTGTCGGGAAAGGGAAGTTTACCAGCTCCTGGGATCGAACCGCGGACCCCTTGTTCACAAGACCGAGACTCTACCTCCAGGCTACCAACGAAGTCATTCCATATGCAACATTTTTTTGAACTCCGTGGAGCACCCGGTGAAAAATTATTGTTGGTCTCGCATTTTTATATGTAAGTTTTTGGGTCTCCTGTATAAGGTAGGTGTTCGAAAAATAACGACATTTTACATCTTAATTTTAGCGATGAGGTTTGCACCCTTTCTGAATGTCTTTTTTGGTTGCACTGGGAGGACAGGTAGCATGCTTATTGCATGCAGCTGATGCAATACAATTTGATCACCCTAAAATACTCCTCACGGGAGCACAGGGCTTAAACTAACTTCCTGCATTTAGAGTAACCACACATAACCATAGTAGTAGTACTGAACAAATTAAATGTCGGTAGTCACTTAATTTTGGTTCTTCCAAAATATCTATTGCTGATACACCGGTTAATCCCTCTTGTACAGTGTCTGTCCTTGGTGTACTGCTCGACAGCTCTCTTTCGATGGAGGCTCAGGTCTCCAGAACAGTCAGTTCAGCTTTCCACTATATAAGGCGGCTGAATCACGTCTCTAGATTTCTTCCCGAAACTGCCATTAGGGATCTGGTGACAGCATTTGTTGTCTCACGATTGGACTATTGCAACGTTGTTTATGCTAGACTACCTCAAAGCCTTCTCAATCGTTTGCAGCTGGCGTTCAACAGTGCTGCCCGGCTCATTTTCCGAGAGGGCAAAAGATGCCACATCACTCCCCTCTTAGTACGACTACACTGGTTGAGGGTCGAGGAAAGGGTGACATTCAAGGTGTGCCTTTTGGTGTACAAGGCACAAAATGGCACCATCGTGCCTCACAGAGCTTTGTCCCCTTGACTCGACCACTAGAAGACCTCTGCGCTCTATGGAACTGGCCGTAAATAGACTTACTGAGCCCAATAGAGCCGGTAAGTCCAATTTCTACGAGAGGGCCTTTGGTGTTGTTGGACCAGTTACGTGGAATCGCCTACCGGTGCTGCTGAGAGATGGTCAGATGGTCACTAGCTTCAGAGGCAAATTAAAGACTGAACTCTTCACTGGCGCCCTTGAGACGGTCTAGAGACTGTAAAACGGCGTCATAAATAAAATCATCCAAAATCATCATCATCATCATCTTCCAATAGTATGTACTCAATGCTATACAAGGGACACTTCACAATGTGATTCATTGTCTCTTGTGAACCGGAATCACACTCAGGACTTGAGGATAAGGATCGTAAGTGCATGTTATCTGAGCATCTACCATACCCTGTTCATAATCTGTTTGCTGTGGATTATTTTTTGCTCAATAATAACTTATTGTTCTTGACCAATGCCAGACTTGAATACTAGTAAAGATATAAATATCCCTTGAACGCGTCGATTCGTTACGTCACAATGATGTCAAAGACACGTCTGTAGGTATATGAATAGAAGATAATAAGAAAAATACGAAACATGAATGTCATAAACAATATTATTTAATTCAATTATAATATAATCGTATGTATGTTGTGTAGGAGACTCTGCTCCTATGGTAGTGATACCGACGCTAACACAGACAAATAATTTCATTCATTGTATTAATATTACAAATATTTTATTGTTCATCTTGTGGGTGTTATTGAGCAACTTATATTGGTTGAATTAAAAAAAAAAACTTTAAAATTTTTTATACACACTTTTTATTTTTATTCACGTAGTCAATTTTGTTTTGTCTCTTGATGAAACATTATCAATACTGAAATTGAATTGGGTTATTTGGAAGATATCGCGTCCCTGCGATAAACTCGCCCATTGTGCAAAATATTTGTATATACCTACCATGTTGTAATCTCATTATTTTTGTTTAAATATTTTGTACAATTTTTTTTTTTACGTGGCGGCAGAATTGCCATCCACACTTCTCAGCATTATACAACCAGATAAGTCTCCATATGATCAGTCATGATCACTCAAAAACTTAACAGTCTAATGCCGGGAAAAATTCACCTATCCAGATATACAGGATATCAAAGGATTAGGCTCAAAACGCGGGATCAAAATACCAGCATTGTGCCTGAAATATCTGTGTTCAGAAACTTTTTTACAATATTACAAGTGTTTATTATAATAGATTTTTGAATTTTAATGTACAAATTAACCGGTAAATCTAATTTTTGTAAATTATTTATTAAAGATTTCGGAGTTACCCCTGTAGCTGACATGACTAAAGGTATTATATAAACGGACCTAGAATGCCAAAACGGAAAATAATTTTTGAAGATTACCATCGCAATAATGTTAGGCTGAGTGGTGCTATTTTAAACAAATTATCCTTAATAATACAAGAGTGTTAATTAAATTTTAAAACCAAGATTAATCTAAAAATATCATGAATTTTATAATACACCTTTATTTATTTATTTCTCGTACAACCTTTGGATTTTCTTAATTATTATGACAAACTGCATACACATCAAAAATAATTTTCATTATCAAAAAAATGATAGAAAATGTTTATAACTCAACCATTTGTTTTATTTATATAATAATATGGTATGTTGTTTACCGTGCATACTACATATATAACGTTATTATGTGCATTAATCAAGAATATAGCGAGTTTCACAAATATTAAGATTCAGAATGCCTACTGCGTGCCTAGCCGCAGCATGCGAGACTGTGCTCGCTCTATTTTTGAATTAGGAAATAAATAAATTCAATTTATAGAATAAATACAACTTAAATTTTATTTATATGTGACAACATACTATTTTTTTATACCCGTGGATATTATTGCATATAAAGTTTTGGCTTATATTTATTAATAAAGTTTATTTACTAAAAAATGTTGCCTGAAACCACGAGAGCTAAATCTGATTTGTACCTTAGGTAAGAATAACTCTTTAAAAAACATTACAAAATATAAAAAAACCGAATAAAACAACACAAAATTTAAACTACTAGGATGATATGCAGTGGCGAGATTATCACTATATAGTGATTTCTTCCATCTAACCACAGTGGCATGTTATAGACTCAAAATATTTTTATGTCATTGTTATAAAATAAAGAATTCGATTAAAAATATTATAAGTTCATAATCCCATTGATCCAGGGTTCAGTGGGTTTTATTATTATTATCATAAGCTCAATACAATAATAATAATAATATGAAAAACGAGTAACACGAAAGATCCATTAAAACTTTTGTCTGGGACTGTCCATTACTCCTTATTGATGGACCATCAAACAAGATCAAAAACATTATACCAAACTATATAATGTACTACTGTATGGTATGCAATATAATATTCTGATACCTACAATAATTGACTGTTCTCAGGACAAAGGCATCAAACAACAATTTTGGCAAAAGTGGTTTTACATTTTAAAATCAATCATTTGCGTCTTGTTCACATTCTGGTAAAAGGATTCAATCCCCAAACGTCGAGTTTTTATAGAAATATATTTTTATAGCTAGTACTTAATTGCAAATATCGAATAAGACAAAGGACTCAAACAGCATGAGTTTCATTATAAACATCAAAAAAATCAAACAGACATAATTTTATGGCGAGGTAAAAGACATCAAACCGCATAACTCCAAACATGTGACATACATACATAATCTCTTTTACATGCTGCTAAAGTCTGTCAGTACAAAGGAATAAATCAACATTTTTTTTTAAATTGCTTACAATTTGGTAATTCCTAAATATTTTCTCTTGTTTTTTTATGACATAACAAAAAAAAACTACATTGCAATAAGATGGTAAAATAATTATGACAATAATTTGTCATTTTTTTATCCTGCAATTTTATGCTTCTCCTACAAAATTTTACTAATGTGGTTTGAAGCTTTTGACCTTAGCACGGTCTTTATTAATACACTACACATTTAATATTAATACACTACACATTTAATATTAATACATGTCATGAAAAAGTTATTACTCATATTTGCAATATGATCACCTTAAAACACTCCTCCCTGGAGTTCAAGGCAGAAACCAGCCTCCATCAATCAGACTAACTATTTATTTTTAATAAATAAAATATAAAAATATATTATTGAGCACTGTTTAATCTCCACTATGTTAGGTTAAATACCGAACGTTTTCGCCTATACTTGTAGGCATCTTCAGGGAAACTGAAATCTAAAAATTGTGAGAGCTGTTGTTCATGTGGTGAGAAGGGTGCTCCTTCTCCTAAGGAGAGAGCAGGGTATATCCTACTCCTGCCAACCATCCCGCCTCCATATCTACCATTATCCCTCCCACTACCCCTCCCACTACCTGCACCCTTCTCACCACATGAACAACAGCTCTCACAATTTTTAGATTTCAGTTTCTCTGAAGATGCCTACAAGTATAGGCGAAAACGTTCGGTATTTAACCTAACATAGTGGAGATTAAACAGTGCTCAATAATATATTTTTATATTTTATTTATTAAAATTAAAAATGGATTTCCACAGCGTAAACACAAAAACTCTTGAATTAATAACTATTTATTTTTACAAATATACATAATATGACATTCACACATCTCAATTTTTAATTAATTTTAATACAGTTTTATGTTTTAGTGAATATATTTCTTAGAAGGATGGAAATTGAAAGCAAAACAATAATAAACCTTATAATAGAAAGAAAATATTGTCAATGACTAGTATTTTATACCCGCAGACTTTTATGAAACTATTTATTGGAAAAAGTAATATGAAACAAAATCTAAAATTTTATATGACTTTGTAAGACGAAACCAGATTACTCAATGATTCAAAAGTAGTAAAACTTTAACCTTTTATGTTCTTTATTTGTATATGAAATAAGGAAAAAATATACATTGAGCAATCCCATCTGTGAACATGATGTACGTACCTGGAGAAAATATCCTCAATTTTTTCGAAGTACCTACATTAACAAAAAATTTGAGATCATCTTGATCTTTTTGAATTAGATTTTTTTAAATTTATTTCTTATCGTATTTAATTACCAAAAGCATTTAGGACCTACTTTATAACTATGTTTGTGGTTCTTAAGTATTTATCACTGATTTTACACACAAGTATGGAAAACTTTTGACAATACAAAACAAAAGAAAGTGATAGACCCACAATTCATTGTATTAATTATGAGATTTTAATAATTTTATCATCTAGCAACACGTTCAATAGATAAGACTTTGTATGGAAAGTTTTTTATTTTGTTATTGTTAAAAGATAGAAAATCTGGGATAATTCATGATTGTGAAAAGTGCGATCGAGGGATACAAATTTCTCGGACATGATCCAGTAAACGATAAAATCTTCTGATCTGAACACTTTTTGCATGGGTCAGGGAGAAATAAGTGGAGAGAGATTACCCAGAGCGTCTAGGTACTACTGCCCCCATCCTCAAATAATGAGAAAAATAAGAAAAGCGAGGGTCTGATAAAGATGATGGCTACAAATAATATCTATTGTAATCAAACATGCATATTTACATACCTACCTACATATATGAACGATGTAAAATATTATTTGCATCAAACTTTTAGCAATACTATGTACAATACTTAACTGGAATAAACATAATAGATATTACACTAATACTCTTTTTGAATACTAAGGCCTTTGAGTTGAAGATAATCTGTTTATAAAAGGATTCGAGTAGTTACCCGTTATGATTCCAAACATTATATTCTTATAAAATTTATTTATTTAAGGCTCTAAATCCTCATAAAGACCTACATAGAAATTGATCGATAAGAGTTCGTCGGTAGCCTGGAGGTAGAGTCACGGCCTCGTAAACTGGGGTCCGTGGTTCGATCCCAGGTTCGATCCAAGCTTTTACATACATACCATCACGCCGCTTCCCTCGCGGGGTAGGCAGAAAGGATCGAGCGCCACATCCTTCTATCCTTGCATACATCTTTCGCTTCCGTCACTGTCATACAATTCCTCATGCATGCTCTCCTGTTCAATGTGCTCAACACGTGACCGACCTGTAGGATTTGATTTAAATGATCTTGCCATTTAATCCTCGGACGTCCACGTCTCCGAGCACCATTCCTCTCAGTCAAATATATCTTCTTAGTCATTCTGTCCTCATTCATTCTTTCCATGTGCCCAAACCATCTTAACTTATTAATATTCATCCTTGTTATTACACCAACTTTCATTCCACATTCCTTTCGTATATCACTGTTACGCACACGATCTCTCAGACTTTTACCACACATCCTTCTCAACGATCTCATTTCCACTGCATTTATGCCACTTTCATCCTTCTTTAACCATGTCCACGTCTCACTTGCATACATAAGTGTTGGCACTAAGATAGCAGAGTGCACCAACCTTTTAGCTGTAAGCCTCCAAGCTTTTATCTTACTGTAAAAGGTGTATAAGGTTGTATTTGGTTTATGACAAAACTCAGATCAAGTTTGAACAAACGGAGGGTCCTGCAGAACTCAGGACTGATAAACAAATATTTTTTTATCCCGTGGAGTCGCCAGTTAAGAATAGGTCTAATACTCTTTTCTGTAAGTTTTCGAGTGTCCTGTAAAAAGTCGATGTTCGTAAAACCACCCGTATAAGACAGTTAACATCTATAATTCAGCTATGATTTATATCACTTACCCTTATTGTATTATTATTTTAATCGGCACAGACAAGAAAGTTTAAAACTTGCAGTAAGTTTGCTGACTATCCCCATTGTGGGATGTAACTTGATGGTATAATTGTAGTTTATAATAATAGGTACAATAATTGTTTGCAAACCTTACGAAAGTGCCATAGATTAAATGCCCTTAGTCAGCCTAGGCCAAATCGTAGGCTTAAGGACACCTTTTGTATTTCTTACTTTAGGAGACTTTGAGCAATCTGTTGGTTTTGTAGATGAGGTGTCTGTTAAGAATATTCTTAAAACGTGTGTATTGTTTCCGACACAAGCAAAAATACTATACTATACCATCACGGCATATCCTGCAAAGTGGGGTAGCCAGCAGACCAGCTGCATATAAAACATGCAAGCTGTCTTCTCCATGCCAATATAAAATTAAGACATTCAGGATGGGTGGCACACCTCATCGCCGAATTTAAGATGTAAAATGTCTTGTCTTATTAGCAAAAATGTTTTTTCTTCAATTTCTGTTTTGCCGTATAATTATCTTTTAAATTTATTGAATCAATAATTTTTAATCCGAAATTATTTTTACCTTCATTTCACAGAAAAGTTTTGGATATTTTTACAAAGGCTATTAATTATTATTAATCTCCAAGAAAAAATACTTAAATAAGGAATTTCAGAATTTTTCAAATTGTTTATCAGCTTAAAATCTACTTATAACTCCTGACGTCATACCACGTCCCTTAGGGGTGATGCAAAGAGTACAAGATGACGGTACTATTTTTAACTAACCTTGGACTTTTACCAAAGTATTACATTCAATCACACTTGTATAGAAAATTGAATGCAAGATTCTATTTCACCAGACCGGCATAGATTTTAAGCTTTCTGCTAGAGAGTCCTGTAAAAGACATCAGAGTCTAAATAATGGCATGGGAAGAGGTGAATATATTGGCGAAAATACGTTCTCAATAGCTGATTCATGCCCTTTGATCTGAAGAGAAGGGCTATTGCATTAAAACATACCTACACAATATGTCACAGTCATGTTAACGTAGAAAACGACCATTATCAGCTACCGCGAGATTGGCATCCTACATGAATTTTTCACATTAATCACTCACGCATTGTAGGATTAAAATTAAGACAAAATTAATATCGTATTTAGGTCGCGACATGAGTTACCCTGCTGGACCACGTTGTGCGAAACGAATATTATTATTTATCGTACTAGTATTTTTCGTGCTGCATTAATTTTGTCATGACAGGTCGGCCTATATAGGGCTTCTTTGCTAAATCTTAAATATGTTTTACTGCCCATAAAAATTCGGCCACAGACAATAAAGGGAGGACAAAATATTGTTTTGTTTTATTTTATCTTTAGAATGTACACAGGGTCAAACAGTCAATTATATAAAACATGACAATAAAATGCAAAATCAAAACGTGGACCAGCGAAAATTCTGATTTACTTGAGAGGTCTTAAAAAAATCATCAAAGTTAAATGAATCACTATCAAATAACAGTAAATTCAGTACAGAATAACTCACAAATTTCCTATTCAATTAGCTAAAAGATCAATTAAAAGTAATAAATTATGATTAAAATATATAAGGAACAAATAAAACAAGATGAACAGATTCGAATGAATGAATTGAATCCCTAGCAAAAAACATACTGCTCACTCTTTTCTGTAGGTTTCCAAGATTTCTGAATATAGAGCAGATTTTTCTGTATATAGCCGTCACGTTCGAGTATAAGACAATAATAATTAAGTACAACTGAGATAATTTGTTTTATATTTCGTCGTTTTGTAGAAAAACCACCACAAGAACCGATTTTATAATTATAACAACTCCCGAACATTTGGGTATTAAACCTTGCTTTGAATAACTCCGCAGTCTGAAAAGTTCTCAAATAATTTAGTTTCACAATTAAACGATTTACCTATCTACGTAGAAGATGTTATTAAAATAATCTGCCAAATCACAACTGTGCGACACCGTAATTCTATGAATAGCATATGTGTCAGCTGATCTGAGTAATTTTTGCATTCCCATTGTTTCATCTGAAATGCAAAACTCGAAAATGTTCACTTGTGCTTTACGTTGTAGAGCCTTGAACACAATAAATATGATTAAGAGTAATTATTAAATCAAGAATATCTTATTCTTTGAGACACGGAGATAAAAAAAAAAAACAGTACATTCATAATAAGCAGTTGGTTCAATATTTACTCTCTTTCGAGAGTTAGCGTGATGGTGTTTATATTTTACTGATAAATATATTATCGAAGGACCACAACATCGATGTTGTGTATATCGATAGTAAATCCCCATCTCTATTTCCAGACAGTGGCCTTCTACCAAAGCATATTTCGGTAATTTATGATAAAGAGGGGCTGACCGAGCTTTTAGCTGTCAAGAGTTTACTATGAAATGTGTAGGTAGACATTTCTGTAAATATTTCAAAGCTTTTCTACCTATATCTTTACTCGTACAGTCACTGCGTTATCTGTTATCTCACCTCTACAGTATAATGTAAAGATTGGGAATTGAAAATTTGTCCACATATTATGTCAAATAGTCACATAAATCACATCTACATTTTTAAAATTTCGATATTGTTGACCGAAGGTACTTGTTGGACGTCCATTTCAAGATAAGTTGAAAAAAAATCAGTATGTAATTAACTTCCAAATGACTTTTATTAACTTCGCTCACTAGTATTCGGAGACTCCTGACTTCATCATCAGGCGATTAGAAAAAAGTGAAATAATATACAGAGACAAACAGTATTTACAGATTTTTCCCATTTCGCAATAAGGTGAATACCGGAGAAGGTCAAAAGTTTTTTCTTCTTCAAATTCGGATCATTTCGCAATAGTTTTTTTATCAATGAATTAAAATTACTTTCTTATCAACACAGACTCTTCCCAATATTCTTATGTTCAAATCCCATAAATACTGCTTGTCTCTGTATCTTATTTCACTTTTTTCTAATCGCCTGGTGATTAAGTCTAGAGTCTCCAAATACTAATAAGCGAAGTTAATGAAAGTCATTTGGAAGTAAACTACATACTGTGTTTATTTTTTTTAATTTATTTTACATTTACATTGCGACATTTGAGAGGCTTTATATCATAATTATTTATCTTTTAAAAAAATGTCGGGAAGTATCTTCAAATTTTTATATGCCTTATATAAGGAACATATTTGATAACTGAAATTTTATAGATATTATTATTTACAATAATTTAATTGATTTCTTTGCTTATGTTATATTCAAATATATGCACCAAAATTCAGAAACAATATTTGTATTACATTTCAATTCCCGGGGCTACCCGACCTTCCCCTCTATGTATGTTATGTTTGAATCAATTAGTTATTATTTTTTTTATTAATTATTTAGTGGAGAAAAAATATCTATTTATCTATACCATCACGCCGTGTCCCAGGAGGGGTAGGCAGAAAGAACGGAACGCCATATACTATCCATCCATCATATACCATCTACCCTTACATACTTCTTTTGCTTCCTCTACATTCATCCAGTTTCTCATACATGCACGCCGATTCCTCTTACTCAACACGCGGACGTCCTTAAGAATTCGATCCACGTAGTTTTTGGACGTCCGCGCTTCTTAACACCCTCTTTTAAAGATGTCTCCCACGTTTTTTGTTAATTGATTGTTCACGTATACGAAAATTAATAACTATCATTCAGCGATGAAGCATAACTCCCTTTCCGAATGTTTTATTTTCATGGAGACGACGACCTGCGTGTTTATTAGATGCAGTTGGTCCGCTGGCTTCTTCACTTGTGGGAGATGTCGTGATGGTATGAAAAAATATACTGAGTGAGCGCTTTTAGTTGAAATCTAAAATTCTATTTTGTTATTGATAAAATTGTAACTCATCATACAAACGGCTATAATGATAAATATATGTATCTAATTATGTATATATTTGCTGTCGATAGTTTGTGTGTTCCAATGTGTATTGTGTCCTCTATATCAGCGATATGTCAGTCATTTTATTTATCTACCTGTATAAAGCTTGTATAAAACTGTCACCTTTTTGGTACAAATTTGATATGGGTAGGCACCATCACATTGTTTTATCTGCGCTTTACAACAGAGAAACAGCAATATTCTACAATGAATATTGTATCTTGTTTGACCAAAATATAGTTAAAATATTCGAATGATTGTTACAAAATTTTACAGTATAAGAATTTATTCAGGGTTGGAATTATTTTTCACAGACAAAACTCAAAAGTTTATCTTTATCTCGCAACGTTAAAATTATTTTTTTAAATTCTTTCATATTTCTTGATCGCGAATCAATAATAAATCTACATTCCATAGGTACTAAAATAATAACAAAAGTAAAATAAACAAATAAGAACAACAAAAAATAAATGCGTTATAACCATTGCAGAACAGATACATAAAATACAGAACTAGCAGGAGAAATAAAAAATATTTACCATCCTCGGTCCGTTATACGGTAAAGACTTTATATTAGCTGCACGAGTATCACCGAAATCTTTAATAAATAATTTATAATAATTGATTTGACGGTAAATTTAAAAATCAAAATTCAAAGATCTTTTTTCATAAATACTAAAAGTGTTCTAAAAAATTGAACACAGATATTTCAGGTCCAATGCTGATTTTTTGAATACACGTTTCGAGCCTAATCCTTTAATATCCTAGACAACCGGATAGGGGAATATTTCTCAGCATAAGACTGTTAAGATTTTGTGTGATCATGAAAACTTATTTGAAAATATTTCAGTTTTTTTTTAGATTTATGCGTAGACAAATATATTTTAATTGCGGAGAACAAGAAACCATCATGTAATCTATTTGTTGCAATAACAATCTCAAAAATACGTGATTATTATTATTTTTATTAATATAAAGCTATATAAAGAAATTGTTATAATGTATTTATAAAGGAAACACAAAAAAAAAATTATATTTCTAAAATATAACATACGTTGTTACATTAGTGACGTATGTTCTCTCCTTATTGCATTGGCAAACACTGAAAATGAAACGTTTCTTGGAAGGAAAAGGTCGGATACTCAAGTAATAAAGCTAAGTTATGCATAGGTATACATACCCTTACTTAAAGCACACATCGCCCACATTACTTGACTATATAACTTGTTATCAATTCTTATGATTAAAATGTATTTATATCATTACTGCTGCTGCTATAAAGTGAGGTAGCCAGTAGAATAACCACATGTAATACACATGCAGATTGTGCATTCAATGCCAGTTAGAAAAATAAGAAACTCACGGTGGCTGGTATGTATCATCACTAAAATGCAGATGTTAATTTTTTATTTATTTATTTATTTATTTATTAACATAAAATACGGCTAAATAGCCTTTAAAGTACAATAACTTACAAAAACAAACTTGAAACAAACACAATCAACACATAAGTGACAATGAATACAAAAACATGACAGTAGTAACTACAGGGGATTCTCAACGGAAAGCATGTACCCTCGTATAAACCTGCTCACAGCACATCTCCTCACAGTGTACTCCGAATCGTTGAAAATATCGATCTCACTGTAATTATTCCCTATTACATGGAGTCGATTCATCGATGAGTAATAGATATAATTGGATGATGATCCCGCAGCATAGAACAATGCCTGACTTCTGGTGTTACGACTCGGGACACGCAAGTTTACTAAGCTAAGCAACTCTGGGCAATTCAGAGAGCCAGTCACTATTCTCTTCAGTGTAAGGAGATCGAAAAATTAAAAAAAAAAAAGATATATCTGGGTTTTGTTAAAACCCAAATACAACCTTATACACCTTTCACAGTAAGCTACTAAAAGCTTGTGTCGTGAAAGGGGAGTTTGCCGGCACCACTGGTATCGAACCACGGACCGCACGTTCAGTTCACGAGGCCGAGACTCTACCTCCAGGCTACCGACGAACTCGAAATTGTATTTTACTTGAGGATTTTCTACAACTACTACTATACCATCACGGCACATCCCATGAGTGGGGCAGCCTGCAGGCCAGCTGCATGTAATAAACATGCAAGCTATCCTCTCCGTGCCCAAAAACCAAGACATTCAGGATGGGTGGAAAAATCATCGCTGAATTTAAGATGCAAAAAGTCTTAATTTCTTCGAACACCTATCTTTTCCAGGACACTCGAAAACTTACGGAGAAGAGTGGGAGATCAATTCTTTGCCGGTTGCTCCACGGGATACTAACACCTGCCTTTTATAAGATTCTCGAAACTATACAAAAAAGTTTTGAAGACTTGTTCTTTACCGGAGATTCAATGGTGTTTACATCAGCCAACCCGAATTTCTTCTTTTTTTTGTGATACAAAGAATATTACCTTAATATATGTACATTAGGTATCTGCAATACTTTGAACACCAGAAGGGGTAAATATATAGATCTTTCAATCTATCACACGAAACCCTAGTGCGTAGTAGGAACATCCTAATTTTTAATTCAGTGCCACGAGTAAAATTAACTTGGGAGCTGTTTAATACCATGGAATATTTCAAAATATAATCAAAAACTTTGTACGAAACACAGAATAACTATAACTTATTCATAATATCATCTTGCAAAGTTAATATCAAAACGCACTTTGAAAGCCTTTAGAAGCTTTTGCCCGAGAGTTTCATATTTACAAGTCATTCAGTTTAATATTAAATAGATATTATACCTACCAAGCACCAGTAAGTATCTATTTAATAACTTCGATAAAAGTTTTTGGTATTAAATTTCCAATTTTATAAGCTCTGTTAGATCACTTTTTTTATGGGCGATTATATTGGAAACATTTTATGATAACAATAAGCAATATTTTCTTATATTTTTAGTACGAATATTGTAAAAAAAAATTGTGTCCCAGAATAAATATTCGTTGGTTTTTTTTTCACGTAAAAACAAAAAAAAAATTCTGAGATTTAAAATTTCAGATATATTATTATTTTCGACTGTATAAAAGGAGTTAATAAAAAGAAAAACGAGATATATAAGTATAAAAAAAAAATTAAAAATTTAGGTTGATATTGTCATATTAAAAAAATTAACTCAATATATTTGAAACAATGAATGTGAATCGAATTAAATTTTGGATCTCCGCAGGGAAATTCAAATATTTAGTTGTAAAAGGATACAATAATTTTAATGTTATTAATTTATTTAAATACTTCCTTATTCAAATCAATTAGGTTCTATATTCCATCCGGAAACCTTATTCAAATTACGGTCTCATAACAATAATTATAATTACTACTAAGTCTCGTCCCGAAGAGGCTACTATAAGTACGATATTACGAATTTTAGTATTTCCGATTTGTAGAAATTACAATCGTTTGTCATAGAGTTGTTCCTATGGAGGCAAAATTTGAATTATTCGAAGTTATTAAATTTATTTTAAATAGCAATTTAGAAAATGTATCATTATAAAGAATACCACAGATAAATTTTGAATTAATATTTTATTTTATTTATTTTAACACCTTCAGTTAAGCGATGTATTTTAACCATCCTAAATATTTTAACTTTTATTAACACAGAAAACATGGCTTGTATGTTTACTACTAGCGAATCGTCCGTTGGTTACTCCACTTGTGCGAGATCCCATGATGGTATGGATGGATGGATTTAAATTTCATATTATTTTAAACAGTCTATTCTAACGTAGATGTACAATAAAATCTGACATAATGAAAATTACATTAAGGAAATCGTACCTTCATTGCAATACTGAGAGACATTGGGGAACAGTTTTAAACTAATTAGTTTCTATAATTCTCATTATGAGTCCCACAGCTCCTGAAAGAAGAGGCTTCATTATATTATTTGAAGTTGATTATTCTTATTTTAACTGGGGTTGTGGAAAGGGCCGAGTACCAGTAAGATGCAATGGCCAAAATAAAGAAGCCACACATTTCTCACCGCAGGGGGCCCTGCACATGGCGAAGGATTGCGCGATGTGGAGACAGAGGGTCTATAGAATAAGGCATGATAGTTGCGATTCTCAGAATTAAAGTACCGACTTAGATGATAATGATGATTCGTGTTTTCGTGGATGAAAAATTCATCTCATTTTATCATTGATTGTATTAATTTGTTCAGTTCGATCCCCAGATGCCAAAAAACTCCCCTTTCATGAAACAAGCTTTAAGCTTAATGTGATAATTGAAAGGTCGTATTTGAGTTTATAACAAAAACCCAGATATATCTTTAGAAAAAATCCAAACTCTTCATTCTCTTCCATAGATTCGATCACATCAAGAAAACTTAACAAAACGTCATATTATAATTATGAGCTCTCTTTTATATGAAAAGATAAACCTGAAAAGCCTTAAGGTTTATAAAATATGATCTCAAAGGCCTTTCAATACAGATTTGTATAGAAGCAATGAATATTAAATATTGGAAGTCTATTTATTGATCTATAAAAACAAGATTGTAAGTCGTAAAATAGTCATTTCATTCAAAGGAATTTGATGCTAAGAATATCCATACATAGACCTTTCAAATTAAATTGAAAATTTTATTATTACTACTTTCTAAATAATTGCTTTTTATTTTATTATTATGATCGATAAAGAACTTGTTTTACGAATTCAATTTTTATTTAATCACTTAAAAATTTAACGCCTGCTTTTTTCGCAATCAAATTCATCACCTGAAATTGAGTCGCAATTTATTCATTATTTTAATTGTCTTCATTATTTTTATCTGAAGCTTTTTTCCTCATAAAAAACAATTGATTAACAATAAACAAATGACTTCCAAATTCTCTAATAGATCAATCACAAAGAACTTGCATTCTTTTGTACACCAGTTGTAATATCAATTAATTTATGTGAATTGATATTTGTCAATAAATCAATGACGACTCGATTATTTTGAAAATATAAATTACTGAGCAATTAGCTCGGGTCATATTTCAGCAAATGAAATAATAGCACCACAAAAAAACTCCAGTGCTTTTTTTTCGTTTTCCTGATTCCTCGTATCCTCATTCAGTTTCAACGAATCTTTTAAATACAATCATCCTCCCCCTACCATCCCCTGGTCATATACAACTTTTTTATCACTTTAATAGACCACTGAATTTGAGATGTAAATTGTCTTATTTTTTTTCGAACACCTGCCTTTTACAGGACACTTTAATCCCCTGGTCATATACAACTTTTTTATCACTTTAATAGACCACTGAATTTGAGATGTAAATTGTCTTATTTTTTTTCGAACACCTGCCTTTTACAGGACACTTTAATCCCCTGGTCATATACAACTTTTTTATCACTTTAATAGACCACTGAATTTGAGATGTAAATTGTCTTATTTTTTTTCGAACACCTGTCTTTTACAGGACACTTTAATCCCCTGGTCATATACAACTTTTTTATCACTTTAATAGACCACTGAATTTGAGATGTAAATTGTCTTATTTTTTTTCGAACACCTGCCTTTTACAGGACACTTTAATCCCCTGGTCATATACAACTTTTTTATCACTTTAATAGACCACTGAATTTGAGATGTAAATTGTCTTATTTTTTTTCGAACACCTGCCTTTTACAGGACACTTTAATCCCCTGGTCATATACAACTTTTTTATCACTTTAATAGACCACTGAATTTGAGATGTAAATTGTCTTATTTTTTTTCGAACACCTGTCTTTTACAGGACACTTTAATCCCCTGGTCATATACAACTTTTTTATCACTTTAATAGACCACTGAATTTGAGATGTAAATTGTCTTATTTTTTTTCGAACACCTGCCTTTTACAGGACACTTTAATCCCCTGGTCATATACAACTTTTTTATCACTTTAATAGACCACTGAATTTGAGATGTAAATTGTCTTATTTTTTTTCGAACACCTGCCTTTTACAGGACACTTTAATCCCCTGGTCATATACAACTTTTTTATCACTTTAATAGACCACTGAATTTGAGATGTAAATTGTCTTATTTTTTTTCGAACACCTGTCTTTTACAGGACACTTTAATCCCCTGGTCATATACAACTTTTTTATCACTTTAATAGACCACTGAATTTGAGATGTAAATTGTCTTATTTTTTTTCGAACACCTGCCTTTTACAGGACACTTTAATCCCCTGGTCATATACAACTTTTTTATCACTTTAATAGACCACTGAATTTGAGATGTAAATTGTCTTATTTTTTTTCGAACACCTGCCTTTTACAGGACACTTTAATCCCCTGGTCATATACAACTTTTTTATCACTTTAATAGACCACTGAATTTGAGATGTAAATTGTCTTATTTTTTTTCGAACACCTGTCTTTTACAGGACACTTTAATCCCCTGGTCATATACAACTTTTTTATCACTTTAATAGACCACTGAATTTGAGATGTAAATTGTCTTATTTTTTTTCGAACACCTGCCTTTTACAGGACACTTTAATCCCCTGGTCATATACAACTTTTTTATCACTTTAATAGACCACTGAATTTGAGATGTAAATTGTCTTATTTTTTTTCGAACACCTGCCTTTTACAGGACACTTTAATCCCCTGGTCATATACAACTTTTTTATCAGTTTAATAGACCACTGAATTTGAGATGTAAATTGTCTTATTTTTTTCGAACACCTGCCTTTTACAGGACACTTTAATCCCCTGGTCATATACAACTTTTTTATCACTTTAATAGACCACTGAATTTGAGATGAAAATTGTCTTATTTTTTTTCGAACACCTGCCTTTTAGAGGACACTTTAAAACTTACATAGTTAAGTGAGAGACAAATTCTTTACCAGGTGCTCCACGAGTTAAAAGAAATCTTTAAAAAAATGTATATTGCTAGAAACAAGAAGCGTTTCGATATTTAAACATAATAAAAAATCTGATTAATCGAAATGCGTACATAATTTATTTCGCGATGTTTATAAACAAAAACAATTATCTGCATATTATAAAACATCTGGGTTCAAACAATTTATATAATTTTAATCAATGACCTTTGAAATGGTAATTAAAAAGACAAAATTGGTAATGCGACCAGTCAAATTTTGCGGCCAATATTTTTTCATATCAATCAATCAGTCTCAAACGAGCATTGGTTCTAAAAGGTAGGTAGGTACGTTCATATCTCTCTCGAGTCCCTCGTTATAGATGCATTTTTATAAAAGCATATTACTGTTCAAAAATGTGTATTAATGTTTCATATATTAGAAGTGCACCTTTTTACAACAACCACCAATATTTATATACATAGGTGCATTATTATTATTATTTATAATGACACCATATTCTACTGGGACCATTGCGGCCAATGCGATCCCACTGATATGTATATGAAGGAATATTTTATCTTTTGTGTTTTAGATTTGAAGAATATTCATTTTTCAAGCATATAGGATGTCCCATACTTGAATATTAGTAGGAAAGAGACTGGTAATAATAATATTTCAACATTATAAATAGATATCACTGTCCCAAATACACATAATATACAAACAACCATCAAATAAATAAATAGAAGTAATATACAGAACTAGCAGGAGAAACAAATAATATTTGGCATTATAGATTCGTTTATATAATACCTTTAGTCATGTCAGCTACAGGGGAAACTCCGAAATCTTTAATAATCAATTAACAAAAAATAGATTTACCGGTTAATTTATGCATAAAAATTCAAAAAACTATTATAATAAACACTTGTTATATTGTTCTAAAGTTTCTGAACACAGATATTTAAGGCACAATGCTGTTATTTTGAACCAGCGTTTTGAGCCTAATCCTTTAATATCCTGTATATCTGGATAGGTGAATTTTTCCCGGCATTTGACTGCTAAGTTTTTGTGTGGCCATGCCTGATCATATGAAGACTTATCTGGTTGTAAAATGCTGAGAAGTGTGGATGGCAATTCTGCCGACGTGTAATTTTATCAAATACAACAAATTTGTACTGGGTAGCCAGTCTAGTAAGTCAATGATTTGAATAGATTTTGCGTAAACATCGTAACTGATATTGAGTGCTCACCTTCAGAAAGTAAACAAATTATGTGTTTACCTTCTGTATAATTATCATTGGGATTGTTTATAATGAACGAAATGTTTATATTTAGATATTGTATCTGATAGCGCTGTATCGATGAATAATAATATTACAATTTATGCTCTAGGCGTTCATTATATAACAATTACACCAATATTTGGTTACCGTTTGAATGATGTGTTCACACGAAACGACATAAAGATTGGACGATTTCGCTTGCATAAAAAACAAAATCCAACAAACGTCCATAAATATGAAACGTGTTCAGACAGTCCACCGAAATAGATACAGTCTGTCAGAGCCCGTAGACAAACATGCACTGGGCGATCGACTACAAACGAATTTTCGTCAATAATTGCAACAATAACGCATAATTGTACGATACATGTAGGTAGATTGTCGAAAAGTTGGCCAGTAGACGATCGCTTAGTACGGTTTGTCTACGGCCCGATGCGCATTGATTTTGACTTAGAATTAAAAATGACTGACGTTGAGATAGAGGTCACGGAGTGTACCTTTGGTCGAAAATATTAAAGAAGAGGATTAAAGACATATTTTAATCATGGAAAAAATTACAATTTTGTAAAAGCGACACGCCAAAAGATGTACTAGTAGATAGGTACACAACACAAACCAACGGCAAACAGCAGGGCTACTCTTGACAAAACTAAACACGATCTTAATCTAGTCTTGATCTTGATCATACGACGCACTAAGTGACTATTGGCCAAAAATACACGCAAACCATCGCGCGTTAGCGGTAGCGCGGTGTTTTTGACCATAGTCCCTTCGTGCGTCGTATGATCAAGATCAAGACTAGATTAAGATCGTGTTTAGTTTTGTCAAGAGTAACCCTGGATTCGACCGTTGATATGGATGCAGCACCTTTCTACGCATGCGCATATAGAGACACCAACAAAATTAAGCAAACAAAGGTTTAACGAAATCGTCTTTACTAGTTTTTATCGTTTCAAATATGTTGAAAATCTGTTCACACGCTTCAAACGGCTGACAATATTTTGGATTCCCAACGAAATTCGCCCCATGTGAACACATAATAAGACTACTTACTTAATAAAACTACTTACGTAGTGGAATAAGTTCAGGGGAAATGCGATCGTTGAGAAGAATGGTTGGTAAAAAGTTGCGTGATAGAGTGAGGAATCAGGATACAACGAGAATTAATGAGTTCGTCGGTAGCCTGGAGGTAGAGTCTCGGTCTTGTGAACAAGGGGTCCGGGGTTCGATCCCAGGTGCCGGCAAACTCCCCTTTCACGACACAAGCTTTTAGCTTACTGTGAAAGGTGTATAAGGTTATATTTGGGTTTATAACAAAAACCCAGATATATCTTTTTAAAAAAAAAAAAAAAAAATAGCAAATGCAAGCGAAATGTTGTGGATAGAATGCGTGTAAATAAGTTGTGATGGTCTGGACATGTGAAGGTATGGATTATGGAAGGATGACAAGCATTTATTTGTCAAAAATAGGCGTGTGAGAATGTGCGGACGTCCGAGAACTACCTACGTGGTCTGATCACGTGGATCAAATTATCAAGGACGTTCGCGTGTTGAGTAGAGTAATCGGCCTGCATGCATGCGAAGAATTCCATTAATTTATAGGAAGTGCAAGAAGTATGTAAGGAGAGAGTTGTGTGGCGTTTTACTCTCTCTGCCTATCCCGCTTAGACATACTTGAATCGCTGAACTAAAAATGTAAAATGTCTGTGATGTTTTTGGCATTAACTAAGTGATAATTACGCGACATGATTAGAAAATGAGTTTTATTTACTATGTATTTAAATTATCACCAATGATTTTTAATAGGTCAAGGTATCATTCACGAGCAGATTTAATGCTAACATATCGAAACCAATCGCAGACCTATTAAAAAATCGTTAGTGATAATTTAAATACATAGTTAATAAAACTCATTTTCTAATCATGTAAAATGTCTTTGTATGTGGTGTTTCGCGAATAACTGCCATTCGCAGGTCACTCAAAAACTTATTTAAAAGAGTGGTAATCCTATACTTAGCCAGGGACATACCACCCACGGATACAAAACAAAGAAAGAGATAAAAACACTCAAATGATACCTTCTTGTTTCATGGTTTTGCATTGCAAATAGGGTGAATATTGTAATAATAAAGATTAATATGCAAATATAATTTTTAAGACTTAGTTATAAAATATTCTATTCTTACTGTTTTTTTTTAATGTTATTTTACTTGCGTACTTTGTAATTTAAGGAACCGTGAAAGAATGTGTTACGGATATTTTGATGTGACAAAGGCCGAATTCGTAGTACCCAACGAACTACACATGAACATTGTTCGTCTCTCTCATCCTCTTATATTTATAGAACGAATAAACAATTATGTCATGTGGTAATGTGGCAAAAATTGATATGTCCTAAAAAGCAAACTTTACAGAAGCATATTTTAAAGAGCATGGGTTTAGTAATTTCCAGCATATAAAATCATTAGCTCTCTATATCAATATTTATCATTTTTTTTACTTTTAATGCCAGTATTTTTTAGAGAAATAAGAGAATAGTTTTCAAGAGACATATTTAGTAAAATTTCAGATTTTTTTTAAAAATCTGAAATTTTATCTTTTGTAAAATTACCACAGCGATTATCGTTGTCAAAAAGACTTCAGATTGTGATGGGACCATAACAGTTTTTAACCAATGATTTTCCAGAGAATAAAATTAAATCATTATAAAAAGCGCTCAAATAAGTCCTCAAAACAATGTGACGTCTTTTTCACTTCTTTCTATTAGATTTTGTAAAATATTATATTATGTTCTTCAATTGAGACATCTCATTGGATCTGTTATCTGCGCGTTGTGCACAAATTCAGTTAAATTATGCTAAAAAAAAATATTAAGTATTCTTAACTTTAATAAACCTTATTTTCTTTTCATTGTTCATAGGCACTTGGACTTGTCATACATGTAATATTCATAACATATTTCAAACATTAAAAAGAGAACCTAATAATAGTTAAATCTAAGTATTTTTTTTTAGTCACGAATGTAAAGAGTCCGGAACCTCAACGTCAAATATTCAAATAATTATACAAAAAAACACAGCCAACAAACACATCACCACACTTCATCGTATCTGGTATCTTGCTAGAAAGCCAATGAAATTATACCGAATTCATGGCAGCATGGCCAAATCACGAATTCGAGCTATTAAAACATTTTTATACATCAGTACTTTTTAGACAATGGAAAATTTAACAACTCATTTTTATTGTTTCCCTCATATTTTCTTCTGCTTACATAGTTAGTAATTTTATTGTTCCCTTATGTTCATTAGAATTTAGAAACTTTATTGAAACATAAAACTGTTTATTTTACATGTAAATGAAAATTCATAGAAGCGTAGAAGAAATATAATAAATTGTCTAACCCACATTATTCCTTTTATATTTTACGTGTAAGTCTTTTTTTATTTCTATGAGTTTAATGTCAATGTACTCTAATTGAACTTGTAGATTCTTACCTGAGTATTTGATAGTTTAGATTTTTTCATTTTATAGAGTGCCCGTACTATCTGTATTTGAATGTGTATGATATATCGGCGCCGAGTAAGTGCATCGTGTATCAATTTATTGTAGTATTTGTTTCATATTATTGTCACCTGCTGGGCAAGATTTACGTTTTATAACAACACGTTCAATAGATTTACTTAGAGGGTCCCGGACGGGAATTCCCGGGAAAACCCTCTAATTTTTATTTCCCGTTTCCCGGGAAAAAAACGAATCCTTTCCCGGGAAAAAATACAAATTATTAGTCATGCAGATTGCCATACCGATACCGAAATCTTTGTTTAGTTAACTGTAATAGTCGTTATAAACTTGTAGAAGCTGACGAATATTTTGATATGAAAATATGAAAAATAATATTAATTAACAATATAAGTGTTATACTTAAAAAAAAACTTAATTATAGCTTCAATGTATTCGTTTGAAAGAAGCATAATTATTCTAAATATAATTCGAAATCGGAGGTGTGTTTGGCCGACAATGTATAAGAATCCTACAATTTTTCATGTTTTTTTTTTACATATTTCGAAACGTTAGATAGTTTTTAAAAATATTAGTGCAGCCAACTGTCATTTTTTTTGTTTTATTCATGGATATTAACCGATATAAAAAATCTTTTTTTGTCGAAATTTCTCATTTTTTAATGTCAAAAATCTTTATAAAGCTTTGCCAAAATCCATAACGTTTTTTTGCTTGATAGGATGATCAAAAATTAAATGTTTATATATTTTGTAAACATTTATATTTTGATATAACATAGAGTACCTAAATAAATCTCGTCAGTCAGCTATTTAGATTTTTTTTAGGCAAATTAATTATATTGGTAACAAAAATTTGATTTTTTTTTATCAAATCAAAATGTTTGCAAGGGTCAACAAGTTATGAGAGTTTTTATACCAAATTTGTTGAAAATTGAATATTTATAAATATAATAATGAACTTCCCGGGATTCCCGGGAATCCCGGGAAATTCATTTTAAAATTTCCCGTTTCCCGGGAGCAAAAATAATCCGGGAAAAGATACCCTCTAGATTTACTATGTTGGCAAAGAAAAAAAAGGATATTATTGTACGTGTATATGTATGTAGTATACTTGCGTATGAAATACGAAAGAAAAAATATGCATTATTTATTCACTGTCTCGATGTTAAGGTTGAAAAATTCCATAATAATATTAAAAACAAATGTTTTTCTCTACTTGTTTTTTTATTGACAAAGACGCCTTTTGTCATCCATGGACATAATCAGTCATTAAGTAGCAGCGTCCACACAGCTGGATGAAAATGACAATATGTTTTCTATTTTTTCGGTGGTAGCCTTATGAAAGTTAATTTTAATTAATATTAAAATGATTAAGTTAAAACACTGTTACTTTCACTGTAAAAAAAATATTTTGGCAGAGGCCTTTCAGTTATATAGTGATGTAGGGGAAAGGTGTACAAAATGACATAGTGGGGCAAAATGACAAATAGTCATATCTCAGAAACGACGAAGTAGACAAGTTTGATCCTGTACAGGAACAAACATCCGGCCGCCTCGTGATCACTCACCAACATTTAGTTAGTCTGTGGCAACTACTGGAGGAGCACGTGCTGCAAATAACATTTTAACGCGAGTAAAATTTATTTTTGTTCGGACATTAAAGGTAATTATTTTTTTATTTAAGTATATTATTGAAATGTGATTGCAGTTTCTTGTTATGTTGCTAATTATCTATGAATTGTAATATAATTTTGTTAATTTTATAAAAGTGGAATATGATATTTTTTATGTTATCAAAAAACTCGTGTAGCGGGGTAAAATGGCATATGTAACGGTAGGGTAAAACGACATACCATGTCATTTTGCCCCACTTGATACTTTCAAATTCGTTATTACTATACCCTCACCCCACGTCTCTTGCGGGGTAGGCAGAGAGAATAGAACGCCATTCTCTCTACAACACCAGTCTTACAAAATCACTCATTACTCTAATTCAAATTTGTTTCAGGTAGATAATCAATTATTATGCCACGAAATTATGTACGAAAAACATCTCGACAGGGATGGGATGAAGGAGCAATGAATCAAGCAATCCAAGCTGTAAAAAATGGAGAAATGGGATGGCTGCGTGCTTCTAAAACATTTAAAATTCCTCAAGCTACTTTAAGACGTCACGCGAACGAGTCAAACAAACGCATCAAACCTGGAGAAAAAAAACTAGGAAGATTTATTCCAACTCTTCCCTTGGAAATCGAACTTGATTTAGTAAGTCATATAAAATTATTGGAAACCAGACTTTTTGGTTTAACTCGGATTGAAGTTCAGAAGTTAGCCTACCAACTGGCAGTAAAAAATGGTGTAGAAAATAACTTCAACCACGAAAAAAAAATGGCTGGGAAAGACTGGCTGAGAGGCTTTAGAAAAAGACATCCAGACATTTGTCTCCGAAAGCCAGAGCCAACATCGGCTGCACGAGCCCAGGCGTTTAACAAACCGCAAGTTGAAAATTATTTTAAGATTCTTGCGGATACCATAAAAAATGAAAACATCGACCCCCTTAAAATATATAACGCAGATGAGTCAGCACTTTCAACCGTACACCGACCACAGAAAATATTTGCAACATCAGGGAGAAAGCAGATTGGGACTGTATCAAGTGCCGAAAGGGGATCACACACAACAGTTGTTTGTTGCATGGGAACAAATGGAAATTATGTTCCACCTTGCCTCATTTTTGCTAGAAAAAATATGAAAAATGAACTTTTGGACCATGCACCTCCAGGAACACTAGGCCTTGTCCATGAGACAGGTTGGATGACGGGTCCTGTTTTCGTCAAATGGTTGGAGCATTTTCAGAAGTATGTGAAAGCCTCCCCAATTGAAAAAGTTCTCCTTATTTTAGATGGACATTCTAGTCATAAATATTTGGAAGCTTTAATTTATGCAAAAGAAAATGGAATTATTTTATTCTGTCTACCACCACATTGCACGCACAGACTGCAACCACTAGATGTCGCATTTTTTGGGCCTTTGAAAACTTATTTCAATCAAGAAATTGGAAAATGGCTGAAAAATCATCCTGGAAGGGTAGTAACCGCGTTTCAAGTAGGCTCTTTATTTGGTGAGGCTTATGGGAAGGCTGCAACAGTACAAAATACTATCAGTGGTTTTGCTAAGACAGGAATATGGCCCTTTAATTCAGATATTTTTCCTGATCACATGTATGAACCCTCTGAAACAACAAATATTCCGATTGCCACCGAAAACAACAATAATGAAATCCCTTATTCGTGTGTAAATAATCAGATTATTGGGTCTGACACATTGGTCACTAACCTCAATGATAAACCATCGACATCAAGAGTTGTTACTTCAGTGGATATAAGCTCGATTCCAGTTGGAACTTTTATTTCAGGCCTTGGTAAACGAAAACCAAGAAAACGACAACCCACTATGATTTTAAACACAACTCCTAACATTTTGGAGGCTAAAGAAAAGTCATGTAAAATTATCACTGAACGTGATAAAAAAAAAATTAGTAGAAAAATATTGAGTAATTCAAATATAGAAGAAATTTTGATGGTTTCAGACGATGATAGTGACTGTGCCTGCATTTACTGCAATGAGAAATATAAGAAATCAAAACCAGGTGAAACATGGCTTAAGTGTATGAAATGTGGAAATTGGGCCCACGCAGAATGTGCTGGATTGAATAAAAAAGCCAAAATTTTCGTATGTGAATTGTGCTCATAATGTCAAATTATGTAATTATCAAGTTTTAAATTTCAATAGTTTGATTAAACATGGTGGAATAGACGAATACCCACGGGGCTTATGTCCTATCAATAATTTTTCACTCTTTATTTGTGTATGAAAACATTAAAAAAAAAATCCTTAGCAAAATACACCGTATGTCATTTTGTACACCCGGTGGGGCAAAATGGTTTTTATCAGCATGTTTGTATTTATTTTTTTTTATTAAAAAAAATCATATTTTTGACAATTGTAAACTGATAAACGTATACCTAGATAGTGTTACAAGTAAGCAATAATATTTTTTTCTATAAATTACGAGCCGTTTTTTTTATATTTATTTTTAAGAAAATCTATGTCATTTTGGGCACCCTTCCCCTATACATAAGTTATACAATGAAACTAACAGTGTTTTAACTTAATCATTTTAATAAATAAAAAAAAAATATTAATAAAAATGACAATCTTCAATAATTGGGGGACAATTCGGACCATTCTCCGAAGAAATATTCGTTACCCGTCCCAAGGAGGGTAACGAAGGCATTTATTTGAATAGGAGAACGGAGAAGTGAAAGGGACTTACAAGAGATTGTTACGTGTGTGTATGATAGTTGCAATTTGAATGGTTTGAAAATGAATGTTATGAAGACGAAAGTTCTTGTTTTTGAAAGAGAGAATGAAAAAACGATTTGCGAGATTAAAGTTGGTGACGAATGTTTGGAGCAAGTAAGTGAGTATGTATATTTGGGAAGTATGTTTACGAGGGATGGAAGATGCGATAGGGACATTGAAAGAAGGAAAGTGGCCGGTGCTAGAATAAACGGTGCACTTCGACCCATTGTCAGCAATGACAATGTGTCGAACATGGCTAAAATGCTGGTGCACAATACCATTCTGGTACCGTCACTTACGTATGCAAGCGAGACATGGACGTGGTTGAAGAAGGACGAAAGTGGAATAAATGCAGTAGAGATGCGATCGTTGAGAAGAATGGTTGGTAAAACGCTGCGTGATAGAGTGAAGAATGAGGATATTAGAAGAATGAGCGGATGCAAGAAGAGTGCTGTGGACAGAATGCGCGTGAATAAACTACGGTGGTTTGGGCATGTTGAACGAATGAACGAGGTAAGAATGACAAAGAAGATATACTTATCTGAAAGAAAGGGTGTGAGGAAACGCGGGCGTCCGAGAACCACGTGGCTTGATCACGTGGATCAAATTCTCAAGGACGGCCGCGTGTTGAGTAAGAGGAACCGACGTGCGTGTATGAGGAACTGTATGAATGTGGAGGAAGCGAAGGAAGTGTGTAAAGATAGATCTGTTTGGCGTTCCGTTCTCTCTGCCTACCCCACTTGGGACACGGCGTGAGGGTATAGTATAGTATAGTATAGAACGGAGAACGCTCCGAATTGTCACCGAATGATTGAAGATTGATGATTGATGCTTTCATCCAGCTTCTAAAGACGAAAGACTTTTTTCTCAATAAAAACTCAATGCAGTGGATTTTTTTGTTTTTAATTTCACTGTGCTATATTTTACCCTTAATTTGTGTATTCAGTTTTTCTTGGTTACATTGTGTTGAAAATGGGAATATAAAACCTTCTATTATTGTAAGGTTACTATTTGTATAGTTTTTAAATAGGTACCTATATTAACCTTTAGCCCGCCGCAATATGGTAAACCTAGGTATGTTTTGTACGCCGTGACAAAACAAACAATCGTAAATCACATAATATTTCGACGTTTATTTGATATTTAATTATATTGTGACATGGATTTTATAATACTGTTGCCTATTGTGTGAAGAATACACACAGTTGATTTCTATACTAGTATACGTAGATATATATATATATATATATATATATAGATATAATATAATGTAAATAAGTCACCGATATCACCGGTGCGACGTTGGCACAGAGGACGCTGCTTTTTGTGATATCACCGGTGATACGTTGGCGGGCGAAGAGTTAAGGGTGTGAAAACATTTAAAGACAAAGTATCTAGTTATGTATATTTGTTTACATACATACCTTGTTATGATATTTATCACACTGTTACGAACTTTCCTTTTCCATAGAGACAACTCAGATACTTGATGAAACTTTTGAATCTGTAACAAGAAAGATGACACAAGTAAATCATGTGTGTAAAAGGAAAAAAGTGATGAATCCAAAAACACTACTTCACAGAAGAGCCGAAAAACAAAATCCAGAAAACAATATTTTTCACTTATTTTAGAGGCATTAACTATGTAACAATTTCTAGACATTTAATTTTTTTTACTCGAATTTCTATGTTTATTTGTTACATGAATTTTAAATACGCCAACGTGATTGAACAGCACGTCAATGGTGTAAGTACACTGAAATCGCGAAAGGGAAATTTTAAATTCATGTAACAAATAAACATAGAAATTCAAATTAAAAAAAAAAATAAAAAAACAATATTTTAAATAAAATAAGCTTTGTTTTACTTTGAAATATGGTGTCTGATGTGCAAATTTCGACTCAACCTTTTTTTCCACGAAGCATAATATGACCAATATTATGATTAAATCTTTAAACTCGATTTGGGGATGAGTCGACTCATACATTCACATATATTTAAAAAAATGTGACGACAGCTGTTCTATGCAAGTTCGTGTTTCAGAGTAATTAGTAGTAATAGTGATATACCTAGTACATTATCTACATATATTTGAAAGACTTAAGTTCAACTCCTCTTCGTCAACCACACTAAGTTGTTAATCCTCGTATTAATGTTCCTCCTTGTGGCTTGGATTTAGACAACATCCTTATACTTCCTAATGATAAAGTACCACTACACACATTATGCTACAGATGAAACGGATTTCCGGTAAATATCCGGTTTCAAGATTCATAACCATCTGTGAGGATTATGAAACTCATTTATTGACTAAATAAGATCTCCAAGTTACTTACTAATGCCGATTACCGGTAGCTATCCGGTTTGAAGATTCCTAACCAAGATTTACTATCTGTGAGGATTATGAAACTCATTTATTGACTAAATAAGATGTCCAAATTACTTACAAATGCCGATTTCCGGTAGCTATCCGGTTTCAAGATTCATAACCAAAATTTACTATCTGTGAGGATTATGAAACTCATTTATTGACTAAATAAGATCTCCAAGTTACTTACAAATGCCGATTTCCGGTAGCTATCCGGTTTGAAGATTCCTAACCAAGATTTACTATCTGTGAGGATTATGAAACTCATTTATTGACTAAATAAGATGTCCAAGTTACTTACAAATGCCGATTTCCGGTAGCTATCCGGTTTCAAGATTCATAACCAAGATTTACTATCTGTGAGGATTATGAAACTCATTTATTGACTAAATAAGATCTCCTAGTTACTTACAAATGCAATGATTAATAAGTTTTATGTAAAAGGAGGATGTCTTGTAATTCTCTACATTTAATGCAATTGTTGTCTGTTTCGTGTATGAAAGCAAAAAAAAACAAAAATAATCATAAAAAACTAAATCATTTAAATTTTGTTTAACTAAAATCATTTAACTAAATCATTATTGTAAATATAATATTCTCTGGCAACTGTTGGATTTTCGACACCATAAATCATTTTACACATTGTTATCTCATTTTTATGCCTTTGTATGTTTTTATATAATGTTAACATGTAAAAGGCTTATTGCCGTATATATTTGAATGAATAAATAAATTGATGTGTGATGTAAATTGAAAAAAAATTGCTGTTGATATAAGAAATTAGCAAAAATAAAAAATACATCTTTATAACCGGTGTATAATTGATGTGTGATGTAAATTGAAAAAAAATTTGCTGTTGATATAAGAAATTAGCAAAAATAAGAAATACATCTTTATAACCGGCGGGACTATTAATTCTAATTGTCCCGCCGGTTGTCCCACTTGTTGGAAATGTTGTAATGGTATGAATGAATAAAGGATTACTATATGTTACATCTCTACTTACTATGAATATACTCTCTCACTTTGGAAGCTTACTGAAAACAGATAACAACTTTAGATTAAAGCTTCACCTATGTACATAGGTGCTGTTAATGAATATTATGTACTGTGTTTATCAATCTAAATGTCTTAATCTATCTATCTTTCTATATATATATATATATATATATATATATATATATATATATATTACGCTTGTCCTAATAAGCAAAGAGGGTAGACCGAATGAGTAATCATTTTCTACTTTCACATGTCATTCGCTTCTACGAGTAAATTCATTCAGCGATTCGTTAAACAGAGCAAATAATGAAAAAATATGTAAGGTTTATGAACTAAATACTAATAGTAGGTACTTACTCAAATCAATATTAGATTGAAAGGTTCGTTACAATTCATTCTAAATAAACTAAAATATATCAGAATGTAAGTTTAGAATTGGTCTTCCACTCTTCTTTGTAAGTTTTCGAATGTCCTGTAAAAGGCAAAAAATTCAATTATGATGTTTGTAGTCACCCATCCTGAATGTCTTAATTAATTTGTTGTTGGCACGGAGAAGATAGCTTGATATTTGTAACATGCGGCTTGTTTGCTGGCTACCCCACTTGAAGGGTATGCCAGGATTGTAGAAATATATATAAAAACTAAAATTTTGCTTAATCAAATTTTTCACGTATTAATAGTTTATATAGGTCATAAAAACAATACCTAGAATAAATGGATGAATTCCAGTGACGTGACATTCATAATATGTCAAAAAGTTATGCCTATGAATGATAAAATCGTTAAAATAAATCACTTTTTTCAAATGGCATTATGTGAAACCTTATTTTATCTATAATTGTTAATGATTTTTTTGATTTTTAATTCTTGTTTTGATAAGATGTGAAGTGTATATATTTTTTGTTTGGTTTTGTAATATTTTTTGTAAAAGGCATTAACCGTTTATTTGATAAATAAATAAATAAGTGATCTCCTTGTTAATGATTATTTTGATTTTAAATGCTTGTTTTGATAAGATGTGAAGTGTATATATTTTTTGTTTGGTTTTGTAATATTTTTTGTAAAAGGCATTAACCGTTTATTTGATAAATAAATAAATAAGTGATCTCCTTGTTAATGATTATTTTGATTTTTAATGCTTGTTTTGATTAGATGTGAAATGTACATTTTTTGTTTGGTTTTGTAATGTTTTTTGTAAAAGGCATTAACCGTTTATTTGATAAATAAATAAATAAGTGATCTCCTTTTACAGGATACTCGTAAAGTCATAGAAAATAACTTAAAAAAGTGGAAGACTTTTTCGAATCCGTGACAATCACAGAACAATATTTTATTATTGTTCGTTGAAACTTAAATAATCCTGAAAAACTCCTTCACGACTGCATGCTACAGTATGTAAAAGTATAATATTATCTTAAAGTTATAATATGCAACTCAACCATATCAAGTAAACACATTGCATATTCAGCTATGGAAGTTTGAGATTGCAGTGAGCTTTGTATTTGTATGTGAGGTGAAGATCTTAACATGCTATATTATATTGTATGCAGTATACGTTTTGTAGGTATTAAGTACCTACACCCAGTAAATACACAGATAATATGTCAGATAGGGTCTAGGGAAATTCACCAAAAACAATTCACTGAGAACAATTCACCGAGAACAATTTAACGACAGCACAGTTTACCGAGAACAATTCACCGATGGCACAATTTACCAATAGGAAATATTACTGATGTACGATTCACCGAGTGGAAAATTCACCGATAAAATACAGGTTCACATTAAGCTGGCACACTTTTTGGATTGTTTCGTTTGATGTATACAGGGTCTTTAGAATATTTTGTGGGTACTCATAAAGGTGTGACATTTTCTTTGGATTATATTTCCTTCTGGTGTAGATATACAGGTTGCATAGAATATTTTGTAGGGTGTCACATTTGAAGGACTGACTCTTCCGATATATACAGAGTGTTCGGTACCCCAAAGTACCCCACGGCACAAGCTTTTAGCTTAGTGTGAAAGGTGTATAAGGTTGTATTTGGGTTTATAGCAAAACCCAGATATATCTTTTAAAAAAAAAAAAATGTCTGCATAACGTTATCCTGTATTAGTCGGCGAATTTCGTCTCCGGTGAATTGTACTGTCAGTGAATTTTTCTAAGTGAATGTTCCGTATCCCAGATATGTCTTTCCTTCGGAGTATTATTCAGTGAGATATGGATACGACAGAGCGCTGTATAATATATGAGAAGCATTAAGAACAGATTTCCACATTTATTCTCTGTGTAAGTATTGCACTCACCTATAAATGGGTGAGATATTTATTTTCCACTGGTATAACATATTCCTTTACATGATCATTACACGCGAAATCAAATTACGTTAAAAGAATGGAAGAGTCTTGAACATAAAAAGTCGACTGATATTTGAGGGGTTTTATGAGGAAGATCTAAGCCATTCATTCTGAATGTCTAGTTTTAAATGGTCGGAGAGGATGACCTATACATTCATTACATGCAGTTCGTCCACTGGCTTCCTCATTTATAGGAGTAATGGAATATACAGATTGAGATTAAAATCGAAAATAAAGAGTTTTTTTTATTATTACTAGAGCGTTCTATTATCTCTCTCAATGAATATTACTCTGAGTGGGTACCTATTTTAGGTAGGAGAGGGTTGGGTAGTGTTTGGGCCAATTCTAATTTATGGTTGATTTCGGGTTGTTCCTATGTGGAGGTGAAAGGGTTTGTGCGAAATGTTTCATTTATCAAAAAATTGTCACAATTCTTCCGACCTTTGCAGCAATCATATATTGTGGTCCTATCATTTTTTTCATTCCCATTATTATTCATTGTGAATCAGTACCTATCGCATCGCCTATAACTCGTTACCGCATCAATATAATATTTAACCGCTTATTAATAATATATTAATTTACAAACCCGCATAAATTAATATTAAAAATTACCGCACATTAAATCAATTATTATTATATATATAAAAGAAATGAATTTGTGTGAGAGTCAAGGCGAATTCCAGGTTCCAGACTCCTCATCCAGAAGGTAAGTGGAACATTCTAGCATTTTTTCTCATCTTCATCTTTGAACAACGCATCCGCATCACCAGGTAGCATTGCATAGGGGGTAGTTGCAGACATTACAACATCTCAGCTATAGAAGACATTCCATAAGAACAATATAATAATATGTATTATAACTCGTACTTCATGTTTATATCCCGTGAAGACTCCGGTTAAAAATATGCCCCCTACTCTTTCCAGTAAGTTATCTAGTATCCTCTTAAAGGCAGATATCCGTAAAACATCACGTTTTAAGACATTTAATATCTTCAGCTCAGTGATAAGGTATGACACCCATCTTGATGTCATATTTTTGTTGGCCTGGAGAAGATAACTGCATGTTTATTTGTATTATACAATACATGTACTGAAGATGTTGAATATCTTAAAACGTGTTTTTTGATTACGAATAGCTGCCTTTTACAAGATGCTCGAAAACTTACAGAGAAGAACGGGAGACCTATTATTTCCATCCAAAAAAGTTGTTTCTATTTTAAATTTCAATCAAGAATTCAGATTTTTTAATTTAATTTAAACTCTACATAAATAAATACTTGATCATTAATTCAACTTAGATAGTACACAGTGTTACCAACCTGCATAATAATTACTATTCTGCTTAAATAACAAGATAATAAATTATATTATTATGAACTGGCAATGTTTAAATAGAAATCCTGATTTAATGCAGCAAGCATTCCTTTGAGATGAGATCTGCAAATTCAGCGACAAATTTTATGTGAATAATTAAGTAAATACGTAATAATATGTTGTTTATTTCCGTTTCAGTTTGGAAACTTATGTATATTCTAATTTGAGTATACAGAGGGTGGCCAAATTAATGTACTCACTGAAAAAATCTAATTTATCTAAGGAAGACGATAGTGCTGGTGTTTGAAAGAGAAAGCGAAAGAACGATGTGTGGAAAAAAAGTTGACGATGAACGTTTATAGCAAGTGAATGAGTATGTTTATTTGGGAAGTCTGTTTGCGAGATACGATAAGGATATCGAAAGAAGAAAACTTGCCGGTGCTAGAGTGAACGGTGCACTTCGACCCAATGGTAACGTATCGAACATGGCTACAATGCTGGTGTACAATACCATTCTGGTTCCGACATTTACGTATGCAAGTGAAACTTGGACGTCGTTGAAGAGAGACGAAAGTTGAATAAATGCTGTGGAGATGAGATCGCTGAGGAGAATGATATATTATACTTGTCTGAAAGAAGGGGCGTTAAGGAGCGTGGACGTCCGGGAACTACTTGGCTTGATCACGTGTATCAAATTCTCAAGGACGGCCGTGTGTTGAGTAAGAGGAACCAACTTGCGTGCGTGAGAAATTGTTTGAACGTGGAGGAAGCGAAGGAAGTGTATAAAGATAGATCTATTTGGCGTTCCGTTCTCTCTGCCTACCCCACTTGGGACACGGCGTGAGGATATTGTTAAGTAAAGTAAAGTACCCTTTTCTTACAGCAGTTTTGGTATTTTAAGTAATATCAACTTGTTTCTTTCTGTAACTGATTACTGGTACTATTATTCATATTTTCAGTAGTGGTAACACCGTAATTCGTGCATAGTGATATTTGCTACTGCTCAATAAATAAAATTCTCTAAGTACACAACAGCATGTTCATTTCGTTTACGATTCTGACATTTAATATTTTTTTTTTTTTAAATATATTTATTTTATTCATAAATACACAGTATACATTGATATTACATTAATAAAACAATAAAACACACAGTAAAAATGCTCCCTCCATAAGCAACTAAATGCTTGTCTTATTCTCTATTTAATATTAATAAATAGAGAATAAGACAAATAATAGGAAAAGCTTGTTAATGTTCATTACCAGTCAGACATCTCGATTGAAGAACAATGTATACACAATGTTACTATTGTGCACAATCCAATCGGAAGAAGCGAGAAAGGTGTCCCAACGCTTACAAATTGGCTCTAGGCTGGCTTAAGTGATCATCTTCGGTATACATTTTACAATATGAGCTTCACCAATCGAGAAACGCTTAATGCAAACCATAGTCGTAACCATTTTTTGGGATCTCATATTTCAGATCTCAAATGAATCAAGATCTCCAGTTCAAATGACGCCGGAACGATTAAATTCAATACTTTAGCGGCTGCTAGTTCGACCAGTTAGCAACAAATGTTCAGTATATTTACTATTTTTTTATTGTTTTACAGTACAATCAGACATTTCGACCAAAAAACTACATCTCAGTGAAAAAATTAGTTAACATTCTAAACATTTGTTTAGGTTCGTTTGTTCCATTGAATGGAACTTTTATGAAAATTATGTCGGGTGGTAATCGCTTACATCCATCATTGCTAATGATCACTATTGATGAAACGTATTGATTTTGAAATGTTAAGTAATAATATTTTACCACGACAAAGGATTGAGACCACAATATAAAATGCCAAAATATTAAACACAGTTTCGCTCATTCATTTATTCACCGCACTGACACGCCACATTAAGATTATTTTCTCCAGAAATATTATTTAAACATTGACATAAACAATTAATAATTATTAACAAAAACAATTATTAACTTTCAACAAAAACAGTTATCAATCATCAACAATAACAGGTTTTAATTAACAACAAGAACAGTTATTGATTAAAAACAAAAACAGTTCTTACTTTGAATTAAGTGAAACGTCCTTGTCTGAATATTTCTTCATAAAGCTCTCAGAACTTTGTATAGCCTAACAAAATCAGCTGAGAGGTCGTTGGGCGTCTTTTAATTTAGTGTTTGTTGTTATTATTCATTATAATTATTATTATGGCGGTTTATTATTGGAAAACTTTTAATTAATAGCAAAGCTAAGTAGCTTTTAGATGGCTGAAAAAGGGTGTTAAATTTATATTACTTATATTTTCACAAGGGGATGAAGTTTGTACCTGCTATAAATCTTATCAAGAGATGTCGGTATATCGTAAGTATCTAGTACATGTTTAAAGCATATTGAATAGGAGTTGCGTGATAGTGATGTGATGGAAGCTAAAAATATATGCAAGGATGGAAGAGAATGGTGTTCGATCCTTTCTGGCTACCTTGCAATGGATGTGCCGTTATGGGTATTTTTTATATAATATAGCACTTCGCATTTTTTTAGAAAATTATCTTCTTCTTCTTTCTGTGCCATGTCAAGTCCCCCCGACGTTGGCGATCACTCCAACGAAAACCTCCCTGTCCTGTGCTGCTCTGCACAGATCATCCACTGTCCGGATTCCAGTCCACTCTCTGATGTTGCGCAGCCAGGACATTTGCGTTCTGCCAACTCCCCGTCTTCCCTCTATCTTGCCCTCCAATATAAGGCTGAGGAGACGATACTTCTCTCCGCGCAGCACGTGACCCGAATATGAGATCTTCCTCACTTTGATAATCGACAACAGCTCTCTTCTGGCTCCGGTTCTCCTAAGTACTTAGGAAATTATAAGATACATTTTATAAAAGTTGACAAATATCACAACATCATTACATACACATACATCAATGTTTGTTGCATTTTTGAGGTTATAACACAACCATAATGCTCATGTAAATTTTGAATACGATAATCCTTAACTACCGCGGAATCGGCGTTCGCGTATTTTTTTTTACTATAGTCACTTCGCTCATCGTAGGGTTAAGATCTAGAAAAAATTAAGATCGTATTTAGATTGTGTCAGGAGTAATCCTGAAGGTGTATCAAATTAATCTTTTCGGTCAAAGGACAATCTGCACCTCATTAAACAGAATCAAATATAAAAGTACATTATCAAAAAAATTAGACAGCACACCAATAATCTTTTTTCTATCTTTTTTTTTAGTTGATATAGAATTTAATCCCTCGAAATTAAGTGGAGCTTCAGTAAAATAAGTGTTGAAACTAAAATATTCAGTGATAAAATTAAGTTGAACGATCCGATGACCTTCATACTCCGACCGACAATTATTATTTGGTTCTCAAATAATACAGTCTGTTCTCTGAACTAGAATAAAATAAAAAAATCTTAAATAACGTTCACTTACTCACTGGCTCCTCAATGGTCCTGCTGAGAGCATAGGGTAGAACCAGCTTTTTTCATTCCTATTGTTTCTGTATTTTTAAAATTTATTTAATTACAATACAAATAAAGAAAACAGGGCTATTCAACTAGGTAGGTCTGTTCTTTCTGGCCAACTATCACTGGACGTTCTCAAAATATGATCCTGCCAGGACCATCGACTCTCCTACTGTACAGATACTTAAGATCTTTGCTGATTGCTTTTGCAGCTGTATTTCTTGGAGTATCCAGCGAATAATTGGTCTCCCTCTCTTTTTCCGTAAGCTTTTGAGTGTCCTGTAAACGTAGTAACGCGACTATACTCATTCGCATCGCACACAGACCCAGAACAATTTGAAAAAGGTAATTTTGTATTTTTGCTCTGGCCGAGTATTGAACCTAGTGACTCAAAAGTAAGAGCCTAACCTCTGCGCCACACCAGCCTAACAATAGCTGCTTTAGAACTTAAGCATTTAATTGTTGAAATAAGTATACCTAAGTTATTATAAAGAAAATATTATCCTTATTGTCCTTTCAAAGTAAAACAATCTTCATAACTTCCCGGGAGTGTTAAATATTATTCCTGAACTTGTGTAATGTTGTCGCTAACATACTCAAGTTACTATACATGAGATAAATGCCGTATGTATAATTATTTGAGTTTTTAAGCAAATACGTGTACAATCACAATATGTACATGTGATTAATTATATCTATTTGTTTATCCAGCTATACCATCACGGCATCTCCCACAAGTGAAGCAACCAGCTGAACAACTGCTTGTAATAAACATGCAAGTTGTCCTCATCGTGTCAATAAAAGTTAAAACATTAAGGATGGGTGATATACCTCATCGCTATCTTTATACGAAATATTCGCTGAGAATTCTACAAAAAGAGTTATTGAGAGAAATTATATCTCTTACGCATTGCTTTTTCTTGAATAATTCGTGAAGGCTCACATAGCCTTAAAAACCGATAAACTCGCCCTCTGTACATTGAATTGTGTAACTGATATTTTATGATACTTTGTATTGATTTGAAATATTGCAACCAATGTACAGTGAAGAATAAAATAAATAAATAATTAAAGGTTTCGAACCATGCCTTGGAATTGAATATACCATAAAAAAATTAAGATACCTTTCACGGTATATCTTTGCTTTCAAGTAAGGAATCAGAGTCATTGAAAATACCGCCCGGCAAAATAAATTTTTTGATCTCGTGCAATATAAACAATAAAATTTTGATAAATACAAAAAGGAGGTTTCCTGAATAAACCAACGATATGTGTTTAAGTAAAAGTTTGAAGTGTTTTGAAAAAGACAGGTGAAGTTGAGGAACTTTTGTGTAACTAGTAAACTTATAGAACCAAGAGAATATTTGCGTTGAAGCTTTGCGAGATGTTCCACAAATGCTGTTGTATTAATGTGTTGATATTTAGTAAATACAAACACTTTATTAACATTCCTGCAAACGAACATTCATTGAAACAAAAATATACAAGCAGAGAGTCAAAATAATCCTTGGGTATTTCGTGTTCTGAAAATAGACGCTTTTGTTCAACAAGGATATTCATGGTTTTAAACTGCTTCAGTATCCTTGCAAACTTTAATAGTACTGAAATATTTACCCAATTAAATTCCGTCTAAACAATTGAATATTTTAGCATCGCAACGTTTATAATATGTATGTGGAATCAAACCGCGATAACTTCAATCTATTTAATAAAATATACTCGGTAACTTGTTTAAGTTTGGTCGAATAATCAAAATTTAATTGGGTAATTTTTCAATTTTCCATGAACGCTGTTTATACGAGTACTATTGTTAACAAAATACCTTTATTTACTCCACACATTTGTGTCAATTTACTGTAAATATTTATTTATTTGTAATTTTACACAAAAATATAGCAATGTCAAACACAATCAATATACAGTGGGGGAGTTTACCCCACTTGGAAAACAGCTTGAGAATATAGAATAGAATAGGATAGACTTGCAGTAGAGACATTCATAGTATCGATTTTTATATAATCGTCACACAAATATCTCAATAATGCCAATTCATAAATTTTATGTAACCAAACAAAACTGCGACATTAAAAGAAAATAAAACAAATCAAATCAAAATAAAAGAAAATAAAACAAATAAAAAAGTTTTATGTTATTAATCTACCACCTATTTTTATAAATTTGTCTGTTTTTCATGTTATTCACATAATTCAGAGTGATTTTAAAATGTGTTAAATTGACATATTTATTTATTTTATTTTATTTATTGGAAAAAGCACATAACAGATAACTACTATAAATATGGTTTACAAAAATAGAAAAAGGTCGTTCATAACTCAGCTGTCATCCACAAACATGTACCACAGTTAAGTCAATTATTTAAGTATCACACATTCCACTCATTCATCTGTTCTCACAAGCATATCACACAAGCACCCATCGCTAACACACAAATAATGAAATATATCACCGATAACGAAATATATTACCTTTTTTCACTACATATATTTATCATTGTATTGTTCCTATTTTTGTCTGATTAAGTTGTAAAATACGACATAATATAATTTTAAAACAAACAAAAGTTTGGTACCGTAAATTGGGCAAACACTTCACCGATTCTTTGAATACGATGTATCTAAGTTACATATTTTATTCCTTCACTGTCAATATTCTACGAATAATTTACACTTTGACCTAAGGTAAGATCTATGTATCTGTAAATGTAGGTGTATCTTTGTTGTATGTGAAATAATATAAACATGTACGATACACAGATGCCTGTATAAATGTTTTATGTATTTCTAAAACATATTATGGTATAGTCCCCGTGGGACCACAATCCAAATGTTTTTCGTGTTATTGTGTTTTAAAAACTTATTTCATTTCTTAGACCTAAACGGCATTATTTAACTTTCACAATAACTACTAACATTAGATAGGTAAGTTTTTGTTTATAACTTATTCTTCTTCTTCTCTATCTGCTCCCCCACATGTCTCATCCCGGTCCAGTCTCTTATGTTGCACATCCAAGACGTTTGCCTTCTACAAGGACCACGCTGCCCCTCAATCATCCCTATCACTATCAGTAGAGGAAACTATATTTATCACCCCGCAGAATGTGACCCAGATATGGGATCTTACGGACCATAATATCCTTTAACAGTTGTCAACTGAAATTGGCTCTTCTCAAAACCTCCGAGACCGTTGACCAAATCTATCCATGGTATGCGAAGCATTCTCCTATGTAACCACATCCCGAATGCTTGTATCAAATTTATTACACCAAACCCAAATGTATAGAAATGTTAGCGTTGTATATAAATTATTCATATTAAGTATTTAAAATATTTTTATGAAGTATAGCTTACATTTCATTGTAGTGTATATAAACAATATTTTTTTTTTATATACCATCACGGCACATCCCACAAGTAAAAAAAACAATAGTAATATAAAATAAAATAAACATCCTAGCGGTTTTACAAAACTATCGGCATCGTTTTAACTTTAAATACCTACACAGAAATAAAAAAAAAATATCATCAGAGAATTTTGTTGAGTTGCAACTTTAATATTGTACTTAACGAAAAAATATTTTTTCAATCTCAAAAGATTTTCATTTTCGTGAAATACAATAGTTAAAAAAACTTAAAACATGAAACTTTATCTCAATTTGAAAAGAAATATTGTTATAGAAGAATTACAATTCTTTAAACAAGAAAACAATCTTCATTTTAAAAAAAATGTATTCTCAAGCTAATTTAAGAGAATTCATTTTCATAATTCAAAAAAATATTTTTGACTCAAATCAATAAACTCTTGCATTGCTTGATAAACTGGGATTGAGAGAATAAAATCGATCTGTTTATTCTGTGTTTTGTTTTGTTTTTCATATTTTAGTTTTATTGTTTTGCACAGTGCTGGCAAAAAAGCTTTACTAGAATTTTATGCTAGCAGTGGTTAAATTATAAAGAAAGAAAACTTAAAGGGAAAAATTACGTTTAAACAATCCGTACACGCTTTTTTTATCTTTCACATGCAAAGCAAGTAAATTAAACAAAATTGTCTACAAATACATAATTACAAATGAAATAATTAAGTTAATTCAAATAAGTGTTTATTTCTTCTGTATATTATTGATCAAGAGAGAGACGTCTTTCGACTTATCAGGTCATTCTAAATCTATTAATAATGACATAATAATTGTGTAATTTTACTATGTATAAATCGACACAATTAAGAAATGAAACATTTAATGTTAAGCAGATTCTACCAGAAAAATCTGTGCATTTTCGCTGAAAGTCCTAAATACAAGTCTCTTATTTCTAGTAATGTAACGTGAACTTCCACCAAGTACTGTCGGTCCACAACATTGACTATAATATTATATCTCTACGAAAAGTTGTTCGCAAAATGAGAGAGCTTTTAAAATGCGTAATAACATTTTCTCAACCTTAAAACTTCTTCGATTATGTAATACGAGATTATATTGCACGTGACGATATCCGTACAAGAGGTTCCATAAAACTCTTAAAGCATGCTTAGTTTGTTGCACAGAAGTTGGTACGTGGAATTAAAATGTAATCTTTAGATACCACTTGTAATTGGAAATAAGAAAAACTCTATAATATACAACCATTCTGTCCTTCCTTGTTACAAAGTATCTTTTCTATTTAGCTACATTGTATTTTATAATAATGAATCAAAACTTTTAAAGTTAGTTCCAAAGACTAAAAGAATTCAACAAAATGTTGGTTGTAAGAGATCGCCATAGCAATGAGCTACTTTATTTGAATTTTTAATTTGTTTTTATTAATTTTATTGTTGTTAATAATTTATCATTGAGAATAATGATTTATTTATTATGTCCCAGATTGCATATAAATAAATAGGTTAATATTTTCAAATGTGAGGTTTAATTAATAAAAATATATGGATCATTCCGTTCGTCATTAAATTGCGTACATATTTTATGTTTACTGTCTTGCTCACTCGTTCATTCATCACACTGGCACAACCCATAAGATAATTACAAAATTATTAACTATTAATAAAAACAGTTATTTATCATTAACTACAACAAACAGTGGTTGATTATTTATTACAATACAGGTCAAAATAAAGGGATAAATGGAGAAGTGAATGTAATGTGTTTTGTGTCTAAAATTTCAGGAACTCCATATTCAATTTAGCTCTTTAAATAAACTGAAGTTTCAAGTTAATTAGGCAAATAAACGAGTGATCTAATAATGAATAATTTTAACTGGTTTTTTTTTAAATAAGAACAAAGAAAATTTATCGCATATTTTTTCAACAGTAGCATATAACAGTAGAGTTCCTATCCCGAGAATGTCGTGAGAAGAGGTTACGCTCACAGAGACGCTCTGAACGGAGCAGGCTGGTTTCTGCCCTGTGCTCCCGAGAGAAGCGTTGAAGGTAATGATAATGATGATGATGAGCATAAGAAATCTAATTGTTCAGAGCTTTAATGGTTTCTGGAAGCCATCATAGTAAAGATAGAGAATTAAAAGAATATAATAATATATATCACCAATAAGACCTTTGGAGATAAAAGCCTTTTATCTCCAAATGTGACAAACTGTAACAAGTATGTATTTGATTGCTTTATAACAATGTTGCTTGTCTGTAAAGTTCGTTTTATAAGCTTGCTTCGACTTTTATTGGACTTTAAGCGATTATTTTATAGCTTAAATATACAAGTTATTAAAGTTCGCTAAAATAAGTTCCAATCTACTAGTACTACTACTATACGTAGTTAGCAGACTAACTGCATATAATAAACATGTAAGCTGTCATCTACGCGCCTTTAAAATTAAGATGTTCTGAATGGGTGGTAAGCCTCGTCACTGAATTTAAGATGTCAATAGGGAACATTCACAAAAAAGTCCGCTCCAAAAGTAGGTAGTACAGAAAATTTATTTTTATATTTTCAATTTGCATTTTTAAGGCTTTTATCAAGAGCAATTTTCGTACTTTGCCGCTAAAAAAGTCCACCCATGGCGGAACAAAGTTAAGACTGTCGTTTACGTACTAAAGTACATACATCAGGGACACTTAACAATTTATCAATTCTAAGACATTACATCCACATATGTACCTATTGGTTTTATTGAAAAATAGTTTAACATTTGAAAGTTATATTAAAAGTAATTTTTGTAAACATTTATTATAATCTTAAATGATGATTGATGAAATGTAATATCAAGAATGATATGGTATAACATAAAATGTTCCATATGGTTTAAGAATATTCTCCACACATAATCTTTTATCATTACCAGTTTTGTAGGTCTGCTATATTACCCTGTTCCAAGGTTTCGCATTAAGAAGGGATTAGTTCATCCCAACAGCTGACGTTCAAGGTAAAAGCTAAAGGACTTTCTGAGAAAAATAGAGGGTCATTTGTGGACACAAGGGTGATGCGATATTGTGAACGAAATATATTTATTTCCATATTTTTATTATTTTACTTTTATTTTATGAAGATGAATTTGGGTTTGAAATAGGTCCAAAATTAGCTTTTACAGAAAACAGATTGCTAGTATTTTGAAAATAAAATAACCATGGTAGACAGTGGATGGTGTCAAGGGTAGGGTAATCATACACTTTACTTAAATATAATTGAATAAATATGTTCATAATTTAAAAACAATTAATAACACTGTTATATTTTCACTATATTTTATTAAGACTATCGTTTTCACCCATTTCAATGGGCATTCTCAAGAGTACTCTGTTGAAATGGGTGAATCTGAGTTGAGAATGCCCATTGAAGTGGGTGAAAATGTTAGAGTCTTATTAAAATATAGTGAAAATATAAGTGTTACTAATTATTTTTTAACTAATTGATATGAATTTTCTTATTTATGTGATGAATCATGCCCACCAATCCTGAATGTCATAACTTTTATTGGGACGAAGAGCACGGTTTGAATGTTTATCACATGCAGTTAGTCCGCTGGTTACCCCACATGCGGGCAATGGTGAGATTTTACAACAAAATAATTAAAGGTACCACAAAGATAGTTAAAAATAAATCCTGTAGAGACCCCAAAAATGAAGAGATCTTCAACTCTTTTCTTTAAAATTTACGATTAAGCGATGAGGCATGTCACCCATTATGAATGTCTTACCCTTTTTTTCTGCATGTTTAAATGCCGTGACGGTACGAGTGAATGAAATTACAAGATTTTACGAGAAAAATTGATTTAGCAAAGGTAGTCGTAAATAAAATTTGCATATAAAATTAACGTAAAATATTTATTTACGGTTTACTGTGATTGTATGGTGTGTAATAATATATATTTTTTAACCATGTATACGTAAAACTAAAAAGTGAAACTCTATAACAAATAGTAGACTATTCATTATCATTATTTCGACTTTGTGATTTCTACAACTAAATTACTTTAAAAGTATTCGTTCAACTTTAAAGCTTATAAAGTTTCTACAACTTTCATAAAATATTTTGTGACTTAATAACTCAAAGACTTATGCTTACTATTAAAGTGATATAAAGATAATATGAATAATTAATCCACGATATTAAATTCACCTGCTAATATAATGAAGCACAAAATTTTTGAGATTTCTAAACGTAAACTTGTAAACATACTGTCAATTTCTTAAAAAGATGACTTTTTCATTTTAAGATTATAATATTAATAAAAATTATGATTTTGCAACTTTTCTAATGCCATTTTTATTTCAAATCCAGTTTCATCTGTATAAAAAATGTACAAGACAAAAATGTATTGCTTTCAATAATTGTGTTTTGAGGTATGTAGGTATGTATGTTAGACGATTTATTCGGCGCCGTTTAATGAAACGTCCATCTCAAAGGTGTGAGAAACATGTTGGAAGAGCGATGTCTTCAGCTTGCTCCTAAACATTGTTATCAATTGGTTTTTACGAAGGTCCTCGAGAAGTCGGTTCCTGATGACGGGTCCTGCGACGCCAAAAGCCCTATCATAGAAGCAGGACTTGTTTGCTCTATTGATTTCGTCCAGCATGTTGGTGGATATCTCAGCTGCGCTTAGAGGTCTACTTGCAAGTGTTTTGAAAACACAGAGCTCAGAAAGTGATTGAGGTGTCATATTGTTCAAAGCTTTGTAGACTATAAGGCACAGTTTGTATTGGACCCTCTCATCTACTCTTAACCAGTGCAACTTTTCCAGGTGTGATGTGAGAACCCTTATCTTCGCGGAAAATAAGCCTTGCAGTGTTATTGAATGCCAAGAATGTAGTAGGGTCAGAGATGCCGATACTGGCTAAGTGAGATAGAGAGTTTAAAAAAAATTACACTTATTAGCTCAAACGAATAAAAAACGAATAAACGAGTCCTTGGATTCCTGAAATATTTGAGAAAAAAAGTAATTTCAATATATTTAGTAAATCCACTTGTGATTTTTATATTTTTATATTTATAAATCAGAAAATTACTTATTTTTCTTCATAAATCAAAGGTCGATAAAGCGAATAAATTTTCTCTTTCTTATTAAATAGAACTCATTAAGTATAAACTATTTAGTGCAGAAGCAAAATAAGCATGATATTTAATCCTATTTGTTAATATTCTAATTAACAGCTTAATGTATACACCTACTTGGTTATTAATATTATTTTACACTAAGATCCGGCAAAGTATGTAAACACGTGTGGATTATTAGGTATACAATATAAGTTTATATACTATGGCTTGTAATAAATTTCTAAGTATTTTACAATGGAAACCATTCAGGTACTTATATGAAAATTTTCCCAAAACTTTACTGAATTATTATATGATTAAAAATGTGAGAAATGAAAATGAGGAATATCTTTATATTTTTAACACTATTAATTATTAATTTTGTCGGTGTACTCTAAGCTAAATTCCATAATATGGTAACCAGTGTTTCTTTCTACTATAGGTGTATCATAAATTGTGAGAGAGAAGTCTTTCCACTTATTTTGATGATGACTTGGACAAGTTTAAAGAAGTCTCTCTTACGATTTTTAATCTATAGTAGAAAGAAACACTTGTTTCAATTTGCTTAGCTACTTATTACGTTTAAGAAAATAATTTATAAACAGTGCTTTAATAGTATCAAGATAATGATTCATAACTTTTTTATGATTGATATTGTTACCAATGTACAGTAAAGAATAAAATAATAAAAAAAAAAATACTAAGTATTGTTGTAAGGATACTGTCCAATAGGAATGCGGTTTAAATTAGTATAGTAGACATCTACTAATATGACCACTGATAAGGGCAATTTATTCTAGAATATAACAAGGCGATGTCTGTCACCACCTATAGGAGTCGGAATATTTAAGCCAAAGTGGATAAGTAAAATACTCACTATAGGAGCAAAAAACTTTCTCAAACTTCTCCCCACACTTTCATCTCGCTTTAACAATCCTTACAGACTTGATAACTTCTGGTATCTGTGATTCTTAACGTTCTCTTGTTAGATACACGAATGATCCTCATCACCAAATTACTTCTATGGTTAGCAGTGTCGTGACTAAAATTTTCATACTGGATAAGCCCAAGCTTGACGTAAAGTTATTATAAAAAAAAACATTTTTAGAAAAGTATATGGAAATAAAACTTACATGAAAAAACTTTGGTATAATTTAACACGGCGATAATAAATTTACATACACATACATACATACCATCACGCCGCTTCCCTCGCGGGGTAGGCAGAAAGGATCGAGCGCCACTTCCTTCTATCCTTGCATACATCTTTCGCTTCCGTCACTTTCATACAATTCCTCATGCATGCTCTCCTGTTCAATGTGCTCAACACGTGACCGTCCTGTAGGATTTGATTTAAATGATCTTGCCATTTAATCCTCGGACGTCCACGTCCACGTTAATAAATTTAACTTTTTTAATAATATAAAAACATTATTAAGTTGTAAAAAAATAATCTAGAAATTTAGCTCCATATTACTACATAATATACACTCAATATTCCTTAACTTCGATGATCGACGAGAACCAATTCATTCCATTATGATAAACTATTATTACATTTACATAATATAATTTATGTGTGCTAAATTCTGGTTCTAAGAGTGCGCGATGAGTGAACCAAAAATGTGGCAATCATTAACCACGCAAGCAAGCATTTATGTGAGACAAAATACTGTAACTAACTTACTTCCAGCTTATGGGTGCAAACACAAAGAAAGCAGGTTACCTGCTTCCCGATGCCTGCGTCTACCGGTGCCGATCGGCGTAATAGAATGGTTACATGCATTTCAATGAACACGTACATAGTAAAAGCAGGAACGCCGATCGGCAATTTACTTTGCTGGCGCCTACCGGCACTGATCGGCGCAGATAATCTGCTTTCTTTGTGTTTGCATCCTATGAGTACAGCTCCATACTCTTAGCTGTAGTTGTAACGGGCGAGTTACAATAGGTTGCAAAAATTTTAAAACCTCGGATCGATAATGCATAGTAGGTACTTGCATATTTTTTTATTATTATTGGAAAGCTGAAAAAAGTTCAAGTGTAGCTCGATATTTGGGTTTGTATGTAAGACATACCACTGAGAGTTTATTTTATGATACTAGCAAAATATGATTCGTACATCGTTACATATAAATTTCTTACTCATGAACAACTTTGAAATTCAGAACTCGGAAGTTACATAAATGTATAAATTCGTATATACAGCATGATTTAGAATAACTTACGTAAAGACGAAAGTATGTAGGTACACGAGGAAGAAGCAATTTCGTAAAGACGCCTTAGGTTATGAAAATGACGGTAGAAGCCTCGAAAATAGAATTCGTCAGAAAGCTACTTTCTTCCACTCCGTTGCTTGCGAGATCGTTTGATCTTACATTACCCCTACTTGTAATGTCATTAAGTGAGAATAATAAATATTATATTGAACTGTAATTATGTTAGTCAACATAGAAACCTGTTGAGTTCCCGGTGAACAATAGTAAGTTTTCGAGTGTCCTGTTAAAGACAGGCAGGCAAAGCTTTCAAGACATTTAACATCTTCAATTCAGTATTAAGGCTTACTATGCATCCTGAATATCTAAACTTTTATTGGCACGGAAAGGATAAATTGCATATTTATTGCATGCAGTTATTACGCTGGCGTATAGATATATCCCATATATCGATGGTTTGTATATATCCTTATGAGAAAAGTTTTCAGCCATATAGGTACAGAAAACCACTTGTTACTCCTGAATGGTTGCAACCTCAGTAGCATTCAAAAAGGGGTAAAAATTATATCCGGCTAATCCATCAGAATCGATTATTTGTTGATACATTTACGTGCTGGTAATCAACCTCTATGAGGTGCAGTTATCGACACAATTTGCATCCAAAACCTCTAACATACATATTTAGTGTCAAATTGGTATTCCCGTAGTTATGCTGTTTAAACTAATTAGATAAGTATCAAATATCACACAACAGTGCATAGTTGACATAGATTTCAAATACCATGAGTTATACGATCAACTAAGTGAGAACGAGTCAATTATTAATACCTTATCTTTCGAATTATAGTTCGAAACTTTAGCATCGGGTTATCGACACATATTTTATTCACTCCTACTCTTGTCTTTAAATTTTCGAGACAAGAGTTCATTAATTAATGATTCATTGCCGGTTAGTGTGGTGCGGAGGTAACGCTCTTGCTTTTGAATCACGAGGTCCCGGGTTCGATACTCAGCCAGGACAAAATGAAGAATGACTTTTTTCAAATGTCAAATGACTGGGTCTGGGTGTTACATGTGTATGTGTTTAGTGCATTGTAGGTATATATGTGTATCGTCGCGTTAGTAGGTACCCATAATACAAGATTCAACCATAGTTTGGGACTAGCTCGATCTATGTAAATTGTCTATGCGTGTTATGTTTTGTTAATTATGACAAATAATACATTCATCAACTTCAAATTAGCGGTGAGGTATGCCACCAATCCTGAATGCATGAATGTTTTTTAAATACAGTTAATCTGCTGGTTACCCCACAGTCGGGGCTATTAATGAATGACATATATTTATTCAAAGTTGTTTATTTTGTTTGTTTGTATTACTTATTATGAAATATTATCTAAAATAAATACATTTTATCATACACGGTATTCCTTCAAATAACAAACAGAATATAGCGTTCTCATGAATATCATTTTTGATAGTGTACTGTTCCAACGTAAATAATTTAATAGAAAAAGAAAAAAAAATGTACCAACATGTCTACGTAAAATAATATAATACGCATGCCATTCTTTTATTGAATAAAGTATTTCGTGACTCGACTAGCTCACATGGGATCTTAGCAGAGCTTAAAAATAGGTTTATTTAAAACCAAATGCATTAAAAGGCAGATTTTAATTATTTACTTATGTATGTATGAGAAATGTCGACCATTTTTATGTTGTACAAATTTCAAAACAGTGTGTTAAATGATATAAAAAGAATGAGTAGATGCAAGAGGAGTGTTGTAGATATGAGAATCGGCGTGCATGTATGAGAAACTGGATGAATGTAGAGGAAGCGAAAGAAGTATGTAAGAATAAATTGACATGGCGTTCCGTTCTCTCTGCCTACCCCACCTGGGACACGGCGTGAGGGTATAAAATAGTATAGTATAGTTAATTGATTACGTAATTAATAAGTTAAAGTGCTTTGTTTGATAATTGTTTCGAAAAATAAAACAGGTGTTTTATTCTACTAAAGATTATATTTTGTGAGAGAGACGTATTTCGTCTTATGAGGACATTGTCAATCTTTAACAAGAGATTGACAATGTCCTCATAAGACGAAAGACGTCTCTCTCACAAAATATAATCTTTAGTAGAATAAAACACCTGTTTTATTTTTCGATATGGAATTCTACTACCTTAACACCGACACAGTGAATGATAATTGTTTGTTTACATGTATACGTGTCATTTGTTTACATGTATACAAGTCAACCTTTTTATGTGTATATTGTGAACTTCGCGTCTCTCAAAGTTCACAATATACAAAAAAATTATTTGTCATTCAAAAACACATATATCAATTTTTCTTTTTATAAAATAGTAAAAAATAACGTACCAATACATAACACAAAGAACAGAATATTATGATATATTATGAAACATGCAGTATAAGCGTGTTTACTTCACAAGTCACAATAAGACAGTAGGCTTACAGCTTAACGTAGCAGTAGTCACCTAACATGTTATAATATTATTTCTGTATCTATATTTCCATACAGAAATCGGCTACATTATATTTTACTTCTATCGTAAATGTGTATATACTTTTGTTTGTTGTTTTATTATCAATAGAAAGTTTAAGGTTAATTGTCCTTTATAGGAAGATTTGTGCCGAGTTCAATGGAGGAAGGTATATATAGAGCGGGCTAGAATCCATTGGATTGATCTACAACGAGTTTGAGTTTTCTTGTCTATTCCTGTCTATTTTCTGTTAATCTCTTTTATACTACGTATGTGCTACAGTTCATGTCCTTCCTCACTTGATGCATTTAAATTTTTTGGTTAACTTTTATCATTTCTGCCCTCCGCGATGGCGATGAGCAGACCTGGGTGCCTGTTGTGGATTCAAAATTTTTTATCATTTATATCATCAATATTTTTTTGTAAATCAAAATATTTCGATTTACAAAAAAATAATGATGACATAAATGTGAAGATGAATTAAGTTGACAGCGGGTAGAATCGAACCAGGGTCTCTCGATTGAAAGCCTGAGATTCTACCATTTGGGTTTTTAGACCATCTATTATTTCCTGAGAACTGTTGAGCTTAAAACTAGTATTCCATACATTTATGATAATTCCCAAAAGGCGATACAAAGTATGTTAGACAGAATTTCATTTGATGAGAACGCTCGCGTTATGTTAGATAGATATACATATGCTGATATCTAGGTACGTGTGTGTGAATGTCTGTGACAGAGGGAATATTTTATTTTATTGTTGGAAATAAAGACATTAGGTATATACTAACAAAATATACTAACGCGGCATAATATGGTGAATAATAATGGAATAATAAAAAAGACCCTGCTGGGAATACCACAAACAAAAATTTTAAAAAAAATATTGCTTCATCGGTGCAGTATAAAAACGAATTATATTTAATGACCTCAAATCTTTGAGTGATCTGTACAAGGCGTTCGTGAAACTAATAAAACAATTAACATCTGCAATTCAGAGATGATGCATGGCATCCATCCTGAATGTTTGGCAACATAGCCAGTAGATTCACGACATATAATAAAGATGCCTGTCGCCCTATCAGTATTGCAAAAGAAACAAAATAAGATAGAATAAAATAAAACACTTATTTGTAGTATATCCACAGTGACCTTGGATATACTAGTAACCGTGGATATACTACAAATAAGTGTTTTATTTTAATTAATTCAACATGAATTTCCACCAAGTACCGTCGGTTGAAAATATCAACTTTTAAGATAGAATAGATGTGAGAGCTTTATCGCTTTTATATTACAATTTTAAGCATTTAACTATTTTGTGTAATATCTCTCTTTTATACGACATTCCAAAAACTTTGAAAACAAAGGGGATAGTTTATGATTTCAGTTTTTTGCAATTAATTTTATCTACACCCTCACGCCGCATCTTTAGTGGGGTAGGCAGAAATAATAATAAATAATCTATCTTCAGATACTTCATTCGATTCTTCCATATTTATGCAAAATTTGTCATACATGAATGCCGATTTCTTTTGCTCAACACGCGACCGCCCTCAAGAATTTGAACCACGTAGTCAAGCCACGTTGCTTTCGGATGTCCGCGATTTTTCACATTACGTCACGATTTCAGCGTTTTTGTTAAAACATTTTAGAAAAAAGACAACTTTTTTGCTAGGCATTCGGTACTGTTTTGAATATATGAAAACATTTTTTGTAGACTCAAACTTTATATTTACAGGTATTTTAAAAGCACAGAAAAATCATAAATAATTTCACAATTTCCAAAGCGGTTTTTCGTTAAGTATCGTTTTAATATCAAACTGTAAGTCTGAAAAGCAACAAGTGAAAGTTTTAATGATCAATTCGCATTACATACAACCTCTAACGTTTCTCTCAACCATAATAATGTTATTTTATCATATTATACCTGAGGGGTGAAATTTAAAGGGTAGGTTTATTATTCTATCATCAGCCTACCTGAGGAATAGAGTCACCTACCCCTTTGAATTAATATTATTAAGAGGTTATACATAGTTGTATTCTAAAAGTTTCACCTCATATTGTTGATTAACTTCGCAACTTAATAATAAGTAAGTGAATTACAACTATATCTATAAATAAAAAAATCTTCTCTGAATTAGAATTTAAGTTACTTGATTTTTTAAGATGGTTTATAAAAGTATTTGGTGGCAAACTTAATTATGAAACACTTTGAATTAAATTATCAAAAAAAAATTGTTTGGTATTTACATAATTGATATTATATTCTAACTTCTAATTCATTATCATGCACTTTTTGAACCGCATTGTTAAATAATTGCCCCTAGTTACCGCAATTTTTTTAAGTACCTATTTTGAGCTATCGAATAAAATAGATTGCTTTAGTTCGAAAACAAAATTACAAAGAGTTGCTTTTCCTGTAGAGTCTCCGATACAGAATTTATCTCCCACTCTTTTCTTTAAGTTTTTGAATGTTTTGTTAGAGACAGGCGTTCGTAAAATCTTACATATTGGACAAATAACATATTAATAATTCAACAACGAGGTATGCCACCCACCCTAAATGTCTAAACTCTTTTATTGCCACAAAGTGCTACCCTACTATTGTTTATAGTTAACATGCAGGTCGTCTTTTTCGTGTCAATAAACAAGTAAGACATTCAGAATGAGTGGCATACCTCGTGTTTACAAAACCTGTTTTATAATACCGTAAATAAACAAAATTAATAAATTACTTTCAGTGGTAATGAACTTAAGCGTTTTTTAATCTATTATCATCGGTGGTTCGTTTCACAAAATGGCGCTTAATAAATTGTCAAGTTTATTATTATTATTACCATATGTGCTCTGATTATATTCATTGCTTAGTGTGTAAAAAAAAGTTTCACAAATGTACACAAAAGAGATTAATTTCTCTCTTGTAGACTACAAAGAAAATATTATCTTAGTTATTGTACTAATATTTCATAGAGAAATAGAATTTAATATGTATGTATATTAATACGTACATCTTTATACAAAAGAAAATTGCTGAATTTTCATTAAGAAACGTGAAAACCCGTAGCGCAAGCTATTTTTATACATCTCTTAATAAGCTTTGTGTTTACAAACTTGTAGTACAATGAAAAGACTAATGCATCTGATGTATGTTTTATTTTTGAATCTTCAGGCGACTTCTCGTGGGATGTGTTGCCTTGTACGAGTATTTTATAAATAGGGTGTATTGCCTGAAGCTGTACACGACGCAACAATATAGAAATAGAAAAATGTCAGACAAAGGAAAATATTTAATTAATGTTATGTGGATGTAAGAAACTAAATAATGTTCTTAAATAAAAATAAAATAATAGATTTTTAACGTAATATTTTCCGCTGTTAAAAGCTCTCTTAGCAATGTAGGAAATATAAAAAATGTGTTTTTCTTAACAGAAAAATGATGCTTAATTTATAAAACATAAAATTTATAAAACCTTCTAATTACTTATCAAAGATATTTTTAAAATTAAACTCACTCATGAGAATAATCGGATTGATTCGATTGAGATTAATGATGAGATGAAGAGCTTTTTTGGATGCTATGAGTTCATTTTGAGGTTGGTGTGTTTTAAAACATTATTACTTAACGTAATCTAATTATTAGGATTTTGAAACGATGTTAAATCATATTTATAAAATTTATCAAATAAAATATTAAAATATAATGGGATATAAAAGAATCTATTTTAAATATTTATGCATGTGTTTTCATTGTATTTTTTAAACAAACTTTTCATATTTTGTTTTGTATTTTTCACTGTAGGTACTTTTAGTACGTGAAAAATCTTGGATAATTATGTCATAATTTATGTATGTTATGAATTTTTTGACATAATTGGACGTCAAGAACTGGATTTTACTTACTATTGTAGATATCAATCATATTTTGAACCACTCAAGATTAATCAATTTAATATTCCAATTGATCACACTCCATATGTATGTGTATCATATTCAACATACCTACCTGGTTAATAACTATTCAAAAAGGTTGACAATCGGTGATTATGATCAATTGGAATGATTAATCTAGAGTGGCTCAAAATATCATTAGTATGTCATAATTGTTATTTCATTCATACTAGCACGGTATTTCCTACAAGTAGGGTAGCGAGAGGAACAACTACATAAACATGCGAGTCGTCTTCTCCATGCCAATAAAAGTTTCGCCTTCTCCATGCCAATGTGAAACATAAATCATCGCTGAATTGAAAATGTAAAATTTCTTACCTAGTACGAGATGTTTTACTAATACTTGACTTTTACAGGATATTCGGAAACTTACAAAAAAGTGGATGTCTTATATTTCACCGGAAATATACGGATATGGACAAAATTATACATTCAATTTTAGCGGATAAATTTTAAGAATTAATTTTTCTGGATTATATGTCATTATCTTCTTCATTAAATTATCTTCTTCAAATTATAAAGAAAATTTCGTAAAGTTGTAACAAAATTTAATGTAAGTAGATGCAATCTACAAATTACTTTTTTTTTTCATTAAATTCTACCTTCTTGTTTCAAGTTAACATATATTTAATCATTAAAGTGTTTTAAAAATAACAAATTAATTTCTCGATTGTTGATTGCTTTGCCTTCATTTATAAATTAATTTCTTTAAATATTCTCTGTAAGTTATTAATGTTTATATGATCGGGATTAACTTTTTAATATTTTCTTAAAATATTCTCTGTAAGTTAATAATGTTTATATGATCGGCATTAACTATATAATAATTTCTTAAAATATTCTCTGTAAGTTATTAATGTTTATATGATCGGGATTAACTTTTTAATATTTTCTTTAAATATTCTCTGTAAGTTAATAATGTTTATATGATCGGCATTAACTATATAATAATTTCTTAAAATATTCTCTGTAAGTTATTAATGTTTATATGATCGGGATTAACTTTTTAATATTTTCTTTAAATATTCTCTGTAAGTTATTAATGTTTATATGATCGGGATTAACTTTATAATGATTTCTTTAAATATTCGCTGTAACTTATTAATGTTTATATGATCGAGATTAACTATAAGTATAATAATTTCTTTAAATATTCTCTGTAAGTTATTAATGTTTATATGATCGGGATTAACTATAAGTATAATAATTTCTTTAAATATTCTCTGTAAGTTATTAATGTTTATATGATCGGGATTAACTTTATAATGATTTCTTTAAATATTCGCTGTAACTTATTAATGTTTATATGATCGAGATTAACTATAAGTATAATAATTTCTTTAAATATTCTCTGTAAGTTATTAATGTTTATATGATCGGGATTAACTATAAGTATAATGATTTCTTTAAATATTCGCTGTAACTTATTAATGTTTATATGATCGAGATTAACTATAAGTATAATAATTTCTTTAAATATTCGCTGTAACTTATTAATGTTTATATGATCGAGATTAACTATAAGTATAATAATTTCTTTAAATATTCTCTGTAAGTTATTAATGTTTATATGATCGAGATTAACTTTATAATAATTTCTTTAAATATTCTCTGTAAGTTATTAATGTTTATATGATCGGGATTAACTCTATAATAATTTCTTTAAATATTCTCTGTAAGTTATTAATGTTTATATGATCGGCATTAACTATATAATAATTTTTAGACATTATTTATATTGTTTTAGAGCAACTATGTAACTAATTATTGTTATGTATATTTTTAAGCTTTTCGCTACCGCGGTTTAGAACGACTGATTATGTATCTTAAAGTTTTAGATAATCACTCGTTAACGGTGGACGCTCCACTAAAACCGCGGTAGTGAAAAACTCAAATAATAATTAAATAGGTACATTGTCGCTCTAAAACAAAATCAATATATTTTTTTATTTTTTTTTAAAAAAAAGATATATCTGGGTTTTGTTATAAACCCAAATACAACCTTATACGCCTTCCACAGTAAGCTAAAAGCTTGTGTCGTGAAAGGGGAGTTTGCCGGCACCTGGGATCGAACCGCGGACCCCTTGTTCAAGAGGCCGAGACTCTACCCCCAGGCTACCGACGAACTCATCTATTCTCCACTGTACATTGGTTACAATATTACAAAATAAAACGGTGTCATAAAAATATTTATTATACAATTCAATTTATTCTTCACTGTACAAAATAAAAATGTACAGAGGGCGAGTTTATCGCTAAAATGCGATGCCTTCTAACTTACTAATAAATATACTTATTTATTTATTCATCATCATTACACAAAACACAATACAATCAATCATAAAAATCAATCACACAGCATACAAAGTATTTGATTGAGAAAGAAACAGCTGCAGTACTTAGTTTGAATACTTGTCTCCGTCACTTTGTAGTAAGCCTTCTTTGGGTTATTCTCCTCACATGCAGTCTGCATCAGCAAGCATCGCAATAAGTGGGAATTACTCTACAACTCTCTGCAGTTGCGGCCTATGTCCTTTCCTTCCAGAAATCTCCACCTCTATTAGTTGCTTTTACAACTAGCCACCCCCACCCTTCAGAGTCTCTGACGTAGGGTAACTCAGAATAGGCAAGGTATTTGTGCTTTCGGATGACATCATCCAAGGACTACTGCCGAGTTTCAGTCGGCAAATCCTTTCTTTACCAGACAGCCACTCACAGAACACTCAAGAACTTGAATAAAAATAATATTATGTAAACTTTTATATTCTGGTGACTCTATAACCAATAATTAAGTCAAATTAATTAAACAGTTTGTGAGATGAAATGTAAACACAAATACTGTTTTTTTTTAATTAATGAATAAAGTGGATAATCATTTTTCTTGTTATAAAACACGCTAAAACAAATTGATAATTTTTTTATAAAAAAATTGATGAGATATTTTAGTTTGAAGCATCGAGCCTACAAGGTATTTTAATTAAAATTACTTAAGTAAAAATTAATCCATCTTTTTTTTCATCATTAAAAATATTAAAGGATCTGGATATTCATTAATAGACAGGTTTTAGAAGGGGAGGTCCTGAGGCGATATCTAAATTTGTTTTTAAGCAAATTTAACTTACATTTTTTAGCATACTAATGGTTGAAAAGTTCATAAAAGTGGTCGTACTTTACAAAGAAAAAGCTAATTGTTTACCTAAATAATATCAGGAGAAGGAGCGGATGCGAAAGGAGTATTGTGGGTAGAATGCGTGTAAATTAATTACGATGGTTTGGACATGTAATGATGAAAGGATTACGAAGAGGAGGTATTTATCTGAAAGAGGTCAAAATCGCGAGCAAGAAATCAGCAAGCATGTATGAGAATCTGGATAAATTTATTTATTTATTTATTCATCATCGGCACAATGGCCATTGACAATAAAGGTAAACGAATATCGTTTACATAATAATATAACTAAGTATACACATAAACCAAAATATAAAAGTATTTAAGATTTAGTATAATATGTACCGCCGAAGCGAGTTAAGATTTAATCAACACGATGTTCCGTTCTCTCTACCTACCCCACCTGGGACACGGTTTGAGGGCGAAGATAGATATATAGAAAATATATAGACATGTCTATAATAAATACCTATAGTTAATTCAGACTAAATGAAAAACCTTAGTGACAAAACACACATCAAAATCTTACTTAAGACAATATGTTTTTGGTACATCTACTATATCGAAAATTTACGTGAATTGTGGTAAGCACTATAATTTGACATTTAAAAGAAATTATTTTAGCTAAACAAAAAGTTTGAACAGTTCAAATCTCTCTGAACAATTCAACAGATTATGAAAATTCTCTTGTAATAAAATCTATTGCATTATGCAAATGAAATATCAATAGAATATTTTATTTAAAGAATATTTTAAAAGAATATTTCAATAGAATATTTTTTATTAAAAGAAAGATTTTCCATCTGCAAGACTTAACAAGACCGCAATCAAAATACATTATTAATATCTGGAGAGTCACTCTAGACATGATCTTGAAGTAGAACCTTCTTTGTATACATACAAATTAAAAAAAAGCGACTCCGGGAGTTGTTTTCGACGACTTTTTGGCCACAATTTTATCTTGAATAAGCTGTACAGTATCAAATGGATAGTTTCACGAAAAGTATGACTTATTTTCTTTAATATTATTGCTATCATTTTGATTTTTGTTTATTACTAAACCAATATTTTAAACTTGAAACGGCTTCTAGAGTAAGATTTGAGGAGATGTTTTCAACTCTTACCACTAAATGTTTCAAAAGGATCAGTTTCTTCAATCATCCAGTCAATCTAGAACAAATTTTAGTTATTGAATGTAGATTCAAACTAAACATTAGTCTAGGGTTTCCCTCTATAAAACTTGTTAGACGTTACTACACCCCCTTGGTTGATAAAAAAAATCATTACAAATCAAAGAGGCTACATACAATTAAGTTTTTGTTTTCCCGGGAGGGATTTTAAATGTCGAAGAATAAGAAAAAGATTTTTTTTTAACTAGACGCATATTTCAGTTTTTTTTCGTTTCTCAGTAAATCGTGAATTGAATGAACAATACCTACCTATTACTGACACGAAACAAAGAGTTCTTAGAAAATCTATCAACATTCAAACAAAATGAACAAAACGTTTGGGAACAAAGTAAATGAAATATAAAAACTAAATATTCTATCAATTCAATTTGATAGTCATAATAGCTGCCGTAAACAGACAGTTGCCAGACATTTCTTTGCGTACATTAACAAAATACACAAATATTTACATTTAAAACTAAATATTATATATATTTTTGGAAATACAAAGGCTTTTGAATTATTAATCTCACGTTTTTGTCAAAGAATATATCTCATCCTGGTTCACATAGGTGAAATTTTATAAATTCCTAAATCCACAGATGATATTTTTCTGATAAAAAATATAAGGTTTTGTTTAAAATAATTGTAACCTTTTCTTTCCAAAGCTTTTTGTAAACAGAGATTTATGAATTATAAATGCCTACTGGATAAACCAACTCATATCCACGTACTACGTGAATAAATAAGAGATTAAAACTTTGATCTTTGTACTACATCAAACAATTTTGATTAAGTAATGAAGAATTTCACACTTATTTTGATTATTTTTAACAGTGCAAAGAAAATGTTTTGTGTACAAGTCAACAGAATGTACAATTTAATCGGCAGTTTTTTTGTGAAAATAATTACAGACAGTTTGTTAAATAATTTTACAGAAAATGTCTCAAATGTCACTCTAATTTTAATTATGTATAATGTGCATGCTGTACAAATTCATGATAAAAAAGAATCAACCCCAAACTGTGTATAAAAATTATCAAAGGATCAAATTAATGACATCGGTATAAGTAATTTTTAGTTGTACTCAAAAGTTGATCGATCGAAAAAGTTTCATAAATGTCTGGGGGTGAGAACAAACTTAAGCTTTTATCACACAAAATTTTAATAGAAAAGTACTCTAGAATAACTATTTAGCTTTAAAAGCTTTTTGAGAAAATAATAAGACTTAAATAAATCAAAATAAAACTTAGACGAAAACATGATTAATGCATTTATTTCGCTCGTCGATTGACAAAACTATTTCTATATAATAATCATATATAAAATAATCATAAAAATTTAGTAAATATTCAACACCCACAAATAACCTCACCACTACTTCTGCTCCTGAACCCACCCCTGAACTTTTCACCCCCACCCTCCACACACCCCCTACCAATTGTAACCACTCCTTAGATTTTTAATATTGTTGTATGTCCTTCAATTTTAGATTTAGTATTGTGTTATTACTGATGATGGCTACATTGTAGTTGAAAACGTTTTAATAATTAAACAATCTCATAGTGGAATAAAACAGTGTTTTGATTTAAATTAAATATTTTCCTTTAAAATGCATTTCCACAAAGTTACACTCAAAAATATAGAATTTTTAAAACTATTTCATTATTAAGTATATAAAACTATATCCATCCAACCAGTTATTGAGTTTTCACAATGTTTAACTTAGAAGTAGCTCTAAAGTAATAATATAAACTAACCAACATTCTTACAGCCAAACAATTTCATGAAAATATTTTATAGTGAGATAATTACTTTAAATGTGAAATTACTATTGAAAATGTTTTAAAGTCAAACAAGTATAGATCCGGGTTAGTTGGAAGACATCGCATTTTAGCGATAAATTCGCCCTCTGTACATTGAATTGTATAATTGTTATTTTTATGACACTGTTTTATTATGTAATATTGTAACCAATGTACAGTGAAGAATAAAATAAATAAATAAATAAATAAAAATTTATTTACTTAATTAGTAAGTAATATTTAATAATGAACACACTGCCAACTTCTTCAGAAAGTATTTAAAATCGTGTGAAAACAACCATAGCTTCACCATAAAATGTAAATATATTTGGGTGTTTTGATATTGTCCAATGACAGTACAAACGTTCCATTTGATCTTATTGATGCTAACTAGTAGATACACTTTAGAAATTCAAATCTGAAAATAATCAAGACCTACAGAATACTTAGAGAATCATTAGAATAAGGAGTAAGATTTATTTGTTTTCCGTGCTATGTTCAATCCCTTAAGAATAATAAACCTACTTTTATGGAAATGAGAGCGACAGGAAGAATTAGAATTCGTTTGATAACATCCGATATTTTCTCATTTAGTAAGCGCCTGAGTCTTAAAACTTATTTATGACATCCGAAACTATTGTTGATGGGCGTGTTTTTGGCCATAGAATACTCTTTAAATGGTATTAACAATTGATGGCCTTTGGCTTAGATCCAATAGAGTTTTGGATAAACAACATTTCTTTTCATTTTATATCCTCGTTGTCATCATTTTAGTCATTTCATTCAGAAATTGGCTCAAATGGCTTTTGAATATCCTTCAACAAGCATTTAACTGATATTTATGAATTTCTTATTCGTTTCCTTAATTTCTTTTGTCTTAGTTTTAAGAAGGAGTTATTTCTTATTGAAGCCAGTTGAGTGACCTCCAAAGCCATTTATGAAATTCCGATGTTATTATAATTGGAAAAGTGTTCTGTAAAAGAAGAACTTCTAATTAGAAGATCTAGCGTTTTGTAAACTGCGTAATTTTTATACACATATTATTGATCATTGACAATTAACACGTCTCATATAATTATTAAGCTCTTGAAAAGAGTGTTGATCTGCAAGCTAACTAATTAAATTGAAGACACATTTCCACATTTGACAGTTTAGAGAAAATAGGTTTTGAAAATTTGATACTCTCAATTAATTAAATAATAAAAAAAATTAATTCAGAAAATGTCTTTGATGGACATTATGTATATAAAGCTTTTTAAGAATCAAGAAAGTCGATAGAAATGCATTCTTAAATAACTGTGTAACATGTTGCTAATGTGCACAAAAAAATTGTTAGTTTAAGAACGTGTGGCATTTGATTTTTCTTAAATATTTCGATAATGATATAAGTATTATTGGTAATTATGTTATCAGGACAAAGAAGACGTTGTAACCGATCTTGTACAATTATTAAATCATTTTGCTTAAATATAGGACAAGTGTCTCTTGTGCTTTAGGTCATCGATATTATTCAAGAAATAAAATGTGATTTTTCGTTTTACAGTACTTTATAAATGTAACTCGAGTCTCGACATGTAATGTCTTTTACAAACTGCTTTTGGGTTAGTCGGAAGAGATCGCGCCTTTGCGACAAGCTCGCCCTCTGTATATTGATTGTATTAAATTTGAATGTATGCCTCCAGTGAAATTGTATGTAATCAATGTACAGTAATTAAAAAAATAATAAATAAATAATAATAAATAAATAAATAAAAAGACATTACATGTTTAAACTTGAGACACTTTAAAGTAGGTACGTGTAAAACAAAACAATTACATTTTACTTCTTGATTTTTGTTCATATAATTCAGTTGTAATAAAGAGATAAACGAAATAAATGGAATAAGACTAATATTTAACATAGCAACTTACTCCTATAAAACCAATTCAAAAATAATATTATGATTACGTATTCATTCTCTGTAATAAAATTGTTAATATAAGAAGCTACAATCATATTTATTTATTTCATTAGGAATACAAGCATATCGAATCAAATATGGAATATCAATAGAAGTATCTAATAAAATTATGTCATATCATTTCAGAAGGAATATAAACAGGCAATCTCCTCCTGGTAAAGACCCTAAGACAGAAGGTATAAGTATTGTTATAAACAAGACGTGACTCGAGGAGAAGGTTGTACGTGTCAGAAGAACTTTATATTCTTCGACCTAAACCATTTTTATACGATGAAACTATTATCGTCGACTGGTATCTGATATGTGAACGAGCATTTTTTTTAAACGGATTTAAAGAAAAACTACTTTTATTAAATAACCATGACAAAAAGAATAAAGTAAAGGACTGAGACGATTGAACACAATGGACTTGAGTTAGAAAAACTGAAGTTTGTAGAACATTCAGTAGGAGGTTTCGATGTTCCATAACCACTGTTTTTCTTTTTCAATACTTTACGGTATTAATAAATTATATTTAAACGCATATTTAAACTATATTAATATTAATGTTTTCAACTAATTATTGCTGTTTGTCATTGTAAAAATTACGATGAGCACCATATTGAAACTGAAATGTATTTGTGATGTTGATTTAATATGAGTATTTGTTTTAACTTTATTTGTGTAACAGCATAAATGTACAAATATATTTTTAATTTTGATCTTTTTTGGGATCAACTTTTAATCTATTTATTTTATGCTTCAGAGTACAACTTTCTTGGCAATTTTCGTATAAATGAAAAAAAAAAAAAGTTAAAATAATCTCTATATTACGATACTTCTTTAATAATAATTGAGGATTTTTATACAAATAATCCAATTTTACTATTCATCATTTACATACTCATCCTAAAAAAATCTTCTGTTAAAATATCTCAATCAAAAGAAGACAAAAACAATGTGATTTACTCAAAAACACAAGAACAAAAAACCAGTATTCGATAAAAGTTTCATAGTGAAACAAAGTTGAATGTTTATAATGCTCACTTGACAGACGAAGCTTATTGAAAGAGAGAGAGAGAGAGAGAGAGAGAGAGAGAGAGGGGGGGGGGAGTATGTATTGTAAAGTTTCATTGTCACCAGGTAATTTTAAGACGGAGTGAGTGAGTACAAAATACTTTTATGTGCCATAAATATACATTTGATTTAACTTTCCAGGTACAGAATATACCTTTTACTATTTAGAAAATGGGTTTTATTCATATTTTATAACATTTTACGTTTCACGTAAATAGGTTTCAGGAGGAATAAAATTCATGAAATAATAGTTTTCACTCTACAGGTGTATTGTGTAAGTGTATAGATTGTATCTTTAAAAGATAATGGTGATACGTTGAATTGGGAATGTTGTATGATGAGTTCTTTTATAGACCAAGAAAAACATTTTTTTAAAATCACAAAATTTTATGTCGCTTCGTTATATTTTATTTTGTAATAATCCCACAGTATTGACAATAAAACAGAGATGGATATTTAAAAATACTTGTTAAAAGCTTATGGTACTGAAAAAGTTTATTTAAGCACACAAATTAGTGGGAAATAGGTAGTGGTGTATGGAAAATATTAAATTACTATTGTAACAAGCAATATTATCATAATATTATAATAATTAATATTATTGGGGCACGTTATAATAATGTTACTAAATATAATAAGAGTATTTACTTACTGCTTAATAGGAAAGCAGGGAATGTACTAACACTATGCACCATAGACATATATAACTATAGACTGTTCAGATTATTTTCACATCTGAGACATATTCTATTCCTGCTGTCTTCTATGCAATTTTAAAAATTACTTCTTGAAAATATATAAATATAGAAAATAACACTGTTTTTGTTTCACAAACGTGTACATACCAATTGCAGCATATACCACAAAGAAGCCAAGCACCAATAGATTGACATCATCTGGGCTGAGTATAAAATTAAAACTAATATAAACTTTTTAGTCCCATCTCTGATGATGGCTATTTGTTGTTGAAAGTGCTAGATGTCTTTGTGGTATACGCTGCTAATACGTTAACGACATATCACTCAAGAACATTTACAACAAGATTTTTCTTAACAACAAGATTCTAAGTATTTTCTTGCATGCTATGAATTTTCTATGGAATATTCCGTAAGTGACATTCACCTGCAACCAATTACGACTCAACTACTCGCAATGTGCTACTGTATTCAGGACACTTAACCGCTCACTAAGTGTTTCACTTATTTTGCTTTATAGCTAGTCTATAGTATTATATGTCTATGATCTGTACAGTGTTCATAGAGAATATCTACAATGGTTGTAAAAACTAATGTTATTATTAGGGGAGAAGGAAAGAGATGTTTTAAGAGTATGTATGCCACATTGCGCTATTTTGGGTGCATAATGTGGTGTCTTACCAAATATTACTAGATATCTTTTTGCATATACCTAGTTATATATTTGTAATTTTATTTTAAAATATGTTGTTTGTCCATTGTTCAGCAATTAGGTTAAACAACTGTCAAGCTGGCAGTGGTAAATTTTATTAAAATAATAAAATAACGTCCCCGAGGAACTACTACTACTATACCATCACGGCATATCCCACAAGTGGAAGACCAAGGAAGGTGGTCCCCGAGGAAGACCACCAAAAAGATGGAAAGACAGCTGGTCTTCAGCATCATAAGAGGTATCAACTTCTATTTTGATAGTGAATAAACTTTGATATTTTTTTATTATTAAAGATAAAATATTACGTTGTGGCATACCTATTTTACTCTTTTACTGTTTCGTGTTGAAATAGAAAGAATAAAAGCTTCGTACAGCACGCATATGTAACAACTAGTATTTAATTATTCTGGAACAATTATTATTTCACTGCTGAGGCTTCATTATGTTATTTGCATAAAATAAAAACAAGCGAAACGTAACGTAAATTAAATACAATACCCACATACGCCAAAACTATGCCAGAATCGTTACGGGACTATTTTTTTTTTTTGCTTTTTATACCATTGAGTCACCAACGAGATTTTAGAATGTTCTAAATACAAAAATTATGTGTATAAATATTTTTTTTATTATTCAACAACACAATATATTCAACAACAGAATAGTCAATTTCTTCATATTTTTTTTTCTCTTCTTCTAGACTCTAGGAGAGGTACCTCCTGCGACGTGCATTACCAACTGCCCGTCCATATCTTTGGTGGTCTTCCAAGTATACGACGCCCCATTGGTTTGCCGTGGAGAACTGTATGAAGGAGTCTTAGTGAGTCTATTCCTTTGATATGCTTACGCTAATATCATCTTTTTTATCTTCACCATCTCACAATGCCATTTGCTACACACAATATAATTATCTCTGATGCTTGTGTTGCAATTTGTCAATTTAATAATTGTTATTTCTTAAGCTAAACCGGTTTTGAATTCATTATATTCACAATAGTTATTTTAAAATGTTGAAAGAAAAAATTAATTTACATCAGTGTGGTTGGTCCGTTGCTGTGGTACAAAATTTTCTATGATTTGCAAACTGTCGAGAACGCAGAGGTTTTCAAGGCAGGGTTAAAGACCCTATTGTTCAGTAGGTGTTATGATTCATGCATGGGCCCTTGCGGTAGTTTTTTCCACAAAACGGCGCATTTAAAAAAATATACTATTATTATAGGTACATAAGTTGGACAAATGTGTTTCAAGAATTCATGAAGCCAACGTCATATAACCTTCCGGGATTACACAAGGGAGAAAATTTAATATTCATTTCACATTTTGGTAGAACTTTATCAGAAACAACACAACACTAAATTACTATTAAACTTATGGTGCTTTTACTACTATCAAAACATGAAAATTATTGGCTCGATTCCAGTGGGAAATTATTCCAAATAACAGTATAATTTACTGCCTTTTGTATGAAATACGTACCTAAAACTATTTATATTTCTTATTGGCACTCACTTGGACAGAAATGTAAGGAGAGATGACGAACGTTTAGTCCAAAATATAGTTTTTATGTCCCCGGAAGCTTTTAGTAGGCCGGAATAAAGTGGATGATTTAAGCAGTCTACATATTTTTGATACGTACAAGGGTTGTGTCCGGTTTCCATTACAATTGAAAGCTTAGAAAATTATGAACGTTTTATTAAAGTGTCGTTATATTATAAAAATCCCGTGGAGCACCCGGTAAAGAATTGGTATCCCACTCTTCTGCGTAAGTTTTCGAGTGTCCTGTAAAAGGCAGGTGTTCGAAAAAATTAAGACATTTTTCATCTTAAATTAAGCGATGAGGTATGCCACCCATCCTGAATGTCTTGATTTTATATTGGCACGAAGAGGACAGTTTGCATGTTTCTTACATGCAGCTGATCTGCTGGCTACCCCAGTTGTGGGATATGCCGTGATGGTATAGTATAGTATATTAATTGTGTCGGTGCACACGTAGTAGAATTCCATAATTATGTAATTTGAAACAAGTGTTTCTTTCTACTATTGATTATTAATTCCCAGAGAGACGTCTTTCGACTTATAAGATTGATAATGACCTTATAAGTAGAAAGACTCTCTGGGAATTAATAATCAATAGTAGAAAGAAACACTTATTTCAAATTACATAATTATAGTGTAAAATAGTTGTAAACTCGACATTTTGTTCATTTTATATATTTTGTATATTAAGTATTAACATAAATATTGTATCCAGTGTTCAACAAACAATAAATTTACATAACACGTACTTAAAGATTAAATGAAGTTAGTATTTTTTACGAAGTGAGGATTTTTTAAACGTTATAGAAAACCCATGGATGAGGAATAAATTTTATTGGTACAAAATTGCTGTAAATGTTAGAAACTTACACATTCATACCCAACAAAATACTACAGACTGTAAATAGATATATAATCACAATAATAAAATGATAATACATACATACATAGTTATTCACGATTATCCTTTTCTATGTCAGGCAGATCCTTTATTCCAGAAATTGAGAATTCTTGAGGTTCGACAGCCGTGTGTATTACATGTTTTAATTGGATTTAGGGTTGGGTTAATGAAAAAATGAAAAAAACAAAACCTACCACTTGGCGGATGAACTGTGTTTTTTTTCTCGCTTCAGTTTAATAATTGTTTACGCGGTTTTGAGCAGTCCAATAACTTTGTGATTAGTTTCAAAAGAAAGATTGAGGTGTTCTGCATCTGATGATAGAGGAATTTTAACCTTGTTTTTAAGTAACATTTGAAAATAGTGAATTAAATCTTTTGTTTGACATATTTGACACATAGTATTGTCGCGGTTCTAATAATTACAGTTATAATAATTTTTATTATTGTTAAACGAAATAATTCATACAGAGTAGCGGAGTTTACAAACGCAAGGAATCTATACAGAGTGTTTATTTCGGCTACAGGATGTCGAGCCCGTTTGAACGATCGTTGTTAACGCCGAGATCTCCGAATGAAAATAAAACGACTGACATATCTGAGGATAGTGAATTTATTTGTACGCCAGAAAACATCGAAGATACAGCTACGCAAGCAAAAATGATTCAGAAGCTGAGAGGGCATATAAATTTAATTAAAGGTATACTGTCTGAGGGTAAGGGGAAGTTGTCTGTGTCCAGTCGTGACGAAGTTCACAAGGAACTGGATGAGATCTCGGATATGTTCGCAGCGGTGATGAACGACAATGCTGGGATGACTGGAAAGTTGAGGGCATCGGAATGCACGGAGAGGAAATATGCTGCAGTAGCGCGTAGAAATGATAAAGCTGGTAATGAGCTACCTGAGAAGAGATATTCTCTGATAGTGAGGGTCATTGGTGACTCAATACCACAAGATATGATCGAAAGAAAATTAAAAAAGGAAGTCAGGCTGGGTCCTCTAGGAGTTTCAGTGTTTGGAATAAGAAATTTGCGACGGGGAGGAGTTATTATTACGTGTCCTCATAAACAGGATGCAGAAATTCTTGTCAAAGTGATAAACGAGAAGTTTGATAAAAAATTAATTGCTGAGATATGTAAGAAAAAGAAGCCTTGGATCATTTTTAAAAATATTACTATGGACTACGAATCTGATAACTTTGTTACTGATCTAAAAGAACAGAATCACGAACTTAAAGAAGTCATAAAGGAAGAAAATGATTTGATAGTGAAAAAGATAATAAAGCTTAAAGGTGACAAGTATGCTGGTATACATATGCTGGTAGAGACCACTTCCCGAGTGAGACGATCTCTGATTGGAAAGGGGCTGGTATACCTAGGGTATCAAAGGATACGGGTTGATGACTCTGATCCGTTGACGATATGTTTCCACTGTCTACGACCGGGACACTCAGCGAAGTCTTGTTTTAGATTGGCGGATCCAGCTAAATGTTCACATTGTGGAGAAGACCATAAGTATGAAGAGTGTAAAAAGAGGGCAGAAAAACCGAAATGCTCGAATTGTATACAGGATGGAATCAGAACCAAAAAGCGAATTAGTGTTGATCACAGTGCGTTGGATAAAAGAAATTGTAGTTTCTTTAATAGAATGCTGAAGTTCGCAAAGCAAAAAATTGATTATTGACGGTTAATGTATCTAATATCGTTTAAAGAAAATGTGAATATAGATAGTGTATGGAGAGTTACTCGCTGTATTTCTGTTCCTGTATTAATTATACAATATTGCTTGTATATGTGCTGCTGTATGTTGAGCTTGTGTACGTTGATTGTTTGTATGTGTGCGTTGACGCCTTGGCAGAGTGGTGACTTATCACAACGGTTATATGAAAATAATAATGTTATATTATGTACTAGTCGAGTTTGTTTTTGCGTTGTTTTTTGTAGAAGTGGTATAGTAAATCAAAACGAATATTTTGTTGATAATTATTGGTTGGATTTTTATAATAAAGTTGTAATGTCTTTGGGATTTGATATTGATTGTATGATTATTGGGAATTTTATGAAGATAGGAAATACATGCATGAAATGGCTTACAATTATATAGATGGTGACGAAGAAGTTGACTTCAGTGTTACAAAAGATTTAAACAAATGGATGAATATTCATGATCCCAATGATCACAATCTCTGTGTTGTGCATTTGAACATAAGATCGATTTTCAAGAATTGGGATCAGCTTCTTATTAGAATTAAGGAATGTTTGTCTAATATTGATGTTTTGATTCTAACTGAGACAGCGCTACGAAAAGATTTAGTTAGTTTATACGACATACCGGGATATAGCGTATATACTTATTGTAGGGAAAAGAAAAGAGGAGGTGGAATCAGTGTTTATGTTAAAAATTGTCTAAATTTTATGCCAAGGTGTCATGAATTTAAGTCTTGTGAAAGTGTTTGTGGTATGGTCACAACACTGACAGGACACAATATTAATATTATAGCTGTGTATAGGCCTCCCAACCTGAGTAAAACAGAGTTTGTATGTGAGTTGAATGAATTTATCTCAAAGAATTTTACAATTGATGATGATGTTCTGTTTGCTGGTGATATCAATGTGAACTTATTATCTGATGAAAATATAGTAAATGAATACTCAAATGTGTTACTTGATAATTACTTCGTGAAATGTATAAATGATGCGACTCGTGAAGTGATTGTATGTAATGAAATCGTAAGAAGTTGTATCGATCATATATTCGCCAGAGTTGGCGGTTTGTGTAAAAATTGTAATGTGTCTATGTATAGTTGTGTATGGAATATAGATATAGCTGATCACCATGCGGTGGCACTGCGCATAGTATATAGTGATAAAAGTAGATATAGTAATAGTAATAATACATCGTGCACTGTGCGGGGGACGACGGGCACCTCTACCAATAGTACTGTCATATTGTCTAAAATTAAAATTAAAAATTTATGTAAACTGATTGGATGGGATAACTTTTTGAAGATAAATGATTGTAATATATTGTATGATAATATTAAGAAAACTTTTTCTGGCATGTATGAGAGAAGTTTAGTCGATAGATCTTATACTGGTGCAAGGAGAACATCGCCAATATGTGAGTGGATGACTCCGGATTTACTAATTATAATAACAAAAAAAGATACTTTATACAGAAAATGGAAAAGTAATCCTAAGAAATTGGTCTATGAAACAGAATACAAACATTTCAGGAATTTTGTGAATAAACAAATTAAAAGAGCAAAATTTTTATTTCATAATAATAAGTTCAAAAAAAGTTTTGGGGATGTTAAAAATACTTGGGATTCTATTAATGTCATACTGGGTCGTAAGAGTAAAAGTAATTGTGATGAAATGATTTTAAAATATTTTTGTAAAAATTGTGATGTAGATGTAGCGGCTTCAGAGTTTTTGAATTATTTTACTGATAGTGTTTCTCAGATGATACATGTGTGTGATTACAGAGCGATCAATATTCGAATGCCTGGTGCGGTGCAAAGTATGTACCTACCTAGTGCTACTGTATCTGATATCACGAAAATTGTGACAAAACTAAAAAATACATCTGCCGGGCTCGACAACATTAGGATTTCTGATATAAAAAATAATATTGATTGTTTGGCGCCAGTTTTGACTCATTTGATAAATTTAATAATCAAACAAAAGGTTGTACCGAATGATTTGAAATGTAGTATTGTAAGACCAATATATAAGGGTGATAAACATAATGATGTTAAGAATTATCGTCCAATTAGTATACTTCCAGCTATTGAAAAGATAATGGAGAAGTATTTGTCTCTTAAATTAAATGAATATCTAAAAAAACATAATTTAATGGACCCCTCCCAACATGGTTTCCAAGAAAATAAAAGTACTGAGACTCTTCTTTGTCAGTTTTCAAGTTTCATAAATTCAGAACTTGATAAAAAGAAACATGTTCTTGTGCTTTATGTTGACAACTCTAAGGCATTTGATACAATTAATCATGACAAAATGTCCCAAATGCTGGAATGTATAGGAATACGGGGTAATGTGTTGAGACTTTTTCAAAATTATCTAAATAATAGAAAAATGGCTGTTAGGGTGTGTAAGCACATAACTGATAGTAAAAATGTTTTGACAGGTGTACCACAGGGCTCCGTTTTGGGACCAACTATGTATATTATTTTTGTTTCATGTATGAAAATCTTGTTCAGATATTGTAAGTATTTTGTATACGCTGATGATACTGCACTTGTTGTTTCGCATCATGATGAGATGGAGGCTCGTAGGCTGATGCAATATGATTATAATCAATTGATACGATGGTCACATGATTATGGTCTAATAATTAATGCGAAAAAGACTAAATTAATGTACATTAGATCTCCAAATTTGGCAGTTGTGAATCCAACGCCGAAAATTACCTCGCATAATCATCAGTGTATACACAAAAATGTTGAGCTCCCCATCACTTGTGACTGTCCTTCTATTGATGTGGTGAGTAATTATATATACCTAGGATTAACTATAGATAATAAGTTTAAATGGGATCTTCATGTAAATAAAATTTGTAAGCGTTTAAGATCCATTGCTGGTAGGTTATATAGAATTAAGTACTTCGTACCTAGATCCACACTCAAATTAATATACAAGTCTCTGGCAGAATCTTTGATTAGGTATGGTATTAGTAGCTGGGGTAACTGTACTAATACTAATTTAAAAAGGGTAATGCTCGCACAAAAATCGATATTAAGATTAATTGTTAGTAAAAATATATGTACCGCGGCGCGTAATAATATTTCATTGTACTTTAAAAAATTGAATATTTTGTCTGCTAAAGGCTTGTTTTGGCAAAGGATAGTCCTTGACCAGTTTTTGAAGGATGAATATAAAACAAGACCGCGACACGCTCATCATACTAGATTCAGATCGAATGAGGGGTATTTGGTACCAAAATATAATAATAAATACGGTAAGAGAACTTTAGAATATAATGTGCCTAAATTGCTTAATATGATGCCGACATCTATTAAGAAATGTGGTAGCAAGATTGCAACAAAAAGACTTGTCAAGGAATGGCTGCTGAAATGTGGATTTGTATATAATTGAAATTGTACTATAGTTATTAAGTATATGTTTTGCTGCTTTTGGTTAGGTTTAAATTATTTATGTATATATTGTTATTATGAAAATGAACGCGCCGACAAATCTTGTAATGGATTTGGCGCGACTTTATAATTGTATTTAATGTTTATTATATGATATAAAAAATAAAAAAAAAAAAAAAAAAAAAGAAAATTAAAAAAAAAAAAAAATTAATCAATTATAATAGAGATTCACTGTATTTGAAAAAATATTCTCATAAACAGAAAAAACTAAAATTTAGACACAATCTAATAATAAACAAAATATTCTAAAGAAAAACATTTACAAAAGGTAAAATCTATCTCCATTAAACTTTATTCCTACCATTACTTCGTGAGAAAAACTTTCCGTTTTTTCTCTAAATATAAAATAAAAGGTCGGCAAATTTATTTTATCGAGTACTTATCATCAATCCAAAAACCCAAAAGTTTCCAAAACGGAGTTTTTACTCACCTAATAGTCTCTTAAACCCTAAATGCAAATTACTCAAATTAACTTATTTAGGCAATATTGAATGAAAAAATAGTACGTATACCTATTTTAATATTGGCACGTGTTCTAAAAAATACAAACTCATTAAGTATTTTAGATTTAAGAATTTCCTGAAAAATAATTGAGATTTGTTGAATAAACTGTCGTTCCGTGGAGCACTCATCAAAGAATTGGTATATTAAATGTATTTAATTTGAATTTATGCCTTCAACGGAATTGTATGTAATCAATGAACAATAAAGAATAAATAAATAAAATTTTCAAGAGGGTGTCTCTCAGTGCAGACGAAAACGTTCAAGGTAATAAAAATTTATAGTGAAAATCAAAGTGTTTTTTTTTTATAATTAATTTGTTTAAAAATTAATATTGAATTTTCACAATATTTTAACACCAATACGTTACAATTAGTTAATATTAAAAAAAACAATGGACTTCTATGGCTTACTTTTTTAGAATGTTCAATAATATTCGGCCAAAAAAGCACTTTTCTTTCGTCGACAAGATTTCTAACTGCATGGCGATATCTCTTTTACAATACTGGAAAATGGTTTCTGGTCTGTGCTCTCGGATCTTGAATTGGTTGAATAAACGAGTTCGTCTGTAGTCTGGAGGTAGAATCTCGACATCGTGAACAAGGGGTCCGCGGTTCGATCCCAGGTGCCGACAAAATCCTCTTTCAAGCTTTTAGCTTACTGTGAAAATTATATAAGGTTGTATTTGGGTTTATAACAAAACCCAGATATATCTTTTTTTAAGAAAAACAAGTAAATAAATAGATATCATATTGTAAGAAAGAAGATTAACTTCAAGGTTCCTAAACGAAAGTTAGTCATTTTAAATCTCAAAACGTTTTTTGGTGTATATTGTTTGCAATCATCCAACCTTTTAAAAGTTCCGGGGCATGGTTCTTTCCTCTTATATTTTTACTGCCTTCTCCCATAAATTATATTTAATGCATCGTTAACACTATTGTTCCAGAATATTCTCATAATATCTCCTGTCTCGTTTTCTGCTGGATGTTAATTATTATTATCTTTGTGCGCATTAAATTCTTAATTTAATTATTAATATTTCATAAGTGCGTCATATCTCACGAGATATTATTATACAAAGCATTGAAAATATACGTTTATTTTGAAAAGAAGACTCATCTTTACTTTTCATTAAATTTAGCCTGAATCAACTAAGCCACTAGTGTATTTGATTAGTTGTATGAAAATATTATTACTATTACTATGCCATCACATCATAACCCACATGTGGGTTAGCCAGCAGACCCACCACACGTAATAAACATGCAATCTGTCCTCTCCGTGCTAGTAAAAAAATAAGACATTCAGGATGGGTGGCAAACTTCAGGTCTGAATTTGAAGTGTATTTTGTCTTAATTTTTTCGGACACCTGTCTTTTAAATGACACTCGAAAACTTACAAAAAAGAGTGGGAGACCAATTCTTCGCCGGGCGCTCCACGGAATAAATAAAAATAAAAAAAAACGATATACGTTTCACATTTTTTTACGAATTTTCTAAAATCATTCAAAAAGTAGGTTTTCGTAAAACATCACATCATCATTTCACCCTTAAACGCTCCTGTCGAGATCACAGGACAGAAACCAGTCTCCTCTATTCAAAGCATCTTTGCGCCAATTGCATTGGCATTTCATCCTGATTTGGAGTCCAGATGCCGCCAAATTTTGTTCTTGTCATTTAAAGCCTCGCTGGCTTGACATCAAATAAAGCATCGCTTGGCATCAAATATATCACCGAACTCGAATACCTTAATTTTTATTATATAATACTCGTAGAGCAGAAAACTTACTACTATACCATCACGGCATATCCCACAAGTGGGGTAGCCAACAGATCAGCTGCATGTAATAAACATGCAAACTGTCCTCTTCGTGCCAATATAAAATCAAGACATTCAGGATAGGTGACAAGCCTCATCGCTGAATTTAAGAAGTAAAATGTCTTAATTTTTTCGAACACCTGCCTTTTACAGGACACTCGAAAACTTACTCAGAAGAGTGGGAGACCAATTCTTTACCGGGTGCTCCACGGCCAAAGAAAACTTAATGTAATGAATTCGCCGGTTTCAGCTCTTGTACAAGAATATAAAAAAAATAATTAAATAACTTAAAATTTATTTTCCCTTTGTTGGCAAGGATACCGAATTAGGATCTATAATAGGTTAGTATAGTAAAATTATGAGGGACCATGATGGTCATGACCTAGATGTTCCAATGATGAAAGAAGAATCGCAAACGCTCAAGATAGAAGTTTGTTAAAGTACAAAAGGGGCGGTTAATATCCAACGTTAGATCAAGAATGGCTGAAAAAAGAGAATACAGTTGAGAAAAAACAATAAGATTTATTTATTAACAATTCACGGCGCTAGCCTTTAACATGTTATATATTTACATACATACATAGTTCATATGACGTACACACAAGTATAGAAAATTAAGACACAACAATCATAATAAAAAGTCAACAAAACACAAAAAAAAGAACAATACAATTATCAGTATCACAGTACAAGTTATGAATAGAGAAAAAATGTCAATGGATAGTAGGTTATCTTAATCAAGATAATAATAAATCCGTTTAGAAAAAAATAATAGAATACTTTATAAATATGAAATGATTTCATAGATTGCGGACGGTGAAGCAAGACAAATCGTATTACTTTCGAAGGTTCGCCCTGTAAATTGTATTTTGTAACAAAGTTATTTGAAAAGTTTATCAGCCGCAATTTGTGTTTTAAAGGATGGAATAAAAAATCAAACCTCTTCGATAAATTTGGGTATAAATATTCGTAATCAAAGTTCTAACATAATAATATAATATCGCTTGCCTTGTCTGAGTAATAAAACTGAATATTTTTATTAAAAACATCACGACGATTTTTGGAAATACCTAATGCAGACTTATTTTATTAATGCTACTATGCCATCACAGGATATTCCACAAGTGAGGTATTCATTTGACTAACTGGACGTGGTAAACGTACAAATAGTCTCTCTGTGCCAACAAAAATTAAGGCATTCAGGATGGGGGGCATACCTTATCGTCGAGCTAGGGCAGAAACCAGCCTCCTCCATTCAGAGCGTCTCTGTGCTAATTGCGTCACCTGTTCCCACGACATTCCCTGCGCTCTGATTTCGTTGTCATAGGAACGGTGTATTGTGAAAGAGGGACGCCCGGGCCAACGGAATCCTTGCGGACGGAAGAACAGCGCTCTTTTTGGCCAACTATCATTGAGCATTCTCAGAACATGTCTCAGCCATGACCATCGTCTCTCCCATATCACGGAGATTATAGATCTCTGCTGGGTGCATCAACGCACAGCACCATTTGTGACACGTTCATACCATTTTAGATCCAAAATTCTCCTAAAACACTTGTTTTAAAAGCTTAGTATCTTTCGCTCTTGAGCCTTGGTTAAGACTCAAAGCCATATAGAAGGATTGGGATGATGCACGCATTGAACAAGCGACATTTTGTCCTGATGCTGAGTCCAGACGCCTTCCAAATTTTGTACATGTTGTTGAAAGCTCCGCTAGCTGCTCCTATGCGGATTGGTAATTCCGACCGGAGATCACCCTCTGAAGTTATGGTTAGTCCCAGGTACCTGAATTTGTAATTTGAATTAAATTTTACTAATACCTGCCTTTTACAGGTCACTCGAAAGCTGGCAAAAAAGACTAAAAGACTTATTCTGAATCTGAATTATTGATTTTTTTAATTTAAAAAAAATAAGTAAAAAGGTACTATAATATCATTATTGCAACAAGTACTCTCATACCGAGGTGGTTCTATGTTTTAACCTTATTGACCTAATTAATCCTTTGATGATTGGAAACACCAACTCTTTTTTTAATTGATCAAGTTGGTTGAGTGCTTGTACATCGTTGAAATTATCTAAATCAGGGATCACCAAACTACGATACTTGAGCCATATCCAGCCAGCCTATGAATTTTACAATTTTTTAAAAACCGACGAGATCGTGAAATATTGCAAATGTCTACACCATTTTGAAAATCTGGCGTAACGGGGTAAAAAAATTGATTGCAAGGAAAATTTAAAAATTATTGTGATAATGAGACCTATATAAAGCTCTTCACTTTATATAGGTCTCATTATCACAATAATTTGAAATTAGAATTACAGAAAATATTCTCTAACGAATCCGAGAAGATCGGGATACATTTCAAATTCTTATGCAATTTTGAAAATTCGACAAAGGGGAAGAATTTTAAAATACAAGGTTATCAATCTAATTTGCGAATCAAATACCTACAAAATTAAGCTTTTGGTACTTGAAACTTATCCCGTGGAGCACCAGGTAAATAATGTTGGTCTCCCACTCTTCTCCGTAATTTTTCGAGTGTCCTGTAAAAGGCAGGTGTTCAAAAAAATTAAGACATTTTACATCTTAAATTCAGCAATGAAGTTTACCACCCATCCTGAATTTCTTTATTTTATATTGGCACGGAGAGGACAGTTTGCATTTTTATTATATGCAAATGATCTGCTGGCTACCCCACTTGTGGGATATGCCCTGATGGTATAGTGTAGTAGTAGTAGTAGCACTTGGTACTTACTGGAGTAATCAGATTGGCCCAAAGGTTGAAAAGTTTGGATAGCCCTGATCTATAGTGACCCATATTTCTCCTTAATATCTGTCCCGTCACACTGCATCTTGTACGAGGTAAATAAAGTAGATGGTTATCTGGAACACAGATAACCTTATTTTTGAAAAATCTGTATAAATTCTGTTATTGCTATTCGCGGTTCGAAAATTATTTTTAAAGAGAATACTCTAAAAGCCACGTAGCCTTTTAGCTAGAAGATCAAAAATATTTAAAAAGATATCTTACTTTATTTATTGAGTCGACGCTAATTTTGTAAAACTACATTTTATATATGGAAGAAAACACAATTGGTTTTAGTTTTACTTTATAATATATAATTGAGTAGTGACTTGGTTTCGACGTATAAAGTCATTTTGTTTAACAATGACTTTTTAATTTATTTAGTTTGAAAATGACTTTATAAGTCGAAACCAGGTCACTTTTTAATTAAATATTAAGTAAAACTAAAACCAATTGTTTTTTTTTCCTTATATATCGTACTTTGTTGGTATTCCCTTTTCAAAACTCTATAGGTATTATTAAAGATTAAATATATCCTGGGTATTTAATTTTAATTAATACTAGTGACCTAGGTCTCGACATTCTAGTTCTTTGTCAAACAAATCTTTATTTAACCGATAGTTTTACAAAGACATTACATGTCGAAACCTAGGTCACTGCAATAAGTGTTAGTATATGTAACTCAAATAACTTATATTACAATAATAACAATAATATTTTTTTTTTTTTATTTATTTATTGTACAATAAACCTCAAAACAGCAATCTGGATTGCTGGCATCAGAGGTAAAAACCATTTACAGACATCAAGCAAACAAAACAAAATATAGACATAAGTAATACATTTGACATTTAAAAATAAATAATATATATATACACATATATATGAATATAAGCATGCACATGACACAACACTACACCACTTCAAACTTTCTGGACACTAACACCGTTTTCTTTCACTAGCTTACTAATTTTGTTTTTAAAAGTTTTTACATTGCTACATTCTTTTACATTGTTAGGTAAACTATTATAGGCTTTAATTGTAGAGTACATTTTCATTTCAAAATATATTGGTACGTAATACGTACTTTTATAAAATACTCGCTTTTTTTAATATTTAAATTTATAAACAATACATAGATATGAAAAATAACTAAAAACAATATTAACATAAATTATTGAACGATGGAATTCAATCAAAAGAAGTGTTAAAGTGATCAAATAGAGTAGGTTCACCAAATAAGGACACTGAAGCTTGACCCCTTATACCAGGAGATATTCTGATTGGGGCAATGCTTATGGTTTATTATTATGTACTAGTTGATTGTTAAAAAAATATGTAGGTTCTAGTGATGTAACGAATGTGTGATTTTGGATATTCGCGAATGCGAATGCGAATAGCGAATATTGACTTGCTTAAATTTCTACAATTGCTCAAATATTAAAATTTCTACCCCCCGTCGCCGAATTTTCAAAATGGTATAGGAATTTAAAATATTTCAAAACTCCTCAGTTTTCTTAAAGAATATTTTTCTTGCAGTAGGTACCTTTCTCTACAATGTACCGGGTAAGTATCCGGTACTTTTACCAAATTACCGATACTTTATTACCAAAATAATATTCGCATATTTTTTTTGCGAATACGAATGCTAATGCGAATACGAATATTCGTTACATCACCAGTAGGTTCCTATTATTATTGTGTTAAAAAATAAATAAATAATATTTTGATTAATTTGAAATAAACTTTTGCTCGTCTTGCAAGTCACGATAAAGCTTTTAAGACAATAGTCAAATGATTTTTCGAAGTATTATAATGTTAATTTGTATTTTTACTGCCTGAAAACTCGTCAGTATGATTATTTACCATATTTCCCCAAGAAAGTTCATAAATATGTACATAATAAGCTCTCATGTGGTAAATTTTATTTTTATTGCATTACTAAAAGCTGCTGTGTGTACGTGTTAAGAGCTTTCTATCAATATTGCAAAGACAGGTACTTGTAAATACTAACCTTGAAAGCTTCAGAGTGCTTTTAAGACAATTCTGATATTTCGAAAGCTTCGAAATCATACACATCAAATACACATAAAACTTTATGAAATAAATATTATTTAAAAAAGTGTAAATTTGATATAAGAAAATTATTATGTTTATTATTAAAACATTTTTCTCCGGTAAAGAACAAGTATCTCACTCTTTTGTGAAGTTTTCGAGTGCCCTGTAAAGTGAATGACATCATAGTGTATGTAGATAGATAGATTATTAATTATAAGTCTTCTCGATATCTTAACAATAAGACTGTGGATTATTATTACAAAGACAATAAAAAAAACTTCCTATCGATTATTCATAAAGCAAGATAAAACTTAAGAAGTTTTGACCTTAGCACAAATTAAATTAACACTTGTATTAATAAAATGTTATAATGCTTTACTTGATAATAACGTCATCAATGCTTTTAATATAAGCTCAAAAGCTGTGACAGACTTTATGAACTATAACTTTATCAAGTGTCATTATCTTCTATATCATCTAGTACTACAAGTTCAACTGTTTTATTACCTACAATCGAAGTGTGATTTGTAACAATGTTTTAAGCCGCACTGTCATCAACACTGAAATAATCAATACTTTATATTAATAACTCTAAGGTTTGTACATTCACAGAGTGAAAATTCATACTGATGATATTCTACTTTAATTACAACACAGTTAACTTTTCACTTAGATTTATTTAAATCTCAAGTGCTTTCCTCAATGTTGATATATTAATTAAGTAACACTAATTCATTTTTTAATAAATTTTGCTGTTCGATGCATTATTGCACTTTAGAAACATTGTTAATTTAATTCATTTAATTTAGTAGTGACAGACTCCCTCATGTAGCCGCAAACAACCAACCTGGAAGACCTGCAATGTGATAGTGAGACAGTTGGAGCTCTGTGTCCCAGAAGACTTCAACGACATAGAAATAGATCTATTAAAAGAGGACGAAGAAGAATTTAGCGAAGTAAAAATATTTTTTATAGGTTAGGGTTTGAAGTGTAACACTAACTCGTTTATATTCAATTTTTTTTTTTACTCGAAACATTGTTGTCTAACGCTATATTAAGACGAGTCTTTGATAGTTATAATAATAGTAATAGTAATTTAATCATAACCAATCTTAGACCTCCGGTGACAAGGATCTTATTCTAAAGTTACCATAGTAGCTTTTAATTAAATACAACTAATGGATCAAGTATAAAGTTCCAAAATTTCTCCCCTTCAACATTAAATAATATTTATTTATAGATATGTATTGACTATTTATTGTTACTTATCTTATTGCTTTTATTATTATCTTATTGAGCTCCCCATATCTTGTGATTGTCCATGTCTTGATAATGTAAATAAATTTGTATATCTAGGTGTAACTATAGACGATAGATTTAAGTGGGATCAGCATGTAAATATTATTTGTAAGCGATTAAGATCTATAGCATGTATGTTATTTAAGATAAAATATTTTGTACCTAGGTCCACACTTGTTACTGTGTACAAGTCTTTGGCAGAATCTTTAATCAGATATGGTATTGGTAGCTGGGGCAATTGTACTAATTCTAATTTGAAAAGGGTAATGTTCGCACAAAAATCGATATTAAGACTTATAGTTAAAAAAGAAATTTGTAACGCGGCGCGAAATAATATTTCTCTGTATTTCAAAAAGTTAAATGTATTATCTGCTAAAGGCTTGTTTTGGCAGAGAGTTGTCCTTGACCAGTTTTCAAAAACCGAATATAAAGAAAAACCTCGACATATGCATCACACAAGATTTAAATTTAATGAAGGATATGTAGTCCCTAAATTCAATAATAAATACGGAAAAAGAACATTTGAATATAACGTGCCAAAAATACTTAATATGATGCCGGTATCTATTAAGAAATGCAAGAGTAAAAATATTGCAAAAAAATTAGTCAAGGAATGGTTAATAAAGTGTGGATTTATATATCATCATCATCATCATCATTTCAGCCTCCCTGCGTCCATTGTTGAACATAGGCCTCCCCCATTGATCTCCACAGCTCTCTATCCTGGGCAGACCGCATCCAGCCGACCCCTGCAACCCGTCTTATGTCGTCCGACCATCGTGCTTGAGATTTATATATAACTAATAATTATTTTTGTATTTAGGTTAATGTCGTATTAGGTCAATATATGTATATAGTATGTTATAAGAGAACACGCCGACAAATCTTTTAGATTTGGCGTGACTCATTATCATAGGATGTATATATTTATTATTCAATGTACTATTTTTCATTAAATAAAAAAAAAAAAAAAAAAAAAAAAAAAAAAAAATTAGCTTTCGTAGGGTGAATAAAAATAAAACGTAACTATGTGTTCAAATTCTATCTTCAAATTAATAGTTTTATTTTTGAAGCATTCAATTTTGATTTATTATTTTCATAAGTTTAAAAATTCATCAGATTTCTTCTTAAACATTTAACAAGCCGAAATTTTCGAAAATTTTGATTTAAATGGCAATTCATAAAATCAACTCCACTCTATCAATTCCACAAGCAAATAATTATAAAAAAATACGCGGTTCCCTTTATATATTAATAATTAAGTTAATGAAAAAAAAAATAATATACCTATTTACAATTCCACAAATGCCTAAATAAATTTTGGGATTGTTTAACTATTGAACGGAAGAAAGACAACATAATTTCTTTAACAGTGCGCGATTATTTTAATGGTATATTTCACTTTCGGTTGTGTTTTTGAAGCAAAACCTAAAATAAATATAAATTACTACTACTACTTACTATACTACTATACCATCACGGCATATCCAACAAGTGGGGTAGCCAGCAGATCAGCTGCATGTAAGAAACATGCAAAGTGTCCTCTTCGTGCCAATATAAAATCAAGACATTCAGGATGGGTGGCAAGCCTCATCGCTGAATTTAAGAAGTAAAATGTCTTAATTTTTTCGAACACCTGCCTTTTACAGGACACTCGAAAACTTACGCAGAAGAGTGGGAGACCAATTCTTTACTGGGTGCTCCACGGGATAAAAATATAAATACCAAAATTACAAAAATGGTGATTTCTCGCATATAAGACATTTCGATTTGTCGAGTTGCGGAAATGGACAGTCCATGTATTAACTACATAAAAGCTAGTTAATAATATGTATGTATGTTGATTAAAAAAAAACTTGACTTTGGAAAGGTCGTGAAATGGAATCTTGTCGTCGCCTTTATGTCTGCTCTCTGCGTATCTAGAAACGTAGGTACACGATTATAATAATATGAAATTATAAAAGTTTTGTTTGGTCGTGTTATCATCTATCCAAGGGCATACGCCGAAGGGGACACTCCCCCCCCCCCTCCCCCCTCCTAGGAACTTGAACTTTATTTCAATAAGTGATAGAAAAATCAAATTAAAGTTGACGATGCTCAACCGATGTCGAATATAATAGTTTAAAATAGGTATTGTTGGAATTGGTGAACGTACCATGGATAGAGTGCATTTAAACCAGCCAAAGCCGATTCGTAAGCATCGGAACGCCTTTCCTGTTTCCCACTAAAGAGAGTTTGCACAGTCTGTAGGTTGTGCGGATGAGGAGTCAGTTGAGTAATATTCACTCACGCAAGTGTAAAAAAAGTCCAATCATGCAGATGTAATCCAGTAAAATGAGAAAACTATGTTAACAACAATCTATAATACTAATGTGAGTGACCACCGGGTCATGGTGTGCGACCATTCAAATATTACGTTGACTGCACTCTGATGAACACATAAATCAAAAATTTATCGAACCATATATAATATTGAAATAGATCTGCATTTATGATACGACGAGTTTTGTACGCTGTGTTGATTAATCCAATAGCGAGCGTCTTTTGGCGATAGATACCAGCTCATAGCTCAAACTTTTTTACGAGCTCATTTTCTGTTCATGGTGCTCGCTGTTGGAATGGTTTGCCTTCCAGAATAAGGTTACTCCCCACTCTTCACGTTTTTAAGCGGGTGGTTAAGGACCACTTTGTCCCCTAGAATTTGGCATCTGTTTCCTAGTCCCTTTTTCTATCTATTCTTCTCCTTTACACATCCTCTTTTCCTTCTTCTAGGGTGTTTTTTTTTTAAGCTACGTGAAATCAGGTCAGTTGAAAGAGATCGCGCGTCTGCTATAAATTCGCCCTTTGTATATTGATTTAATAAATGTATTTTATTTGTATGAATGTTTTTTTATGTAAATTTGCTTTGAATCAATGTACAGTAAAGAATAAAAAAATAAATAAAATAATTGGAACAATTTTTTTTCTAAGCTGTTGCCCCTCTCTAGAAAAATCCAAGGTGCACCCTTGTACCTAAATATGAATAACAAAATGAATATAATTTAGAATAAATTGTGAGATGTGTGTTTTTCCTACCCCTAGATATAATAATATTATATCTTTATCTAGGGGTAGGAAAAACACACATCTCACTCACAATTTCAAAACTCACAATTTCAAACAAAAACTCACAATTTATTCTAAAATTATTTATTTATCCTTGGTAGCATTATTATTATTATAAGAGATGCAAAGAATAGTATATTTGACCGAATACCGATATTATGCAAGATCATGTGCCGAATAAACGAATATTCGGTAAAATAATGGTGAGAGCGTGCGGTACACCCGATTGCACATCTTCGTGTAGGTACATCATAGACATATGTACTAGACTTGCAGCGTGGTACATTTTTTCGAAATTTTTGTGTACCAACATTTATAATAGCAATATGTTATAATATTTATTTATTTATTTTATTCTTCACTGTACATTGTTTACAATAATACAAATTTACATAGAAAATATCATTTATACAATTCAATGTACAGAGGGCGAGTTTATCGCTAAAATGCGATGTCTTCCAACTAACCCGGTTATTAAAATCAAAAAACGAAACAGACATAAATGTACATATCTACAGTAATATTATAAATATAAAAAAAAACAAAGACATAACATAAAGCAAACAAATGAAAAAGGCACATGCAGGCAACAATGCTTTCATGGCCATATAATAATAAGAAAAAGTATAACATACATATATTGCAGCGTGCACATGCATAGGGGAAAGGGTTTTAGGGTTTTTTTTTTTTTTAATATTATGTTGTTTCACTCCATATCAAATTAAATTAATTAATTAGATATTTGAGGATTAATAATTATTCATCTGCAGCTGACAACGAAGTAGCAACAATCTACAAGATATTATTCCTTTCCAGTTTTACATTTAAACTATTCGCCAGAACACCGAATAAATGACAAGATTTTTTTTACATTTTTTATATCTACAGGCACATCTACAGGTTTTACACAAATATAATATAATTAGATCTATCAAATCAAATATAATATAAGATCATTTAAATCAAATCCTACAGGACGGTCACGTGTTGAACACATTGAACAGGAGAGCATGCATGAGGAATTGTATGACAGTGACGGAAGCGAAAGATGTATACAAGGATAGAAGGAAGTGGCGCTCGATCCTTTCTGCCTACCCCGCGAGGGAAGCGGCGTGATGATATGTATGTATGTAATATAATTATTACAATATACAAACATATTAACCCATTTACAGATTGCACATTTGTATTCGAATGTCTTTATATAGCTTATTATTCGGTATTCGGTCGAATAGTAAAAATGTTGCCGAATAGTTGCCTAGTAGATATTCGTCGCATCTCTAATTATGTTTTATTTTCTAAACATAATAATATTTCCGTATGTCTAGACACGAATAAAAATATCTCAATGCTGCGAAAACAAAATATTCTACAATTCCGACAATGTTATATATTATTATTATTCACATTAATGGGCACCTACGTGCAGGTAAATCTTTGTATGGGTACTATACATACTTACTCCTTTTCTATTTTCCACTTTTTGACACTCCTGTCGGAAGCCCTGCAGGTTTAATCTTGACGCAATCTAAATACAATCTTAATCTTATCTTTACATATTTTAACCATACGAGCGAGAAGTGACTAGAGTAAAAAATACGTGCATGCCAATCTCGCGGTGGCTGAGGATATTCATTTTCAACATTTACATGAACATCGTGGTTGTATTTTGTGATATACCTAACCCCAAGAGTGTACCAGATATTTATATGTATATGAGTATTGTGTTAATTATCAACTTTTATGAAATATATCTTCAAATTTTGACAAAAAAAATCCCACAAGGTGTAGTACCCCCCCCCCTAGATGTTTCAAGAGCAGAGCTTGTACCTATTATTCAAATTAACCAAAAAAATCGAAGGGAAGACTCAGGGGAACTTTCACAAACAAAAAAAATTAACTCAAGAAATAGTACAGAAAATTAGAAAAATTGCGGTGCTTTTTATATTTTGATGATGTGCATTTTTAAGGCTTTTATCACCATTTGAATAAACAATTTTCGCACTTCAATTATAAATTACCCTTGTTTACAATGTTTGCAATACCTCATCCTCCTTTTCTTAACTATTTTTTGGTCATTTTTTTAACACAACACTGTCAGTATTATTCTGACATTCTCAAGGACAATTTTTGATTAACCTATTTGACTAATCAAGCGCTAAACTTGACTAACTTTGAATATTTTTTTAGTAGCATTAGTTAAGTTTCTGACTTCAAACATTCGTTACAAATTGATTTTATAAAGTTGATATTTTCAACCGACGGTACTTGGTGGAAATTCATGTTGAATTAATTTAAATAAAACACTTATTAGTAGTATATCCACGGTGACTTTTTATTGGACGCGAGCCGGCTTTCAAGAGCTTCCGCTCTCATCATCAGGCTGGCGAGAGTTAAGAGCCTTGGAATAATTAATTATAAGCCTATTCATTTTTACATGGCGTGAGCCTTTTATATATTGAACATGATATAACATGGATAAAAATATCCAATAAAAAATTAACAGCTGCAGATACATATCCATAATAATAATCCATTAGATTTAAACTAAAATAAGTAGTTAGATTGAATAAAAATAATCAAATTAAATAATAATTGTAAATTATAAAAAGGTTGGAATTAAAATGAAATTGAATTGAATAGAAATAATAATTAAACTGACTTAAAGTATATTAAGCTAGAAAACCTTTTTTCTGTAATTTAATTAAAAGTTTTAAAATCATTGAACAATCTCGTAACTCTATGTGAAGAAGGAATTTATGTTTTTATCAACAGATGGCGGTAGTATACAAAATAACGTACGTATGAATGTTGTGTTTAAGTTGTCTATAAAATAAAAATATAACATGACATATCGTTATGAATTGAAGCTGAAGAAACATTAAATTTTTGAAAGTTCTCGACAAAGCAAGAGTCGAGGACTCGTGACTAGTATTGGTAAATCCAGTTCTTTCTCAGGAATCGGTACTTGAGACATCGTTCTTCAAAACAATTCGTTCTTAACATTCGTTCTCGTTCGTGGAATTTGTCACGCGATTTTCACCTTAGTCTCTTTGAAAATAAAGTATTTTAAAGGCCTTTTTCCCAAAAGACGACACGAAGATTTAAATCCTTAAATCTCGGTTGTGATATATGTCACGCGATTTTAAACCTTAGTCTCTTTGAAAATAGAGTATTCTAATGGTATTTTTACCAAAACAACTTCACAAAGATTTAAATCTTTGAATCATGTTTGTTACATTTGACACGCGATATAAAACCTTAATTCCTTTGAAAATAGAATACTCCAATGGCGTTTTTTCCAAAATAATAACACGTAGATTTAAATCCAAGAATCTCGTTCTCAACGTTTGACACGCAATATGAAACCTTAGTATCTTTGAAAATAGAGTATCTTAAGGTTTTTTTTCCAAAAAAAACACACACACGAAGATTTAAATCTCGTTCGTGTTTATTTGCCACGCGATGTTAAACCTTAGTTTCTTTGAAAATATAGTACTTTAATGTAATTTTTCCCAAAAGAACGAAAAAGACCGAACAGATTTGGCATTGAGGATTTAGTTCTTCGAGTTAAGTTGAAGAACGAATACATAAGAACGAATAGTCAGATTCTGAACAATACTACTCGTGACGCTCGGACTGCTCGGAGTAGTATTGGTAAATCCAGTTCTTTCTCAGGAATCGGTACTTGAGACTAGTATTGGTAAATCCTAGTATTGGTAAATCCAGTTCTTTCTCAGGAATCGGTACTTGAGACATCGTTCTTCAAAACAATTCGTTCTTAACATTCGTTCTCGTTCGTGGAATTTGTCACGCGATTTTCACCTTAGTCTCTTTGAAAATAAAGTATTTTAAAGGCCTTTTTCCCAAAAGACGACACGAAGATTTAAATCCTTAAATCTCGGTTGTGATATATGTCACGCGATTTTAAACCTTAGTCTCTTTGAAAATAGAGTATTCTAATGGTATTTTTACCAAAACAACTTCACAAAGATTTAAATCTTTGAATCATGTTTGTTACATTTGACACGCGATATAAAACCTTAATTCCTTTGAAAATAGAATACTCCAATGGCGTTTTTTCCAAAATAATAACACGTAGATTTAAATCCAAGAATCTCGTTCTCAACGTTTGACACGCAATATGAAACCTTAGTATCTTTGAAAATAGAGTATCTTAAGGTTTTTTTTCCAAAAAAAACACACACACGAAGATTTAAATCTCGTTCGTGTTTATTTGCCACGCGATGTTAAACCTTAGTTTCTTTGAAAATATAGTACTTTAATGTAATTTTTCCCAAAAGAACGAAAAAGACCGAACAGATTTGGCATTGAGGATTTAGTTCTTCGAGTTAAGTTGAAGAACGAATACATAAGAACGAATAGTCAGATTCTGAACAATACTACTCGTGACGCTCGGACTGCTCGGAGTAGTATTGGTAAATCCAGTTCTTTCTCAGGAATCGGTACTTGAGACTAGTATTGGTAAATCCTAGTATTGGTAAATCCAGTTCTTTCTCAGGAATCGGTACTTGAGACATCGTTCTTCAAAACAATTCGTTCTTAACATTCGTTCTCGTTCGTGGAATTTGTCACGCGATTTTCACCTTAGTCTCTTTGAAAATAAAGTATTTTAAAGGCCTTTTTCCCAAAAGACGACACGAAGATTTAAATCCTTAAATCTCGTTTGTGATATATGTCACGCGATTTTAAACCTTAGTCTCTTTGAAAATAGAGTATTCTAATGGTATTTTTACCAAAACAACTTCACAAAGATTTAAATCTTTGAATCATGTTTGTTACATTTGACACGCGATATAAAACCTTAATTCCTTTGAAAATAGAATACTCCAATGGCGTTTTTTCCAAAATAATAACACGTAGATTTAAATCCAAGAATCTCGTTCTCAACGTTTGACACGCAATATGAAACCTTAGTATCTTTGAAAATAGAGTATCTTAAGGTTTTTTTTTCCAAAAAAAAACACACACGAAGATTTAAATCTCGTTCGTGTTTATTTGCCACGCGATGTTAAACCTTAGTTTCTTTGAAAATATAGTACTTTAATGTAATTTTTCCCAAAAGAACGAAAAAGACCGAACAGATTTGGCATTGAGGATTTAGTTCTTCGAGTTAAGTTGAAGAACGAATACATAAGAACGAATATTCAGATTCTGAACAATACTAGTAAATCCAGTTCTTTCTCAGGAATCGGTACTTGAGACATCGTTCTTAAAAACAATTCGTTCTCGTTCGTGGAATTTGTCACGCGATTTTCACCTTAGTCTCTTTGAAAATAAAGTATTTTAAAGGCCTTTTTCCCAAAAGACGACACGAAGATTTAAATCCTTAAATCTCGTTAATGATATATGTCACGCGATTTTAAACCTTAGTCTCTTTGAAAATAGAGTATTCTAATGGTATTTTTACCAAAACAACTTCACAAAGATTTAAATCTTTGAATCATGTTTGTTACATTTGACACGCGATATAAAACCTTAATTCCTTTGAAAATAGAATACTCCAATGGCGTTTTTTCCAAAATAATAACACGTAGATTTAAATCCAACAATCTCGTTCTCAACGTTTGACACGCAATATGAAACCTTAGTATCTTTGAAAATAGAGTATCTTAAGGTTTTTTTTCCAAAAAAAAACACACACGAAGATTTAAATCTCGTTCGTGTTTATTTGCCACGCGATGTTAAACCTTAGTTTCTTTGAAAATATAGTACTTTAATGTAATTTTTCCCAAAAGAACGAAAAAGACCGAACAGATTTGGCATTGAGGATTTAGTTCTAGCATACAGCATAGTTTTTCTTATTAGATTCTTACCGGACGGATGTAATTATCGGAGATCGATATTTGAATTTATTTAAGTTTCATTTTTGATCCTACATATGTACCTTTACTTAAACATTAATTTGTTTGTGTTTTCATGTTTCGTATACTACTTTTGTAATTATTGTGCTTTATTCTCGTAAGTTGCTTAAGGTACATTTCTAGAAAATAATATTGTTTTTTTTTTTGTGTGAAGTTAATTCGTGTGTTGTACCTATCTTATTGTGTTTTTATTTTCTAAAGTTACATTGAATGTTTACCCTCGCCTTGTTAAACTGATGAAAAAAACGTTTATGTATTGTAGCAACATCAGTTCCGTGTGAAAGGATTTTTTCTAAAACAGGCCAAATTATTACTGAACGTAGAAACCGCTTAACTTCAAAAAACGTCGAAAAAATTGTATTTTTAAATGTTAATTTACCTACTCCAGCAACAGAATAATAGACATTTTTTTTACATTTAAGTGATTGAAGGTGAAAATTTTTTGTGATTGTGTAATTTAACAAAAACGACATTTTTTATTGATAATAACTATAAAAAAATAGTGAATAAACTGATCAACATTCTATACCTGTACTCAATGTGATAGCAACATAAATTTAATATTATCGTAGTTGGGTAAGTACCTAAGTCATTTTAGTGAACAATATTTTATATGTAAATAAGAAACATCTTAGGACTTATTTACCGATTTATCATACTTGAATTATTTACTAACATGGTGTGGTTAATATCTCTCTCTCTTTTTTTCCTATATGCTTTTAATACAATAGACAAGGACAAGACGTAAAAATGAAATTACTAAAAATAACTGGTCACATATGAATTCAATCTCGTTCGCGGAATTCGTTACGCGATATTAAACTTTAGTCTCTTTGAATATACAGTATTCTAAAGGTATTTTTCCCAAAACAACGACATGAAGATTTAAAACCTTGACTCTCGTTTGTGATATTAGGCAGCCGTTCTAACGTCATCTCGTTCGAGGAATTTGTCATGCGATATTAAACCTTAGTCTCTTTGTAAATAGAGTATTCTCATGGTTTTTTACCAAAACAACTTCACAAAGATTTAAATCTTTGAATCATGTTTGTTACATTTGACACGCGATATAAAACCTTAATTCCTTTGAAAATAGAATACCCCAATGGCGTTTTTTCCAAAATAATAACACGTAGATTTAAATCCAAGAATCTCGTTCTCAACGTTTGACACGCAATATGAAACCTTAGTATCTTTGAAAATAGAGTATCTTAAGGTTTTTTTTCCAAAAAAAAACACACACGAAGATTTAAATCTAGTTCGTGTTTATTTGCCACGCGATGTTAAACCTTAGTTTCTTTGAAAATATAGTACTTTAATGTAATTTTTCCCAAAAGAACGAAAAAGACCGAACAGATTTGGCATTGAGGATTTAGTTCTTCGAGTTAAGTTGAAGAACGAATACATAAGAACGAATACTCAGATTCTGAACAATACTAGCTCGGAGTTTTTCAGGAATTCTGCTCAGTAATCTACCGATTCTTGTTCTTGCACTCCTCTCTAGAGTTGGTCGTTATAACGAGGAACGCGTGATATATTAAATTATTTTTACGGAGCTTGGTAGCAGAATATCGATATATCACATCACACTAGTATCGAGTGATTTCTGACGACGACCCGCTACTTCGTTCCGAACGACGTGAATTATCACAGATATCAAATTTTCTATGGAAAATCATTTAGGTATTAATAATAGTGTTACTTATCACGCTACCATACATTTTACTACGGACGATCATTTAAGTATTCCCGATGACGTCACAAATCACGCGGCGATACATTTTAGTATGGAAAATAATATTTAGGTATTATTTGAAAAGGAACGCGTTCTTTTTTTCGCCTCAAAACGGTACTACTACGGACATCTGTTGATTGACACAAAAGTAGAATGAGTTCGAGATACGGGTAGATAATTATTCATAACCCTTTTATCACCTGAGTGGTTTTATTTGGCTCTATATTATAGTGGCTCCACATGATTTTACATGTTTATTTTTCATAAAATGAGATTAAAAACTTTTAATCTAATTAATATAGTAAAAATTCTTTTAATAAATAGTTATAATTAAGAGATTATTTTAATCTGTTAATTATAACTATTTATATTATTATTAGAAAAGTTGACAGAAAAAAAATCAAGACAGTCAGGATGGGGGACAAACCTCATCGCTGAGTTTAATATCTAAAATGACTTTATTTTTTCGAACTTTCCTTTTTTATTTGCGCGTTTAATCTTGCATGTCTTATTATTGTTCGTTGCCAGATAAAAAATATTTTTGAACCAGGTAATTTTTTTTTTTTTTTTTTATGGGGGGGTGATAACGGTAGCTTTTCTAATAACAGAATATAAATAAATAACAGTCGCTTACGTTCCATTATTTTCAAAGAGCCGTTATTCCCAACTCTACTCCTCTCACCCATCTGCCTTTAGGCAAATTTTTTTTTTTTTACACATGTAGACAATTCACACAAAATTAGCCCAGGAAATATAGGATTTTTCAGGGAAATAATTTGTAACCAGCTGAAATTTTCAAGGATGGTTCCTTGATGCTTCTGGAAGAAATCCTGAAAAGTCTCCAAAATCATACGTGAGCTTCCATCCAAAATGGCGGATTTAAGATGACCGCCAAGCGCATTGCACCTTGCTAAATGTTTTTCATTATATCTATGTAAATAAAAAACCTTTTTGTATTCTGAAAAAAGATATATAATCTGGAAACATGTTTGTTTTTGTAAAAATATATTTAAAAATTCTAAACAAATTACAAATAATATTTTTTTGAGTATGAAATATTTTTTTCGGAATAAAAAAATAATGATTTTTATTATTTTACCCCATAACTTTTTATGTATTAATAAATCGTGAAAAACTATTCTTGTACTTTTTCTAGCTGTGAATATAAGGATTATATTGAAAAAATTTTTTTGAAGAAATACTGAAAAATAGTTGAGATATTTGAATTTGAATGGAGCACCAGCGTGATCTCTTTGTCAAATAACGATTTCAGTCGGGTTAGTAAGTATGCGAAACATGGAATAAATCTTGAGTTATGTTAATACAAGATGATCCATACATGAGGTAGGTTCCCGTAATATAAAAATAAAAACAAATTCTCTATAAATTTCGACCCACCCAACTCCTCCTATCCCATAATATCACCTTTACCTTATTACAGTTTCTCCAAGAAGGATTTGCTCAGATTTTCAAAATTCTTGCATGAAAACTGTAAATTTTTAACACAAAACTTCATATCCAGTTTATTAATACCCACTAAGCTCAAAATAAGTAGTCATCGTCAGTTATCAAAAAAGTTTTTAATGTAAATATTGGATACTATTTCGCACTATGATTGACGAAATAACGCATTTTTGCGTGATATCTTCACTTAGGTTATTTATATCGTAATGCATTCACCTACAAGTGGGGTAGCCAGCAGACTAATTCCTTGTAATTAATGTACAGATCGTCGTCTCTGTGCCATAAAATTTAATCATTCAGAGGTGGCACCTAATCGTCGAATTTTAGATGATAGTTACCTTGTACGTGATGATTTATGAAAAATTTTCTTTTACAGAACACTCGAAATCTTACGGAAAAGATTAATAAAGGTCCATTCTTTTCTGGAGAATCTATTTTTATAATATTTCTATTATTTTTAGTAATGATAATGTATTTGTATTACGTCTGTCTATTAAATTTCACGTATTAGGAAGGCTGCTTATTACGTTTCGGGAAATGGGGTAACCAGGGATATTTGAGTCCATATAATATTTTCATCACAAAGTTTATTATTTTTAACAATATAATCATCTCAAAAATTATTCTCATACATATGATAACAAAACTTTTATTGCATTCCGAATGAGACACCTACAGAACATGTATTTTTTTATACTACTTACACTTTTACTGGCGAATAAAATTATCAATAAGCAGTTAAATGTACATGAATTTGAACATAAAGAGATAAACTAAGAGTAAGAACGAAATTTCATAGCAAAAAACTTAATAATTCTATGTTTTGAGCGGTCAAATTGTCATTTATTTGAACCGATGTGTAAAAGTATCAATTATCATTCTGTTGAATGATTCGACGTCTTTTGCTAGTTTATTTTTTTTTTTATTTATTTATTTATTCTTTACTGTACATTGATAACAAGCAAATTTACACAAAAATACATTTCAAACAAAGACAATCATACAATCAATATACAGAGGGCGAGTTTATCGCAGAGGCGCGATTTCTATTTCCTCCAAATTTTAGGAAAAACAAATAATTGAGATTCAATAACAATTAGTTTTTCTATAATATATTTTGAATAATTTTTCTAACATTGACTGTTTATGGGCAGAAATAGGCCTCCACTTTTCTTCATGTTCTTGGAGTTCTCTTTATGTTCAAATTCATGTACATTTAACTGCTTATTGATAATTTTTCAATATAATCCTTATATTCACAGCTACAAAAAGTATAAGAATAGTTTTTTACGATTTATTAATACATAAATAGTTATGGGGTAAAATAATAAAAATCATTATTTTTTTATTCCGAAAAAAATATTTCATACTCAAAAAAATATTATTTGTAATTTATTTAGAATTTTTTAATATATTTTTACAAAAACAAACATGTTTCCAGATTATATATCTTTTTTCAGAACGCAAAAAGGTTTTTTATTTACATAGATATAATGAAAAACATTTAGCAAGGTGCAATGCGCTTGGCGGCCATCTTAAATCCGCCATTTTGGATGGAAGCTCACGTATGATTTTTCGAGACTTTTCAGGATTTCTTCCAGAAGCATCAAGGAACCATCCCTGAAAATTTCAGCTGGTTATAAATTATTTCCCTGAAACCCCGATTTTTGGTCTATATTTCCTGGGCTAAATGTCAAATCTGTAGATAAGTATCGGATATTCGGTTAAAATACTAGATTCTAGAGTTGGGAATAACGGCTCTTTGAAAATAATGGAACGTAAGCGACTGTTATTTATTTATATTCTGTTATTAGAAAAGCTACCCTTATCACCCCCCCCCCCCCCAATAAAAAAAAAAATTACCTGGTTATGTTCAAAAATATTTTTTATCTGGCGACGAACAATAATAAGATACGCAAGAATAAACGCGCAAATAAAAAAGGAAAGTTCGAAAAAATAAAGTCATTTTAGATCTTAAACTCAGCGATGAGGTTTGTCCCACATCCTGACTGTTTTAATTTTTTGTCTGTCAACTTTTCTAATAATAATATAAATAGTTATAATTAAGAGATTAAAATAATCTCTTTTAAATTACATCAATCATAAAATTAATATAGTAAAAGATTTTTTATTATATTAATTAGATTAAAAGTTTTTAATTTAATTTTATGAAAAATAAACATGTAAAATCATATGGAGATAGTCCTTTGACCACTCAGGTGATAAAAGGGTTATGAATAATTATCTACCCGTATCTCGAACTCATTCTACTTTTGTGTCAATCAACAGATGTCCGTAGTAGTACCGTTTTGAGGCGAAAAAAATAACGCGTTCAAAAAATCATGAGCAATTGGCGAGCTTATTGCCTGGAGGCAATATCTTCCAGCTAACCAAAATAATGTGTGATACTATGTTGACATATTGATTTGATAAAATAAAAAAACAAATATTTATTACCAATATTAGTTTTTTACTAAAAAATAAATAAATCGCAGACTGACGAGATTTATTTAGGTACTCTTTGTTATATGAAAATACAAATTATTTGTAAAAAGGACGACAAATCCAGGGTCTACAATATGTTAAGGGAGGCTGATCATACGATTTTATGTGCTGAACTTAAATGCTTTAGATTAGGAAGAGTAAACAATAATAAACCTCGTCCGTTAAAAGTAATTCTTAAAAGTTCTAATCAAGTTGGTGAGATTTTGAAGAATCGAATGAAGCTGTCAGCTGATATTAAAGTATTATATATCGCGACCAGACGGTCATTCAAAGGAATCAATAACGCGTTCAAAAAATCACGCGTTAAAAAAATAACGCGTTCAAAAAATCATGAGCAATTGGCGAGCTTATTGCCTGGAGGCAATATCTTCCAGCTAACCAAAATAATGTGTGATACTATGTTGACATATTGATTTGTTAAAATAAAAAAACAAATATTTATTACCAATATTTGTTTTTTTAACAATAACTTTTTTTAACTTTTAACTTTTTTTAACAAAAATTTAACAATAACAATCAATAACAATACCATTTTACTAAAAAATAAATAAATCGCAGACTGACGAGATTTATTTAGGTACTCTTTGTTATATGAAAATACAAATTATTTGTAAAAAGGACGACAAATCCAGGGTCTACAATATGTTAAGGGAGGCTGATCATACGATTTTATGTGCTGAACTTAAATGCTTTAGATTAGGAAGAGTAAACAATAATAAACCTCGACCGTTAAAAGTAATTCTTAAAAGTTCTAATCAAGTTGGTGAGATTTTGAAGAATCGAATGAAGCTGTCAGCTGATATTAAAGTATATCGCGACCAGACGGTCATTCAAAGGAATCAGTACATTAAATTAAAGGAGGAGCTAAATGCGAGAATCCAGAAAGGAGAAAACAATATAACGATTAAATACATAAAAGGTACATAGTCCTAAAATTGTCAAAAATGACTATCCAAAAAACTCCTATGTTACTACCAGAATATCCGCGGCATAAAAACAAAGCTAAGCGAGCTACGCCAGTCCACGCCCTCTTTCGGGTACGATGTTATTCTACTGACGGAAACCTGGCTGGATTCTTGCATTAGTTCTTCCGAATTAGGTCTAACTGATTACAATATTTATAGAATGGATCGTAACCAATATACGAGCAGCAAGACGAGGGGTGGAGGGGTTTTGATCGCTATCACTAAATCCCTACAGAGTAAAAAAATACCTATTAAGTCAAATAATATCGAACATATTTTTGTATCGGTCAAACTTGCACACGAAACGCTTATATTTGGGTGTACTTATATACCACCTAATTCAGATATTACACAGTACAAAAGCTATCACAGTGAAGTAGAATTTATAAGATGTAAGCACAAAGGAGACAAACTTGTATTGGTAGGTGATTTCAACTTACCTGACTGTAGATGGGAAACCGTGGAGGGAATGGGTGAAGATCAATCTAACATAAATTTGCAAGTAGTTAATAATCTAAATAACGACAGAGCTGCAGAGTTGGTAGACATGGCGAATTTCTATGGTCTTCAACAAATCAATAATACTACTAACAACCTAGACAGAACTCTGGACCTAGTATTTTCTTCTGATCCCGATAATGTATCTGTGTGCAAATCCTCTTCAGTGTTGCTTCCGATGGATATCTACCATCCCCCCCTCGATATTGCGATAACGTCCCAATTACATATTTTGAGACCAGAACCAACTGTTAAACCAAATTTCCATGGAGCCGATTATCTAGCTGTTAACAATTTCTTAAAGAGCATGGATTTTTCATTTTTACAAAGTGATAATAATTTGAATAGTGTGGTCGATCAATATTATGTCAATTTAATGGCATGTATTGAGGAGAGTATCCCTAGGAAAAGTATTAAGTATTCTAATTATCCTAAATGGTTTACTACTGAACTAAAACATCTAGTTCTGAGAAAGAAATTGGCACATAAGAAATATAAGGAAACCTTGAATGATGGCGACTATAACTTCTTTTCTAAATTACGAAGTGAATGCTCTTCTTTGTCTAGGAAATGTTATGCACAGCACATGGCTTCTGTGGAGAATGGTTTACCAAAAGATTCCCAAGGTCTTTGGAGGTTTATTAATTCAATGAGGGAAGATCGAGTCGAGATACCTACTAATCTTACCTATAACAGTCATCATTCAAAATCACTGCAAGAGGCGGTGAACTTATTTGCGTTATTTTTCCAAAGTGTTTATGATCAGCCAATCTCACACACCGACTTCGATTTTTCCTCCGATACGACCATTGACTTGCCCAACATCACAATTTCCACTGACGAGGTCAAAAGTGCGATACTTGATTTGGATGGCTCTAAAACAGCCGGTCCGGACGGCATTCCGAATGTCTTTATAAAAGGTTGTGTTGAGGTTTTGGCGGATTACTTTAAAATATTATTTAATTTATCTTTGAAGTCAGGAATTTTCCCGATTTTTTGGAAAATAGGTTTTGTTTGTCCAATTTTTAAAAAGGGTGAAAAAAACCTGGTCGCTAATTACAGACCAATATGTATTCTATCCGCCATTCCTAAGCTTCTCGAATCTATCATCGTAAGGAAGGTTAGCCAAAGCATCAACAAGATTTTCACTACCTCACAGCATGGTTTCGTTCCCAATAAATCTACCCTTACTAACTTACTAATATACCATAATCACATAGTGAATGCCATTTCTGAGAGAGGTCAAGTCGACTCCATATACACTGACTTTTCAAAAGCCTTTGACAAAGTGTCACACGACCTGCTACTACGAAAACTAAGTGGGTATGGGGTCGGCGGTGTTTTCCATCGTTGGTTGGAAAGCTATCTTAAAGATAGAGTTCTGAAAGTTAAGATCGGTAATTGTACCTCTAAGCCAATTTTTGCATATAGTGGGGTGCCGCAAGGATCGCACTTGGGACCAATATTGTTTAATATATATGTGAACGACATAGTAAATATTTTCGGAGATGTTGAGGTTTTGTTGTTCGCGGACGATCTGAAGCTATATAAAACTATCAACAATTACAACGACTGCCTCACATTGCAAGAAAACTTAAACCATCTCAACAACTGGTGCAAGAAAAACAGTCTTAATCTTAATATAGCAAAATGTCAGGTCGTCCGATTTTATAAAACTAAATCTCATCTTGCGTTCAATTATTCCATAGATAATGTTGAACTTGAAACTGTATCAGACATAAGAGACCTTGGAATAACGTTCTCCGAGAATCTTGCTTTTAACAAACACATAGAGGAAGCTGTCGGCAAAGCGATGAGAGTTCTGGGATTTGTATTTAGATTGACTGTTGATTTGAAGTTGATTCAGTCTTACAAATTGCTGTTTGTATCCCTTGTAAGGCCATTATTGGAGTACAACTCGGTCCTATGGTCTCCCAACTATGCCGTTCACATCAATGGTATTGAAAGGGTGCAGAGGAAGTTTTTGAGGATGATAAACTTCAAGAAAGGTATACCGATTGAGGACATTAACTATCCTGCCCTTATGGAAGAACTTAAACTACTTAGTCTCCAACATCGCAGAGAGATTAGTGATTTTTGTCTACTCCACAGATTAATAAATGGAGCAATAAACTCCCCAGATTTGCTAGCACTCATTCAATTTAACGTCCCAACCAGGAGCACCAGACAGTCTGTGTTGTTTCGCGAACAGAACGCTAAAAACAATTATTTATTTCATTCACCAATGATTCGCATCCACAGACTAGGTAATCTGGTAAGTAACTCTACTGATATCGTTGCCGACAGTTTTCGCAAATTTAAAACTGACGTGATCAATTATTTTTCTCAATTGTAAACTGACATTGGGCACATTGGATCGTTGGATAGAATGATACATACCTCATTATATCCGAGTTCGTCGGTAGCCTGGAGGTAGAGTCTCGGCCTTCAGAACATGGGGTCCGTGGTTCGATCCCAGGTGCCGGCAAACTCCCCTTTCACGGCACAAGCTTTTAGCTTAGTGTGAAAGGTGTATAAGGTTGTATTTGGGTTTATAACAAACCCAGATATATCTTTTTTAAAAAAAAAAAAAAAAAAAATTATATTGGAAGACGTTACTTCTCTGTATATTTATTTGTCATGCATAAATCGAATTCAAATTGTGTTTTTTACACATTATATCTTTTATGAATCAATGTATTGTATTTACACTTTGACAATTTTATTTTACTTCATTTTATTGACTTTCCTCTTGAATTTGAATTGACTTTGTTATTGACTTTCTATTGAATTTCTCATTGACATATTCATGCTTGTTAGTATTGACATAAATGATTTATTTGCCGTACGACCTATTGTTTCCCATCGACTTCTGTTTTATATTATTTTATTTTTTGACTTGATATTAATATATTACTCTATATTTACTTCTGTTTCGCATTATTTTATTTTTGACTACTTTTTTGGCTTTATATTAATTAATTACTCTTTATATAACTTATTATTTTATATTTGACTTGTGATTTCTGATTATCGTGTATGTTTGTATTTGTTGTCTATTATTCTGATGTTTGTAAACATGTAAAAGGCTCACGCCGTATATTGATGTAAAATAAATAAAATAAAAAATAAAATAAAATATATATAAATTTTATTCTTCCTATCAAGCAGATAAAGACAACAGGAATAATGAGGTTGACAAAGCGTAAACAGCTGATGAAGGCTTTCCTTTAAGAGATGCGGTTACTACTAAGGGTTGAGGGATGAATAAACAAATAATACTTTAATCTGAAGGGATAGTTTGTTAAGTATACTCCCTAAAATACAATACAAGGTGACTTAAATAATATAATCTAAGAGTATAGACAACATTGTGTCTCAACTAAAGAAACTAAATTATCGTCCGATAGTTAAATAAATGAATTAATCATAATTATTACTCATGTTCCATGGAACACCCGACAAAGAATTGGTATCCCACTTTTTCCCGTCAGATTTCGAGTAAAAGGGAGATATTTGTAAAAATAATGTCATTTTACATCTTAAATTCAGCAATGAGGTTTGCAACGCATCCAGAATATCTTTATTTTTTGTTTGCACGGAGAAGACAGCTTGCATATATAATATCAAAATATATGAGATAAAAATATTTAAAAATCTATTCTCCATACAACAAGGTTTACGATGTTACAGACGACCCTCTTTTATAGAATGTGCCGTTCCTTTGATGATGATGATTCTGGATGATTTTGTTTTGGCGCCGTTTATAAGTCTCTAGACCGTCTCAAGGGTGAAGAGTGCAGTTTTCAACTTGCTTCTGAAGCTGGTGAGAGTCTGATTGTCTCTCAATGGCACCGGGAGGCGATTCCACGTAACCGGCCCAACAAAACCAAAAGCCCTCTCATAGAAGTTAGACTTATCGGCTCTACTGGGCTCAGTAATTCTATTGACATTTGACATCGATATGAAAGCATTAGGAACATTGTGGAAAAAAGTATTTTTATTTTAATAACTAGGTTTTGGCATGTTATGTCTTTGTCCTATGAAATAAGCAGATATAGAATACATACAACAGAAATCGTTTAGTAGTTTACGCCACTAAACGATTCTATGAGAGGGCTTTTGGTGTTGTTGAACCGGTTACGTGGAATCGCCTACCACTGGCATCGCGAGAAAATCAGACTGTCACCAGCTTCAGAAGCAAATTGAAAACTGCAATCTTCACCCTTGAAACGGTCTAGAGACTTCTAAACGGTATTAATACAAAATCATCCAGAATCATCATCATCATGCATCCGAGATACGTTGGACGGTAGAAAAGGAGAAAATAAGTGGTCAATAATAAATTTAAAGTAAATTCATCACCAACTCAACTAAAAAACAGTCAATGTTTTGCTATCTCAATGATAAGACAGCGGATAAAGAAAAAAACTATGCGAATAAAACGAAGACGAATGTGTTGACACAAAGAAATTTTATCGATGAAGTTTCTTTTGAATAAAACTTTTAGAGGATTGATTTCTTGGAAATATGAAAGAAATAAAAAAGAAAAAATATACGGTTTGAAGCAAAAACAAAGTAAGAGTTTCTCCAAAACCTAAACGTTGGAAAAAGAATTCAAAACTACAACCATTTTATCTTTCTACTTGTAAATTGTTTGATGAATAAAAATAGTTTCTGTATTAAGTAGGTATACCCACTTAATACTTTTTTGATGTTTGAATGAAAAATAATTAGTTAAATTCTTACTTTCTACGAATTAAAACTCTTTTCTACTTAGTAAAGTTTTGAAAATAATAAAAATAGGTTAATTTATTTTCAATGTTATTATTTTAACAATTTTATCATTCGACATCGTGAATTATTTTAGGAATTTATATTATATACTATTATGAGACTGTTTTCTATGCCCCATCATAATTTCAATTCAAAACACATTGTTATTTATTGGTAATCTTTGTTTTAGTTTTTTTTTTGTTTTTGAAAATGTCCACTAGTGTACGAAAACGTTCGAATATTGTAAAAAGAAATATTTGTTATGATAGTTGAAAGATCGTGTGCGTAACAGAGATATTCGAAAGGAATGAGAAATAAAAGTTGGTATAATTACAAGGATGAATGTAAATAAGTTAAGATGGTTTGAGCACGTGGAAAGAATGAATGAGGACAGAATGACCAAGAAGATATTTTTGGCTGAGAGGAATGGTGCTCGAAGACGGGGACGTCCGAGGGTCAAATGGCAAGATCATTTAAATCACATCCTTCAGGACGGTCAAGTGTTGAGCACATTGAACAGGAGAGCATGTATGAGGAATTGTATGACAGTGACTGAAGCGAAAGATGTATGCAAGGATAGAAGGAAGTGGCGCTTGATCCTTTCTGCCTACCCCGCGAGTATGTATGTAATTCAAATATTTTTGTTCCTTCATCATTGTGTAACTGTTATTTACCATGAGACTAATAAAGATAAATTTAAAGGTATTTTGAGTGTAAATTTTGTTAACATGTTATGTAATGACTGTTCTGTAAGTAAGTAAACAAATTCTGTAAAATTGTAAAAATAAAATAAAAATAAATTTATAGAACTTTTTAATAAATGAGTGACGTGTTAGACAAACCGCATTTGGCGATCGACTACAAACGATTTTTTCGACAATAACCGCCACAATAATGCTAACTGCACGGTACATTGTAGGTAGATTATCGAAAAGTTCGCCAGTAGTCGATAGCCAAATGTGGTTTGTCTAGGGGGTCTGGTTTCAACTAAATGTCATCATCAAACTCATCGAAGTAATTGTGAAACTTTTGTAATAAATTACCTTATATGGAGTTTTTCAAAATAAATGTCAACTCAATCAGCTACAAAATAAACATTTTAATAATAAGAAGGATTGAAAAGCTTAGTTTGTCCTAAACAATGTGATTAAAAATGAAGAATTCTTTGATCCTTTATATAAGGCATAAAGGAAATAAGGTTTTATGGTTGAACTCTTGCCGGTAGATATTAATTACAAAAGATTACAACTTCCTGAATCACAAAAAGAACGCGAATCGCTGCAATAGACAACTTAATAATATTGTTATATTATGATCTCCCATAAAATACGTTTATTTCAGATTTTTCCGAGTAAGTTCATCTGATTTTGTTGAAATTATATTTTTTACATTCATTTATCAAGGAGTTTTCTACAAGTGAGGTAGCCAGCGGACCAATCACATGTAATAATAATAATAATGATAACTTCATTGAACACATAGCAATCAATACAGATACAACAAAATGTACCGACTATTTAATTAAAACTCAAATCCAAACATCCCCCTTATAGAGACAACTCTTGTGAAAAGGAGGATATTGAACATCCAATTCATCCAATCCAATTTTTGGACATAATTTTACTAGAAATTTGTACTGCGTTCTACCAGTATGATTTTTGAAGAAAAACATTTTGTCAAATTTATTTCCATCAATTATCGAAAAAATAAAACAGGTGTTTTATTCTACTAAAGATTATATTTTGTGAGAGAGACGTCTTTCGTCTTATGAGGACATTGTCAATCATTGACAATGTCCTCATAAGACGAACAAATCAAACAAATCGATTGACAATGTCCTCATAAGACGAAAGACGTCTCTCTCACAAAATATAATCTTTAGTAGAATAAAACACCTGTTTTATTTTTTCGATATGGAATTCTACCACCTTAACACCGACACAGTGAATCCATCAATTATAATCATTATTTTTAAGTGTCGTTTATTTGGGAGACGAAGAAGGGTCATTTCAGATAAATTCGTATCATCAGATTCATCACCTGACATCACTTAATTAGATTAATTAATTAATTAAATCTGCGGTCAGATTAGGCAAAATAATTACCAACGATAATATCACTAATTATTTTAAACATCAAAACATTACATAAAACAAGCAAGGTATATTTAAATATTGAATAATGTAACTATATATTTTGTTCATTTTCTATATTTCACTCAGAATTTGAGTTTTAAGGATGTTCTTAGTCATTTTCAAACAAAACTGGAACTCATTGCTTATCTTTTTATTTGTTGTAAAATATAAATATTTATTTTGAAACAAAAAACTAAATGTTTTTTGTACTACATTCTTTATTATTTTATTTGTTTATTTTGATATTTTATTTTTGATGTTACAAAGAGTTGTATTCTTTTGTTGTTATATTTTTAATTTCTTTTGTTTTTATGTTTTTGAATTCTTTTGTTGTTATAATTATTTTTACGTGTATTTGTATATTTTTCTTAGTATTCCTCCAGAACAGATTTTAGTCTAGTGGGGCAATATATTATACAATGTTGTTCTTATTTATTTTTGTATTGTATTATTTTGGAAATAGGTAAATTAAAAAAAATAGAGAGACGTCTGTAAGATGAAAGACGTATCTCTAAATAAAAATCAATGTATTCAATTTCATATACGTGATGTTTTACGAATATATTCTGCCCTTTACAGGAATTTCCAAAGTTACAGAGAAGAGTGGGAGACAAATTATTTGCCTGGTTCACCGCAGACCTATGATTTTTAAATAATTGTAAAAAAATGTTCCTTCACTCTCATTATATTATGTCTTATCAGATGATGGATAACAAAGGAGTTTCTCAACTTATAGAGATTCTCAACTATCGAGATTCTCGACATTTTGATGTTCTCTTATTATCAAGGTTTCGACTTATCGAGATTTGACTCATTCAAATTATCGACTTATCGAGATTTTGACTCATTCAAATTATGACTTATCGAGATTTCTAGCTATTCAAATTATCGAATTATCGAGATTTCAGTTCATCCATATTATTTCAAGTCTATCGATCTCGGGTAATCTACATTTTAACGGAATTATAAAAAGGAGGTAGGTATGTAATTGATCAAAAATGAATGAACAATGTATCTCAAGTGAAGCTAGTGCCTTTTGTGGGAATTCAATTTCATTTTCCTAATACAAATAAGTAGGTTCATATCTGTATGGCGTAGCGAAAACACCCTATGTCATGAAATGTCATTTTTTGGAAGTTCAAAAATTGTTCAATAAAATTACATTTCAAGTTGATATTTTCAATCGACAGTTCTTGGTGGAAGTTCATGTTGAATTAATTATAAATTAAACACTTTTTAAAGTATATCCACTGTGACTTTTTACTGGACGCGAGCCGGCTTTCAAGAGCTTCCGCTCTCATCATCAGGCTAGCGTAAAGTGACGTGACCACGTGACCCACTGTTGGGTCGAAACGCAGTATGCCTATCCAATACGTGGCCGCAAACCCACAAACACGGAAGAACAATAATAAAAAATGTATTTTACAAACATGTGTTATTATTATTATTTCTTATCACGTTTATTCATCAAAATAAATTCAACTTTCAGATAAATGCTCGTTAATGGTAGACGCTCCACCGAAAGAGCGGTAGCGAAAAAAGCTCTTTAAATATAATTGATACATAGTGAATCTAAAATCATATCAATATTTGAATGTGTATTAACTAGGTAGGTATATTGTATATGATACACATGGGAACTTCCTTAAGGAGTGCACGACACAGAGTTTCGACGCTTATGAATCGACACAAGGCTTGGTTAAGAGTACTCTTTAAACCTAGGTAACATTCCCAATTCCTCTGTGTCATGCTTATCACATGGCTTAAAAATTTTGAATATGTATGTATGTGTATCGTATACAACATAACTACCTAGTTAATACCTTTTCAAATAGGTTGACTATCAGTGAGTGTGATCAATTGGAATGATTAGACTGGTTCAAAATATGATTATCATTAGGTATTTATTTTTTCTTTTTGCACATCATCATTATATAACAGTGTTAACAAAACAATATAAAATTTAAAAAACTAGGACGATATTATTATGTTCGTAAGTAACTTCATCGATATAATTATGTTCGTAAGTTACTTCGTCCAAAATTAGATATGGCGTAGTTTCGCTTCGATACACAAATACACAGCTACCTATGTACCTAATACAGTGTTATGGATCAGATGTTTTCATACATTACTTCATTAAGCAATTTGATATAGTGGAAAATTTCGCTATATTATAATATCATTAGTACCTACCCATAATATGAGCATCTGGAACATTAAATATTTTCCTTCTATGGAATTTGAGGCAAGAACCAAAATTTTTGGGATCAAATTTTTAGGATGATTAGTGTCCGGTCTACATACAAACTAAATTACTTGCGTAATACACAATATGAGATGTATCACACATCATACCACAGACACGAAAATTTCTTTTCTATATTTTTCATTCGATATTATATTGACCGAAGGTCCTTGTTGGAAGTCCATTTCAAGATAAATAAAAGAAAAACACTGTAGGTATGTAGTTAACTTCCAAATTACTTTATTAACTCCGCTTACTAGTATTCGGAGACTCTCGACCCCATCATCAGGCGGTTAGAAAAAAGTGGAATAAGATACAGAGACAAGCAGTATTTATAGAATTTGAACAAAACAATATTGGGAGAAGTCCGTGTTGATGAGAAGTTTATTATAATTCATTGATAAAAAACTATTGGGAAGTGATCTGCTGTGGACGGATTCAAAAGAGAAGAGTTTAAAGGAAAATGATATATAACAAACGATACTGTTCTTTTATTCTAAACGTTGCTTTAAATTTCAGAATACAATTGAACATTTCTCAAATTAGTGAGATATTTATTTATTTACATAACAAACGGCTGTGTCAGCCTTTACAAATAATACAAATAAAAAGAAACAGTTAAGAGAAATAATGCATAAACAAAGAAAAACAATAGGTATACAAAAAGAAAAAAAAGATACAACATATGTGCAGATACTTATGAATATAATTACAGGTATTACCAAAGTTCTAGGAATGAGAAAATTAATTAATTCATACCATCACGGGATTTCCCACAAGTGAGGTAGCCAGGGGATCAACAAAATGCAAGTTTTACTCTCTGTGCCAATAAAAGTTAAGATATTCAAGCCTCATTGCTGTACTAAAGACGTTAAATGTCTTAAACGTGATGTTTAACGAATACCTGGCTCTAACAGGACACTCGAAAACCAATGGTAAAGAATGGAAAACCTATTCTTTACTGGCAAACTCCGCGAATTGTAAGAAAGATATTTTTGACTATTATAATATCTCTTGAACTGGTGCGTGTATAAGATATTGACTCATTCATACTCGGTGTATACGAATGGCAAAAGAAGCTGCAATAAGTGGTACTGACATTATAAATTTTCCATCAGTGAAAGATCATTTCTACACACGAAACATGTAAATGGACCTCACATTGGAGATTAACCTCAAAAACAAAAGGTGCATGGTACAGTGGTATACAGAGTTCTGTCCCACCAAATCCTTGGTATCTTGCCAGACATCTGTCAAGGTCACTGATCACAGCCATTTGCAGAATGCGGTTTGGTCACTGCAGACTCCAGAGCCACCTCTTCAGAATAAATATGGCCTCTTTACCGTTGTGCGAGTGCGGATTAGACGACGAGACAATGGACCATGTATTTTTCGGCTGCCCAATCATGGATGCTTTTAATCTTTATCTCGACCTATACACAATACAAGACATCTCGTATCCCCTTAATAAATCACACCTTCTATTTCTGGGACGGGTGGAGATATATAGAAGATTGTTTGAGTTTATACGGAAAAACTGTATAGTGTTAACGATTTCCAAAATCCAAAGATTGCACAATTCTGATCTGACATTTTTCAGGAATAAGTCCGTTAGCACAAATCAGCCCATGATGATTGAGTTGCCTTATAAATTAAAAAAAAAATACTCGGTCTATATACTTCATATAAACTCACCTGCGTAATAATAACAGTTGTACATGCGGATGTTTGTTTGTAAATTTATCAGTGACACAGGTGTGGTTAAAAGGAAATGCTTTCAAATATAGAATGAAAAACCTACATCCGTTGATTATATACATACAATATAAAAACTCGTGTAGAGGGAGTTGTCCAATAACTGCGTGTGTAAACCTATCGGTATGGTTTGAACTGTATAATATTTCAATTTATGATCCGGCGCTAATTAGACGGGAGATATCATTTATTTTAGAAGGATTAACTATGTAACAATTTCGAGACATTTTGAATATTTTGAGTATACCACAATGCACTTCCGTTACTTGATTATTTAAATCGCGTCTTTACTCGCTTGCTCGCCAATGGTAAAGGTGGCGCTAATACTTTATTGTTCGTCAATGGTCAAGGTTGACCGAAATCCACTGGCTACACTACTCCTAGTAGATACCATGATGGTACGTATGTACATATTATGTAGGTGCTTTTTGTATGTGGATGCCAGAGATAGAGAGAAATACTGGGATTCAGTTTTTCATAGAAGTTTTGTAATAACAAGTAAGTTATTTAGAATATACGTTTCTGATATGTGACATACATAACATACGTACATAATATATATTCGAGTTCGTCGGTAGCCTGGAGGTAGAGTCTCGGCCTTCTGAACAAGGGGTCCGGGGTTCGATCCCAGGTGCCGGCAAACTCCCCTTTCACGACACAAGCTTTTAGCTTACTGTGAAAGGTGTATAAGGTTGTATTTGGGTTTATAACAAAAACCCAGATATATCTTTTTAAAAAAAAAAAAAAAAATATTCGAGTAAACGTTTTTGTCTTAAAAGTTAGAGATATTTTATTCACTGTGTCGGTGTTTAGGTAGTAAAATTCCATAGCGAAATAAATAAAACAAATGTTTTATTCTACTGTTTGTTTATTTGACGAGAGAAACATCTTTCGTCTTGTTGGGACATGGTCAATCTCAAGAAAGACGTCTCTCTCGTCAAATAAACACATAGTCGAATAAAACATTTTTTTATTTATTTCGAGATATTTTATATTATTCTGCTGGCTACCCCAATTGTGGGATATGCCGTGATGGTGTAATTGAAGTATTTTATATATTCCTTGACAATAATTAGTTCCTTTACTAGCGATAATGTTACAATTTAGGTACATACAACTTAATTTAATTGGTAACATTGATAAAAGCTTTTAAGAAACGTTATTTACACAAAAGCTTTTCTATTTCAGACATACCTACGGTGTTTTTAAACATTACTTTACACTTTTTGTAATTTGGTGTTTTTCTCCAATTACGGCAAACGGTCCTACTTGTAATAAACATGCAAGCCGTCCTCTCCGTGACAATAAAAGATAAGGAATATTATATGATGGGTAGCACATCACATACCTTATCGCTTAACTGAAGACTTTGAATGCCTTCAAACGTGATGTTTTACAATCGAGGTTACCGAAAAGAGGCCAAGAGGAGGCCAAAGCGCAGATGGCGTGAAGTAGTGAAACGAGACATGCAGAACTGCGATGTTTCCCATGAGGATGCACTTTATAGAACCAAGTGGAGAAGCAAAACAAGAAAAGCAGACCCCATCACCATGTGGGACTAATAAGTGCTCAAGGAGAAGAAGAAGAAAACGCGATGTTTGCGAATTCCTGTCTTTTGCAGGGCACCCGAAAACTTACTTCTTACAGCCGAAAAATTTCCATATTTGCAGCATAATTGTTTCCCTACATATCTTTATTGCGCATGTTTTCGCCTTGTAGAGTCGATTTGGTTGTTGGAGTGTTTGAGCGGTGCGGGGTGTGATAAAGTAGAAGTACATAATTTTTAGTGGTTTATGGTCTGAATTATAAAATGTTTTCATTGTTTATTGTTTACTAATTTTATTGTTATTATTTTCTTTTTGGAGAACTTAATATTCATAAACTAAAGTTCTGTTTTTTAATCTTGTTAAATAGATTATTGATTGTTCTTTTAAGAAATTTATTAATTGTATTTGTTTATTGTATTTTGTTTTGCGGCCACAACATAGCAATGAGTCTAGTGTAGCTAATCTATAAATAATGCTTATAATTATATATTATGTATACCTGTTATAATGAAAAAAGTACTTGTGAAATGAAAAAAACTTTGGTGGAAATGAAGTGTTATGCTTAAATAAACTCGCACTATACCTTGTTGTTAGATCTACGAAACATTTCATCATAATTTATTGCTTATCAATAAATCTTATACTAAATAATTATTTCTAGTTTATGATAATGGGTGACCATAAAACTAACATCAAAAATGTTATATTCCATTTCTAATTCACTACTTAGAACTACCATTTTGACATTGAAATTTGTAGTAAGTGTACTCAATGTCAAGAATAGGATCTGGTGAACATTCGAGTTAAGTGAACGGACAAAATATTATTAACTTCGAAGATTTCAGCATTTCAAAGATAATTAAGTTTGAAAATTATTCAGAAAAAAATTACACCACAAAAGTAATATAAATAAATTCTGCATAGAATATTGAAGTAAAAATGTAATTATTTTATATCCGTGAAGACCGCGGTAAAATAAGTCTTTCTTTCTTACATATTGAAGAGTATTGAGTGTCCTACAAAAATCAGTAATTCGTAAACATTTTCGCGTATAAAACTTGAACAACTGCTTTAATTCAGCGATAGTGAAGCGTTCAAAGATGCATTTTAATTACCTGCAGTTTGTCTACTGACAACATCATTCGTGAGAAACGCCGTAGTAGTAAAGTATGGAAAGATACGATTTGAAATTGATATTGTCGACCCGATGGAAGTTCATACATATATAATTGATAAAAGTTAAGTACTTATACATTAGATATCTTCTTCTTTTTGTGTCGGACAGCAAACGATAAAAATAACAAAACATTAAAATCTATATTCCCATCATCTCCCTGAAATCTACGACCACTCTTGCAGCTCCCCCAGGTGAGTTTGCTCCATGAATTCTTCCAATTGACACTGTCTGGGAGCCATTGGACATGTCAGGAGGTTCCCAGTGTTTTGCTCCTCTCCACAGTCACACACCGTGCACTCAGCCAAACCCCATCTATGGAGGTTTTTCCTAGTACGTCCTGTTCCTGTTCTGATCCTGTTGAGGGTTTTCCACATTGGCCATAGTAGGTCATAGCCCGGAGGCAGGGCTATGACCCACCATGATATAATTTAAGGTTTATATGTGCGGTGGGAGGATTAACACTATATAGAGATTATCTTTATCGTGGCATTATATTGAATCACGCTTTAATTGAATTCTCTGATTGTGCATGCTGTAGACACTCTTAATTGGGGAACTGGCCAGATCTTACTGTATGTTTGTAATTTATGTATGGTGTTGTCAGTTTTCTGTGAGTGTCTCTATAAAATAAAAATAAAATAAAATAAAATATAATTTAAGGTTTACTCATTAGATATAATTTGTTTCAAATAAAATCTTGTAAACGCTTGCGTGGACACACAATCATTCCGGGTTAGAAAATATAATTCTGTCAATCTCTCCTTTTTATAATATATTTCGTATCATATAACTTAGGTTTATATAAGTAATCCATCACGTTTATGTAGGACATCATCATTTATACGCCGTGAACAGGATATAGGTAAATCTGATTTGAATGAGAAATATGATGTACACGTATGGCTTCCATATCAATTTCGGGTGTACGTGAGTTCATACAAGGAGGGTGCGTGAGTGATACGAATTTAATATTACTCTTAAATTCACTTGAACATACCCGCTACTACCAATAATTTGGATAGGTACCTGTGAAATACTATTTTTATTACTCTATCTATCTATACTATCTATACAGCGGTTGTCACACTTTTCTGGTCAAAGGCCACATAGGACATTGAAGGAGGCCCACCCGGATAGCGCAGAAGTCTGGACACTTCCATTTATCCGAAATTCTACACTTAACAAATCTTGTTCGCACGGAAGGTGCCATTTATGAGTCTTAGGTCTGGGTGGGATGTCCCCGAGGGAGGGAAGCGTCTCTGCAGCGATGACGGTATCGGCGACTCGCGTGCTCGCCGACCTTAATACCTGGAAAAGTTTCTGGACACCTCAATTCAGCCTTGTGCTAAAAAATGTATATAAATTTGTTTTTCTTATTTGATTTTTCTGTTTAATTGTTATTGTATGGTTTGTAAAATTGGCTAAGAATGTTTTTGTATACTTCTATTTTATTTTGTTTCATATTATGTTGTTTGCTTCTCTCGTATAGAGGTACATCGAAGGAGTTTAGTCAAAAGATTTCACACGGAGGTTTTGGCGGTTTGGTGGTTTGGCCGGCCGGCCCTTCAGGCTGCCCACTATGGCGCCTCCGTTGTGGACAAGATTTGTTAAGTGTAATGCAATGCACAGTCCATAAAATCTCTGATTGTGACTAACGTGTCACTTAGTCTGGTATAACATTTTGAATAACTAGTAATTCCGTGATTGTAAATACGAGTGTAAGTTTATTTCTAATCTTTCATTTTCATAATGTTATAATAACCTTTCACGACGTTATTCGCTGCGCTGCTCTTATGTTTACAGTATACAAAGTATTAAGTTTCTTAGCAAACAGAAAATGGTTGCATTAGATAACGGAGTCTGCATATTATAAAATCATAATAATATGTGTATCAACCCTTATAGTGTTCTCATCTCTTCAAAATCTTTAGTATTAATTTTCATCACCATGTACAATATGATGTAGGTACGGTGTTCGCTAAGTTTTCAAGAGTTTTAGAGTGCTATGCGGTTTTATTATACAGTAGAAGTCCATTAGTCCGATATTCAATAGTCCGGAATGCCCGATAGTCCGGCATCGCTCCAGAAAATTGTAAAAATTTTGTTTTTTTTCCAAAAGTGTGTCTTTAAAGCAAATATAAACGCTCTAGAGCTATTCGGAAGTTTTTGGGATAGTTCGGGATCATCCGGAAGCGCTCGGTATTGCTCGGTAAATAAGTTTATCTCTTTTGCTGAGGCTAGTACTAGCTACAGTGCTTCGGACATTATTGATTTCCGTATCATTAGAAATAAATTTTATACTTTTTTAAATCTAAGTGAAATATGTTTTACAGTACGTGTACATACATTATATGAAATGTAAAATAAACTTTGTTGTATATATTTGCACACTGTATTTGTAGTTTAATTATTAACCTAATTGTTCTTATAAGTACCGCCCGATAGACCGGAATTTTCGATAATCCGGCACCGAGCCGGTCCCGAATGTGCCGGATTATCGGACTTCTACTGTACATATTTTAATCAACAAGTTGTGTTCTGTGTTCAAGGCACTACATGGCATGGCACCAGTATACATCTCGGAGTTCTGCATTTCTGAGGAGGCAATGGAAAGGCAAAAATCACTAAGGTCTGCTAACACAGACTCTGTCAATAGACTTGTGGTATCGCGCAGGGGGGACGTCGAGATTGGTAGAAAATGTAGAGGTTATAAGACGCCTTTTGATTGAGGATACAAACGCCACAAACCAACAACAAAGATAACAACTGTCACGAAGGTGGAAAAGTTTTAAATTTTATATGGATGCCACGCCACGCACATTTACGCATGCGCGCATCGTTTCATCAACAAAAAAAGTTGAAAGGTGGTCAGCTTGAGGCGATATCATTTTTACTGTTTTTTTTATCGTTTCAGACTAGCTGTCATTTTGTTCACACGGTTCTACTGGCTGACGATGTTTTGGTTTCCTGACGATATTTGCCTCGTGAGAACAACGTTTAAAATATATTCTCCGTGCCAATAAAAAGTTAAGATAACAGGATTGGTGGCAAAACTTATTGCTGAAATTAATATGTAAAATATCTTCGAACACTCGAACACTTACGGTTAAGAGTGGGAGACCAATTCTTTGCCAGGTGCTCCACGGAATACTTTATTGTAAGCGATGTATTTTATTATAATATAAAGTTTAATTATTATTATTATTAGCGACATCTTTCTTTGACATTCTTAACGCTTTGTATTGTATGAAAGATATATATTTTAAAGAAGATTATATTGGAAGCGAAGGAAGTGTGTAAGGATAAATCTATTTGGCGTTCCGTTCTCTCTGCCTACCCAACTTGGGACGCGGCGTGAGGGTATAGTATAGTAAGATTATCCAGGTGGTCAATTTTACTAACAATTGATATGATTATAATAACTACAAAACTTTAATTTACAACAAATGATTAAAAAGCCTTAAGAGGGCTCTCCACCCCTTCTTTGTGATTTCATGCAAACGAATTAGCAAAATTACAACCATTTTATTTTTTAAATATTTTAAATTCTGGATCACATGTATGTTATTTTTTATATTAATATAATATTTTGAACAATTATAAATGCGATTTTATCATTTTAGTTTTATTTTGCTGCGAGGAATATAGTGAAAATATTTTTTGAAGATTACCGTCGCAATGATGATACGTTGAGTGGTACTATTTTAAATAAATTATCCTTAATAATACAAGAGTGTTAGATAAAACCAAGATTAATCTAAAAATATCATGAATTTTATAATACACCTTGATTTATTTATTTACAACCCTTGGATTTTCTAAATTATTATGACAAACTGCATACACATCAAAAATAATTTTCATTAACAAAAAAATTATAGAAAATGTTTATAACTCAACCACTTGTTTTATTTATATAATAATATGGTATGTTGTTTACCGTGCATACTACATATATAGCGTTATTATGTGCAATAATCAAGAATATAGCGAGTTTCACAAATTTTAAGATTCAGAAGACCCACGGCGTGCCTAGTAGCCGGATGTGAGACTGTACTCGCTCTGTTTTTGAATCAGGAAATAAATAAATTCAATTTATAGAATAAATACAACTTAAATTTTATTTATATGTGATAACATACTATTTTTTATACCCATGAATATTTTTGCATATAAAGTTTTGGCTTATATTTATTAATAAAGCTATTTCATTAATTATTTGAATAATTTTCTCTGCGCCTACTAAAAATTGTTGCCTGAAACCACTAGAGCTAAATCTAATTTGTACTTTAGGTAAGAACGGCTGTTAAATATTATAATCAACGCAGGTATTAAAATACTTTCTTTCTTTCATACGCTTGTTTTGTTTTAAACAGACGCTTGTACATATTTACAAAATTATTATTAAAATACAAAGCTATGTAAATAAATTACTTACTAATGAGCTATTTAAATTCAAAGCAATACATCTAGTACATGTATGTAAAGTATCTGTAAACTGTATACATAACTAAACCATAATATCATATTATCATTCTGAGAACATAGTAGGTACAACTAAAACATGAGATAGAAACATCGAGGTTCATCTCATTATGAAACACCATTTTTTTTTTTAAAGATATATCTGGGTTTGTTATAAACCCAAATACAACCTTATACACCTTTCACACTAAGCTAAAAGCTTGTTTTTCATTTTACAACAATACACTGATTGACGTCAACATATTCGGATTACCTTTGAATGCATAATAAATTATAAGAGGCAGATATTCAGAAAACTTAATTCCTCACTTTAAACGATGAATCAACAGATACGCAGTAATCACCCCCCCCCCCCTTCCTCTTGATTTGTAATTAATGACTTGTGTGTTGTGCTAGTGCGATGATTGAGTGAGCAAGCGAGACTGTGTTTATATAGGCATGTTAAAATTACCGGAATGTTAGGTACCTATATCTTTTAAATTAACTGTGGCGCATGGTGTTAGATGATAGCTGATCTCTGAAAGATTTTTTTTCTGTAAGTACTTTTTATATGCAGTTATTGTCTGTTTTGTGCTTGGAATAAATAAATAATATTTTGAGTGGTTTTAATATTTATAAACTTTTCATACAATAAACTTTAGTTCTTTATGATTCTCAGTTAGAATTTCTGCAGCATCTTTGATGTATGCACATATTATTATGCATTTCAGATGACAATAATTTTTGATTTTTTAAAATCATTTGTAAAAATAGACGTGAGACGTGAATATTGTTCCCAAAACCTGTAAAGCAGCTTTTACGGTGATGTTATCACAGTACAGCGCTATAAAAATTGACCATTCATTATTTTTTAACTGCTTTTTTTAATAAAAATATTACAAAAATGCAGAAGTTCAGAAACTTTTGGTACAAAATTAGTAATGGGTTCTGAAAATTTGGAAAAGTGTGAAGTATTATACACTATGGTATAAAATAATACAAGACCTAACCTAACTTAACGTATATGAATGAATGTATGTCAGATGGTTTATTCGGCGCCGTTTAATGGAGCACCCATATCAAGGGCGCGGGAAACTATGTTGGAAGAGTGTTATCTTCAACTTACACCTGAACGCTGTTGTTGATTGGTTTTGACGAAGGTCCTCAGGGAGTCGGTTCCAGAATACGAGTTTTGCGACACCAAAAACCCTGTAATAAAATCAGCACTTGTTTGCTCTATTAATCTTTATAATCAGTACTATGTAAAAATAATTGTAAATAAATTAACTGTAGCGTGAAATAACACCAGAGCCATTTTTGCTGGTTAAAATTAATTCATACACAAGTGTTCATCTGAAAGAGTTCCAAAAAAATATTATTGTAACTAATAATGCGTGCAAAATACTTATTTGCCTATCCACTCACGTCAAGTCTATATTGGGGTAGGCAAGTAGTATGATGAATCAGCAGATGCCACGTTGTATATTTATTATTATATTCACAAAATAAATATTCTAGATTAACAAGTTCGATTGAAATGTAACTTGTTTATTTGTTTTTCTTCTCTGTATAATAAATCTTTATGTGTACATAAAACAAATCTGAATGGTTTGCAGAAATAACTTAAGTCATAAATAACAAACACGTGTAAGTGTTTTCATGCAACTTCTGTAAAGATATTATTGTTTGTGAATAAGCTATTTAAATCTTCATACAGTCGTTATAATATACTGCAAAAGTCTGTTTCTCACCGTTTATTACTTATAACACAAGTTTATTCAGAAACCAAAGAAATATTATATCACACATCATTATTATAAAATCTTTAAACTCAATGGCATTCGTCGTATATACTACTACTATCTACTACTATACCATCACGGCATATCCCACAAGTGGGGCAGTCAGCAGATCAGCTGCATGATAGAAACATGCAAACTGTCCTCTTCGTGCCAATATAAAATCAAGACCATCGCGTCGTATATACGCGCCAGTAAATATAAAGGAGAGGTGATTTTTAAAAAAAAATATATGAAAAATCTACTTATATTCACGTAATTTTTTTTTTTTTGTTTTTCACCCAAGAAACGATATGATAGTGAAATGATTGTCAATAAATGTGCTTTTGAATAAAAAAAAAACACCATACTAACTAACCTAACCTAACCTACAAATCAGTCAAACGTAAAATTGTAAGTACTTGTGACATGTCAAATGCGTACGAAAAATGCAAATAATTAATCTTGTGCTGAATAAAACCACAATATTACACCGGATTGTTATTCTTCATGTTGAAATAACTTTATTTGTCGGATATTTCAGGAGTCTAAGGACTCCTATTTATCCGTTTAGGTGACAATTTATTTATATTTCAACTCTCTCTAGTCTAGTACCACTATATATCAACATAAAAATAATTCAAAATAATGGAAGTTTTTATGCGTTCACCTAAACCTAATCAATTCCTACGCGTCTCCGCAATAAACTCGTTCACTGTATTTGGATGGTATTTAATTTAAATTTTTTTTATTTGAAATTGCTTTTATTCGATGTACAGTAAATAATCAATTCAAAAGATATAAATAACATGGAAGATATCGTAAGAAAGAGTAGGAAAAGGAGACGATTCTGGAGAGACCATGTAGATCGGATGGCTGAAAACAGAATCGTACATAAAGAAAGCTGCAATGGAAACACCAGTCGGGTCACGGACCCGAAGAAGACCACAAAAAGATTGAAAGACAGCTGGTCTTCAGCATCACAAGAGCCAATAACTTCCGAACTTACAGATTGATGATCTACAACACGAAAAAGAAGAAGAAGATAAAGTTATTTAGTAAAATAAGTGTTTAAAAAATACACCCCGAACATCCTACAGAAAGCAATATGGCTGTGTCATGAAGTTGTAGCATGTGAATATAAGAAGATAAGAACCGGGAAAGTTTCGATTGAAATCTAGATTTTATCATAGAGCTGTTTACACCATCAAATTTGACTGGAAGAGATAGCTTTTGCCATAAGCCCGCATTTGCCATTTTACAAATTTCTCTTTACTATTGTTTTACATTTTGTTTAAATGGCCACTAAAGATTTATTTATAAATTAATTTCAATAAAAGCTACATTTAATTAATATTTTACGATAATTTATTACATTGTGAAAGGCTTTTATTATTAGAATACCAAAAATTAAAAAAGCAAACTTTGTAAGCTTTCACTCATGAAAAGTAATGGAGTCAGTAAACTTTTTTTTTATAAATGAAAGTGAACGTTAGTTTTTTCTTTTAATTTTCAATATACAAATTTTTTGTTAGAAATATATCAGTTATCGCATTTTTTTTATATCTTCTTGATTACATGTATAAGTATGTAAAGAAACTGAAATATAATTGATGAATCCCATACAAACATATTTATTAAAATACATAAAATTAAATCCTACAACACTGAAATATTTAAGAGTTTTATACAAAACATACATTTCTTGAATATATTATCATAAGTAACCTCAACAAAATAAAACATTTTAAATAGGTACATAATGAATTTTGTTTTCTTTGGTATTATATTAATGATGTGCGAATGGAGTAAATAAATAATTAAAACAGACTAACTAACAAACGACGGCGGAAATAATATTATTTTTTTATTCAAACATGCGTTCAAAACTTTGTAAACAATATTGCACCTGATTAAAATATTGCGGCGGTAAAACAAATGATATTGAAATAAGCAAAAACATAACTTACCGATGAACTTTTATTTTTGATATGTTTACTGGAAGCAAACACACAGAATCCCTACAGATGCAGCAAATAATAATATTATCGATAAATTTTGATAAGAAAACAATATTTCCAAATAAAAACACCAACTTTAATAATTTCACAACAATAATAAATACAATTCACCGCTTTAAAAATATTTACGAATTGACGATTTACTAGCTACGAAATCGTCGCGACGTCCTTCCCTCGTAGAACGTAACGGTAAACTAGGCGCCTGGACGCCGGGAATACAGATTCACGTTGTTTGACTGTTCAGTATACAGTGTTCCCACTATACCTTGTACAGTTATAATATGTAATGTGTACTCACTTGCGTTGTATTATTTTTATTTTGAATATAACTTTAACAGAGAATGGCATTAAAGATACTAGCATCCATTATGTGTGTGTTTTTTTTATTAAGTTTTCTATTTTTAATAAAGTTTATACCGTACCGGTTTATTTCACAAAAGAGGTACAGGCAAGTTTCAAGCTGCATTTAAGAAATATATAAGCTGGGGGGCTAAAAAGGCTACTTTATACGAATCATAATAGGATCATATTAGGAATTGTAAAACGATTTAACGGCAACATTTCACCAAATATGAATTGTAGATGAATTGCTCAATGTGGCCATTTAAGGCCCCATGGTCTCTCTGTGCCAACAAACCATTAACAAACAAACCAAATCCCATAAATTTAAGATGTAAAACGGGTTTAACACTTGCCTTCTACAGGGCATTCGAATTCTTACGGAAAAGATGAAGAGACTTACTCTTTTCGAGTGCTCCACGGAAATTAACATATGTATTACATACATACATACCATCACGCCGCTTCCCTCGCGGGGTAGGCAGAAAGGATCGAGCGCCACTTCCTTCTATCCTTGCACACATCTTTCGCTTCCGTCACTGTCATACAATTCCTCATGCATGCTCTCCTGTTCAACGTGCTCAACACGTGACCGTCCTGTAGGATTTGATTTAAATGATCTTGCCATTTAATCCTCGGACGTCCACGTCTCCGAGCACCATTCCTCTCAGCCAAATATATCTTCTTAGTCATTCTGTCCTCATTCATTCTTTCCACGTGCCCAAACCATCTTAACTTATTTACATTCATCCTTCTTATTACACTACCTTTCATTCCACATTCCTTTCGTATCTCACTGTTACGCACACGATCTCTCAGACTTTTACCACACATCCTTCTCAGTGATCTCATTTCAACTGCATTTATGCCACTTTCATCCTTCTTTAACCATGTCCACGTCTCACTTGCATTGTATTACCAAACCATATAATAATATTAAAAATATATTTAAAAGGTATAAATTCATTACCTTTGAATATTATTGTTTCATTTTGTACGAGTATACTTGGGATATCATAAAGATATGAGTAGGTCATGTATACCACTTTGTAGAAACAGAAATCGGTGGGATTGGTTAGCTTACCATGAATAAAGTGTACATAAACCAGTCTTAGCCTATTCGTGAACATCGGAACACCATTCCTGTTTCATAATAAAAGGGGTTTGGTAAATATGTTGATTGTGCAGATGAGGTGTCATTTGATTAATATTCTTAATATCTTCACTCACGCATGTGTAAAATCCAGTTAAAATATTATCAATTTATTTGACAGGAATTAAGACGTTTGACCCAATGAAATTCACGAATGCGTGTTGAATTTTATTAAAAAAAAATACTTTGGCACAATCATCATTAATTTGGGTAAGTTGGAAAAGATTGCACGTTTGCGATAAACTATGTATTAATTAATTTGAATGTATACCTTAGATGGAATTGTTTGTAATCAATGTACAGTAAAGAATGAATTGTTTATTTTTATTGTTTATTGTTGTTTATCGTCCTTAGACCAAAATTTTTGGTACTTGGACTCGTCAATTTACAGAAGACAGGATCATACAATAAATTATATACATATACAAAAAAAAAAAATACAGAATCATAGATCAAAAACATAATATCATTGCTAAGCAGAGTGTAAAGGGCTCTGTTAGCATTTCGTCAAACAGTATTCAATACAGATTCCATCATCAATCATCATTGATCAAATAAAAACAAAAAACATCGGGAAATTATTTCCATGCTGAAATGAATGTATATGGTTCAATTCAGCATTTCGTCGACACAGTAAAAAGCTTTTTCAACGAGGTACAACTTCACTACTCCTTGAAATTTTTTTTCATCCTTCACGGACTTTATTTCTTGTGGCAGCTTGTTGAACAGGCGCACACTGAGACAGACAAAGCTTTTGGACAATTTTGTCAACCTGTGCTCTATAGGTCGGATACTTCTTTTTGAGCGAGTGTCATAACCATGGTACTCCAAGTTGAGAGGGGTGTTGGTTTATTTTCTATAGTTACAGTTATAGCTCTACCATGGTCGATAGTTGGAAATAAAAATCAATGTTTCTATACATAGACTTACGAAACTGCAAACGAAGTACAATTTGGTTGTAAAATTATTTTACAAAATTTAACATAGTGGTCAAAATATTAGTGTTCAATTTTTTTTAACAATTGTTCAAAAATATTATTCCCTTTCACTCCATAATAATATTAATACGGTTATATACTCCTTCCTACCGATTGATGCTGAAATAATGGACATCCTTAAAACCTGTAAAGCCATAAAAATAATTAGGTAATTTGAAACAAGTGTTTCTTTCTACTACATATAAGTTATTGATCACTAGAGAGACGTCTTTCCACTTATCAGGTCATTATCAATCTGCCATAAAAATACCTTAACGGTAAAAAAAGCAATGAACGTCCTTCAAGTCTGCAATGAAAAAGATATCATGTGCTTTAAATATTATGTACCTATATGAACATAATATAAACAAACTGTGGTGATTGTTGTAAAAAGGTGCACTTCTAATACATGGACTATCAATATAATTATTTTGAATCAACACTAACATACATTTTATAAATGCATAAGATCGGAGGACTTGAAAGAGATTATGTTTCATATTAAAGCAAGGCTCGTTTAGAACTAATTGATTTGAAAATATTTCGTTCGGAAAATTTGACTCTTTATTAAAGATTTTTGTATTGTAAGAAATAAATTTATTCCAACCTTCGTAATATAAAGAAGGCCCATCTATAAAATTTGAATTTTGAAAACATTTTGAAGAGCCAATTTCTCATAAGTGTGTCCCACAAGATGTTTACAGCAAACACTTGATATTGTGTAATATTATCTTGAACATTCATTCAAACCCGAGGAAGGGGGGGGGGGGCAGGCAAATAATAATATAACAAAAATCGTACTTAAATATAGGATAGAAAATATGGAAAAATTGTCAGTTACACAAACATACAAAATTCACTTACGTGATAAAATGACATTTTGAAAAACTTATAAACATTTGATAAAGTTGAAAATTAATCTAGTTGTCATTAAAAATTTTTGTATTTTTTATATATTTCTATACTTAACTGATAATAAATTTATATACACAACAATAATTTGGAAAGTATTCTCAATGGTTCACGAATTTTTTTAATAACAAATAAAGTATGATTTTGAGTTTTACTAGTGATTTATATAATTAATCATATTTTATTTGTAATCTATAGATACACAATTTTACAAAACACAAACCGATATCAGAAAAATTCAAAGCTCTTTTTATTACAAGATATATTTTATTTTCTTTTTTTTTTTTTAAATATAGATGATATCTATATCTAGGTTTTTGTCATAAACCCAAATACAACCTTATACACCTTTCACAGTAAGATTAAAGCTTGTGTTGTGAAAGAGGAGTCTGCAGGTATCTGGGATCAAACCATGGACTTCATTTTCACGAGGCCGAGACTCTACTTCCAGTCAATCGACGAATTCTCCCTCTTCCTGAATAAATTCTGGTTATGCCATTGTCCCTTGTTACTTTTGATGATGTCGTTTTGATGTACAAACAATGTTTCATATTGTAGTTTGATTACTATTTTGTATTCTTGGAAGGACTTGATTGATCAGAACTTCAACTTCTATATCAGATTATTCCTCGCGGCTTCAACCATACAAGGAATTAATTTATATCATAAGTAGATATTCGATATCAAATGCGGTTTCCAGGATTATCTTCTGAACAATAAGATTGATTTACCTACTGTATTATATCATACCCCCACGCCGCATCCCAAGTGGAGTCGGCAGAGATAATGGAACACCATATCATCATCATCATCATCATCGCCCTCAACGCTCCTCTCGGGAGCACAGGGCAGAAACCAGCCTCCTCCATTCAGAGCGTCTCTGTGCCAATTGCGTCACCTCTTCCCACGACATTCCTTGCGCTCTGATATCGTTGTCATAGGAACGGTGTATTGTGAAAGAGGGACGCCCGGGCCGACGGAACCCCTGCGGACGGAAAAACAGTGCTCTTTTTGGCCAACTATCATTGGGCATTCTCAAAACACCATATAGATCTGTATTTATTTACTAATTTTCCTTCTTCTACATTTATACAATTTTCTGTACACGCACCACAGTTTATCCAACTCAACACCCGGTCGTCATTGAGAATTTGATACATGTGATCAAGCCACGTGGTTTTTGGACGTCCGCGCTTTCTCACACCCCTCTTTCAGATTAGTATATTCTCGTCTTCAAATAAGTGTATTGTGTGGCCGCCAAATCTAGAGTGCTCCCTCGGGCCAGCATTTCTCGCTTCAATGCGACATTAAATCCTATTTGTGTATATGCGTGCCGTTATGGAGATACATATCTCCAGGTACGGCACGAGGTATGTGGCGGATAATATGTAGGTAGTAGTTCCACTGGCTTCCTCACTGTGGAAAATGCAGTGATGGTATAAATGTAAAAGATATGTATGATATATAGGTATGACTATGTAAGATATATACAATAATATAATTTTTATGGAAAGCTTGCGTCATAGAATAAGTGTATGTATATATTATGTACCAAAAAACCTTTTTCATTCGTGTGTATGTCGCCGCCTGACAGTTGAATTGGCCAGTTCACTAAATGGCTGGGCAGTTTGTAAAATGCTGGCATTCAACTGAATATACATCACCAATATGGATACAATTGTGTTGCAGCAGCTCTAGGTTACCCTGTATCGAGGTGTGCTGCGTGAAAAAAATACATAATTCTAATAAAAGATTATCGAATAACTTACATAAAGATTTACAAATGAATAAATGATGAATGTCAAATAAAAAAAGAATTTAATATACAAATAAATAAATGGAAAAAAAACACAAATAAATAGTATGAGTAAATTAATAAATGTGGCAATTAATTATATATAGTCGACATAATATGTCGAAAAGACAATGAAAAAATAGAAATTAAAGAATTGTATGAATTTTTGAACATAATATTTTTTAGGTTTGTCACTGTGGCGCTAGTATTGATAAACGCTGCGTAACACAATTCGGCTATATTATACCTATCTGTCAGTCATTCAATTGAATGCCTGCGTTTTACTAAAACGTTGTTCTCACTAGGCGAATATCGTCAGGAAACTAAAATATCGTCAGCCATTTGAAATATGTGAAAGTAGTGAGGTTCGCACGAGCATTATTTCCCCTAACTCCCCCCCCCCCCTCCCCAGATATACCCCTTTTTGCTTGGAGAGCATTTGCCCCCCCCCCCATGGGCTTCATTCATTACTTGTGTATGTTGTAATGGCATATTCATTACATGGGTGAACGTTTTTGTTTATTCTTTACTTTTTTTATTTTTTGCCTCAGCTGGTGCGTAGAGTGCACTTTACTTCTTTTTTGTTTGTGTTTTTTTTTTTAATTTGGAACATTGTGTTAAATAAAATAATTTAACAAACTTCACTGGCTTGTGAAAAATGTAATATTTAAGTTGTCCTATATAAAATGTAAAAGCTGTTTGTTTGTATTAATAAAATAAAATAAATAAATAAAAAAATGACAGCTAATCTGAAACGATAAAAACTAGTAAAAACGATATCGTCTCAAGTTCACCACCTTTCAACTTTTTTCGTTGGTGGAACGATGCGCACATGCATAGATGTGCATGGCATTCGTATCTATGGTAAAAACTTTATCACTTATAAATTTTATAATGTTTCCCGTTTCGTGACAGTTGTTACCTTTGTTTTTGGTTTGTGGCGTTTGTTTCCTTAATTAAAAGGCGCCTTATAACCTCTACTATACATAGCATTTTCAACTAATAATAAACACTCCGCCATCCTTATCTCGACGTCCGCCTTTTTGAAAACAACGTCAAAATCAAAGCGCATCTGACAGATTGAATCTATGTCGGTGGACTGTGTGAACACGTTTGACGATCAATCAACGACCGATGGATTTTGTTTTTTATGCAAGTGAAATCGTCAGGCCTTTATATCGCCTCGTATAAACATCACATAACGGCCTAGTCATTCTGTTAACTGGCTTATTCAACTATCTGATGGCGACTTATACATTATAATATTATCTGGGATACGTTTCGCTTTTTCACTCAGGTGTTAGATTATTTCATTGTATCCTTTCCTTTTCGTAGAATCTGTTTCAATGCTTGTATATATATATATTTTTCTCCTTATCCTCGCATTAAGCGTTTATCTCTTTGAGATCTCCCATATCCTCACCAGGATCAATAGGATATAATATTATCGTTGATTTCCCACTGAGTGAACGATGTAAAATAATAATAATGATAAAATACTATGTAGTTTTTTTTCAGATCACTGAATATCTGTGACACAAAACACTAGAACAATATAATATATCTACTAGTTGACCCAGCAAACGATGTTTTACCATATACATACATTATGCCATATACTAATTTCGCTATTGAAAAATAGGGGTTGATGATAGAAGGGTGAAAATTTAGGGCTGTGTGTATTTTTTAATGCCTCACCATAAAAAAAAATTGTCCAAAAAATAATATTAAGAAATTCGGGGTTTTTTATTTTATTTTAACCACCTTTAACTTTTAGGGGTATGAAAAATAGATGTTGGCCTATTCTCTGACCTACCCGATAAGCACACAAAATTTCATCAAAATCGGTAAAGCCGTTTCGGAGGAGTATGATAACAAACACCGTGACACGAGAATTTTATATAGGTATTAGATTTAAGTACCTATATCTCGAATTGTTAAATGCAACATCAGTTTATCTCACAGTCTCTTTTTTTTTAGTTTAGCTAATATATTATAAATAAGACATAAGTTTTTTCATCTTCAAGTCAGTGATGAAGTCTGTCACCCATTCTGAATGACTTATTTTTAAATAGTTTAGCGAGGATAACCTATTTGAAATTAAAAGCAAACGTTCTTTCAATGACGCATCTTGATTGGAGAACCATGCTTACAAAATGTAACATTGTGCAAAATCTAATAAGTGGAAGAAGTAAAAAAGGCGTCCCAATGTTTGCGAATTGGCTCTAGGCTGGCTTGTATGATAACTTTCTACGTCCATGGACAACATTTCGCCATTCTCACTGTCACAAAGTAAAGTCCACCATTCGGGGAACATTTTATGCAAATTATAGAAGCAACCAATTCTTGAGATCTCATATTTCAGATCTCAAATGGATCAAGATCTCCCGTCTAAATGGCGCCGGGACAATTAATTTGAAGTCCTATCTTAGTTCTATTGACTGCTAATGTTATTTTACTATATTGATTTTTATTTCGAGAGACTTCATTCTCAATATAAATCAATATAGAAGAAAATAACATTACTTACTTTTTGCGTGGTTGAGTATGAATGTAAATCTTTACCCGTGTGGGCTGCGTCGTATCCACTTAGGTATTATTTTTTTTTTATTTAATTATGAAATTCTTCTACTTAAGCACCGAAACAGTTAATAGAAGCCTATTTTGCTTCTATATAAACTAGCTTTCTTACTTGTGAGATAATCTATGATGCTTTAGAAAAAAGCAATCATGCAAAGCTGTAATTTAACCTGGAACTTTTGAAATATTATTAAAAGGTGTTTTTTTTTCAGAAGTGCTTATTATTTTTTCATTATACTTTATTCTTGTATTCACTAAAATATCAGAATAATAATGATATTCATTACATCCCCATTCCCTACCGAAAACTGATTTGAATGGAGGAAATTAAAATACAAAATAATAAAAATATTTAAAACAAGGAAAAAGTAATTAATTGCTTACTTTAAAATACATAAATTCCATTTTTTTATAATAACAAAATATAATCATCAAAGAACATGAAAAATAATATTTACATAAATAATAGCTTCTTTCTTCATTAAAAGGTTGTACCTTTTACCTTCCAATAACGTCGCCCACCCTCCAATGTAGCACCTCACAACCCTCAGTAACCCCTGATATTCAACAGGCAGCCTCCCTCCCTTCATACCCCTTATTGTAACAAACTTTCTCACCCTATACCAACCAACACACAGTAAAACCTGAATTAATATTATATAGGTACACACCTAGTGGAATATTTATTTAATACGTTTAAGATTATATATGAATAGCTCTCAAATCATGATAGGTATAAATAAATTGAAAAATAATAGGTATTTTGAATATAATGAACACAAATAGTAAAAGTTGTAAAGTACCTATGTGATTTGTGTGGTTGGGATCGAAAGTGAACTAATCTAAAAGAAAGTTTTTATAGTATCTAGAAAAAATTGTATCAGTTTTTACAAAACTGCATTATCCAAAACAGTCAAATCAGTATGAGAAATGGGAAAGAAATTCGAAGTTTGCATTGAAAACAGTCAAAATTTAGTTAGTTTTTGAGCTCTGGTGACATTTTCCTATTTATTCATTCATCAATGACACACTTCAGATAAAACATGTAAGTTGAAACAATATACAAGAGACAAAATAATATAAACAATGTATTACCCTATTTAAAAGTGCGTACAATTTTCACTAATCACAATATTTTAAGCCCATAAGGTTGTCATCTATAATAAAATTTAATTTAATTTATAAAATAAGAATAAAACAGTAGTTATACAATAAACAACACTAAAAAATTAATAGTCATTCATCATCATCATCATCATCATTTCAGCCTCCCTGCGTCCATTGTTGAACATAGGCCTCCCCCATTGATCTCCACAGCTCTCTATCCTGGGCAGACCGCATCCAGCCGACCCCTGCAACCCGTCTTATGTCGTCCGACCATCGTGCTATTAGTAATTTATTATTAATTTTAGTCATTACAAATCCACAATTAAAATTGAACAATTAAAAAAAAAAAAAACTGAAAAACTATTCAATTAAAGAACAAATCAATAAAAAACCATTAAAAATTTAAAAAAAATTAAAAAGTAAAAAGATTAAAAATTCAAAAGTAAAAAAACTAAAATAATCCTTATCCTATAAATGGATATGTCCGATTTCAAACCCAAGCCATTCATTAAAAAAAAAATTTCATGGAATATCAAAATTAATATAATTTAAAAATACAGTTTTTATAATTTTTACTCGAACTTTATGAAATGGCCCGGGTTCGATTCGATGTAGGTATTTGTGAATATCATTATGTTTGATGATCGAAACCAGCTTTTTTAAGTTGTTGTGTTGTCCACTCGTTTGCGAGTGATAAAGCAGACTTAAAAACTATCAAGCTGATGAAATAAGTAATTATTAAATTACGATTAAAAACTAATTTTCAAATAAGTAACCATCAAATTAATAATACCTTAAATATCGTGGCACTTACAAATATTTGCCTTAAATCATTTGATTATAGTGCAAATATTATACATACAAAGGAAGAGATTTATTTTTAATATAATAATCATTAGTCAATATTCTCTGTTACTATTTGTACAAGAATATAAGTAAATATTTATACTGATATAATTTATAGAAGCAATGGATAATTTTGTGATTAACTAGTAGAAAAGGTCCTAATTTCAATTCCCTGATGTTTAATTTATCATTAAACTTTCAATAATTTTCTGATATTTCAAGGTTTCACTTACTAAACTTTAAACTCAGTTGAAAATCACAATAAAAATAGAACGGTCTATCTATATCTATTCCCTCACGCCACATCCCAAGTGGGGTAGGCAGAGAGAACGGAACCCCATGTAGATAGATATGTCCCTATATACTTTTTTCGACTCCTATACATTCATGCAACCTCCCATGCACGTACGTCAATATTTCACCTACTCAACACACAGCCGTCCTTGAGACTTTTTTATGACCTTCACCAATGATGGTATTCTTGGTCAGTCTCAAGTGAATAATATTCGTTAATTATATTCACATTATATAGGCCATATACATGAGTATATAATTTAGTTTTCACAACATCCAAATCTGAAGATTTTTTTACTAACTAGAATTACGTGAATTATACATAAAAATGAATTTTAGGCCAGGCACACAACTATCATAAATATTAGTTTTATAAAATTACAAAAAATCGGGTCTAATCATAATAATGTACAACCTACTAGACACAAAAGACGCTAATAGAGATTAAAAGTGGTTTTCTATAGAGGGTGATCCTTCGTTCATTCCAGTGAAGGAATCTAGTTCGACAACCGTACACAACTTACGAAGACATGAAATTCTATGTATTCAATATTCTATTCATCGCTACGTCGATAGTTGGTCATGCAATTTCAAAACAATTTGCAAACGAAAGCGTGTTCTTACAAAACATTTCCATTAATCAAATATGTACCCAAGAATATGATGATTTTGCTAATTTTTTTAGGGAAATACACCAGAAATTAATCAAAAACCGAAGAGACATAATCGTAGTGCACAAGAATGAATATATCTTAAACATTTTTTTACAATGTTCAGTGATCAAATCTGATGAAAGCACTGTGTCATACTTGTCATTAAAATATATCATACAAAATATGGACAAGTTTGAAAAATTGAAAATGTACAATGACCAAGTTTTTGTTGTGTTGGGCGGAAGAGATGACGAATGCATGGAAGAAAGTATAAATCTCTTACGTCACCGGCATACTTTCCTCATTTTTGGATTCTACGATGGTGTCAGCGATGAGTTCCTGACACAAATTCTTGGCAAATGTCTACATAGTGGACTCGTGTATACAATGGCTATAATACATACTCCACAAGAAGTTTTAGTTGTAAAAGGAAGAAGTGAAATGACTGTGAATTGTAAACCCTCAACAACTTTGGTACGTGTATCTTTGAATAATATTCCAAATGATATTTATGAAATGTTTTCTTACATTAAAGCTGATTACAAAAACTGTCCAGTAAACATTTCAACCATAATTGCCCCTCCAAATTCCATGATCGACAAAGACACCCAAAGAGTAATTGGATATGAAACTGAAATTATTAAGGTAATTGGAAGAGATATGAATTTTTTGCCTAGAATTAAAATAGTCAACAATTCGTTCGACGGAGAAAATCTTACAGCAGAGACTCCTACAGGAATTCTCAGAGATGTTTTTATTGGAGAAAGTGAAATAGCTTATGGAATGGTGTGGCCAAGTGCAAATAGCTACAAACTGTTTGCTTTATCACATGTTATAGAGAATGACTGTCTCACTTGGTTGGTCCCACATGGCTTAGGAAAACCATCCATTGGAATACATATAACTGGATACCTCACATCAATATTTAGAGTGAGAGGATGGTTGCTTCTGCTAAGTTCCATAGTAAGCTTCGTATTAATTGCAGTTTTGAATCGCATTATTTTCCACAGGAAATCGTACATAACACATTATATTTTTTTGACATTCTTCGATTCTATCTCTATGCTAGTTCAGAAACCTGTGTCTGGCAAAATATACCAAAGAGCCAATCTAAGAGTTATTTTTCTTTTCTGGTTATTCTATTCTCTCGTCATCTGCAACATTTACACTTCAATACTGGATGGACACTTATTACTTCCTGAGAGAATATCTGAAATAGAAACATTGGATGAATTGACTGCGTCTGATTTGGAGTTCGGTGGATCTTTGGATGTTGTGAAGACTCTCAAAGCTATTGAGACAAATGACACAGAGCATTATATTATGTTGAAAAGGATCAAAGTAATGGAGCCAGCGTACAAATATATCACATTACAGATGCGTGATGAAGAGCATAACCTTGCTTATTGTAACAACCTGGAAGCAGCACATTACTACAAAGAAAGAGAGAAACTACGAGGAGTTGTTCTGAATTATCATGTCATGAAATGTTTCCTAACATACCCTATTCTTTTTGCAATGAAGTAAGTTTGAACATGTTTTTTATAACTCTTTTTTTCAGGATTTAACCTGCATAGGTCATCATTTCAGCATTATACAAATTATTCACTGTGTCGGTGTTCATGTAGTAGAATTCCATAGCGAAATAAATAAATGTTTTATTCTACTTTTTGATTTATTTACGAGAGAGACGTCTTTCGTCTTGTAATGACATTGTCAATCTCAGATCAATGTCATTACAAGACGAAAGACATCTCTCTCGTTAATAAATCGAATAGTAGAACAAAGCATTTGTTTAATTTTCCCTTATACAAATTACTATTCACACCTATTAGATATCCTATAACAAACGACTTAATCTATAAAGAGGCTCCTTTAGCAAAAACGATAAAACATTGAATTTTCAACAAGTTTGGTACACAAACTCTCAAAACTTGTTGACTCTACGAACATTTTGATTTAATAAAATATGAAAACAAATATTAATTACTAATATCAAACTTTAACTTTAAAAAAAAACTTGATTTTAGCTTCATAGTATTCGTTTATAAAGAAGCATATTTCTAAAAATCGAATTCGGGGGTGTGTTTGGTACATAACTGCACGAGAATCCTACAAATTTTCAAAACCAAAAATCACCACATGAACTCGATTTTTTGTATACTAAAAAAATTTGCAAAAATTAATAGTATTTATATGCTTGATAGGATGAATAAAAAATATATTTATTTTACAAATAATTTGTATTTTGATATAACAAAGTGTACCTAATTATATCTCGAAATAAAAAAACAAGCGTTTTATTCTACTATTGATTTAATTTATGAGAGAGACGTCTTTCGTCTCTCTCATAAATTAAATCAATAGTAGAATAAAACGCTTGTTTTTTTATTTCGATATGGAATTCTACTACCTAAACACCGACACAGTGAACTAATTATATCTCTTCAGTCTGCGATTTATTTATTTTTTAGTATAAAACTAATATTGGTAATAAATATTTGTTTGTTTATTTTATCAAATCAATATGTTCGCAAGGGTCAACAAGTTTTGACAGTTTTTCTATCAAATTTGTTGAAGATTGAATATTTTATCGTTTTTGCTAAACGGGGCCCTTAATAACAAAATAAAAATATGTTTCAAAGTTTCGCTAGTTACTTTATTATAGTGACCTCGATATCGACATGCGATGCCTTATTCAAGTTTATTATATTTTCCCTTTCAGAAAAGGCTCTCCTCTATCACCAAGATCAATGGAACTGATAAACAGAATATTGGAATCAGGACTGGTCCAATTTTGGAAATCGAGATTGAACTTTAGGACTGCGAACATGTACACCTTCAAATCAGAAGACTTCAGCAAATACAAACATGTATTTTATTTTAATATCGCTGCTTTGATGATCTCCCTTGTCGCATTCGTTGGAGAACTTATTTATTACAAGTTGTTCGATAGCAAGAAGAAAAAGCAGCTAATTATTCCATTGTTGAAAAACGATTTCAACCCTTATCTTAGGAAAATAGGCCCTTAGGAATGTATTATTTATTTATTTCTTGTGTCAGTATTTTGGTAGTAGAATTCCATAGCGAAATAAAGAAGACAAATTTTTTAGTCTGCTATTCGATTTATTATTTTTATTATTTATTTATTAACAATTCACGGCGCTAGTCTTTTACATGTTATATATTTACATACATAGTTCATATGATGTATACACAAGTATAGAAAATTAAGACACAACTATCATAAAAAAACGTCAAAGGAAACACAAAAAAAGAACAATACAATTATAAGTATCACAGCATAAGTTATGAATGGAGAAAAAAAAGTCAATGTATTAAGTATCATATCTTAGTTTGGGATTAGCTCAGTCTGTGTGAATTGTCTATACATGTTATGTTATTTAGGACATTGTCAATCTCATCGGCCGCCGTTTTCGTGCTATTTCGTTTCGTGCATTCATTTTTGATTATCTTGTTTTTTTTCTTCTTTTGTGTGCTTCATAGTATATTTCTGGATGGACATCCATAGGTCGACCCCAAAGGTGGTGCAGTGGCTTTCTGAGTGGGAATCAAGGATTTGATTTGGAAAAACTAATGAAGGCAGCAATAATTAAGCTAAATTAGCATTCACATTGCTTCACTTTGAATAATGATCCAGAGTGTTCGGTTCAAACCTGTTCATCGACAGTCAACACGTCTGTTCACACTTATTCATCCTATGCACTCACTGCCATGTCAACATTTCACGGTCATGTTGTATGTAGTTTAACGTAGGTATTTTCGTAAAAAATAAAAATAACACTTATTAAAAATTAAAACAAATTAATATAATTCTCGACAACATGATAGTTTTATGCATGATTCTGACTTTCAATACAATTTCGTAGAGAATAAGACAAATAATAAGATAAAACTTGTTCATGGTCGTTTCAGTGAAAGGACCTTTCATCAAAAATATGTCGGGTAGTAATCGCTTTCATCCATCATCGCTAGTGATCACTATTGATGAAACGCCCTCCCCTGTTCACACCCTTTCATTTTGGTAGATCATCCAGAGTGATCACTAAAAGTGAACAAATGTGAACGCCCCTTAAAAAAAAATTATTCATGCCGAAGGCAAACAAAAAGTAAGTATCAACTATCAGCTAACAGAACACAGATTATAATTATGTTAGAAAATTAATTAAAGCTTTATTATAATAATTAAAGCGTTATTATTTTAGTCAGAAAATGTAAATTATCATTTTGTTTACATCGTAAATGTATTTTCTTATTGATATTTCAAATACCTGCGCGAGATTAAGGGCAGCAGCACTTTAACTTTTGGATATTATCGTTATATTGCCAAGAAATATGTAATTTTAATGTTATTAATATTACATGGTATAGCCAAAGTAGATACTGTATGTACTAATACTGCTGCTAGGTATATCCTTAAAAAGGACCAAGAACCTGCTTAATTATTTATATCATAAGTAAGCCTTGTATTAGTAGGTACATATTATAATGGGTACGGTCTAACTAGACATGTCTAAATTTATCCTTGGTTAAATGAAAAAAGCCTTACAAAGTAATTTGAGTCAATCTCTGCAATAGTGTGAAAATATATTTATTTTTCATCATAGTTGTATTTATTATTATTATCTTTCGAAGTAGCACTCTTCGAGCGGCATCTCCCAGAATCGGGATAGCCACTAATTACATACATGGTATAAATAAACAGGTCGTTCTCTCCATGTTAATAAATACAGTAATAAATCAGTCAGAATAATAATAATAACAAGATAACTTTTTTTTAAGGTGCGCCGTTTTGTGGAAAAACCACCCGTAAGGGCCCATTCAAGAATTATAACACCTCCTGAACAATAGGGTTTTTAACCTCGTATTCTCGCATTGAACACCTCCACACTCTCCAGAGTTCGCAAATCATAGGGAATTTCGTTTTGCAGAATGTTTGATCATTGTTTAATTAAAGCCGTTAAATATTTTATTATTAACGTTGTTTGGCAAATTGTTATTCCTGGAGAAATCAAAATCTTCCTTTCTAAATAATTTATTCCATAGTGCATAAATAATACCTACTCAATAAAATTACATCAAAAATATGTATATTTTTTCCATCAATATAAATTTTTTTCTGTATCATTTTGAAATTTTCATTTGTTGTTTATGGTCAGAATGGGCTCGAAATAATTTGATATTAAAAAGGCATTATTTTGATGAAACAAAAAAAACAAATAATCGCAATTTTTTTATAGGCTATGTATTACTTAGACAGTTATAACAGTTATTCCGTGTTTTTAAGTACGACTAAATATGAATATAAATGTTTTATTATTATTATTATTACATATGTACATATACGAAAATACATTTCAGAAAATGTGCTAGTTGTAGGGTCTACCAGTGTAATAAGTTTGTAAATATTTATATACCTGATGCTATTTAATTTAGTTCAATGTTTGTTGAAGCAACAAAACCCAAGTCCCTTCGAGCTAAGTAGCACAATAATATTTTATCGCTATTTCGTATGAAGGTACAAAGAAGAGATTAAATTCAGAATAAACTCCCACAATTAACCAAGTGGTTCCATGATATTGAAAAAAAGCTTCAAACGTGATTAAAAAGTCAAGGTAACATGACACACCCTTGCTTTACTCCTTTGGTCAGTGTAAAAAAAAAACATAATATCGACTTTGTAATTTTTCTTAGTGCTATTCAACACTCCAATCATCTCAAGGGTGCTGATAAAAATAAGGGTGTTAATTTTTTACCATCACCTTTGAGATGGTTAACCTCATGACGGGTGGTATTAAAACTAACCAATGCTGAGTTCTCTCATAAGTATGTATCTGGTTTTGCAGATCTTTTAATCTCTTACATATATTATGTACCATGTCTCGCAGTCGTAAAATAAGACACTACTGAATGCAAGGTATTTAATATCCTATATTCTTACCATTAAAACTTACAAAAAAAAATAGAAGACTAATCCAGAAACTCCATGGTCGATGTTAAATATAACTGATATTTACAATATTTTTACCAGTAACAAGTTTATTTTCTCATCTGCTTATTAATTTTACAAATATTTGAGTGCCTGCCATTATGATTGACTTATACATGGGTATTTGTTAAAATAAAAAAATTATTTGTTAAAATAAAAATTTATTTGTTAAAATAAAATAAAAATTTGTTAAAATAAAAATAAATAAAAAAATAAAGTATTTTTCTTCTTCTTCAGTCATCTCTTTACTGTTGGATGTAAGCCTCTTCCATGTTCTTCCTTTTATCTCTTTCTAGTACCACTCTTAACTCTTAACTACCTCCTACTGGTGACAGGGATATTAAATCATCAGCCCACTTTTTTTGAGGTTGATCCATTTCTATATTTCTCTTTTCTCATCCGATATTCTTCATTTTGGTCCTGACTGGGTTATGTTTTGAGAATGCCTAATGATAGTTCTCCAAAAATAGTACTGTTCTTCCGTTCGAAAGGGTTCCGTCGGCCCGGGCGTCCTTCTTTCACAATACACCGTTCCTATGACAACGATATCGGAGCGCAGGGAATGTCGTGGGTAGAGGTGATGCGATTGGCACAGAAACTCTCTGAATGGAGGAGGCTGGTTTCTGCCCTGTGCTCCCGAGAGGACGTTGAGGGCGATGATGATGATGATTTATTTATCTTAATCGGGTTTTTTACCTGAAATAAGAATACCAAATTCGGATTCCTTTCATATTTAGACGATTTTTCTTAATGTTAATCCTAAACATAAAATTCTATCACCGACCCTTGAAGAAAAATACATCACGCACAACATGAAAATAAAGATTCAAACAGTTAATCCTCACAAAGACATTTTAAAAGCGTGCGTGTGACGGTTCTTCCTTTAATATCAAGCCTTTGGTATTAAGGAATAAGGATAATATGAGTACCTACCTAACTACTTATGTTAGTAAATATACTATGTATGTACCTCAGGTAAGTATGTAGTTAGGTATACCTTCACATTTTCCTTTTCCTGCCTTTTGTGATTTGAGTAGGTACTTGACTAAAGAACCTGAGTGTCTAAGTAGGTACTCCTATAGGTACCTACTATATTTTTTTTAATACGAAGGCAGATTCTACTTTAATTAGTATTGCAGTCATTCATATCTTATTTTATCCCGAGATCGAAACTCCATGAAACAACGCCAAAGAAGTCATCATCATCAAATTAGGTCTTGAAAATTTTGGCAACGGGCCGGAGGGTAGAAATTTAAGATATTCTTTTACCCAGTTGAGTGTATGTTAGGTCTGACTTCTAGGTGGGAGCAACCGTCAATTTTTGCAATTTTTCCATACTCTGTTAGGTACCTATACCTACTGTTTTCATCTAGATTCTAGAGCAAGGGTGGACAACCCGCGGCCCACGGGGTGTCTGATTGTGGCCCGCGAAGCATATGCACACTTTTTTTATATAACAGTCGGTACAAGTACCTACCCGTTACTTTTTTGGAAAAAGGTATTTGGAGATTCTAAAATTTGGCCTGACTGCTGAAAAGGTTGGCCACTCATGCTCTGTAGCAAGGGTGGCCAACTTGCGGCCCGTTGGGTGTCTACGTGCGGCCCGCGAAGCATTATGCAAACTTTTTTTGTAATAATAGTCGGTACAAGTACGCGTTACTTTTTTGAAAGAGGTACTTTGAGAAAATATTCTTAAAGAAAACCGAGGAGTTTTGAAACATTTCAAATTCCTATACCATTTTGAAAATTTGGCGACGGGGGGGGGGGGGGTGTGTTTTTTGTAGTAGTAGAAATTTTAAGGTGAAGTAAAATTGAGTATATTGCTGTGCGGCCCGATCAGAAATCTCATTCTGAAATTTGGCCCGGCTGCTGAAAAGGTTGGCTACCCATGTTCTAGAGGTTACTTTTTTTCTTTCTTACTGCGGTGTTTATTTCAGTATTGCTTAATGCATTTTATTTATTTATTGTCATAGGTAGTATTATTTTGTTTTTCCTTCTTTCTTTACTTTACATGGTTTGCTGGAAGGCATTGAACTAGTCCGCCATTTGATGAAGCTTTATACTTATTCTCTGTACTATGTATAAATATTATATTGTCATTTATTTATTTATTTATTTATTCTTTTTGCACATCATCATTACATAACAGTGTTAACAAAATAATATAAAATTTTAGAAACTAGGACGATGTGCAGTGGCGAGATTATCACTATAAAGTGATTTCTTCCATCTAACCACGACACATTGACATGAAACTAGTAAAAACAGATTTACTTACAAAAAAAACATACAAAATATCAAAACACAACAAAAGAAAAAAAAACAAAATTTAAAATAATATATTTGACACACACCCAACATGTGGTAGGGATTATGGATCAGAGGAGGAGGGGGGGCTAGGGAACGGATACTGAGTTAGAAGATAGCATTTTTTCCTTAACATAAGATTTAAAGACATTGAACGATTGTGAAACTCTATGCGAAGAAGGAAGATTATTCCAACAACGAGCACCATAAACTGAGAATGATTTCGAGAAATAATTGGTACTGTGTGTAGGAATTGCCAGAAGACGCTCGTTATTGGATCGCAATGGTAGGCCATGGCTCGCTAAATACTCGAAATTTTCTTTAAAATAATAGGGAGAAGACGTGGAATAGAGTATTTTGTAAACAAGTGATAGAATATGAAGTTCACGTCTTTGATGCACAGTTAGCCACTTAAGATTGACTCGATACTGGGAGATATGATTTTTGTCACAGGGGGAAATTTTATGTTTGCCACGAGCCCTGTCTCGGCGAGCCATGAGTTTTTTAATCTCTTCAGTGATCCACTGAACTGGCAAATTTTTTATTCTAACTTTTTTTAGTGGTGCATGCTTATTATATAGTTGTTCTATATTTCTATTGAGAGTTTCAACTTTTTCATCAATTGAATTTGCCAGTGTGATGTCATCCCACTTTAGAGATTCCGCTTCAATGAGCAGAGCATCGTTGTCAACATGACGAAGAGAGCGCGCATATACAACCTTGGGTTTGGGTTTGGGGACCTTTATAGAGTATTGTAGAAATAGAAGATCGTGGTGTGAGAAACCTCCAGCTGTAAGTTGACCATGAGCCTTTACCATGTTAAGTTGGGAGACATATTATAAAATCAATTAGAGATTGAGAATTCTGAAGTATGTGTGTAGGCTGAAGTGGGAGAATATTCAAACTAGTAGAAAACATTAGCTGCTGGAGTCTCGCTGATCGGAAGTCATGCTTCAAAAGACAAGTGTTTAGGTCACCCATTACGACAATATTGTGAAATTCGGAAGAAATATCTTCAAGAACAGGCTCCAATTTTCCAAAGTAATCTGATACGGGTGGACAGTAAATGACGCCGAAGACAACAGTAGAATGTAAAATATTTACCTTGATGAAGAGAAACTCCGGATCCGCAATGCCATGAGTAATGGATTGTGATATGATTTCATATTGTAAATCTTCTCGAAGATAAATGCAAACCCCACCACCACGTCGTTCAACTCGATCGTTTCGAATAAGTGAAAATCCTGGAATATCAAAAAGTGAAGAAGGTAAAGATGGTTTCAGCCATGATTCAGAAATCAATATAGCATGAATGTTAGCTCCATGAAAAGTTGCCAACAATTCCGTGTGATGACTTGCTACACTTTGGGCATTAATGTGACAAACCCGCAAGTGTTTGAAATTGTATGAAAAAGAGTTTTTGAGAGTAGTATGAAGATCAGCAATCCCGTTACTAGAAGACGTTATCCCGTTACTACTTTACACTGTTCTGTTAATAAAAAATATATTTTATGCCCACTCCCCCTACCCACATTTAATTTTGTATTATCATGTACCATCAATTTGTTATTTGTCATTAGTTATAAGTAGGTAATTATTACTGAAGATGGACGTATGTTCGAAAAGCTTTTAATATTATAACAATTTTAAATGAAAGTAAACAGTGTTTTTTATTTAAATATTTATTATCTAAATTAAAATGAACTTTCATAGTGTTTCCTCTTCGAAAATCGAAGTTATTTTATTATCATTATACATTCCAAATTCCTACGCCAAATCGAAAATCTGCAGGGCTACTCTTGACACAATATAAATACGATCTTAATCTAGTCTTGATCTTGATCATACGACGCACAAAGGGACTATGGTCAAAAACACCTAGCGCGATCGGTATGCGCGTATTTTTGACTAATAGTCACTTCGCGCGTCGTATGATTCTTGCGCTTGTGCGATAAACTCGCCCATTGCACAAATTTATTTGTCTGGTTCTGCAATGTTTGTGTTTTAATAATGTTTGTTTTTTTGTGCAATAAAGATTTTTATTATTATTATTATTATGATTAAGATTAAGATCGTGTTTAGATTTTGTCAAGAGTAACCCTGCTGGTAAGAAACATCAGCTGCATGTTTCTTACATGCAGCTGATCTGCTGGCTACCCCACTTGTGGGATGTGCCGTGATGGTATGATAATAATAATAACCCTGCTGGTGACAGTGAAGTGGGTATAAATTTTGAGTACCTACTTAAATACTTATTATCACCAAATTCTCAAAACTCTACTGCCATCTGCTGTAATATTTTTGCACCATTTTTTAAATAAATAACTGAAAAGAGTCATCTATCGAAGTGTAAAATATTTTGTACTTTTGATTCTTTCACAGAGATGGCAGTAACGAGTCTCCTTATAATGTTTAAACAGTTTTCCACTAGATGTCTCGAATTTAATCATTTGAAATTTGACCAAACATCCAAAGTTCAAAACTTATTTTTAGTTTTGTCAATCACCGATCAAAAGTAAATATTGAGCCACCCATTTCTCAGCCGAAAACCGAATTTAAGGATGTAGATCTAAGTCTTATTCGACGGTCTTTTAGATACCAGTGTACCTATAGAAGTAAAATCAAACACTTTTATTTGTTTACCCTTATTGCAAACACTATGAGAACAAACCTTATTATCTGAGCATTACCATTATTATCTTCTCACCCTGTGGATGAATGATTTTATATTATTCAATTATATAATTCATTCGTCCTCCAACTCCCCTCTTGAATGCATAAGGGCAGAAATCCGCCTACTCCATTCAGAGCGTCTATGCGCCAAGATTGAAGGACCAATCATCCACCTAGATAGTACAAAGTCTGGGGACTTTATATCATTTATTCGATTCTGGGGAGCCTGATGGACTAGCCGTGGCCGACCAAAACCACCACGTGTGGAATCTTTTGACTGTATTCTTCCGATGTTCCCACGACATTCCTAGCACTCTGATGTCGTTGTCATGGGAATGATGCATTGTGAAAGAGGAGCGTCCGGGCTGTCGAAACCCTTGTGGTCGAGAAACAGATCTCTTTGAAAAGTGAGTAGGTACAAAAATGTATCATATTATTATTTAATTATAATACTTTGATGCGTTAATTCAAATGATAAAGCTAACTGTGTAGATACATAACTAAATACATATTATATAATTTCTGTGTACCTACGCATTAAGTGAATCAATGAGGAAAATTCATGAATGAAATTAAATGTGAATTCAATACAGTCGATAGGCAATGATTATGAAAAAAATATCACTTACAAGCATGTGCGTATCCAGGATTATCAGCTCTACTAGTAGGAGGATGGGGGTAGGGTAAGCATCTTTTGTTACGATTGTCAAATGTGCAGTCCTTTTAAAAAGTCGATATGTAATAAATGTTACAAAGTACCTATCACTGACGACCATGGGTGTATCCAGATTTTTTCAGTGAGGACAGCAGCTTAGTAAATTATCGTTTTGTTACAACTATCAAATGTGTGGACCTTTTTTTACAGTTATAACGATTTAGTAATTTGATTTACCTAGTCTCATAGCAATCCTGCCTCAACGTGTAGTGAGCAGTGCCTTGTAGTGAGTATCTCTTCCAAGAGACATTAAAGGGTTGTAATTTAGGGGAGGCTTTTGTCGAGAGGAGCTTAGCCATTCCTATGAAAAAAAAAATCAGCTTTTCGCTTTCATTTTATAAAAAAGAATCTGATTTTTTATACATGGATCTTGAGTAAAACTGCAGTTACAAGAGATATATAACAATTTGACTTTTTAATAGTCTCTTACGGTCGTAAAACCAGACAAAAGATTTCACGAGAGAAGGTCAAATCGTGACTCGTCATATTATCGCTGGTATGTACAGCTATATCTCACTATGCATCTCGCCATGGGTTAACAGAGACATACAGCCTACTTTCCTGACTATATTTTATGCACTTACCCATCTTTCACTGGCAATTCCAGTTTCTGGAGTGACCTGACTAACTCGGCAGATGCCTATTTTAATAACATACTTTATTTTTATCTTCATTTTCGAGTGTTCTTTAAGAGGCAGATATTCGAAAAATATTACATAAACATTGACCTAATAGACTGAAAACAGTTCAAATTTACTCAAAAAACATGTTCCAAGATTAATCATAATATAATGTTGTTTCAACCCATTTTGTAATTATATTTATTCTACAGAGACACACACACAGAGAGTTGACAAAATATTCATAAGAATAAGAAGAAGAAAAGACACATTGATCTGGTCAGGCCAACCCCCCAATTAAGCGTATGTCTACAGCATGCACGTTCAAATGAAATTATACAAAAAAAAAGCAAACATAAGGGTAAAAACTAACCAAATGCAAGTCCAGTAAACCAAACTCACATTACCGCAAACAACAAATTATAAAAAGATTAAATTAAAAAATATTATAATTAATTAAAGTTTTAATTAATTATAATAATATTTTGTGAATTATGAACTAACTATGAACTTAACCTATAAGAACATTAAAGTTGGCAGCAACACACATCCTGAACCCCGTTAGTGAGTCACCAAAGGCATTCATCCACTCCTTCCACGCGATGAGTGCACAAAACATTATAAAGTCTACACATTCTGCTGATTTGGCTGATATTATTTTCTACTATGTCTGTAATAATTATGATGATGTGCAAAAATAATAAATAAATTTATCAAATAACATAAAGATGGCTATAACTTCTTTTCTTGTTGTACCTAAACACTGCACATCCTATTTAACTTGCAAGGCAATAAAAACAACAATAAAACAAAACATAATGAATGTCCTTCAAGTCTGTAACATAAAATATAATAAGTAGGTACCTATACAATATAATTATGTGTACCTATGTATATGAACTTAATGTACCTAAACAATCAATAGTAGAAGTCAATCATGGTAGTAAAAAGGTGCACTTCTATTTTTTTTGATAAATAATTGGTAATTGATTTCATAAGTACATCTTCAACGAGAGACTCGAGGGAGATATGAACGAATAATTTTGAACCAATATGAAAATATATTGGTCGCAAAATTTGATTGATCGCAATACCAATTTTTATTTTGAATTTCCAGTCTATATTAAATGTCTTTGATATAAGACAAGTTTTATTTGTCGATGTAGTACGTCACTCACACTTAATGACTTATTTTTATGACATAAGCGACCTGTATGCACATTATTTGCCGTTAATCTACTGATGCTGTAATTGTGGTAAAGATAGATCATCAAAGGTTTTATTTGAAAAAATGGAGCCCTTTTAACAAGCTCTCAACCTTTCTTCCAAAAAATAGGTCGTTGAGTCTAATGACAAAATGGAAAGCTAAAAAAATAACTTAGTCACGCTAAAATATTGAATGTGTATAGTGAGCCCAAAATAAGTAAATTCGCTAATGACCAATTTTGTGGCATATTTTCTAAAACTGTATAAAAAACATGTTTATCGATGTTATTTTTACAATAAATTAACCATTGTATAGAACATGAAACTACCATAATTATAAGATTTAGAAAAGATAACTTTAAAAAATACTGTAATAAACAAATCGTCTAAAAATGTTCCACTGGATGAAAAACAAAAGGTCGTCTGGATGTCTGAAAATTTTATGTTTTTATGAAGGACGACCGACCAGAACATAAAACGACTCATTTATAAATTATTTTATGGCAATGCCGTTCAATTTTATGCCAAATATTAATAGCTTTTGACTTTTTACTAATAGTCAGGGACCGATCTAGGGAGGGAGGCGAATCGGTTAAAAGCTCAGAGCGGCAAACATCAATTCTTAGGATCGTAAAAATACATACATAAGTACCATCACGCCTAAAGGATCGAACTCCACTTCCTCTAATCCTAACCTTTCACTTTCATGCCATTCCTTATGCATGCTTTCCTATTTAATATGCTCAACACGTGTTCATCCTGTAGGATCTGGTTATTTCAAATTCTTATAGCTTTTTGAAAATCTGGAGATGGGGGGAAGGGTAGAAATTTTGCGTATCGCTCGCTTGGAATATTAATCAACAATAACGAGTTGTAAGGTGTCATAGTACAGGAGTTCGAGATCGTCAGTAGCCTGGAAGTAAAGTGTCAGCCTCATGCACAAGAGATGTGCGGTTCGTTTCCAGGTGCCGGTTAATTCCCTTTTCACGGCACAAGCTTTTAGTTTACTGTAAATGGTTTCAATTTTGTTTACAACAAAAACTCATGTACTTTTTTTTTAAAAAAAAAGGACGACAATTTTTATTTTTGCCCGGAGCGACTTATTAACTAGATCGGACCCTGCTAATACTTTATGCACTTTTAATTGCTTTTAGCTATAAATCTTCACGGATGGAATGAATGTATAATCCTTTGGATTGTTGTGATAAAATGAGATTTTAAGATAATACTTCTATTATTTATTTAACCCGCAGTTAAAAATAAATGTATCCTTTTCTATTTCCTCTAGAATAGTTTTTTTATTATATTAGGGAAAGCAAAGAACCCACACACGGTATGTAAAATAACCTATGCCAAGAGGCTCCCCCCTTTTTTTTAAAAAAAAGGTGAACCTTTTATTGTTGGAACCTAAATACAAATTAAGTATAAGAAATGTTATATGTAGATATCTTGTTTATTTTGTTTATATTTTATGGTTTTTCAATAAAAAAAAAAAAAAAATAGCATTAATAAAAATATATTTTTAGAGTAATCATTGACAGAAAATGTCACAGTACTTATCCAGTTTCTTTATCCAAGAACAATGTCATTAAATGGGATTTTACGTATAGAGTATTATTTTTGAGTGAGTAAGCTTAGATTTTCTTCTCCATTCCTCCCTATTTTCTGCTTGTCTCTTTTAATTATACGTATGTACCAGTTGTACCACAGTTCATGTTCTACATCACTCGATTCATGTAGGTGTCTCTTGGTCGTCCTCTGCAATGCATGCCTTCGGACATGCCCTCCGCGATAATAATGAGCAGGTCTGGGTGCCTGATGATGTTATGGCCAATCCAATTTGCTCGCCGTTGGCAAGTGTTTAATACAGAAACATAAACTCAATTACTATACTATAATATGATACAGGTTACCCTCACGCCGTGTCCCAAGTGAGGTAAGCAGAAAGAACGGAACGCCATTTATAGATCTATCCTTATATACTTCTATCACTTCTTCGGACACACAGTAATATTAATTATTTCTTTCAATTACTTTCAATATGTAGTTCTCGTTGCTAGAATAATCTTCCTTTTTCACATTGAGTTTCACAATCATTCAACATTTTCAATTATTTATGTCCAATATGCATTTTTTGAGCATAATAAAACAAGATTTATCTGTTTATTTAATTTTTCATATATTCATTTGTTCATCCACGACCAAGTATTGCAGAAGGAACCTGGAGGCTTAAAAGTAATGAAGAAATTCGCTCCACAACTTAACAACCTTTCATCACAAGTGAGATTAGATCCCGAAGATTGGCATGGATTGGCCACGTCGTTAGATCCGGAGAAGAAAGGGCGACTAAAGGTATTCTGCAGGGTATACCCGAGGGCAGGAGACCGTTAGGCAGACCAAGACAAAGATTGTTAGATAACATCAACCGATCTCGGTTGATGGAGGAGCTCAATGCTAAAGACGACTGGCAGTCCATTGCTCAGGATAGAAAGGCTTGGAGATCTATTGTTTCGGAGGCAAAGGTCCTACAAGGGCTATTCGGCCATCGGAATTAAGTAAGTAAGTCATTTGTTCATCTTTATTATGCATGCTTAAATTATTGATTCTTTAAAATATTTTCATATTTGATTATTTGGTTGATTTAGTAATTTATTCATAATGATTTTTTTGTTAGATATTATTAATACTTTGTTAACTGTATATTATTTTTTTTATAGGCAGCACGCCTCGATACAGGGCAACCTAGTGAGGCTGCTGCAACTTAATTTCAGCCATATAGACCATTAAAGGATGACGTCACAGAAAAATCATTGAGGGGCATCAGGCATCCCAACACAACAGACGATTACGGTGTAATATTAGGTGGAACGCCTAAACAATACCTAATAATCAAAAAAACTGTCAGTGTCGATTTTGTTATTATTTTGTCGTCTGACTTTCTTTTTTTTCTCTTATGGCATAACATCCAACAAGGATGATTTGCGCAATCTGACTGTTTGCCCCCCAAGCAAAAGCAAATCCATAGACAAGACCACATGACGTTTAATGGTCTATTAGTGATAAATTGTCTCAACATTTGTACGTTATTAGATATTGATTTAATAAAGTATTTATTTATTTAAAAAAAAAGATATTCAGATTGATAATTTAAGATAGGTAGGTATCTTTATAGAGATGTTGTAATTTTTTACCCAAAGACTTACACCCGAATTCATAGTCGTTTACTTGAGTAATACTTGGCCGAGGAGCACTCAAGTAAAAAGCAATACTCAAGATGTGGATGCATTCTATAGACAAACACTGCTCCTTTACTTCGCTAAGTTAACGCTTGAGTCGTGGGGAAAATATTATTGTGGCGAAAAGTATTGCCACTAAACAAAATGTATTTTTAATTATGTTTTAAAGCATAAAAAACACGGTTTAACTCTATATTTTTGTGTAATTCTTCGATTAATACTTTTTAAATATTGTTTTGTAACATTTTATAGTCAATTTAAACATAAAATGATAGTTAAATGTACAACCTCGCATTATTGTTATATTATAGAAAAAGAAGTATACATCACTACGCCTGCCATTTAACATAACCTCAAAAATCACAAACGACAAACCGTCGTCGTTCCCCGTACTTGAGTTTATTGTTCTATGGTTCCCTGTCGTCGGTCCCGTTGTTTTGTTTTGTTTTGCGTTTCAGATTATAATATAAGAAATTTGTTTAAAATAAATTATGGATTTATTCATATTTAGCAAATTAAACATTGATTATTAAAAAGATTAGTGCCGAATATCTGGACAAAATGTAACATTTACATTCTTATCTGACATGACGATCATGTTATGACAATTGTATAAAAATTTATAAATAATGTAAGTATTTATTACTTATTTAGCAAATAATTTTATTTACAAATAGTATATTTGCACACTATGTACCTTATTAAAGGTAAATTACTGGAAAAAGGCAAAATAAAATACATCAAACGGCGTTTGACATTTCTAAGTAACACTCTAGTCATGTCCGTCGACGACTTGGGGTTCACAGGTACTTGAGTACTACTTTTCATGACTATGAAATGAAAACCGCGACTTGGCTAGCACTCAAGTTTCAAGGAATACTCAAGTAACGACTATGAATTCGGGTGTTAAATCTTCATCCGGTCCTTTCTAAACTTACAAAATATTATTTCGAAAAATTTCAAAGTTATTATTTATGATAAGGAACAATCTCTCTCTTTGCGTATTATCTTATCTGTAAAAGCTTCATTGTTAAAAGCTTAATAATGCGCGCCATAAAACAGGTGGCTCTAAAGAGCTACAAATAATACAATTCCCAGGAATCCACCTGAAAAAATAACTTTGGGTGACAATAGACCTGTGAAACTATTCATGTAAGCTTTTAAACATAATATTATATAATATGCATCAATTGTTATGGAATCGGTCATTTGAGAAACCCCATAAGTCAGTCAATATAAACTTTTCAGAAATCACAAAAAAACTATTTCTTATAAAATTTTGAATGAAATGTTGATATCTTACTCAAATAAAAATGTAACTTACAGTGTATTTTGTTTTTATAGACCTTTATTTTAGGTTAAAATAATTTATTTGTATATTAATTTGTTAATTATAAAACCTTTGACTTATGTTTTTTCTCAAATGAACACCATTTCAGGGAACAAAAATCAACATTTTCTTCCCAGATTATTTATTAAACATCCAAAAATCACTAATTTTCATAATTTTTACCCATGTTAGTGGTTGGTGTTAGGTGTCAGCTGTGAATCGACATGAATGCATTTAGTGTATTAACAACATAAATCACTGACTTGTGCTGTTTCTCTATTGACTGTCCAAGTTAATCAGTTCAATTTGTATCGAATAGGTAACAATTACGTGGTTTCTAAATGAAATAACGTGCGTTTCAAGAAAAAGGATCCAAATAAAAAAATCATATCCGCTTAAAACCTGACTTATGGGGTTTCTCAAATGACTGATTCATTTATTCTAAAATAACAATAATTTCTTTTTGTCTTGTACTAAATACCTGTATAATTATTGCAAAATTTATGGAATCTCATGAAAAGGTTTTTAAAAATAAATATCTCTTTGTTCAATATTGCATTTATGTACAGGTGAATAATTATTGTTCTTCAATGTTTGGAACACCTATCCTGTTTGCTACTACAGTGGGGCCAGTATATGAGTGCACCTGAACCCCCCGCTACGCTTTTACTCAACTTCCTTACGTCTCACCATCAACCAAACATTTATCAGAGATTGTCAATCAGTTAATTTTTGCATTTTGAAATATAAAATTTCTTTAACAGATAAATGAAAAAAATATACATATTATATACCTATACCTACATAGTACTATCCACTTTAAGTTCGTTTTTATTTTCATTATAAAATGTCACAGCCTGCAGTTTTGTATTGAGATGTTCGTCGGTAGCCTGGGGGTAGAGTCTCGGCCTCTTGAACAAGGGGTCCGCGGTTCAATCCCAGGTGCCGGCAAACTCCCCTTTCACGACACAAGCTTTTAGCTTACTGTGGAAGGTGTATAAAGTTGTATTTGGGTTTATAACAAAACCCAGATATATCTTTAAAAAAAAAAAAAATGTCCCTATTGTTTTTTTTTTTAACTATCCGACGTTCTGCGTACAAACCAATGATGACTAATAGAGTGTAATAATGTAACAATTATAACTATTCTTTGTACGTAAATGCCTACTTCCAGTTATTTGATATCCTTTTTAACTAACCCACTGTATTAATACGCATACTTGAAAACTTTTATATGTAATATTTTTTTGACACAAAATATCCAAACAGGAACTCTTATATTAATGTGACAAACAACAAGCGAAAAGAGTGTGTGGTCCTTGGTCTACACCATAAGGCGCGTAATGCGTATTTGGGTATACGGGTACAAGGATTAGATAACAATATAGAAAATAAAATATTCTAAAATGTCTTTGGTTGCTGATACCTGCCTATGAAAGAAAGAGATCATCATACCTGAAGTACATTGGTATACTGGCCCCACTGTAAAGGGAGTTTGCCCAATTTATTTATTTATTCATTCTTTACTATACCTACATTGATTACAAACAATTGCATAAAAGTTAAACATTCAAAATAGATACAGAGGGGGGGGGGGGGTTATCGCAAAGTCGCGATCTCTTCTAACTTACCCATTTATTGGTTGTGTAGATGAGGTGTCAGTTGAGTAATATTCTTGTCTAAAAACTAATTTGTTATTTATTTTTATTTCAATGCTCTCCTTGAAATATATTATATAGAAAAGCTATGAGTGTCATGGGGTGTTCACATTTAGCGAATATCGCCAGGCGAAAATAAAATTCGCCGGACATCCATTGATCGTCACACCTGTTCACACAGTCCACCGATATAGAAACGATCTGTCAGATGCGCTTTGATTTTGACACTGTTTTCAAAATGGCGGACGTCGATATGGAGATCGCGAAGTGTTTATTTTTAGTCGAAAATGTTATTGTAGAGGTTATAAGGCACCTTTTAATTAAGGAAACAAACGCCACAAACCAACAACAAAGATAACAGCTGTCATGAAGCGGGAAACATTGTAAAGTTTATAGGTTATAAAGTTTTTACCATAGATGCGCATTGTTCCACCAACAAAAAAGTTGAAAGGTGGTCAACTTGATACAATATCGTTTTTACTGGTTTTTATCGTTTCAGACTTACTGTCAATTTGTTCACACGGTTCAAATGGCTGACAATATTTTGGTGCCCTGGCGATATTCGCCAAAGTGAGAACACCACATCAGTGGTTCGGTAGATATATAAGCTTTTTATTTGTTAATACTAACACTGCGTATCCTACAAGTGAGGTAGCCAGCGAAACAACTACACGTGAATTCTACATATCCACCCGCCTTCTGGAGCCATCTTCAAGGATCTCTGACATAATTTTATCGTGAAATTTCTCATACATGCGTGTTAATTTCAAAACACTTATGTCCTTGAGAATTTGATCCACGTGGTTAAGATCACACCATTGCGAATGCGAAAACTGCGTGTTCCATCTATGATAATAAGTGTATGGTTAAAAAAATAATATGTTTTTTTCCTATATGGATATTTTTACAGTGAAAGGAGAAAATGTATGCAAGTGAGACGTGGACATGGTTAATGAAGGATGAAAGTGGCATAACTGCAGTAGAGATGAGATCGTTGAGAAGGATGTGTGGTAAAAGTCTGAGAGATCGTGTGCGTAACAGTGATATACGAAAGGAATGTGGAACGAAAGTTGGTGTAGTTACAAGAATGAATATGAATAAGTTAAGATGGTTTGGGTACGTGGAAAGAATGAATGAGGACAGAATGACTAAGAATATATATTTGGCTGAGAGGAATGGTGTTCGGAGACGTGGACGTCCGAGGATCAAATGGCAAGATCATTTAAATCAAATCCTACAGGATGGTCACGTGTTGAGCACATTGAACAGGAGAGCATGCATGAGAAATTGTATGACAGTGACGGAAGCGAAAGATGTATGCAAGGGTAGAAGGAAGTGGCGGTCGATCCTTTCTGTCCACCCCGCGAGAGAAGCGGCGTGATGGTATGTATGTAAGAAGAAGAAAACCAGTAGATATTATAGCAACATTTGATTAGGGGAATATTTCCTTTTAAATTTGAATATTTATGTACTATACGTAATTACATAATGATATTATAGTAAAATATACATATTCGTCTACCTAGCAGCGTGCCCCCCATACATGTAAATATGTAACACATGCCCTAAAATAAATAAAAATATAAATTTTATTTTTTATTATTAACATTAACTTTGTTATGAATTTTTCGCCATAGCCACGAAACATTCTGCAGGAACTGTAGTTTAGTCTCAAAGTACAAATTTAATATCTATTCAAGACGGATATCATACGATATTGACATTTCTTTCATCTCGTTTGCTTTATACAGAGCGTGTTAATTTCTCGCTTGCACAGTATTTTTCCCATTTAAAATATGAGCGTAGATACTCTACAGTCTACACACTTATTTTATTAGCCGCGTGTTCAAAGATTATCGATGTATTTGTAACAATATTAAACTATGAATTATTATACGAATAATTGATGCATGTTTGCATTTGTTGTTGTTGTTGCTACGGTGCTACGGTGTTGACAATTTCGTTTTTCAAAAAAATACGAAGTTCAGTGTGTACCTATTTAAAATGATGTACCTACCTAGTATTTTGTACGTGTTATGTGGTGTTCTCACCTTGGCGAATATCGCCAGAGCACCAAAATATCGCCAGCCATTTGAACCGTGTGAACAAAATGTCAGCTAGTCTGAAACGATAAAAACCAGGAGAAACGATATCGTCTCGAGTTGACCACCTTCCAACTTTTTCGCCCGATTGAACGATTTGCGCATGCGCAGATGTGCGCGGCGTTCGTATCTATGGTAAAAACTTTATAACCTATAAATTTTGTAATGTTTCCCGCTTCATGACAGCTGTTATCTTTGTTGTTGGTTTGTGGCGTTTGTTTCCTTAATTAAAAGGCGCCTTATAACCTCTACTATAACATTTTCGACTAAAAATAAAAACTTCGCGATCTCTATCTCGACGTCCGCCATTTTGAAAACAGTGTCAAAATCAAAGCGCATCTGACAGATCGTTTCTATATCGGTGGACTGTGTGAACAGGTGTGACGATCAATGGATATCCGGCGAATTTTGTTTTTTCGCCTGACGATATATTTTGAAATTCGCCTGGCGATATTCGCCAAATTTGAACACCCCATAACTATTTAACTTTGTTATCAAATTTAATTGAGTTTTCTTTTTAATATTGAGTAAAACTCAAATTTTTATACATTAAGTTATTTGAAGTTCGTCGGTAGCCTGGAGGTAGAGTCTCGGCCTTCAGAACATGGAGTCCGTGGTTCGATCCCAGGTGCCGGCAAACTCCCCTTCCACGGCACGAGCTTTTAGCTTAGTGTGAAAGGTGTATAAGGTTGTATTTGGGTTTATAACAAACCCAGATATATCTTTTAAAAAAAAAATAAGATGTTATAGGTAGATATTAGGAAATACACTAACATTTCAAATAAATTAGTTATTCGTTTTAGTTTTCGAGTGGTTTTCAAATTTATCTCCACAAAAATCTCTGATTTGATGAAAAAAATCTTTATCAAGAAACGAGATCTCATTTCTTGATAAAAAAAAACTGAATTATTGTTGAGTATCTTGAAAAAATACGTACTTTCATAAATTTTGTACATTTATATTCTATTCAATTATTTTAAAAGACACCCACTCGTTTGCGAGTGAAATAGTGCATTTGTATAAAGCATGACCGATGTGAAAAATCTAGTTCCGCCTCTGCTTATACCTTCCTAATTTCATCATTATTATTTTAATTAAATTAATCTCAAAGGAATGTTTTTAAAAACTGGTTTTAGGAGACAAAATAATGACAATACAATTCTAATATACCAAACTAGGTAAATGTCGCCGCACGATAGTTAGATTAGCCAGTTTACTAAATTGCTAGGTGGTTAGTTAAATGCCGGCATTCTATTGAATGGCTAGCCATTTCGATAAATCGCAATGAAGGGCCAAACGTTGAACTTTCTGCCTGACCCAAGGTAGCCCAATTTTAAAATTTAGTTCCTTTATTTGGCACTGTGGCGTTAATATTGATAAACGTTGCGTTAACCAGAATTTAAAATATATTAAAAATAAAATGGTAGTAATATTGCTAATTCCTTTGCATGAAATCACAAAGAAGGAGTATTGAGCCGTCTTAAACGTGTTGACATAGTCCTACGGCATAGATTCAATCTGTCAAATGCGCTTTGATTTTGACACTGTTTTCAAAATGGCGGACGTCGAGATGGAGATCACGGAGTGTTTATTATTAGTTGAAAATGTTATAGTAGAGGTTATAAGGCGCCTTTTAATTAAGGAAACAAACGCCACAAACCAACAATAAAGATTAAAACTATCAAGAAACGGGAAACATTGTAAAGTTTATAGGTTATAAAGTTTTTACCATAGATGCGCATTGTTACACCAACAAAAAAGTTGAAAGGTGGTCAACTTGAGACAATATCGTTTTTACTGTTTTTTATCGTTTCAGACTCACTGTCAATTTGTTCACACGGTTCAAATGGCTGACGATATTTTGGTTTCCTGACGATATTCGCCTCGTGAGAACAACGTTTTAGCCATTCAGTTGATTGCTAGCGTTTAACTAATCTCCTAGCTATTCAATTAACTGGCTAATTCAACTATCTGACGGCGACATCTGTATATAATTATGTTCTTCTAAATAAATAATCATACCTTATATGTATGTAGGTATGTTTGTTTGTATAATGTGACAAGTTATATGTTAGTACCAACTGTCTGCGTGTATTCCAACGGACGACAACATTTTTGTAAAGATATAGATCTAAGGCCGAAGATAGTTTGATCTTACCAAATTGTATTTATAAATTACTCGCAAGCGGGTGGATAATCCTTTACATCGTCGTTGCATATTTAAAAACAGTTTTATTTAGGCATGCTCTTTAAAAACTGTTCATTAAGGCATTATAATTGTTATTTGGATTTTTTTATGTGATATTATTCTTTAAGTACCTAGGTACTGAATTTCAATATTTGATACTAAGAATCACTTTATAAAATAGTTATGATGTCATTATAAGCAGTTTATTCCAGAAATATCAAAACATTTATGAATTCACATACCCCTTTTCAAACTTCACTGGTAAAATGCAACGACATTTACACGCCTATAACCGGTTCAAAGGTTGAATGTCGAATCCTGTGACAAACAATAGCTAAGAAGTTGCATACAATATTAGCAGGTTTTTGATAGTTCACAGTAGAAATAAAAATACAGCTTATTTTATTGGCATGTAGAAGAAAAAATGCACTTTGTTATAATTATTCTGTTGGTCCGCTGGCTGTCATATCAAATTTAAAGAAAATAATAAACGGGCAGACTGGGCATTTGATCAAGGCGCTAAATTTCAGATTTAACAGCACATTGGAAACAGAACGAGACATCTCTTCTAATCGGTTGGTTCGGGGATATTCTTTATGTGGAAATATTCTCAAAGATACCTATTCTTTTTTCCAATTGCTACAGAATCTTGCTGCTACAGACGCATGCTGAAGATCCATTGGTCGGAACACGTCGAAAACGAAGAAATGTTAACTAGGGTAGGCGAAAAAAGACAACTCTTTAAAAGAATCGGCCAACAATGAGCTAACTGGATCGGCCACAACATCAGGCACCTAGGACTGCTTATCACTATCGCGGAGGGTAGGACCGAAGGCAAAAATGGTAGAGGCCGATCAAGAGACGTTTATATGAACCAACTGAAGAAGGACATGAACTGTGGCACCTACGTAGAACTCAAGAGATTGGCTGAAAATACGGAGGAATGGAGAAGAAAATCAAAACTAGTTGCAAACCAATCCAACGGATTGTAATTCATTATAATATGCAGAATCCTCATTACAACCAATTAGGTTGTTACTTAATTCTCATTGGTTATAACAATTACTGATATAAGAACTGAGTTAAAGCAACTGAGTAGTAGTAGTAGACAGTAGTAGTATAACTACTGATAAATACACTTCTAAATTTAAATAATCCAATCAAATTTATTATATTCATAACATGATTCTATTGGTCATTCGAAAACCTGCACCAATAACGTCGCAATGTTCAAATATCATAACCACGCCTTATTCGATTTAGCATCCTTGTCTTTTTGCATATAATATCTGGTGAGATAAAAAAGAATAAAATTATAATAAATAGGACCAATAAAACGAGCGGTTAGTTCCGGGATAGACGAATGTATGTAGCAGTAGTGACTAGAGATGCGACGAAAATTGACAACGATCCGGCTCGGTACCAGATTGTCAACTTTCTATTCCGAAAATGAACTAATTTATTAATATTGAAATTGGAACAATAAAACAAACCACTTTTAAATTATGTAGGTCGCACCTGCATTGAAGCTTTTTTAAATTAATTCAATCGGACGCACTGAAAGAAAACGATTATATTTAGATTTATCTTAATATTATGATTACAAGTCTATGATTAAGACTCGGCTAGCTAAAAATGTCTAAAGTAAGTCCAGACTAAATGAGACACTTTACTTACAAAACAATCTGTTTACACTGGTTACATATAAATAAAAATCTGTATTGCACAAAAAAGTAAACAATAGAATAAAAAAAAAACATGACAACGTTACTACTTAACAAATATTTTTTTTGCAATGTGCGAGCGAGATATTTTCCAAATAACCCATAAATATAAACCTATGTTTTGATTGAGTTGACGTTCATTTTGCAAAACTCCGTAGAAATTTATGGAAATAAACCCAAACTGTTTAAGTTTTGCTCTTATAATAGGTTATTCTTTAGTTATGAGAATGACTAAATACCAAGAGAGATACTGAACTTTCAATATGGGTCATTCATTCCTAATGAAAAAAAAATATTTTCTCTACAATTCGGTATGGTAATTTAGTAAAACACACACGTCTTGTTAGGTAACATTCTGGTTATCTTTATAAGTAACATTCTGGTCATCTTTGTAGGTATGTAACATTCCTGCTATTTTTGTAAGTAACATTCCAATCATATTTTAGGTAACATTCCAGTCATTTTTGTTAGTAACATTCCGGTCATATTTTATAGGTATGTAACATTCCTGCTATTTTTGTAAGTAACATTCCAATCATATTTTAGGATACATTCCAGTCATCTTTGTTAGTAACATTCCGGTTATCTTTGTATGTAAAATTCTTGCGCTTTTTGCAAGTAACATTCCGGTCATTTTTGCATGTAACATTCCTGTCATCTTCGTATGTAACATTCTGGTCATCTTTGTTAGTAACATTCCGGTTATCTTTGAATGTAAAATTCCTGTTATTTTTTTAAGTAACATTCCGGTCATATTTTAGGTAACATTCCAGTCATCTTTGTTAGTAACATTCCCGTTATCTTCGTATATAACATTCTGGTCATCTTTGTAAGTAACATTCCGGTCATTTTTGTATGTAATGTTACTGTCATATTAGGATATACCTACCTAATACTCTAGAAATCTTTGTACGTAGCATTCTGATCATCTTTGTTAATAACATTCCGGTCACCTTTGTATGTAACATTCCAGTCAAACTTTAGGTAATATTTCAGTCCTATTATAGGTAACATTCCAGTCATCTTTGTACGTAGCATTCTGGTCATCTTTAATAGTAACATTATGGTCATCTTTGTAAATAACATTCCAGTGATCATCGGGATATCCGTTATCCAGTCAATCACTAACCATTTCATCACTAATTGTGTCATTTCAGTAGTAGATTTTCTTTATTTTATGAATATTTATTGCACCCAAAACTATAAATAACTATGTTTTATAATAATATATAATATGTAGGTACTATGGTATGTATATAAACAATAAATCTTATAATATAAAGTTTTTCAAATGGATTTAGTTTTTTTTATATCTATATACCGAAGCAAAACTATACTATGTCACGAGACGCCAATTTATTTTCAGTTTGACCGTTCAAAGTTTTTTCAAAAAAATTGCATTAACTTGTCACACTTGTATTTTATTTTATGATTGATTGACTTTGAATGACAAAATTAATTGACAATGTCTTTGAAAGACGAAAAGCGTCTTTCTCGAGGATTCGAGGGAGATTATTATTATTATTCACAGGCATTCCACCCGGTACGAGTGATTTGTGATTCGAGAGAGATATGCACGTATATTTTTGAACCAACGTTCGTTTAAGACTAATAATTGATATTAAATTATATTGGTCACAAAATTTGATTGGTTGCATTATCAATTTTTCCTTTAAATTTCTAGTCATCATTGATTTCAACACTATGTTCATAATTCAATTTGACCATAATTAGACATAGTGTAGTTTCGCTCTCACATACAGATATATGTAGGCATTTCATTCTCTTATCATTGAGGTTAGTTTTTTTATGTTGCTTTATTTTTTTACTTTTATTATTACTATACTAGCCTTATACCCGGTTTCGCCTAAACCTTATTTGTACTAAAGTCTAGTTCAGTTCAGATTAGGCTAGTAACATAGTCAAGTGGCGAGTAATTCAGCAGCCAAATATAACTGAAAAGCCACAGAATTTCAAAAACAATAATTATGAAATTAGCATTCATACACACAATAATATAATTATGAAGTATAAAAAAAAATATACCTATATACAGCAAAAATAAGTATATAAATATATACATGTACGCAAAACAAAGAAAGATTAATTTGACTACAAATATAAAGGTCGCAGTTGCGATGGCTGGGTCACGTGCTTCACATGCCAGAAGACAGACTACCACTTAGATCTTTGGAGGCTGTGGGAGAGGGCAGAATACTTGTAGACCGCCCTAGAAGAAGCTGGCAAGGGCAGGTGTCGAATATGTGTGTTGAAAGATTTGGTTTGGAGTGGCCAGAGGTCCTAGAAACAGCGGTGGACAGGGATCTCTGGAGGAGGTACCTAGGCGCAATGGGACAAGAGGAAGAAGATGTTTGTATGTATGTATGTACAAATATAAAAAAAGAGAGGGAGTACTACAAATACAAAAAGGGGGTTTTAGGTTTCAGAGGCTGAGTTTGAGGATATCATTTTCACTTTAATGACTCGCTTGAAAAACGTCAGACTTTGAGTCAGCCTGAGGTTTGCTGAAATATTATTCCAGCAACGAGCACCCTTAACTGCAAAAGAATTCAAGACTAAAATTGTACCGTGATCTGAAATTGACAGGAAGAGCTGATTTTTAGACCTCAGAGGTAAACCATGACTCGTGAAGTTTTCAAAAACTTCCTTAATTTAATACGAGAATGACGTTGACAAAGCTATAAAAGGGCCCTTACAATTATTAAAAAAAAAAACAATTAATCTCCTTCAAACCTTACATCATCAATTTGTTTGGAGCGCAAAATTTGATTGGTCGCGTTACCAATTTTTGTTTTGAATTTCTAATCTATAGGAAGGGCTATTAAAAAGACGATGGACGTGGAAGTAGGACCCAGAAGACCAGCCAAACCAGTGACCACCCGGATGTCCACAATTACCAGGGACATGAAGGAGGCAAAGTTGCGCGCGGAGGATGCAGGTGATCGGAAAACTTGGAAGATGAGGACTAGGAGAGCCGACCCCAAGTAAATGGGATAAAGGCGAGGGCGAAGAAGAAGAAGGAAGGGCTATTCAAATATTTAACGGTCTGGCTAGATACATTGATATATTTGGCGTGACGTATGCGGAGTTTGTCAGGAAGATTGAGAATGTGTTGTAATTGTTGTGTTGTTGTCTAGATGTCGTTGATTTTCTTCTAGAATCGCATTGGCCTTCCGCTGTAATGATCCCTGTAAGAATCGTCTCTTCGTCAGTAATAATAATACAATATGAGTTGATGGGTGTATCGTACATTTCTAGATATTATCATTTTTACCTTAATAAATATGTATAAGGTTAAATTAGTCATTTTTCGAAGCCCTGTTCAACTTTGTCAGTGTTTTATCACACCTCTTTTTGCGAACAGTTCTGTCGAAAGTGCCGAAAAATGAGACTTCATTGTATTTCAATGAAAATACATACGAGCGCTTCATCTAAAACTACTGCTTTTCCATCGTGACATATTCCACAAGTGGAGTATCCAGCAGGACCAGTCGCATATAATAAACATCCAAGATGTCCTCTCCGTGACATTCAGGGCGGTTAGCAAACTTCATCGCAGAATCTAGGATGTAAAATGTCGAACATTTGCCTTTCACAGGACAATCGAAAACTTACGGAAAAGAGTGGGAGACCAAGTCTTCGCCGAGTGCTCCACGAAATAGATTTTTCAGGGATATTAGGAAATAATCAATAAAATGACAGTTTATCGCAGTGAAATAAAAATTTCGGACCAGATCCTAATCCATCTTAAATGTCTTGTTTTTTTATCGGCACACATAGAGAACAACTTGCACGTTCATTACACGTAGAAGTATTTCACTGACTACCCTTTGTGGGAGGTTTTGTGATGGTATAGATGGAATAAATTGTATGTTTGGAGAATCATTCATTCATTCATCGCCCTCAACGCTCCTCTCGTGAGCACAGGGTAGAAACCAGCCTCCTCCATTCAGAGCGTCTCTGCGCCAATTGCATCACCTCTTTCCACGACATTCCCTGCACCCTGATGTCGTTGTCATAGGAACGGTGTATTGTGAAAGAGGGACGCCCAGGCCGACGGAACCCTTGCGGATGAAGAACAGTGCTCTTTTTGGCCAACTATCATTAAGCATTCTCAGAACATGTCCCAGCCAGGACCATCGTATCTCCTGTATTACGGAAATTACAGATCTCTGCCGGGTGCGCCGGCGCACAGCATAATTTGTTTTGGGAATAGTTGATTCAATATTGGCCCAGAGAGGCTCTGAATGGAGAAGGACGATTTTTTTACTCCCAGGAGGAGCATTGATGGACAAAGTTAGGAAGTTAATTGATAAACACACAAATCTACATATTAATGAATGGATACAATTATTACTTGTTAGATAACTTATCAAGCTTATATAAAAAAATGATCATTTCATTTGGTTGGTTGTTTTTCAATACAACTAGGAGATGCTTTTTAACTTTTTTTCTACTCCTTATATATCCACTACGTAGACAGACATGTTGTATGAGAGTGTACGATATTTCATTTGTTCGTTAATTGTATAAAGATTCAAAAATTACAGGACCGGAATAATAAAAAAACACAGAGAGTTAAAAGTTTTAACAACTTTAAACGCAATAATAAAAGCGCTTAGCGCCAAATAAAATAATTGTGTACAAAAAAATATTTAACATTCTCAGTGTGAATTTATTCAAGATAAAGAATAGATCTTTCACTACTACTACTACTACTATACCATCACTGCATATCCCACAAGTGGGGTAGCCAGCAGATCAGCTGCACGTAAGAAATACTCTTTCCTCTAAATTTTAAAATATTTTACATAATTATATAATTCAGCGATGAGGTTTGCCAATTATCCTGAATGTTTTAATATTTCGTTGGCAAGGGTAGGACTATTTGAATGTTTATAACATGCGGCTAATCTGCTGGTTACCCCACTTGTGGGATATAGCGTGATGGGATAGTAGCAGTAAACAAGTTTTTCAATTTTCAAATAATACATATTATAAAAAAAGAAACATGGAGGTAGACTCTAAGAATTTTCTTCTTTCTTTTTATAGTCTGATTATTCTGATGATAGTATTTATTATACATACATACCATCACGCCGCTTCCCTCGCGGGATAGGCAAAAAGGATCGAGCGCCACTTCCTTCTATCCTTGCATACATCTTTCGCTTCCGTCACTGTCATACAATTCCTCATGCATGCTCTCCTGTTCAATGTGTTCAACACGTGACCGTCTTGTAGGATTTGTTTTAAATGATCTTACCATTTAATCCTCGGACGTCTACGTCTCCGAGCACCATTCCTCTCAGCCAAATATATCTTCTTAGTCATTCTGTCCTCATTCATTCTTTCCACGTGCCCAAAGCATCTTAACTTATATTTACATTCATCCTTGTTATTACACCAACTTTCATTCCACATTCCTTTCGTATATCACTGTTACGCACACGATCTCTCAGACTTTTACCACACACTTTTACCACACGTAGTATTTATTCCACCTGCTTTATCAGTTTTTCGCCTTGTAGAGGGTCTTTCTTAGATAGGTTTTACTGTACTAACTATGTACAACGAATTTTCTTCGGGGTAAGTTCAAAAGGGGTTGTTTAAATCGACGAAGATCATCTCAATTTAATCTACAATCTTACATTTTTAAAATAAGAAAGCATGGAGAATTAGCTCCCCATACCACACAGGTCGGGGAAAATTGATTAAGCATACATACATATTTTTAAATGCGTCTCTGTTTGGTAGCTGTGCAGAAGACATACACATATTATTATAGATACATATTGGTGGTCGGCCGACGACGAAAGAGGAATGTGGTTCTAAGAGTCACCGCCATAACACGCCTGAGACAACCTTAGTCTCACCTGGTCTGCAAACCAAACTAGTCCTACGGTATCTTCAATTTATACAATGTTTTCCAATGAAAAAATAAAGGTCTTTAGGATGTTTGTGTCGTATATATTTAAGATGAACCGGTACAGCCAGAGTATACCCTGGATGCAGAGATCGTAAACATTTTAGTCAAAATGGATCAAAAAATTAAAATGTAAAGTAAACAGCGACGTACTTAATCATAGATCAGTAATACAGTAGGTACTAATATTTTCAATAATCTAATTCCAAAATTTATATCAAGACTTTGAACTCTTGCCGCTTTACCTCATGTGGTGTTCTCACTTTGGCGAATATCGCCAGGCACTTAAATATCGCCAGCCATTTGAACCGTGTGAACAAAATGACAGCTAGTCTGAAACGATAAAAACCAGTAGAAACGATATCGTATCGAGTTGACCACCTTGCAACATTTTCGGCCGATTGAACGATTCGCGCATGCGCAGATGCGCGCGGCGTTCGTATCTATGGTAAAAACTTTATAACCTATAAATTTTATAATGTTTCCCGCTTCGTGACAGCTGTTATCTTTGTTGTTGGTTTGTGGCGTTTGTTTCCTTAATTAAAAGGCGCCTTATATCCTTTACTATAACATTTTCGACTAAAAATAAACACTTCGCGATCTCCATCTCGACGCCATTTTGAAAACAGTGTCAAAATCAAAGCACATCTGACAGATCGTTTCTATATCGGTGGAATGTGTGAACAGGTGTGACGATCAATAGATGTCCGGCGAATTTTGTTTTTTCGCCTTGCGATATATTTTGAAATTCGCCTGGCGATATTCGCCAAATTTGAACACCCCATCATAAATTTATGATCGCTTCTGATCTCGCCCGCACTTATACATAAATATTCCACATCCTGAATACCTGTCTTCGACACGAAAAGACCTTCTAAGATATAAAAAACCCAATAAATTTTAATCTATTTACCACGCCATGTTGCAAGTGGCGATGGCAGAGAGAATCGAACGCTAAATAGATCTATCCTTGCATGCTTTTTCCTCATTTCGTTAATTCGTGAATTAATTATAAAAAGTGTTTTATTTTTAATTAATACTACATTTTTTATAGTATGTTCATAAGGTACATAATATATTTTGTCTTTCAGACTTGAAGTAACTACACTCATTTTTTATAGGAGTTTTTATGAGTGTTCAAGTATAAAGGATGTCCTATACTTCAGCATTAGTAGGAAAGCATTACCATCTTAATAATATGGTATGGGGGAGACACCATAAAATTATTAAGAATTCTATAACACAAATCAAGAACAATTTTGTGAACAAAAAATCGTACTGAACTACCAATCTATTAAGTATGTTCTTGTGTGGTTATTTAATTCGTCAGCCAAATGTTTTCTACCCCTTCATGATTATTTTATTGCAGGTATATACGAATATACCTGCAACGGTCATCTTAAAACTTAAGAGCAGTTACAGGATAAACAGAGATGGAAAATACTAATCTCGAAACAAGTTGGAATGGGATGGCATTCTTGAAAACTGGACATGATTATACCAGCGAGATAAAGACACCTGAGAATCTGCGGTATTGTCCCATTGGAGTGAGAGAGATAGCATTAGATCTTAACAACCTTTAAACCAGAACTTCTCAAGTTGTTGGATACGACATTCAGAGATAAGACCAAAAATACCTACCTATTATTATTAACATTTTATTTTATTTTATTTAAATGTATATTTTATTATTATTAAAGTCTCTGACATTTTATATATTATTATAAACTAAGTATTGTTATAGTTTTATTTACAAAAATGTCTGCATGCGGATTACATTAATTTATTTAACCCTTTAAGGTTTACGAGAAGTACACTGCCCAAAGATATAATCACAATTTTCGTGGATTCCTATTACAATTTTTTTCATTTTTGACCATAATACGAGTATGAAATTTTAAAGATCAATTTATCATATTTTTGATTATCTGGTGATATCTGCTGTCCCGAAGAATTAAATGTGTGCTGTATAAATTAACCGTAGTGAAATCGTTTTTTTTTTTATTTTATTGTTTTATTTATTTTTTTCTTTTTAGATTAAAAAACACCAAATTATAGTTAAACAAAGTATTATTGATTGCATTATTCTATGAGAGAGCTTTTGGTGCTGTTGGACCGGTTACGTGAAATCGCCTACCGGTGCCATTGAGAGACAATCAGACTGTCACCAGCTTCAGAAGCAAATTGAAAACTGCATTCTTCACTGGTGCCCTTGAGACGGTCTAGAGACTGTTAAACGGCGTCAAAACAAAATCATCTAGAATTATCATCATCATCATCTTTATGAGGCAATTGTATTTTTAAGTTTTAATTTTGTCAAATTAATTATAAATAAAAAACTTCTTTAGTATATCCACTGTGGCTTTCAAGAGCTTCCGCTCTCATCATCAGGCTAGCGTATAACGTAACTTTATGCTAGCCTGATGATGGGAGCGAAAGTTCTTGAAAGCCGGCTCGCGTCCAATAAAGTCATAGTGGATATACTTAAGAAGTGTTTTAATTATTAATAAATAACATGTAATTCCACCAAGAACCATCGGTAGAAAAATATATCAACTCTATAATTTTGTCAGTAATAATAATACATTTTGACGATAAACCAAAGATTGAAATTTGAAATTAGGTCTTTGTTGAAACCTTACGATCGAGAAAGGGTTAAATAAATGTAGGTATTTTAAAGTAACAAAAGCTGCAGAGGCAAAAGCCATTTATTGTTTAATAAATAAATAAATACCTAGTACTTATCATTTTGCCTTATCGGGCATCAGCTACCAAGTATCTTTATTGTATTTGTAATCAGCTAAGTGAATAAATAAATAAATAAATAAATAAATATAGGTTATATGTATTCTGATATAGACTTGAGACATTTGCACAGTCCAAAATCGAATAGATTTAATTAAAATTCTAAGCACCAATATAGTTACTTAATATGGGAGGAAATATTTATTATACCTTTTAACAATTTATATACATAAATAAGAACAGGATGAACATTTTCGTTGACTATCACATGAAAAAATGTGTCTTTATCTTAGGCAGCTCGACACAGCTCCTCAATGGTCTGTATTCCTGTTCATTTGTGTATATTTTGCTGTAGCCAAAAGATTAAACTTCTTCCAACACCTCTTTAACCCTTGATGATCAGGTGCAGTAACTTGTAGTTTTCTCCTCTGAATACGTGATCTCAGTACTACACTTTCTCGGTTTTGAGATTTGCTATTAGTTCCCTATTTGTTCTGTCTCTTTATAAAACCCTTGCACTATTGATAATATCCGTCCAGGGTATGTATCCGAAGCATTCATCGATGCATCCACATCTCAAATAATACCTCAAGACTGTTCATATTCTTCGCTTTGAGGGCCCACAAACGATTTTTTTAATTGATACAAGTTTGTTATGCACTGTTTGAGACTGTGTTAGGTCGAAAGGGTTACAACAAGAAGAACTAAAAAGAATAAAAATAAAACTATACTCTACCCGCCAACATCACTAGGGGAGTCTATCCTTATTATCTTGTGATATGGAATAATATATTAGGTTGTAGGATAGAGAATATTTGATAGATCGTTTGGTCTGGCTTATCACATTATCAATGAGAACATATTACATACTTTTAGACCCGTGTTGAAATCTTAGTACCTATAGAAGGTTTAGATTCAGTTTTTTTTTCTACCCAGTTGATTCATGAAAAAATTGTTTTTGAAATTCTACATGTAGAATTAAATAAATCAAATAATCTCTCATACTTTTCTATAAATTTCCAAGTCTGTTTTAAAAAGCAATAACGAAGGCATTGCATTTCATGCGTAAATCCATTATGGTTGACACATCTTACTTCAGCGATATGCTATTCAGCGAAATGAGTATCTTTATGGTATGAGAAGAATGACCTGAATTATTATTTCATTTGAATCAAATTCGCAAGAACGGCCATGTGAAAAGTAAGAGACAGACGTGCATGTATGAGAAATTGTATGAATGTATAAGAAGCGAAAGAAAACGTTTATATGTAAGAGATCTATGTGAATGTCGTTCTGTTCTCTCTGCCTTACTTGGGATAGGGTGTGAGGGTATAGGAAGAATAGATAGTAAGCTAAGTTCCGGAATATAATATTGACCTCTTCATAGCCCAATAACAAAGCTGGACAGAATTGGAAAATGTCCAATTACACCTACCTATGTACCTTTGTGGTCAATCATATCATTTTACATTAACTGTACCATTTGGTTATTGACATTACATAAATGAAGCGATGTGTAACATACGCACTACGTTACACATCGCTTCATTTATGTAATGTAATGTCTTCTTCTGTTTCTTTTTCGTGTTGTACATAGATCATCGATCTGTTAGTTCGGAAGTTGTTGCCTCTTATGAGCTGAAGATCTGCTGTCTTTTAATCTCTTTGGTGGTCTTCCTATAAAATGTTAATAACCAAATAACATCAGCCTAAGCCTTTGAAGTGATGTCAACAGTCTTCCTTTAAATATTGATAAGTGTCAGAAGTGTGTCAAATATTACCTGCTTTCCAGAAGGTAAAGAATAATGAATACCTACAATAATCAAAATAATTGAAAAAATAATAAAAATAGTACATCACACGTGCGTCAAAAGTAGTAAGTAATTTTTAATCGGTATTATATAAATGATCATCAAATAATATTTTTGATCCTAGTCACCGACCATCAGAAAAATAAAACGATAATCAAAAAAGTAAAATTAACACCAAAACAATACCACCAAATATTTCATATTCCGATCATCAAAATATAAAACAAGTATCATCAAATAAATGAAACTAACATCAAAATTATTACCTACAAATATTAAATTACGATCGTCAAAATATTTCGGTATGACCACCAAAAAATACATTTGACCATAAAATAAATAGATTGATTGCCAAAATAGTAGATTGATCGCCAAATTTATTATTATAATAACAAAAATCGTTCATAAATTCATTAGAAAGTCTCTTTCTTCACTATCGTGATTTTTTTAAGAATGCTTAAAATGACATGACCCTTTTTACTATTTCACTATTCACGACTACAATAATATTTGAATACTCAAACCCGTTGCAGATGCACTATTATCGGAACTATGATACTTGAGCGGCCCACCCGTATTCGAGTATTTTTTCCATAGAAAAAGTAATATATACGAAACTTAAGGAAATTTATATTCGAACTAGATTTTATTTTCGCCGGTTTTATTTTATTTTTGCCGGCAAAAATAAAATAAAACCGGCGAAAATAAAATCTAGTTCGAACATAAATTGGCTCCACCCGTTGTCGAGTATTTTTTTTTCTATAGAAAAGTAATATGTAGGTACAAAACTGTAAGAAATTTATATTGGAATCAGATTTTATTTTTGCCGGCAAATGTTTTATTGTTTTGGATTCAATTTAGAAATATTTGAGGATCACGATTTGATGATCAATCTACTATTTTGGCGATCATATTGAATTATTTGGTGACAATATTTTATATTTTAGGGTTCAATTTAGAATAATTTGAGGATCACGATTTGATGATCAATCTATTATTTTGGCGATCATATTGAATTATTTGGTTAGAATATTTTATTTTTTAGGGTTCAATTTAGAATTATTTGAGGATCACGATTTGATGATCAATCTACTATTTTGGCAATCATATTGAATTATTTGGTGACGATTTTGGTATATTTTTGATGATCACTTAAATACAAGCCATTTTTAATCATTATGTGCGTCAAGTCATTTAGTATTTACTCTTTTATTTTGTACTCTTTGAAACGTCCTACAGATATTACAATCAAACCTGACAAACGTATTTTTAGACTCGGAGAGCCCGCCTAATTTACGGACATTTCGGCATGTGGTGCTGTCTCTCTCTGAGCGCAGTATCTCTTATACGGACGGCGGTGGGTGTGGGCGGGATAGCAGCACTGTCATTAAAGAGTATTAATTGAAGTGGGCTCGTTTGATTGGCGAATGCTTTGTAGTCTGCATTGTATGTATATTGTATGGGTGCGATAGTAATTTTGATTTTATTAAAAACACAATATTGAAACTTTATTACGGCCTTATTATATTGTTTCAATCTAATTGTATTACTTACTTATTACAAATAAAGTACTGCCTCAGAACAGGCAACAGTCTAGTGAGGCAGTAAATTCCATTTTTTATTATCGCTTTTTAAAACACATGTAATAAGGCTAAGAAAGAGTAATGTTTATTTATTTTATTTTTGTAGTAGATAAATTTGTAATTTTGTACCAACTGTATAGGTATTAGTGATGTAACGAATATTTGTATTCGCATATTTCAAAGTATTCGCATTCGCATTCGTATTCGCAAAAAATATGTTTTGCGAGTATTATTTTGGTAATAAAGTATCGGATATTCGGTAAAAGTACCGGATACTTACCCAGTACATTGTAGAAAAGGTATCTACTGCAAGAAAATATTCTTTAAGAAAACCGAGGAGTTTTGAAATATTTTAAATTCCTATACCATTTTGAAAATTCGGCGACGGGGGTGTTTTTTTTTTTTTTTTTTTTTTCTTAAAAGGTCAAGGGACCTTACATCCCTTGTATCACTGCGACCATAACAGATCTATTGTGACATCCTTCTGTGTCATATCTCACTCTCAAGACCTAGGTGCGTCATGTAGCTCACTACCTATTTGTCTTGGTGTGAGAAGTCTCACTTTCTCAGAGTCCAGCAGTGGACCTCCGAGGATGTGACTTCGGTTGCGAGCGAGTGCGTCACAGTTACAGAGGATGTGGATAGGTGTCTCATTATCCTCTGAACAAAATCTGCAGACTGGGGTATCTGACAGTCCTATTTTTGTCATGTGTTTCCGTAGTCTGCAGTGTCCCGTCAAGGTCCTGGTTAGAATCCTTATTTGTTTTTTATTAAGTTTTAGAACTTCTGTGGTGAACTTCCGCGAGTACCCTATCATTAGTTCCTTCGCGTGTTTCAACCCTATGCAATTGGACCAAATTTTGTGGCTCTGGTCCATGGCCCAGTTTCTTAGACTAAGCTTGATAGTGCTAAGCGGTAATCCGCATATGGGCTCAGGACCTATTGGTGGCTCCTCAGCGCCAGTTCTAGCAAGTTCATCAGCAGCTTCGTTGCCCATGACTCCACAATGCCTCGGTACCCAAACCAGCCTTACCGCGTTTTTCTCGCCTAGGCGATTCAGAACCTGTATGCATTCAAAAGTTAGTTTAGATCTCACCTCTACAGAACCTAGGGCTTTAAGCGCCGCCTGGCTATCTGAGAGGATATTAATCTTTTTGTTATGATATGATCGGTGAAGGTTCATATGAGCGCACTCCATAATTGCGCTCATTTCAGCCTGGAAAACAGTAGCATATTCTCCCAAGCAGACCGATTTGCTCAACCTAGGGTGGACGCCAAAGATTCCAGATCCTGCCCGACCATCTTTTTTGATCCATCTGTGTACCATACAATGTCTCCATCTCGAAAGGTGTAGGGATCATTCTCTCGCCATGTCTCTCTTTCAAGTATGTCTATTGTGTAGTATTTAACAAAGCTGTAAGCCACATTCATGGTATCTGTGGGCATATCCATGATGGGTGCTTTGTGGAGGTCTGAATATAATCCTCTCATTATGCTGGAGCGCCAATTGTTCCTACCTCCCTTTGCCGCCCGTATCAATGCCATGCGAGCCTCCTTTTGCACATGTACGTGCAATGGGCTCAAACACAACATCGCCTCTAGGGCAGTCGTGGGTGTTGAGGACATAGCGCCCGTTGTGAGAAGACATGCAAGTCTCTGAATCTTGTTCAGGACATTTATGCATGTCTTCTGCTGAGTTTTCTTGTGCCATACCACACAGCCGTAGGTGATCATTGGTCTAACCATAGCTGTGTAGAGCCAGAGGGCTTGCCTCGGTTGAAGGCCCCATTTCAACCCAGCTATCCTATAGCTCGTACCTAGAGCTATTTTTGCTTTCTTGGTGATGTGTTCCAAGTGTGGGTTCCATGTCAGTCGTTGATCCAGGATTAGACCCAAATATTTAACTTCCTTGGAAAATGTTATAGTCTTCCCGAAGAGAGTTGGTGCTTTAAGTCCACCCAGCTTCCTTTTGTTGGTAAATGGGACTATAACAGTCTTGTTGGCGTTCACTGAGAGACCGTAGTCTTTACACCAGGTTTCCACCAATTTCAGAGCTTTTTGCATTTGGCTGGAAACGGTGCCTTGGAATTTTCCTACAACCGTAATTACCAGATCATCTGCATAGCCCTGTGTGTTAAAATAAGCATTATTTAGCTTCCATAAAAGACTATCGACTACGATGGACCATTCCAAGGGTGATAAAACACCTCCTTGAGGACATCCTCTCGCAATTCGAACATCCAATGTTTTGTCTAAAAGGGTCGTTTTGACAGTCCTATTTGACAGCATCGCTTCGATCCAATTAAGCGTCGTTTGGTCGATGCTCCTTTCAGTCATGCTTTTAAGTATGACATTCGTTGAGGTGTTATCAAAAGCTCCCTCAATGTCTAAGAAAGCGCATAGGGCAATTTCTTTGTCCTCTATGGCTTTTTCCAGTCTGTCTGTTAGTTCGATCAGAGCGGATTCTGTAGATTTGCCTGTTTGATAGGCATGTTGTTTAGCATGTAGGGGTTTTATCTTGAGATATTTCTCCCTTATGTATAAATTTAGCACTTTCTCCATTGCTTTAAGCAGGAAGGAGGTAAGGCTAATTGGCCTGTAGGATTTAGGCTGTGACTTATCTTTGTCTCCGGCCTTGGGTATGTACGTTACCCTAACCTTAGTCCAATCCGTCGGTATGTATCCCCACGCAAAGCTTGCTCTGAAGATTTTAATTATTACAGGCAGGATGCTTTTTGCACCCTGCTGCAGTAAGGCAGGAAAAATGGGGGTGTAGAAATTTTTATGTTTGAGCAATTGTAGAAATTTAAGCTAGTCAATATTCGCTATTCGCATTCGCATTCGCGAATATCCAAAATCACACATTCGAATGTCGTTACATCACTAATAGGTATATGTATTGTAAAATGTGCTTAATTTTTAGGTATACCTACATATGTAATATTGGTTTTATTTTTTCTTTTAAAAAAATATTTTTTGTTAACACTGTCACACATGTATTGTGTGTATTTCATTTTATTTTATTTTTCTCCTATGGATTATTTATTGTTTTTTTTTGTTTATTATTCGAACGAGGCGACTTACGTTGATCTGTTCTTCGGGTCGCCCGTGAGGAAAAGAAAGTGAGTCTGCAAATTCGTATAAATAGCTGGAGTCCCCGACTCCTGAGATATCCGAGTGTGTAGAGGTTATTTCAATGTAGTAGATAAGTTTGATATTTATTTATTGATAATGTAGACCAGCTGCAGGTAAACATGCATAAACATGCAAGCCGACCTCTTCGTGCCAAAAATAAAATTAAGACATTCAGGATAGGTAGCTTTTGAACCTCATTCCAAAATTTAAGCTGAAAAATACGGCGTTTCCTCATCGTGCCAATAAAAATTAAGAAATTCAGGATCATATGTTCGAGGTTCATATACATGGCATGGCACAGGTGTACATCTCAGAGTTCTGCATTTCTGAGGAGGCAACGGTAAGGCAAAAATCAATAAGGTCTGCTAATACAGACTCTGTCAAACAGACTTGTAGTACCACGTAGAAGTAGGTGTCTGGCTAACAATGTTGACAGTGCCTTCTATGTGGTTGATCCGTTGCTGTGGAATAAAATTCCCCATAACTGCCAACTCTGGACAGTGTGGAGGTGAAGGCAGGTTTAAAGGCCCTGTTGTCCAGGAAGTGTTATGATTCTTGTATGCGGCCTTGTGGTGGAATATAATTCCCCATAACTTGCGAACTCTGGATAGTGTGGAGGTGAAGGCAGATTTATTATTACTTATTTTTTTATTTTATTCTTCTTGCACATCATCATTCATATAACAAATTAAATTAAATTTATAACATCTTGTGTGAGAAAGGGGTGGAGGGGGTTGATATATTTAACGACTCGTTGGCTACATTTGGGAGGGAGGTGAAGTGTAATGTAAAATTGTTGACATAGTTTGTTTCGAAGGTTTCATTTTTCGTCCTTTGCCTGTGGCTTGTTGTCGTGCTGGGTGTGCGATTCGTCAAGAGCCCGATTCGGGTTAATTAAACTAAAATAGTTGTGTTGTTGTTCTACGATTATTGTTACATTATATTTTGTTTGTTAATTTCTTTTGTTCTTCTTGCACATCATCATTCATATAACAGAATCAACAGAGCAGTTTACCTAAGAAAAATGCGATGATGTGCATTGGTAGGATTATCTATATAGAGATTATCATTATCGTGGCATTATATTGAATCACGCTTTAATTGAATTCTCTGATTGTGCATGCTGTAGACGCTCTTAATTGGGGAACTGGCCAGATCTTACTGTATGTTTGTGATTTATGTATTGTGTTGTCAGTTTTCTGTGAGTGTCTCTATAAAGTAAAATAATAATAAAAAAAAAAATAAAGCAGTAAACACAAGAAAAAATGATGTGCAGTGGCGAGATTATCACTATAATAGTGATTTCTTCCATCTAACCACTTCCATTTAAAGACTGTTGTTCAGAAAGTGTTATGATTCTTGAATGGGCCCTTGCGGTGGCTTTTCCACAAAACGGAGCATCTTAAGAAAAAAGTCTAATCATTATTATTATGTGTGGCATGCTTCTTTGTTGAATTTAAGATGTTAATTGTCTTATACGTGAGGTTTTACGAACACCAGCCTTTTACAGGACACTACAGAAAAACGTGAGCAATCTTCTTTTCTTTACCGAGGACTCTACGACGTATAATGTATTATAGTTATCATCATAGATAGTTGTGTAGATATATTATTATTATGTCACTCATTGTCATGCAAAGGACATTCGAATGAAATGTTAATTGGAGGAAAATCCCAAAAAGCGGTTTTATTTACAATACATAGGTTTACTTTATTTAGACGAGTATGTATGTATATTATAGCTATAGATTTATATATAGCTACTTACATATTTGTACGCCGGAGCGAAACTACACTATGTCGAATTTCGGCCGAAGTGACTTTTTTTTTCTTTTTTTTTAAAGATATTTATGGGTTTTGTTATAAACCCAAATACAACCTTATACACCTTTCACAGTAAGCTAAAAGCTTGTGTCGTGAAAGGGGAGTTTGCCGGCACCTGGGATCGAACCCCGGACCCCTTGTTCACAAGGCCGAGACTCTACCTCCAGGCTACCGACGAACTCGACTTATAGACATAGTATTTTTTTATATGTAAAAAGATATATGTAAGTTTTGTTATAAACCCAAATACAGCCTTACATATACACCTTTCACACTAATCTAAAAGCTTGTGTTGTGAAAGGGGAGTTTGCCGAGATCTGGGATCGAACCGCGGACTCCTTGTTCATGATTGTAGTCCTTGTTATGCTCTTTTAAATGACATATTCATCAGTCTTGGAAACGAGCTATATTTTGAAATATCCATAAATAAAAAAAAAACCTATATCAAATTTTTGATAAAGCAAAACCACGCCGTTTGAATGCAATATTGAGATATGTGAGATTATGATGACTAGCAATCATTCACAATAATATTAAAGTAGGTAGTATTATTAATTATTCTATATGTATTAAGAGTAACATCGTGTTAACTAACATGTGAGAGGCGAATATAATTTTGTTGAAAAAACTTTGAACGGCCATACTGAAAAATGGCGTCCTTTGAGATAGTGTAGTTTCGCTCCGATGTACAGATATATTATTATCAACGAATATATTTAGGTAGGTATACCTATCTAATATCAAGTGACAAATACCTACTTGAAGAAACTCGTTTTTATAGGTATTAATTTTTCAAACCAGAATAAAAAAAATCATTTCATTACAATGACAATATAAGAATTTATTGTCTCAAATATCTTCATATTTCTATCTATCTATACCAACACGGTACATCCTTAAAATTGGGGTAGTCAGTAATGTACCTATCTATATCTAAACCATAACTGGATATCCCACATTCCAGGATAGAGACTCTCCTTTGATTCTGTTTCTTTCTGATGATATCTTTTGTGTTTTTTTATGACTTGGCATTCCTTTTTTTCCATTTTTCCTGCTGAGATCGCCTTGTCCAAATGCTGTTATGGTTTCAGTCCAGGGTGACTTTTTAAGAATAATAATAATGTAGGGACGCCAGCAGATCAGCTATAGGTATGCGACAAACATGCAAGCTGTCTTCTCCGTACCTACCAACAAAAGATTAAGACACTTGGGATGGGTGGCAAACCTCATCGCTGTCAGTAATCCTATAAGTGCAAATAAGAAATAAGACATTCAGAATGGATGACATACTTACCTCATCACTGCGGAATTAGTGATACTAAATGTCTTTTTTATTTTTTTTTTATTTCTACGATGTTTTGACCGAAGGTACTTTTTGGACGTCCATTTAAAGATAAATTGAAAAAACACAGTATGTAGTTAACTTTCAAATAACTTTTATTAAAGTTTAATTTATCGTTCACAACTCTGTCCTTAGGAATTTGATTTACTTGATTATATGGTTGACGATACATGTTAATAACACATTTCTTTATATCTTAATTTTTACCTATTTTTTTCTGTTTGTCACATACTTAACTTGTAATGAAGCTACACTTTACTTTTGCCTGACGATGAGAGCGGAAGCTCTTGAAAGCCGGCTCGCAAAAATAAATCAAGGCAATAGTGGAATAACTATATATCGTGTTATAAGACTTTTATTAACTTGGCTTACTAGCATTCGGAGACTCTCGACTCCATCATCCGGCATACAGTTATGTGCATAGGTACACACTTTAGCAGTCTTCACTTCACATCACAAAACTTATTTATTTATAACATGTTTGCATTTATGAAGGCACAATAATTATATTATGATCGGCCCACTGCTCTCAATCAGACCAAAGAGTAGGTACTAGATACATTTAGCTACATTTATGTACAATACATCTCTATCTGTAGGTATAATATTACTATACTTGTAAACGGGTTACCTGTAGTGTATTTTGTTTGTACCCATAGTGTAAGAGGAGTATTATATTGCAAGCAATGCATTGAAAGAGATTTTCATGTGAAACAACGTCATTACATTTCATGTTTCAAAGAATTCAATGCTCTGTCACTACACATCAAGGAAAGCACACATGTGAAAAAAATTACAAATAATGAAAAAAAAAACTAATCTTGGATAAGCATGCAGTCGTAAATGACTATGCCACACTTGTTGGAGTTTCCATTGTGCCCTGTCACTTGCACTATGGAGGATATTTTTGACGCATCTCCACCTGCTGTGCGTTTTTTATTTATTTATTTATTTGATCAATAAACGGCAATTTGCCTTTTACAATAGGTTTAATACATATGTATGACAAATCAATAATACAACAGTCTATAAATATATATAAAAAATGCGCTAATACATACAAATAGAAAAGAAACAAAACTAATAACAGAAATTTAGTCGCATGGGTAACAATAATCATGCTCAGCTGCAAATACCTTTGCACAGTACCTACTGGAGATCAGTTTGATAGGTTTTTTTCTCTAGGTTTCGACACGATAAATAATAATAATAATGGTTTAGATGTTATCTGCGTCAATTTGTGAATAATTTATTAGTGTCCAATAGTTAACAGTACAAAAAATAAGTTAATTTCTCCTCATACCAGCAAATGCTGTCTGGAGAAGTTGTGAACATTTTGAATGGAATATTTAATTGTACTTGAAATGTAACTTATTTGTTCTTCATCTAAATAAAGTTATGTTATTATTATTATTATTATTATTACATAGTCTTTCATTTCCTCCATCTTCATCCAATCTCTCATAAATGCACGCCAATTTCTTCTATTATTTAATAACATAGATCCACGTAGTTCTCAGATATCTAAGTTTTCTCACGCCCCCTCAAGACATCTTTTCATCATCCATCATTCGCTCCTAATATCCAAACGATTGTAGAAGGAGACCCACCGTCCACCCGGATACTGGAGACTTCTATTTATCGGTGTGGAAAAGACTAAAAAAGTCTTTTCCACACCGAAGTAGCCATAGTGGAAAGCCTGAAGAGCTGGCCGGCCTAAATACCCTCATGTGCGGAATCTTTTAGCTACACTTTTTAGATGTTCCTTCTGCCGAGAAAAGCAAACAAAATAATATTAATCAGTATTAAGAATATTTCTCAACAGGCACACCGAACAAATTGTGTAAACTCCTTTTAGTGGGAGACTGGAAATATGTTTCGACTTTTACGAATCGGCTTAAGCTGGTTTAAGTGCACTTTTATACGTAATAATAAACAATAATATTTTCTTTACCTATGTAATAATTAAAAGAAAAAGAGCGTATACTAGAACCTTTATGATAAAACCTTAAAATACTGTACTGTGTCTGCATATACCTACTAGGTGCAAGTGTTAGCAGTACATCGCATTACTCCGCCATCACAACATTCACAAACTTTTCTACTTTTACATATATATGCATACATATATACATCTACTATATAAACCTGTAGGCTGATTGAGCATAATGCATTTACCTATGTACCAGTGTACTATCAAAGCATTTTGTGCAACACATAAAAATGCACATTTTTTTACTGCCACTGTACTACAACTTAACCATCAGGACGTATCCCACAAGTGGGTTAACCGGCAGAACAGTAATGAACATGCAGATTGTCCTCTCCATGCTAATAAAAAATATTTCTGTCTTACTCATTTTTTATTTCTTCTTTACTGTACATTGATTAAAATCAAATTTACACAAAAATACGTTCAAATAAAATACATTCATAAAATCAATATACAGAGGGCGAGTTTATCGCAGAGGCGCGATTTTTTTCCAACTAATCCAATTTTTTGTTAATGGCGCTCACTGTTGGAACAATTATCCTTCGAAAATTTGGAAGACAACCACCTTTCATTCTTTCAGACAAGCTGTCAAATATCATTTCTTCTCATTGAATATAGCATCTGTCTCCTACACACCTTTACTTTATGCAATGTGCATGCTGCAGTATAATGTTCTACTTTTTTTATTATAATATGAATATTGTGCATTGCTGCTTGTATTGTGCATTTTTACTTTTCTTTGTTTTGTGTTTTTTTTATTCATGTATAGCCTTATATCCTCCATACTGCTTATTTGTAGGTTTAATGTGTGTGTATGTTTTATTTTTACTATTTTGTTTATATAATATATATGAATATTTCTTCAATTTTAATAACCGGGCTAGTTGGAAGATGTCGCATTCTAATGATACTTTAGAATAATTTAAAATATTGTAATCAATGTAAGTACAATGAAGAATAAAATAAATATTTATGAACTGTGACTGTTGTGTAGGTATATTGCATTATTTTATTTTTATTTCTGACGCGGATACATATTATTATGTGTTGTAATGTTTTTGTATTTAAATTTAAATTCTTGACACAGACAACTTTGTTGAAGATAAAACATTATCATGTACAGCGTCCTCGAGGTGCTATGGCACAAAGATGGCGCTTTAAATACTCTTCGTTATTATTATTATTATTAAATATAAAATATTCTGGATGGTTGGCATACGTCATCGCTGAATCGATGATGTAAATCACCTTATCATTTGTTTTTCTCTACGTTATTATTGCACTAGTTATAAGGATATTTAAATATTCGACGAACACTTATTTGATGTGAGTGTTCAAATGATTTAATGCACAATTCTCCCCTACAGTACCTACAATAGTGTTGCCTGTATAATGAATAATAATATACAGGTAACTACTCATATTGTATGGTAATTTTTATTCTTGGTATCATTATCATTATTTTACTAAAAGTACAAACATGAAGCTAATAAAATAGCGCTGAGAAACTGCTTAGTGAGATTGAAGCAATGACAAAAATTACAAGTGTTGATTGAAAATATAAATATTAATTCAGTTTTATTTTTAAATCGACCTTACATCTTAATACTAAATTAATTCAATTATTCACAAATAATTGAGAAGTTTTCTAGTCAATTACATATAATATGCCTTTCCGCCTTTTGGCCTAATTTTGTTATTATTCACGTTTTGTAATGTTGTATATTATTGTTTATGTATTTGTGTAAAATAATGGCCAATAAAGATTTATTTATTTATTTATTAATATGTAATATTGTTGATAAAAGTATTAAATCAATTTCATTCATCACAATATTTGAAAGGAAAATAAACCGCAAATCATCCTTTGGTGTTTTTTCTATATAAACGAGCAAATATAATAAAGAATTGCATAATGGTAATTTTGGACACGAAAATTAAGCAATAAGTCCGTTCGAATGATTTTGAATTATTTTAAGCATGTTTTGAAAATAGAATTGAAATTGTAAAAATATTGTTTTATGCTCAAAAGTATTAAGTATAATTTGTTTGAATTGGTTCTTGCATCACGACAAATGCTTAAAATTGTTGCTCTTGTAACAGTTTTTAACGATACCAATTAGTTCGTGTTATGATATCACTAATATTTTTTAAAGAAAATTATCTCACGCAATTTGCGAAAAAGAAATGGAAACTTTCATGTTTCTTTCAAATGTCACTTGAATATAACAACAACAAAAAAACACTCGCACTTTGAACACTTTCACCTAATCTGATAAGCAATATCCTTATGTTAAAGTATTACATTCATGTTGCTACCATTCTCGATTGACTTAATCTCCATGAATCTACTTTCTTTTTTCTGGGAGTGGGCTAAGCGTTTATTGTCACAGTATGAAATATTGCACCGTCACCCACAGTACCATACACAACATCATTTATTAATACAACATAATGACTATGATAATATCTTTCTATACGTGCTTAAGACATTTCCAAAGTACTCGCTTTATCAAAAAAAGTAGTTTATATACCTACATTACTTTCCCCTACCGAACCGCCTAAATATCACGACGCCCTTACTGGAAAGTTGTTGCTCAAAACTTGGACTGAAGTACCTACTGATGAGGGGTGGAGATTCTTTTGGACATTTTCATTAGTAAGAAACCAAAACCTAGTATCAGACCCAACTGAAGAAATTTCTGGATTTAAACTTCCCAAAATAATATGGTGTACAATAAATCGTATTAGATGTCATGCAGGCTGTACTTATTCTAACTTATACAAATGTGGATTGATTGATCCACCAGCATGCACATGTGGAATGACACAAACTATCGACCATCTGATAAACGAGTGACCGATACACGCATTAAAAGGAGACCTTCAGGACTTACCTACATCACGCTCTTTCAGACGACGCGATCCGGTTGCGAAATTAGGAGGTCAAGTTGTGAGCGACCATAAGAAGAAAGCAGTGGTGTGGTACGGGAAGAATGTAAATATCCTGGCCGGGAAACATCAGAGAATGGACCGGAAAACAGAAAGTAGATGAGGTATTCTAATTTTAGATGAGGTACAAGGAGGCCTATGCCAGAGTGTCATTCGACTTTAGGGGGACCTAAAGTTACCCTCATAGAGGAAGATTTAATATATAGGCCAATAATTTTATTCGAACGGAAATAAATGTCATTTTTTTAGTGCAGCAACCACCATTTACCTCGCGCCGTACTTGAGAATATACATTTCCTTAATGATACACATATGCATAGGATTTTAAGACATTCAAGATGGGTGGCAAACCTGCTTAGTAATGAACGCTTATTTTTTTCAAACTACTTTCTTTTACAGGACACTCGAAAGCTTACGGAAAAGAGTGTAAAAGATCTAAAAAGATGTAAAATATCTTATTCCATAAAATTATTCCTTAAACGACTTCTAGCTAACTCCATATTCTATTTTTTTATTTTTTATCATATACGGCTTAAAACATGTTAACAAAAAGTATGAAAGACAACAAAAAAACACAATCATACACAATCACACCGGTACATTGCAAATTCATAAGTCAAGATCAAAATAAAAACAAAATAATAAAAAAAGGTCCATATACGTCCACATCAGTTAGTCAGCTGCCTACCCCACTTGTAGTAAATGAATGTATTTTTCTATTTATTATATTTCACTTGTATATAATAATATAGGTACATATATCGATATTATGTATTATATAGTTGCTAAGTAGTACGTATACCTATATGTATGTACGAACGTACCTACATATTTAATATCTGGTTAGACAAGAAATTACTAAACAACTATAGGTACCTATTTACTTATATTATACTTGTCTATATTTAGACGTGTCGTAAAAATATAAGTATGAAAATGTACCTACATACTGTTCTCTATTTTTGATAGGTAATATTAAAACATAGTATCTAAAGAGGCTCTCAAGCACCGCGTAAAAGGAAGATGATCAAAGAATTGTTCTTATTATAATGCATCAAACAATTAGGCGTGGCTTTTAAAGAAGGCGTCCCTCATGGCTCCTGATTACTCGGGAGAGAACGGTGATGAAAGGTGTAGACGAGGTGTTTCGTTACGCGCAGGACAGAGGGTTTTACTCACAAATAAACGTCGACGTCATAGAGACTCGACAGGACACTTAAAGACCCGAGATAGAGTGGAAAATTATAAGGGAAGCCTATGTTAAAAAATGAGGCCAAAATGGCCGAAGAAGAAGAGGGATGACCATCGAATTCCCGGAATAGAATATGTCTTCCCTCTTTATTGTAATTTGGGTATATATAGTGAGTTACAATCCATCGGACTGGTCCGCAACGAGTTTAGATTTTCTTCTCCATTCCTCCCTATTTTCAGCTAGTCTCTTAAGTTCTACGTACTTGGGTAAGTTGGATGAAATCGCTCTCTGTATATTAACTATTGTACTTTATATTAATATATTTTAATGAAATTAGATTTAAAGGCAATGGACAATTAAAGGATGACAATTGTGACTGTATTTATCTGAAAATTATGTGAGCAAGTGCGGACGTCCAAGAACTAAGTGTTGAGTAAGAGAAATCAGCGTACATATGTGAGAAACTGGATGAATGTGTACGAAGCCAAATAAATAATGAAAGGATAGATCAACGTGGCTTTCCGTTCTAAATAAATGTCTTTCTTTTCGTTCTAAATTTAAATATACAAAAAAACATCAAGACATCGAACATCTTCAATTTTACAATGTTGGGGTGTTTATAAAACCCAATCAGGTTGTCTTATTTTTATGGCACAAAAAAGACCTCTTGAAAGTTTAATTAAAACATGCAATAAACCTAGTTGGACAACTGGCTACCCCGATTATGGTAGATGTCGTGATGTTAAACATAAATTAATATATTATAATATTTTTTTATTTCATTGCGAATAGATGTGAATGCCTTGTTCTTGACATTAACATTGAAAGGATCTAAACTTGAGTCTAAACTTGTATTTTACATAATAGATACCTAAGAATATTATCATAAAATATGTAGAACCATGTAGGTATGTTGTCCTATTAATTAAACGTTAACTAATAGGCGCCTAGTAACAAACAAAACACGTAATAAAATTTCGTATTTTATCGGTACCTATTTATTTTTGTAAAAATGGCAAATAAACATTATTTTGATTTTTACATTTACTTTTACTTTATCATAGTGACCATCGGCAAGAGTGAAAGCGGACAGTTGGCGGCCTTCGAGATGTGGTGCTATAGACGCATGCTGAAGATCCATTGGTAGGAACATATCGAAAACGAAGAGGTGTTGATCAGGACAGGCGAAAGTTGAGAGCTTCTAAAAGAAATCAACCAACAACGAGCTGACTGGACTGGCCACAAGATTAGGCTTCCAGGCCTGCTCATCACCATCGCGAAGGGCAAGACAAGGGCAGCAATGGTAGAGGTTGACCAAGAGTCACCTATATAGATCAAGTGATAGAGGACATTAACTGTGGCACATAGGTACGTAGAGTTAAAGAGACTAGCATTGAATAGGGAGGAGTGGAGAAGAAAATCCAAACTCGTTTTGTAACCCACTACTGTATATAGTGGCTTAGGTTTCGAATTGCGATATCATTATCAAACTGTACGTACGGGTTTAAAATAACTAACTAGTAAAACTATAAATGATATTTTTATTTGTCACTAATGAAAAATTTAAAATTTGTATTCAAAATTAACTATTAGCCGAAAGACTCAAAAAAGTATCAACTATTATTTACTATTTACCATCACGATAATATTCCACAAGTTGGGTAGAAATTTACCGAGAAAATTCTCGGTAAATTTCTCGAAGTAGAGAATTTTCCGAGATTTTTTTTTATTTTTTATTTAACGGTACTACTACTACTACTACTACTATACCATCACGGCATATCCCACAAGTGGGGTAGCCAGCAGACAAGCTGGATATAAAACATGCAAGCTGTCTTCTCCGTGCCAATACAAAATCAAGACATTCAGGATGGGTGGCAAACCTCATCGCCGAATTTAAGATGTAAAATGTCATTTTTTCATTGTCGTTTCACTTTTCATTTCGTTTCATTTCACAATCAAAAATTTAACGGTATAATAATAATAAATTCTTTTTTCTATCAATCAATAACAATGTACAAATGTTGAGACAATTTATCACCAATATGGCTACAATTAATTATGAAAACAAAAAATGTTAGGTACCTACATAGAAAAAAGTGCTAATAACTGATGAAAAATCTTGATTTTTGACACCCCACATGCCCATATTTAAGTAAAAAAAAAGCAGGTTCTTCTTCTTCTTCTTCTAAGTCGGTCCCTCAATGCTGAGGATCGTGACCACCATGACCCCAACCAAGCGACAAGCTTCTCCACCGTGCCCTGTCCTCCGCCTGCCTAAACGCCTAACACATAGTACCCCCTGCAGCATCTCTCACATGATCTGACCATCTTGTCGGTATTCGGCCTCTGCTTCTTCTTCCTTCGACTCCACCAAAAAAGCAGATAGGTACGTACATGGAAAAAATTGTTAATAACCTCTGATTTGGGCCTTAATCAGCCCCACAAATTTTTGGATCAATCAGGTTGGCTACGTAATGTACTGGGCGAAAGGTTGTTAAACCACTAAGAAAAATTATGGAGAGAAATTTCTCTTCCACCAGAGGAGAAATTTCTCTTTCTCGAGAAATTTCTTTGGAGAATTTTCTCTTCTCACATCACTAGTATAGACGTGTATGTATTACAGTGTTTTTTTGCAATAGCATGATACATAAAAATTACACATTCCCCGTTATTTTAGTGTAGGCGGTATAAAATACGTTTTCGGTACTAAGAAAATTGCAAACTTAAAAGATCGGCAAACAATATTTATGCCAATTTATCACAAATATTTATTATTATTATTACAAAATTTCCTGTTTGTATACTATGAATTGAGTCTTTTCGTCTTATTGCCTTCGTGTATTCTCAATGTTTTATTACATTCAAGATGAACGAAAGAGGCTATTTGGACGCCTACTCAATTACATGCAAGAGTTTACAATACATTGTAATGCGAGTATTTTTTCTATACATTATCTTATTATTTTAAACATATTATTATTATTAACATGGTATATTTTTGCTGTATGGTAAATATAAAAAGTCAATAGTGGAATAACTATGTATATATTGTGTTTCATTTTAAAAATTATTAATATGAACTTCCACCAAGAACCGTCGGTCGGCCGGGTTAGTTGGAAGACATCGCATTTTAGCGATAAACTCGCCCTCTGTACATTGAATTGTATAACTGATATTTATATGACACTGTTTTATTTTGTAATATTGTAACCAATGAATAAGGTGAATTGGTGAAGGTGAAGAATAAAATAAATTAATTAATTACATAATTAAACTTTATATTAACATGGTTTTATACTTTCTGATTCGTGAAGCACCCGGCAGAGAATTGTTCTTCCATGGTTTTTTGTAAGTTTTCGAGTGTCCTGTAAAAGGCATGTATTTGAAGAAAATAACGATTTTTAACATCTTAAATTCAGCGATGAAGTTTGCTACCCATCCTGAATGTCTTAATTACTTGATGGCGTAGATGAACGGCTTGCATGTTTATTGCATGCGGTTGGTCTGCTGGCTACCCCACGCCACTACCATATTATGCCATGATGTAGTAGCAGTAGTAGTCTTCTTCTTCTTCTTCCTCTTGATGTAGATCATCGATCTGTTAGTTCAGAAGTTGACGCCTCTTGTGATGCTGAAGACCAGCTGTCTTTACATCTTTTTGGTGGTCTTCCCCGGGGACGTGAACCGACTGGTGTTTCCTTAACAGCTATATGTACGATTCTGTTTTCAGCCATCCGATCTACATGGTCTCTACAAGATCATCGTCTCCTTTTCCTACTCCATCTTACGATATTCTCCGTGTTGCATATGTTCCTAATCTCAGTATTTCTTATTCTGTCTCTGAGAGCAGTAGTATTAATACTAAATAATGCGTATCTTATATTTGTGTTTATTAACTCATCCATTCTTTACTGTACATTCATAACAAGGAATTTCACATTAAAACTGATAGCTAGATAGTTGGGTCTTGATATTTCAATCGACAGATCCGGGTTCCGATTCCTCCCGCTGCTGACTTACTCCACCTTCACGACATAAGCGTATTGCTTACTGCAATGGTGTTTGTGATGTATTTGCATTTATTTCAAACCCAAATTGATATAAAAAAAACGAAAAGAAAATAAAAATTCTATATAAATTTTGATTTAAATTAAATATTTTCCTTGAAAAGAAAATGTTCAAAATAATAAGATGCGCCGGTTTGTGGAAAAAACCACCGCAAGGGCTCATTCAAGAATCATCATAATACCACCTGAACAATAAGATATTTAAACCTGCCTTGAACATAACATAACATATATAGACAATTCACACAGATCGGACTAGTCCCAAATTCAGATTAAATCTTGTAATATGGGTACTAACGCGACGATACACATTTATACAATGCACTAAACACATACCTATACATGTAACACCCAGACCCAGGACAATCTGAAAAAGGTTATTCTTCAATCTGCCCTGGCCGGGAATCGAACCCGGGACCTCGTGATTCAAAAGCAATAAGAGCGTTACCTCCATGCCACAACGGCCTCCACACTCTCTAGAGTTCGCAAATCACAGGGAATTTTGTTCCACAGCAACGGTCCAATCACACAGAAGGCACGGTCAAAATAGTTAGATCTATTTTTAATATAATCAGTAGGTATACAGAGGACATTGATTTCTTCCAACTAAACAGAGTTATATAATTATTATTATGTGTCTACATATTATTGTGATCTGTCTATGATCTCTCATTGGTTGAAAAATTTCGAACATCATTGTTCTTAGATCTATCGCGATCAACACTACTACCTACATGTCATTCCCGCCATTTTTATTCGCACCCATTCTTTATATATTACTAAAGATACAATAAAAGATTATGATAGGTAGGTATACTCGTTATATTTAAATATCATTATGTACTAAGTTTATGTAAAACAAGTTTAACCTCTGATTGGATGCAACATTGAATTAAATAATAATATATTATCTTATGTTACATTTTGCTGGTGTTTATTTTTACTGTTGTTGTTGTGTATATTTTATGTGTGTGCTTATTTATTTTTTGTGTTGTGTATATTATTCTATTTTCTATTTATTTCGTGGAGTTATTGGCAAAGAATAGGTCCACCAACATTTCTGTAAGATTTCAAGTGTCGTTTTACGAATACCTGTCTGTTTTAGTTAGACAATTGAAAACTTTCAGAAAAGATTAGGAGGTCTATTCTTTAGGTAGATAGTTTGTCCGTTGACTATCCCATTTTTGGAAGACGTCGTAATGGTATAGACACATAGAAAGATATTTGGGTTAGTCGGAAGAAATTCTTCTCAACGATAAACTCACCCTCTGTGTATTGATTGTGTGATTGTATTTAATGTTTAGTAAAGTCTTTCTAACCGATGTTCAGTAACGAATAAATAAATAAATTTAGCCGCGACGAGAGGTGTAGCGGAGCTGTTTTGTGCTGCCCAGAACAGACAAGATTTCTCTCAGGTGATCGTCAACGTTGAGGGGGATCAACAAGACACGTAAAGAAGAATAAGAATAAGACTGTTCTATACCAGGGATTTCCCAATTAATTTGTTGTTTCTGTTGAAAAAATAAAGGCACTGTTAATATTCATCACAATTGGAAGAAAGTAAAACGTGAATAAAAATATGAATTACGCACTTAAACAACGTTTTTTTATGTGAAGTTAGGTCGTTCAACTATTCAAACTTTGTAAATCTATACGTTCATGCTAGAAATAATATTAAATAACTCGTAATACCTACTAGATACTTTAAACTAAGCACATAAAATCTGTTAGTACTAAAACATTAATAACTTTAGCTACAATGTTGATAACGATTGTTGTAGTAAAATGTTGTAATCAAACTCAGATATTTGCCATTACTTAAAAAAAAAATTAACTTATACAGCTTTTCCTATCCTCTGCTGAACATAAGCCTCCTTAGTATCATTATTATCTTAAAAATTATTAGTTGTTTTAATGTATAAATTAACAATGGGCATTTCGAAGTATGTTTGGCTGTTAATTTGAATTTTTGTATTATTATTCCTTCACCTTTTAGTGACATTTTATTATATAATTGATATATACCTATTGAATTTCTGACATCTTACTGTACCTATTATTTATTGATTTTTTTGACATTTCAATTTTCTATTACAATTCATATATATTAAAATTTTCTTCTATCTACTTGACATCTCCTTACTGTAATACAATAATTATTGTTCTTGACATTTACCAAACCTTTGTTGACATTTACACTCTCACCACAATGTTTTGATTTTTCATGACTTTTCTACTTGTTTTGTTTCGACTAATTTTATGATTGTTATAGTTTGATTTCCAATGGGGAACATGCATGTGTGAGGAATATGAATAAATGTTATCAATCCATATTAATAAATATACGCTGATCACGAATATCCTAATAAGAAACGATAAAATAAAACTTTTCATTCATTATTTTCATTTTAAAAATCTATATTTTCTGTTATTGTCCGGTGTCCGTGTGACGTCGCTAGGCGCTATTTTGTATTGCCACACATTTCACTCTTAGTACTGTTTGTAGCGCCTGATATTGTCAAACACTGCTCCGCCTCGAGTGAACCTTTTTGCGGCAAAGTGCGAAAATTGCTTTTTTAAATGGTGATAAAAACCTTAAAAATGCACATTTAAAAATAAAAAAGCACCATAATTTTTCTAATTTTCTGTAAGTACTTTTATTTGGGTTGAAATTTTTTTTTTGTGAAAGTTCCCCATTGTATTTGTTCTTCGTCAGTTGTTGTTCTGTTCTAACTGTGTTGTAAATGAGAATTATGTTTTATTTTTGTGTTATATTTTAACATGTAAAAGGCTCATGGTATGTATAAATAAATAAATAATAAAATAAATAAAAAAATTTCACCCTGCACTGAGATCCTATTTTTTTGGCCAAGATAAAAAACCAAGCAAAATCCAAAAAACCAGCAAAAGAAAGATAGAAAAAACACAACACAAAAGAGACGTCATCAAAAAGAAACAACAGATTCAGAAGAGAGTCTCTATCCTGGCGATTAAATAATTGTATGTTATGTAAATTTAACACATGAAACTAACATAATATGTTATAAGGGTTTGAAAAGACAACGTCACCTTATTCGGTAGTACCCCAGACGGGACTCGTACCCGCATCCCTACCCTTACGCGAGGATTGCTTTGTCCAATTCAGCTACCGGGCGACTTGCCGAAGGCTCCGATATTCTCTCTTATAAAACCCGATGACAGATTTATGTGTACGTATTGTTCCGAGATAAAAAATCATTTTTATGTTAATAATATACGTTCTGATAATAATTGATTTAAAAAACCGCGACTTAGCCTCGCACACCTAAGTCGATCGCGGTGATAAAAATCAAGTTGACAGTAAATATTTCTTATGTTGATAATATTTACGAATCGAGTCATCTCAAATAGATCTTTTGGTGAATGTCTGCAAAATTAATTTGAAGTTAACATAATTTCAATATTATAATAAATGATTATTTTGAACCCGACCTGTTCCTTTCACGAAGTTCATCAAGAACTTTGTTGTCTGGTGTATCGTCTATCAATCTATTAAATCATACTTATCTTCCTTTTTAATAATGTTTACTCATAATACTTTTCTATGAATTCGCAGAAATCGAGTGATGTAATGCTGCTGATTTATTTGATTAATTTCGAGTGTGTCATATATACCTATATATATAAATAAATGGGACTTCTTCAAGAATACCTATATGCCCACCTCAGCAGCCCCGAAGCATCTAACGAATTCCGAGAAAATAAAAACGCTGAAAGAAACGAAGTAACACAAAAAGAGCCCGATATATAAGAAGGTCCTAGAGAGAAGAAAACCCGAGTGACCGAGAAATAAATTTATAAAAACAGAATCTAAAAGATATGTCAACTAACCATAGGCATACAACTATATAAAAATATACTATACTATATAAAAACAGAATCTAAAAGATATGTCAACTAACCATAGGCATACAACTATATAAAAATATACTATACTATACTATATAAAAACAGAATCTAAAAGATATGTCAACTAACCATAGGCATACAACTATATAAAAATATACTATACTATACTATATTAAAACAGAATCTAAAAGATATGTCAACTAACCATAGGCATACAACTATATAAAAATATACTATACTATACTATATAAAAACAGAATCTAAAAGATATGTCAACTAACCATAGGCATACAACTCACTAAAGATTAAAACTGAACAAAATACAAAAACAAGCAAACATGTTTGATATCATATGAATTAAAATGAATTATAATTTCAGAAGTAGGTATATATTTATAATCAAATCTAAAAAATATATTTCTGAATTAAAATTTTAAATAGACTGATTTTTCATACTGTTGTGATACAAAACAAAATCTAACACACTTTTTGGTCAAAATTCAACCCTAATCAAATATCGAGTTTCGTGCCTTGAGCTTTGATGTCTCTCTATAATCTTCTACAACTATTTTCTATTGAAGTGTTTATATAGACCCTAGAGTATTAACTAAGTAAGTAATATCCATAAACACTTTCTACAGTTATCATTCAATTGATAGATAAAAAACATAACTCTTTAGAAGGGTCATGTGTCATGTGCTTTCTCATTGAATACATACTTGTTACTTTTATACTAAACTAATGTGTTTTATTGATAATATTTTACTATGTTTTTTTTTATTTCACTTTGAGATACCTAGACGCATTTATTATATTTACTTTATAACTTAAATATTTATGTAATTTCAATTTGAAAAGGCTTTAATTAGCAGTACTATGAATAAATAACAATACGTACAAATTTATTAACAATAATTACATAATAATTTCTGCTCGTTTTCATCAAACATAATTATTCATTGCACGTCCAAAAATCACTTAGTTAACAAGATGTTTAACACTTAACAGGAATACTTATCTATACAATAAACATGATAATTAGTTAATAATATGACCATCATTACAAACGTTTTCATGGTTCGATTCCCATCAGTTCCCACATAATTCCCTTGTTAATTTAATAAACTACACACCTTCTATTTATACGGTAGGTACCCACTGCTCCTAACACTTCCTTTTAACATAAAGACTTCATCAATTATCATGCAAAAGTGTGGCAATTAATTAATATTATTCTATTGGTTTAGTTAAGTACTTTATCTTATCTAGAGTCTTTTTGATAAATGAATAATGTTTACAAATTTGGGGGGGATTTATTTATTTATTAAACAACCAGTGAACTTCGTACAGCCTAACAATCAATGAGTGTCAATATTTATGTAGGTAAAAGAAAATGAACATTTATTCTCTATCTATAAACAATAATGAATAAATGCATTTAAAAATAAATATTGTTTTTTATTGAAATCAAAAATGTACGGCGTAAATAATTTTCTTCGTAATTTTTCTTCCCGTGAATTTGTAAGATATTTTAATAGCCTATCGGCTATTCGGTGCGGAGAAGAATCCAACAAATCAGAGATCATTCAAATCGGTACAGCCATTATTGAGTTATAAATGGTGTAAGTAACACGACTTTCTTTTATATGTAGATACACAGTTTTACTTTTGGGTTTGAGGGGAAGTTGTTTATAAGTTCTTAGCAGCATTCAATAAATCGTTTGGCATTGGATTCATTCCACGTGGCCAAACTACCGTAGTTTGTTCACTTTCATTATTGTTTTTACCCGAGCTTTCAATTTTTACAATTACGTACTCTGTCTTTCATACTTTTACCATACATATTCCTCATGCCTTTAAATCAGATAAATATCCAAAATACATGCGACTGTAAAGCTATGTACATTTCCGCTGGCTCAAGCAGCACTGCAATAATGTGATGTTCTCACTTTGGCGAATATCGCCAGGCTCCAAAATATCGCCAGCCATTTGAACCGTGTGAACAAAATGACAGCTAGTCTGAAACGATAAAAAAACAGTAGAAACGATATCGTCTCGAGTTGACCACCTTCCAACTTTTCGGCCGATTGAACGATTCGCGCATGCGCAGAAGTGCGCGGCGTTCGTATCTATGGTAAAGACTTTATAACCTATAAATTTTACAATGTTTCCCGCTTCGTGACAGCTGTTATCTTTGTTGTTGGTTTGTGGCGTTTGTTCCTTAATTAAAAGGCGCCTTATAACCTCTACTATAACATTTTCGACTAAAAATAAACACTTCGCGATCTCCATCTCAACGTCCGCCATTTTGAAAACAGTGTCAAAATCAAAGCGCATCTGACAGATCGTTTCTATATTGGTGGACTGTGTGAACAGGTGTGACGATCAATGGATGTCCGGCGAATTTTGTTTTTTCGCCTGGCGATATATTTTGAAATTCGCCTGGCGATATTCGCCAAATGTGAACACCCCATAAGAGCTTAACCACGCCACGATGCCCAGTGCGGGAACAATAGTAAGGTGTATACTCTGATACATTTATAAAGTACATAATTTTGCCACCAGACGTTGTAGCGTGGCTAAGCTCCTATTGCAGCGCTAATTTTTGTTTTAAAAAAGCATGTTACCAAAGTCCTTGGTTATTGGCAATGACCTTAATAGTGTTTGGAACAGATGAAAACCACCATAATCATTCGTAAGTTAATTAATTATTATTCCCCCAACAAATTCACAACAAATCAGTTTCACCCTCTTTTAAAACGTTGCTCAGAACCGTTTAAAAATTCAGGTGTCCAGTTGTTGTTAAAAATATCAACAGCAATTTTATTATTATTATTGTTGTTAAAATTTAAAATAGAACGGTGGGAGCAGGTGCTCTTAAAAGGATAATAATAATACCAAGGATCTTCTACACAATACTATGTAAGGATACAATATAATATTATACAAATGTCTAATAATACTATTCCATATATGGCTATATACCTGAGTCTTCTAATCACAATAATATCTATGTATGTGCTGCTGCTGTGTTGTTTTTTTCACCCCCGCTGTTAGCACCATAGCAGTACACAAGGAGGCATTCAAATACTTACATTATTCTATTCAATTTCAAGTAAACGAGAAAAATGAAAATTTGTTAAGCTTTTTAAAACATGCTCTATTTGTCAGTCAGTTGATATGGTTCTACAGGTATTTTGTCTGAGCTTAAACAATGCAAGACAAATATTAAATTTGTTTAAAAGTGCTTACATATTGACTAAAACAAACGTTAGCCAATAATGAAATTTATTTCTCAAGGTACAAATATTAAATTTTTTACTGATACCTTCCAATACCTGGCAGACCCCACCACCACGTGGGACTAATAATTGCCCAAGGAGAAAAAAAAAAACCTTCCAATATGTCTTCATCTATGTACTACATCAGCATTTCCAGAAATGGGGCAGCCAGTAGATCAATGTATATTATGAATATGTACCAATGTGAAATTAATCAAATGGGTTTTTTTTTTAATACGCGGCGGCAGAATTGCCATCCACACTTCTCAGCATTATACAACCAGATAAGTCTCCATATGATCAGTCATGATCACACAAAAACTTAACAGTCTAATGCCGGGAAAAATTCACCTATCCAGATATACAGGATATCAAAGGATTAGGCTCAAAACGCGGGATCAAAATACCAGCATTGTGCCTGAAATATCTGTGTTCAGAAACCTTTTTACAATATTACAAGTGTTTATTATAATAGATTTTTGAATTTTAATGTACAAATTAACCGGTAAATCTAATTTTTGTAAATTATTTATTAAAGATTTCGGAGTTACCCCTGTAGCTGACATGACTAAAGGTATTATATAAACGGACCTAGAATGCCAAATATTTTTTATTTCTCCTGCTAGTTCTGTATATTTACGTATTTTTTCTGCGACGGTTGTTTGTATATTATGTGTATTTGGGACAGCGATGTCGATTAGGTACGTTATTTTATTACGTTTATCATGTAATACTAAATCGGGTCTATTATGATGTATTTGTCTATCTGTTATTATGGTTTTATCATAATAGAGCCTATAATTTTGATTTTCTAATACCTGTTCCGGGTTGTATTTATAATAAGGTATTACATTATTTGAGTTTAAAAGATTATGTTTAATAGCTAAATTTTGATGTATAATTTTTGCTACATGATTATGTCTATAAGTATACTCAGTTTGAGCGAGAGTGGAACAACCCGAAACTATGTGTTGAATTGTTTCCGGTTTGGCCAGACATTTCCTACACGAATCATCATTTATATAAAATAATATTCAGAGCTAAATGTTGCATATTTTGATTAAATCATTCTAGATGAATTAATCAAAAAGTGTGCTTGTAGGAAGTGCAAAAGAAACATGTGGTGAAGCTAAAGTTGGACGTAAGAAAGGCGATGCATGGTGGGATAATGATGTGAAAGAAGCTGTAGATAAGAAGAAGAATGCTTGGAAAGACTTACTGAGTGTGAAACAGTGTGACACATGTGAAAAAGAGCGAAAGAAAGAAGTTTACAAGACATGCAAGAAGGAAGTGCGTGAAGTTGTGAAAATGAAGAAAAAAATGCTTGAAGATGAAGAATGTAAGAAATTGTCTACGTATGCGAGTGAAAATTTGAAGATTTTTTGGAAGGAAGTGAAACGAAAGAGGACGGGTTCAAGTGTGAACAGTATGAAAGGGATAAAAGACAAGGATGGATGTGTGTTAGTGAATGATGAATGTGTGCTACAGAGATGGAAGGAATATTTCGAAGATCTGTTTGAATGTGATGGTACAAATGCAAATGAGTATGACGACAGTGAAAGCAGTGTGAATGAAAACGATATGATAGACATGAATGAAATTTTGAATGCATTAAAAAAAGCGAAGTGCGGTAAAGCTGTAGGGTATGATTGTGTTGCCGTTGAGCTCATCAAGTCTGGTGGACCGGGGGCTCTCGCGTGGTGTTTGGAGCTTTTCAACGATTGTTGGAGAGAAGGTGTTACACCAGAGGATTGGAAGAGGGCTATCATCTGCCCCCTGTACAAGGGGAAAGGCTCTAGACTTGAATGCGGGAGTTATCGGGCTATTAGCTTGCTGAGCTCAATAGGGAAACTGTATGGTAGAATTTTGATTGAGAGAGTACGAAAGATAACTGAGTGTAAGATATGGGATGCGCAAGGAGCTTTTTTGAATGGCAGAGGGTGCACCGATCAGATCTTCTCCCTGCAAATGGTTATAGAGAAGTTTCTGGGTAAACACCAGAGGCTTTTTTGTGCGTTCGTGGATCTGGAGAAAGCATATGATCGAGTGGACCGGGAAAGGTTGTGGCGCGTGTTGTCGGAGTATGGGGTGAGCAGCCGGTTGATCCGCGCAATATCTTCACTTTACGTGGGAAGCTCCGCTTGCGTGAGGGTAAATAACACTCTCTCGGAGTGGTTTGTCCTCACCAAAGGAGTGAAGCAAGGTTGTGTCATGTCTCCGTGGCTGTTCAACCTATTCTTCGACTACTGTATGCGACCTGTGAAAGAGATGGATGTTGGTGTCGAGCTGAATGGGTTTCGGGTGAATGCATTGATGTACGCAGATGATTTGGTGTTAATGGCTGAGAGTGAAAGGGACTTACAAGAGATTGTTACGTGTGTGTATGATAGTTGCAATTTGAATGGTTTGAAAATGAACGTTATTTATTTATTTATTTATTTATTAATCAATAGACGGCATAAGCCTTTATACAATACATAATAATACATAATATCAGTTAATACATAATAACAATTCTAATAGTTAACAAAATTAATAATAATATTTGGCTAGTACAACTACAACTGTTATGAAGACGAAAGTTCTTGTTTTTGAAAGAGAGAATGAAAAAACGATTTGCGAGATTAAAGTTGGTGACGAATGTTTGGAGCAAGTAAGTGAGTATGTATATTTGGGAAGTATGTTTACGAGGGATGGAAGATGCGATAGGGACATTGAAAGAAGGAAAGTGGCCGGTGCTAGAATAAACGGTGCACTTCGACCCATTGTCAGCAATGACAATGTGTCGAACATGGCTAAAATGCTGGTGCACAATACCATTCTGGTACCGTCACTTACGTATGCAAGCGAGACATGGACGTGGTTGAAGAAGGACGAAAGTGGAATAAATGCAGTAGAGATGCGATCGTTGAGAAGAATGGTTGGTAAAACGCTGCGTGATAGAGTGAAGAATGAGGATATTAGAAGAATGAGCGGATGCAAGAAGACTGTTGTGGACAGAATGCGTGTAAATAAATTGAGATGGTTTGGTCATGTGGAACGAATGAAAGAGGAAAGAATGACAAAGAGGATATACTTATCTGAAAGAAAGGGTGTGAGGAAACGCGGGCGTCCGAGAACCACGTGGCTTGATCACGTGGATCAAATTCTCAAGGACGGCCGCGTGTTGAGTAAGAGGAACCGACGTGCGTGTATGAGGAACTGTATGAATGTGGAGGAAGCGAAGGAAGTGTGTAAAGATAGATCTGTTTGGCGTTCCGTTCTCTCTGCCTACCCCACTTGGGACACGGCGTGAGGGTATAGTATAGTATAGTATAGTATAGTATGAATTATTCATGTCGATTCAAATCCGAAAACGAATCAGAAACATTCCGGTTAGGTACTCTGGGAATCAAACCCACGAACCTTCGCTTGCAAGGCGAATATGTTAACCACTAGTCCATCAAATTTGAAATAGGTGTTAACTAGATAGGTCTGTGTGCAACTTGAATCCAGTTTCCGACACCCGTTCCTGTCTAAAACTAAAATCATCTAAATGTTTAAACAACCTATTATCAGTTTATTTTGTTTGTTTTTCAAACTCTGTTTCTATTATATTATTGTTTTGGAAATCTGGATGTTATATTCTAACATATCCAAAAAATTCAGGCATTGAGCCCTCATTGCAACCCTGTGGTACACCACACGATGCAGTGATTTAATGTACCAACACTACCATCCCATGTGTGTTATTCTGTTGTGCCTGTACTAGGTACCTACCTGTATCTGACATGTTGTATAGTCTGCGTCCCTCGCCCCGCCCAACCTGGTTTTTGAATCTTATCTCACCTTGTTAAGAGAACATTCCAAACGATCCCTTCATGCATTTTACAATAATGTGTACTTACAGGTATAGTTGCTATATATTGTTATGTACAATATATATAAAAAATACAAGCTATTGAGAACCACGTACGAATACAACACCAAATGATTCTGATGCCATGTGAATAACCAACGGTTTTGGGGCATTGAAATAACTATATAATATAATTACTAAATAATGCTTTATTATTATGAATTACAATACAACTTTTCGTAGAGCTTCTGGCAAAGAATAAGTCTATCACTCCTTTTAGTAAATTTTCGAGTACCCTGGAAAAGGCAGGTTTTTGTATAACACTACGAATAAGTCATTTACCGTTCTCAATTCAGTGACGGGATTCTAAACGTTAAAAGGCTTAGACAGGACGACATGGATGTTTATTACAATTGGTCCACTGGTTAGTCCATATGTAGGAAACGCCGTGATGATAAAGATAGAACAATAGACCATTAAAGGATGACGTCACAGAAAAATCATTGAGGGGCATCAGGCATCCCAACACAACAGACGATTACGGTGTAATATTAGGTGGAACGCCTAAAGAATACCTAATAATCAAAAAAACTGTCAGTGTCGATTTTGTTATTATTTTGTCGACTGACTTTCTTTTTTTTCTCTTATGGCATAACATCCTACTAGGATGATTTGCGCAATCTGACTGTTTGCCCCCCAAGCAAAAGCAAATCCATAGACAAGACCACGTGACCTTTAATGGTCTATTCACTAACAATCATCATTATTATGTAGAGTTGTATTTATCACTAATGTTATGGTAGCCAGTGAAATAAAAGCATGTAATAAACAAAGATGTTACCCTCTTTGCGCCAATTAAATAAGATATTCAGGATAAGTGGCATCGTTATCGTTGAACTGAAGATATTCAAGTCTTATTCGTGATATTTTACGATCATTTTCCATTTACAAGACTACATGAAAATTCATTATTTACTGTGTCGGTGTTTAGATACACCACCCTTGAGTTGCAGAGTCCCAAAAAACACATTTTTTTTTTTAATTTTATCACCACTCGAAAACTTACATAATTATAAGAATAGAAGAGCAATTCTTTGTTCAGAATTTTATTCCTTTATTTATTTATTTACATCAACATACGGCGTGAGCACATACCATGTTATAGACAACAAACAAAAATAAACAAAAACAGTGATATACGAAAGGAATGTGGAATGATAGTTGGTGTAATAACAAGGATGAATGTAAATAAGTTAAGATGGTTTGGGCACGTGGAAAGAATGAATGAGGACAGAATGACTAAAAAGATATATTTGGCTGAGAGGAATGGTGCTCGGAGACGTGGACGTCTGAGGATTAAATGGCAAGATCATTTAAATCAAATCCTACAGGACGGTCACGTGTTGAGCACATTAAACAGGAGAGCATGCATGAGGAATTGTATGACAGTGACGGAAGCGAAAGATGTATGCAAGGATAGAAGGAAGTGGCGCTCGATCCTTTCTGCCTACCCCGCGAAGGAAGCGGCATGATGGTATGTATGTATGTATGTACAAAAATAGACACGATACAAAATTTACAAGTCAAATATAGAGTAATTCAGTTAAATTTAGAGTAATTAATTAATATCAAATAGTCAAAATATTTAATAATGTAAAACAGACGAAGTCAATGGGAAACAATAGGTCTACGATAAGAAAATTACATTATTTATGTCAATACAAACAGACATGAATATGTCAAGAAACAAAATAACAATTATTCCGAACAAAGATATACTAGATATGCAATTCAAAGAAAAAATCTGTCGTGAAACCGATACAGCCGATGCAGCCAGTTTTAAACTAGCGTCCGTTGAGACGGTTTGTGAGACAGCGCATAACCATTATCATCTCAATGATAAAGAGTGAGACAGCATAATATTATTATTGTTATTATTAATGCGTTAAGTTGGAACACGAATATTCCGCAATAATGTACTGAATTGCAAGTCTAGTATGTCTATGATTCCGAACAAAAAAAAACATACAGAATAATAATTATGTTATTAGAAAAATTAGAATGTCAGCAGGTGAAAATAAAGAAATGAGAAAAGTGAATAAAATTAAGTAAAATAAAATAAGTGCAATTTAGTCCCCGACATCCAATTGTGTCAAAAATTCATAAAATAATTATTAATTAGTGTTATTTTGTGAAAATATTGTCAACTTCTGATTATTAAAATATAAAAAAATCTCCCAATTTACTACGACACATAATGGGTTGAGTACATTTGTATCACAATCTCCATGAGCTTTTTAAACATTATCTATATTATAAATATTATTATTTACAAGTGTACCTACTTCGCACATACCTAAAAAGCTTATCATTTAATATATTAACATATGACTATATCATATAATATATCTAATTTTATATTTTTATTTAAATAAGATAAATACATACATGCATGTCTAATCAAATATATGGGTGATGTTAGTGATGCGACAATGTCAAACATCATCGCATCGATATCTATGCAATTACGAGTACTTATATTAAGTTTCCTACTTCACACAAGATCATAATGTTAGGAGTGTGAAGAGGTTACTTAATTGGCTTAAAGTGGGGACATCTGGTTTTGCATTGTGCTTCCTGAAAAAACGTCTAAGGGAGGTTGAATGTATTGGATTCTAACCATTTCACAACATTTTATTACTTGCGAAGTAATTGCTGCTACAAGTTGTATTTCTGTCATCATGTGTCAAATTGTTATTGTTGTTTTTTTTATGTAACATGTAAAGGGCTCTGACATGTAAATAAATAAAAAAATCCTTATTAAATTTATACAAGACTCATAATTTTTCCTCTGCTACGATTTTTGTCGTTTTGAAACTTTTTCTAATAATAAAATGCATGTTTTTCTGTACCAAATTTGATTTTATATTGCCTTGGAATTATCTGCACTCCGATGGACCATTCACATATAATTTCTGTAATACAGAAAAAGAAGATAGTTCTAATACCTAATAGTATGGAAAAAATACCACTATTTATGACTATCCGTAAAGCTTCTATAAACATCTTGAAAGATTCACTGTTACAATATAATATTTTCATAAGAACTAGGTTCATTATAATTGTGGCTTTATTTAGCAGACCACCTTTTTTATTAAAATTTAATCGACGTAGAGGTTCCCATTCCTAAATTATTTATTATTGAAGAAGTATCATCCCATGGCTAGTCTGAATGAAAGGATAAGTCAATGTATTATCAGGATTGATGGATACCTGACCTGCAACCTGCTCGGATATACATACATACATACCTTCAACCTTAGTAAGACTTAGTTGCTCTTTGCCTCCAATAAAATATACCTATATACATTATTACATACAATTAATAATATGAAAGGAATGCATCCTTTTTATACCGAAATAAATTCATTACAATGTTTTATAATGAAGTGATTAATTCAACTTCACAACATAAATTTATCATAGGTGATTAATGCGAATAAAAATAACAATCGTGCTTTTATTGTCCAATTATTCTTCTTCTGTCTTCGTGTCGCCCTTCGCTAGCCTCAGGAGTCAGCCCAATGTACATTGGATGTATGAAACGAGATCTCAAATTTCTATAAGATGTAAATAATTTATTTCAATTTAGGGTGAGAATGTCTCTCGAATTTTTTTTTTTTAAAAAAGATATCTGGGTTTTGTTATAAACCCAAATACAACCTTATACAGCTTTCACAGTAAGCTAAAAGCTTGTGTCGTGAAAGGGGAGTTTGCCGGTACCTGGGGTCGAACCACGGACCCGCTGTTCACGAGGCCGAAACTCTACCTCCAGGCTACCGACGAACTCTATATATCGACGAATATATTACACCCTTGTAGATATTAACCAAATATATATGAACCAAATGCCGAGCTTTTTTTAAATCAATTCGAGTAGACAACTTCTATATAATGCAATACTTTATTGGTTTGCGAAAAATGTTTCTCGATATATCTTGACAGTGAGACTGGCGAAATTGGTGAATGTTGTCCATGGTCACCGAAAGTGATCATTAAAGCCAGCCTAGAGCCAATTCGTAAGGATTGGGACACCTTTCTCACTTCTTCCGATTAGATTTTGCACAATGTTACATTGTTTATAAATGGTTCTACAATTGAAATGTCTGATTGGTTTTGTCATCTGCACGTTGTGCCTAAATCCGATAAAACAATAAAAAATTAGTAACTATTTTAAACATAGTATATTTACGTTATAATCGTTGAATGAAACATAAACTTGATTCAATAAAATTATGGGTTCGCGGTAAACCATCAGTGTTTCCCTGTTAGTCACATTGAATAAACCTACTAAACCTACTGTAGTACCTACTAATACTATAATATATTATTATTCCCCACGTAACCTTCCTATTAATGACTATTTCCTTCCCAGTAATCTTGTATCATTCATCATAAGTGCATTTACAGCAATCTACATTCTAAGAAATGATTAGTAAGATAAAAAAAATTTCATTAAAAGGATATCTGTATAATCAGGGCGTCTTCTAATATTGTGTCTGCTTGCGAAGTCAGCAAACATACAACACATTTTTTGTGTCATAAAATACTACTTTTTCACAAGTATGGTAGCCAGCAGAGCAATAAACATACAAGTTGTCCTCTCCGTGCCAATAAGAAATTAAGTTTTTCAGGATGGGTGACAAACCTCATCACTAAATTTAACATGTAAAATGACATTATTTTTTCAAACAACTGCCTTTTGCAGGACATTCGAAAATTTATGAAAAAGAATGGGAGGCCAATTTTTTTCCTGATTACTATACTATACCCTACTACTGTACTATACTATACCCTCACGCCGTATTCCAAGTGAGGTAGGCAGAGATGGTGGAATGCCATACAGCTCTATACTTTTTTATACTTCTTTCACTTCTTTAACATTCATACAATTTCTCATACACGCTCGCCGCTTTTTCTTACTCAACACGCTGTCAAACTTGACAATTTGATTCAAGTAATCTAGCCACGTAGTTCTCGAAAGTCCGTGATTTCTCACACCCTCTTTTTCGGACAATCATTTAAAATATAAACATTCATTTAAATATTGTAGATTTATTATTGTGTATTGATTCTTTAAACAGTTTTAACTTACGTATAGAAAAATATAAAATAAAATATCCGTGAATGACGATTGACTAGGGTGAATCTTGTATTTAATTATATAATTATAAATAATTTAATACAAAGAACTGACCGCAAAAAACATAGTAAAGCTTTTTTGTACTCATAATACTCGTATAAAAGGAATCACAACTTAATGTCCTTTAGAAGCTTAATCACTTACCATCAATGAAATAGGTAGCTATATACAATGACCTAATAAACTTGAAAAAATAAAACAGGTGTTTTATTCTACTAAAGATTATATTTTGTGAGAGAGACGTCTTTCGTCTTATGAGGACATTGTCAATCTTCTCAACCTAATAAACTAGTAGCTGTGTATTAACTTTCTCAGAAAATGTGTTCCAAAATCAATAATAATAAAAATTAAATATGCCGTTTCGCTCCATATCATTTAGATGCTATTAGTCTGTTTCCATCCATGCTTAAGTATCGCACATTCTAAATACTTAAAAAGCCATAAAAAAACCCCTTCAGAAAACAAAAAAACAGTCAATGTTCTTCAAATGTATAACACAAAAGTTATTATGTACCTATACGAGTATGAACAGAATACAAATAAACTGTGGTGATTTTTGTTATAAAAAGGTGCACTTCTGATATAATTACATACATACATACATACCATCACGCCGCTTCCCTCGCGGGGTAGGCAGAAAGGATCGAGCGCCACTTCCTTCTATCCTTGCATACATCTTTCGCCTCCGTCACTGTCATACAATTCCTCATGCATGCTCTCCTGTTCAATGTGCTCAACACGTGACCGTCCTGTAGGATTTGATTTAAATGATCTTGCCATTTAATCCTCGGACGTCCGCGTCTCCGAGCACCATTCCTCTCAGCCAAATATATCTTCTTAGTCATTCTATCCTCATTCATTCTTTCCACGTGCCCAAACCATCTTAACTTATTTACATTCATCTTTGTTATTACACCAACTTTCATTCCACATTCCTTTCGTATATCACTGTTACGCACACGATCTCTCAGACTCTTGCCACACATCCTTCTCAACGATCTCATTTCCACTGCATTTATGCCACTTTCATCCTTTTTTAACCATGTCCACGTCTCACTTGCATACATAAGTGTTGGCACTAAGATAGCAGAGTGCACCAACCTTTTTGCTGTGGTGGATATGTTTCTATTTGCAATTATTGGTCGGATTGCACCATTTACCTTATTGCCAGCAACTTTTCTCCTTTCAATATCGCTTTCACACTTCCCATCTCTCGTGAACAAACTACCTAAGTACACACATTCGTCAACTTGCTCTAACACTTCGTTGTCAATCATTACCTGGCATACTGTTCTCTCACTTCCTCTTTCAAACACCATGATTTTTGTCTTTTTTGCATTCATTCTCAATCCATTAATCGCACAATTTTCATACACACACGTCATCATTCGCTGTAGATCACTTTCACTTTCAGCCATCAATACCAAATCATCGGCAAACATTAACGCTCTTACATTCATCCCATTCATATCAACACCTACATTCAGTTCTTTCAATGGACGAATACAATGATCAATGTATAGGTTAAAAAGCCATGGCGACATCACGCACCCTTGTTTTACTCCTTTTGTCAATGTGAACCATTCCGACAGGTTATTGTTCACTCTAACACACGCAGAACTTCCTGTATATAGGGACGCAATGGCGCGAATTAGCCGACTACCCACCCCACACATTGATAGTACTTGCCACATTTTCTCACGATCTACTCTATCATAAGCCTTTTCTAGATCAACAAACGCGCAGAAAAGCTTCTGGTGTTTCTCCAGGAGCTTCTCTGTCACCATTCGCAAGGAGAAGATCTGGTCCACACATCCTCTACCACTCTGAAAGGCACCTTGCACATCCCATACATTCGTCTCAGTCACTTTTCGAACTCTTTCAATCAATATTCTTGCATACAGTTTCCCCACCGAACTCAGCAGACTAATAGCCCGATAACTCCCGCATTCTAGTCTTGACCCCTTTCCTTTGTATAGAGGGCATATCACAGCTTTTCGCCAGTCTTCTGGCGTGCAACCTTCCCTCCAACACTGGTTAAAGAGTGCATGACACCATTCGAGAGTCCTCAGCCCACTCAGACTGATGAATTCCGTAGAGATCATATCATACCCAACCGCTTTGCCATTCTTCGCCTTCTTCAATGCATTCTTAACCTCATCCATAGTTATAATTATGTTCCATAAATATATTATTTTGTAGTAACAGTAATATATTTTTACAAACTCATCTTCAACGAAGAACTCAAGGGAGATAGTAACATATCTTTTTGAGCCAACGCTTGTATAAGACTGATAAATATGAAAATATATTGGTCGCAAAATTTGTTTGGACGCATTACCGATTATTCCTTGGAATATTCAGTCAATATAAAAGATCATTGGCTCTATAACACATTATGTTTGTACTCTCACAAGTGTATTGATGTATTTACTTATAAGGTAATACTTTTAAATAGATTTATGTAATACTATGAAATTTAAAATGTGTATATTATTATGTAATTTGAAACAAGTGTTTCTTTCTACTATAAGTTTTTGACTCCGAGAGAGACGTCTTTCCACTTATCAGGTTATTATCAATCAAGATTGATTAAGATTGATAATGACCTGATAAGTGGAAAGACGTCTCTCTCAGAATCAATAACTTTCAGTAGAAAGAAACACTTGTTTCAAATTACATATTTTAGGAATTCTACTACGTGTGTACCGACACAATAAATAATGTGTAAATTATATAATAAGATCAAGGAATGAAAAACAAATTCTATTATAATAGTCAATTTCTGGAAAGAAAAATTAAGTTTTGAGAACTGTTCTGGGCAAGTACACCCATCTGTTTAATGTTCCAGCAAATAATAGTGCAGATCAATATATGCGAGAGGGGTAGCCGCGCAGTCAAAAGGGCGGTCCTATACGCAAGGTCTGATTATTCTCTTCAGGATTGTTTTACGTAGATCCAATGCAAATAGAGAAATATGTATTCACCACTGTTAAGCTCCATAAAATATCATATTATGGCCATGTTATGAAAGGTTACAAGTACACCATACTCCAGCTCATCATGAAGAGGAAGATCGAGGGACGCAGAGGGGTCGGCAAAAGTCAGCTATCCTGGCTTCGAAACATTCGAGAATGGACCGGTGTCAGAACCGTGGGGGAGCTATTTCGCGCTGCCCAGGACAGTGAAGCTTTCTCTCAAATGGTCTTCAATGTCGAGGGAACCCAGCAGGATACGTGAAGAAGAAGAAGTGTAAATCGGATGGACAAAATATCAAAAAATGTTATAAAATTAGACAACACAACCAGGAATCGAACTTGGAACCTTGTAGATAAAAACAAGATGTGTATTTCAAACATGATACATCAGTGAAACTAGCAATTATGCAACTAAAAATATTGTTCTATATATTAATAACATTGCAAATAATATTTTTATCGTAATAGTAGATACTTACATCCATTATACATGACCGTTCATTTCTCAACGTCGTGATTGGAAAGTACTCGTTGCATACAATTCACATTTCACATGATCGCATTCACTAGTTGAGTATTATTACATTGCAGTTTCAACGTGCTGCTTAAATATATTATTTAGCTTTTGACATGAGAGTTGAAAATCGAAATCGACAGACAACAACAACAGTATGGAGATAGTAAATAGTTAAATAAAATACTGATAGAGATCAACGCACGACTTTCTCCTTAATGAGACGCGAAACCCACCCTTTGTGATTTCTATTTCCATCAATAGATGTTTATTTATATTTATCAACTTGAATACGGAGGACTGATAATTGAGTCTCAAAGTAATTTGTTTCACATGAAATAATAGTTATAATAAATTTAAAGCACCACAGATTAACGGCAAACAGAAAAATATTGAGAAATGAAAATATGTGGAGGGATGAATTAAAAGAAAACATATGGAGGGATGAATTAAAAGAAATGTTGAGTAAGAGAAATCGGCGTGCATGTATGGGAAACTGGATGAATGTAAAAGAAACAAAAGAAGTATGTAGGGATAAATCTATATGGCGTTCCGTTCTCTCTGTCTACCCATCCTGGGACATGGCGTGAGGGTATAGTATAGCATAGTAATGAATTAAAATAGATGGTAAAATTGACCATGTAAATAGTCCGTGGGGTAGATAACGGGCATAACAAACATGCAAGATGTCCTCTCCGTGCCAATAGAGAAGCAAAGACATTCTAGATGGGTGGCATACCTCACCGCTGAGTTGAAGATGTTAAATGTCTGTTGCTTGTTAATTAATTACTCCAAATTCGTACAAAAATGTATTCTTGACTATTCCGTGTGTTTTTTGTTTATTATACTGCTAGATTATTAACATGTTTTTGTTTAAAGTGTTTAAAGTGTTTTTTTTTATTTATTTATTTATCACTTGTACACGGCGTGAGTCTTTTACACGTTAAACATATAACAAATTAAAAAGAAAAACAAACAATTTGACAGACAATAATAATAAAAATGATAAAAAATTAATTGGTACAAATTTATAAAAATAAACATTAAGATGCAACAAAAATACCTAGTAGTAATTTGAACAAAACAACAATAGTAACAGAATAAAACAATTAGATCAATATATATAGAGATTGGACAAAATTTGATGAATACAAACAATAAAAGACAAAATGTCATATACAAATTAAACAAAAACAAAAATTAAAATAAATATCCATTTAGAAGTTGGTGTAAATAAAAAATAAATAAATATTATAACAGGATACTGTATGATTTTTTTTTATGAATGCAATCAGTGATATCAGCAGAGGAAGGCTATATTATGTTATTGTATATCTCGCAAATATTATCCGTAACTATTGTAAGAATGCAAATAAAATTGGTCGTTAAAATGTGCAGATTCCATACAGCTATCGTAAAACTATAATAAATAACAGAATATTATACGATTTATATAGTGCACAGTTTATTGAGTCTTAAAAAAACAACAAAAAAAAAGTATTGTAGCCGAAGATTCGCGGCTTCACATACGTTGAGGTCAAATCTTTGGAATAAGAATAACACAATACGTTTATATAATAACGTGTTATTTTTTTATTTTTTCTTGTATGTGCCTTGTGCAGTTTTTTTTTATTTCGTTACCCTGAGGGTCCTTGCTGGCTGTGAATTTAAAAATATCCTCTTAAACCTGTTATGGGAGAATTCTTCAGACGAAGGTAAGAAGCAGTGACGGTACAAATACGAGTATGGTAATTCTCAATCAAGTAATCATTTATATTTATAAAATTTTATTTCATATCTTAACGATGTTATTAAAAACTTTTATATGGTTAAATTTCCAAAAAAAATATATTTTTTTTAGTTAGTAATATTTACTCATACGAAATCAGGTGCATTATAAAAAAGCTATTATTTAAGATCATTATAGAATCTCTCATTGCCATACAAGTAAAAGTTAATCAAAATTATATAAATCTGTTATCTTTTCCTCTGTAGATAATTGCTTGGTCAGTTTTTCTACAAATATTTTAGAGTGTGATATAAAAACCATTTTATGAACACAACTGACTTCTTTAATATGAGGCGAGCCACCCTTCATGACTTTTTTTATAATTCTGAGAACATACATAGTTCGGGACAACTTTTCATTTCAATTTCTTCAATATTCATGGTATAAATATATTTGAAACTTTCTTATTTTTCATCTTTACTAATTTCCACCACTGTATTGTAAAATTTCTCATTGTTCATCATTACATTTTACCTATGTTTTTCAGATTTTCCTCCACGAGTCCCTTAAGCACTTGAATAGGCTACAGCCTGGTAGTGGGACGGAATCTTTATCATTAGTCAAAGGGAAAAAGGAGGATATACCTACACTAAGGATTCAATTTATTTATTTATTGTATAAATGAAACAATGAACAGCATTACAGTAAAAATCCTTTTCGCTGTCATTGTACGTAAATAATAATTGTATTTATATCAAATGAAAATATGTTTTTTGAGTTTTTCTAGTAACTTTATTAAAGTTACTAACATGCCATGTCGTCGTTTTCAAACACTGAGAATGTAATAACAGTAAAACAATATAGGTTTATTAAAAATAATCTAGGTATATTCACATTGTCACGTCTATGCTTTTCCATCGTATACATAATTTATACACACTCTCAGTTCAGAGGAGGCAACTTATAAGTTACATATATTGTATACTTACAATATACACATACTTGTAGGTATATTATATATATAGAAATATTATGTAGTGTATACAATATGCTTTTAATACATAACATTCATTACATGCACACCTTTTGACAGTGGCGGAACAAAACTTCTTTATATTAGTCATGCATTTATAATGAAAGCAACTTTCACAGTGTGATAATGACATTATAGAATACCCCCTTTTCAAAATACTACCTCTCTCTTATTGCCACCAAATTTTCAATTTGACACCTACCTATAGAAATTTGAGATATATAATTTACTATACTACACACTATACATCGCGGCATATCCCACGAACGGGGTTGGGAGCAAACTTTCCTATCCATGTCAACAAAAAATAAGACATTCAGGATGAGTGGCAAATCTCATTGCTGAAATCAAATTCATTTGAAGGTGTAAAATAAGTTTATGTCTTTGAACACCTGCCTTTTACTGGACAATCGAAAACTTTCAGAAAAAAATGGGAGATCAAATTTAGGCCGGATACTCCACGGCTAAATACCCAGCTTTTAATTGTCGTTTTTATATAGAACTTTTGAAACCAGATCCCATCTTATAAGTTAGGTACGAGAATTTTAATTTTGCAATCATGTATAGGCATGCGTTATTACTTTGAATATAATTATCGTCGTTGCAAAAATAAACACATTTACATCTCAAATTCAGCGATCCTGAATGTCTTAATTTATTGTAGACACAAAGAAGACGGTTTGCGTGTTTATTTCATGCAGCAGAGGCCTGAGTCAACAACACACTATCGCGTCACGTTCCCGCTCCGCTAGCATTCGGGTGCAGACGATGGTGCGCCAAAGTGTTAATTTTCGTAACTATTGTGTATCTTAGCAACGAAATTGACACTTGCTTGCAACATCGTCCGCACCCGAACGCTAACGGAGCGGGAACGTGAGACGAAAGTGTGTTGTTGACTCAGGCCTCTGGTCTGCTGACTACCGCACTTGCGGAATATAGTAATAGTAGTCAAAATGAGGTTTGTGCAAATACTTTTATTTAGGCGTAGGTACTCTTTCGTAATATTGTTTATTAGGGCATTAAAATTTTAATTTAGACTTTTTGTTGGCATGTGATATTATTCTTAAAATAATAAATTTTAAAGTTTTATTTATCGAGCGACGGTTCTTGGTGGAAGTTCATATTAATAATTTTTAAAATGAAACACGATATTTAGTTATTCCACTATTGACTTTATTTATTTTTGCGAGCCGGCTTTCAAGAGCTTCCGCTCTCATCGTCAGGCAAAAGTAAACTAAAATTTACCGGCTCGCAAAAATAAATAAAGTCAATAGTGGAATAACTAAATATAGTGTTTCATTTTAAAAATTATTAATAAGTTTTAATATTTGATACTAAGAATCATTTAAATACCCCATTTTTAATATGAAACGATGATATGTGTGGCACACCATTGCACCATCGTAGGTAGGTATGTAGGTTTGCATTTTTGCTTGTATGGATAGTACGTCACTGCCTATAGATATAGGTATAATATGCACCATCAACTCATCTTATGTATTTTGTATATTATGTATTTTGTATGTGTATATTGTATGCCTGTCTATATCGCTCGAAACGATTTACAGAGAGGACGTTCCACGCAGACACAAGATTCTCTCTCAGTGAATACTTCTCCAGAGGGCGTGGGTCCCGCCAATTTATAAACAGGATCGAACTTTTTAAAAGAATTTAGAAAATGTCTGTAATTTTGAAAATATATTACAAACAATATTTATTTATTCATTCATTCATATTTATTTATTTATTTATTCATTCAACATTATTTATTAGGCGCAAGCCTTTTACAAATTGAACAATAAAAGTATAACAGACTTTACAACATAAAACAATCGCACACAGTCACAAACATTACAAAACCTTAAAAAGTCTAAATTAATATTAAAAATAATACAATAATAGTTAATGAAATATTTTCACAAAAGCCCATGGAAAAAATGATAAGTCTATTTTAGATATAAATTTTTATCACATTTTTTTATTAGGTAACATTGATGTATTGTAAGAAGAAATTGTAAAAATATGACTTAGATTTATTTTTTTTATGAGGTTATCTTATAAAATAATATAAGATTAGGGGTCGACGAGGAGAAGGCTAAAAGTGAATATCATGGCTGCACAGGGTTCAGGATTGGACCCAACCAAGTTGTGCAAGACAAAGAGGTCTCCATAGCAATCGCCAAGACGGGGGGACCTGATATGGCACCTGCAGGATAAAGAATTCTTTATCTTCTAATTTCGTCCTTCAATACATTAGTGAGCGTAAAGCCGTGTGATATTACACACTTTGATCAATATATTTTTTAAATCTATTTGTAAGAATCACATAACCTTTTCTTAAAAACTACGCTAACCACCGTCAAACTGCTCTTACTGTCAGATGTCAAAACATAACAATAGAATAAATGAAAAGTTGTGTGCTCCTCAAAAATTTCTATAGAAAAAAAAAACCACTGACTCTTACTGATCTATAGACCATTAAGGGTCACGTGGTCTTGTCTATGGATTTGCTTTTGCTTGGGGGGCAAACAGTCAGATTGCGCAAATCATCCTTGTAGGATGTTATGCCATAAGAGAAAAAAAAGAAAGTCAGACGACAAAATAATAACAAAATCGACACTGACAGTTTTTTTGATTATTAGGTATTCTTTAGGCGTTCCGCCTAATATTACACCGTAATCGTCTGTTGTGTTGGGATGCCTGATGCCCCTCAATGATTTTTCTGTGACGTCATCCTTTAATGGTCTATTAGATACTTTGGTATGTATCTAAGTTCGTACCTGTGAATACCTGAAGACTAAAAATAGCCTAACAACACACCCTTCGACCCTCTACACTATCTTATTGTTCTCCATCTCATCTTCCCACCAAACAGCTATGTCACACAATGAAAGGGAATTTGCTGACTACAATACTTGAATTGAATAATATATCCTTATAAAGTCTATACATACCCTACCTTGAAAATGAATGGCAGATACATAGAAAACCGTCGAGGTCAAATAAATGGACCCAAAGCTCCCACGTATTGTGCAAATTTCCGTTGAATAAAAGATCGTTGCTCTTAATACAAACACGTGAATCTTTATTTTGAAATAAAACATAACAGTCATTATGTCTCCACCCGCGTAGGCAAAGAAAACAATTGCTTTTACTCAATCGTGTTAATCCTTTTATAACTAGAATATGATTATGAAATTTAGCTGCATGCATACTAGGTTTACGTATGATATTTTCTTCCTTTCCATTTCCATGCTGTGTACTCGAGAAAAGCACTGAAATTTTAAGTGACAATATTAACGAGAATTTTGGGAGTTACATCGATGCAGATAAGACAAGAAAATCTTAAAAAAATGTCTACAATTCAATCGCTGTGTACCTTAAGTACAGAAAATCGCGTGTTACAGAAGACACAATGTACATATAAAAAGATACGAAAAAATGTTTGATACATTTATTAATCGTGTTATGAAGTATAATCCATATCTCAATAAAGTCACGATTTTTCAATTAAAAATAACGATGAGAAAGGTGGAATTATTATTATATTTCTCGTGCACAACCTACTATGTTTAATGTTGTGTTCGATCATCGGATTTCATCGTTGAAAGCTTGCCAGGCAGATAGTCATTAAGTATTTCTTAAAATCTGATATTCATTGCCTATCAAATAAGTATTATGTTTTTATTCGCGACTAAGCTAATAGTTGCAAACCACATAAATGAACTTTAGTTCAGTTTTGATTTATTTGTTTCATTATTTAAACCACGTTGTCAAAATATTTAAATAGGTAGTAACAAATTTAATAACAGAATGCAGGCATAGGTATTTCTTAATACAGTGAGCGATATAAATTTAAAAAAATTAAAATATTTACTAATATTGTGAATACAATTTAACATTGTGCAAAATATAACCAGTTAAAGTGAGAAAGGCGTCTCATCGCTTAGGTCCGAATAGATATACTTAGAGAAATATTTTTCGCAAACCATAGAAGCAACCTTTTTGTTGGGATGTAATTTTTCAGATCGCGAATATACCAACCATGCACGATATACGACTAGTCGAACGAGCAACCGATAAAGCATTGGACTTAATTGTTTTGGCGCCATTTAGACGCGAGATCTTGATCTACACGAGATCTGAAATTGAAGGAGATTCACCGACTATATGAATGGCTTAGAAGTTTTTAGAGTTCAATATATCACACATCTTCCTTATATTGAGTAGGTAAACATGGTTTTCTGATCGAAATGTCTAATTGGTTTTGTCTTCTTCGCGTTAGGCCTGAATCCAGAAAGAAATTAGTAAATATTAAAAACATCACTTTATATTCCCAACGTTGGTATTTTTTATAGTTCAAGTAATATTTATATATTACTCATATGCATGTATTGAAATACTTACATATGATTATTGTTACAGAGATTTCCTTCCATCACTCATACATCTACAACTTAAAAACTTCAATGGGACAAATATGTCTGGTCCCCTGAAAAATCTTTAAATGCTATTTTCTGAGTGCAGAGTGTAAACAAGCCTCCATTTACAACGATTAGAGCCAATCGAATCACATTTTCATAAAATATTTCGAAAGCTTTAGTGCATTTGACATTAAAAAGGCGTTTTGTAAAAGAGGGACGTTGAGGCTATGAAAACTTTCTGAAAAACTGAACAATCTCGCTAATTTTCCAACTAAGATTAGATTAACTGATTTTTTTTTGTTAAATAAATCTAAACATTGATAAAAAGTAATAATTATAAACTTATATCAAGTTTTATCTTAAAAATATATTATGATAAGGAAACTCAAAGATTTACTATAAATACCTTACCCTGTAGTTTATGATCATTTTCAGAATCACCAATATCTATGTAACTCAAAATTTAGACCGCTAGTATACGTACAACTTGATGTATTATCAATCTAGAGGGTTCACAAAACCTTAATTATTCGAATTTTATAAAGACTGACTTGTATAAATTGAAAAAAAAAATACATGCATCTTCTTCTCCTTGTCCTAAATTATTAAAATTAGTAGTAGGTAAGTAATGAAAATAATTTTCGCGGGGGAATTTTTAGGTTTTTCAAAAATAAATAAAGTTCCAATCTCAACGATAAAATAAAGTTCTGTTCAAGTTGTAACCATAAGCACAACATTCAAAATACCTACTATAGAATACAATACAATATTCAGATAGGTAGGTATATACGAGTTTATTTTGTGGCATCATAAAGAAGATTACCAGTCTTTGCACACGTGGGCGGTATTCCCTTAGCAACAAGAAGATATACTCGCTCGGTAGGCGGCACATAATATTTTCATGGAGAGGGTGTCAGGAAAAAGGTTCAAATTTCCACATAAAATATTACTTTTTAAGTCAAACTTCTATCTTACATTTACACTAACACATACAATCTATTATAGCGGTTTTGATGATTTCTAAAACAAATTGTTGGAATTATTAATTTTATGTTTTATGATTGGATACTATTTGATAAAAATAGTTTAAATTCTTAACTATTCTTCTTCTTCTGCAAATGTGCTATCTGACCCCCCCCATCCCGATGGTTGCGATCACTCCGGCACAAGCTTCCAGGTCTCAGAACCGTACAGACTGTATTATGTACCCATTCAGTACTATGTACAGATCATGAGTTTCTGTCGTTTCAGATTAAGGTTGTCATTGCAGAAGAGCACTCTCATTTTATAAGCTACCGCGATTCTGCAAGGTATTAAAATACGTCCAACTTTTCAATATTTATGTCTTTTTACTGAAGGCATAATCCGGAGATATCCAACCGTCAAAGTGTCATCCATTTAATTTTGCTGACGTTTATATATAGATCCAATTCCCCTCCATACCGTTATGTCAACCATTAGCATGTAACTACAATAAAGCTTTTTTTTAATTCATAATATATTGAAGCTTATTTGTCACACAGAGATTTAATAAAAAAAACAGAGTAATATCTTGGCATTGGTCATCTTAAATGGTCATCTTGGCATTGGTCATCTTATGAGCAATATTCTCCGATCTTAGCACTTGAATACCCTGAGCAATTGCGGCGATAGTCCGTCTCCTGCAACTGTCCCAGATTATAATCCGGTATATAAGAGTAATGTTCAGCGCACTCAGCCTCTCATAGAGTGCACAATGCAAGCCGTACATCTATACATAACACTCTTGTATGTAATATGAAAATGCCTTCACATACAGGATGTACCCGTACCATTTAAACTTTTATGAATAATTAAATTTGCATAGGTATTTTTTCTTTTAAAATTATTCCTGATCAAATTTTAGAGTGATTTGTAGAATATATACTGAGAAAAATACTAACGAAATTTCACAACGAATCATTGGTACGTACCTACTGTCAGATTAGGACCAGAGATAGTACAAACGTTTCATTAGTATGAATCTCTAATATTAACTTTTCGCAAACAAACCGTTGGTAAATTTACCTGATAGTACGTACCAATGATTCGTTGTGAAATTTCGTTAGTATTTTTCTCAGTGTAGACGATAATAAATCGGCTGGTTTGGTGCGGATGTAACGCTCTTGCCTTTAAGTCACGAGCTCCCGGATTCAATTCCCGTTTAGAACAAAATGAAGAATGTCCTTTTTCAAATTTTTCTGGGTGTTACATGTATATGTATTTAGTGCATTGTAGGTATATAAATATGTATTGTCGTGCACTAGTACCCATAATACCAGACTCATATAGTTTGGGACTATCTGTGTGAATTGTCTAACCAGGTTATTTTATGTTAATCCTTATTTTTAACATACGTAAAAGAATTATATTTATGTACACTTATTGAATTTCATTTTATGCAATGCATTCTGCAGGTAATTTATTATAATTTTGCTTATAGCTTTCCTCAAGTAACTTTAAAAAATATTCACTTTCATCAAATGGTTCATAAACCTATAACACCATAAATTTTCCTACAATTAGGATAATCAACGAACTTACTGTATGAATATGCAAGACATCATCTGCGTGTCATAATTAAATATAGTCCCAGCTGTGTCATGTGTTGAGAATGTCTAATGATAGTCGACCAAAGATTTAATCAGTTGAATAAAAATGTAATCATCCTGTAGGTATTATTCCAACAATATATGTTATACTGGCAAAGCTTATATACAATGAGAACGAGCTTTAGCAGATACAAGTACCTATCTGTATTGTACATAATATCCTCTGCAATAAAAGGATACAGAGCTTACAAGCACACTACTACTATTTTAATATTATATTATATGCATCCACATACCATTCACATACCTCAACAGTCATAAGCTCTCAGGGTAATGGAAACTTTATACACCCACAATGAATATATTGGATATTGTACCAGGTATTTTACTCTTCGGTTGATTGGTTGTGTTTTATATTAATAATAATAATAATAGTTTATTAAACACAAATATCATTTACAATAATTGAACAATAAAATAATACATTTTTTTTCCTAATACAATAAATTACTCCCCAAAATTGAGCGTAGCTCGTGCTTTGGGGAGAATAATAAAAAATTGAAATAATAATTTATTTATACAACTAAAATAAGGTTCAAAATTTGATGAAAATCTAGTAATTTTCATTATATCAAAAAACGCACAAAATATTAAAATATCCATTCAAAGTTCCCTGTGAAAAGCTTTTTATTATTGACTCTTATGATCGCCTTTTGATACTTTTTACGCAATTAGGTCTAGGCCCGTCTAGGTCTGTCAATGTGACATGCCCCCCCCACTCTAGTGTCCCATGTGATAACGAGTATTATGCTGTATACCTACCATACACGGTTTTAAGAGTTTTTGAAAGAGCATGTTTCTCTTATGTTTGAATAATTACTAATTGTGTCGGTGCATACCTACGTAGTAGAATTCCACAATTAAGTCTATTTGAAAATTCACAAGATTGACAATGGCTTGATAAGTCGAAAGACGTCTCTTTCACGGTTTATAATCTATACTAGAAAGACACATTTGTTTGAACCCATGTATACAATTATTTACCTTATAAAATAATGTTATATTTTGTATTCAGTATGTTATGCATTTTCGATTCAAGTATATCGTTTACAATTTATTTTCCCTAGGAAGTAAGAAAACTAAAGAAATATTAAATGAGTCTTTCATATAAAAAAAATATGAATCTGATAGCTAGTTTGACTAGTGGCTCAAACACTTACCGCACAAGTCAGTGTTCATGAGTTTTATTAATAATGCAAGGAAATTATTTCTGTTTAATTTGTAAAGTTGAATTTACGTTAATAAATTAGATCCCATTAAATTTTATCTTTTAAGAATGTTTTGCCAACTTCGCATCCTTCTCAGCGATAAAAGCTTGTGCGCATATTATTTTAAGAAGCTACCTTAAAGGAAAAGACTGTTATCATTAATCCATCCATTGTTCATTCCCTTCATTGTATTCATGATCTTAACAAATGAATATTGAGATTACTAGAACATACTTATGTTGTACTTTGTAATAATCAGAAGAGATTGAATGCAGAGAAAAATAACGAGACGTACGTTCTTAAAAGATTGTATCAGTGTATGAAGCTGCTTAATAAAGTATTTATATTTGCGCTTGTGATGAAATGGAGAATAGTTTGAAAAACATATTCGGCGAAACTCTAAGGCAAAATGCCGGATATTCGGCAACTGGATGTTCTATCAAACTATGGTAAGTGAAATGAGGTATTTGGTTATTCATTGTGCGAATTCTTTACTTCACCGAGCTCATAACAGTTTATCGTCTCTCGTCTAGACTACGCAACATTATATGCACAAGACTAGCCTCAGATCCTTTTCAACCGTCTTGAGATGGCGTTTAATGCTGTTGCCTGAACCATTTACAGAGAGAACAAGCGCTACCACTTCACACCATTACTTAAGGATCTACATTGGCTGAGAGTTTCATAGAGAGTGGAGTTCAAACTGTGCCTCACGGTTTTAAGGGACACAGCCCCTCTATGCCTCACTGAACTCGACGAAAGTCTAAGGTGACCACTGCGCTCAGCTTTCACCGCTATCAACAAACTTGTATAACCCAACATAGCAAACACTTCCAAATTTTTAATGAGAAGCTTCAGCGTCGCGGGGCTAACTACTTGGAACCCATTACAAGCAGATTTAAAACAAACGCCTTTGAGTTGGTCATGGACCGTTTAACGGCCATAAATCAACATATTATATTCTATATTTTTATTTCCATCCAGTGAAAGATTGTTGCTTTTCAACGTTCTTGCAGTTTCTCATCCATTGTTCATTGTATTCAGCATAATTTCGATCCTCGAACAACCACGTCTCTGAACACTCTTTTTCTAGCCATGTGAATATTTAGTCATTCTGCCCTCTTTAAATTTGTCTGACTGTATTGAATTAATATATTTTTTGGAACGTAATATTTATCCGGCCAGATACTGTATGATTATATTATAGTATAATCGTTTCATCTTCAATTTACACATTCATACAATATAATCGTATTATTAATGACGAATATCATTAATATTTTGCATATGGTAAAAAGACAAAACACCACAGGGAGTCCCGGATTGTACATTCGACGTGATATTATATTCGTGTATTATAATATTTTTCAATAGCAAGGTATTTATCATCTGCAGGATAGAGAAAAGATTATTAGCTGTTCTGACGCTTACGAATCGGCTTAGGCTGGCTTAAGCTCTTTATAACATGGGAACGTTCACTTCTTATGCTTCTATGCCACTCTTAAAACACTACTAATCGCTGTATAGCAACTTCGTCCAGCCATCTGTATCTACGAGGAATCGAACCCAGCACCTCTGTGTTACGAGTCAAGTGCTCTAACCATTAGGCCACAGCGGTGTGTGGGCAGCCTCTGCGTATTATGATGATGATGATTTTGGATGATTTTATTTATAACGCCGTTTTACAGTCTCTAGACTGTCTCAAGGGCGCCAGTGAAGAGTTCATTATCATTGCAAGCAGCATTTCTATACCTACCGCAACCGTACCGATACATATAAATGTATTCTCCAACTCTTTTCCGTAAGTTTTTGAGTGTCCAGTAAGAGGCAGGTGATCAAAAAAATGGAAAATTCTACATCTTAAATTCATCCATCCTAAATGTCTAAATTTTTTGGCACAGAGAGGAAAACTTCCATGTATACCACACAGCTGGTCTGCTGGCTACCCTACTTGTAGGATATAATATAGTAGTAGATAGTAAAGAACATAATAATGAATTTAAATTGAACAAATAAGTCTGTCCAATCAGAAACCTCGATTGGAGAACCATGTCTACACAATGCAACATTGTGTAAAATCTAATCGGAAGAAGTGAGAAAGGTGTCCCAACGCTTACGAATTGGCTCAAGGCTGGCTTAAGTGATCACTTTCGGTGTCCATGGACAACGTTCACCAATCTGAAAAATGAGATCCCAAAAAATGGTTGCTTCTAAGGTTTGCATAAAGCGTCTCTCGATTGGTGGACCTTAAATCGTGACAGTGAGAATGATGGAATTGGTGAAAGTTGTCCATGGACACCGAAAGTTATCACTTAAGCCAGCCTAGAGCCAATTCGTAAGAGTTGGGACACCTTTCTCACTTCTTCCGATTAGATTTTACACAATGTTGCATTGTGTAGACATGGTTCTACAATCGAGGTTTCTGATTGGTTTTGTCATCTGCACCCAAATCCGGTTAGTCAATAAAAAAAAATAGTAAATAGTCTAAACAGAATAAGTCTGTGTTGATTTTCTTTAAATCTTTTCACTTTCATTCATTAGAAAAATAAACATCAAAAAGAGATCAACGCTCAGACTCGAAACCTAAATGGGTACAGTTAACCTAAAACTTTTTTGTAATATATTATATAGGTAGGTATACCTTCTTTTACCAAATGACTTTCATACTTAGCATTTTACAATATTTTTGTATTACTTTTGTACAAAACATTTGATTGCTGACAAAATAAATTAATACTACTGGTCTCAAATAACACACAATAAATAATGTATTTATTCACTCATTCCACAACGGATTAACACGTAGGTACATACAATTGAATAACTGCATCTATTAAAATAATGTATATTATATTGTATATTATACTAATACTATACTTTACCATCATGGCATATCCCACAAATGGGGTAGCCAGCAGATCAGCTGCATATAATAAACATGCAAGCTGTCCTCTCCGTGCCAATATAAAATCAAGACATTCAGGATTGGTAGCAAACCTCATCGCTGAATTTAAGATGTAAAATGTCTTAATTTATTCGAACACCTGCCTTTTACAGGCCACTTGAAATCATATTGTCATCAACGAGCAAGTGAAAGTAAAGGGATTCAGAATGGGTGGCATAATTCATCGTTCAATTCAAGATATAAAATGTATTTTTTTTTCGATCACCAGCCTCTTACTGGACACTCAAAAAGTTACGAAAAAAAGTGGGAGACCAATTCTTTGTCGGGTGCTCCACGGCTATATCATTTTATATAATATACCATAAAAGTATAGCTGGAAAGAATACAATGACGTGTAGGAAGATACATAGGTAGGTACATAAATGCTACAGACACCAGCCATATACAAGAATCAAGATTCAAGAATATAGTATATACTATAGTCATGTATGTATGTGTAGGTACAGGTAACTTTAAATGTAGGTATAATATTATTTTTATTCTTACTTTATGCCGGAGCGATACTACACTAAGTCACGAGACGTCATTTGACAGTATGAGTGTTGAAAGCCTTTTCAAAAAATGACATTATTTAATTGCTTCTCTCGTGATAGTTAACACGAAATTATTATCAAAATGATAGTGGATGATTACTATTAATAATATTTTTATGGTATCAAGGTAAAGGGGAATGAGTCAGATTTTTTGCGATACTGAATTATTCCCACCACACAATAGGTATAATAAAATTTATTCTAGAAATGTCAAAATATTAATTGTAAATTAACATACCCCTTTTTGAATGTACAACGACAATAATATGTCATACCTCACAAAGCAATGCCTATGTTACTTGTTTTCAATCTTTGAAAATATTAGAAACTAAATCTGCTATATTGTGTAATGTCATCGCATTGACTCAAGCCTCTTTACGTTGATACCACAGTTTTTTTTATTATTTTGATTTTAATGGTACTGATTTAGTACTTATGTTAAGGAAACGCTTCTGTTATTTTATTGTTCATTTTATGAATACTTTTGTCTCTCTCAGTTAGAGGGACATCAAAGGAATATAGTCAAAAGATTACATTATGGCGATTTGGTGGTTTTGGCCGGCCAGTCTTCAGGCTGTCCACTATGGCGCTTTTGTATATATACTTATAAACTACCATATAAGGCTTAGAAAAGGCAACGTCACCTTATTCGGTAGTGCCCCGGACGGGACTTGAACCCGCAACCCATCCTTTTCGCGAGGTGTGCTTTGTTCAATTAAGCTACCGGCCGACATCCTGAAGGTTCCGATATTCTCTCTTATAAACAGTTCTTCCACTCTCCGGACTCCGGTCCACTCTTGTATATTTCTCGGATATTTCTCAATTTTTCCCTTCAAAATGTGTTGGAGCAAACTATATTTCTCATTTCGAAGTAATTGTCCCAAATATGCCATCTCACTCATTTTTATATAGGATAATATCTCTCTATCTGTTCTAGCCCTCCGCAACACCTCATTGTTGGTAACCAAATCAGTCCATGGGATGCGCAATATTCAACAACACAGTGTAAATAGGTCCCTTTTGCCATAATTCTACATAATGTTGTTTCGCTTCCACACACTTACTAGCGGCAGACATATCAGTATGTGTATGTTCATATTATGCAGGTAAGTATGTCTGAATGTAATACATATATGTATAAATTCTGTATGTGTGTATAGTGATGCTGCTGTCTTTGCTCTGGGATTCGTCGTTCTGCTCATATAAAACAATTTATAACTTGAGGCAGTAAAGGTCAAAAAATCCGTTGAGTATTTTAAAACAGACATGTTAAACTATCTTATTGTATAGCTATACATAAATATATTCAATATTGTATAAATATAATATACCTACATACGCATAATATAACAGGTATGGTGGAAGAGTTCGTGACGGATTTTTATACGACGCAAAAATAAGTAAAAATATTAAGGCCAAAAAGAGCACTGTTTTTTCGTCCCTTTTCACAATATACCGCGTCTATGATAACGCCATTAGAGCGTTAGGAATGTCGTGGTAAGGGGTAGCTCAGTTGGTGAAGAGTCACCAACTGAGCTACTCAGATGTGCGGGGTCACAAGTGATAAGTTTCGAAATTCATACATTCGTGGGAGTCTGGGTGTGCAGGATATTTATTTATTTATTTATTTATTAACATAATATACGGCTAAATAGCCTTTAAAGTACAATAACTTACAAAAACAAACTTGAAACAAACACAATTAACATTTAAGTGACAATGAATACAAAAACATGACAGTAGTAACTACAGGGGATTCTCAACGGAAAGCATGTACCCTCGTATAAACCTGCTCACAGCACATCTCCTCACAGTGTACTCCGAATCGTTGAAAATATCGATCTCACTGTAATTATTCCCTATAAAAATATATATCTCGGATAAAATAAAGGAGAGCAGATTGCGATGGTACGGCCACGTAACCAGCCAGCCCAGGAGACCACCTGAGAATGTAGGTAATAAAGTACAATGTATTGAGGTTATCGGCAAGAGCGTAGATGGCGTGAAGTAGTGTAGTGAAACAAGAGATGCAAAACTGCGATGTTTCCCATGAGGATGCACTCGACAGAACCAAGTGGCGAAACAAAACAAGGAAGGTAGACCACGTGGGACCAATATATGCCCAAAGAGAAGAGAGATTCCATAGCTGGATAAATCATAAAGCAAGCTTTTTCTTTGACTTCTTACATTAAACCGAGAAAGACGCCTCAATATAAAATGATTGGATGATTGATGAGAATAAATATTTATTATAATATATCCGTTTCCGAAAAATTTGTTTAAATGAATAACTTATTGGCTTAAGATCATGTGAATAAATATTTTTGTATTGAATATTTCACAATCAAGGTAGCCACAGCATTTTATTTACAGGTATCACAAAGAACATTATATCTCTAGGTTAAGAAATGTTGAAACTAGAATAACTTACAATAAAAATTGGGAAAAATTATTTTTTATTCCTGAATAAATATTATAAATTTATACACGGATAAATACCAGAAAATCTAGTATAGGTATATAAGGGAACTTCCAAGACTTATGTAGTTAAATACATAAATATTGCATAGATATTTTAAGAATTCGTTTCTTTTCGTCGTGAAATCTTCCATACATGTTCGTGTGGGTGTATTGGTGTTGAAGACAGCGAGAGAAGAAGGTTGTTTTGGATCAGAGAGGGATAGTTAAATCATATGTAATTCGGAAAATGTGTAAGATAGAGACAAAAGGATGTAAATGATATGTAAAAATGCCGGCAACGAATTTGGAATTGAACGACCTGTTTTATGCTGGACTTACACATTCGTCCGAATTTGTTGTATCTTTGTACATAATATTTAGATGCCGAATGTGTAGTCCGGGACCAACCGAATCGATAGCGTGGATTCAATAGTTTTTCTTAAATTACAGTGGTGTATCAACTAAAGCACTTTTATTTTTTAACAAATCCGAATTGACCAATAAAATTTCTTTCTGTATTTTGTACTGTAGGTACTAGCAGTTAAAGAATAACAATGAATTCAAAGATGGGCTGATCAAGTATAAAAAATATGTAAAATCCTTATTATATTATATTTTATAAAAAAATATTTGTATGTTGCCCATTTTTTAAATAAATATATTATATAATTTATCGGCAATCTTATATTTTGATGTAAACTTATTTGCACAACTCCATAACCCAACATCTCGAAATTCTAAAATTCCAATATCATCATCACCCTCAACGTTCACTTCTACAGCACGGGGCAAGAATCAGCCTCCACCATTCAGAGCGACTCTGTGTCAATTGCGTCACCTCTTCTCACGACATTCCTTGCGCTCTGATATTATTGTCATAGGAACGGTGTATTGTGAAAGAAGACGCCCGGCCCGACAGAACCCTTGTGGAGGAAACAACAGTGCTCTTTTTGGCCAACTATCATTGGGCATTCTCAGGACATAACCCAGCCAGGACCATCGTCTCACTTGTGTCACGGAGATTACAGATCTCTCTCTGCTGGGTGCATCAGCGCACAGCATCATTCGTGACATGTTCATAGTATTTTACATCCAAAATCCTCCTAAGACACTTGTTTTCAAAGATTAGTATCTTCCGCTCTTGAGCCTTGGTTAAGTGCCATAACCAAGTCCAATATATGTATATCATGTTAAAGTTTTCAGTAGTATGGCTGTCTACCGAAAACAATTAAATGTTTTTTTTATACAAATTATTAAAATTTTAGATTTCTTGCTCGTGGAATCGAAAGAATACCATTTTCTACATATTGTTGTAATAAGCCGAAAACTTAGATTTCGAAAAAATCTATTTGTTGGACTATGGAGTGGGGGATTCTTATGATTGTCAAATTAATGTGGTGTTAAGTTATATTTGAATTTGATATTTTTTAAGAAATAATGGATGTGCCTAATGGCAAAGCCTATGAAATACATATTTGTAATTTTGTGTAGGAAGCATACATGATATACCTAACACAAAATGTTTTTTTTAGAATTCAGGTTAAATAAGGGAGAATATACCGTCCTATCCTCACATATGGACACCAGATTTGGATGCTCACGGAGAGCGTGAGATCAAAGTTACAGGCAACGGAAATGCGGTTCCTCAGGGGACTGGCTGGGGTGTCATTGAGAAACCGTATAAGGAATACGTATGTTCGTGAGGCTCTCAAGGTGGAACCAGTACTCCTGCATATAGAGATCGCAGTTGCGCTGGCTGGGTCACGTGCTCCGCATGCCAGAAAACAGACTATCTTTTAGATCTTTGGAGGCTGTGGGAGAGAGCAGAATACCGATGGGCCGCCCTAGAAGAAGCTGACAAGGGCAGGTGTTGAACTTGTGTGTTGAAAGACTTGGCTTGGAGTGGCCAGAAGTCCTGGAAGCAGCAGTCCACAGGGATCTCTGGAGGAGGTACCTTGGTGCAATGGGCCCCCGACTCAACTAGGACAAGGGGAAGAAGATGTAAGTATGTAAGGGAGAATAAGTCAATTTTGTTTTAAGTTTTTAAGAGGAGAATGATAACAAACACCGTGACACGAGAATTTTATATTTATTTATTTATTCTTTACTGTACCTACATTGATTACAAGCAAATTCACACAAAAATACATTTAAAACAAAGACAATCATACAATCAATATACAGAGGGCGAGTTTATCGCAGAGGCGCGATTTCTTCCAACAAACCCAACAATTATATATTTGATTAGATATTTTTCTCCAGCTTTCTAGAATTTTCCGTTTATTTTGTAACACCACTGAAAAAATGTAGCCGATCATGCCCATCGGGTGACGTCAGTGGCGTTCACGGCAGTGTAAGGGGAGTGGGGGGGTACGCGCGCCGCCCGCGCAATTTACTCCCGCATCCATTCTCGCATAGTCTCTCGCGACACACTGTGCTACTCGCGCATAACGCCTTATTTAGTAATACATCCACCATCTTGCAAACTATTTTTTTCCATTCAGTTTTTTACACCCTACCTGTTACGCACTCCCGCCAATTTTTTAAAATTCGAACAAGGAAGGAATTTTGCAGTGTTTTACGAGGTGAGTATTAAAAAAGTACAATATTTGAATGAAATTATTTTCAATTACAGAACGCGTTCTGTTGGTTTTTCAAATTTTCCACTGCGCCGAAAAAATATTAGTCACACATTCCGTTACAAAAACATTTATTGATATTCATATTTCAATATTTTTTTTAGCTTTTAAAATATCTAGAAATATAAAATTACCATATTATCATATCACTTTTAGAAGCAAAGTTCAAGAAACTTAACTTAAAACCAATTTTCTTTTCAATTACCATCTGCAACCTATTCTATCTTCGAATTAAACATTTATAGAATTCAAATTGTTCGAAATTCAAAATGAATAGGTAAATTATAACTTACCGGCACATTTCAAAATGTTTTCAATTTGTTCTGTGATTCAACATAAATTGCAACACTACTAATAAATTATTCAAATATCGAATAACATGATATTTGTATGACATTATAACACCTAATAATATCACGTGCATCGTACATTGTTCAAATCATGTTCGATTTCTAAAATTCAAATTCTACCGCCTATATAGTGTTGCCATGTCCTGATATTTTATTGTTTTATACACCTATCTACAAGTTAATTATTATTCTTTGCGTAGCATTACTTAAAAATGACAAATACGATAAATTCCTACCTAATACCATCTCTCTGTAAGACTCATCACAACAATATCTCCCACACGAGTGGTAGCCGGCAAACTCAACCATACCATCAACGAAACAAAAAAAGACCATAAAAACTTTTATTTTTGGTTAATTAATGGCACGCCTCATTGCTGAACTGGAAAATACGTTAAATTTTACAATTATCAGCCTAAAATATTATGAGGATCGAAAATATTTTATATCTGTTGTATTTTTCAAAAAAAAAACATATCGAATGTGTTGAAAAAAATATGTATAAGAAAATTTAAACGCCAATTGCATAAATAATCTGCTATTATTTCACTACATTTGAACAAAGCACCCGGATATCGAGTGGTCAAGTATAATCCCGCCAAAAAAATCATCGCGAATAACGATAATTCTCTCGTGCATGGCATTAACAGTATAAGTCAAATTTCAACATTTTACAGGAGAGCATTTTAAAGTTTTTAAAATAAGCTTCTGAAGTCAAATATTGATATATAGACGTGAAATTTACAATTTCAATGTAAAATGTGTATTATTTTGTTACTGTGTATACAAAAGTTTAAAAATAACTTAAATAAAAGATTAAATTGACTTGTACTCATAGATTCTGATATAAAAATGACATATACTATTAGATTCTTACATATACTGTTGATGTCAGTTGTGTTGGTATCTGGTTTCAGTGACATATACTGTTAGATTCTTACATATACTGTTGATGTCAGTTGTGTTGGTATTTTGTTTGTGACGTATACTACTAAATGCAACTTTTTCATAAGCTAGCTCTAAAAATAATATTAAAAATCATCCAATTTCATAAAACAGACACTTCTTTGGAAGACTAAAAAACAAAGGTACTTCGCTTTGTGAAAAAATTAAGACATTTTACATCTTAAATTCAGCGATGAGGTATGCCACCCATCCTGAATGTCTTGTTTTTATATTGGCACGGAGAGGACAGCTTGCATGTTTTATATGCAGCTGGTCTGCTGGCTACCCCACTTGTGGGATATGCCGTGATGGTATAGTAGTAGTAGTAGTACTTCGCTTTGTAATGGTATAGATTGCAAGTTTCCATGGTGGTTTCTCATTATCCACTGTGACTGTTTAGGAAACTATTTTCATATTTTGTCTCCCAACTGATGGTACCATCTTCGAGGGTTGCAGCTCTCCTAAACTTCATCCATCCTCAGACAAATGGATCCTTAAATTCGCAGACATACTTGCGTCAAATTTAGTGCCAAACCATAATGAAATATCTCAATCCTATTCCCACTTTGCTCTTGGAGAAATTGACAAAAAGTTTAATGACAAGGAACTAAAGCTGATCCTGAACTGCGTTACAGATACATCCCCAGGAATCGATGGAATAACGTATAGCCTTATACAAAGATTACAAAGAGTTTCTCTAGAATATTTACTTAACATTATTAAAAATATTTTCATCATAGGCAATATACCTTGCTCGAGGAAAACTCAGATCATTATTCCAACCTTGAAAGCAGAGACTGACCCAAACCAGGGACAATCATATCGACCAATTGCACTCTCCTCAGCAATAGCCAAAAATACAGAACACATGGTGAAAAATCGACTAGATTGATTCATAGAAGGTAACAGGAAGCAGCCATCTTGGTTATCCAATTTCAGGAAGAGAATGGAAGTCCTGGACAGCGTAGCTATTTTGGTCTACTATGTGCAATAGCTATACTATGTGCAAAGCTTGATCAATTGGACATTCCTTCTACCCTATCCGGACGTGAACCGAACCCGCAATAACCCTCCTATTAGAAAGACCATTCACAGGTGATTGCCGCAAGGCTCAGTGTTCTCACCCATTCTATTCAACTTGTACCTACACGCATGATGTCTATCAGTCAGTATCTACGGATGTCCAAATTTTGAAATCTGCGGATGATTTGTTCGTATATTGCTCCGATAAATCCATTGACAACTTCCAGGTTTCCTTGCAATCAGAGTTGTTGTCGGAATATGGCCTTAATGCTTCCTTCCAGAAGTGCAAAATCATAGTATTCTCCAGAAAACTCCGTCTAGTCTACCTGAAATTTTGATTTGACCAACGGTTGATTAATTCTTTTAACGAAATAAGATTCCTAGAGGTCACATTGGTCACTGGTCTTTGATGGACCTCATTCATTGAACTCATACACCACAAATGTCAGACCGGCCTCAAAATCATGAGAGAGTTGCCACCCCGCGACTCAGAAAATCTTTTATACAGCATTTATCTGCAGCCATTTGGACTTTGGATCCTTTTTAATAACCCCAACCTCCAAGAAAACTTGTTGAGACCGGATCCGGTCTCAGTCTCTTCCGTTAATTACGGGTAATCCTCCCCTATCAACGCATTACAGGTGGAGGCTGCAGATCCCCCACTTGGACTGTGCAGACATCTTATGTGTAACAGGTTTTTAGTCAAAATCCTGCGTTTTATTGATTACCCTTTATTGATTACCCTCTGTCTCTCAAACTTCATCTCCTGTCATACTTGGTAACTCATTTACCGGTATGGAGGGGTAAAGATCCACCACCTCTTGTTACCAGCTATAGAAAAATTAAAACTCCCTTGTTGGAGAGCTACACAGTTCTTACTGTATACTCTTTGTCATTTCCCACACTAAGTTTTAAACCGAAAGTTGCTCTCAACCTGGGTGTCAGTAATGGCATATTCGCACCTCATATTTTCAAATCGATTTTTAATTCCGATTGGCACTACTGGCACCTATCTATACAGACAGTTCGAAAAGTGACAAAGAGCGTACAGGGGCTGGCTTCTTTTTTTAATATAACACTAATAAAATGTTCAGGCTCAGAGACGAGTCGTCAGTCTTCTCAGCGGAATGTCTTGTTATTAGAGAGGCTATAAGGGCTCTGACCATACGCCATTACAGGGTTAAAACTCTCCTCAGCGACTCTCAAAACGCTCTCCAGTCCGTTCTTCCTCCAGTCCGTTCTCCCTCCAGGCCGTTCTCTCTCCAGCATTATCCCGACCAGATGATCTTTTATCTTTAGATATTAGATACCTCCTATATAAACTTCAGATTTTGGGTGGAGAGGTGGTACTGGGTTGGATCCCGTGTGAACTCTGGGATCCCGGGCAATGAGGCGGTATATCTATTGGCCAAATTGGGAACGAACCTCCCTAACCCATCGGAAACTGTCTCAGCCTCCGATTACACTTTGATATTCGGCCGAAATCTCATCCAGTGCTGGCAGGCAGAGTGGACAGAGACCAGCCAACTCAAAGGAAGAAAGTATACCTCAATCCAACCCAATGTGTCCACGAAACTTTTATTTTTCGGAAATTTCAATGAGTAAGGCTGACACCTCCACGATCTGTATAATGAAGTTAGCTCATTGCTTCCCAGATGCATCTCTACCGAATCCACGTTATTGGTTCTCCTCTATGCGACCGCCTGAAGGAGGAGGACCTTGATCATTTTTTTTTCGAATGCCCGATCAATAACTTCTACCCAACTTTGATTAACAACCTGGTACATTATAGGGTTCCGTTACCTACAAATACTTCCTTGCTCCTGGTTTCAAGAAACAAAAGTATTTTCAAACTCCTTGTCCTATTCCTTAAGCCCCATTTGATAAAGCTTTGAATGTTGTGTTTTTTGTCCTGAACTAATAATTTTTCTTGGTAGTTTCTGGCTAGGAAGAAAGCCAACAAAAGAATAAGAGAGACAGCACGTGATACCAACAGTATTAAGTGAATTAGTAAGAAAAAAAAACATTCACGCGGCTCATAGTACATGTTGACTTATACTGTTGATGCCACTCACAATGTTGAAAACTAACCATAATGATTGGTCACTAAGAGTATAGGTCGACATATACTTTTAATGCTATACGAGTTTGAAAATAAATAAGATATACTATTAAATACAAATATTGTTTTTAAGGTCTTATAATTACAATTTGACATTTGTTATCAATTACACATGTGTAGTTTGAGATATACTACAAGGTTCCATCAAAAAGTAAAAATCGATTTTTTTTGACTTATACTGTTAATGCCATGCACGAGAGAATTAATACATTTTTATCTTCTGGCAATAATGTCTCTGACTGGCCACGATAGAATTTTATTTGAAAATAGAATACTTACTACAGCAGGTTACGTTCACATAAAAACGCACGTTTCTTTAATAAGTACTCGTAGGTAATTAAATATCGAACGTAATATATTCGATCGGTTTTTTTTTCAATCAAACGCAACCGCGTTTTTTGCCTCTCTTCGCAAAATCCATTACAAGGTTGACTACATTTTGTTATTTTTCTATAGAGACTGTACGATCACCTTTAATATTACAGCAACCAGGTACTCATAGGCGCCAATCCACATATTAGCTAGTGGCGTGCCTTCCATACAAGCAAAAAATCACTCATTGCCTACCATGCTTTTCATACATACAAAATACCTATAAACGCATGTCTGATAATTGCATACGTAACTGCAGATCTGATTTTTAAATACCTACATATTATACAAAACTGAAACTCTTGTATAAAAATTATGATGCCGCGAAACGTCTCAAATTCTTTACTTACAAAGTTTGAAATATGAAAATATAAGTAATTTATTTTTATGATTCATAGCCAGTGGTATAACATTTCACTGTTTTTACCCCCAAATTTTGAAAGCTGAAAGTGAAAAAGGTTCACCAATCGCATTAATTTGAAATAATCAAAATTTTCATTACATAATCATGACTAATGTGAAAAATCAAGTCCAGCCACTGCTTACTACATACTTAGACATTAAGCATACAACATAATATAATATACCTAATTGTAATCGTGAACGTTGCGAAAATTAATTCTTAAAACGTGTCGAAAAAAAAACGAATTAACAAATGACTTCTTATTGCATGTTGTTGTTTCGCTGTCCGCTAGTAGTAGGTCAAACCATTCATATTTCTCTTTAGTCAAGGAAACGTCATTTTTTAAATTTCGATCGAATGTGTTCTATATTATTATTTCAAACGTCTTATATCAAAACTTGAACGATCTTGTTCCATAGAAATCGTATATATGAATCGTATCGGCCAGTAGCATTTTTTATATCTATGCATTCTATGTAAATTTTAAACAAATATTACTTTTTAACGTTCATTGAAAAACGAGCAAAAACATTTTTAAATTTAGAAGCCATATGAAATATTTACCTCGATGCAATTATCTGAGGTCCACATTATGCAGAATTACGATTGCATTTATTTTGTTGTACAATTTTCAATAATTTTGTGAAAATAATAAAATATCATTATAATTATTTTTAACAGCTGAAATGGGCATGGAATCGTGACATGCAAAAGTCTATAATATTCACGTGGACATTCTTTTTGGCGCCAAAATTCTTACTCCATAATTACACAATATTCATGACATTTCGCATTTATTTGTATTAATTTCAATTCAGCATAATTATTCTATAAATTTGTATTATATAACAATATTAAGATATGTATATAATCATATATAACAAATAATACAACATAAATATAATTATATTCATGTCTGCCTCCAAAATTGGAAATTGGCGCCATATTAAGACACATTAAAACCGGTAAACCAATAGAAACGTGAGAACCACTATCGAATAGTGATTACTCATTGGTTAATTCAAATGTCATTCCGTTTGATGTTTATTCTAAATTAATTAGTATTCGAAATTATATAGCATTTATATTTGAAATATTTTCTTTTGTTTTACTGCGACAAAAATGATCTTAATCGGAAGATCATATTTCCAAAATGTAAGATTATACAAAACCCAATTAGAAGAAGCAATAAAGGCTTCCCAACGCTTACAAATTGGTTCTAGACTAGCTTATTTATTTATTTATTTATTTATTTTATTCTTCTTGCACATCATCATTCATATAACAAATAAAATAAAGCAATATACACAGGAAAAAATGTGATGATGTGCAGTGGCGAGCTTAAGTGATTACTTTCGGAAATTTTGAATATTGAATGCTTGAAATTCTTTAGAAGAATGTAAAAAGATATTTGACTTCAATATCCTGTATTTGTTTGATCATTGTGCATATTATAAATCCAATAATCCACTTTGTTTGGGTCCATTCACTTATGCCATACCGTCGATTGTTTAAACATAACGATATCGTCTAATTAATATTCAACACATATGGATGGTTGTCCGCTAAATTTCACGGAAAGGACGACATGTGTTTGCCAAGCAATGGTTTAAATAACAAATTCCTATGACAAGCATGTCGGTGGTTGCTCGACAAACATTGAGAATATCAAATACCTCACAGTACAAAGAGTACACTTGAGCAATGACAAAGCGACGATTTGAACAATCAACAACTTGATTTATTTACAATACCTCAAAAATGGTAATAAAAATAGATTCAATGATAACTATAATGAATACTTTGGTTATCATAGTTTACATTCGAAATAAACGTAAAGTTTGTGAAAATTCAAATAAATGTTTAGTGTCAAAAGCAAATGAAACTCTATCGATAACAAAATTAAGCTACGGAGATAAGGTTTGCCTATAAGCTGATACTTATATTATTATTGTTACAAGGAAAATTTTTGAAATATTTTAACTTGTATTAACATTACAATAAGAGAGACGACAAGTGTTCCCTAGACAGGTAAAAACACCATCCTGTCATACCTGACTTTTTTGTTAAGCTCAAGACCCTATTCTCAACTCCCCCTCAACATCTCATGCGGTCCATTTCTGAGAATTATTATTATTCAGATAATAGTACGTCTGACTATATACCTATATATTATACATTATCTTTATTTTTCACCGTTGGTACAGGTAAATTTGGACAGGTAATGATTAGCAGAGCCGAACGAACGACTTACCAAAATTTGTGGAGTACCACAGGGTTCACATATGAGCCCAATTTGTACAAACACAAAATACCTATATTTTATTAAAAAAAAAACAATTATAGTTTTTAACAAAGATAATATAGGTACATATGATTTAAATTAAGCTACAGTCAGTTTCTATATGAATGCGATTCATAATTTAGAATGTATTTTCATAGTATATAGTTTTTTTTTAAATTTCAAACTCTAGTCCCTGCTTTTACATACGTCAATATCGATCATTTAACATTCCATGTTGCAATTTCTCGCATTTTTATGACCAATGTTATTTTCATTTTGTTTTACTTGTGCATGAGACGTATGACTAACAAAATATTTATGGTTATAATAACCTTATACGATATTGCTGACCTATATGCCCTTTTGTTTAACATTTCATATTTACGGGTTCTTAAGATATTAAAACTTACTTTTATTGGCGATTTCTTTTTTAACGGCTAACCATTGCCTTGTGAATTTATTACCCAGAATATAACAGATACAATAAGATGTATTTGGTATGTGGTGTTGCACTCATGTTTAAATGGACGCGATCAGAATTTTAAAACGGACCATTTTAATTTTACATTAAAACATCTACTTCTAGAATACAGTCACATTGCCCAGCTCATGTAAGCACAGTATTCTTTTGTCTGTTGTATAGAAATTATATCAAATATAGATTTTTTATAACAAGCTGTCTCCTAATGTAGTCTTGACAAATTATCTCTAACATATTTTGAACTACTACAGATTAATCATTCCAACTGATCACACTCATCCATAGTCAACCTATTTGAATAGGTATTAACTAGGTAGGTATGTTGTATATGATACACATACATATGTGAACTTCCTTAAGGAGTGCACAACACAGAATTATTTTAAATATCTCTATATTCCTAACTGCTGTTTCACTGAGATATGAACTTATATTTTTGAATCAACGCTCATTTAAAACTAGTTGATATGAAATTATAATATTCTTCGCATTACCAATTTTCCTCTGAATTTCCAGTCAATAATAAAGATCATTTAATATGGACAAAAAAAACTAATTCTAATTGACAAATAAAAGAACACCCTTCCTCTTTGATATTATATTCAGCATATAATATTAGTTTGATCTCGAAGGTTAATTGTTTAACCAATACCGAGTAAGTTCAAGTTTTGGACAACTTATTAACGTATGTTTAAAAAAACTTTTCCATTAAACAAAATTCGTTCTTGTCTAAAATTAGCGCGTAACCTTACAATTGATATTATTGTCTATAGGCATTAGCAACTTCTTGCTTACGTTATCAATACATCCGTTTTTATTTTACTCTTCACCGTTACATAAACTAATTTTATTTTCAAATCCTTGACTCTCTTCAATGACATCTTAATTTTACATGCATAAAATATTTTTCAACCGCATTGTTTCCATAAATAATAATATTATATTGTGTGTTTCACCTTAACTACGAGCTACACTGTTTTAATTTCCATAAAATTATGGACTTTGTTGTGTCATATTATTATTGTGTGACTACGAACTAAACGAAATACATCAAACATGTTTGTCTTATCTGGATATAATTAGGTATAACTTATCCAATCATTCGAAAGAATGGACAAAATTCATAATTGAATTAAGAGTATAAGCTAGCAGAGAAGGAATAAAGTTAGAAACGACTCAATCTACCTTGGTACGGGCTCATGCTCAGTTAGGTAGATTTTATGACATTATGTTTTGAAAATGAATGAATAAATAAATATTTTATTTAGATGATTTTTGTGTCAAAGGAAATTAAAAAATCAACAGTAGGTACGTCTGATTTTTTTAAAGATATATAATTATATGGGTTTTGTCATAAACCCAAATACAATATTACACGTCTTTCTCAGTAAGCTACGAAAAGCTTGTGTCGTGAAAGGTGAGTTTGCCGGCACCTGATAGGTATCGAACCACGGACCCCTTGTTCACGAAGCCGAGACTCTACCTCCAGGCTACCGACGAACTCAATGACGAGCTCAAAAATTGAAGGAGTTCTCTCTCGCGTTGTTAAATCTATAGTAGAACGAAAAGCATATTTCACTTTATTCAACTTTCTTGTTATGTATTCATATTTTTAGGAGTTTTTACGTTTTTTTTTGAAAATTTATTGTCGGTTCGATTATTACTATCAGTTTAGATCCAATATAATTATAATATACATTTTAATACTAACAAAATTATAATATTATGTTGTTGTAACTGTCCATCAGTGAATCTTTAAAGTTTGATGTAAAAAGTTACAACGGAAAAGAAAAGAATTATCTTCTTCTCTTGAGTAATTACATATATATACCACCAATCCCAAATATAGTATTTTTTGTGTTATCCCTCTTACAGGAAACGCCGCGAGGTTTTATATTGATAGATAGATTCCTCTTCTCTTAACTGAATAATGTGAAACAAATCTACAATATTCCTGAAAAACATTTCATTCATGCTAATAGATAATAGCGAATAATTCCAAATAATCAATGCAGTCCAAATTCAAGATAGTTTATACATTATTGATATCATGTGAGACTCAGTGCGTCACTACATATATCGTCCCTCTTCTGACTAACAGTCGTATCTGCCTAAATGAATTGTTCAGGAGAGCGTTTTTTTTTGTTTTGCTGTGCATATTTTCGTCTCTCCTAGTTATATGATACAGTGTAAATATATTACATTATTTTATTTGTACCTATTCTTATACCTATATCTCAGAATCATTTTTGTGATGAAATTTTGAGGAATTAGTAGATACAATACATTTTATTTAGAATCATTCGTAAATACGACAACAAATCAGAAAGCTTTTCCAGGATAACGGTAACAGTTACAGGACGTGTGATCTTCAGTGAGAACATGCAGGGCACATATAAATACACATTGGTGATCATAACTCGATTCCGCCAAAAATGTCAGATAGTTAGTTAGTCAGAAGAGGGACGATATAAAGTAATTCTTTATTTGCATCAAAATAATGAATACTTTGTTCTGTTGCAAAAAAGAGTAAAACAAATAAACAAATAAAACAAAACACATACACGGCTCACTCAAACAGTAAGTCTTAAACGATATTATATTATTAATTTATGTATTGCGCGCGAATTTTTATTACTTTCGCAAAATGTGAACATAAAAATAAAATTTATGTTGTCGACACAAGGGCTTGCACTGTCTATGTAATTTTATGGCATTTTTTTGTTCAGCCAGGCAACTTATTTATTTAATTTTATTGTTTCATTTAATATATTACAACATGTTTGTGCCAACTTGACATACGATCGTATTTCAATATTTTAAACGATTTACCAACTCTATAAACGGATGCAAACTGAGTGTGGGCCGATGATTGTAGCGTTTTAAATTTTATGATTAGGTACAATTTATTAAAGTCTACCTTTATTGTAAGAGTATTAATGGTAGTTCTTTGATTTTTAAGGACAAATGAAGTATCACGTTTTTATTGATTGTATCGGCAGTAATTTTGTAACACTTCATTTTTAATTATATAATTAAACTAATAATATTTAGTAGTTCGGTCTATTTTATATTATAAATCGGTGAATATTTTTTTTTATCTATATTATGTAACATAGTACCCTTAACGAAGTCCGGAAAGTTAATTCCAACTACAATCTACCAATCCATTTAGATAAAGATAATCTTCCACCGAACTGCCTAATAATATCACGAAGATTCCTTACTGGAATGCTGTTGCTCTAATCTCGGACTGCAGTACTGAGGATAAGTGGGGAGAGCTTTGGACATTGTCGTCAGAAAGAAATCAAAACCTTGCATCAGATCCAACGGAATAACTGCCTGAATTTTTTTTCACAAGGAAATTTGGTGTACAATAAATTGTATAAGATGTGATGTAGGCCGTAATACTTCTAACTTATATGCAAATGTGGATTGATTGATTCACCAGCGTGCACATGTGGAATGACACAAACTATCGACTATCTGATAAACGAGTGACCGATACACGCATTCTGAGATGAACTTCAGGACTGATCCTGATCCTGAGACTGCGGAGCTTGGAGGTCCATAAAAAGAATGAATGAATGACATTAAATCAACTGCATACGGTAATAATTATAGGTTCCCCGTTCCATTCCATAACAAATAAGATATTATGGTAGGATGTACACAATGGGGTGTTCACATTTGGCGAATATCGCCAGGCGAATTTCAAAATATAACGCCAGGCGAAAAAACAAAATTCGCCGTACGCCCATTGATCGTCACACCTGAGCCCGTAGACAATTTTTACTTAGCGATCGTCTACTGGCGAACTTTTCGACAATCTACCTACACGTACCGTATAATTATGCGTTATTGTTGCAGTTATTGACGAAAATTCGTTTGTAGGCGATCGCCAAGTACAAATTGTCTACGGGCTCAGGTTCACACAGTCCACCGATTTAGAAACGATCTGTCAGATGCGCTTTGATTTTGACACTGTTTTCAAAATGGCGTCGAGATGGAGATCGCGAAGTGCTTATTTTTAGTCGAAAATGTTATAGTAGATGTTATAAGGCGCCTTTTAATTAAGAAAACAAACGCCACAAACCAACAACAAAGATAACAGCTGTCACGAAGCGGGAAACATTATAAAATTTATAGGTTATATAGTTTTTACCGTAGATACGAACGCCGCGCACATCTGCGCAAGCGCGAATCGTTCAATCGGCCGAAAATGTTGGAATGTGGTCAACTCGAGACGATATCGTTTCTACTGGTTTTTATCGTTTCAGACTAGCTGTCATTTTGTTCACACGGTTCAAATGGCTGGCGATATTTTGGTGCCTGGCGATATTCGCCAAAGTGAGAACACCACATAAGACAGTTGCCGGTAACACTTTCATCAAGTCACGAATAAAAGAAACAATTGTTACACCTTCATCCCTAAAGATTACACTCGAAATCAAAGATATGTTATAATGTACTATGTCTGTGCTCGAGTGTTCAGCCGCTCAGCTCAAAAGCACACTTCTATTCCTAAAGAATCAGTATGTTGTGTTAATGTGATATGAAAAACTAATTTCTCAGAAATTATAAGACAAAAAAAACTATTTGGTATGAATATACTTAATAATAATATTATTATTATAATATGTAATTTGATGTATGCTTACTTACCTGTATGTCCACTTTATGTACCTCTCAGTACAACGAACTGGCAAGTAAATCACAAACTTCACGGTATACAATACAACGTAACGTAATTGTCAGTGTATTTACTATTTGAGTTTTTAATAAGTTAAGTGTCCACACTTTATACAATATTCATCTTAACACACTGTCATCTTCTGGGTATTGCGTTTTTTTGTGACATAGTGTAGTACAGAGGTTGTCACACTTTTGTGGTCGAGGGCCATATAGAACAATGTGAGGGCTGCACACTCATGAATCGGATCATCGATGTTATTTTTACCATTTAGCATTCATTGAGGTAAAATTATATGTAAATTTAACACATGAAACTAGTGACGTTGTCTTTTCTAAGCCTTATGTGGTAGTACTAGTAGTTTCATGAATTCTAATGTCAACTCGTATTTTGAAAAAAAGCTTATGATTCCCGAATTGATTATTTTTCAATAGTGAACACCTCTTTTTCGTTTCTTAGGTCTCAAATTCCCAATTTTCCTTCATTTATCTGAGTTTTAAAAGGTGGGGCCCTTTTTTAGGTCTCAATTATCAGAATTCTGCCATTTTCTTTGCACTTGCCCTAACTTGTCAGATATTCAAAATAGCATAGAAATTTTAAATATTTCACTACCTTCTTAGATTCTATTCTATTCTCTCTTTAAAGGCCATCCACTCGTCTACGAGTGATCAGGCCTTCTTAGATTTTTTAAATAATATTTTAGAAAAAAGGGTACATTTTAATATCAAAATTCGTAGATTAAAAAAGTTTTACGCGGGCCGCAGTTTGACGATCGCTAGAATAGTATAAGTATTCATAACTCGCTTATTTAGTCATACAACTTTAGTACGTACAAAGTTAACGCTCATTTTATCATTATATTGTCATAATTAGGTAGACTTATTTCATATCCAATGCGTATAAATTGATTCTTGTAAAAAAAAATCAACTCAATACAATCAATCACCTTTTAGCGCTCGTTCTTGAAACATAGTTTAAAAATTAGCCTCCTCAACACGAAAAAGAGAACGAAATAATTTAAAACCTTATTTATTTCGAACAAAAATAAAACAATCATGTTTAAATCTATTTTAATAATTTAATTAATCGAGTTTTATTTTTTTCCATTTAATTAACACTTTTCGTCAATATATCATTTTCTAACATCTCTGAATACAGAGATTTACAGATTAGTTTTAAAATATCGAAAAAGACGACAGGTAGAAGGACACTTATCGATTAAGGACTTAACTTAGGAAAGTAGTAATGTCCTTCCTTTAGGAGGACCATTGGTCACCTTATCCATCTCATAGTATCATATTGACAGATTGTGCCTACAGCTGTCACTATTTATATAGTTATTTGTTGTTTCATTTAGCCATTTCTTATTACATTTTTATGTGTGTCTTATTTGATTGTGTTCTTACTTCTTAGTATTCTAGGAGGTGTTATAAAAATATTCAGTAGCGTGTCTTCCTTACAAGCCAAAAAACAGTCCTAACTTGAAGTTTCCAGGCTTTGAAATAATTTAAAAAGATACAATAATTACGTGCAGTTAACAATCCAATAATTTTAAATATCGCGCGCAATCCCGCACGATGTACTGTGAGAGTGAATTCTGTTGGTTGAAATCATCAAACAACAATCGTTGTATTATGCAAACGAACCGTGCTAGTTTATTATTTATTAATTTTACAAGGCTATGTCTTTTTTCTACTCATTACGTCATTGCTCAGCATTCGATCAGTACTCGGTTCCGTTTTACGACATGGTACACTCTAGTTAGAGGAACATGCGATATCGCGAAAATAAGGAATGAAAAAACTCCGGCTTTTTCCGATGTTCCGTAGATGACAGCGTATTGTATGGACCGGTCATCGTCATAGGCAATGTCAGCTCTTGGATATGTGACCATTAAGCACGTAGTAACATAGTCATTTTTATCGTTTAATTTTTATATTTTACCTCAGTCATTCACTCGTTTGTGAGAGATTTGAAAAGAAATAACTTATTTATATCTATTAATTTTTGAGGGTGGGCACACCCGGTATGAAAGCTGTAGATACGCCACTGATTATTTGTAATGTTTCATGAGTTGTATGATAAACAGAAAACTAAATATTTAACAACTATTACTCACTCTTATTAACAATATAATAAAATGTCTCTAAACTTACAACGAAATTTGAAATGTAATGATATTCTAGTTAATAGTGTACTGTGTTTTAAAATTAATCTTGTTTTCAAAAATATATTCAGTGGGTTCCTCTGCCAAAAGCATAAATCCTCTACTCTTTTCTGTAAGTTTTCAAGTGCTCTGTATAATGTACTAAAGTACACGTAAAAAATATGTTGTATTTGTACTCGCAATTCAGCGATGGTAGACATTTTATATCGGGCGACGACATATAAAGGGTTGTTCAACAAGAACTTTGTTTTTTAATTGTGGCAACACCAGCAACATGATAGTTTTGACATTTAATTTTTTGACGTATTCGTAGTGGATGCATTGTTGCAATGAATTCAATTTCGCTTGAAAATCGCATTAAAATAATTAAAATCCATTATGAAAATGGTGGTTCTGCTAAAGTGACATTTCGTCAAATTCGTGATATTTTCGGACAACATAATCGTCCTTCTGAGACCGCTATTAAGAATTTGGTCGCTAAATTTGAGTCGACAGGCTCGATACAAAATGTGTTAACACCAACGCGTGTACGACCGGGTCGTTCAACTGAAAACATCGCAGCCGTGAGCCACAGTGTTGAAGCAGATCCAAATTTGTCAATTCCTCGACGTTCTCGACAATTGGGGTTATCCAAAACCACCACATGGCGAATTTTGCGTAAGGATTTGGCTTTGAAGCCTTACAAGGTTCAACTGGTGCAGGAATTGAAGCCGAACGACCATTCAAATCGCCGTAGATTCGCTCAATTCATTCAGGAACAACCCGCTGGTTTTTCTGAAAAAATCATTTTTTCAGACGAAGCCCATTTTCACTTGTCAGGGTACGTCAACAAGCAAAATTGCCGCATTTGGGCTTCTGAAAATCCTAGAGCAATTATTGAGAAGCCGTTGCATGCTCAGCGTGTCACTGTATGGTGCGCTATGTGGTCTGGAGGCGTGATTGGGCCGTTTTTTTTCGAAGATGAGACTGGAAATGCGGTAACGGTCAATGGATCACGCTATCGCAAGATGTTGACAACTCAATTTTGGCCTATTATCGATGACGTGGATATCACTGACATGTGGTTTCAACAGGACGGTGCCACATGTCACACAGCCAATGAAACGATCAATTTATTGCAAACCAAATTTCCCGATCGCATGATTTCACGAAACTCAGCTGTTAAGTGGCCAGCCAGATCGTGTGATTTAACGCCACTGGATTATTTTTTGTGGGGCTATGTTAAGGACAGAGTCTATACGAAGCCAATCGAATCGATTGCAGCCTTAAAACTCAAAATCCGTGATGTGATTAGCGAAATAGTCCCGCCATTTTGCCAAAAAGTGATTAAAAACTTTGATGAAAGAATCGACATCTGTCAGCGTGCTCGTGGTGGACATTTGTCAGATATCATTTTTCATGCATAATTGCCAAACTTTTCTCTTTGTGATTCAATAAAAATTTTAATCATCTTCATCAAATTTTTTTGTTTTATTTTGTTTTAAAAAACAAAGTCCTTGTTGAAAAACCCATTACATAACTTCTTTTCCAGATTTCATATTTTTAAAAAATTAATGTCTAAATTTATTCACTGTTTCGGTGTTTAAGTAGTAGAATTCCATAATGAAATTAAAAAGCAAATGTTTTCTTCTACAAGAGTTCGTCGGTAGCGTGGAGGTAGAGTCTCGGCCTCATGAACAAGGGGTCCGGGGTTCGATACCAGGTGCCGGCAAACTCCCCTTTCACGACACAAGCTTTTAGTAGCTTACTGTGAAAGGTGTATAAGGCTGTATTTGGGTTTATAACAAAACCCAGATATATCTTTTTTTTTTTTAAAAATATGCTGATTATTTAGAGACACTTCTTTCGTCCTATAAGGACATTGTCAATCTTGATACAATAATTATTGCATCAAGAAATGTCCTTATAAGACGAAAGATATGAATCTCTCAATAAAGAAAATAAAGTAGAAGAAAGCGTTCGTCTTTTAAATTCGTCTAATAATTTATCTTATCGTCAATTTTTTATGTGATAATATAAATATTTAATTAATTTTAAAGTTTTATTATTTATCGTAGAAACATATCAATTAATAAGTTATTATTAGGTACTATGTATTTCAAAATTATTTATAGATTGAATACTATAAACTTGATATGTGTAAAAGAAATTAACATCGTAGAAGCCTTGAGGCTAAACATTGATCTACTTTCGTAAAATTAGAATCGTGTATACAGTTGTATTCATTTCACTGTTGCTAAGTATTGATAAAAGTACGTCAAAATATTATTATTTGAAGATATTTTTCTTCTTGTTGCTTTGCTTCAAGTTTCCTCTTTGTTTTAGCTTTTTGTCATATTTTTTCGTATGTTACTTTGAAACTATATTCTATCTCTTTTTACTCACAAATTTTAATCGTGCATAGAAGACAGCTGGAATAGGATGTCTCAGATGTGAAAATTTTGTGAATGGTCTATGTTTTTAAGACAATCTGTATTATCGAACGTATGGATATTACCCATTTCTGTATCCTTCATCGTTTGTTTTTGAATGTTATGATACACTTGAGAGAAGAAAATTTTCTTACTAAAACATTATTTAAATTGTTGAATGGAATAATTCATAATCCAGTGATTTTGACAGAGCTGTTATTTTACGGAGTTCATACTGTTTATATATTATGTCTATGGGTAAGATACTATGTAAATTATTGTGGTCAGAAAATGTCCTTATTTGTATTACTATATCGTGTAGGCCAGACAAGTAAAAAAATGAAGTAAGAATACGTGATATAAATATAAAAAAAAAAAACAATTATTTAGTAGTAGTAATGATAAGTATGAATCTAGTATTTAGTCATTCTTTAAATAAACTGATGCAAGATCGCGACAGTTGAATCCTAATTGCATGGATATACTTGTAGTGGTCGTATTTTTTTTTTAAATACATTGAAATCGTATATTCAAGGTTGTAACATATGGCAATATTAAGTATGGAGTCAGGGACAGTGCCAAAGACACTTTACTATGACAAGATTGCACTTTTTGTCTGAATTCAAGCAAAACTATGCTATCCTCCGTTGCATTCATTCGTACCATCACGGTATTTCCCAAAAATGGGGTAGCCAGCGGACTTATTGCATGTAATAAACATGCAGATTGTCTTCTGTGAAGACACAATTTGAATGTGATCCTGTCTTCAACTTATGTACAGCCAGTGCAGTCTTCTATACAAAGGCGTTACTTCTATCGCCCATGCGGTATACGAACTATGCAACACTATTAAACGCTAGATGTAGATGATAGAGAAGACTTTTAGGCAGTCCCATGTATAATATCACATTGCGAGAAATAACGAATGCCATCACTAGGTCCATCAGTTTAATTTCTCGGACAAGAATCTGGTCACCAAACGTAGTTGTTGACATGATAAAACGCAATGTTTTCTGTATTAAAAATTCGATGTTTAATAAAACTCTCTCTTCTATGAAGTGCTTAGAAATTTAATCTACAAGTCGTTTCCTTATTAGGCACGTCTGTTGGTAACCTACTAAAAATAGTTTTTTTTTTCGTTTAATACTATGACTACATATTATTTCAATATTACGTAACCTTTTCTGCCATTTTTAAATTGTTGCGTACGTAAAAATGTAAAAGACGGTTACAAGATATGTGTGTATGTTAGATATTATAAGTGTTTGCCGATTATATTATAGTTTTATTGACTAGACTTGTCAGTTCTTATGTAAATATAAATTCACATTATGTAGATAGATATAATTATTATTATTATTAGATATTATTTAGGTAGGTTTGTACATAATGTATTATAAGGTGAATGACCAATGTAGGCTTACACGTGTAGGGCAAGGACGAAAAGTTTTTTTTTATTTTTATATTCAGAAATATACGGAGTAAGATTGCTTTATTAAGATGATCGTGTATGGGCAAAAAGAGCTCCGTGATCCGTCAATGCATACAGTAAATTATCCGGTAGTACCTACCCAGTATGAAAATATATTTATTTTAATGATGATAGTTGTATTTGAACGCCATCATCGAACAATGGGGAATGTTTAATTGAATAGTTCCAAGATATAGTTCGTCAAAGTTTTGCTTTAAATTTTATACTTCACTACATCATGGTGCAAATCTACATTCCCCTTTATTCATCTGAAACCTATACATGTAGTTTCAAGATAACTCTTCTTAAAGAATGTGGACGCAAAAATTTGCAGATCGTACCCTTTATCAGCAAATTATGTATAGTAAATTTACTTTTATACCAAAATACCTTCATACATTATTTAATAATCGTGATATTATTGAAATTTGCCAAAAGATAGGTAGCTAAAGGGAATTTTGTACCAGTAGTATTTTAAAATGGCAAAATTCAAAATGTAAAGGAATTCGAGAAAACAGGAGAGCTTCTGAACACAGGATGAATATTTTTTGAAAGAATATTTATCTTATATTATGTCCGTAGATAAATAGACCTCATCAGCAGAGACAAAAACAATAATAATACCTAGTACTTTTATGCGACACATAGTTAAACACGCAATGAAACCTTTTTGTGCATTAAATAATAACAAAAACATTCCCCCCTATTCGTCTAAGAAAAAATCACTTTTTCTATCGCGGATTTAATTTTTATTTAATTAAAACAATAGGAGGATGTAAAATTAGATTTTTTTAAATACATTTAGATAGAAAAAACTTTATACTACACGCTCGTGTAAAAAAACTCGAAAATGACCATTTGTATGACATTCCCCCATATTCGATGATAACCTAAATTTATTATAATCATTGTCCTTCACTGTAACTGCTAAAAGTTACGTCTTAGTATTTTGTACATTATATTGTTTTGTTGTAACACTGAAAAGAGAATAAATATATAAACAAAAATAAAAAATATACACCTTAAATTAAATTAGGTAGATACACAGAAGTTGCAGCAATAAAAATGATTTCAATTCATAACCAATTAAAACATTTTTTAATTCAAACCTTCGCGTGATAATGTTACGTTTATTGTCATCTTGTTTCGTACGAACCATTCCAGTTACGGTATTCGTAAACAGTGTACTTGTTAATTTCGTGATTTAACATTCGTAGCTGTTAAAAAAATGTGATAAAAACATCTTATTCATTAATTGTATAGCCATGTGCACCTGTTGCTAGCATTTTAATATAGACTTCGTAAAAAATGTCAGTCGAACAAAACTGATTTTGTTGTAAGTAGATGTGTTTTTTTTAACAGGAGTTTTAGTGTTCTTTTGAGTCAACCGATTTTTCAACGAAGTTTTATGAATAAATCATGAATAGGTAGTTGTTATTTATAAAAAAAAAGTGATTGATGAAATTGTTTGCGTATTTTGATGATTCCTATAATTTCAGATGTGGTTGATGACCTGTTGGTGGAGTCTTGGACTTTTAATCGAGAGATTCCAGGTTCAATTCCATCTGCTGCCGATCTGCTATGGACCTTCACGATGCAAACACATTGCTCTCTGTGAGGGTGGCTAAAATGTACTTCAAATCTACATTCATCGTTAAAAAAAAATAATGAATAGTGAGTTTAAGTATTTTATTTTATGTTCTGATTGTATTCTTGTAACAATAAATATAAAAATAGTTAGGTTACTGCGACTATCACGACAGCTTGTTTGTTAGATTGATTCTAAGAGTTCGTCGGTAGCCTGGAGGTAGAGTCTCGGCCTTATAAATATGAGGTCCGGGGTTCGATCCCAGGTTCCGGCAAACTCCCCTTTCACGACACAAGCTTTTAGCTTACTGTGAAAGGTGTATAAGGTTGTATTTGGGTTTATAACAAAACCCAGATATATCTTTTGTTAAAAAAAAAATATGTCGCGTGAAATAAATGTTGAAAATGAATGTCTGGAGCAAGCAAACAAATGTGTATATTTGGGAAGTTTGTTTGCGAGGGATGGAAGATGCGATAGGAATATCGAAGAAAGAAAGTTGGTAAAATGTTGCTTAGTAGAGTGAGAAATGAGGATATTAGAAGAAGGATGCGAGAGGATTATTGTGGATAATATACATGTAGGTATAGTGTTGTGGAATTCTCAAGAAATAATTTTTCGAGAAATTTACCGAGAAATTTCTCGGTAAATTTCTCAAAGTAGAGAATTTTCGGAGATTTTTTTTTATTTTTTATTTAACAGTATAATAATAATAAATACTTTATTCAATCAATCAATCAATAACAATGTACAAATTTTGAGACAATTTATCACCAATATGGCTACAATTAATTATGGAAACCAAAAAATCTTAGGTACCTACATAGAAAAAAAGTGCTAATAACTGATGAAAAATCTTGATGTTTGACACCCCACATGCCCATATTTAAGTTTAAAAAAAAAATGCAGGTACGTACATGGAAAAAAGTGTTAATAACCTCTGTTTTGGGTCTTAATCAGCCCAAAAAGTTTTTGGATCAATCAGGTTGGCTGCGAAGTGTACTGGGCGAAATGTCATAATACCACTAAGAAAAATTATGGAGAGAAATTCTCGGAGAAATTTCTCGTTCTCGAGAAATTTCTTTGGAGAATTTTCTCTTCTCACATCACTATACATGTATTGACATGTGGAGCGAATGGATAAAGAAAGAATGGCGAAGAAAAAAGATTGTTTCGTGGAATCCAATGTGGCAGATAGGTCTCCAACTCTTTCAAATGTATTTTTTTTTCAAACACCAGTTTTTTACAGGACACTATGCCAAAAATAATATTTTGTATTTTTTATTATTTTTTTCACTAATTTTGATTTCTTTTGCAGGGTAAAACTGAAAACAATACGAGAACTTCAATCTGAAAACAAAATTATTTGGAAACTGAATCAATATTGCAAAAATGCCGGACTGGAAGGATTGCCGAAGGACTGCCGGATTTGGGTTGTTTTGAAGATTTTTGATTAGAGCCTACCAACCCTTCTATCATCAACATCATAAAATTTATCATCATGTACGGTATCGAATGTTATCTTTGGTTATCTAGCTGTATGAGTGCATTTCGATATCATAAAGCTAGTTTACCGGAGTTAAGATCATACCAGACCATCATGGACGTCATTAAAAGCTCTGAAGATTCTCAGCTTTCAGCAACTTACTTCAATGATTCAAAATCTGGAACTTTTTCAGATCTCCTGGACATGCCTACAAGTATTTTTTGGTAAATGAATATAATATTTTAACAAAAGAAAACCAAGAAGGTTATCAATTGTAGAACGACATTTTAAATAATTTAAAAAAAGAAAAACACTTTTGAAAAGTCTATACAATGTAGAAATACCACAAACAATCCTAGTGCTTTCACCATCGAATTGCCATCATCAGGGCTGAGAATAAAACTAAAAGAGAAACATTTATTTTTTATATATTTATTTTATTCATAAATACACAGTATACATTGATATTACATTAATAAAACAATATAACACACAGTAAAAATGCTCCCTCCATAAGCAACTAAATGCTTATGCGGAGGGTCGGATTTCAATTATAACATTAACACACATATAAGAATCAGCTAGAAATATTAATACACATATAAGAATTTGTTACAAATAGCAAACTTTCAGTTTTCATGTACGTTCATCAAACGTTCAACAAAATCTACCAGCACAATACAAAATTAAACCAATACAATTAATTTCCATCATTAATTACCCTGTGACGTACACAATATTGTTTACTCCAATTTTAATGACTTTCACCATCTCCGGATACCCCATGTAGATAATTTTACCTATGTAAGAGTACCTACCAACTTAATTATTATGTTCACTATATTATATTTTAATTAGGTAGCTACCTACTTACACACTTTATTATAGACGAAATATTGACATAATAATAATAATAGCAATCTCCGCTAAAAATATATTGTAGTATGTATGTAGTATGTTCGTTGTATTGTAGTATGTTCGTTAATACATAAATAAGTATGTTTCTTTTGTTTGCTTTTTTAGTCAGCCTAAACTGATTCGTCGTAAGCATCAAGATAGGTACTTTTTTTATTTTTTACTTCAAGAAGTTTGTTCATTCCGATGGTTGTGCGAATGAAAATCTTCACTTATGCAAATATGGAAGTCGGTAAAATGATACTAAAATGCGAAAATTGTGTATAATGAATGTATGTTTGTCTGTTTGTTTTCTGCTTATTCTTAGAGGGTGTTCCAGGTTAATAGAATTAAATTACCGAAAAATAGATATATTAGGTAAGTACCAGTATTGTGAAGTCATTCCATAAAAATGTGGCATATTGTACCTAACCACAGTAATATTCAAAAAGTCGATCTAATGTTTACTTAGCGTCATTTACAGTGGCGGTCCTAACTTTTGCGTGGCCCCAGGGAAAGCAATTTTGCAAGCCAATTAACTTGACGGTAACAGAATTGTTAGTATAGAAAAGTTCATAAAGCTCGGATCTATGCTAATTTTACAACTTATTAATCATGATTGTATGAGGTTATGTATGTAATTTAACATACGAAACTACCATGGGCCGTAGACAAACCGTACTTGGCGATCGACTACTGGCGAACATTTCGACAATCTACCTACATGTACCGTGTAATTATGCGTTGTTGTTGCGGTTATAGTTGAAAATTCGATTGTACGGTTTGTACGGTTTGTCTAGGGGGTCATATAAGAAAATACATCGTCACCTTATTCGGTAGTGCTAAAGACGGGACATTACATTCTGATGTATCAAAATATGTGTAGCTAAAAAGCAAGTTAATATTGAGAATGGTGGACGCTCCACCGAAACCGCGGTAGCAAATAAAAAGCTCAAAAAATAACAATTAGTACATAATAATCTAAAAAATCATATCATGTCTAGAAATTGTTATATTGTGAATGCCGAAAACATAAGCAAAGGAAATAAGTCTCTTCTATCTTATTCTATGATCAAAAATCATTCTCTAATTTTCGAATAACCCTACTTTGCGATCGACTGCTGGCGAACTTTTCGACAATCTACCTACAATGCACCGTGTAATTATGCGTTATTGTTGCGATTATTGTCGAAAATTCGTTAGTAGTCGATCGCCAACTACGGTTTGTCTAGGGGGTAAGAAATCTGGATATTTAAAACGTTTTCATTTCAAAGTTTCTCTAAGGTTTGTAGGTAGCAAGTCATAAAAATATCAAATTTATCGGCCCCGAACGGTTGCCCCTTTTTGCCCGTCCTGAAGACCGCCACTGGTGTTTTACATTAAATTTATCACTTTGAGTGATCATCTATCATAATTCACTCGATTGCGGGTGCATTGCCGTAAAATGAAATAAGAATAAGAAGAGTGATCATCTGCCATAAATCATCTAAAGTATAAAATAACACTTCATAACGAATGTTGGTGATTTCCACCCAACGTATTTTTTTATTGAATCTTGCTTACTACTATTTTTTTCAGTTTGTTTTTTATATCCTGAAAAAACCAGGTTTAATGCTAGTGTTGAAATATTTTTTATTACAGTTATGAGAAAATACACGAAATGTAAAAAGAAAGTCCGGAAGTCTTATGTTAATATCCACATCACGTTTTTAATTTCAATTAAAATAATGTTCAGTAAGTATCTGCACATTTTTCTTAAAAATTACGATAATTGGCGTATCTATATAAATAAAAATGAATTGACCGTGTATGTTCCCCCATAACTTGATAACGGCTGAACCGAATTGCCTGATTCTTTTTTTGTTGTGTTCGTAATTATCAAGAGATCGTTTGCACGTTAGAATTTTTTTGTAAATCCAGCGTAAAAGTCGGAATTTGAATTGTATTTTTGCATGAAAGTGACGTTTGTATGACAGTTCCGCTGTCACGTGTTGCCATAACGAAACATTTTATGAAATTCACCCTGGTGACGCCAGATAGGAACATCGCTAGTTTAATATACATAGATATCTCTTTTGCATATACTGAGCCAACTAGAATAAAAAGCGGAGCATCTGTATGTTATCAATTATTTATTGATTTAAAATATTTAAACGTAAAAAAGGTATACTGTTATTTCAGTTCATAAACATATAGATAGACTAGCTGACCCGGCAAACGCTGTTTTGCCATTATACATTTTTTCTAGATTACTAATATCGCTATTAAAAAAATAGGGGTTAATGATAGAAGGGTGAAAATTTAGGGCTGTATGTATTTTTTAATGCCTCACCATAAAAAATAAAAATAAAAAATTTGTCCAAAAAATAAAATAAAAGAAATTCGGGGTGGACCAGCCTTAAATTTTAGGGGTATGAAAAATAGATGTGGGCCGATTCTCAGACCTACCCGATAAGCAGACAAAATTTCATCAAAATCGGTCCAGCCGTTTTGGAGGAGTATGATAACAAACACCGTGACACGAGAATTTTATATATTAGATATTATAAACATCCATGGAGTCTCCAGCAAAGAATTGGTCTCCCACACTTTCCTGTAAGTTTTAGAGTATCCTGTAAAAGGCAGGTATTAAGACGATATTTTACATCTTCAATTCAGCAATGCAATTTGGTTTCCATTCTGAGTGTCTTAAATTTTATTGGCACAAAGAGGACAACTTGCATGTTTATTACATTTAGTTGTTCCGCTTGCTATCATAATTATACTAGGTATTACATATCAAAAAAATTAGGTATTCAATTTTATTGTCCAGATGATGGAAAAGCAGTGAGTTCCTGTTACTCGAGATTGAAAAACGGTGATGAAATGGCTAGCAGTAAGTATGTAAGGTATATTCTACATGGTTTTTTTTTATTATTATTTCTATTATTATTAATGTTATTTTATTTTTTCAACTATTAATTTTTACATCAACTATACGTGCGATGGTATGCGGGCGTTGGGTTCATTGAACTCAATGCCCTTGTAACGTACTTGCAGTGTGTAGTGTAGGAGTTTGAGGCGAATGTAGGTGCCTACTACGCTACGGAAATACATAAATTTAACTTTAACAACTGTTGTTCTTGTCAACAAATAGGCATAATTCACTCGGTATCGGGTGCCTTGCCTCGAGGAAAAAGAAAGAAAGAAAGAATTTCCATTATTATTAATGTTATTTTATTTTTTCAACTATTAATTTTTAAATACATACACGGTGGCAGAATTGCCATCCACACTTCTCAGCATTATACAACCAGATAAGTCTCCATATGAATATATGATCAGTCATGGTCACACAAAAACTTAACAGTCTAATGCCGGGAAAAATTCACCTATCCAGGATATCAAAGGATTAGGCTCAGAACTTGGGTTCAAAATACCAGCATTGTGCTTGAAATATCTGTGTTCAAAAACTTTTTTACAATATTATGTACAAGTGTTTATTATAATAGATTTTTGAATTTCAATGTACAAATTAACCGATAAAACTAATTTCTGGGGCATTTCATTTCAAATCACCAAGAAAAAATGCAAAAAGTAACCCATCACTTCCGATTTTTATGATTTTTTATTTACAAGTTGTTATGACCAAGTTATGAAAACATACCAAATTTTTTTGGTCTAGGTCAAATACTTTCCGAGTTATCGGGGTTCAAAGTTTACCGGCGAGGTCCGTTTTTGTCAACATCGACGTTGTGCCGCTGAAGAGAAAAAAAATCATAGCTCAGTTAATCCTTAATATTTTCTTGTAATATTTTTACCATTTATTTTGTGATATGTACTGATGATATAAAAAAATATTTTGATGTGATATGTTGTTTTGAAAAAATTTAAATAAATATTATTCGCAAATTTTGAGGTTAGAAAACATGACTTTTTCAAAGTTAAATATGAAGCAGAGGCAGTATGGTTACCAAATTGTTTTTTCTTTATAAGTGTACCTTAAAGATCAATCTAATAGGTTATGAAAGAAAATTTGTGGTTTTTTGCTTGCCTGAGCCGCAGTTCGCCTGTTTTACACCCTCACTTTTCAGTACAATACACATCATCGGAGATAGTGTAATTGGAGTCGTAAATCTATTTATGTCTACATAAAAAGTTACACTTGTTACATTTATTGGATATACACCATAACATAACTTTTTACAAATGATAAAACTTACAGATGTCCTCTCTGCGCCAATTATTGAGATATTTTCATACATTTCAGATTCAAAACACGAAACTTGATTTACAATCAACAGAAACCCAAATTCTTGTTTTGACACACTGCCTGATACCTATATATTAAATAATTACTTATGATGTGTGGATAGAGTAGCTTGGCAGCCATATTTGAACCATGGACTTTCCACTCGAAGACCGAAATCTCACGGAAATCATCACGGAATCAGAATGGGTTGCCGATTCATTGAAGTGTGATGGATAAATATTACTGCAATTGAGTTTTATAACTATGTGACTTCTACAAAACACTTAAAAGTATTAAAAAAATATATGTCCTTATGATGTACAGTACGAGTGTATTGTATATGAAATGTCGAAACTGTGTTAGACAATGAATCTTGTGCTGTGCCTTAATCAAATGTATTTGAGACATGATGCATATACGAGATACAACTTTTTTTAAGCTTTGAAATATTACCTTATTTTTTAGAACATGTATGGACAATTGGCACGGGTCGAGCTAGTCCCAAATTAAGGTATGAATCTTGTATTATGGATAGCTACTAACTAAATGGTACTAAGCAGTCAAGAAATAAATTTTCTTTAATAAAAGAAATTATAAATAGAAATAAAAGTGTTCTAACCTATAAATTTGCGAATAATATTTATTTAAATTTTTTCAAAACAACATATCATATCAAAATATTTTTTTATATCATCAGTACATATCACAGAATAAATGGTAAAAATATTACAAGAAAATATTAAGGATTAACTGAGCTATGATTTTTTTTTCTCTTCAGCGGCACAACGTCGATGTTGACAAAAACGGACCTCGCCGGTAAACTTTGAACCCCGATAACTTGGAAAGTATTTGACCTAGACCAAAAAAATTTGGCATGGTTTCATAACTTGGTCATAACAACTTGTAAATAAAAAATCATAAAAATCGGAAGTGATGGGTTACCTAGGCTTGGTGAAATGACGTGAAATACCCCTTCTGTAAATTATTTATTAATGATTTATTTTAATATTTTATTCTTACTATATTATTACTCTCTCATAACTGTTTGATACCTCGGCAATATGTTATTTTTTTTTTTTTAAAGATATATCTGGGTTTTTTTTGTTATAAACCCAAATACAACCTTATACTTTTTTCACAGTAAGCTACTAGAAGCTTGTGTCGTGAAAAGGGAGTTTGCCGACACCTGGCATCGAACCACGGACCCCTTGTTCACGAGGCCGAGACTCTACCTCCAGGCTACCGACGAACTCTATATATACTTTTTAAATTTATGTGTGAACATGTAAAAGGCTTAGGTACTGCCATGTATACTTCTAAAATAAATAAATAAATATTTCGGAGATTATGGCAATAGGTCCTTTATTATTATTTTATTTTATATTGTTAGGTACCTACACTCTAACTTATATTTGCTATGTACTCATGCTAATGTGTAAATGTAAGTACTTTTGTAATATGTTTTTCTCTATATATTGTATTTTTTTCATGTCAAAGGCTTTCATAACTATTCAGTCAAATTCAACGCACATTCAAAATAACAGCTAAGATAGTGAGAGAAAAAAATAAAGATCACAAACCTGAAATCATCAATTATGTATTGTGAAAAGTAAACGCTTAGTTATGTTTTAATAATTAAGTTTGGCAAAGTTTAGAATTTTAAGATGAGATATTGAAATCACTTCTATATGTAGTAGGTAAACATGACAAATATTCAGTGAACACTGGATTTCAGTTATTGCTAGATACAAGTTGTATTATGCCTCCCTTATTGGTTACCCAAGGAAGACATGATCCAGGGATTCCACATCATGCACGCGCTCGCAATATGGGGATGAAAACAAATTTATTTTGAAATCTTTATAATGGTAAGAAAATTTGATATTATTAAGCAGCTGGCACACAACTTTATTTAATTACATAAACGGTTATGGAGAAATATATGGATTATTATTACATATGAACAACGCTATAAATAAGTGATAGTAAGTAAACTATTTTATACTTTAAAATAATAGTATATATTATAAAAAGTGGTTCTATTAATAGTGCATTACCAACTTAGTACAAGTTTGCTACTAGACAACTTGTTGACTATTGGTTAAACAGAAGTGAGTGGCATAAAAGCAAAGTCTCTACGATCCGCTTTTCACAAATATAGAAAACTATGAAAGCAGAAATGTTCCTTTGTAAATTCTTTTTTGAATTTGCTCTTTTATTTCACTTTGCTTTTTATGGAAAATAAGAGTTTTGTGTTCGGCAAAATATCCATATGTTTTTTGTAATAATTTTGTAAATGGTTATTAGCCGTTAGGTAAGATAAAAATAAATAAATAAATATCTAATATAAAATATTTTATTTACATTATTTATATAATTTACAGTACATACTATATAATAACTTATAACTAAAAATATTTTACAAATATCAGTCCCATGAAATATTATATTAAATAAATCTATTTACCTATCTTGTGTCGCATCCTTCGTAAGGTGCCTAGGCAAAGAGGACAGAACACCACATCAATTTGTTCTTGCACACCACTTTTGCTTCCTTCAGATTCATGCAGTTACTCACACATAAATTAACCAAAACTCCAGAGATACCGCTTAGTTCCATATTAAATATTGATGACATTTACAATATACCCTCACGCCGTATCCCAAGCGGGGATAGAAAGAGGAAACAGAACCTAATATTGATCTATCTTTACATACTACTTTCGCTTCTTCCATAGATTCACTCCGAACCCTCGAAAACATTTCCTCATAAAACCAGTTGTGGATGAGTGGAATGGGTCGCATGCTGCATTGGTCGTTGCAAGGAACACCTATTTGTTCAAGAACAGGCTTGACAGTAAAAAGTGACATCAAAAGTGTGGATATCAAGCACATTATTTGTTTGGCTAGTTTTTCTTTATTATAATATTATTGTTTAGATTCGTTATTTAATTTCTTGATTTTGTTTTAATTCATTGTTGTATTACATTATTTTTAATCTTCTTGATTGATTTGTTGATTTTATAACTAATTGCTATAATTAATTTTTTAATTAAAATAATGATAACTTTTAAGTCTTCTTAATTGATTTGTTGAATTTATATTTATTATTGTATTTTACTTTTTTTAATTATTTGAATTGATTTTTAACTTTATCATCTGTTATTGTATTATATTGTTTTCTTACTTTGTTGTTTGATTTGCTGGTTGTTTTTTATTTTATTGTTTTTTGATAATTCTATTAGGTTGTACCTACTGTTGTAAAGTATTTCCTTGTTTTGGTGTCATCGAATTTTATACTGTGGTAATACAGGGGGACTCTTGTGGTCTATATCGTGTGTAATATTGATTTTTGTAATGTTTACTGTGCTGACTGTTTGTCCCTTGAAAGATGTTAAAAAAAAAAAAAATAAAAATAAAAAAAAACATCAGCTCTAGCTGCCTGCTTGATAGCTTATAGTAATAATAATAAATATAACTTGTGGAGTGCGCCTGAGGGCAGATGATTGTTATGCCAACCAAGACAAAGGCTGCTGGATAAGATCTACCGAGATCGAAAGGAGCTAAATGCTAAGACGATAGGCAATCCACTGCTCAAGATAGTAAGGCTTGGATGTCAACTGTTTTCGAGGCCAAGGCCCTACGAGAACTGTTCAGCCATTGAAAGTATTTATTTATTTACATCTAACAGGTCTGAATATAACACAATTCCATATACCTGAACTAAATTATGTTTTTCTCATATTAAGCATGACATTTATCTGCCATATAATGGTTCTCAAGTTGCTGACAATTTCCTTCAAGTGTCTATTCTTCAAGACGACCTGCTCCCGCAGCTCTCTGTTTTCCTCGCAGACAAGTCTGTATGCTTCCGAGGTTTTCTTCTCGTCTATGGTTTTGTTGTGTTCATAATCATCTTTCAAGGGAATCAAACTTTCAATGTGGGTGTACTCCATACCCTGGAAAAAATATTGTATTTAATTTTTCAGTATTAAAATTGCAAAACAACATTTTAAATTATAAAATTACAAACTGTTTTATGTTTCACAAACGTGTATACAATGTATACCACTAGCGCTTTCATCAAAAAATTGGCATCATCAGACCAAACATAGTTGGTATATTTAATTAATATTTAGAATTTATTTAGAATAATATATAGACTATTTTTTTAAATAACTAAGTAAAAGTATGAAGAATGATAAATATACAGACATCTGTGGGAAAATATTTTAAGCTTTTTATCAAGCTGTGACAAAACGCCATCTACACAGAAAAATAAAAACACTCTTGACATTTTCACGATTATGCCACAGATGGTGCCATTACATTGTGAAAAGGTGTTTCACTAAAATGACTCCTGTAGTGCATGGAATGTGAATTACTTTAAAGCATACTCACTGGTACTTGACAGTTCTCGTTACACTTCTCATAGATAAGTCGGAGTCTCTTGAATAGCAACCTGATGGTCCTCAGTTGCTCCTGTATCTTGGCTTTCTTCTCATTACTGGAGGCAGTGCCAGCAGCTGTGCCGTTGGGAGGCTGAATAGCTTTCAGTGTCTGGAATACTTCTTGTGTTCTACTCACTATGTCCTGTACAGTCTCCTGACCAAATCTGAAAATAGGTCACCGATTATCCTTAGCCATATCTCAAAGTTAATGCAAATTTACCGATCGCCCCATTCCACAAGCCAACTCTAACAGCGGTTATTAACCATCAATCTGCCTACTCAAACATCATTAAAACAATTATATAGTTATAAATACAATCCAATATTTTACTTCATTTTTACAATGTTAAAGATTCTGTACTCATGTTGGACTTGGACTGTATCTTTTTGTTATATCGTTGTTTATTTACTTCTTTTTTTTCTAAATAACTTTTGATTCACATTACTATAAGAAATATTTTTATTTATTCTTTTTACACATCATATTTACCGTTGTTAGCAAAACAATACAAAATTTAAGTTATTATCTAGCATTTTTGCTCTCCTCTAATTTGGGTTTTTCTGTGGTTTCCCCATTTTGCAACAAGGTGAATACTGGAGAAGGTAGATATCTATTTATTATTTTTCCTTAAATTCTTCTCTTTTGAATCCCTCCACAGCGGATCACTTCTTAATAGTTTTTTTATCAATAAATTATAATTACTTTCTTATCAACACGGGCTTCTCCCAATATTCTTTTGTTCAAATTCTATAAATACTGCTTGCCGATGTATTTTGCTTGCCGATATATTACCTTATTTCACTTTTTTCTAATCAGCTGATGATGCAGTTGAGAGTTTCCGAATACTAGTGAGCAAAGTTAATGAAAGTCATTTGGAAGTTAACCAAATACTGTGTTTTTTTTCAATTTATCTTAGTGTATGAAAGGATAGGAGTAAGTGATGCTAGATACTTTCTGTCTACCCCCCAACAGAAGCAGCGTGATGGTAATGATGATGATCAATTGGAGTAGAAAGATTTAAGCCGGATACGGAGAGTAAGTAATTACCTGCATAATGATGCTGTATTGAACTGATTTGTTTGACTAGCAGCGCCAGCTCCTGTTGTGTTCTGACTGATGTTCTGATGCGTCTGACTTGCTGTATTCTGTCCACTTGTCATGGTGCTAGGATTGTTAGATACACTGCCTGTATTACTATTGCCCGTATTGATACCCAGACCAGTGTTGGGCATTGTGTTGGAGAGTGTTGGTGAAGGTGTTGAACTCACAACGGCCATGCTCTAATAAACATACGTGATTGATTAAATCATAAAAAGACTTCCAAAATGTAGAATATGTAATCATTTTTGGTTTGTCTGAATTTAGGCACCATTTAAAGTGTGAGTAAAACTTTGAAAAAAAACTATTTTATAATTGTACTAATCATTATATATTTTATTTTCTTTGTTTTTATTTATTTTAAACACAATATACGGCAATTGCCTTTACAAGTATACAGATAAACTTTATAACATCACACAATCATTCAACACATGTACGAAAATATAAAAACAGACAAAACATACTCCAGTTAAAGTCAGAAAATAAAAATGAAAATTTAAATACAAATACAATAAATTCATTAAAAGACAAATTTTAGTCACTAGTCAAGATATTAAAAAAAAAACAAAATTTAGTAATAATAATTTTAGAACTGCACAAAAATACATGTTGGTGACGAATGTTTGGAGCAAGTAAGTGAGTATGTATATTTGGGAAGTATGTTTACGAGGGATGGAAGATGCGATAGGGACATTGAAAGAAGGAAAGTGGCCGGTGCTAGAGTAAACGGTGCACTTCGACCCATTGTCAGCAATGACAATGTGTCGAACATGGCTAAAATGCTGGTGCACAATACCATTCTGGTACCGTCACTTACGTATGCAAGCGAGACATGGACGTGGTTGAAGAAGGACGAAAGTGGAATAAATGCAGTAGAGATGCGATCGTTGAGAAGAATGGTTGGTAAAACGCTGCGTGATAGAGTGAAGAATGAGGATATTAGAAGAATGAGCGGATGCAAGAAGACTGTTGTGGACAGAATGCGTGTAAATAAATTGAGATGGTTTGGTCATGTGGAACGAATGAAAGAGGAAAGAATGACAAAGAGGATATACTTATCTGAAAGAAAGGGTGTGAGGAAACGCGGGCGTCCGAGAACCACGTGGCTTGATCACGTGGATCAAATTCTCAAGGATGGCCGCGTGTTGAGTAAGAGGAACCGACGTGCGTGTATGAGGAACTGTATGAATGTGGAGGAAGCGAAGGAAGTGTGTAAAGATAGATCTGTTTGGCGTTCCGTTCTCTCTGCCTACCCCACTTGGGACACGGCGTGAGGGTATAGTATAGTATAGTATAGTACAAAAATACATGAACATGGGAAAATCCACTAGGTCTGATCTGAAAGAAGCGATTCTATTATTATACATAAAGAATATGAAAATAGGTAAATATTACAACGACAATTACTAAAGCATCAAGGCTTATCCCACAAGTGTAGTAGCAAGAAGGCCAATTGCATGTAATAAATATACGTAAGTTCCTTTCCGTGCCAATAACAATTAAGACATTCTAGATGGCACAGGCAATATGCATATTTTTAACATGCAGTTAGTTTGCTGGTTACCACACATGTGAGATATTGTTGTTGCATATTCAAAACGAGGTATGTGAATTTATAAATGTTTTGACATTTGAAGGGCTTGGGGCATTAACACTGTAAGCCACAAAACCTTAAAAAAATGAGTTTTTAATGTAAAACATCACAAAATAATGGCTTCTAAAGTATAACAAAATCCTGGGAAAATATTTAAAATATTGACGTTATTCAAAAATGGTGTTTTTCGTTAATGGCTATATTGTAATTATTAAGGTGATTAAAACACATAAAAATAAAAATCAAAATGGCCGAACTGGAATCTCGCGAGCGCAAGCATATTATTTTGTTTCTTCAAGATTGAACAGACTCTAGTGGCAATTATTTTAGTGGATCTGATTCTCAAAATAATGAAGTTTATGTGTGCAAGCCAAACTCTTCAAAATCTACCAAGTCTTCGTCGGAAATGGTAATTAATTTTAGAGGAAAATATTTAATTTAAATCAAAACACTGTTTTATTCCACTATGAGATTGTTTAATTATTAAAACGTTTTCGACTACAATGTAGCCATCATCAGTAATAACACAATACTAAATCTAAAATTGAAGGACATACAACAAAATTAAAGATCTAAGGAGTGGTTACAATTGGTTCTTAAGACACTGTTGGTTAAAGTATATTTTTAGAGATAACATCCTGGGTGTTATGGTGTTATGGATCCCATCCAGGATGTTATCTCTAAAAATATACTTTAACCAACAGTGTCTTAAGAACCAATTGTAACCACTCCTTAGATCTTTAATTTTGTTGTATGTCCTTCAATTTTAGATTTAGTATTGTGTTATTACTGATGATGGCTACATTGTAGTCGAAAACGTTTTAATAATTAAACAATCTCATAGTGGAATAAAACAGTGTTTTGATTTAAATTAAATATTTTCCTTTAAAATGCATTTCCACAAAGTTACACTTGAAAATATAGAATTTTTATTAATTTTAGATTGTGGCTTACAGTGTTGTTCTGCTACAAAATATTTGAGAATGTTACATTCTGAGTCTCAACTACTCTCTACTACTGATACAATCCCGGAAAAGTATATTTAGTCAGCAATATGAGAATATGAGTACAAACCTACTTATTGCAAATCTTTTTCTAATTTTATATCATGCAATACAATAACAAGGATGAATGTAAATAAGTTAAGATGGTTATGGCACGTGGAAAGAATGAATGAGGCCAGAATGACTAAGAAGATATATTTGGCTGAGAGGAATGGTGCTCGGAGACGTGGACATCCGAGGATTAAATGGCAAGATCATTTAAATCAAATCCTACAGGACGGTCACGTGTTGAGCACATTGAACAGGAGAGCATGCATGATGAGGAATTGTATGACAGTGACGGAAGCGAAAGATGTATGCAAGGATAGAAGGAAGTGGCGCTCGATCCTTTCTGCCTACCCCGCGAGGGAAGCGGCGTGATGGTATGTATGTATGTATGTATACAGTGATACACATACCTGTGAAGGCATTCCAGGCATGTTTCCCATTTGTCCCTGCATTGCAGCCCCAGCGTACTGGTTCTGTCCCATCTGAGTACCCTGACCCATCCCAGACATTCCGGCAGGTGACATGCCACCTCCCATCACTCCTAAATATAACACACATCACAATATATATACAAAAAAATTAAATCTATAACACAAATGTTCCAACTCAATAAGAGAATTGATATTGGGCATATGCACAGCTTGTGCGGAAAAATAACCTAACCTGAATGTTTTTTGTACTTTTAAAATGTAAATATGTAAGTTGTATATAGTTATGTGCTGCTAAAGTTACTTCCTTTACTGCCCTTCAGCTTGTTTTGGTTTCCACAGTTACCAGTGATTTCGTAATGCGACTTCACTTTATAAAACTAGACAACCAATTGATTTCTGACATATTTGTAACAATAATTTAATAGTCGTTATTTGAGAACAACGATAGTTATTGTTTACATTAATCGTAAACTAAAAATTAACCTGAAAGTTGATTGGTCATCGAAGCCTGCATGGGACCGGTGGAGAAATTGCCTCTCATTCCGGACGCAGCCGGATTATTAGAAAAACCACCAAACTGATGTGGCTGTCCAGACATTTTTTTTATAAATACTTATTTAACTTTGATTTCGGAGGAAAAATAATATTCGTAATGATTTAAATTTGTGCAAAACCGCCTTCCAACCCAACAAAACTTGACAAGCTTGACATATATAAATAACCATACCCATAGATAAGAAATTTTACTAATAAAATCAAAGACAAAACTGTCCATTTCTTTTTTTCTCTTGTTTTTGTTATGGCTATTAACCAAAACATTAGAAATGCATTTCAGCCTGTACATCATTGGTTCTAATTTTTGTGAAATCAAATCACAGTATAATTATTTAATATACATGTTTAAACAAAAAGTAAAGATAGAATAACGTAACAATGGGCTTTTCTATGGAAAAAAACTCGACAACGAGTGGGATCGCTCAACTAAGATAGTGCCAGAAATTTTTACTCACCTAAGAATCTTATCACCATCGTGGAGGGCAAGACCAAAGGCAGAAATGGTAGAGGCCGACCAAGAGACACTTAAATACGAACCAACTGAAGGACATGAACTGTGTGACATAGGAAGAACTAAAGAGACTAGCTGAAATAGGGCGGAATGGAGAAGAAAATCCAAACTCATTGCAGACCAATCCAATGGATTGTAACTCACTATATAGTTTAATCTTAATGTAAAGAAATAGCATAAAAAAAAGAGTTTGAAATTTATGTTTTGTGTGATTTATATTTTATAACTACATACTTTTTGTCCGTGGAAAATTCAACTCCATACTGTATACTGTAAGCACTTGACAATTATTATATTTTATTTAAGGCATTAAGAACTTCAGAGCTGATATTTTCATGTATAAACCTTTATAAGGATTCTAAAATTCCTTCAGGTAAAGCTTTTCCGATCATCTATATCTGTACAAGTTGCAAGGTTAAGAACGTAGCCAAGATTCTTAAGTGGAGCAATTTGGTTTATGATCATGTCATTCCTTCACTCATTTCATTTTAAAGGCTTTCCTAACGCATCATCTGTTCAATCTGTCTGGCGCATCTCTCCAAAATAGTTTGAGCAGATGCCTTTCTCCTTTGGTTCCGTTAAGAACCTTATTATTTGAGATGTGATGTTGTGATATATACTCCAGGATATTCTCAGAGTTCTTATATAGGACCACATCTCAAACGTCTCTAACCTCATGTTGCCTTATTATTTGAGGCACATTCTACATAAAAACAACATCAAGTACAACTTTCTGCATCAAAATAATCATGAACAGTGATAAGGGTAAATAAAATGCACAGGTTTTTTTAGATCACATTTATTTATTGAGAGGACATACAATGATAAGTATTTTTAATATCTATTATTACAATATGACATTCAATATTACAATCAAATAGTAGAGACAATATTACTATTAGGTATGAATTACATTGTATTACATTAGAATGCGTATATGATAATAATATTCTGTAAAATATATATTTCTTTATTTAATGTATGTATGTTTTGTCATCGTGATCTTAATTCAATAATTAATAGGTACTAGATAATGATAATACAATATAAATATTAAATTATTTTTTATTTTTTTTATAACAATACATTATTGGATATAATTTTGCCAACAAAATATCTTCCAAGTTTGAAATTTTCACCAATATTATAATATTTTTCAAGAGTTTTACAAATTGTAACATTTAATTATGGTCTTCTGTCTACCAGACAAACAATTTTCGACTTTTTATTAGGGATGTTTTTTGAAATACGAATCTTTATTTGAAATACATCCCAGAAACTATCACAGGTCGATTAAGTCCGCAAACGGTTGAATCAAACCTGGGTTTCGTTATTTGAAGTCCAAAACTTTAGCATTGAATCAAACCTGGGTTTCGTTATTTGAAGTCCAAAACTTTAGCATCAGGCTACTGACCACTTCCAAAATAGAATGAGATTTTATTTTTTTATATATCATTTAGATAACTAAGTAACATAATACTAATGCAACCTATTTATCTTGTACAAAAGTGTTTTAAATAATTACCTCTTTATCAACGTTTTTACCGCCAAGATAATCATAAAAAAATCCTCAAGATATTTTGGCAAAACTATTTCATAATAATGTACGTAGAATTGTATGTATATATAAAATAACAAATTGTAGTTATTAAGTTTACAATACAACAACAAATTTGAATTTTTGTGGTTAGTACTTACAATCATACATCTTTGAGATGTACTTCTAAATTATGACAACTTTCACGTAATTATAATATTTAAATACAATTGAAAGACAAGAAGCTTTTCTTTTTGATTCAACTGCTAAGCAGTTAATATTTTTCTTTTGTTGTATTGTAAAAATAATCTCTAAAATATCATTAATTTTTTAAATTTAAATAATAGTTCTAATATTATAAGATCTATGATAATATATAAGATTGCTGTTGGCAATTTTACGTATAATAAATAGTTAGGGACATAATGATACGTGATAATAATTAAGTCCTGTATAATAATTTAATTTCCTACTACTTAAGTACGTAATAATATTACTTTAATGTTGCTATAACCATTAATATTATTAAATTAACTACATTAACAATACTAAATTATGTTTTTTTTCCTTTTCTTTTTATAATTATACTTGTAAACATTTCCCCCTGTCACTGGTTTCGATGCAGTTTCTCAATTTATTCAGAATATCTATTGTCTTTGCAATTTACAAATTATTGAAACTTATCTATGGATGTATTATTTGACGATTATGCCTTCCATTAATTTATTTCCATCAGTTTAGCATAAAAAAGTCATTTTGAAACAGTTTTATTAAATGAAATTGGGAACTAATCATTTTTTTATTATATTTTAAAATTTAAATTATTATTATTTTTATTACAATGATAAAATAAAAAGAATTGAGATTCTTTATATAAGGCTCATCTTGGTAGCCATCTTGTTTCTATGATAGAATATATTGATAATAGCAAAAATAGAATTATGAACTTTATGACGTGTAAACATCAAAAGGTAACTTGAATTGTTGTCTAACAGCTGCATGCTCCATGCAACCTATCTATCATAGACAACATATTTCTGATTCTTTATTAGGCACTGCATTGAAATAACATTGTATATAACTACTTGAGCTACCAGCATATACATAGATTCAATAAAATAATGAATTTCACTACATGAAATTTTCAATAATATTGAATAGGTTATTATAAGCCTCTAAACCTTCATTATAATTCCCCTACAAAACTTATAGTAACACTTATCAAAGAAGTATTTCAATGAAAATTTTAATTTTATTTTATTTCAGTTCATCATTAATAGTTTGAGAGATATTACATTTTAAACAAATTGTATAAAAATTATGAAATTTCGTTGACACCATAATGAGACTATTTCAGTGTTTTCCAACTTTCTTTATGCCATGCCCCACCGTAGTCTTTTTAAAAGTCATATGCCCCACCGGCCTCTTTTTAATCAAACAGTTGGTAAATTTTCAATAATATGCGCGCGGAAGCACGGTGCCCCACCTCTGAAGAGTGATGCCCCATCGGGAAACACTGGACTATTTAATCTTTTATGCCATTTTTGTAAGAAAATTTGTACTTTTGCATTGAATAATTTTAAAAACAATTTCATTCATCATTTTCTTATGTTTTCTTTTCACTAAATTCCTACACATTAAGTCAGTATTGTTTTCTTACAATATCTTATAATTAAGTAAACAATACCTTGATTATATGTATTATATTAAAATATTTCATATATCATCAACTGGTTAACATAAGTATCAATGGCTTAATAAGAAATGGCATTAGGTTCTACTTTGGATCATAATAATATAATTAATTACTATTATTATTTTGACTTTGTATTTTAGCTGTATCTTTACGTAACAATATAATTACATTGGTACTACTAATATAATATCTACCTATTTATCTATATTTTAATAATTAATGTCCAAATATTAGAATATAAGTAAAAGAGGTTGTATTAGAAAAATATGATGACTATATTTTGTTGTACAAGATTGCAATATTTATCTAAAATTGAAGTACTTTAGATTTTATTGATACACTGTCATTGATAAAATAGTTGAAACTAATATAATTTAAACCAGATTTTTTTATATGTACAAATCAATGACCTTTAATTTGATTATGTGCAAAATATTTAACATTTCTGATTCAGCGATGAAGTATATCACCCATCCTAAATGACTTGTGTTTTGACATTCACTCAGAGACTGATGTTCCTTCTTGAATCTTTGCGAGCGTATATAAAAGTGACAAAGACAACATTTCAATCACATAGGATATTGTTCAAATTGTTTTCTGATTTTTTTATTTCTCTGGTATGGCATTGGCTAAAGCTGTGATGGTCACAACAGAATCTGAAGATTTTTCAATAATAATAACAAAATACGGGTGGACAATTAAAATAGAGAACTCGTTGAATGAAGACAGTGTATCAAATGTGAACTTTGAATAAAACTGAGTAAATTGTAAAATTCTTAGAATATAGATTCAACTTTATAATATTTCTTTGATATATCATGTAAAAAAACTTTTGGGAAAAATGTGCACAATTATCATGAAAATGAATACATTTTGAAAAGCTAGACTTTTCTTATTCAGAAGCAAGATCAAAAAGGCACATTAGGACGGATATGATCTTATATAAATTCTGCTGGCATTGAATGTGTTATCAAATTATGACATTTAAAAGATGAATTCAAAATGAAATAAATGATCAACTACAATGATTATATTATAGAAAAAAATATTGTAAAATTGACAAAGATAGTAGAAAAATTGTGCAAATAAGATAAGTAAAAGATACAGGAATAGAAAACTGGTAACACAATTATTTATAACATGTCTTTTTTCTATGGTTATCTATTTTCATAGATAAATTGTTACCGCATATTAGAATGACATTTAAATTTGAAGATTAATTTAATTTATGCTGTATTATTCCTGTACCCTTTAAAAATATTAAATAATATCAAGTGACTGTATGACTATAATGAATAAGAAAATACAAAAAAATATTTAGAATACATAATATATTAAATTTATTTCTTGTATGTATTGATAAGAAAGTAAGTACTTAATTGTGTTTTTTTTTTTTCAATTTATTTTTATACAATTATTTTTTTAAAGAGACTAGTTTATAAAGGTAATAATAATTATTATATTAAGTTAAATAATAAATTAAAAACTAATGAATAATAAACATGAAATATTCAAAGAATTCATTTCTTAAAAATGATCTTTGTGCTGCTAGAGATGTAGGTAGGTATTAATAAAATAATATCTTAATATTCCAGTGTTCCTAAGTCTAAGGAGAAATAAATTTTAAAAATAATATTATCAGACTAAAAATAATATAACTATAGTCTATGGTATTTTATAGTATTTCAATATTTTTTGGAATTATACAAAATAATAATCTTAGAATAAGTTTAATAGTAATAAAAGTACATTAAAAATAGGATACATTAATTTATAATACAACAAATAATAATATTATTAACATCAACTAATTTTGATTTATTTTTTTATTTACCTATAATTTAAATAAATGACTAAAAATTAGATAATAATTATAATAATTTAAACAATACGAATTTTTTAAGTAATTTTGAAGAGATGTCATACAATATGTTTAAATCAATAATTGCTTTTTTTTCATTTATTATTTTTAAATGTTGGAGTGTGTGAAAGATTCTTGAGCAAACATTTTCACAACCGTAAAGGTTGGTACTTGCTATACAAATTAGTAATTCACACTTAAGTAAAATAAAATACATGATTATTTTACAGATTAATAGTTTAGTTAATCAAGACACAACACAAAATAAGACAAATATTATAATAGGGAGACAGTTTGGGAGTTTTTCGAGATAGCAATCAGCAAATATAGTAAAAAAATTGTGAGTTTTATTTTTACAGATAACTATTGTACCTATGAGGTTACATATATAAATTTAACACATGAAACTTTTATATATGGCATAAAAAATACAATGTCATCTTATATGGTGGTGCCCTGGACAGAACTTGAAAAGGCAACCCATCCGTATCGTGAGGTGTGCTTTATCGAATTAAGCTACCAGGCTTCGAAATTCTCTCTTATAAATCACATGACAGCTTATTGTGTACATAGGTATTGTAACTGATTTGGACAAAAACACCTCGTGAAAAGGATGGGTTGCGGGTCCAAATCCCATCCAGGGCGCTACCAAATAAGATGATGTTATATTTTCTAAGCCTTATATAATAGTTTAATGTGTTAAATTTAGATTAGAAGAAATATTTGTTGTTAGCATAGACAATGTGTTACCCAGACAGAACTTAATTTGTTTCAATCTCAGCGATCAACTGTTTATACTACCTATACAGAAAACATAATCCAAGACCGAGTAAAAATAAATTCAATTACATTATTGCTCTGTTTAACATTAGAATTAAACAAAGTTTTTGACAATATATTCACCATACATATTTTAACATACATATCTATGCATTAGACACCATTCAAGAAATTTGTCTGACTATCTACTGTTGATAAACTCCAAAAACTCCTTTTTTATCCTTTATTTGTAATTTTTATTAATATTATTGTGAAACGAAAAAAAAACTATAAATGGAAGAATAAGAATGATATATTAAAGAATCCAGTGGAAGTAAGTAAGTAGGTAATGATAACAATAATAAAATATTATATTTGGAAGTAGAACACATATGTAGTGGACAAGATGTAGAAGAAGAAATTATATAAAAAAAATAGACATTACAATGTGTAACCATTACTGGTATATATTTCGTAAAAGTTACTTTATGTATGAATAAAAAATACTTTATTGAAAGTTAGTTCTTAATTTTATTGTAATTGACTTGAGTTTCGACATGTGATGTCTTTGTCAAACACAAGTCGAAACATACAATAAACCATACTGAAATTCAAAAAAATATATTTTATTAGTACATAAATTGTGATTTGTTTAAACAAAAATAGATTTACAAAGTGATAAATTGTTTATTGAAGGGTAAGAAAAAAATCAATTGTTGTTCAAAATTCAAACATAATAATAATACAGGATTTTTTTGGGAAAGCACTCTACTTTGAATTAATATATTGAAATGTTTCTATAAATTGTTGGAAATATTAAAATCTTATTAATGTCCGAATTGTACAATTTTGTGGCAATTTATTTTTATAAAATACTTGTAGCAGATTGCTTTTTGAACTAATTATTTAAATTAAATAAAACAGTAGTTATTTAAATTAAACAAAATCAATTATTTTATAAATCCCAGAGTAGGTAATTGTACACCATTAAAATACCACAGTGTTTTAAATCCAAGCAAATTAAAATAGGTAAGTACATGGAATTTCTTAGAAATATTGAAAAATTTAAGAAAAAACTTTATTTCGTTCTTCTATAACTGATAGATGATATTGAATATACCACATTACATTTAAATAAAGTTTAAAAACAAACAATAAATATAAAACACATCTTTGGTTTTATAAGATTATACAATAATCAAACATGGCAAGTTATAAAAATCTTTGGGATTACAATATTTGTATTAAGAAAAATAAATTGTTGTATATTTTATCAATGGCAAGAACTTTTGTACTTTGTATTTACAAGCTTCATAATTTTTTTTTAAACTTATTTGATTAAAATTTTAATTTGGAAAGCAAAAATTGATTATTTAGAGCTATTTGTATATCAGTTGAGCAAATGTATTTAAAGAATGAAAAATATTTAAAAGAGGCTTTAGTGAAATTGTTTAATTTGTAAATTAATTATATTCTAAGCTTCACTTTAGTGTTTAAATCTAACTGTTCAAAACTTCTGTGATATTATTTTATTCCAATTATAGATGTGAAAATTTTATTTTAGTAATTCTAATTGTACCCCCCACGTGAGTACAATGAAAATACATCCACTAAGCAAGAAAGTAGCAGATAAAAATTAATAGTGTTCATAAAAATATATTCCCTTAAACTGGAAATTAACTAATTAATTAAGTACTGTCGCCGCAGATATAGTTTTGTGTGTAGAATTATAATAATATGAATTATTTCTTGTGTTTGGATGTGATGATATAATGATGAAAATCCTTGATTAGATTACTGCATCCTGGCTTCCTGAAGGGATGGCTGTTGTGGAGGATAAGGAGCCAATCCTGGAAGGACACCTCCCGCAGGAAGGGCCGCTTGAGGAAGTGTTGCATACGCCGCGTAGGGAGGCATGTAGCTGGCCGCCGCTGCTGCACCCGCAGCTAAAATATTAACAAGAATTATATTTCAATTATTTTATTCCCAAGAATTACAAAACAAAATAACTATTTATCAGAATATGCAAATAACTTTCTTTTAACTATTTCGATGCGTATTGGATGTTTTCAATATCTGAGCAGCTAAGTGTGTCAAATGCAGTTAAACATTTTTATGTGGATTTTTAAAATGGACCAATAAAAAATGGAAATAAGACCAAGCCTACTTTTATTGCATTATTTTAGACGTCTGTAGATTACTGCGTCTGTCTTTCTAAACTATATATACTTTCTACGAATGTTTCTTTGATTCGAATTCTCGACAATATATAGACAATATACATAATACAGTATTAACATCTTTTTGGTGATTATCAGAATGGACAACGTCCCATTATTTTGTTTGTCAAACTTCGCGAAAGAATAAATAGCCGATTATTTTTGCTAGGTTGATAATCATATTCAGTGGAATATTTACCTGCTGAACTTGTGTATGGATACGCATCAAATCCGTTAGAATATGCCGCCTGTGTTGGATACGCCGCGGCTGTCGCGGCGGCAGCCGCACTCTGGTATTCATAGAACTGAGACGCAGCTGCGGCTAGTGCTGCGTGACTGAGACCAGCAGACGGCAACTGCATCAGGCCACTAGGAGCCAGGTATGTAGGTGGTTGATACACATATCCAGGAGGAACTCTATAATATGAAAACCAAACACAAAATGCAAATTAAATACTGAAAAATTAATGGATTCGGGTTATTTGTTGGGAATATTGTGATAGAAGAAAGGTGATACTTTGAAAATGTTCATATGCACAATTTCTCATTTTAGCTAAATATTTTTTTAAGTTTGTGGTTATTTAAATTATTGATATTATCAATTGTGTTTTCGTTTTCAGGTTACAAGTAAAATATTATTACTTATTTGAAAGTGCTTTAGAGTAATATAATATATCTGAAATTCAATTTTTTCTTCAAATATTTTGAGAGATTGTACATCGTAATCATTGTTCAAAATAACATCTATCTTAATTTAATTTAATAGAAAAGATGAACAAATTATAGTGTGGTACTTTATTCAGATATCAAAAATACAATATTTTAACTGAAATAGAAGAATAGTTAAGTATCACAAAAATTATTCAGAACATCTTTTCTGTGCTGTTCATTATTATGTTATTCACATCATGTCATTATCCAGAGTTTTTCTTTAACTTTATGCAACAATTTCGATCTTAATAATATCTCAATGCAAATCTGTCCAATTTTAATAATAAATACCTCTATTTTTAGACAGTAATAAGGAAAATTCATAAACATAATGGAGAAATTGGTACAATAGTTTATGGCCAAAAATTTATAGACAAACTCAACAACAAAAAACATTTAAAGTTTTTTAATGAAAGCTAAAAGATTACAAAATCTTCATAACCTCAACACAGGGGGTAAAAAATCAAAGAAAACACTTGAATATAAATCATTTAACCAAGAAAATAACATCGCTAGTAAATTGTTTTGAAAGAAAATATACATTACGTCTATTTTCTTGGTAAAATGATTGAAACTGACTACGTAATATTAGGGTAACAATAGTATTTATAAAATATTTTATTAACTAAACACAAAATCAACCAACCAATCTGCACGGCAATAATTAATTAAGTCATAAAAAAATATATCCACTTCAAAAAATCTGCAAAACTGTTACATGAGTATTAAAAAGAGGTAAATATTAAAAAAAAAACACCATAAATAAGAATATTAAAAATCCATTTATGTCATGATCAACATCAAAATTATAAATTATGGCATAACAAATGCTTCTTAAAAAAAACTATATAGAAAAACTAAAAAAAACTACGAAAATTAAGAAAAACGTCTTTGATGGAACTGGTGTTATTTTTGTTTCAAATGTAATAAGCACATTTTATCAATAATTTATTTCAGACCATGCGAATGACAATTGTTTTTATTCCTGCACAATTTTTATAGGAGTTTCTAGAAAAACATCAACACACCAAACACATAACCTATAAATTCATTATTATTTAAGATTATTAAAAGAGACAAAGTTTCATTTCAAGAAGCCATAACACAAAACAAAGGACTACTGATATTTAAAAATTCAAACTAATTGAATAGAACAATATAAACTTTGCTAATAGAACATTAAGTTTTTAGTTGAATTTACAGCACATCATTGCCAGTCATCCGCGTACGTGACACGTGAAGGATTACAAGACAAAACTCTCGCCGCAATTAATAGGTTATTATTAAATCAATGTATTCTTTTTTGAAAATAATGTGTCAACGCATCGTTCAATCTGAATAGATTGCATTGTTTACTGTAAAACAATTAAGATATGAATCGCAATCATTGTTTCAATTTATTTATATTTCTATATTCTCGTGAGGTGATTTACAATATTAATTTCCCATGAAGTATATTAAAAATGTCTCATAAAAATTTATGAAGCATTTTCCGATATAAATAAAATAATATACATTTCAATATAATTATCTTTGACTGGTTACAAAAAAAAAACAAATTCTTTGGCAATGATTCTGGCGTTGAATGTTGGATGATTAAAATTTATCTTGTTATATAAAATGGACGAGGTTCATTACAACACAAACAGTTTTTCTTTCATTATCATTTATTTATTCAACTATTATTTTTATACAGAATTGCTAACCACACTCCTCAGCATTATACAACCAGAAGTATCCATATTATGAACAGTCATGATCGTACAAAAATTTAACAGTCCAATACTGGGAAAAATTCACGGGTTCAAGATACCAGAATTTTGTGGGGAACATCTGTGTTCAATTTATTTTAACAATTTTTACAAGTTTTTCATTACAATATATTTTTAAATTTATCGGTTAATATAATTTTTGTAAAATATTTATTTATTATAATTATTAAGAAACTAACTTTGATTTTCATCGGAATATGAGAATTTGATTATTATCTATTTTTTTATTTGAAATTTTCATTCGACTGACAGATGGCTCGCATCCGTATTATTTTTGACAATGCCTAATGTCATTTCCGACATATAGCATTTACATATCTTTAAAAATTGAGTTTTTATATACGTATTCAAAATATTTATGTAAAGTTTTTTTAATAATATTAATGATGAATTTAATTAAATATTGAGTAAAGAAACTTTCATTGAAAACAAGTAAAAAAAGAGAAATATAAAGTAACGAGATATTTCTGCATTCAAGACAAAGTAACGAATAGGTAATATTAAGGTTTCGTTGAAGAAATCATGTACCTATTTGATAAGCCATTTTTTGTTAATTTTTAAATATTCAACCTTAATTTTTCTGAAGAGAAGGGCTGCTTCTCCCCCACACAAATCTGCAGTGTCTTTTGTGTGATTCGACTTCTGAGATGGTTAAAATTTTTAATGGCTTTTCAGAGTTGAAGGTGTTCACAAACTCTTAAGATTATGAGGTTTTGTTTGCCGAAAAGAGGAAAACAGAAGTGACTTATATATTATGTGAAAAATAATATATATACTTGAGACTGACCAACAATATCTGAAGAAATCACTATATAGTGATAATCTCGCCACTGCACATCATCACATTTTTTCCTGTGTATATTGCCCTATTTTATTTGTTATATGAATGATGATGTGCAAGAAGAATAAAATAAATAAATAAAAAAAATATCATAATTACTGAAGGTCGTTGATAAAATATATAATAATACCTAGATTTAAGAGCTGGTAGGTATAACTGAGAATCACTGCTGATAACACTAACTATTAAGTAATGTAATCACTGTTAACATAGAATTTCCCTTACAATTTGGTGTAAAAGTAGCTTTAACCAAATTAATGGCTTGCTCAAAGTAAGTCACTATAAGGGACATTGAAATATTGAACTTGTTTATGTATTTTCCACTGATTCTTCAAAAGTCTACGTGAAAATTATTTGTTAATTTAAAATAATCCCTATGAAATGAGTACCTACATAGTTTTCATTATTACAACATTTACATGCTTTCATGTTAAGTATAAAAAAGGCCATTATCATTTAAATAAAGCATCAATTAATGGGGTGGGGGGAATGTATGTCAATAAGAATCAAATAAAATTATAATTAATAATGATGCACAAAATACCCTATTAAATTATTACTCAATAAGAACTAAAAATATATAATTATGCTAATAATAATAATTCATAATCCAATTTTTTACATACATGTATGCGTTTACTTAAATTATTTTTTCCTTCGGACATTCTGTGCAAACTTCATAGAAAATGATTATTAAAAATAATTGACTTTGACAGCGATTTTATTGATTGCTTTCAAGAGCTTCCGCTCTTATCATCATCAGGCTAACATAAAGTGAAGAAGAAGAAATTACATTCAAATGCAAGTTGTTATTGACTAAAAATAATAGTGTAATAAGGGACTCTGCTCCAATAAGATTTAAAATTGGTCATGGATTTCCTAATGAATATGGACAGACAATAGAAGAGAAACGTTTTCTTTGTAGGTGTAGAGTTGTGAGTGTGCTTATTTTAATATTTCTATGTGTGTAAATATTATTTTAATATTTCTATGTGTTATAAATTTGCCAAATACATATGTATGAGAAACGTTTCTTTAAATAAGGAAATTTGAATTTTATCTACCTACGTCATATTTCATCTCTCTAAAATGGCATAACCATTTTTTTAGAACGAATGACGAACCTCATCGTTATATTCAAGATATTAAATATTTTTTTTGTAATATTTTACTAGCATTTTACACGACACTCGAAAATTTACAGAAAACAGTAAACAGTCCACTAAAATAATCGACTATTTATAAGCAAAAACCTCAAGTAGATAAATAGAAAAACATAGTTTTTTTATAGATTTAGTGGGATAGTGTTATGAATCGTGGGAGGTCAAGAAAATATCACTTCACATTTTATAAATAACACATAATAGATATTTTCTTTTTCATGATGTTTTAAATGAAAAGTTTAATAATAGCGTAACATTAAAAATATCACAAAACAAAAATAATAAAAATTTATCTGCCAGTGCCTTGAAGTAATAATAAAAATAATACTTGTGTTTTTATAATAATCTACTATATAATAATCATATACAGCATACCTATCTAGTTAATACCTATTCAAATAGGTTGACTATGGATGAGTGTGATCAATTGGAATGATTAATCTGGAGTAGTTTAAAATATGTTTGACATCTACACTTCTAGTAAGTAAAAAATCCAGTTCCCGACATCCATTTGTGTCGAAAAATTCATAACATAAATAAATAATCTACTATTTTAATCTATAATACTTTCTGTATATTTACGCTAGTTTTTGTACATTTCAACTCGAATTTAACTTCATATTAATAAAATTCTATCCCCATTCCGTGAAAATTGCGATTGCCAGGATATGTGGCATATTTTATCGCCGACTTCTTATTGATGTACCTGCAAGATTTTTTATGTGAATTATTTAACATATAAAACAATTATATAAGGCTTAGAAAAGACAACGTCATCTTTTTGGTAGTTCTCTCTCTGGACGGATAACTTTTCGTGAAGAGTGCTTTGTCCATAATATGTCATCGCTCACATTTAAACGCCCAGCAGTCATTGATTTTGCATACTCACTTCCGTATTTTTTACAACCTACAATGTGAATTTTTGTTACTCGTTTAAATACTATCCAATAAAAAAAACTTTGTCTGTTTTCCTATCGAGGTGGGAGATAATTTTCACTGTGTCATTAGATATTTGGCAAGTGGCAACACTACAGCTGTATTATATTATTGTGTTGTGTAGCTGTTGTCATTACGGTGACGTCAAATGGAGGAAAAATGTCACGGGGCCAAAAATATTATTTTCAAACTCGTATAACTATAACATGATCACTATATATTTATTATGTATTTTGTTGCCAAAATAAAAATATACAACACAGATTACAGAAGGCTATATAGATATAATAATAAAACATTGCTGACTGTCTCAATAAAAAAACTCGAAAGCTCAAAGTTTAGGAAAAGATAATGAATATTCCACGCGAGAAAAAGATATTGCTGAAATGCTGTATTCAAACAAAGAATGTGTTGAATATTCTATGCGAAAGCAAGATATTATTTCTGAGCTACTGTGTTCACATAAGGTAATATTTTTGAATATTCTATGCGAGGATAAGATATTGCTGAAATGCTGTCTTCAAACAAAGAATGTGTTGAATGTTCTATGCGAAAGCAAGATATTATTGCTGAGCTGCTGTGTTCGCATAAGGTAATATTTTTAAATATTCTATGCGAGGATAAGATACTGCTGAATTGCTGTATTCAAACAAAGAATGTGTTGAACATTCTTTGGTTACAGAAAATTTATAATTTTTACTAAATTTTGTTAAAAATGGCCTCTCGGACCGGGGGCCTCCATCGGGTCGTGGGGACGTGGCATTTTGCAAGCCCAGTGGGGTTACTCTTGACAAAACTAAACACGATCTTAATCTAGTCTTGATCTTGATCATACGACGCACGAAGGAACTATGGTCAAAAACATCGCGCTACCGCTAACGCGCGATCGGTTTGCGTGTATTTTTGGCCAATAGTTACTTCGTGCGTCGTATGATCAAGATCAAGACTAGATTAAGATCGTATTTAGATTGTGACAAGAGTAACCCTGCTGCAACCCTATATAATTACGCCACTGCGTATTAATAATATTATTTTCTAGTCTGTTGGTATGTGTACACATATGTTAGTATCATTTTTTTATTATAGTTACATATTATAATATAATTTTTAGCTTCGCGTTGATTCTTCGTTATGGATATCATTAACAGTATGTCTTTCTATGATGCATGTGTTACAATTGTATCTCGTACACAGCTTCTTATGTACGTTTCTATTTCTATTGATACAATAATACTGTCTCACATTATTAGGTAAAATGTAAGTTTATGGTTATAATATTATGTTCTCTGTATGGTTATTTATGTCACACATGCGATGCTATTTAATTTTGTATCTACTGTAAATCAATGTCCAAAAATACTATTCCATAAGTGTAGGTACAGAATTGAGCCAAGAGTCGTAAAGAAAGGGGAAATATCATAATTTTGGATTTATTATTGTAAATAATTAATATTGTTGTAAACCGTTAATGATGGCTAAATAAATAAATAATAATACTATTTTATGTCTGTATTTATCTAGGACAGTGTTGCCAACTCGAATTTTCATAAAAAAAGTAGCTCCGACTAAAAATTACGTAGATTTAGGAAAAAATCGCAAATTTCAGGAAAAGTTTGAGATTTCCATTTTGGTATTTTTTGGATCGATTTTTAAAAAAGTTTGGACCTCTCATTAGGGTTTTTTTTTTATCAAAATTTGACTGATTCCATTGCTTTCAAGATTTCTACACCCTATAAGAAATATTTTAAAATATATATAGGTATTACTAATTTTTATGTATTTATTTTAACGTGCAGCACTTAAATTTGCAAAAACAATTAATCAAAAGCATCACAGCACAGTTAATATTATGAGGATTTTCTTAAAATGTACTGAAAATTGGGTAAGATTATAGTAACGTCTTTAAAATATAATATAAAACTTCATGATTAATCCTACTTGGTTCTGGTGTATATTATTATAAGTCTTAAGAGTATAAATTTAATCCGAGCGCGTGTTGTTGCATGCAGATGTTCCTCGTGAGACTATATAATATGTAGAGTTATTTTGGTGTGTAGGTAGCTAGCTACATACCTAATGAAGAATGAATAAGCAAACACATGTATGAAATGTGTTTTACATGTTTTGTACAAAATTATTCATCATCTTTCCACATACGGATGAATATGTACATACACATCATACATACTAAATTGATATCTGAATTAGATTAAGAACCGACATACAATTATACAATGGTTTCCGTTTAGTGTCTGACAAGAAAAAAATTTCCTTTACTCTTTTTTATGAAATTTTAGAGCATCATAAAAAAATAGAGGTATTTATAAACATCATCAACTTTTACGTGCTATTGCAGGCAAAACTCTCAAAAACAGAATAAGAAATACTGAGATTAGGAACATAATTATGCTACACAGAGGACATCGGATGGCTGAAAACAAAATCGTTCATATTATAGCTGCAAAGGAGACACCAGTCGGTTCACGGCCCCAAGGAAAATCATCAAAAAGATGGAAAGACAGCTGGTCTTCAGCATCACAAGAGGCATCAACTTCCGAACTAACAGATCGATGATCGACAATACGAAGAAAAAAACATATACTTACATGACATTTAAAATCTTTAATTTAGTAGTTATGAACTTTGCTACCCATCCTGAAAGTAAAATTACTTCGCGATACTTAAAAGATAACCTCTATATTTGTTAAGTTCAGTTAGTTCACTGACTATACCACTATTGGGAGATATCGTGGCAGTATTAGATAGCTAAACTAAATGAGACATCTTGATTGTAGAACTGTTTTAACACGATGTAACATTGTGTAAAATCTAATAGGAAGAAGTCAGAATGGTATAAATGTATGTTTTCTCATTAATTGGAGTTAAATTATTTGCACATTAAGTTTTGGCTTTTATTCCTATATGCATGTACAGTGTTTTATTTTATTTGTATATAATAAAATATACACTTGTGTATATAAATTAAGAAATAACATAACATTATTATTATGTTGGTATACTTATACATATCACAGAGAACACAAAGATGAGGTTGACAAACCTTGAGGTGTATAATACTTATAGTGTAACGGCTACTGGTGCACAAAAATAGAACCGACTACAACACTTGGTTCAGAATTATCAGACGACTACTAAATATATTCATAATAATTTAATGCAGCACGTTATAATATGTAATACGAGTTACTATAGTTTTATCGTACCTAAGTATGATGTAATAATAAACCATGTGATAAGTTTAAATGATATACAGGAATAACGATAAAAGCCTTTGTATGGAGCATTTTGCAACATAGTTGCGAGACGTGGAACATCAGCAAGAGTGAAAGCGGACGGTTGGCGGCCTTTGAGATGTGGTGCTACAGACGCATGCTGAAGATCAATCGGTCGGAACACGTCGAAAACGTAGAGGTGTTAACCAGTGTATGCGAAAAAAGGCAACTCCTTAAAAGAATCAGCCAACAACGAGCTAACTGGATTGACCACAATATCAAGCACCCAGGATTGCTTGTCACCATCGCGGAGGGTAGGACCGAAGGCAGAAATGGTAGAGGCCGACCAATAGTCACTTATAATTATAGATCTCGATTGGAGAACCATGTCGACACAATGCAATATTGTGTAGAATCTAATCGGTAGAAGTGAGAAAGATGTCCCAACGCTTACGAATTGACTCAAGGCTGGCTTAAGTGATCACTTTCCACCGAACAACATGGACAACGTTCACACACATACGTAGAACTAAAGAGACTAGCTGAAAATAGGGAGGAATGGAGAAGAAAATCCATACTCGTTGCAGACCAATCCAATAGATTGTAACTCGCTTTATATACAGGAATAAGGGTATTGCGAGATCATTCCAAAAACGACTCATGTAAAGAAAAATCTCTTAAAAATTATAACAAAAGACTGTATTTTTGGTCTAGTGTTACCGGTCTTCTCTAATTAATAAAATGCTTCGTCTAGAAATTTTCAAAGTTCTTACATACCTATATCCATACCAGTCGCGTGCCTGCCATACATGCAAAAAAGCACAGCATGCCCATAGAATCTATGAAGAAAATATTGAAATCATCAAAAACCAGTTTGAATTTGCCGCCAAACATTTCGATGCAAAGAGAACGATTCACAAAAATATACGCAGCAAATATACAATTTTTGTAAGTTTTAGAGTTTTTATCAAAAGCGCATACTAAATTTATTAAAGTGCGTATACAATCAATACGTTATTTTGACTTTTTTTAATAAAATCCAATAATTTACCGTAATAGCTAAATTAACGGAATAGTTAATTGTTGCTTTATACGTAGCCTTTGTTATCACTAACACACACTTAAATTTTAGTGTGAATACGTAGTAGGCAATGATGCGCCATACATGTGTATGTTTAGTTGTATGTGTGCGATTTTAAGGAACAAAATAAGCAAGCATGCGAGAAGAACGTTTGGGTGCATAGTGTACCTATATGAGTATGTTTTTATTTGTATTGTGTGATGATTGTGTGAGTCGTACATAACGTACTAGGCAGTTAGTAGGTAGGTATAGTTTTTAGATATGAAACGTTCTTCATCAAGGATTAATTCATATTATGATGGATGCGCGAGACAAAATAAATTGTATAGTTATTACGACATTTAACTTTAAAGTTACTTACATACTTAAAAATAGTATTTATTTGAATAGCAGACTTCTTGTATTTTATTTATTTATATTAAGGACTCCTCCATGAAGTCTTCGGCAAACAATAGATCTCCCACTAAAGTTTTCAAGTGTCCTTTAAGAGACATCGCATATAAACCATTTAATATTTTAAATTCAGCAAAGGGGTATGTCAACCATTCTGGATATCTTATTCATTCAATTTATTTATTATAACGAATGTAAGACCAACATGAAAAGCCTAGTCCTGTCTCCGATTTATATATTATATTATTCTCAAGGACATCCACTCGTTTGCGAGTAAAATAGTATATTTGTTCAAAGCATGCCCGATGTGAAAAGCCTAGTCCCGCCACTGATCCATACTTAATAAGTAACAAAACATTGTGAAAAATAAAAATCTATTTGATTTGGTGGAATATGGAAAAAAGTTCACGTTTGTTCGGACGCGCGTGCGCACCTACTTTGTCTATTTGGTTGATGTTTTGTATTTTGTGGGGATAAAATATGTAAAAAAACCGGGTTAGTTGGAAGACATCGCATTTTAGCGATAAACTCGCCCTCTGTGCATTGAATTGTATAAATGATATTTTCTATGTTAATTTGTATTATTGTAAACAATGTACAGTGAAGAATAAAATAAAATAAATAAATAAATATAAATAAGTAATTGAATAAATAAATAATTTTAGGAAACGAATAATCGAAATAATATATTTTTGAGAAGATATTATCAAATTATAATATTATTTAGAAATACCAAATTCATAAGCATTTTTTTAATTTCAACTTTCATGGCGATTTTTGAAAACATCTGACTTTTACAGTACACTGTAAAACTTACAGAAAGAAGTTATAGACTCAATTTATTCCGGGGAATCGACAGGCATAATAATAATATAAATATAGCATGCAGAAAGCTGTTCTTCCATCATCCACCAGGACAGTTTGAAGGTTTTTGTGCCTGTAGCTCTGTAAGTGATCTCCCATTATTTTCATAGGACGTCATGGGAGAATCAACTCGAATAATATTGGGGTCTTACATTTTGAATATAGATATGAATAATAATATTAAATCTAATATTCTGGACTTAGTGACGTCAAGGCAAGCAGTGACTTTAAAATATTATATTGTACGAGATGATCAAAGGAATCTGTTGAAATAGTGAGAGAATTATTAAGAAGAACACTGGAACGCTGGAATATTAATCTAAGTTTATCTTTATAATTATTATGTTATTCTAGTGTCATCCTACTCAAATTATTATTGGTGATACGATGCCAGAAAAACGCCACACAGTACATATTATATATTCCGATAAAACTGTCTTCACTTTCACTACCTACTTTATTGCAAGAGAATAATATTAAGATTTCTCATTTATCTATATATTTATCTATATTTATAATATGACGTGTATGTAATGTCCTAGAATTTATGAATTGTACAGTGTCCTTGAGGTGCTTCGGCACGTAAACGACACTTTAATATTGTCCAATAATAATAATGATAAACAATCTTAATTATCATTTCAGTAGTAAGGACATTATGAGAATCGTGTGAGAATTTTCAGAATTTCTGTACTGTAATAATTATGTAAGATAAATTTATCATAATTCACTTGTTTCGGGTGGATAACCAGAAATAAAAACATTTAAATGTACAGAATTATATTTTAATACGAATAGAAAACAGATCGATTTAGATAATTAAAAAAAAAGTGGTGGTAGTATCTAAATATTTTCTCGAAAAGTTTATAATGGTGAAATCTAAAATGTTATGTTGAATACATTTTTTGCTTTATTAGTAAGTTTATTCTTGTTTTGCCTTTTTTTGGATCAAAAACACCGAAAGATTTTGAAACTTAGTATTATCAACATTTTAACTAAATACAGATCTAGCTTTAATATTGATAAAACTAATATTTTTTGTGATACGAATGAATTTTTTTCCCAAACCATAATAATTTATCTTAATTCATTATATTTTTATAAATTTAATTCATCCGTTTTGACAACAAACAGTAAAACATAAAATTATTTTATATATGGAAAAAACTCAATTGGTTTTAATTTGACTTAAAATAATATTATTTTATTTTACTTGTGGCAACCTTATTGTCCTGAATGGGTTAATAGAAGATTATCGTAGTATAGGTATAATAATATTCCAAGAAAACTTGTATCACTGAAAAATACCATTTCTGTAAGCACTAGACCAAAGTGACAAGCGGGTTTTTTTATCGACAGAAAATATAAACCAAACACTTTGTCAAAGTCATGAATGTGTGTTCGGCAATAAAACAAACATAATAATGTACCCATATTAATGTTAGCAGTGAAATTTTGTTTAACAGAAAAACAACATAATTTCACATATCGTATATTTTCATTTCAATAGATTTTCCCAGCACACAAATACAGCAATGTATTTATGTTCCATTACTTATACTAATACACCCACATTCAGGGTGTGTTATGTACTCCGTATCCACCAATCAGAACAGTCCACTGGGCGGATCATCCAATGGGGTCGCTTGGCTTTGGATTATCCGGCATCCAGTTGGTTAATTCGCGATATCATGAAAACCTTGGCGTATCGCCATTTGTGGGAAAATTCGATTTTCGTAGAACGACGACAGAAGCATAATAATGATCTCCACTCTATGGGGCGGGTGGTATGTTTTGTACGTTTTTCTCAGGGGTGAGTTAAGACTCCCGTGTGATTGGTTGAACGGGAAACTTTAATGCTACGCATGGTTTTGTGATTAGATTAAACTTTTATCCCAAGCTACTAATGCGTTTGTACTGAATGAAAAGCTTGGCGAGTTTGATGCTTTTAAATCCAATATCTTTACTTTTTTATTATGCAACTAATGCAAATAGAAATATTTAATTAGATATTTATGTATTTTGGTACCTATCTATTTGTATGTAGTTTATTATTTTTATTTTTTTGGGTAACTACTTACGAGTATGTATTATATTTTAGTTTCTATGTATCATCTTATTGTTATTTTTTTTATTTTCATTTTAATCATTGTTTTCAATTTGTCTTTTGTTTTATTTTAATGGGTTGGTTGGAAGATATCGCATCTCTGCGATAAATTATTTGTATACACCATGTTGTAATCTTATTATTTTTGTCTAAATATTTTGTACAATAAAGTTTATTATTATATTTGATTTGATTTTATAAAACAGTGAAAAGGTTAAAAAAGCTCGGTTTCAAACACAATCGACAGAATTAAGATCAAAATACCAGTGTTAATAACATATTGACATTTATTATATCTTCCGTTTCATAATCATACGCCCATTATATTTATTTTAGAAACACAAGGTATAAACGAGATTTCTCACCGATAGTGGGAGTGAACCATGTTCATAATAAATCCTCATATTTATTTCTGCTGACAATCTCAAATTTTACGAATAACTTTTAACATTACTGGACCAGTTGTCATCATGGAATCGCCTTCCGGTGACAATGAGAAGTGACCGATCTATTATCAGCTTCAGAAGCAATTTCAAAACTGCACTGTTCACCAGCGCCCTTGAGACTGTCAAATGTATCGTAAAATACCCAGAGTTAATAAAATGATCCCCTTTGAATAAAATATGAAATTATTTGATATATGGTTCTACAATTATTACAGAATACAAAATTACAATAATTTCAATGATAGCCATCGTAATATAGGTATGATTATTATTACCATAGTAGGTTTAAATTATCTATGTTTTTTTAGTAGCAGTGGCGGAACCAGACTTTTTAGATCGGTCATGTTTTGTACAAAATATGTACTATTTCACTTGAAAACGAATGGATAGCTTTGAGAATAATAGAACGTATAGATTTACAAATTATTTAAGTACGTATTTTTTCAAGATTCTCATCAATAACCTCAATAACGAGAAATCAGAAGTGTGCTTATAAATTAGAACATTACATAAAAAAAGAAGTTTTTGTGGCGATAAATAAAAACACTACATTAAATCTTAAACGGTCAAGTAAACAAATCATTATTATAAATGTAAGTGTACCTATTTCTTATTATAAAATATTATTGTAAAATTCAAATTAAACGATAAATTCGTGTTATGAAATAAAATAAAAAATAAAAATTATTATTTTTGTTTTGTGTTACTGTTGAGTAAGACTAACGCACGACCGGTTTCGCTGACTAGTGGATAATTTAAAATGAAGTGTTACAAAGTTAATGCCGATACAATCAATTAAAAAAATAAATTCGTGTTTTACTCGATATTCAAAAATTAAAGTAAAGTTTAATATGGTTACATGTACAAAATATATTATTTCAATAAATATTTAAAACAAAGTCGATATTAAAAATGCAATTTTTCAAGATTTATTTTAGGGCATGCGTTGCGTATTTGCATCTATGGAAGGCACGTCTCTGATTAGTACATATGTCTACATATAGTAACTAATATAATTAGAGCAATATGTGAAGGCGACACATGTGGATTTTTTTTATCAACATATTCTATAATAAAATGAATAAAAAATATGATGAAAATTAAATTACTATAGCAAATATTGGGTAATACTCTACATATGTTGTGTCATATTTAATCGTTTTCACGTGTAGTTATAATAGTTATACGATCACAGCATATCTTACAGATGGGGTGGCCATATAATAAAAATACAGATAGTCCTATCCTTGCCGTTAAAAAATAAGGCAACCAAGATAGGTACGTAGTACGCCTCGTCATTGAGTTTTTTTAAGGACAGCGCCTGCCACATACCTCGTGCCGTACATGGAGATATGTATCTCCATAACAACACACACATGCACAAACAGGATTTAATGTCGCATTAAAGCGAGAAATGCTGCCCCGAGGGAGCATTCTAGATTTAGCGGCCACAGACCAAAAATTTTGGGGCAAAAAGGGAAGGGAAGAATTGGGAATACTTGGAAATAGATAGGAATAGAACTCGTCATTGAGTTTCAGATGTTTATTGTCTTAAACGTGAGGTTTTACAAACATCTGCCTTTAACAGGACACTTGAAAACTTACAGAAAATGGTGAAAGACCAAAGACGTATTCTTTAACGGGGACTTCACTACAATAGTTATAATTTGCAAATCACTCAAAATGGAATGCTTAAATAATAATATGTGAAAAATTGTAATGTAGTGAAACTTGGACGTGGTTGAAGAAGGACGAGAGTGGAATAAACGCCGTGGAAATGCGTTCACTAAGAAGAATGGTTGGTAAAACTTTGCGAGATAGAGTGAAGAATGAGGATATCAGGAGAATGAGCGGATGCGAGAAGAGTGTTGTGGATAGAATGCATGTAAATAAGTTACGATGGTTTGGACATGTTGAGCGAATGCGAGATGAAAGAATGACGAAGAGGATGTATTTGTCTGAAAAAGGAGGTATGAAGAAGCGCGGACGGCCAAGAACCACGTGGCTTGAGCACGTGGATCAAATCCTTAAGGACGCCCGCGTGTTGAGTAAGAGAAATCGGCGAACATGTATGAGAAACTGGATGAATGTGGAGGAAGCGAAAGAAGTTTGTAAGGATAGATCTATATGATGTTCCGTTCTCTCTGCCTACCCCTCCTGGGACACGGCGTGAGGGTATAAATATATAGATAGATAAATAATAATAATGTAATTTATCTTGAATGAATTCATTTACCCTGGCCGGAAGTCGAGCCCAGGGCTTAAAAAGTTACATTATTATTCCATAATTAGATCTAAATTTTAATAAATCCATACTTTAATTAACCTACCTATTTATTTCAAGTAGGTATATTAATGCAGAAACCCTATAATATATATGTAGTTTACCTACCTATGTAGTTTGCTGTCTAAAATTACGACGAACAAAAATTCTAAGTAATTGAAATCGGAAGCTGTGTGTTAGAAGCGGAAGTTGGGAAGTAGAACTATAGAGAATAGGGAAATGTCCCTATATTTTTCCAACAGGGGTCGGCAAACCATGATAAATTTGAAGGGTGATTTGGACAAAGTTGTTGAAAGTTGGCAAAAAGTGAAAAGCATATTACATTATTACTATTTTTCTTTGCCAGTATGTGTGTGAATATAATATTATATATAAATGTTTGTCTTATCAGTTTTTTTCATAATATAATCTGATTTTGGAGCTTGTACCATTTATCCCGTGGAGCACCCGGTAAAGAATTGGTCTCCCACTCTTCTCTGTAAGTTTTCGAGTGTCCTGTAAAAGGCAGGTGTTCGAAAAAATTAAGACATTGTACATCTTAAATTCAGCGATGAGGTTTGCCACCCATCCTGAATGTCTTGATTTTATATTGGCACGCAGAGGACAGCTTGCATGTTTCTTACATGCAGCTGGTCTGCTGGCTACCCCACTTGTGGGATGTGCCGTGATGGTATAGTATAGTATAGTATAGTATAGTATACCTTTGGGTTAGTTGGAAGAAAACGCGCATTTGCGATAAACTTAGAAGAAAGATACGCTTTATAACAGGGGTTACCAATCTTTATGTTACACGGGTACAAATAATGAAAATAAAGAAAATAATGAAGGGCACAAATCTGATTAAAAAATGATGAAATATTACTAAGGAGATCAATTTTTTTACACTGAAAATGTGGACTTTTTTAGGTTTAAAATTTTAGAATAATATGGTGATTTCACTTGCTACGAAACTTCCTCGCCCAACCACCAGATTTTCAATTTTAAATCTGTAGTGTATGGACTTTGTACACTGCACCAGTACATTGACCTTTGGACTTGTTTACAAGCTAAGCAAAGTTAATGACTGAGTAGCAATACGCTACTGCCTATATAGGTTAGCCACCTATAGAGAATGACGCTCATTAAAAAGACGACCTTCACTTGCACTGTTAGGCTACGTGATTGACAAGTTGTGTTCGACAATATTATAATAGGAATTATTTATTGAATATATAAAATGTCCGTGTCGTTATTCAAAAAGAACCTATTATTGTTATACTTGACAAAGTATACAATAAAATCTACCTATTATATTTGTGTCTGACGAAAAACTATACTGAATAGCGAATGAGTGAATGATTATGATGAGAAATTGACTCTCAATTTTTCTCAGAAACGTTAAAGCATCTCTGTCAAAATAAAAAATATATATTTATCTATAGATGTGCATTACGAAAGGCATCTAGTGTCTATTTAATCTAAATACGAGTATATATAAGGGGTGAGTATAAGTAATGCCTTTAATATTTACTTCTTTATTAGGAAGTAAACAATAAAAATAGGTTAAATCGTTAACCCATTGATGACCAATTCCAACGCAATACAACAACTATCGATGTACTAAAAGAATATGATGTTGTTAAGTAGTTTTAGGAAACTACCAAATAACTCCGTAATTACCTATTACGAAGTTGTGGTGGAGAAGGGGTTGATTAATTCGTTAATTTAAATGTTTATTTCCGTCCACATTGTATTGGATATTACTGTCTTATTGAACATTAGAGTACCCAGCAGATGTACTTCATATAATAAAACAGAAGTTACCATAAAATCATAATGAAATTAATGGGAAACATAGGTACCTCATCGCTAAATATAATACTATACTATATAAGTAAAGTAATATGAAATGATCCCTGGCCCATAACGGACCTATAGACATTTTATTTATATTGTACATGACACTCAACTTTTGAATATGTAAATTAATTAAAATCAAATTCTGAAAAATCTAAAATTTGTAATAATTATATCATCTAAAAGAAGTCTTTTTCTCTTTTAAATACAGAACAATTTCGCCAGTAAAGTTATCTTTTTTAAATGATGTTACGGAATTAATTAAAATAAAACACTTATTTGTAGTATATCCACGGTGACTTTTTATTGGACGCGAGCCGGCTTTCAAGAGCTTCCGCTCTCATCATCAGGCTCGCGTCTAATAAAAAGTCACCGTGGATATACTACAAATATCTAAGTGTTTTATTTTAATTAATTCAACATGAATTTCCACCAAGTACCGTCGGTTGAAAATATCAACTTTACGATGTTACGGAAGTTGACGTTCTCTAAGAAAAAGTTCAAATTATTTGATATAGATTTTCTAGGTTAAAAAATGATTGACAATGTTTATAGTTCAAATTATGTTCTGAATGTGTATGTTACAACTAATATACATCAGTAAATAATACATTAAGATTTAATTACACATGATTAATGTTTTACATGACAATCGGTAATAAAATTTACCCCTTGTGAACGAGGGAAACGAAAAGCATCGGGACGCTTATACCAAACAACATCGCGCGTCGTGCTGAGCTTTTCAATAATCCACACGGTGCCATATCCGGCCATTTCCGGACCGGAAGACAAGACACGTGAGCAGCGATGAATGAGCACGTGCTCAAGTGTGGGAACATGGATGCTATACCGTCTACAGTTTGGCATTGTTTTCTACACTACACTCAATATTCCCCTCCGTAATTTATTATACGCGATTTTTTGCAATACAGCAAAAATTAACGATATTGATCAAGTGAATGATACTGAAGTCCTGTATACCTTCTTCTTAGTATTTTTATTTAAGGGAAACGCATACTTCATACTTATTCCGTACCTGGGTGTATCTATAGACCTCGTTAAGGACACACACGTTCAAATTTACGTAATTTTCCAATTATTCAGACAGGACGATCTGTAGGTATATTAATTCGAAGCAGTGTGTAAACTGCCATAATTTCGTCGTAGGTTTTACGCCAAATTCTATTACACTCATAATTCAACAAATTTCAAGTGTTTTGTTAGGTATACTGTGAAGTAAGTAAGTTAATAACTTTACTGCATTGTCTTCATTGACTCTGAATCAATCATGAGATTTGGGATTCAAATCCCGTTGCCGACATTTTCCGCATTAACGACAAGAGATTTGTTACGCTTTTTATGAGGATGTTTGGTGTATTAAGATGTATTTGAAACCAAGATTTTTTAATCTCTAACTATTATTGCAATACTTACCTACACTATTTACATCATAAACCCAATTAAATATGATTTCGATTCATAAAGAAAACATTGCAAGAGTTCAGGATAGAATAAAATACAGATTCTTGTTCAAACATGAACATAACTATGTCCGTTTTAAGGCATTACGTCATGTAATTCCATCGATTACTTCTCAATTAAATAATTCAACATTAAATCTAGTTATGGCCATACGGTAACCCACGATGTAACCGTCCGAAATAAAAAAAAAAACCAACAGAGTCTTAAATATTTCATTATTGCTTGTGGGTGACGCTACGTGTGTGTATGTACATATGTGTGTGTGTTGTTTTTGTTATGGAGGAGAGACGATACTAGCACACCACCCGCACCCCCTATAAGACTGACATTTCCAATATTACAGGTGGATGTATTCAAAATGCTATGATGGAATTATCTATACATTTTTATCAAATGTATTTGTTAAAGGAAATGTTACCAATACGGCCTATTCGCCACTTGACTTGGAAAATAAAATATTTTGTTATTTATTAAATTCCATCCTAGAGTACCTAAATCAATTTTAAATTATATATTGGTTTCAGTGAAAAAGAAAACAAAGTTAGTAATGTTATTTATGTAATTAATTTAAGCAATTTTTTTTTTATTTATTTATTTATTTCTCTTAAATATACATACAAGTCAGTTATAATAATTTAAACATAATCTTACTTTTTTTTAGTGGATATGAAGAACAAATCATTTTAGCCGAGGAGAGAAAAACTCAAATATGAATCATGCAAATTTTAACCATAAATTTGATGTATAACTATTGGTCTATAAACCTAGTATAACTAATAACGCAGCACTAATTTTTGCATTAAACATGTTCCAAAACTAAAAATAATAAAAGTTTATTGTTTCACTCCATAACATTAGGATGCTACGATATTATCCTACTTATATTTAAGTATGGCACATCCTATATACCTGGCAAAGCCATAAAAGGACTTCTACAAAAATGCTATTTCAAGTGGCACGTTTTTTCCAGCCTTGTTTATGTTAATATCTTCGCTTTAATATTAGTAGTACTGTCAAAAACAAATTTCAGTCTTAGTCTAATTATAAATCTGACGTGACAATTTTAAAAATGGAACAATGCACATTTATTTGTGATGTTCCCAATGTTCGTAATAATTTAAAAAATCGAACAATGCACATTTGTATGTGATATTCCCAGTCAGTAATAATTTTAAAAATCGAAGAATGCAAATTTGTCTGTGATGTTCCTTAAGTACGTTATAATTTATAAGGTAGGTACCTACAATATATTTAAATTTCGTTGCCGTGGAGGTGAAGTGATCCAAGCCACACTTTTTTGAAAAATGAGTTAGATATGCAGTTTTGTTCAGAAAACCACGGAGAACATAGTGGTGAAGAGAAATAAGTGATTTGATATTCCTAAAGGGCATTTTTGGAAAATTGTGAAGAGATGTTAATTGTTTTTACATCATTTCAAGTGTGTGTTAGAGCATTTCACTAACCCAGATAGGAATAAATAGTTCAATTAAATTATAGAAGTGAAAAGATCCAAGCCGCATAGCGCGTAACTTTCCAACAACTTTTCTACAGGTGGATCTTTCTCAGCTACAGTGGTGAAATAACCCAAGTGATAAATTCGTGTTTACTTCTAAAATATAAAAATTCTTTAATATTTTGTTATTTATATTAGTGGAATATGTGATCAGGAATATTGTGTAAAAATTTTAGCGAAATCTATGCAAAAATAACTAAGTTATAGTCAGATTAGTATTGGCGGATGCGACAGCATAACTTCATCACCCTTTTTCTCGAAATGTCTGTCTTGTGCGTTACATCACTTCACATCCACGGCAAGGATTTGCTAGTGATATCGAAATCAGTCAACTCAGTAACGACAAATTTCATACTTTTAGTTTTGACTTTAACGTTTTGTAGAAGGTAACTAGTGACCAACGCAGTAGGTACTAGACATTGGTCGAAGGTACTTAGCAGTAAAACTAATACATACACATTATCTGATGGAGTAGAAAATCAATAAATGTGTACAATACTGATAGCAGTTAGTGACTATATATAACCAATACTTTATTTTACTTGTAATACCTACTACTAACTGTATAGTGTGGCAAGCAATACTATGACTATCACAGAAACCTTTCACGTGTTTTGTACGACATATTGGTGAATACTTAAAAATGTTCTTCAGTTTCGGGAGGGTTGACAGTATTAAACAAAATACTTTGTAATTCTACCGATGACCATATTCATTCGATAATTATGCAAACATACCTAACTAACAACAAACTCTTAACTATATTGATATTATAATTGGACAAATTTTATAAATATTATAATTTCATTCCTGCGTAGGTATATTTTATTCTTCGTCAGTTATTGTTGTTCTTGTTTTGCTCCAACTGTGTTGTGAATGAGAGTTTTAATTTGTTTTTCGTGTATTGTAGGTACGAGATTGTAAAAGGTTCTCGCCGTGGATATATTAATAAATCAATAAATATTTTCTAAAGGATTATTACTTTATACCTAAAACCTCACAATGGTAAAAAAAAAAAGAAATGAGTAAGTAAAAGATTTTAAATGATTATATTTATTTGAACTCCACCGTGTTTTAGATTTACTACCTACTTCTAAAAGTATAGATAGCTTAACCTGTATTGGGGGCTCCTCTTTATGCTCTTCTCCCACTTTGACGCGGGATGATGGGTGGCAAGCCAGATTTGGCCAAGTTGCTTACCTGAGCAGAGCATGGTGACAAATATCATACAAGAAACAACTTACAAATATTTTTTTTATTTATAGCATGTAACAGTTTCGAAAGATTTATCTAGTTACTCAAATACAATATTGACAATTAATCATGACTTCAAAGGTATTTTACCACAAAAAATGTATCTAAAAATACATTTATACTAAACTTCATAATTTAACAATATAACTGCACAGAAAATAAGAAAAGATTTTAATTTAACGTGGGTCCCAGAAGAAATCCCTGAGGTACTCCACAGCTTTATGTATTATTTGATAATTTTGAATTTATGAAATATCCACGTATATTAGTATTGTTCTAAGTACAGTATTTTAACAAGGTTTTCAAAAATATCACAAGCACATACAAAAATGATCGAAACGCACACACTCACTCTAAAAAAGTACAAAAATCATTGAAACACGACAAACAAATCAAAAGTAAGAAAAAATCTCTGTGGAACTAAATTGGATAAAAAGCGGAAAACTCGACAAAAAACGTGGATATTTTGCTAAAAAAAACAATCAATAAAATCAAGTGGATTTCAGGCTAAATGTCAATAAATTATTGTAGGTAATTATTTTTGTATTTTTTTTTTATTTTATTATTTTTAACAGCCTGGCACCACTCTCACCTAGCGAAATCTACGCAGAAACACAACTAGAGGAACATAATAATGGGGTATCAGACAGCATTGCATCAAAACAAAAAACAAAAAAATAACACGTATCAATAAATTGCCAAAAAACATAATCCCTCCACCAGAATATTACAAAATTGTTATTATATTTTTGACATATTTAGTAGTTGTTTAGTTAACATTGATCAAAATACAAATGCACGTCAATTTGTATTTACAAATTACTCTTTTCCGAATTTTCAATTACTGAATTTACAATTTTTGGAATCTTAGGTAAGCAAATACGAAAAATGTTTAAAAATTATAACTACAGATATTCGGATATTTAGAAATAATTTTCTTCGCTTTCTACAAACTTTTGGAATTTGTAAGGATAAGCATTCAAACGTTTTCCTTTTAACATTGTTTGGAGAGTACCTACCTATTAATATTTAAAATCGTTCGAATTAGATTTTTTTTTTTAAAGATATATCTGGGTTTTGTTATAAACCCAAATACAACTTTATACACCTTCCACAGTAAGCTAAAAGCTTGTGTCGTGAAAGGGGAGTTTGCCGGCACCTGGGATCACAAGAGGCCGAGACTCTACCTCCAGGCTACCGACGAACTCTTTTTATAATTGAATATTGAACGACTTCTACTCACAAATTAAGAATTTTATTGTAAAAAAATGTACTTAAAAAATAACTAAAGATACCTACATACATGACAAAATCATTTTCAGATCATTTTGAGTTTATTTAAATTATTTTTCTGTCTAAAAATACGAACCGACATTAGATAATGTTAAGAAATTTGACGCGTGTCGAAATAATATTCGCTACAACTTTGTCAATATTGCGTGATTTAATAAATGCTTGGAATTTTTAAGACTGTATTTTACACAATATCTATCTACAAATACCATCATGAGATCTTGCACAAGTGGGATAACCTGAGATTAACTGCAAGTAACGCACATGTGTGTCACCCGTCCTATTTATTGGATATGAGCGAGATTGGGACCATCAGTAAAAGACGGCTCATGCTTCAGGGCTTTAGCACACCTCCGCCGCGAAATAGAGAAAGCGAAACCGCTGAGCGGAGTCGTAGTAGCGAAACCGCTTTTAGCTAGTACATTTGCGCGGAACGCGAACAGCGAAATCGTGATACCGAATAAACACTATTACGTGTGAAATTAGTGGAACTAAATTGCATAATATTCCAAAGTAATTATCCGATATTGGCCGAATAATAAATATTGAACAAAAATCTATCTATACCATCACGGCTTTCCCACAAGTTTATTACATACAGTTGGTCTACTGAGTACCTCACTATCTATACCATCACGACATCTCCCACAACTTTATTACATACAGTTGGTCTAATGACTACTCCACTCTATCTATCTATACCATCACGGCTTTCCCACAAGTTTATCACATACAGTTGGTCTACTGAGTACCTCACTATCTATACCATCACGACATCTCCCACAACTTTATTACATACAGTTGGGCTAATGACTACTCCACTCTATCTATCTATACCATCACGGCTTTCCCACAAACTTGTGGGTACTCGGTAGATCAACTGTATGTAATAAACTTGTAGGAAAACCGTGATGGTATAGATAGATAGAGTGGAGTAGTCAGTAGAACCACTGTATGGAAAAAACTTGTGGGAGATGTCGTGATGGTATAGATAGTGGGGTAGTCGGTAGACCAACTGTATGTGATAAACTTGTGGAAAAGCCGTGATGGTATAGATAGATAAAGTGCGATAGTCAGTAGACCAACTGCATGTAATAAACTTGTGGGAAAGCCGTGATGGTATAGATAGATAAAGTGGGATAGTCCAACTGCATGTAATAAACTTGTGGGAAAGCCGTGATGGTATAGATAGATAAAGTGGGATAGTCCAACTGCATGTAATAAACTTGTGGGAAAGCCGTGATGGTATAGATAGATAAAGTGGGATAGTCAGTAGACCAACTGCTTGTAATAAACTTGTGGGAAAGCCGTGATGGTATAGATAGATAAAGTGGGATAGTCAGTAGACCAACTGCATGTAATAAACTTGTGGGAAAGCCGTGATGGTATAGATAGTGTAATCAGTAGAATAACGGCATGTGGATATTGGCACGGAGAGGACGACTATTATGTTTATTAGTGACTGCCCCATATGTGGGAAATTTCATGATGATATAGATAGAGAGAATCTTACTTCATTTACCGCAGACCCACGCTATTTGACGTTTGGTCATAGTTTCGCTCCAAAAATCTGTCGAATTGTACAAATACAAAAGCGGCACAAAAGCGAAACATCAGAGACTGCGAAAAAACAGGCGGAGATGTGAATGCATATTTCGTAATCTATGGCGAAACGGTGCTAGAAAGAGATAGATGTATAGAAAACAGTATGTATTTGAGCATGCCATCTCGCTCTTGCGTACGACGCACACGAACTGACAGATTTAAGCGGAGCCGCTTTCTCGATTCCGCAGCGGAGGTGTGCTAACGGCATCACTCAGCACAGAGTGAAGAAAAATGCAGATTTGTTTAGCGGTTTCAAGATAGAACGTTTAGTGTGGCGGGTCTCAGATGGTGGAACTAAAACCTGAGTCCATGAAAGGAGGCAAATAATTGTAGAGAGGACTCGAGAAGGAAGCTAAAGTCACAGCTTTTGCCGAGAACTTTGGACAATAGACACACAATATGGCGTCCTTGTGGTATAATGAATTCAGTTATATGTTCATTTACGAGTGACCTGTCATGAAAACAACGTAGTTCCAGAAAATATATAGGTAGAGCTGTAAAAAAATAAGTATAATCTACGTAGAATATCGCCATTATGTTGCTCAATGTAACGCCACAATGTTTGTACCCACAACAATGAGAAATGACAATATGAATTCAATAGAAATAGTACATTTTATCTAATATCAAACCAAATTATGGAATCATTAGTCACGCTACTAAACTAACCTAACTATCAGCAAAATCATAAAAATATGTAATATTATTATTAATATGTACCTATTATAAAATGATAAATGTATTTTTTATAATTTAAATCCGCTACCGTCATGTCCATAAATTATTTTTTAGTATGATATTATCTGCATAATGAAAAATACAGATGAATCATCAGTCTGTTTTACGCGATAGGCTGAAATGCTACAAGTCTTTCAGTCATCATTATTTAATCATTTGATCTTTATTGGTTTGGAAATGCGGAAAGAATGGACGACAAAGAGGATAGGTATACTTATCTGAAAGAGGAGGTGGGCGTCCAATAACCGCGTGACTTGATCACGTGGATCAAATTCTCAACGACGGCCGTGTATTGAGTAAGAAAATCTCACGTGCGTGTATGAGAAATTGTATGAATGTAGAAGAAGCGAATGAAGTATGTAAAGATAGGTCTATATGGCATTCCGTTCTCTCTGCCTACCACACATACGGCATAAGGGTAAAGTATAGTTTTATTTATTTATTATTTTTATTCTTCTTGCACGTCATCATTCATAATTATAACAAAATCAACATAGCAGTTTACATTAGAAAAAATGTGATGATGTGCAGTGGCGACATTATCACTTATAGTGATAGTGGTAAAGTATCTTTATGTATTTTTATTTTTAGCCATCAGCAATAAAATGCCAGTTTTCTAAGCCTATTATCCAATTTAATTATGTAATCCGAACCATTCCTTCAAATATATTTTTACCATGCTACGAGTACATCAATTTATTGTGAATGAATCCAGGCATTTGCAAATATTTATCGATTATGGACCTTATATATTGGTGATCGTAGTTCATGGACAACGAAAGTCATGACTTAAAGCCATATATGGACGATTATTTTCAATATCATATAAATACCAATAATATTGAATACCTACACATATATTTATTACAAATCATTGAAACAGTCATTTACCCCTGAGTATATGTAAGTACACTGAAAATCTATCAGTAGGTACATTGGAAGGTAGAATTTATGTCAACATGTTTCAAACATTACATTCCTTCTTACAAAACGATGCCACAACGAAGGGAATCACAGATTTTGTTGTTATTACATATTATATTATTACTAGTGAAGAAAAAAAAACAAATACTCCCCTATCAAGATTTTGAAAAGAAATATCTAGAATCTATATGATTTAGAAAAATTCAGTTTGAAATAGTAGAAATGATTTCTAAAAAGGAAGTTCATGTACGTATGTGTTCCAGGTAAAACATGTCAACCTAGTTAATACTTATTCAAATAGGTTGACTAGCGGCCTAGACACTAACTAGCCTTGTAAACGAGGGGTCGTGAGTTCGTTTCCCGGATTGAACAGAATGTTTCTGCTTATTTCCGGAGTTGAATTGATTGCAACGATTCATCTTCATTCATTCATTCATCGCCCTCAACACTTCTCTCGGGAACACAGGACAGAAACCAGCCTCCTCCATTCAGATCGTCTCTGCGCCAATCGCGTCACCTCTTCTCACGACATTCCCTGCGCTCTGATATCGTTGTCATAGGAACGGTGCATTGTGAAAGGGGCGCCCGGGGACGGGGGAACCTTTGTGGATGAATCAACAGTACCTACTCTTTTTTGTTTTAAATCCAAGTATGATTAAAATCTATACTTTTTAGTAATAGAAACGTTTGATATAGGTACGAAACAAAAATGTTTCCCGTGGAAGCCCCAGCAGGGTTACTCTTGACAAAACTAAACACGGTCTTGATCTTGATCATACGACGCACGAAGGGACTATGATCAAAAACACCGCACTACCGCTAACGCGCGATCGGTTTGCCATAGTCCCTTCGTGCGTCGTATGATCAAGATCAAGACTAGATTAAGATCGTGTTTACTTTTGTCAAGAGAAGCCCTACTGTTAAGCATAGGTATCCCACTCTTTTCTGTAAATTTTGTAAAAAAGCAGGTATTCGTAAAACACCACATGTAAGATAACTGTTTAAAATGGTTAACGATTTTGGAGCTAGTTTTAACTTATAATACATCATACAAAAAGGTTTGAAATTATTTGTGAAACTAATGAAATAAATTTCTTACAGCCTATATTCCCATCTACATAGATCGCGTTCATTGTCTTCATAATGTTTGATCACTTGAGCAAACTGAACGAAGCAACAAAAACAATCCGCAAATAGGCAATATTATTTGTGATTGGTCACAGCTGTGAATTTTATTAAACTAAATACATAAAATGTTTCGATGATTATAAAACTGTAAATTGTTTTTATTATTTTGATATTTGTCATTCAAATAAATCAAAAAGTTATAATATTATACAATATTCAATTTATTTGATACAATATTACGCAAAAACAATATTTTATTTTCACGATAAATTATTTTTACGAGATTTATTTTAGGTTACTTTGAATATTATGTTTCAAATTATGTAATATATTTTGTTGCATTAAAATTCTGAACTTATCGCACGAATACGCTCAACAGATGTAGACATAATATTTTGAAACAGGAATTGGTGAACGTGCCCTTAAACCAACCTAAGTCGTTTCGCTAGCTTCAGAACACCTTTCCTATTTCCTGCAAAATGGAGTTGGCATAGTCTGTTCGTTGTGTAAGGTGTTTGTTGAGTAATATTCTTAATATCTTCACTCACGCTGGTGTAAGAAATTTAAGTAAAATGCAAAAAAAAATTTGAACATTTTAAATTTACCTTCGCATATTTTTACACTGTAAAAGTACCTATTTAGAAAATGGTGTTGCCAACCAACCTCTTTTATTAATTTGTTTCTCGAATACTGAAATAGAGATTCGTCAACTTCTAGTAGTGCTGTATTTACGAAACATAATAATAGAAAATATATTATTTACGTTAGCACTTTTACGTTTTGACAATTTATTTACGTTTTAACGTTCTTATTACTTGTTATTTACGATTATTTCTAAATTCTATTTTTAGTTGTGGCAGAGTCCCAAAAGAAATTCAAAAACATTTTTTTAATATTTTGTTTTCGTGATCAACAAAAAACCTGAAATACATTTGAATCGGTCATTTGAGAAACAACATAAGTCAGTCAATACAAACTTTTCAGAAATCACAAAAAACTGTTTGTTATAAAATTTTGAATGAAATGTTGATATCTTACTCAAATCAAAATGTTACTTTTAGTGTATTCTTTTATTATAAACCTTTATTTTACGTCAAAATATTTTATTTGTATATTAATTTGTTAATTAAAAAACCTTTGACTTATGTTTTTTTCTCAAATGAACACCATTTCAGGGAACAAAACTCAACATTTTCATGCCAGATTATTTATTGAACATCCAAAAATCACAAATTTTCATTATTTTCACCCACGTTAGTGGTTGGCGTTAAGTGTCAACTGTGAATCGACACGAAAAAATTAGTGTAGTTACAACACAAGTCACGTGATTTGTGTTGTTTTTCTATTGACTGGCCAAGTTAATCAGCTCAATTTGTATCAAATAGGTAAAAATTACGTGGTTTTTAAATGAAATAACGTGCGTTTCAAGAAAAAGGGCCCAAATAAAAAAAAAAATCTTTACGCTAAAAACCTGATTTATGTTGTTTCTCAAATGACTGATTCATTTATTATAACGTTTACAAATAAAACGAAAACAATTTTCTACGTAACAGAGTATTGTCAAAATGATGAATGATCGAGAAAATATTATTCAAAAATATCCTAATGAATCTTTTAAATATGCCATGGCTGTGTTTGTTATTTTTTTCTCAGTTGATTACCCGATTCATTAATTTTCCGGTAAACGTATTTAAAATAGGACACCCTAAAAAAGGATAATCATGATTGACAATACAGGGGGTTTCACTTCAAAAAGATATATTTGATATTTATAGATTTTTTTTTATTTTCAATCAATATAAATCTAAATTCATGTCACTTTAAAAGAAAAACTATTAATAGTTTATTTCTGTTGTTGACTGCGGAGCTTCCCCGGAGGACGCACAGAATAGAGCCGAGTGGCGGCGAAAGACAAAAATGGCAGACCCCACCATCATGTGGGATTAATAATTGCCCAGGGAGAGAGAGAGAGTTTATTTCTGTTGATATATATCATTCACATTCAGTAAACTCAGAACGGGTTCGAAATGCATTTTCGAAAGTCTGCTTCTTGATCACATACATTTTAACGCTCTTTTTGACCTTAGCTGTTGTTGAATGATCTTATCTCTTGTTATTCTCTCAAACGATCTTTCTCTCTCTTTCTAAATTCTTCCTTTAGTATACTAAGTGTTGATAATAGATATCTTCTTATAATTTACCATTTTTTGTAACTATCATACCATTTTTGATAACCATATACCTATACAGAGTATATCATTTCTAAATGAGCGATTTTTTCAAAAAAAATTGTAAACATTCGACGAATTGTGACATGATGCATAGTATGATACTAATACAGATGAATGAGTGTCTAATTCTACATGACAAAAAGGAATTCAAAATAATTAATAATTTTTAAGACGAAATACTTCGATTGATGGCGATTTATTTACATTTGGAAATCTTGCTTAGCTCACGTTGTCGTTAAGATTTTTGATTCATCATACATATTTGTAGATAGAAATTGTATTATTATTATTATTAACACCAAATTATTGTAAAAAATGTTATTCAAATGTGAATCCACCACCATTCGAATGCCTTCGAATTTTAAAACATCAAGGGCAACAACAACAAAAAACAAACTATGAAAAGGTTAATGTTGTGTTGTGATTATTATTAATACATTATTATTATTCAAAAAAATAAAATACAAATGGCCATAATACAATATCAAGGTTCGCGCACATAGCCACTAGTGACTCATGTTAACAACATCGTAAGATCCAAAATAATTAAGTAAAGAAAATTAAAAAAAAATAATCAAAGCACGGGGCGTTATGAGCTAAAATATCACGTGACAAACAATATGGACGACAAATGAAACACTCATTCAACGCATCCGTGAAAAGAACACGGAGCTAAATCGTTCGTCTGTTCATTATTTGAAAAATGTTCCAAATTTTAAAAAATACTCTCCTTGAACACTTGTTCATTAGATCGTCCATATAAGTTTGCCTTCTCTTTTTTTACTTCACAAAAAATAATCACGGTATTTAAAAAAAGTATCAATTCTCATTAAAAAAATAATAATTAAAAGAGTAATAAAAAACAAAAGAAAATTAAAACAACTAAATAGAAACAAAAACAAAACAAAAAACAATCCCACTCTCACGCTATTTACTCTCAGAATAATGTATAAATAGAATAACGAATTCGTGTTTACATGTCTCAATGAACATCTCCATTTTACACTCAGCCATTTGATCTTCTGCAAGAAAATTGAAAACAAAATGGCTCTCAGTTTCTCTGTGTTTTGTTCTAACCTAAACTTAAATTAACATATTCCATTATAACTTAAATTAAAATTTTATTTGGTTGCAGTATTTTTTATAGCAATATTTTTCTTTAAAATTTATCCCAGAAAACGGGGAAATACAAATAATATATGTTTGTAAATTATAAAAATACTGCAACCAAGATGTTAGTGTTTATATTACTAATATGTTTTTACACATATTGGAAGCAGATATGCTCTTTGTTTAAGAATACCCTGCATTATTCGGTAATATGTTAAGAGTGAGGTAATGAATAATATTTTTTTAAAATCTAATCGATAATTATGAAATTCGTTTATGCGCTTCAACTGTCAAACTTTGTTTCGCTTTCCCATATAAAAGAGGCTGCTAAAAAGCAGAATTTTATTAAGTGCTAGGCCAATATAAGCTACATTGACTGAATAAAATTCTGCTTTTAACATCCACTTTTGTATGGTAAAGTGAGACAAAGTTTACAGTTGAGAGAGCAAAAACGCCAGATGACGTCACACTTACAAGCGTATTATAAAAACTACGCGTCAAAAAATAAAGCACCCGATATTTATTCGCAAAATTCATCAAATTACTAAAAAATATTATATCAAAACAATAGATCAAAATATTTATTATAATTTGCATTCTAATATGCAAAAATTACAACATGCTGAAAATATTTTTAAAAATAGAATCCCTGTTTTAAATTCCGAAAATACAAGGTTCTTTTTTTAAATATTTTGAAATATGTATCGATAGTTTTTGTAATGTTGACCTCGTACGAACGTTATATTGTAGATCTCGTATTTCAGAACGTGACTAATCGTGAAATATTAAAATAAGCAATAATTTTACTGCTTCCAATATGTGCATTTGTAGATATCACCTATAATAAACTAACTATAGTAAGTAATAAACCCATGATTAGGTTGGTAGCTTTGATACGCAGGTAAGTAGGTACCGACCATAGATTATTATGAACCTATATGTACAATCGTAAAATTTCAATGCATTATTATTTTATAATCGCACCAATCGGACAAATATTAATATTATTATTTATTACTTTTGTGTATGAGATTAAAATTTACAATATAATTGACTTTCTTTAAATTATACATAGCTATAAAATAAAATTAATAATATAAACAGCAAAAGCAAACAATGAGTAATTAAATATTTGACATAAATAATCAAATTACAATGGTCACAATAAGAGTCGAAGAAACCATAAAACTGAACTACCCGGTATTATACTTCTACAGTATTGAGCGTAATCTACAATAACAGTACCATACCTAGACTTGCTGACATCGAAACACTACACGGCCATATTGAAAATTCAAAAACGTTCTAAACGCGTTCATTTTGTATTCCATTTGCAAATTTAAAAATAACTTCGAATGAAAATTCTAATTAATCTAAATACGGTGCAAACAAGTATACTTTGAGAAATAATATTTGATAATGTTTTAAATGCGTTCGTATTACATTCGATGAAAATAATTTGAAAATTTTAAGAAGTCCGCCAGAAAAGATATCAAATTTACCCACATACTACATTGACGGAACCAACGCCCGACCTAATAGTACAGAAGTCTGGAGATTTCAAATATACCTACATGTTCTGAAAACCTTATTGAATTTCAAAATTATCTAAAAGTATGCATTTATAATACATATGACAGAAATAATTTTATAATTTCAAGATGGCCGGCAATGGAAACTCAAATATACGTACTTTGCAAAACCATACAAAGAATTTAAAACTGTTCTAAACGTGTTCAACTGTTCATATCGTATTCGATGGAAATAATTCAAATATGTAAAGATGGCCGCCAATGAAAATTCCAAATATACATACTGTGCAATAACAACAACTGTCTTTAATCAGGTGTTGTGCCTGCCGGGTACTAAATTGTGACAGCATGACAGTACTAGTAATGATATGACATTGGAAATAACATCATAATAACTATGTGCTTCATACTTTACTCATGCAAAGTATAATATATACCCTACACAGTATGTTGTGTGTGACATATTTTTTATTTATTGTTGCGAGTGACATTAAAAATGACAATATTTTGGTTACATTATCACTGTATTATAGGTAAGTAGGTACTGTCATAGAGAATATTGCTCGTGACTGCAGGTGAATGCTGTTTGCTGTTTATAGCCATTAAAACACAATGCATATTTAAAATAATGAATATTGGTGCAGTTATAAAATTAATGCATATTACTACTACGTCACTAGCGTGACAATAAAACAAAAAAAATGTATTGACGACGACAGACATAACTGAAATATAAAGATAATAATAAAAAATAAATGGGTCACATATAAATTGAGCAATAAAATTTATTGTTTTGTTATAGGCTTTGTATTCATAATAATAATTAATAATTTGTTCTAGGATACATAAACATTATCTACTATGCTGAAAAAATGCATTTTAAAATAACCTCATATCAAAGTACAATTTTGACATTTCTTTGTAATTTGGCGCCAATCGTATTACTATTATAGTCTATTGTTTTTTCCTACCATAGATAATAAATTCGAAATGTCATCAAGATGAATGACATCAGTCTTAATTTACGTATTACAATCTATTGAGAGTGTTTTTGTTAGAGGTTTTTATATATTATAACTAAATTGATATTGACATAAATAATATCAAGGTGCACATCAAAGGTGAAACAAAATCAACAACAAAAGCGAAAAATATACTGACCCGTATTGACTTTGTAAGACTGTTGGATATCCAGCTGCTCTGATGCCCGCCGTGAATGGAAAACCTGGAATAAAGACGAAAACAAATCGTTAAAGAAATCGTAAAACTTGAAAAATAGACATTAAAATTTGAGTGAAAACATTTGTGGTATTTGAAAAGTTAAATAACATAACAAAAATATTATAATAAATTCCCCATAAATCCATTACTGAGAATGATGTCATTAGTGAAATATTATCGATGGTTTGTTAAATCATTTTCCGATTGTTCCAGAGAACATTTTCAGAGGTCTGTCAATCAATCTGCACAATAACGACATTTCTACGTGTTTCTATAATATTAAAACATGCAGAATATCCTTCTGCTTCCATAAAAGAAATAAGTACATTTAGGGTGGGGACATACTGCTGAACTGAAAATTTAAAAGTATTAAGAATAATTTATTATGATACTTGTCTATAAAGGACACTAAAAAACCCAGACAAAGCGATACCTAATCTATTACGAGAACAATATGGTAACATTTTCAGATACTGATATGTTTTGCTTTCAATTAAATGACATGGATAGACTTTCAGAAATGACTATGTAAATTAGATATTTATGACCTATTTACGTAAAGGATATATAAATATAGGATAAAAATGTTTTCCATATTACATTTTTTAGCATATTGGTAGTTTGGTTTTAAAATTAGAAAACATGTCGACGAAAATGATGTGTCTATTCTCATTATTAATAATGTACCTATAGATTAGACAGCATACGCCTACAACATTAATAATACCGTGAAAATGTAAACAACAAAGATGTCTTCCTAAAAGAAACACCCAAAATAAAACAATCTAGAACATTCTCCAACTTCAAATGACAATATCCATGAGACCAATGCTGTGACAAATTATTTGAATCATCATCATCATCATCGAACGCGTTCTAGTTTGAACATAGTACAGCGTTTGAAAATGGAACCACCAAGGAAATAATAACATGGAGGACGGCAGCTGTCACATTTCACAATATTATCTATGGAAATGTTCCCAAATTATTTTAAGATAATGTTATACTTAGTTAATGTTTAACATCAAATGACACGGACATAAAACTATTCTCGTGCTCCTCTGGAATATGAAAGGTGTTGGCTCATAATAATATTATTATTCATAGCAGATAGTCAAAGAGAATTAAGTAGACTGAGAATATCTTTGTTATTCTTATTTCAAAAATGAGATGGCATTACTAACAATAATCATTTATCATTTTGTACGCTTGCAACACTATTCCATTTTAATTTAAAATGCGCATTCTAGTATTTACATCAGTAGTAATATAAAATCATTTGACATCAAAAATAGATGAAAGAAAAAACTGAAAATAGAAGACGGCCATTTTGATCGGTGAAAGTAAACTACATTGGTAATAATAAAACAAAATGGCTCCATTAAAAATGTAATTAGGTATCTACCGAGAGATCTATAAAATGAAATATAAAAATGGTTAGAACACATTAAGTTTGAAAAAAGAGTTCCTGAATTAATCGACATCAACAGCAATCAAGTAATGGATTGGAAAATTTTAATCCAAGATTTGAATGATAGATTAACTTATTATTATCCGATCACTTTAAAAAAGCATGTTATTAAAGGTCAATAATATCATAAAATGTGTGGGTCGGAGGTATGCTTTTAAGTCACAAGGTCCTGGGTTCGATTCCCGGCCAGAGCAAAATGGGGAATGACCTGTTTCAAAATATCATGGGCCTGGATGTTACATGTATATATTATGTTCGGTGCATTGTGTATGTGTGTATCGTCGCGTTAGTACCCATAATACAAGATTCATATCTTAGTTTGGGACTAGCTCGATCTGTGTGAATTTTCTATGTCTGCTATGCTATGTTAAATATAGAAAGCAATATAATTTTGACAACGAGTTCAATTCAAACACGAAGTATGAAGTTGACGAGGAGAAAAGGTTAATATCAATGCTTTGCAAGCATGTTTTTATCGTCACCAGATTTTTACACGACACTTGATGAAGAAAACAGAGTTATATTTGCCCGACGATACAATTACAATATGTTCATAATATTGTGTTTCATAAATAAGATAATATACCTTCCCACTTGGTACAATAATAATTTGGCAAGAGTTTAACAACCCGAAATATTTCGAGGCGAAAATTCTAAAGACAATAAATATAACTAAGTCCCCATGACTTTTTAAAATATTGCGTAACGAGTCCAAACAGAAACTTTCTTTGCAATTATAAAAATAATTTTATTATAATAAAGACTTGTAATATTGTTAGAAAGTTTCTGAACACAAATATTTCAGGCACAATGCTGGTATTTTGAATCCGCGTTTTGAGCCTAATCTTTTGATATCCTGTATATCTGGATAGGTGAATTTTTGTGAACATGACTGATCATATGAAGACTTATCTGATTGTATAATGCTGAAAAGTGTTTCTGCCACCGCGTTTAAAAAATCAAAATAATGTATTTAGCATTATTATTTTGTAACATAATTATGATACGATAGACTTTATATTGACACTTGAAAATTTATAGAAGAAAGTATAGAAGGTATATCTTTGCCAAGGACTTCGTGAAGCAAATGCATTAATAGTTGTAGCTACTTAATATGTAATATGTAAAAACGGTATAAGTAAAATGATTTCTCATAATTGTTAGCTTGAGGAGTGGTATTGCATTACCTACAACTCCTATTATCCCAGAAATCACTTTCATACAACATAATATACAGTTATGTAATTATCTTTCAGTATTTCAGACTCCTGAAGAATGAGTTGAGCTTAACATTTCAGCGACAGCTGCCTCATGACACCTAATCTATCTGTACTTATATAATAAAAACAACAACGGAGCTATTTGTGTGTCGCAACAAGCATGGTAATTAACTTAAACTATCTTTAGGATGAAGACATTATATTATGTACCTAACTATATACACGCTAGTAATATATTTGTCTTTCTTTTTAGATCCAATATGAACAGTGTACATAAACATTCATTCTCAAATAACAAGGAAAAATTTCAGTACTTCAGATGTACCTTAAAATAAAAAATGTAATATATTAACTAGTATTATCCCATCACGGCTTATCCCACAACCGGTTCACTACTGAATAAAATCTTTTAAATAAAACTAAAACCAATCGTGTTTTTTTCCACAGGTATATACATATGTAATTATAATGAATAAATAAATTAATACAATCGAATATTTTAACGCATCACTTTTGGCTCACATCCCTTTTGGGGAGTAAACGAAACGGATTTTGTTCAGACTGGAAATAATATTTGAGTGTCGCTGTTTGAATCTGCGTTGTCATACATTCTTCCAACAATAATACGATACTTAGACCGAGTCGTGTCTCCTGGGACAAACAGTGCTTGGCTCAAAGCCAACTGCTAACATCCAAAGACCATTTCCATCTTATTATTATCCCCTCTGTCACCTCTGCCCTTCCTCACACACACACACACACACACACACACACACTCTACCAACCGCTCTCACAATTTTTTTTTTTTTTTCCATGAAACGACAAAATGATTACAACACAAAGACGGACGCTACTGTCATGGTATTTTCACGCGTTTTATTTTTTTTCAACATACATCATTGCTTTGTTTGAAGAAAAGCTTTTTCCGCATTTACTAAATTCTAATCTTGTAATATGTTTTCAAGTTTCTTTCGGTAATTATGTTAGACATAGCTTCAAAAAGTTTGATTTTAATTTTCATTTTCACAGTATAAAGAGATGATGATACATGTCGATAGAAATAAACACAAAGTAACAAAATCATTTAAATTTTTAATTCTACTATTACTACTACTATGCCATCACGGTATATCCAACAAGTGGGGTAGCCAGCCGAACAGCTACATGTAATTTAAATGCAAGCCGTCTTCTCTATGCCAAAAAATAAGACATTCAGGATGGGTGGCAAACCTCATCGCTGAGATGTAAAATGTCTTTAGTTTCGAACACCTGCCTTTTTCAGGACACTAAAAAACTTACGGAAAATGTGGGGGACCAATTCTTTACTGGGTGCTCCACGGTGCATAAAAAACATGATAAAAATTAAAAAAAAAACATAGAAAACATTCAATTTTAGATTTTTGAATAAATGTAAAAGAAATATAAATATACCTTCGTATTAATAAAATTTTCATTTTTAATACGATATATTGCATCAGGTAACCTGTTTTTATGTCTTGTGTGCATTTTTGCAAGTTTCCCGAGTACCCAGTTCTTGGGAAGTGCTGCGATAGTATTAATAATTAAAAGATAGGAGTGCCTACATGCTGTAAGATAAAAGATACGTAAATAAATTAAGTTTAACATTAATAATTGTTACTATCAAATGACAAAAATTAATCAATGATAATAATACTTCATTGATCAAATAAAATATATTGTTTCTCGTATATTTTAATCATAATTTATTACTTTTAATACAATTGATCTTTAAGCTGATTGAATAAAAGATTTGTAAGCCATTCGGTACTGAATTTACTGTAATTTGATAGTGATTCATTTAACATTGATGATTTTTTTAAGACATTTCAGAAAAATTTAGGATCTTCGCTGGTCCACCTTTTGATTTTGCATTTTGTTGTCATGTTCTTTAATTGACTGTCTGATCCAGTGTACATTGTAAAAATAAAAATAAAATGGGCAATTGGCGAACTTATTGCCAATATCTTCAAGCTAACCAAAGTAATGCGTGATATTGTGTTAACAATGTGTACAATTAATACTAAACATTCTACTTACAGTCTTAGTACCTAAAATTAACAATGTTATATTATGTTCCCTACCATGAATACTACCAATGAAGGATTAGGGCAATCGAAGGAGCTATTTAAGATAAATTAATCGTGGTCTGAATTACCCAAAAATAATATATTATGAAGAAATGCAAGAAAAACTGAAGAGTGTTGAAAATATTACAAAAAATACCAGTCGTTAAACTATTTTTATAATTTATGTACCTATCTAATTTGTATTGCGAAATATTGTCTCTAAAATATATTTAACACTGTCAACACTTTTAAATCTTTATCATCTTTTTTCATTTGTATTATTTTTAATTCACAATGTTTTGTGTCCCTCGTCACGGCAGATAGAATATTTTATTGGTAGCTTTAATAACAAAACTAATACGTAACTATGAAATATTGTGTAGTCTATTTCCAGAAATAAGCTTGATGGAAAACCCGTGTAAAGGAAGGACTCGAAATATTATTTTTGGTGTGATAAATATAATAGAAATAATGTGATGCTGAGTGATAATGACTATAATGACATTACAGTGTTAGGAATGTCGTAGAAATAGGCAATTTGATTGCCGCAAAATTGCTTTGAACGAAGGGAACTTGTGTTTCCTACAAAAGAATTGAAAAGGAAAGAAATGAAAAGAAACATGAATGGTAAAATGATTTTATTCAAGATTATTTAAATAAAATTATTAGAAATAAAACATGTTCCATGGAGCGTCTGGCAAAGAATTGATATCTCACTCTTTTCCGTAAGTGTCCTGAAGAAGGCGGGTATTCGAAAAAATACAGATATTTTACATCTTAAATTCAGCAATGAAGTATGCTATCCATCCTGAAAGTCTTAAATTTTGCCGACACGGAAGGGACTGCTTGCATGTTTATTATAATATGCAGCTGGTCTACTAACTACCCCACTTGTGGGATATACCGTGATGATATAATAGCACTTAGTAGAATAAAGCACTTATATTTAGTTCTTTCACAGTGACTTCATTAATTGCGAGTCGGCTTTCAGGAGCATCCGCTCTCATCATCAGGCTAGCGTATAAAGTTCTTGAAAGCCGATCTACATGGCGTTCCGTTCCCCTGGCTACCCCACTTGGGAATAGAATAGAACATCTTAACACATATTTATGAATAGACAACAAATTAACTCTCAAAGTTGATCAGCACTTGAATAATGTAAGGGATGAACCAAGACGTTTCTCATATTTTGACACACGTTTTAAATTAGGTACCGAATCATGATTATATTATGATTGATTAATTACACATATCTAATGAAATTCATAAGATCTTAGTGAAAGTGGTCATTAATCAGTTTGTAGTAGGTAGTACACAATGATCATAATAATATGATAATATATCATGAAAATATATTTTCAGAGTAACTGCATTCACGAAACAACAAGTGGGTTTCTTGTCTGCCATTGCGTTGATTACATCTTCTTTATGAAATAGTACATATTATGTAGTAGTATTAGAATACTTCCTGGAGAAGAGCCAATATTGAATTTAATACCTAATAACTCATCTTCCAAGAAATATAATAGATATATCTAGAATGTGGAATTGGAATAATCAGAAAATCAATCAAGTAGTACGAACGTAATCGATGTACTCGTATTTTTAAAATACACCTAGGTATTCGTACAAATATCAAATTTTCGTTGCTTAATGAAAGTAATTCTTCATTTCTAGATCGATGTATGTCAAATGATTTTTTTCGGCGCCGTTTAATGGAGTACGCATATCAAAGGTGCAGGAAACTTTGTTGGAAGAGCGATGTCTTCCATTTGCTCCTGAACGTTGTTATTGATTAGTTTTTACGAAGGTCTTCGGGTAGTCGAGTCCAGACGACGGGTCCTGCGACACCAAAAGCGCTGTCGTGGAAGCACGATGATGTTGTCAGTAGAAATTGGACTAGAGCAACCCAAGAAGAGAAGAATAGTTTAAATATGGAAGAGAAAAGAGTGAAAACAATGGCTAACGAAAGAGAAGAATTTAATTCACTAATTAATTTAAAAATATTTTTTCGAAGGGGGTGTTTTCGTTTCTGCGGAAATGTTAATATTTTAAATACACATGGAGCCTTTAGAGTAAAGGCCGTCTGCATTGCATTGTAAAATATTTCTGTATTAGGTATAGGTTTAAGTTATGAAGGATTTTTATGACTGTAAATGTAAAATAAATTGTTATTTCATGACATTCATTATTCGAGTATTGCATTTTCTAGTCATTTTATGATGGTGGATCATGATGACTGATAATATCTATCTATTGCGGACATTGCATGACACATATAATAGCAGGCGATATATAACATATATGTGCCATCCATAAAACAATATGTACACCTATATGCCTTTATCATAATCATAGAAAAATATGCTCATATATTTCATTGACGTAATTTTTTTTTTTTTATTTAACATATTTTTACAAGTACATTTTTTTTTTAATTACATAAGTATACATAGAAACACTATTTATAGATTAGCCACACTAGCCTCACGGCTGTGTTGTGGCCGCACAAAAACATACAAAAAACAAATATAATTAGAAAACCTCTTAAAAGAACTATCAATAATCTCTAAAAAGAACCATCAAAAATCTCTAAAAAGAACAATCAATAATCATACAAATTTAATAATATGCAAAATATAGCACAAGGCGATAGCATGCATTTAACAAAAAACTATGAAAAAATATAATACAGGTCATGAGACACTAATAAATAAATACTTCCACTCTATCATACCCTGCACCGCTCAAACACTCCAACAACCAAACCGACTCCAGAAAGCGAAAACATGCTCAAAAAAGAAAGGAATAAAACCTGTTATATGGTAAATTTGAGAAGGTCCTCCGAACCATCCACTCCCAGATCACAAAGATATCCTCTGACCACACGTTTGAAGACTTTGCCAATCTTTAATTGTCTCCACTCAAGTCTCAGGGAATTATATATCTTTGGAGCAAGAATCGTATGTCTGTTACTTGATGATAAAGTCGACAAAGTAGCGCGAAGATATTGCTTTTACCTTTGAGTGACGAGGTTCGATTGCCGATTGCTGTTCAGAACAAAATGGACAATGACCTTTTTCGAGGTCTGGTTATTACGTATGTGTTTATCTCATTGTACAATATTTGTATGGTCGTGTTACAATCCATAATACAAGATTTATATCTTAGTTTGTTGTACCCATAACACATGTTGTGATAAGGGTTCAAATCCACCTATAACCTCGTGATTACAAGCATATTCCTTTATGTGAATGCATTTTAAAATGGTTTAATCAGATTCATATCTGAAAATATAATTTAATTATTTATTTATATAATTCTTCTTGCACATCATCATTCACATAAAAAAATCAAACAAATAAGTTAACATAAGAAAAATGTGATGATATGCAGTGGCGAGATTATCACTTTATAGTGATTTCTTCTATCTAACCACGTCACATTAACACTATTAATGGAAGCATTCAAAATTTTGTTCCGCTTGCTATATTAGTTCTTCGTTCTGTTTTTGTGCTATAAATCATATTTTAAGTCATTCTAAACGCCTCTTTTTTTAATGTTTGTGTATTTTAATGACTCAGTACTTTGAATGTTCTAATTCAAAAGATAATTTCTAAGCTTTCTGAAAACTTTTACAAAAATCAGGGAAGTCCATAGGACGCCAAATATCTCACAAAAAAAATTGTAAATAACTAATATACTCTTTTTAAACCATCATTTATGTTTGTATATTCCTGAACGACATCGAGTGCATATTATATTATACTAGTAGCCGATAAAATAAGCTCTATGCAATCCAACATTTAAATATACATAAAGTAAATAATGACTGACCTAATATCAATTTTTATACTTCACCAATAATAATATTATATAGGTTGTTACAACCGATAATGTCATATTACGATGTATAGATATGTTAAACTGTCCATATGTTTATAAGTTTTATGTTTAGTAGATGCATGTAAAATTAAGTTACATAGATACTTTATTAGTAATCACCTATCTGCGGACAATGCAACGAGGTTATTGTCAGTGAGAGCTTTTAACATGACACAATTTCAGTGTAATTAGTCGAATTATTGACATGCACAAGTAATTTTCTAAGAGCATAACCAATAATTTTCCAAGCTTTTGGTATGTCTCCTGATATGAAGCTTAATTGATCAAAACACACCTCGTGAAAATGATGGGTTGCGGGTTCAGGGAACTACCAAATATGGTGACAGACAATACCCCCGACTATATTTCATTTATAATGTGCACTAACTAAAATAGTAACATTCCAATTTTAGTTAATCTACATTGCTATTCTATAAACTCTAAAATTTTTCCTAATTAGAATTATATACAACTTATATCACATTATAGAATACGAATGTTAGTTTAAGTGAATTTGAATATAACATTTTGTAACGTTCTTATTTTAGTTTGAATCAATATAGAATAGGGGGTATTGTATTATCTAAGCCATATATGGTAGTTTCATATGTTAAATTTATATCCATCAATGGATTGAAAGATAAATAAATAATAATTATATAAATAGTTGAATATGGCATCCTTGTAGTTAGAGTCCCCGATAAAAAAATCTCCTACTTTTCTCTATAAATTTTCGTGTGGCCAGTAAAAGAAAGATGTTCGAAAGCCCACTTATAAAATTATTAACATCTACAATTCAGATTAGAGGCATACCACCCACCCTGAAACTCTTATTTTTTTAATTGGCACGGAAAGAACAATCTGCATATTTATAACTTACAGTAGTCCGCCGACTAACTCACTTGTGGGATATGCCGTAATGGTATAGTAATATTAATAGATATTATGATAGTTTCATACTGGGATAATAAATACTTCATAGTTGGCAGGTATAGTGATTATATTATATATGTTTCGTTATCTTAGTGTTCCTATCTATTTATCTAAAAAAAATATAGTATTATAGATACATATACATAACTTTGACATAATAATAATGCGATATTAAAATTATGATTATGTGGTGTCCACACGAAACGAAATAAAGGCCGGACGACTTCGCTTACATAAATAAAACAGTCTTTATAAATTCGAGCGCCGTCGACGAATCGGTGTGCGTCGGGACGCCTGTCTTTTCTTTTTATTTTTCGGTAAGTTTATTTATCAGAAAAAACGGAATGAATAATTATTCATTGTTGAAGAGTGTTTGTGTTCACACTGTGAAAATTCATATTTAAAAACTTGAGAATGCCCATTGAAGTGGGCGAAAACGTTAGTTTAAATAAATATAGTGAAAATATAACAGTGTTTTAATTATTTATAAATTATTGAATAATTATTCATTTGACCATTGAAAATGATAGTATGATTTCAATTCATAATAAATGCCTCATGGATTGTTTGAAAAAAAAACGAAAGTTGGAAGCATTTTCCGATCACCCCCTAAGTATGGTTAGTATGACCTTAGTGATTGTAAACTTCTAACATAGTGTATAACTACTTACTATGTATATGTCTACTTCTATAGTATGATAATAATTATAATAGCTGGGTACATATAGGTATATGTACACAGTATGTAACTATGTATGCATGTAGATTGTAGATAGGTAGGTACTGTCCTAACTCTAGTACAAACAGATCGATACAGAACAAAACATTGTCACAATAATATTATTATGAAGGTATACTGTATAATTATTTACTTGCTTGTACTACACTTTTAATGCTACATATTTTGCTTGTCATACTTTAGATGCTATTTAGGCATGTCGTTTAATAAAGTATATTAATACTAAAATGATATTGCAGTGAAATATGGTATTGATGATGATGATTCTGGATGATTTTGTTTTGACGTCATTTAACAGTCCCTAGACCATCTCAAGGGCGCCTATTATTTTTATTTAACTGTTATAAAATTTTGAAAGCACTTTTAACTGTCACAAATTTGATCAAAATGCGAGACTTTTATGTGAGTTCCAATTGTACCTAGGTATTATTAATTATCACAAATTTTATTCACTAATTCGTACATTTTTTAATTTGAAAGTTTAAAAATTTACAAAACTATTGAAATTAAAAACAATGTATTAAATTTTTGTTAATTTGAATCATTATTAGATAATAAAATTAAGTTTTTAAAAATGAGACGTCAGAGGTTTCAGGCAACTTCTACGAGCGCCATCCACCGACCGACGATTATGCTTGCTTATTTTTGTGAAACAGTATTCGAACCCTAAGGATGTGTGAGGTATTTAAAACGAGGTTTAAGACTATTCAAATAATAATTGATAATTCTTGCAGTCGTTTAATAAAAAGGTTTCAGTATTTACAAGTTAATGTGCAAGATATTATTTGATATTTTATTCTTAAATTAGTTGATCCTGAATGGTCAAATTTCTTTAAACAAATTCACCTAATCTAAGCCTCTATTAAGATGTTCTGTAAGCTAATACATCATTCATTTCGCTTGATTTAAAATAGAAACATGGATAATTCTGATCAAACCTTGTTTGTTTACGTATTAGGAGACAATAACACAGAGATAATAAAAGATTGCATTAGATTTGGATGAAGACCAACAATTAGATGAATAATATACAACATAGGTATGTATTTATATATCAATATTGTCGCAACAAACTATGTTGATACTAAATCATATTCTATGATATATACCTATATAGCATTTGGATCTTATAATCAAATCAAGAATGATAAATTGTGCAAGTCTTTCGATGCAAGGTCAATAGATTTGTAATTGCGTTTAATCTAATACAGGTAATCTTAAAATACCCGTTGAGACCCCAAAGAAAAATAAGTGTTCCACGCACAAGTTTTTGTAATGTTCTGTAATAGAAGGATGTTCGTAAAACCTCAAGTATAAGACAAAATAACATTTATACAATTCAGCGATAAAGCATGTCACCCACCTTGAATGTGTAATTTGTTTTAATGGCACGGAGGATAATCTGAATTTTTATTTCTTGCAGTTAGGTATTAACTCCTTTTCTTTATATACCTATGTATATATATTTTTCATTACTGTATCTACTAATAAAATTAAATAATATTATGATTGGCATTATAAAACGAAGACTGTATTATCATATTGTTTACTGCGTAAAACTGTTGTTCTTTGTAAATGAAAAAACGGAAAAATAGAGAATTTTATCTGTTTTCACTTTCAAGTTCTTAATATTCATTAATAACATTAAAAGCTCCAAAAAAATAATTAAATAAAAAATTAATTGATGCATGACATAATTTCATTAATCTAAAATCCAATTAATTACGATGATTAATGTCGAATTATTCATAAAATTAATGTACAATTCATATAATTATTAATCAATAACGAAATTTCGTTTCTTATCAAATTTATTATTTAAATGTATCTGATAAAATAACATAGGACGTCATTTGATATTCATAATTCTACATTAATTAAAGTGTGTATGACATTTTTATTTCAGTCTAACAAACAATATAATTCTAAAACCCTATCTTTCTCACCCCCTATTTCTGGTTTCAATCCTGCGGATTGGTTTGAAGCATAGTCTTGAATCTTTCTTTCCATTGCGTGTGTTCTAACCTGTGTGACACTCTTCTGAGCTCACCGATTCGCAGCTAATGTCTTCGAAAAGATCAACTAGTTATCCTCAGCATGGGTGCCCCCTTTAATTTATCCCCTCAGCCGTTCTTTCTATTATTTCTTGTGAAAGGTTTCCGTGGCGCATTATATTATATCCAATCCATCTGGAGCGTCTTTCTGAGATTGGCCTGAGCAGGTGTTTTCCTCCTTCGATTCTGTTAAGAACTTCGTAATTCGAGATGTGCTTCGTCCGGGACATCTCCAGGATTCTTGTTTAGGACCACATCTCAAACGTTTGCTTCTAATCTTTTTAATCACGTCTTATCATTATATATATAAAAAAAAAAAACAAAAACTATCTTTCTATTGAAAAGAATTGCCATTTTATAGGTTTTATCATATTTTTTTCTAAATATGGAGTAGCCAGCAGACTCACAACATAATGAAGAAAATACAGTAAGTAAGTACTTACATGAAACAATAGATTGCAACAGAACAATTTATACTACTGAACAAGTGTTTTTATTCACCAATGGTAAACAGTAATCGATTATTAATCAAATATGATTTTTTTAACCGAAAAATAAAAATGAACCATCTGTGAGACACATTATGGATTTATCAACAGACATATTATGAAAAACATACAACATTCAATTGTTTTTGTGATGCACTGTTTGCCCTCAAACAAGAATTCAGGCCAACAAGTAATTAATTTGAACCACAGAATCTCAAACTACAAAAAAGCTCTTATTTGCAGGGTTGCTCTTGACATAATCTAAATACAATCTTAATCTTGTCTTAATCTTAACCATACAGCATGCGAAGTGACAAAAATAAGTGCATGCCGATCCTGCAGTATTGTAACTGAGAATAGTTGTTTTCGACATTTACCTACATGAGTATTATGGTTGTATTATTTGATAGCACCTCAAGAATGTACCAGACATTTGTGTATAAATTAATATTGTTATGATATTATTATCAACTTTAATAAATATATCTTCTAATTTCGTAAATTAAAATCACACGTCTGAAAATTATTTCGAAAAGAATATCTAATACTCTAATAAAAAGTATTAGGTAACTGTTCACATTTAGTATTAATTACACATTGTCAACATAGTATCACACATTATTTTGGTTAGCTGGAAGATATTGCCTCCAGGCAATAAGCTCGCCAATTGCTCATGATTTTTTTTTCTGATCAATAAAGTGTTCTTATTATTATTATTATTATTAATTATTTTCAATGTAATCCGTCACTTTTTGTGTATCCATATTAAATTAATTAAAAAACTTATACTTTTTTATACACACTTATATTTTTATTTTTGTAGACAATATTGTTTCGTATTGATAATGTCTTAGTATTGATAATGTCTCATTAAGAGACGAAACAATATTGTCTACAAAAATAAAAATATAAGTGTGTATAAAAAAGTATAAGTTTTTTAATTTATTTAATATCTAATTAATAGAACACCTTCCAATATGAGATTGTTGTATCCTATGAAGATATATTCATTCCCAAATAATAAAGATGTTTGGATTGAGATAAATGGATTTTATCTCGACCAGACATCTCAATTGGAGAACCATGTTTACACTATGTAACATTGTGCAAAATTTAATCGGAAGAAGTGAGAAAGGCGTCTCAACGCTTACGACTTGGCTCTAGGCTGGCTTAAGTGATCACTTGCGGTGTTCATGGACAACGCTCATCAATTCCACCATTCTCACTGTCACGATATAAGCTCCACCAATCGAGAAACGCTTTATAGATTTTAGATTTTAAATTCCTTGAGAATCTCTTTTATTAGAAACAATAACCAACTCTAGTACTGTAAGCGCTGGTGGCTCGTATCACCTCCTATAAAACGTAATTGTGTTTTGATTTGAGCATTGTTGTTGTATAAACAATTTAACTGCATTACAAATCATTCTTATTGTACAAAATTACATTTGTCAACTAATGTTTTAACAGCAATGCGGTGATGCAATGTTTAATTTGATGTAGGTTACAATATTAAAAAATATGGTTAAAATTTCATTGAAAATTGGGTTGCCAGTATATTATGTTAGAACTACCTGTGATCTAAATCTGTAGGTATATTGTTCTACACATTGTTAGCTTAGCTGGCGATAAATGAAAAAAAGCTAGGAAAAGCATGACTCGTTTGTATTTTTTCATGATTATTTATATAGATACACACCTAGAGAAAGAGTTTTAAGTTTTGACGACTTAATTTGAGTTGGCTGGGTCATGTGCTTCGAATGCCAGTAAGTATTCTACCACTAAGATAGTTGGAAGCTGTGTTAGAGGATAGAAGGCCGGTGGGCCGCCTCAAAAGAAACTGGCAAGGTACAGTGACAAATATGTGTATTAAGAAACTTGGTGTGAGTGGCCAGAGATTCTCGAAGAAGTAATGGATAGGAATCTTTGAAGGGAGTACTTACGCCCAACGGGCCCCCGACCTAACTAAGGCAATGAAAACATGATGTTTGTATGGTTGGCTCTATTTACTAATGTTGCTTTTACATACTTATTTGTAATAGTTTTTTCAAAACGATATACTTAATATTTATCATAAACACTTTATTGTCACAATAGATTTATACAAAAGGCGTAGGTACATATTGCCTTGAGGCAATGTCTTCCAGGAAACCAAATAAATTGTTTGATAAGTTTGTTTTATCATAAAGTCAGTTTAGATCAATTAAAATGCATAGGGCATATAGGTAAAACAGAAAAATGAATATAATATAAAGCAAGAATACCTTTATATTCACTTAATGCATATTAATGAAATTCATTCATTTCAAAACTGGTAATAAGATTTTACTTTCTCAAATTTCTTTGACTGCCTTGATTCAAAAATTCAATGCCACCGGACAAAAACACACCTAAAATAACAGCAAGTTCAGCGACTGCACATTCTAGCAACAAAACACAATGATTTAATGTTGGTAACATGTTGCGGAAACAAAAATAATCAAATCCCAAAACATCATACAATAAAGGTTTAAATACAACTACGTTTATACTCATTGAACGATAATAATTCTTATTTATTACATATTTATGGAGCAATTTAGGAAACGGATTGCATTGTGAATTTGTGGCGTTTTGATGGTTAAGAAGCATTTATATAAATATTTATAAATATTTGCCATATACCTACAAACAAAACTAAAAAATGTTATGTCAAAAGCCGAATTAAGAATTAAGTGAGATCCGTATCTAATATTTCAAAAATTTGAACATAATAAAATTGTGAATTCATAGTTTGACACTCTAAACAAATATTCAGCAAGCAAGTTACAAATTAAAAGTAACGTACAAGAGAACTTTTCTACATTTTAAATGAAAAAAATATCTATAATGATTGGCATGCCTCATTGCTACATTAAAATGTGATCACCTGCTTTCTACATCATTAAAATCTTCAACATAAATATAACCAAAGAAATCATTGATTTCAGATTTCTGCGGATTTTGTCGAAAACTAGTCTAAATCAAATTGCCAAAGATCGATTTCGGGTTCGTCTTAAACATAATACAATAAATAGCAGTATATTATTACATAGGATTATAAAACGATTACACACATTATCCAAACTAGGGTTGTAACGGATGTCATTTGACTGCTGCGAGTGCAGATGCGGATGAAGATGCGGATGTTGATTATCAATAATAACAATAATAATAACTAGACAATTTATAGTGCGCCGTTTTATGGAATAAATTCACTTCAAGGGCGCATTCAACTGACAAGACTTAGTATTGAAGCTTTTTTTAGATATATAACCATAAATTCTTTGTTTTAGTTGGAGAAGATATCACGCCTTTGCGAAAATCTCGCCCTCTGATTATTGCTTGTATTTTTTTGTAATGCATTTCTCTATTTATTTTTTTATTGTCAGTAAAGAATGACGAAATTAATAAATTTCGTATCTTTCGGTCAAAATCATTCGTTCTCATTAATTTATACCATTATAGTATTTTTCACAAGTGGGGTAGCCAGTGCAGCATGTAATGTAATTTCCAAAAAAATGTATCCTCATATACATTTACTGATGCGAAACTTTTGAAATAAAAGTTGCGGACGCGAATGCGGATGATAAAATTAGTGCAAATGTTTCACGGATGGGGATATCCGTCACAATCCTAATCCAAACCACACACAATCCGACATTAAATCAATGTAAACAACAGTATTATGTAGGTACCCATCTGCAGAGCAAATTTAAGATGAATCACAATGTTGAAGACGCTTCAACAAAATAATAATATAATAAGGTAGTTAGGTATATCTTTGACTAAACAATGTATAAAACCGCACTCGATGTGTACAAGACAGTAATAATTAATTGAGTGTTTACTGTATTCTTACAACATTTCTGGCATTGTTCTATTAATAGGTAATTTAAAATTCGAAAACGATTCGAACAAAGACAAAACAACGATTGATTATTATTATTAGTTCGTCGGTAGCCTGGAGGTAGAGTCTCGGCCTCATGATCAAGGGGTCCGTGGTTCGATTCCAGGTGCCAGCAAACTCCCCTTTCACAACACAAGCTTTTAGGTAATGTGTGAAAGGTGTATAAGGTTGTATTTGGGTTTGTAACAAAACCCAGATATATCTTTTTTTTTAATTGATTTTATTGTAGAAAAAGGTTATTTTAGACATAGGTACTGAGTAAGAAAAATTAAAAAAGGGATAAATTATTTCTCCAACTGAAGTTTTTAATAATATTGTCAAAATTTGCTTTTAATATTAACATTAACATTCTTAACCGAACATTGATAACAAACAATTACCTACATAGAATACAAGTATGAATCCATTTCTCATGATAAAAGAATGCTTCAGGGTGTATTATGCAAGTTTGATGACACACTGAATGAAAGTAATATTAAATGTGTACGTTTGGGAAGGAAAGTGCAAGATAAACCGAGGCCTTTGAAAGTTTTTCTGAACAACCAACAACAAGCTTTAAATATACTTAAACGAAAAAAAGAACTGCATAGTATTAATAAGGAAATTAGAATTTATGATGACCTAACACCTTCACAAATGTCTGAACTTAAGAAACTAAAAATTGAGCTTAATGAGAGAAGGAAGAAAGGGGAATCAGATATATATATAAAGTACATACAGGGAAGGCCTATTATTGAGACCCACAAGACCTCAAAAAACTAATCACCTATTATCAAAATATGCGCGGAATCAAAACAAAGCTGGATTTATTAAATGTAAATGTGTGTGGTATTGATTGTGATGTTATAGCACTGACGGAAACATGGTTGGATGCTGGGGTCTCTGATGCCGAACTTGGTTTTAACAATTTTAATATTTTTAGAGTAGACAGAAACTCGAGCAATAGTGGTAAAAGAAGAGGTGGGGGAGTCCTATTAGCGGTCAACAAGAAGTATACATCACGTTTAATTAAAACAATATATGATGATGTTGAGCAGGTGTTTGTTATTATAAAGATCAAGCATAAATCTAATATTATCATTGGTTGTACCTATATACCACCGTCATCATCACTAGATATTTACCAGCATCACTCTGAGGAGATTGAAAGGCTGACAACTGACTTCCCAAATGCTGGACTCTTAACCTTGGGAGATTACAATCTTCCGGAGATGTCTTGGTTGAGCGATGATCAAAATAATCCACGACCTAATCAATTATCACGAAGATCTAGTACTTTAATGGATATGTGCCATGTTGCCAACATGCGCCAAGTTAATACAATTACCAATATGAATAACACAATCTTAGATCTTGTATTGACACGAATGAATGGTGTATATGTCAGTGCATCTAGTGATGCTCTGCTTCCCGTGGACGGCCACCATCCACCTCTTGATATACGTGTACAATTAAACTATGAATCTGCTCGCAATACTGAACCCATGGTGTACAAAAATTTTAACAAGGGAAATTATAATGTAATAAATGATGCTCTTAACGGGATAGATTGGGGACAATTATTTAGTAATATGACAGATGTAAACACTATGACTGATGCTTTTTATGGTATACTTACTGATATAATAGAAACTTATATTCCTAATCAGAAAATATTCACATCGACATATCCTAGGTGGGTCACACGGGATTTAAGACTGTTGATAGAACGTAAAAAGATAGCTCATGCAATTTATAAATCCTCATTTGATTCTGATGACTATTTAGTTTTTAGTAATTTAAGGCGAGAATGTAAGAGACTTTCATCTCGATGTTATAATAACTACATTGATAATATTGAGGATTCATTGGGAAGTGGACGTAATCCAAAGGTATTTTGGAAGCATGTCTCATCGTTGAGTTCTGATACTGGGGATTCAATGGGGGTTAAACTGCCTGCGGAGATGACATATGGGAATAATTTTGCAAACAGTGACATAAATAAAGTAAATCTCTTGGCTAGTTTTTTTAAAACGGTTTATGCACAAGCAGTGGCACCGGCTAATCCTAGTAGAGCCATACAATCCTGTAAGCAGGGTGTCGACATGCCTAATATGTTGATTGACATTTCTGATGTTTCCCGAGTGTTGGTATCTCTTGATGTAAACAAGGGCCCTGGCCCGGATTCTGTACCTCCTGTTTTTTTGAAAAATTGCTACTCTGCATTGTCTGTCCCTTTGCAGATGATTTATAATAAGTCATTAACCACTGGAGTTTTCCCATCTTCCTGGAAACGAGGTTTTCTAACTCCCATATTTAAGTCAGGTGAGAAAGGTTCGGTGGAAAATTACAGACCAATATGCATCCAGTCTATAGTTGCCAAAGTTTTTGAAGTCCTTGTCCTGGAGACGGTCTCACCATGCATAAGCTCTTATATCACAGCCAAACAGCATGGGTTTGTCCAGGGAAGATCGACTCTAACAAATCTTCTTTTATACAACAATTACATATCATGCGCAATGGCGAAGGGAAGTCAGGTTGATTCCATTTACACGGATTTCTCCAAGGCTTTCGATACAGTTAATCATGCAGTTCTGATAGGTAAACTTGAATGTATGGGCTTTGGAGAGATATTTGTGAGATGGATAGAGAGTTACTTATCGGAAAGAAAACTTGCAGTTAAGGTTGGAGGAACAGTATCACAGGAGTTTTTGGCGACTAGTGGAGTCCCGCAGGGCTCCCATCTGGGACCGATCCTTTTTGTTCTTTTCGTGAATGACATAGTTGATAGGTTGCATGGAGTAGAGGCTTTACTGTATGCTGACGACCTTAAAATATTTAGAGTAGTTCATAATATAGAAGATTGTGCTATATTGCAACACAATATTGATGTTCTATCAGGCTGGTGTGATGAAAACGGTCTATTACTAAATGAAAAAAAATGTAATGTTATGCGCTTTACTAGATCAAGGGAGAGACTGGTTTTTGATTACAAACTTGGAACGGTTGTTCTAAATGCTCTCTCAGAAGTAAGGGACCTCGGTATCATTTTCGATGATAGGCTGAATTTCATAAAGCACATACAGAGCATAAGGGATAATGCAAATAGACTACTAGGTTTCATATTTAGAATGTCAAAAAATTTCAAAAGAATTGAAACATTAAAAATATTATATTGTGCTTATGTTAGGAGCCAACTAGAGTATGCGACCACTGTCTGGTCCCCAAATTACGCTGTGCACATCAATACTATTGAAGCAATTCAACATAGATTCTTACGACACGTGAACTACCGCCTGGGTATTCCCATTGATGGGCTGAACTATGATTTTTTGTTGATGGAGATGAGGCTCGTTAGCCTACATGATCGCAGATTGTTGTTCGATCTCCTTACATTGAAGAGAGTAGTGACTGGCTCTCTGAATTGCCCAGAGTTGCTTAGCTTAGTAAACTTGCGTGTCCCGAGTCGTAATACCAGAAGTCAGGCATTGTTCTATGCTGCGGGATCATCATCCAATTATATCTATTACTCATCGATGAATCGACTCCATGTAATAGGGAATAATTACAGTGAGATCGATATTTTCAACGATTCGGAGTACACTGTGAGGAGATGTGCTGTGAGCAGGTTTATACGAGGGTACATGCTTTCCGTTGAGAATCCCCTGTAGTTACTACTGTCATGTTTTTGTATTCATTGTCACTTATGTGTTAATTGTGTTTGTTTCAAGTTTGTTTTTGTAAGTTATTGTACTTTAAAGGCTATTTAGCCGTATATTATGTTAATAAATAAAAAAAAAAAAAAAAAAATTACATAGATACAATCAATATATAGAAGGAGAGTTTATCGTAAAGGCGCGATCTCTTCCAACTAACCCAAATTTTACTACGCATTTCAAAATTTAATGAATAAAGTTGAGCTCCCAACAAAGAATCCCACTTTTTTCCGTAAGTTTTCGGTTGTTCTGTAAATTCAGGTATTCGAAAAAATAAATTAATATTACATCTTAAATTTAGTGATGAGGTTAGACACCCATTCTAAATATATTGTTGTTTTTTAGGCTCGCAGAGGACAGCTTGCATATTCATTACATACAGCTGGTCTTCTGGCTACTTGTGAAATATGCCGTGATGGTATAGTATAGTAAAGAATGGCGCTAAAGATGGCGCTCTTGCAGCTGCCTGAACCCACAACTTCTCTTTCTTTTAAATTCAAAATAATAGTTTAACATCAATTAATTTTTTTTTCATTCCGGCTAAAATACAGTGTAGTTTATTTAATTATGTTGTTTTTAGTGTTTGCTGTGCTAAAGTTTTAATAATAAATTGTAAAAATAGAAACATACAAACTAAATCTATCAAAATTTGTGACAATAATATTTAACCAAATTTGTATGAAGTATAAAAGTAGTAAAGAATAAATTATAATGTGAAATAATAGTGTAAATGCGCCCTTGAGATGATTTGAATCATGAAAACGGCGGAATATAAATTATCCAATAATAATAATAAAGAAGTAAGAAAAAATAAAAATAAATGCAAAAAGTAGAAAAAAAACACATACCTAATTCTACGATAAAGACACCTTTTTTGAAAAGGTATATAAAACACACGTCATAAAACAAAAGTGCACAAAGAAAAAAACAAAATGAAATAAACTAATAAAAATAATAATATCGAAATCTTCCTTAAACACGTGAATCCATAATGGACCGAAGTGGAACCGACAAAATGGATTAAACCAAAGGGGAAATTGGAGTGAAACAGTCCAATGGGAATATCGTGCTGTTTCGATATTATATTATTTTATCAGTGCATATTAAATCCAGTCCCACTGGGAAAGAAAATCATTTCATTCTTATATGTAATAATACATAATGTGTATTCAATAATAAACATTAGGTTGAGTAGAAGCACTTTATGCTAACATATATATACTGTAATACATTTTTATGGCCATCTACATTTTGTTTGATTATACGCGTTGTGATTCGAAACAAAAAATATCGAATAATATAGACGACGGGGCAACATAAAATAAGGGCAAATACACATCGATACCTTAATTCGCAGATTGGGTAACTCCATTTTTTGACAAAATGACTTAATGATGCCATAATGTTGACTGTATTCCAACACACATGCTAGGTAAATTTGAAGAATCCAACGTTATTACAAATGCCCTAAAAAACACCTCAAGAAAATTGGGTAACTCCAATGTTAGTATTTACAACGCTGCAAATTGGGTAACTCCACCATTCTGTATGGAGACTTGCGAGAGATAGGTTGTGTATTAGGAATATTTTACAAAAAAGTGGTTTTGGATATCTTATCCTGTAAAAAAATGTTAGATAACTGTAACCATAAGTATCAGCTTTATTTTCTTAAATTTTTTAAAGTTTTTTTTATCATTTGCTCCTTATGTGATGTAGTTAATATGTAAGGTACCTACTCACATTTTAAATAATGCAACTTTTGCAAGAGTTACTACGTGGAATTTAATTATTACTGGATATGTTTGCGCACAAATTTTGAAGCTGATTTACTAAAATTGTATTGTTTTTTAACACATATTATGTTATTATTTTATAGTCAAATAAAAAATCTAGGTTTTAATACTTAAATAAACGACTTTATTTTTTGATATATTAGGATTTGTTGAATCATGATTATTTTTAAATAAGCTCAAAATCCGAAGAACTGAACGTGTATCTACATACATTACCTACTTATCATAAGTTTAATTTCTCGACCGACGGTTCTTGGTGGAAGTTCATATAAATAATTTTTAAAATGAAACACGATATATAGTTATTCCACTATTGACATTATTTATTTTGCGAGCCGGCTTTCAAGAGCTTCCGCTCTCATCGTCAGGCAAAAGTGAAATGTTTACTCATCATTTTATAGATGAATAGCAGACTAAAGACTATGGTTAAATTAGTAACTGAAAATTGAAGGAGTGAAGAAAATCGTATGAGTGAAACAAATCCCAGAAATCATGATTTTCTACAAATTTATCAAAGACAATTCGAATTTTTATAATGGAATTGGCCCATCATATTACTTGATAGTGGTAATCTTGCAGAAATCCAAAATATAAATACCTACTGATGATAATAATGCGACACAAGGTATATTGTTAGATGCACAGGCTAATGCTATTGATCATAATATTGCAACAGAGAAGGGCAGCACAAGAGTCAACATCTCGTTAGTCCCATATTCAGAACATTCAGATTCTGATGAAAACTCTGAGACTTCTCTTGGAAAAAGGATGAATCATGGAGTAATAAAAATTTAAAATTCAAATTTACAAAATCAAAAAGAGATGTGATAAACTCGCCCTCTGTATATTATTATTATTATTTATAAGATTACGGCAACCCGTCCCTTGTGGGACGATTTGTGCCAAGAACAATATTTTTAGAATATAACACGTAATATTAAGGCATTTACTTATAAAATAATAAAATTTCTTTTGGCGGATTTTAAAATCTTGAGATATACAGAGAGGGCATCAGTGTGCAAGGGGCAAGACACTTTGATCGGATACTGGACTTCAGCTATCTCATAATACAAGTCGTAAGAGTCTCTTATTGGGCAACCGACCTCTGTATATTGATCACACCTAATTTGAATGCATTTTTTTTATAAAATTGTATATATTGTGATCAATGTATAGTAAAGAATGAATGAATAAATAAATAAATTGCCTCAAAGGAAGAAAAGCCTTGGCCCAAAAAATATTGTCTGCTTAAATAATCTAAACGAGACTGAAAATATCTTCACGAAAATGGACTACCACGATATCTAAAATAATGCTCCACACGAATTATTATTTTCACATTTTGTCACTCTTCATTATTTCTGTCTAGCTATCAACGAGCATATCTCTAAAGGTGCAACTTTTTTGTTCAACTATGTTCAACTCCGTGATACAGGATAGACGATGTTCCAGGCTGGGTAATATCCTGAAAAGGCTATTTGGCAAAAAGAGCACCGGTCTTCCGTCCGCAAGGATTCGTCAGCCCGTGATTTCCCTCTTTCACAATACACCGTTCTTATAACGACAACAGCAGAGCGCAGGAAATATCGTAGAAAGAGGTGACGCAATTGGCACAGAGTCGCTCTGAATGGAGGAGGCTGGTTTCTGCCCTGTCCGCCCGAGAGGAGCGTTGATGATGATGATGATGATGTTGAAGTATTTATCCTATATCCTATACTTCAATTTAATTTGATTTTCATATAAAACACTTTAAAAATAACATTATTATGAGACCAAACAGTATACAATACTTATAGGCAAATTGGGTAACTCCATCAATTATAGCATTTATTTTAGAAAATCTATCACAGAAAATTAGGTAACTCCAAAAAAAGGCTACAAAACCATTATAAACATAATTATGTCATGGTTATTGTGTTACGAACATGTATCTTCATCATGTAGATATTTTAGAATAAGGAAAATAATAATAATAATATGCATAACAAAAATATTTAGTTTTTTGTCCGCCCTGTAAAGTAGCTATTTTGGAGTTACCCAATCTGCGAATTAAGGTATCGACATATCACTTTAAGACAATTTTTAATCTTTGCCTAGAGATTTGATTATCGCCAAATACTTTATGTACGGGATGGGAACTATATGATTGAAACAATTAAAATATTTTGTAGCCTGAAAAAGATGTTTAGATATTGTATGTAGTTGATCAAAGATTCTGGTTTTAATTAGAATTCCAATTCCTTTTTGAAGTTAATGCAAAATGGTGAATTTCGGAATGACCTTTAATATTATAAACTGAGAATTCAAAGAAAATATCGGTAATACAACCAATAAAATTACATATAAATCGGTCTTAGACGAGCGTTGGTTCAAAAAGATACATTTATATCTCCCTCAGGTCTCCCATTATTAATGAATTTCTAAAAATATGTTGGTGTTGATTCAGGATATATTGATGGTCCATAAATAAGAAGTGTGCTTTTGACAACAATCACAACTGTTTGCATCTATAACGAGAGACTTGATGGAGATAATCTGAATGAACCCTTTTTGAACTAATGTTCGTTGAAAACTGATAGATATGAAATTATATCGGATGCATTACCAATTTTTCTTTTGAATTTGCAGTCTTATATTTCAGATTACTGCCTTTTACAGGATACTCGAGATTTTGGAGAAACGGGTTAAAAAGACCTAGCTCATTTCTGAAAATATTTAAAATTCACTAAAAATGATAATCGATTATTTATATAGTTCTAGAATGATATTTCCAATAAACAAAAAAGTACGTTCTGTGTTAAAAAAAAACATTAATTACTACCAAACAAAATTAGGTCACACATTTGTACAATGAATGTATTTATTTAGAGTATGTAGATAAAAACGAAAATATTGATGAATAATAAATGCAATTAATATTACCTACCATTAGACCTGATAACAAATAATATTGTATGTAGGTACTGCATTAATAAAACACAATCTAATTCATCATGAATTAATTGTTTGTTTAAGTAATTACTTTTAATCGTACACTTACTAAAATAATTAAATATAAAAACTTATAAGATCGCGTTCATTTGTTTTTTTTTTTTGTTACAGAGAAAATGAGAAATGAGGGACATTTATAGAAAATTTTATAACAATTTTTACTCGCTGGACAATAAGAGCGTCAGTTATTAAAATTCAAAAACAAAATTACCTTGACTTTTAACATATCTTACTATCATCAATTTCCACCAAAAACCGTCTATCGATATGATTGCTAAAAATTTAATTTTCATTTCAACCTTGTGGTGGTTTATATTACAAAACGGCAATAAATAATAATCTAGCGTCCTATTATTATTTTCAAAAATTGACATTTAAGTTATCTGATTCCCTTTATATGTTTTGACAATTTTACGAAATTCTTTTGAATTTTATGAGCATTGTAAAAATTCTTTTTTGTCGGTGACTACGCTGTGAAAGTTCATTTTTATATAAATTGTTTTAGAGTAAGGTAATTACAAATATTGTTAAACTGCGACATTTTTAAATTGTCATATCTGAAACATTTTAAAACGTTAAAAATCTTTGTTAAAAAACGAAGGTCGAAGGAAAAATTCCTTTGTCCTCTTTTCGAAATAAATAAAACAAGCGTTTTATTCTACTAATGATTTAATCGGTGAGAGAGACGTCTTTCGTCTTATGAGGACATTGTCCTCTTATAATCAATTTCCATCATAAACAATAGAATAATTCCATGCGAACGATTAAAATTTCAAATATGGAAAAACTTGTCACTTAAAGTGTTGTCACATTGTGAAATAGAAAAACCTTATTAATTTGATGTGTTCATTAAGATAATTACATATTATTGTTGTTTTTCATTAAAAAGTGGATTAAAATAACAAAAAGTCGACTGATTGACAATGTAGAAAACAAAGTAAGTGAAAGCTTTCAGCAAGCACAGTAAAACTTCAATGTTCGTTTATTAATAAAATGATTTTAAAAATACTAATTCTAGTCGTGAGATATGTAAAACCTCAAATTAGAAAAGATCTCTTTGAAATATATTTATAAGATAACTGAAAAAAACACAATATGTAGTTAACTTCCAAATGACTTTATTAACTTCGCGTACTATCATTCGGAGACTCTCGTCTCCATCATCAGGCGATTAGTAAAAAAAAAGTCACTTTTTTTTTTACTAATCGCCTGATGATGGAGACGAGAGTGACTTTTTTTTTACTAATCGCCTGATGATGGAGACGAGAGTCTCCGAATACTAGTACGCGAAGTTAATAAAGTCATTTGGAAGTTAACTACATATTGTGTTTTTTTCAATTATCTTGAAATGGACTTCCAACAAGTACCTTCGGTCAACAACATTAATATATTTATAAGCTTTCAATTAAATAAAGTTGGCTGTATTTTAATTTATTACGAGAAACTTGTTGCTTAGTTTGATTTTCGACGGCTATTTTCTTATATTAAAGTTTTCGAATATCCTGAAAAAATCAGATGTTCACAACCCACCATGTATAAAAACATTTTTTGTTGATTGACACTCAATCTCTTGGATGTCTTGTTTTGTAAGGCACAGAAAAGACGACTTATTTATCGAACATATCCAGTTAGTCCACTGACCCATATGTAGGAAATTCCTAGATGGTACAGGTAAATAAATTCACTGCTTTTATATTTTGAATATGTTTAAGCAAGTCAGAATAAATATAATAGGACAGGTCTATAAAACAGCTGTTCGACTCACTATAACGTACGCCTCAGAGTGTGGGGCGGTGACAAAAAGCTGAGAGCAAAACTTACACACAGCTGAAATAAAGATGTTAAGATGGGGGGGCGTAATGACCAGATTTGATAGGGTATAACATGTCCACGTGCTCGGAAGTTTAGACGTGACCCCAGTGAAAGATAAACTGACTGAAAATCACTTGAGACGGTACAGGCATATAATGAGGCACTCTGAGAGGATAATAAAGAAAACTCTGGATGTAGAGGAACAAGCCAGAAATTCAGGCAAACTCTTGATAATCTGGTTGTACACAATAAAAAGTGACTTTAGAAAGCAGAACTTGATCCAACAGATTCGCAGGATAGGAGTATTTTGAGAATGAGGACCAAGAGGCCGACCTCAAGTGACGGAATTCCAGGCCAGGAGAAAGAAAGAAATGTAGAAGCACGCTTTGAAAGACAGAGGTATTTTTGTTATTTGAAAATTGATTAATTAACAATTTACGACGCTCGTACACATGTATAACCTTTTTTATATATTTTGAATATATGGAAGTATTTTCAAAAATCGAATGCTATTGTAAACAAAAGAAAATCGTAAACCACATTCGTTAATAAACTATAATACTTGGCGTTATTTCACGCCAGTCAGTTTATTTTAATATATTAAGTAGAAAAAGTGGTTGATGGTTGTGGCTAAGCTGAGTGAGTGAAATAAGGGAGGGAGGAGGGGGTTGTGAGGTGGTAGATTTCGCTGCTGTAATATTATTGAAGAGCATTCGATGAATAAGTTATGAAGTATGCCGCCCTCCTCGCGGTCGCCGAGTACTATTACTTATAATACTCACCTATACACACGGTAACGAGTAGTCTACTGTACTCGGTAAACCAACAGTAGGTACATATCTACTCGGTATTGTGTGGTGTTACAGACCTAGATACAAACAGTCAAGCAAGACGTGTACTTAATAGGTAAGTACCTATATATATTATTATTGTAGGGGAGGTTATATATTTACAGAAAAATAACTGATTGAAAATAATTGTGAAATTTGAGTAGCAGTGATCAGATTCTTTATACAATATTATAATTTTTGACTGAATCGATAAAGGTAAAAATTATTACCTACTCAAAGAGATTGATTGCTTATATTTTGTTGAATTTACTATTTTATGTTACCGCTTGTTGATTATAGCGACTCATGATTTCTAATTACAATCGGTATATTATTTTATAGTTTATATCAGTTAAACATTTTATAGTTTATAACACTTAAATTAAAACAATTTTATCTGGCGGAGTCGAAGGAAGAAGCAGGGGCCGACTACCAACAAGATGGTCAGATCATGTGAGAGATGCTGCAGGGGGAAAAGTGGATGAGGCGTTTAGGCAGGCAGAGGACAGGGCGTTTTGTAGAAGAGCTTGTCGCTTGGTTGGGGTGTCATGGTGGTCACGATCCTGAGCATCGAGGGACCGACTTGGGAGAGAAGAGAGAGATCACTTAAATAAATTAACCGAAAAAAATTGATAACACGTACCTACTAATAATTATTGAGAACATTTCTTATTAACTAATAAATATGGATACCCCGGTAAAGAATAGGTGTACCACCCTTTTCTGTTAGTTTTCAAGTGTCCTGAAAGAGGAATGAATGAAATAATATTGTTAAACTTGAAATTTATGAAATACAGGAGTGTGCGAATTAATGTGAACATGGGTATACAAAACAGAAAAATAATCATTTTTTATATAAGATGAGATTTTAATTTAAAGAACAGTTTTTTCATATTACTATTTTTTTTATTTTAATAGGATGTATGTCCTCCTTTAGCTTTTATTACGTCCTGAAGTCTTTTTGGCATCGATTCAACTAATTTTTTACAATTTTCTTTAATTTTCTCGTAGAGAAACCACACTTGAATTACCGCTACTATCACCTTCCTTTTAGTTGTACAGTCCATTTTTCGAACCCGTTGTTTGCAAATCGCCCATAAGTTTTCGATTGGATTTAAGTCAGGTGAATTTCCTGGCCAATCCAACACATTTATTTTATTTTATTCAAAATATTTAATCATCTTTTTGGATTTGTGGCAAGGTGCTGAATCTTGTTGAAACCATAATTTATCAAAAGAAAGGAGTTAAGTTTTTAAGAGTGTATTATAATGATAAAAGCTCAGCTATTTACACCATAGCTGCTATTTACTATATATTTTCTTTTGTTAATAATTACTAACACTTTTTGTTGATGATTGAAAACTGTTTTTGTTGATAATAAATAACTGTTTTATGAAATTAACAATGCTTAAATGTGTGGTTATTATAATCTGTTTCGTGATATTTTTATGAAATAAAATATAAATAAAGTAAAAGTAACAGATACCTAAAAAAATAACAGGTTACTTTGAAGTAACAGAATACTCTAATGCAACCCAACTAACCAAGTATCCATACCATACGAAGAATGTATTAATCTATTAACTAATTTATTTGATTGCGTGAAAATGTTGTATCAATAAAAATAATGTAAATATGTATTCTAAAAACAGACTTTCTATTATAAAAATCATACGAAAAACAGGAAACGATCGAGCGCCACTTCCTCCAACCCTTGTATACACCTTTCGCTTCTATCACTGGCATAGAATTCCTCATGCATCCTATTCAATGTGCTCAACTCGCGTCCTTCCTGCAGGATCTGGTTTATATGATCTTGCCAATTATTGATCCTCGAACGGCCACGTCTCTGAGTACCATTCTATATTTATTATATTTCTCACACCAGCGTGAGTGAAAACTCCCTTTAGTAGGAAACAGAAAAAGTGTTCCGATGCTTACGAATCGGCTTAGGCTGGTTTGATTGCATTTCAACCATGCAACGTTTACCAATCTCAACAAATCCTGTTTCAAACAATTTTGTTTGATATCTGATGAGAATATATGTAAGTCAATTAACAGCAACCATATTTATAATTGTGTTCGAGGCTGTTGACAATCTACCTGAAGGTTGACAATCAACGATATATCGATGAACACCTGAAAAACTAATTTGTTGGTTGTGCAGATAGGGTCTGATGAGTATAGATACTTTGTTTCTGAAATAAAAATATATTGTAAGGGAGAGCAAACATACGGATGTTGTTGAGTAAAAGGAGGATGGGTGTTGAGTAAAAAGAATAACGGTTGAGGAATTGTATGAATGTGACTAAAGCGAAAAAGTGTCTGGCGATCTTTCCTCTCTACTTACCCCATATAAAATACGGCGGACGTGAGGTTATAGATACAAGTATTTTTTTTTAATATAAAGAAGTATTAAAATATAATTAAATTTTAAAACAGTTGATGTAAAAATATGCTATAGGTTAGTAAATATGTAGGCGAATATGTATTTCGTAAAAAAAATATTTCATCCAATTAAATCAGAGTGCCCTTGAGGGTTTGAGAATTAAATTTGTATATTTATTTATTTATTCTTTGCTGTACAATCACAACAAACAATTTTACAAAGAAGTAGACTCATATTGTACCTATACAATCAAAATACAGAGGGCTAGTTAATCCCAAAGGTGAGATCTCTTCCAATTAATCTAAAGGAACAAACTTAAACTCAAATCAAATTACACAAAACTAAAGCAACAAATAAAATGAAAAATAAAAATATATACATAAAATGATGTTAAAAAGAAGTGACTATATATTATGTATAAACTGAAATAAATAAAAAACAAACCAAAAGAAAAAATAATTATAGGTGCCCAAAAAGATCTCTTCTTCTCCTTGGGCAATTATTAGTCCCACATAGTGGTGGGGTCTGCCTAATCAAAGAGATCGTTATTCTTCTTTGAACAATATTTCCGACGGTTTACATGCCCCTCTTTCACAATACACCGTTTCAGCATCAAAAATATAAGAACATTAGGAATGTCGTGAAAAGATCAATACTTATCATTCTCAATCTTTTCTGTAAATTAGTTGAAAGACATCGTATTTTAGCGATAAACTCGCCCTCTGTACATTGAATTGTATAACTGATATTTATATGACACTGTTTTGTTTTGTAATATTGTAACCAATGTACAGTGAAGAATAAAATAAATAAATAAATAAATCACCTGGCTTAATTGGCGTAAAATCATTCTGAAAGTGGAGTTCTTGTTTCTCCCCTGTTCTTTCGAGACGAACGTTGAAGGACGAGGAGAAAAAAGTGCGACTTTAAAAGCTTGTATAAGTAAGTTAGTATCTAATATAATTCAACGATATCATCATCCTCATTATACAATGTACTCCGTGTGGCTCTTGAAATTTGCTGCGACAGGGCCAATGTAAGAGCCGAGTCTCCCTTTTATAATACAGTACACTACTATCATCCCTCCCTCCCTACTTACCTACTACTATTGAAACTACCCCGGCTACAAAGAGGGGTGCAAAACAATGGGGTGGGCACCCTTACTACCCAACTACCCTGCCACCCTATTCAACTAAACACCGGCCAGTTAGTTACACCATTACTTATATACACACATATTATAGTATATATTAGGTACAAAGAGTATTTTTCTACTAAAATTGGTAACATATAGGGAATGCATTATCGATATTTGAGCTCTATATAGGTAATCGTTGTTGGAATAATCTTCCTTCACGTATGGATTGTCAATTTTTCAATGTTTTTAAATTCTCGGTTATAGAAAAAAAATCTACGATGAATTTAAATAAATGACGATGGTTTGGGCATGTGGAAATAATAAATAATAACAGAATGACAAAGAAAATATATTTTGGCAGAGAGAAATGGTGCTCGGAGACGTGACCGTCCGAGGATCAAATGGCAAGATCATAATACAAACTAGATCCTACAGGACGGGACACGTGTTGAGCACATTGAACAGGAAAGCATGAATGAGGAATCTCATAATAGTGACGGAAGCGAAATATGTATTCATGGATGAGGAAGAAGAAGCCATATCCTTTCTGCCTTCACCACGAAGAAAGCGGTGTGATGGTATATATTTCAACTCAAAGACATTGCATGTAGTTTGACAAAGACATTGCATGTCGAAACTCGGGTAACTCGTAATAAAGTATACGTAAAAACCATTACATACCTAATAATATATTATTATTATTTTTATATCATAAAAGTTGTTAATTTAGAATATGTGGTATTTCTATTCTATATCCATTCTCAAAAAAATATTCTACCATATAGCTACGAGTAATTAGAGATTCATTATTTAAAACTACCGTTACATCATTATATTTGTGCAATTAATAAAATAATAATAATTAAAACAACTACACATACACAATGTGCTTAATTTTGAGAACATACCGTTTGAGTATCGTCCGTAGACCCATGGGATGGTCTCAGACTCGTCTAATAAACAAACAAAAAAACAATATATATGAAAAAAGTGAAAAACACGTTAATACAATAATATGTAATGATTTCATCGTTACACATTAAATATATACAGGTTAACCTCTATGTGCCATAATAATGATTCAGAATAAATTATGTACATAAGGGTTGTCTGGAAGATGTTGTATTACATCAAATCCGCCATTTGAGTGCTCATTGTTGGTGCATAAATTCTTATCAAACTATTATAAATATATTTTTTGTCATTATTGTACTGTATTTTTAAAACGCGGTGGCACAATTGCCGTCCAAACTTCTCAGCATTATACAGCCAGTTAAGTTTTCATATGAGCAGTCATGATCACACAATAACTAAACAGTCTAATGCCGGGAAAAAATCTCATATCCAGATATACAGGATATCAAAGGATTAGGCTCAAAATGCGAGTTCAAAATACCAGCATTGTGCCTGAAATATCTGTGTTCAGAAACTTTCTAACAATGTTACAAATCTTTACTGTAACAAATTTTTGAATTTTTAGGTATAAATTTACCGGAAAATTAATTTTAGGTAAATTATTTATTAAAGATTTCGCAGCTACCCCTGTAGCTGACATTAACAAAGGAATTATATAAACGGACATAAAATGCCAAATATATTTTATATTTACTGTATCACTTATGAAGTCAATAAAGATTTATTATTATTACATTTTTACTGTATTGTAGATGATGTCCCTTTACAGAACACTTCAAAATTTCAAAAAAGATTAAAAAACCTATTCCATTCTGCGAAGTCTTCGAATATTCAGGAGGAAAATTAATATTGTTACGTAATCACCATTAGGAGGGTACTTAAGTTTGGAAGTTTAATGAATTTGAATTTTTATATTATTTTTGGTTATGGAATGTTTGGAAAATAATGACAGGTGGTTGTTTTGGTTTTGATAAAAAAAGAGAGATCTACATAGGCTGGAAGAAAGATGTTATATAATGGGTATATAAGAAATCTGTGTGAACTGTAATAATATGTGACGTATATATAAATAATAGTTGTTGTAATATGTATTTTAAATAAATAATAATTGTAAATAAATAAAAACGTTTAAATAAATTGTTAATTTTCAAGATGTCATTCTTTTAATTGAATTCAGACTTTATTTTCCCTGACACAAGTTATAGAAAAACGATTTACGTTACATTGGTGTCAGGTGTGGGGTTGTGAATCAGATATTTAAGTGCTTAGTGGAAATAAAGACTGTGTAAAATATGTCATCAAAAAAATTAACTCTACTTGACTTGAAAGTGGTGGATCTGAAGCGCGAACTAGAAGAAAGAGACGCGGATACATCTGGAACGAAGGGTGTGCTCCAACTTCGACTAAGAAAGGTGATGGAAGAAGCAGGTGAAGATCCGGAAACATATATCTTCGAGTTGCCTATAACCACCAGTGAGCTTTATAAAGAAATCGAAAAGAAGCTTCAAGAAAATGCTACAGCTATGAAAGAAGAAATAGAAAGGCTTCGAGAAGATTCTAGAGGAACGAAAGAAGAAATTGAAAGGAAGTTTCAAGAATATTCTGTGTCCTTTGATGAAAGGATTAGCGAGTTAACAAAGCAGGTGAAAGTTTTGGAGAATCAGGCGCTTTCTTCAACAGCAAGAACGGATTTTGAGCAGAACACAACGGTGGACACAGAGTTCAAGTGTGTAGAGAGTGGTGCAACTTCAATGGTGGAGCATGTGCGTAGTGATATGCCAACTTTTGATGGAAAGAACTCTTGGGAAGAGTACTTAACTTTGTTCGAAACAGTAGCTATGATAAATGGCTGGTCGATGACAAGAAAAGCATCAGTATTGAGTATATCTTTACGAGGAGATGCTTTAAGAGTCCTTCAGATGATTCCGCTTGCGGACAGACAAAACTTTAAATCTTTGGTTGAGAGACTGGAGATGCGATTTGGACAAAAGCATATGGAACAAGTTTATAGGTCACAGTTGAAGAATCGTGTGCAGAGGCCCAATGAAACTCTACAGGAATTCGAGGCGGATGTAGCGCGTCTAGTGAGATGTGCATACCCTACAGTTTCTGATGATGTATGTGAAAGTCTTGCAGTAGACAAGTTTTTGGATGGACTACGAGCAAGTGAGACACAACAAGCTATAAAACTGGCTAGACCACAAACTCTTAGGGATGCTTTAACCCAAGCACTCGAATTTGAAGCTGTAAGACAATCCGTACGAGGTCACGCTCAATCCTGTGTGATGGAAGCTGTACAAGAAAATCAACCACTTTCAATAGAAGACGTAGTTGAGAAGGTTTTGGAGGCCTTGAAAGGAAAGAAGAGACAACTACGTTGCTGGGACTGTGGACAAATTGGACACCTGCGTAATCGGTGTCCAGGAAAACTAAAAAGGGTTGATGGAAGGGGGCAACTGTCGACCCGCATTGCCAATGCCTCGAAGAGATATGCAGATGTTGCGTCGTTCAGCGGACAAGTCAGCAGCATGTTTATAAATGGCAAAGTAAATGGAAAGAATTTGAAACTTTTGTTGGACACTGGAGCAACAAAGACAATCATGAGACCTGATTTAGTTTGCGAAAAAAAACAAATAAAATCAACTAAATGGACATTACGGACGGCAACTGGAGAGTCGGCGTCTGTATGCGGTGAGACAGTTGCCAACTTTCACATTGGAAGCACCATCTTCGATCATCAGGTGTTGGTGGCTGAGATAGAGGAGGAAGTTATTCTTGGAATGGATGTAATGGCGAAGTATGGATTCAAACTGGATCTGAAGAGGCGAACTCTGAAAATTGGGGATGAAGATATTCTTGTACAACAGCATGAAGAATTCGCTACACGTGTGCTTGCGGCAGAAGTTGTTACTATTCCAAAACAAAGTGAAATGTTAGTACGAGCCTACTTAGATTGTGACATTCCAAATGGACATGTTTTAGTAGTGGAGTCCAACGCTAATACTGAAGCTGGAAAAGGAGTGTTGATTGCGAGAGTCCTGATTCAAGCTAAAAAGGATATTTTGGTCAGGCTAATGAATATCAATGACTATCCAGTGACTATCAAAGAAGGAGTTTATTTAAGTATGTGTTCATCGGTTTCGTCAGTAACATGTAGAGTGAGCGGTGGCCAAGTTTCTTCAGAGGAGGTACCAAAACACCTTGACGACTTAGTGAAGGAGGCTTGTAAGGAACTTACCAAGGAACAGAGCAAACAGATTAGATCCTTCATCGCTAGAAATCAGGATGTCTTCGAGAACCCAAGTCAACCCAAAGGAAGAACAAGTGTTGTTAGTCATCGAATAGACACAGGTGATGCAAGACCCATTCGTCAAGTACCCAGAAGATTACCTTTAGCAAAACGGGCGGAAGCAGATCAAATTATTCAAGATATGGAACGGGACAAGGTAATAGAACCGTCAAGCAGTCCATGGTGTTCACCTGTAGTGCTGGTTAGGAAGAAGGATGGCTCAACTCGGTTCTGTGTTGATTTTCGCCAACTTAATAATGTTACTAAGAAGGACAGTTACCCTTTGCCTCGTATTGATGATACGTTGGACACATTGGCTGGCTGTAAAATCTTTTCAACGTTGGATTTGAAGAGTGGATATTGGCAGGTTGGACTGGAACCTAAGGATAGAGAGAAAACAGCATTCTCTATTGGAAGTGGATTATGGCAGTTCATTGTTATGCCGTTTGGACTTTGTAACGCTCCGGCTACTTTTGAGCGTTTAATGGAAAGCGTGCTGAGAGGATTGTCGTGGGAGACCTGTTTAGTGTACCTGGATGACATCATCGTGCTTGGAAAATGTTTTGAGGAGCACTTACGAAATTTGGAACAAGTGTTTTCACGATTGAGAGCGGCCAACTTGAAACTCAATGTTAAGAAATGTACATTGTTCCGAAGACAAGTCAACTATCTGGGTCATGTTGTCTCTGAGGAAGGAGTGGCGGTGGATCCTGAGAAGATTAGAGCTGTTCAAGACTGGCCTACACCTAAAGACAAGCATGAAGTAAGAAGCTTTTTAGGCTTAAGCACTTACTATCGGCGATTTGTTTTGGGCTTCGCTGATATCGCTAAACCATTGACAAAACTCACAGAAGAAAGTAATGAATTTATATGGGATTCAAAATGCCAATGCGCGTTTGAAGAATTGAAGAAGGTTTTGATTAATTCCCCGATTCTAAGTTATCCTCGAGCCGAAGGGAATTTTATTCTGGATACGGATGCAAGCAACGTCGGCATTGGAAGTGTACTATCTCAGGTTCAGGATGGTCAAGAACGCGTAATTGCGTACTTCAGTAAAGTTTTGTCAAGGCCGGAACGCAACTATTGTGTAACGCGAAGAGAGTTACTTGCTGTAATCAAGTCAGTTGAGCACTTCCGCAAATACCTATATGGACGGAAATTTCTTTTAAGGACAGATCATTCGGCGCTTGTATGGCTGTTACGATTCAAGAATCCTGAAGGTCAGGTTGCAAGATGGATAGAAAGATTGCAAGAATATGACTATGATTCTGAGCATCGAGCTGGACTTCGTCATAAAAATGCTGATGCACTGTCAAGGCGTCCATGTCCAGAGGATTGCCAGCATTGTAATAAAGCGGAGGAAAGGTTCGTCATGATTCGTAGAACTACAGTCATCGATAATTTTTGGCAAGATGATGAAATTCGAGCGCACCAGTTGGAAGATCCTGACCTTGGACTTTTGATGCAGTGGAAAGAAAATGATCGAAAACCTTCATGGGAAGAAATAGCTTCATGTTCACCAAATGTTAAATCATATTGGGCACAATGGCAATCCATAGTTGTGGAAAACGGGTTGTTGAAACGTATTCTGGAAAGTGAAGATGGAACACAGCAGAAACAACAGCTATTGGTTCCAAGGAAGAGAGTTCCTGATGTCCTTAAGCTGCTTCACGATGATGTGTCTGGTGGACACTTGGGAGTTAAAAAAAACTACAGAAAAGATTCGTCAGAGATTTTATTGGGTCCGTTACACTGAAGATGTAAAAGATTGGTGTAGAAGATGTGTGACTTGTGCTACTTCGAACGGACCTCAAAAACAGAGGCGTGCGCCAATGAGACAGTACAATGTAGGTAGTCCATTTGAAAGAATAGCCATCGACATAGCAGGACCGTTTCCCACAACTGAAAGAGGGAACAAGTATATTTTAGTAGCAATGGACTATTTTAGTAAATGGACAGAAGCCTATGCATTACCAAATCAAGAGGCTACCACTGTTGCTGAAATCTTGGTAAGAGAGCTGATAAGTCGTTTTGGAGTACCGTTGGAGCTTCATTCGGATCAAGGAAGAAATTTTGAGTCAGCCGTATTTCAGCAAGTATGTGAGATATTGGGAATTCGAAAAACGAGAACAACTGCTTTGCATCCACAGTCGGATGGAATGGTGGAGCGAATGAATCGAACATGTGGAAAATATCTGTCGAAGGCGGTGTCTGATCATCAGAAGGATTGGGACGAATACATCCACTTGTTCTTATTGGCCTATCGTTCGGCAATTCATGAGACAACGGGACAAACACCAGCGAGTGTGATTTTTGGCCGTGAACTACGGTTACCTTGCGACTTGCAGTATGGATCTAAGCCTGGAGAGGATCTTGTTGGAGAAGATTATGTATCGGAACTTCGGAGAAAGATGAACGACATCCATGAACGTGTGCGGGCTAATATTCAAGTCGCTAGTGACAGGATGAAGGAAAGATATGATGTCAAAGCTGTGGAAGGAGGGTATCAAGCTGGAGATTTAGTTTGGTTGTTCAATCCTCAACGGAGACGAGGCTATTCACCGAAGCTTCAAAAATCCTGGGAAGGACCGTACGAGGTGATTAAAAGAATAAATGACGTTATTTATCGAATACGACGAAAATCAAATGGCAAGCCGAGGGTGGTACATTTCAATCGCTTAGCACCGTTTTTAGGAGACAATAAAAGTGAAGGAAACAACCCGATTGTTCAAGTCTGTAAAGTCCTAAGTGAAGAGAAGAGTTTTGAAGAGTTTATGAAGACGCCTCAACGAAGAATTCATCATGGTGTCACTATCGAAGTTGAGCAAGATCTTTTTGACACTCCAGAGGATTATGTTTTGGCTCATTGCTTGGCTCAGAATGCAAAATTTACTAATGGCATAGCCAAAGTTTTCAAGAAGAAGTACGGGATATTGGAAGAGATTAAGGCCAAGAGTTTGAAAATTGGAGAAGCGGTCCATCTACAGCATGGGGAACGACATATATTTTACATGGTAAATAAAGCAATCCCTGAAGAACAAACAGAGTATGTTCAGATGTGGCACTGTTTACAAAGTTTGCGGGATCAAATGTTACAAATGAATCTTACGAAGCTCGGCATACCAAGGATAAGTGGCAGTATGGATTGGAAAGTTGTTCGAAATATGATAGAAGAGATCTTCTGTAATACTGGAATTAATGTTTTAGTTTGTTGTTTTAATCCAGGGTATAGTGAGAACATCAAGAAGTCTGTACCTTGTTATTTCTTCAAGACTTCACATTGCAGAGAGGATTCAGGATGCTCCTATCTTCATCCAGAGAATTCGTTCGGGACGAACTAAATTAAGAGGGAGGCAATGTTACGTAATCACCATTAGGAGGGTACTTAAGTTTGGAAGTTTAATGAATTTGAATTTTTATATTATTTTTGGTTATGGAATGTTTGGAAAATAATGACAGGTGGTTGTTTTGGTTTTGATAAAAAAAGAGAGATCTACATAGGCTGGAAGAAAGATGTTATATAATGGGTATATAAGAAATCTGTGTGAACTGTAATAATATGTGACGTATATATAAATAATAGTTGTTGTAATATGTATTTTAAATAAATAATAATTGTAAATAAATAAAAACGTTTAAATAAATTGTTAATTTTCAAGATGTCATTCTTTTAATTGAATTCAGACTTTATTTTCCCTGACACAAGTTATAGAAAAACGATTTACGTTACAATATTATACAATATTTAAGATTGACTTATATTCATTCAATTTGTGTTATTTAAATTTAATTTTGTATATTTTTTCAAAAATTTGCGCTCATTTTCGAAAAAACTAGGAAAGCCTATAATTAGATTTTTAATAAAAAAAAATCCATTTCTATTGTTACGTAGGTACCTACATATATAAATTTAAAACTCACATCATAACGCGTAGGTACGTATATAATATGTATAATATTAATATGTATGAATTTTCAATGAGTATGTTACAGCACCTGTCCACACAGTAAGTAGGTACAAGGCCTGGTTGACACACCTGGTTGCCTAGCATTGTGTGCGCACGAGTTTATGATATACATAATAATGTTGTCAACAAAACGACACGAAACGACATATTGGAAAAGAGATTTTTTTCATGTAACTTACTTATTTTTGCTATATATGGAATTGTTTTGAAATTATAAGTGTTACAAATCTAGATTTCTTATCTACCCTATAGGTACAATAGAAAAGATAAACTTACGAAGCTTTCAAACATTACACAAATAATATTTATTAAATTTAAAGTACGTTAATTTTGTGAAAAGTCATTTTCTCAACTCAAATCATTATCTCAAACTCTTCACGGTTCCCCACGTATATTTCCACATTTCTGTTATTTTCACTTAAGTTTATTAATATTATGTAAAAAATAATGTAACATTTATTTATTTTTGTTTGAAATAATCTCATAAATACTCTTTTATTGAAAATTTGACAATATAACCTACTATCGAATTGACTTGTGATCCATTGACTTTTTTTTCCATTCATAACATATGCTGTGATACTGATAGTTGTGTTGTTCTTTTTTTTGTGTTTTTTTTTTGATTTTTTATTATGATTGTTGTGTCTTAATATTCTATACTTGTGTATACATCATATGAACTATGTATGTAAATATATAACATGTAAAAGGCTAGCGCCGTGAATTGTTAATAAATAAATAAATAACAATGTTCATTTTCACATTATGATTGTGTATTGTTGATTGATCAAATACACAATCATACGTGAAAATTAACAGTGTTTTAAATTACATTTTAAATTTTTATACCTACATATTATTAATAAATTGACTGAAAATAACACAAATGAACAAATACGAGGGGAATCGTGAAGAGGTTGAGTTGATTTAGATATATTTATTAAACACTCGAATAAAACAGTTGAACAGAAATAGTTTTCAAAACACAAAATACAATTAATAATGCATTATTCTATTCGAAATTGTGCACATAATATGTAATTTCACAATTTGCTATATTTCAGTAAATCACAAATAAAAGTTAATTATAAAAAAAAACGTTTATAATATAAGAAGCGAAAGAAGTGAGTAAAGGTAGATCTATATAGTGTTCCGATCTCTTTGCCTACCCCAAACAGGACACGTAGTGAGGATATAGATACCTAAACATGTCTAGAATAAGATGGGTAGAAAAATACAGACATCCAAAGGTTCTGTGATTTGTGATTTGACTAGTATAAAAAATCAGCGCCCTTGCGTGAAGAATTGTATAATAATATGAATGTTAAAGAGAAAAAAAGTTTCATCTACAAAAATGTTTTCAGCTACGAGTATATAAGCTGAGAAAGCCCGCAGAGGAAGCGACGGATGTGAGGAGATTCAAGAAAATATATCGATTTTCTTGAATCTTCAACAGGTTCTCTGTGTTTTAACATACTACTACTACTATACCATCACGGCATATCCCACAAGTGGGGTAGCCAGCAGATCAGCTGTATGTAAGAAACATACAAACTGTCCTCTTTGTGCCAGTGTTTTAACATTCCCCCTTTAATACAAAAATATAAATATATCTAGGTATATTTTATATTTGTACTAATGAAATCAACATGACGGTTAATATGCAAATGAAATCCGAGATACAAACCACTTCTCATCCCCAACCCTTACAAAGACCGTCTGATGACAGTCACTATACCTACAGCTAGCTATATATGTATTAGCACTATAATTTTATTATGTAGTATCTATGGTGCTGTACTGTATGCCACTTTAAATAGTCACTTTGCAAGCGATTTAACGTCCCTAATAAACAGTTTATTATTCGTGATATTATTAATTTATTCAATACATTTATTAATCCACAAGTAAATACAAAGTTAAATAGCAAATTGAATGTAAACACGAACATATTCTTGGTTTCTATTAATTTATTTTTAGTTCATCAAGCGATGAGGGTTTGCCACCCATCCTGATTTTTTATTTTTTGTTAGCATGGAGAAGACAGCAGCTGGTTTACTGGCTACCCCACATGTGGAATATGCCGTGATGGTAAAGTATAGTATTAACTAATATCGCCCATATTATTTGTTGGAAAAAAATCTCGCACAAGTGGGGCAGCCAGCAATGAAACAAATACGCGAGTCATCTTCTTGGTGTCAGAATAAATTAAAACATTTAAGATAGATAAGAAACCTCATCGCTGAGTTTAAGATATAAAATGTCCTTATTTTTTCAATCATCTGCCTTTTACAGGGCACTCGAAAACTTACGCAAAAGAGTGGGTAACTAATTCTTTGCCTCCGCGGAAGGAAGAAGTGCTCCACGGAACATAATTATTTAATGAAGTAGATTAGAAACTATTTTCAGTGATATAATTTATTTGTTCATTACATTCAAAACAAAAGCTTTTTTATACTTAACGTAAATAATTTATTTTGCAACAATGGCAAGAAATAATAATAAATTCATAAAATAATAATAAATAAACAACGAAAACAAATAAAATGCACATGAGATAGTAAGTTGTCATTAAAAAATGCATATTTACTGAAAATAAGCTCTTTGTATGATAAGTACGCAATACAAACATATTGGATTAAACACGTGTTCCTACCACACGCATTGGTCATCATCACACCAGAATCTGGTGATGTTGAACTATGTAACGTAATTTACCCTGGCTGGGGGGGCACTAACAGTACATGGAGCCATGTGACACACCATATAAACCCCCCCTGACACTTGTAAGGTTGCAACTCTACATAGATACATGTTGTTAACTATGTAGGTATCATAATATTATTGAGAAATTTCATGTTTCTCGTACAGTTTTCAGGCAATGCTGTTATGAAAGAGACAAAATAAACATACCAAATATTTATATGAATTATATGTATATTTATTTATTTATTCTTTTTGCACATCATCATTATATCATCATCATCATCATCGCCCTCAACGCTCCTCTCGGGAGCACAGGGCAGAAACCAGCCTCCTCCATTCAGAGCGTCTCTGTGCCAATTGCGTCACCTCTTTCCACGACATTCCTTGCGCTCTAATATCGTTGTCATAGGAACGGTGTATTGTGAAAGAGGGACGCCCGGGCCTACGGAACCCCTGCGGACGGAAGCACAGTGCTCTTTTTGGCCAACTATCATTGAGCATTCTCAAAACATGTCCCAGCCAGGACCATCGTCTCTCTTGTATTACGGAGATTACAGGTCTCTGCTGGGTGCGCCGGCGCACAGCATCATTTGTAACATGTTCATACCATCTGACATCCAAAATCCTTCTAAGACACTTGTTTTCAAAGCTTAGTATCTTCCGCTCTTGAGCCTTGGTTAAGTGCCAAGACTCGCAGCCATATAGAAGGATTGGGATGATGCACGCATTGAACAAGCGACATTTTGTCCTGATGCTGAGTCCAGACGCCTTCCAAACTTTGTTCATGTTGTTCATCATTATATAACATATAAATATATTCTGTGGTGATCTTTTGTTTGCTTGTTTGTTTTTGTTTTAAATATTGTGAATATTGTGTTGATATGTATAAATTGTATCTCTTTGCACATCGCATTGGCCAAAAGATGTAATGATGTGCAAAGGAAATTTAAAGAGAATAATAATAATATTAACAATGTTAACAAAACAATACAAAATTTAAAATACTAGGACGATATGCAGTGTCGAGATTATCACTATCAACTGATTTCTTCCATCTAACCACGGTACATTGAGATACACCTAGTTGAAACAAATTTACTTTTACAAATTTACGTATACCTAACTAGAACTATAGTCAGAGTTTCTAAGGTTTGCAAATTTTAAGTTTTCCACTCTTTTCTGTCAATTTTCGACTGCCCTACGGTAAAAATAGATATTCATAAAACGTCAATTTCAAAAATATTCATTACTCAACATACATACACCTCATCCACACAACTAACAGACTGAGCAGACTCCTTTTAGCAGAACCCCTTTTGGTGGAGTTGGTGAAAGTGAACTTAAATAAACCTAAGCCGATTCGTAAGCATCGGAACATCATTCCTGTTTCCTGCAAAAAGGAGTTTGCAGTCTGTTTTTTGTGCGCATGAGGTGGCTGTTGAGTATTTTTCTTAATATCTTCACTCACGCAGGTGTAAGAATCCAGTAAAACTGCGAAAACTACGTTTAACGGCATGTCTCACTGCGAAATTTTAAATGCGAACTGTCTTTCTTTGGCCATATAGACTGGCCTTTTACAGGACACTCGAAAAAACAACAACAAATAATGGGAGACCAATTCTTTGCCGGTTGCTCCACGGAGCAATATATGTATGAATAAATGTTAAATGTCTCATTATAGCTTGATTTGTAGAATAAATATTGATTGATACCTTGAATTTTGACTGTTTTATCTAGAAGTTTTTCATTATTAATTTTACTATACTATACTATACTCTCACGCCATGTCCCAGGAGGGGTAGGCAGAGAGAACGGAACGCCATATAGATCTATCCTTACATACTTCTTTCGCTTCCTCTACATTCATCCAGTTTCTCATACATGCACGCCGATTCCTCTTACTCAACACGCGTCCGTCCTTAAAAATTCCACGTGAGAAAAGGTCCACGTGATCAAACCACTTGGTTCTTGGACGTCCGCGCTTCCTCACACCCCTTCTTTCAGATAAATACATCCTCTTCGTCATCCTTTCATCTTGCATTCGCTCAACATGTCCAAACCATCTCAACTTGTTTCACGCATTCTGTCCACAACACTCCTCTCACATCCGCTCATTCTCCTGATATCCTCATTCTTCACTCTATCTCGCAACGTTTTACCAACCATTCTTCTCAGTGAACGCATCTCCACAGCATTTATTCCACTCTCATCCTTTTTCAACCACGTCCAAGTTTCGCTTGCATGCATAAGCATAAATTAATTTTAGCACTTGACAAATATTGTGAAATTGTTCATTTATTACTTTTTTGTATGAATTTACATTTTATGTCTGTCATATATTTTAAAACATGTAAAAGGCTGACGCCGTGTATTGTAATAAAATTCAAAACACGAGATTATCTCTTTTTGAAATTGAATCATTGAAATTTAATGTTTTATTTATATGTAATTGGTAACGTGTAAAAATGTGTGAAAAAATGATAATAAATAAATAAAAAAATAAAAACTAAAAAAAATTATATTGACATGCATGACGTTTCACCAATATCTGCCTTGTACAGCACCAAAAATGGCTCGATTGATAAATGAATGCTCAGAATGTAAGATATAGGTACTATGTTTTTATCCAGTTTTCTCATGAGGAATGCAGAAGTTGAACGAATCACGAGAAAGATGACAAGTTTTCGATGTAAAGTAAATAATGTGTGTATCCGGGTTTGCCTGTGTTTGAATACAGGAAGCCTTAGTAATCTGATACAGCTGAATACAGTATAATATAACATTATATATTATATACAGGTATATAACAAGTAAATAGTTATAGTATGTTAAATATATAATACCTAATATACATTTCACATAATTATAATAATGGGAACCGTATCAGCCGAGTCATTATCTAGAAAACAATACGAAAGTAGTACAAAAGTGCTCGTCTGAGACTATCAAGTGTCATCATTCGTTGTAAATGTATTCTGATATGCTACATATTGTTATTATATGTAGGTAACTTATAAGTGACCGAGGAAGTGGATGGTCCTTGCACAGAATAGGTATCCCACATTTAACTGTAAACTTTCGAGTGTCCTGTAAAGGTCATGTATAAGAATGATATGTAAATTTTCTTCAATTCAGCGATGATATTATACTATGAAAGTTTAGTTTTTTGACGCGAAGAGGACAAACTGTACGTTTATTACTTGCTGTTGATCTACTGACTACCCCACTTGTGAAAAATCTCAAGATGGTATAGAAGTAATACTTAGTAAGGGATAACATCGTTTCCCTCAACATTCTTCTCGAGAACACAAGAAGGATTAATTAACACAAGAAATCAAGCGAATGATAGATAAAAATCGTGTTTTTGGTAATTCTTCAGGTTTTCACGGTCTCTATCATGTTGTCTGGTTATCAAGATCCCTGTGTCGTAGCTATTTCTATATGACTCCGACTTTCAGCGAGCACACTGTCGCCATTTTCAGGAGTTTGAAGTCAAACCTCCTGAAAATGGCGACTTTCGCCGAAAGCTCAAGCCAAAAAGAGTCAGGACAAGAGAATCCCGATAATAATCAGACAATAGGTACGACAAAAAGATTTTTATTTTATTTTATTTATTGGTAAAAGCACATAACAGATAACAACTATAAATATGGTTTACAAAAATTGAAAAAGATCGTTCATAGCTCAGCTGTCATCCACAAACATGTACCACAGTTAAGTCAATTATTTAAGTAACAAACATTCCGCTCATTCATCTGTTCTCACTAGCATATCACACAAGCAGCCATCTCTAACACACCAAAATATAGTTTGAAACATACTAAGTAGAAAAAAAGATAAAAAAACATACAAAGTAGAAAATAAGAAAAAAAAATGATTTTATATATGTTAAAATAATATCCATTTCTGGTATATGGTAGACAGTAATTCAGCTATTGACGTACTCCATCCTCACGATAAAAGTCATTGTTCAATGTGAAAAAATTCAAAGTGCATTTGGAATTACAGTACATATAAAAATAAAATCTCAATTATTTACAAAAAAAAAATCCAACGAGGGTTTTTAATAAAGCTCATTATGAGCCTTTGTAATATTTGATTGTCAGAGACGAAGTTTGCCAACCATCCATGTTTTGTGGCACGGAGAGGACAGCTTGCATGTTTATTACATACTGCTGACTACCCCACTTGTAGGATTAACTGTGATTTTATAGTAGTATTTTATTCGATAAATCCACGTCTGGTTTCAAATTAAATTTATGTCTACCGTTTTAAGAATAATGATAATCTAAATTTAAGTATTCGTCGACAAATTAAAGGCTTTTATTTTACTTATGTATCCTGTTATTTAATTTAAATTAACATATGTGATAATATTCTTCATAATATGTAAAACAGAACGGAAGTCTTTGTATCAATCAGTCAGTGTGGGTGAAAGAAAGAATATTATCATACAAACTGTTATCACCTTTTCACCAATTTATATGTAAGTGTTTATTTATCACTTCTTAAAGCTCTACATACTCAAAGTTCACGGTTTATGACACTTTAAACTTTTCATTTTATTCTCCACTTTTTAATATACAAGCAGTAAAGTAAAATTCTATGAGTAGGATTATTGAATCTAAACAGAATACATTTAGACATTGTTCTTCATACATCAACAAGGATTCCACAAATCACTCGAATCGGGTGGATTGCTGTAACCGATCAAAAGGAAAGAAATAAAATAAAACCCTACCCATTATCAGACTCAGTTCCTGGTTAAACAGAAAAATAGAGAAACCAAACTTAGATGAAATTCTTGAGCAAGAAAAAAATATATCTTGGACTAATTTTGACTGCAGGAACTCAAACTTCTCCAATAATCGTCATAAATAGTGCGCAGACGCACTTTTTAGCAGCCGCCACGCGATACCATCACTCCTGAATAAATACCCGATTTGCCCGTTCTTATTGGTCCAATAATACTAAGGATTTAGGATGTATAAACGAGATAAATGAATTACTCATACCAATCATAGTAAGAAGATCTCTTCTTTATATAAAAAAAAAACCTGGATATGTTCTTACATCTACAGGGCCTTAACTGATATAATTACAATGTAGCTACCTACTTTTTGAGTCATTTATACTTCTTGAATTACTTATCAGTTTTGTGTTGGTGTTTTTGCAAGTGCAATACCCGACCATAGAATCATTATCGCAATTCATATACCTACATACATTTTATCAGCTATAATACGAGATAGCAAGTTCCTACTTAATACTTACGCATCTAATAATAAAGAAATGCTTATTTATGTATTATTTATATTATTTTAGCGTGGGAACAGCAAGCGGAAATTCCTGCGCATCAAGTTACAGGTGACATTATTTATTTATTTATTTATTCATTTTATCAATTGCTTTTTGTTTTTCGCTCTACCCACTAAACACTGATACATATTATAAATTACTTTAGTTTTCCAAAAATTATGGTAGTAGAAAGTTGTACATCTCTATCTGTAGTCTTTACCATTAAGGCATCTCCCAGAAGTTTAGGAAGGGTGGTATGCCTCATTTCTAAATTGCAGATGACTACTATCTATACTATACCCTCACGCCGTATCCCAAGTGGGGTAGGCAGAGAGAACGGAACGCCACGTCGCTCTATCCTTACATACTTCTTTCGCTTCCTCTACATTCATCCAGTTTCTCATACATGCACGCCGATTCCTCTTACTTAACACGCGACCGTCCTTGAGAATTTGATCCACGTGGTTAAGCCACGTAGTTCTTGGACGTCCGCGCTTTCTCACACCCTCTCTTTCAGTTAAATACACCCTCTTCGTCAATCTTACACCATCCATTCGCTCCACATGACCAAACCATCTCAATTTATTTACACGCATTCTATCAACAACACTCCTCTTGCATCCACTCATTCTTCTAATATCCCACGCAATGTTTTACCTACCATTCTTCTCAGTGATCGCAATTGCAGATGATAATAATAATAATAAATACATTTTACATTTTAAATTCAGCTATAAGGTTTGCCGCCCATCCTGAATAACTTAATTTTTTGTTGGTCAGGACAGCTTGCATATTTATAACATACAGCTAATCTGTTGGCTACTCCACATGATATGGGATATGCCGTGATGATATAGTAGTAGTAATAGTAGTATATTTGAAATATACCACCAGGACCCGTTCAACAATGCCAGAGCAGGAAGTAGAGGCTCACTTTCAATTGGGTGATCCTGGATTCTTATCCCACTGTCGAGCCACTCCAACGTCACAACACAAGATTAATATAATTAGGATGAAACAATTTTTTTTAAACCCAGCATTAATAATAATTTATGTAGTTTAAAACAATTTATAAGTCATTATTGCACCATCGAGAATTATTTATTTATCTACCATAAACAGCCATTATTAGCAATAATAATTCTAACGGAGATATTTCCGTTCTAGTGCACAATATAATCGAATGTGTCCAATTTTGGCTACTGACATAATAAATAGATTCACTACATAGATAAATGGATAGATAATAATTATAATATTTTCCCGTTTATATGAAATTATAGATAATAATAATGCATAATAATCTGTTCTGCAACGCATGTATTGAATATGATTTGGCAGGATAAATATATTAACTCGTATTTATTTCGATGTAATCTGGATTAACTATTCCAATTTATAAATATGAATTTAATTGCATTGCAGAAGTAATATTATGTATCATGAGTGGGCTGATATAATGTATATAGAATTATAGATATATGTATAATATGAGTCAGATTTAAATAGATGTACATATAACATATTCAATGTCATCAATAACTGTCTAAGTATGTCATCTATTTTTGAAGGATTAACTATATAACGAATAAATAAGAATGAGCGGATGCAAGAAGAGTGTTGTTGACAAAATGTGAGTGAATAAGCTACGAAGGTTTGGACATTTTGAACGAATGAATGAGGTAAGAATAACAAAGAGGATATACATACTTGTCTGAAAGAAAGGGTGTGAGAAAGCGCGGGCGGCCGAGAACCATGTGGCTTGATCACGTGGATCAAATTCTCAGTGACGACCGTATGTTAAGTAAGAGGGAGCGAAGGAAGTTTGAAAGGATAGATCTATTTGGCGTTCCGTTCTCTCTGCCTATTAAATAATTTTCAAAATTTATGTAATACCTAGGTATGTATTGCTTCATCTATTTTTCTAACACATAAAATAAAATAAATTACAATGAACGCTAAGTATAAATGGTATTAGATAATTTTCATTTTGATATTCGTTCATTCATTCGTTCAATACAGTAAGTATCGGCAAATCAATCAAATGAATTATCAAAAGCCAGTACACCCGTACACATGCGTATCACAGAGTAGGTAGGTACTTACAACTTACATATTTCATTGATGGCTTTTAGTAGAATATAGCTGATGCTTAGATTGGAGATGAGATAGATTTGTATAACTGTGGTCTGTATATACATACAAATAGGTATTGAAGAGTATAATATTTATATTACAGTATTGTTAATTGTACTTTAATAATAATGAGACAGATTTAGAATGGAAGGACTATTGCATGTGGGATAAATCCGACTATTAATTTAACCATACATCACGACATTTCCCATAAAATGCGAAATCAAAACTAAAAAATGTTCACGTCATAGTTTTTGACGATTGCCTACAAAATGCATTCAGTGGCGTTGCAAAGCTTATTTTCCTCGAGGATAAGGGTTGTCACATCACACCTTTGTTGAAAAAGTTGCACTGGCTAAGAGTAAGTGAATGGGTCTAATACAAACTATGACTTTGGTCTATTGAAGACATCGCTCTTGCAATATAGTTTCCCGAACCGTTGAGATGGATGCTTCACTAAACGGCGCCAAATAAATCAATTGACGTAAGCAAACAACGAGGGTGATAAATTACTCAATATTTTTTCAATAATTTATAAACAAATTGAACCCATTTCTTTTTGCCAGTAGCACCGTTTCGAAAATCATAATTTTCTAAAATTGTATTCGATTCCAAAATCAACCATCAATATCAATAGTTCAAAAAAATTACCCCACATCGGACAGTGCTGTGCCACGCGCCATATTCACTATATGTGTGTGTGTGTGTGTGTAGGCAGTAGTAGTACAAATAATACATAATAATTATCAATCTACTCATTACAGCAGGTATTCTATGGTTACACCTCAATGAACAGAACACCTGGATACTATATGATACCTATGCACAAGTTCCTTTAAAAAATATTTATTTATTTATTAACAATTCACGGCGCTAGCCATTTATATTTTGACGATTTACATAAATAATTTATATAATGTACACACCAGAGTAACGAGCAAAGATACAACAGCAAAAATCACAGAATAATTGATGAAAAAAATGACAATTCCAATTATTTCTTAGTTAATATGTAATATCCCGTGGAGCACCCGGTAAAGAATTGGTCTCCCACTCTTCTCCATAAGTTTTCGAGTGTCCTGTATAAGGCAGGTGTTCGAAAAATAAGATATTTTACATCTTTAATTCGGCGATGAGGTTTGCCACCCATCCTGAATGTCTTAATTTTATATTGGCACGGAGAAGACAGCTTGCATATTTTATATGCAGCTGGTCTGCTGGCTACCCCACTCGTGGGATATGCCGTGATGGTATAGTAGTAGTAGTAGTAGTAATATGTAATAAACAACGAAAAATATAATTATGTTAATATTTCAAACAAAAATAAATGGAGTACCGATCAATCAGGTAGTAAAAATCTATGAAACGGACGTTGTTATAGAATGAAAAATAAGCGGTTTTTACAGAAATGTCAATATTTTTCAATCAACTATTTTACTCAATCTGATTATTTTTTATTTTCTATATTTCACTTATACAACTGCTTTTAGTATATTAAATTGTCCAATTTAGTTTACTATATCTTATATCTATATATTTATTTTATTTTATTTATGTTACTAAATCTGCTAATGCATTCTCCGTGGAACTCCAATAGAAATAGGATATTTCTTTACTGAAGCTCCACTATTTTCTATTGGTTTTCGAGTGTCCTGTAAAAGGCAAGTATTTTAAAACATCACGTTTAAGAAATTTAATAACTTAAGTTTTGCGATGAGCCACCCATCCTGAATGTCTTAACTTTTATTGGCACTTATAGGACGACCTGCATTTCTATTAATAATAATAAAATAACAACAACGTGGATTATGGGATTAATTTCGTTTTTCGGAGTTTACAAGAGTGCTATGTGTGTATTAAAAATTCTATATTTATTATAGGCATTGTGCATTCATCAGTTTGCATATAAAACCCATCAAATTATTATTATTCAGGAAAACAATGGTACTGAATATTTTTGTATTAAGCTTCCAATGCGTACACAAGCACTCTATAGACAATTTCAGTGGTTCTTAAGCTGGGGAATGGCCGAGTTGCTGGGTGGAGAATTTCGTGCATTTGTTTCCATCCATAAAAACAGATATATTAGAAGACATTCATTACTGATTTGACCAAAGATTTTCTCTTACTGTTAGTAATAAATGTATCTAATATTCGATGGTTTGAATTACAAAAGACACATGTCCACTATTTAGGTAAAATAAGTTAATAGATGTACAAGATCAGTTACAACATCATCTTTGTCCTGAGTTCATAATTACAAATAATAATTATATCACTATCGAAATATTTAACAATAACCAAATGCCACACGTTCTTAAATTAACACTATTTTGTGCACCGATGTAACATGTCACAAAAGATATTTGAGAATGCATTTATATTGACTTTCTTGATTCTAAAAAAGCACATGTCCCTCAAGAACATCTTCTGAATTAATTTAAAGTGAATTAATTAATTGAGAATCTCTAATTTTGAAAACCGGTTTTCTCTAAACTGTCAAATGTGGACATGTGTCTTCTGTGCTTTACACCATCACAAATGTCACAAACAAGCAAAACGTATATCTATGTACGTACTAAACACTGCATATGTTATAATATTGTATTTGTCAAAGACCGATGCTGTGGTGGGGAATGGAGAGTTGACTCACTAAAAAGTGGTGAATTGAAGAAAAAAGGTTAAGAACCACTGGTCAATACTTTACCTCAAGTTATATAGGTATGTGTACAGTGCATTCTATAGACTACATTTCATTTACAAGTTGATCAGATTTAAATATATAATATCCTGCTGTATATGCGATGAAATGCTACTAAATCCTGCTACGTTTGATAGAAAAATTTTGAAATGAAGGAAATAAAAATATATCTTATTTATTAATAAATACCATCACGGTAAACATACAAATTATCCTCTCCGTACCAATTAAGACAATCAGAAGATACAAAATGAGGCAGATATTCGTAAAACGTGATCTGCCTCTTACAGAACACTCAAAAACTAACAGAAAAAAGTAGAAGACTTATTCTTTATCGGAGACTCCACATTAATACCTATATCTTTCTTTATTATTTTAAAAATAGCGCACAAACTCTTGTCATGAATCTATTGATAAAATATTGTTATAATTTATCAAATTGTTTAATAATTGAAAAGAAAAAAAAATCGTGATGATGTCACAGATAACATTCATAGACTAAATTATATCCATGAATATTTAAGAAAAAAATTGTCATTAGTAAATTGCCTACCCCTCTTGTAGGACTATCTATAATGTTATAGATTGATGAATTCTGCTAAGATTCCCGCTAAATATCTGCAAACCCTAAAGTCCTGATAAATCGCAGGATCCTGCTAAATATGGTCACCCAGATTATTTTAATACTCAATGGAGAACAGTACTCAACATATTACAGCAAAATCAGTACTCAATACGGGACAATATTGTTGTTGTTGTTAGCCGTTATTTGTTATAATAGGTCCTTCTGTAATACAATACAATACATACACGATATTATAATAATACGCATACATACACATTGCACAGCGCACACCATTGCTGAATCATGAATAATATTGTCCTATAGAGATGATGAATGTGTGTAGCCGGTGTAATCGTACTTAATATTATTATTTTTATAACTTACCTATATAAAAAAGATATTTCGTATGTGCGTGTAAAGTAAATTAAATCTACTCTATCTGTTCTAGTTTTTTTTTTTTTTTTATATAATTGAATAAATGCAAATTTAATACGTCATGTCACATAAGGCTTAGAAAAGACAACATCACCTTATTTGGTTGTGGATTGAACGGGACTTAAACCGACAAGCCATCCTAATCGCGTGGTGTGTTTAGTCCAATTGAGCTACCGGGAGACATTGGACATAATTGAACAAAGCAGACCTCGCGACAGGAATGGGTAACGGTTTTAAGTTCCGTCCAGGGCATTTTCAAATATGGTGACGTTTTTTAGGCCATTCGAGATTTCATGTGCTCAATTTTCTTATGTAACCTTATAAAATGTTTAATTGTAAAAACAAAAGTTGAAGGTTGAATAAATATTCTAAAAATCACCAAAGATTTCATTCTTTCAGTTAACACTAATTTAACAACAAAGGCGTTTGATAAAGTCTCGAACTATAAATCGAGAGATCACAGATTCAAATCTATCCTACTATTAGCTTAACCCACCTTCACGACACAAGAGTATTATTTATCTTCAAAATTTTGAAAAAACAGAATATAAACTACTTTTTTTGTTTTTAAATAAATTAAATATGCAGAACTAAAGATTTTTTTTTTATTTATTAACTCGATTTGGCACAACGCGCAGATAACAAAAAAATGTGACAGTGAGAATTGAGACACCGATAGTGACCATTTAAACCAGCCCAGAGCTTATTCGTAAGCGTTGAGACGCCTTTCTCACTTCTTCCGATTACATTTTGCACAATGTTATATTATGTAAAAATTAAAAATGGGTCTCCAATCGAGATGTCGTATTGGTTTTAATAAACAATAAATTAATTATGTTTCGTTTCGACTATTTAACCCAAAGAAAGCCACATCATTGAAACTATCATCATAATGAAATGATTGTATTGCTATATTCACTTACTGAATGGTGTAACATGAAACATACTTGCACCACTGCCGCTGCTGCTTATGACATCATATTATAATGTGATATTATAATGTGATATTATTGTGTATTGTTATAATTATAGTCGTCACATTATAAAGCCTTAGACAACAGAGACATTACAGATAGAGGTGATCGTTATGACGAAGAGCATATTGTGATAAATTATGATAAGAACGTAATAATAGCAGAATATCTCGATATATACCACGTCACAAAGCAAAATAAGTAAAACAATTAGTTGACGAATATGTGCCCTAAACCTAGTCCCACATTACGAATATTCGAGTCGTGATTAGTCGAAGACAAGCGTCACTTTCTGAATATTACAAAGGCCTAGTAGAAAATAGGAACTGCCGTGACAATAGAGAATGATGAGACTTCCTAGAAGACGAATCTGGAGCGTGTGACTGTGGTGCAGCACAGACCATGCCACACGTCTTGTTGGAGTGTCCGTTGTACCCTGTCATATGCACTATGGAGGATATTTTTGACGCATCTCCACGTGCTGTGCGTTTTGCACAGTACTAGAGATCAGTTTGATTGTTTTTTTTTCAGGGTTTCGATTGATAAATAAATAGATATAGTAGAAGAAAATAGCATACGAAAAAATGCTTAGAATAATGCGCTGACTTCACGTCGCTTGCTATCTACGAAATGTTTCAACAATCTTTTTTCATACGTTACATTGAAAAATATATTATATCTCTTTCTTACAAACAATTTTAAATATGCAGCCGCCGTTTGTGAGAAATGTTGCAATTGTATAAACAGAAAGATTGTTTCATGTAAAACTTAATTATTTCTAGTTTATATTTTTGAGTTAATTGGAAGAGAGCTTTTGCGGTAAACTCGCCCTTTGTATATTGATTGTTATTAGATTGAATGCATTTCACTATAAAATTGTATGTTTTGTGATCAATGTAAATAAAGAAAGAATAAATAAATAAAGATAGATATAGAGCATACTGGAAAATATATAGAATTGGGAGAGCAATTCAATTTCAATGATTCTAGACATATTGATATGATTTTAGATGACTATGACAATATGTCTAGAAATTGTTATATACCTAGTTAATGCCGAAAATATAAACAAAATGATCAATGATTCTACTTTGGGGAAAACAGTTTGCATCTGAAAAGAAAAAACAAGAAACACTCAAAGGGTGCATTGCATTGCATGTAGAATAAAAACTTAGTACAAAGAGTATATGCGTGACCTTCCGAATTTCTCTATAAAACAATCACCCCTCAACGTTGCATGACGATTTAAATAGGTATTTAAATACAAACTGTGTGTCGCGTGCCATATAAATTATGTCTCCATCTCCCTCAAACATTGGTGCCCAGGTGTTGTGTGTTCTACAGGATATCCGAGGAGCTGCTATAGCGGCGTTACATATCACTGATTGAGCACCGGTCCTACCGCTCACTTCCGGGAACATACACGTCATGTGTTCGCGGTAAAAAATAAAATTGTTAAATTATACATACCTAATTATACAAACTGCGTGCTATACTCTCTCTCTATCTTTCTCTCTCTCTTCGAGAACTAGCAAGAAGGGGTGTACGTTTGTAATTATTTTTATTTATTCATTGTCACAAACTATAACACCAAAATAGTCATTTAACAAAATGTCTAGATCAAAATGTATGCTAATATTTGTACTGCCATTTTTCTGATTCCTAATTCACTCGGAGGTTACTTGAAATATATCGTTTTCCATTTCAAATTACGAATTTTAAAATAATATATTATTTTCTGATAACAAAAGTTGAAAATGATACACGCGTAAAGAGGAAATATGTAGAAAGCATTCGATGTTCAAAGTTTTCTCTGTAGGTGGTGCTTGCTGTACTCGTAGGAATAGTTTGCTTTCAAGCGAGCGGTCAAGGACCACTTTCTCACTCAAAACTTGGCATCTATTTCTTAGTCCCTTTTCCTACCTATTCTTCTCCCTTGTACCTACCTCCCCTCTTTCTTTCTTAAAGGTTTTTTTGTGAACGTTTCATGAAATTTTGTTAGTTGAAAGAAATCTCTCCTCCGCGATAAACTGTATATTGATTGTATTATTTTATTCAAAATAAATGTGAAGAATAAATAAATACATCAATAACAATATATTATTATAATGACTGTTTGATCCCTTAAACACTGTTAAAATATAAAAATTATGTGAAAATCAATCCAGACGAGAAAAAATTGCATTAAAAATCACTGTGTATCTTTTCAACGTAAAAATATTGGAGGTTCTTTTCGACTAGTGTTAGATTTCCAACAATGTTCGTAGCGTATAATTTTATGTGTGTATTTACAAAGACGAGTTCAAGTTACATTCTGTTCCGTGAAATATGTGAAACAGCTGATTCCAAGAGCGATGAACTGTCTTTTTTTTATTTTATATCTATGTTGATTTTACGAGGGACATTGTAAGGGCATTAGGAAGTCTATTAATATTCATAATTTCTAAATGTTTTCTAAATTTGAATATTTATTTAACAAGCTTTCGAACCAAATAAGGTTTCCAAATAAAGTTCAGAGTGTAATCACTAAAAAAATACAGAAAGGGTAGTTATTATAATAACGAATTTATAAAAAAGGTGTTCTATTCTACTACTTTTTCAATATATTTTTTTTAATAGTAAATATTTATTCATTTGGCAATGTCCTAAGTTGTAAAATTTTCTTTTTTTCCTATATTAACTGTTAAATGCTTCTCTAGTGAGTAAAGAAGAAAAACAAGCCCATATATCGAGAGCAAAAGTTACCGAGTGATTTAAAGTTAATGATAAAAAATAAAAATTAGAACATTTAATTTTATTTGAAAGCAAATTTTCAAGGATTTCTATTTTCATAAAAGACAAACGTTGGCAGTGTTGGCATGTCTACATATTTTTACGTAGATCTACGTTCTTTTGGTTCCATTTTAGAAATCTACGTACTTTTGTTCCAAATCTTCGAATTTTAGTTTTCGAATGTACAACTTTTTAAAATATTTCTTAACAAATCCTAGGAGCTTGTAAAATAGTTCAAATTTCTATACCATTTTGAAAACCTGACAATGAGGGGAGGGGGGGGTAGAAGTTTCTAAAATTACTAAGTTCTATAAGTGAGACCTAAAAAACTTGAATAAGAGTTAGGTACTCACATTTCAAAAATCGAATAACAATATCGTTAAGTCGGGAATCTTATTTTTTTTCAAAAATCAAAAAACTTTTTTTGCTAAATCTGCGTGTTTTTCTAGTCTGAGCTACGAACTTTTCAAAATAAGAGTTGACAACACTGAATTTGAATAAATATTTAAAAAGTGCAAATAAGAATAGGTGTCAATGTCTAATCATTTCTTTAAAACACGACTAAATGATGTAGATTAAAAACAGATAAATAAATAAACAATATTAAATAATAATAAAAACATAAGATAATATGTACGATAAGAGGCTATTACATATTAACCCACACGCAGTTATATATGTGAAGTGAAGTGTTCCTATAATAATCAGCAAACGTTTTGCCCTAGAGTCAAGACAATGAGACAATCTTGACAATGGCTTACCAGCATTAAGTAGGTACCACTACTACCTAATGGTAATTTTAACAAGACGGTAAATTCATGACATGTCTAACTTAATAATGGGGTTTTGTTCTTGGATGCGAAATCTTATAAATGTTTTGGTCCACAAATATGTTCGTATGTTTGTTTATAACGATTTGTTATCTTCTTTTTGCACAATAAAAGTCAACAATGCTTAATTATATTATCACAGTTTGTGGACCAGTAAGGCTTCTCGATATTATATTTTAAGAACTTTAATCAGAGCAATGATTAATAACTGTATGAACATCTTTATTATAAGACAAGAGATAAAAAGTAACAAAAAACTGGTTATTTAGAAGAAATTGCAATATTGTGATACACTCGTGCAACACACTTGGTTTGTCATTCATGATAATGTTTATTTATTAATTTATTTTATTCTACTATACTATCTACTACTATACCATCACGGCATATCCCACAAGTGGGGTAGCCAGCAGATCAGCTGCATATAAGAAACATGCAAACTGTCCTCTTCGTGTCAATATAAAATCAAGACATTCAGGATGGGTGGCAAACCTCATCGCTGAATTTAAGATGTAAAATGTCTTAATTTTTTCGAACACCTGCCTTTTACAGGACACTCGAAAACTTACGCAGAAGAGTGGGAGACCACTTCTTTACCGGGTGCTCCACGGGAAGCATTTATTTTATTCTTCTTGCACATAATCATACACATAACAAAGTAACAAAGCAGTTTTCATAAAAAAAAATGTGATGATATGCAGTGGCTAGATTATCACTTTATAGTGATTTTTTCCAACTAACCACGAATGTTAATGTTAATTTTGTAGCAAGTAAGAAATAGAATAAACTTAAAAAAAGTAATAACTTCTAGAAAATGGCTCGTTTTTTGGGCAAGATTTTGGATGATAAAAACGAACATTTATGTTATTATTTTCTAAAAAAATGTATTAGTGATTTAGTGAAATTGTAAAAACAATGTACAGGATGTAAATTATCGTTTTTACGTTTTGACAAAACATCAACATTTTAATTTTCTTTGATAATTTTCTCCATTTTTTTTGTATGCATAAAAGCATGATACTTTCTTGTGCGATGTGTAATGTTTTTTTTTCATTATCACAGTTGTTTCACGACTTAAGCCGGGTTTAATAAAGTCAGTATTACAATAATAACAAGTTAATTTCAACAGTAAGCTAATCGTAGGTCAGTGTTGTAAACATTACATAGAATTAGGTAACTGCATGACAATAATACTCGCGACCACTTTAAACCAGGTACTTGCCTGTACAGTTAAACCACAAATCAATACAGGCATTTCTCGTAGATATCTACATCTAGCAGTTATTTAGTTATTTATTGTCCTGATGCTAAACATGTCACGTGGAAGACTTGACAGATATAGTCAGAGTACAGTTACTTCTGTCACCGCCTAAGTCAAGAATCGAAGATACAACATCAAATTGCCAGTCTTAAAAATACACTGTCTACAGCTCATTTTCAAAAAAAATATACGTTTGATTGATGCTTTGTTTTAGATTAAGACCTTTAGTGATGTCCACAAACTGACTTTTAAAAAAAAAAACAAGTATTTAGTTCTTCCATAAGAATTCATTGATCGTAGCTCGACTTTAAAAAGGGCTTAGAGGAATAAAAACATCAGGTTTAGAAAAAGTTTTTCAGAAAAAAAAATCAGATAAGAGATTGAAACCTATTCGTTTGCGGGAAGTTTACGGCAATTAATATGTTTTTATTTATTTATTTCAATTATATACGGCGTGAGCCTTTTACATGTTTATAAATTATGACAGATAACAACAACAACAATAAAAAACATTCGCACACAATCACACAAGTACATTACAAATTCATACGTCAAGATCAAAATAATAATATTCAATAAAAAAATGTCTATATAATAAGTCAGTTATGGAGTGTCAGAATGAAATAGTAATTAAGTATATAAACCACTGATAACAGCAGGTCAAAGAAAGAAAATTTAAATTTTTTATTTATTTTCGGGAATTATAATTATGGAAATCATATTGAGAACAACGACGAAAAACATTTCAATGAAAGAGCGACAAGTAAATGCATGTGATCAGAGATAATATGTTATAGGATATTCCTATTACGAATCACTGCATGTGATGGAACGAGAACCTGAAATTGAAATCATATACATGATAAAAAAAACTTATTCCGTGGATTTGACGGTAATGAATAGGTCTACTACTTTTTTCTGTAAGTTTTCAAGTGTCCTGTAAAAGGCAGGTATTCGTAACATAATGTTTCAACATCATCAATTCAGCGATGAGATAATTGCTACATTCCGAAAGTCTGAACTTTTTTCAGCACAAAGCCCGCTGATACGGAATGCATGTAATGTGAGTGACCTAATAATGGCGATATACGTCGCTAAATACTGGAGTGGCAAGATCTTAAGTCCGGACCCGAAAACTAAGTAAACACAAAGAGGACGTCTTGCATGTTTATTAATTCACGAAGATGGCGTGACGGGATTGATGGAAAAAAGTACTCCCCATACACTCCCCATGCACAATGCAATAAATAATATAAAATGTATTTTAAAAAGAAACAAGAATACTGTACGAATTACATATTTCAACGTGACAATTTCATTATCGTAGGTCATAAAAAATAGTCAATACAGGTAAGTGGTATATACGTTAATAGCATTGTCATTTTAATCAATTAATTGTGGGTCTGTACGAGACTGTAGCACGCACATTATGTAATAATTATCACTTTACATCTTCAATACAACCTTTACAAGTTTCTAATGACACACAAATACACTTGTTTAATTAGCAGGTATTAATTATAATGAGTCAAGGACTTTCAGATATTATTAATCAAAGAATAAAAAATACAAAACCAAATAAATTTATAAATATTCTAATATGGCAGTGATATCATCACAAAATCAGTTGTCCATTTTTTTCCCGGAATATTCCTATCTGGAAGTTTTTGAGTTTCATACACTAAGAAAAATACCTACAAACGAAATTTCACAACGAATCATTGGTACGTACTATCAGATTAGAAGCAGAGATAGTACAATCGATTCATTAGTACGAATCTATGATATTAACTTTTCGCAAACAAATTTTTGGTTAATTTACCAACGACTTGTTTACGATAGGTTAATATTATAGATTTATACTAATGAATCGTTTGTATGTACTATCTCTGCTCCTAATGTGATAGTACGTTCCAATGATTCGTTGTAAAATTTCGTTAGTATTTTTCTCAGTGCAGTTCGTCTTCTAGCTCACCCACTAATCTCCTTTAGGGATTTGATCAAACCTTAATTTTTACGACATATGATGTGTTTAAAATATCATACGACACAAACTATTCATTTCAACCCCTTCACTATTAATTATTAAATAAAAATCCTTCCTTCCTTTCGTAGGCACTATTATTTATACGGTGCATGAACCTTATACAAAATAGATAATGTAATAATTAGCAGGAAACTTGCGGTTACAGTAACATATGGTAGCTAAGTAGGTAATAGTTGTATCTACATAATTATAAATATTTAAAAAAAATGCATTTAATATACATAGACAGTCGCGGCATCACTGCAATATGTTAACTCAACTATCGTTATAGTACGTTCGATATAGAATAGCAGAAATGATTTGTGGTGTATAAAACGAAGGAATATGCTAAGTACTTTATTTTTCAAGAATAATGAATTCGTTATACTTTTAATACAATACGTAACACCGAAATCTTTAATAATAAATTAACAAGAATTAAATTAATCGGCAAATTTTATTACATCAAAATTGAAAACTCTTTATTAATAATACTCTATTTTAGAAACAATTAATCTATGAAATTGTATTCTTAAAATTCTAAATGTTGAGAGTAAAATCAAATAATCAAAAAATAACTTTGCCTCTGAGTCAAATATTGCTCACAGTTAAAGAAATAGAGTGTTTCAACTCTATATAAAAATAACGTTTTCACCGCGTCTTTGAAAAACATCAGTTTTCAAAATAAGTACACATTAATTTTGAGTTTACAATATGCTTTACAGAAAAAGTAAAATTTTCAAACATTCTCACAAATGGGTTTTTATTTTTTTTTATAATTAAAACATTTCACAAGTACATTTTTTCATTATAATAAGTATATATGTATGCATTCTTTGTTCCCAAAGGACTCCAGTCACTCGACAACGGGTGGATAGCCGAGAGAAAAAAAATACAAATTAGTCACACTAGCCTCATGGCTGTGTTGTGGCCTCAAAACATACAATTAATAAATCTCTAATAAGAACAATCAAAAATCTAACAATAGCAAAAACATGGCGTGTAAGTATATTTATTTATTTTATCTGTTATTGTTCACCGAGCTAACTATAGTTAGTAAGTAATTATGCACAATACCTAAGACTCCTAAGAGTACATTATGAAATTAAATAGCCCTTAAACAGTATAGATAAACGGTGCTGCTAGGATATCTATAACGTAAGTACATAAAAAAATTAACATAATAATAAAGTAACTTGAGTTTTCTAAGTGTCACTTAAGTAATTATAGCATTATATGTATTATGTAGGCTCTACTTTACCTATAGTCCATACTCCATATAGTACATTACAGTACAGTAGGTGACCATCCGGTATCTGTATACTGTATTATACTGGTGAATAATAAAATAGAACCTACATACGTAATTCATATTAATAATAATAATAGGTATGATACAGTATTGTCTGGTGTTACAGGGTCGGTAGTAGAGAAAAAATATAGCCTGGATGGAGTCCCGCAAGGGAACAACAATGAGGACCGAATTAAAATTGATTAAAAATGTTTTAATCATCCCAATATGTCAAAAGACAATATAAAATTGTTGGATAATGTTTATTTCTATTCCTTTTTCTACTTTTTACTTAATACTTTTCTAATTGGCATTTTACCGGCAAACTTCCCTTTCACGATACAAGCTTTAAGCTTACTGTGAAAGGTGTATAAGGTTGTATTTGGGTTTATAGCAAAAACCAAGATATATCTTTTTTAAAAGAAAAAAAAATGTTTTTTCTTAAATAATGAGGACATAACTCACTTAACACACTATGAGATCTTGTAAAACGTTGGGTGGGATGAATAATGATAGGTGGAAACATTTCTGAAATATCTTTGATCTCCTATTTTACAATTGATCAGAAAACATGATAATATCCAACAAACATAAATTGTAGATAACTCAACAAAACCACATAATCGTAATCTTATTTTTTAAGATATTAAAAACTTATTTTAAAGATGATGTTAGTTTTAAACTGTCTCTTAATATTTTTAAAAAGGGATATATTAGCATTTTTATCACATAAAAATTCGCAGTCTTGACATTTATCATACATATCGGCATTTTTATTAAATAATACAGCGCACTCTTGTAGAATCACAAAATGAATACGTTTTCTGTCGACGCTCCTGTGACATCCTTTTGAACTGGTAACTTCACAGTGCGTGACCAGAGGAAAACAGCTGGCGATGGTTTGAACAAACCACGGACCATGAAGTTAGTAGCCAAGTGCTCCGTGATATACTACAGATTGTAAACCATACGAGGTATGTGCTAACTAACATTATTGAAATTGTCTATGGGCAAAAGGATTGTACTATTAGTTAATGAGTGGTTTGCGTCGAACCAACACTAGATAATGAGCTTATTAAAATAACATGTATTTGTCTATTTATGAGAGATCCTACAAATACAAAATATCCCATAGGTAGGTATATGTAACTATTTAGTGTTCTTGTCAGTGCTTTCTTCTTTATACTCGTAATAATAGTAAGATAGGTCATTCACTACATTACCCTGAGTGGAACAGCCAGTGAACTAAATGTAGATAGATGCATACGTGACAAACATTATACATAATGTATCATCCTCGCTGTGCCAGAACAATGCTCAAAAACTTGCAGAAAAGGTCTTATTATTAATAATCTTCACACTCTTAAAAACTTACATTAATCACTGCTAATAGAATAAATAAATATACAAAAAATCAAATCAGAAACTGTAGTGTATGCACATAGACGAATGAATATAGATTAGAAACTCAAACGGAAAATTGGTAACGTGTCCAATAGAATCGTGGCTCTAAATTGTTTTTAACGATTCGAAGTTTTCAAAACCCGGCTCGCAAATCAATAAAGTCACCAGTGACTATACATTTTGTTTCATTTTAATTTAATGACCTTCCACCAAGAGCCGCCGGTCGATGAGTTAAACTACTATTGCCTACATAATGTTTCTTAGCCACAATATTTATTTATTTCTTAGTAGTATAAACATTAGAAGTTTGATTTATACAATTAATTTACTGAATCCAGACATGTTGTACACTTTACGTAATTCATTGTTGTCTATCTCAAGTCCATAACACCTTTTATTTAATTTGTGGTGAGTTCTGTGTACAATTCGACTGTCCAGTTCTATTACTCAACAATTGGAAATGTCCTGTATTCGAGAAATCACCATTTTTGTAATTTTGATATATTTATATTATGTTTAAAAAAATACAACAGAAAGTGAAATATGCTACCTAAATAATAATCGCACTGTTAAAGACAAATGTTGTTTTTATTCTATTTCGTAGTTAGACAAATCGAAATGTTTATTTGAAGAATCGAAAATTGGTATTTTTTTCCATAGTTAAACAATAAATATAGAAAGAAAACCCCGTATTTTTTATAATTATTTGTTTGTGGAATTGAATAAGTAAATTTGAGTGTGAGTGTATATTAGTGATGTAACGAATATTCGTATTCGCATTCGCGAATATTCGCATATTTCAAAGTATTCGCATTCGCATTCGTATTCGCAAAAAAATATGCGAATATTATTTCGGTAATAAAGTATCGGATATTTGGTAAAAGTACCGGATACTTACCCGGTACATTGTAGAAAAAGGTACTGCAAGAAAATGTTTTCTAAGAAAACTGAGGAGTTTTGAAATATTTAAAATTCCTTTACCATTTTGAAAATTCGACGACGGGGGGATAGAAATTTTAATGACTGAGCAATATTGTAGAAATCTAAGTAAGTCAGTATTCGCTATTCGCATTCGCGTTCGCGAATATCCAAAATCACACATTCGTTACATCACTATATATTACCATGGAAATTAGACAGTCGATATACTCTTTGAAATGTGCTCCTCTAAAGTTTGCTTCTTCGGATATTTCAACTTTTGTATAGGTACATCAACCACATAATTTTGAATTATCTCTGCTTAATTTAAATTTTTGACTTGTTGAGTTATGAAACAACATAGACAGTCGATGTATTTTTGAACTGTGCTCCTGTTAAGTTAGCTTCTTCGGACATACCAACTTTTGTAATATTACCAAATAATTTTGAATTATTTATTTATTTATACAATAAACGGCTGAAACAGCCTTTACAAACATATTAATAACAAAAAGAAAACAGTCAAGTGAAAAAACAATATATATCATATAAGGAGAACAATATAAAACTTAGATACTAGCAATTTTTTTCAAATATATATAAGCACTACGGTTCTAACCAAAAGTATATAAGAATTTATACAAGTATAATATAATATTAATAATCAGAAAGATATACACAGTAGTCAGCTAAGCATAGGTAGGTATACACAGACGACCTAGTCTAATTCTCTGATTAATTTCAAATTTTGACTTGTTGAGTTATAGAACTGGACATTCGATATTACGATTATTATTCGCTCACTGATTATTTTATAACAATCGCTTTTTCGGTTATTTTTGGCACAGATCCAAACTATTTCTTGTTTTACAAAATGATAAGGATTAGTTTTGATTACATCTGTCGGAATTATACGAACCTAACCTAAATTTTATTCTTTAATTACCTATATCAGTGGTCTACAACGCCCGGTCCGCGGAGCAAGTGCACCTGGACCGCGGAAGGAATAATAATAATAAAAATCGTTATTGCACAAAAAAATCAACATAACATATCAGACTTTGAACTAGACAAATAAATTTTGTGCAATGGGCGAGTTTAACGCAGAAGGGCGATATCTTCCAACTAATCCATGAAGGAACGTGAAAGTCAATTCTTATTTTTTGTATCCTTTTTTTCCGATATTCAAAACAAAATAAGACAAATTTGTGAAATATTCCTAAAAAAAGCTAAGTAGATAAAAATACTTAATAATAATAAAAATCTTTATTGCACCAAAAAAATCAACATAGGTAAGTAAATTAACAATTTAAACTAGATAAATAAATTTTGTGCAATGGGCGAGTTTAACGCAGAAGGGCGATATCTTCCAACTAACCCAAGGAGATCGTGCTTTTCAAAAATTTTGCGACGTGGGGTAGAAGTTTTAAGGTGAAATTATTAAATTTTGGAATCTGAGACCTAAACAAAGTCTAGTCTGATCTCTCAAAATGAATCATTAAATTTTTGAGAAATGCTGTGATAATTATGGTAGAAGTGGATTTCTATAGTTTTTCAGCATTATTCTCTATTCATGTGATGAAACTCTCAAATATCGCTGCAAATCGTTCAATCAAAAAGCTGATGATTTAACAAAAAAAAAAACGGAAAAAAAATACAAAATGATTTACTGAAACAATACATTAAAATTGAAAGTAAATTACATCATAAATACATAATGCAACTGAAAAGATAAATATAATCCCACAATAATACAACGGTACACTTATCATTTATATATACAAAACAAATTAAATATTTCAATTTGCATTAGCAATACTAAAGCTACCACGTCAATCATGTGTTAACATTAATTAACGAAAATATAATTCATCAATAATACAGTGGTACCTTGACATACGAGTGCCCCAGCATACGAGTTTTTTGAGATAGAGCCGTCGAGCGAGCGATTTTTTTATTTGAAATACGAGCAAAATTTGAGATACGAGCTATTTAATGACACTTGCCTAACTCATTTTTGGAACATTCTGAAAGGGAGGAGGAAACTTGGACATGTTTTTTTAAACGGCCTGCAGATGAAAATGAGAAAAGCGTGGCGAAAAAGGCAAAAACCAGTGAAGAGAAAAGCAGTGACGAAAATTAAGCGAAAGTAATACTTCCTAAATCTAGTTTATTTCTTAACATTCTCTTTTCCCCGAGAGTCCCCGGGCATCCCACTCTTTCCTGTAAGTTTAAGTGTCATCTGCAATTTAGCGATGAAGCATGCAACCCATCCTGGATGTTTTATTTTTTATAAGCACAGAAAGGAAAATCTGCACGCTTATTACTTGCGGTTAGTCCTCTAGCTACCCCACGTTTGGGATACGAAGTGATAATAGTAGTGTAATGATAATATTTATTATAAATTTTAACTAAATGCTTTTGAAAGCGTCAAAATATGTGTTTGTCATAGCGAGAGAAATATCTAAGTCACACACAAATAGTTAAGAGTATAGAGATCAGTAGCGTGTCTTTTACAGAAGCTTCAGTTCACTTGAGCTTTCCAGCCAGAAAAATAATTTCAAAATGTGGAACTATTGTTTTCACTTTACATACTTTGTGTTCCCCATGGCCATTTACTTGTTTGTGAGCGATTTACATAAGTAAATTTTAGATGAATAAACTACGAAGGTTTGAGCATGTGGAAAGAATGAACGAGTACAGGATGACCAAGAATATATATTTATTTATTCTTTACTGTACATTGATAACAAGCAAATTCACACAACAATACATTTAAAACTAAGACATTCATACAGTCAATATACAGAGGGCGAGTTTATCGCAGAGGCGCGATTTCTTCCAACTAACCCAAATATATGTATGTGGCTGAGAGGTATGGTGCTCGAAGACGTGGACGTCTGAGGATCAAATGGCAAGATCATTTTAATCAAATCCTACAGGATAGTTACGTGTTGAGGATATTGAACATACATGAGGAATTTTATGACAGTGACAGAAGCGAAAAATGTATGCAAGAACAGAAGGAAGTGGCGCTCGATCCTTTCTGCCTACCTAGCGAGGGAAGCTGTATGATAGTATGTACATATGATGTATGTTTGTTTGTGTGTAAAATACCTTATTTATACCTATTAATTATTGAGAGAAGTCCTACCCAAATGAAAACCTCAGACACGCCACTGATAGAGATACGTATAATACTACTGCAGACATTAGTAGGTAAGTGTGAAAGATGTCTATCGGAAGATTGTATTTTTAGATGCGAGCACGCAGACAGTATTCGTGCCTGTAACAGTAGCAATGGGTATAGAGAGAGTTATAGAGGAGTAGTGTAGAGTAGGAGAAGGGTAAGGAAAGAAGCAGTACTGACGTTATTTTTAGATGCGAACACAACGAACTATTATAAGTCACTTCATAATCCTGTCATCGCTTATATCTCTTCAGAATAAATAATTATAAGCAACAACTTATTACGTGTATAATAAATACTACATCTACAAGAATTCTATTACTATTTGCAAGAGAATTAATCAATAGCTGAACACTACTTATAATAAAAACTATTATTTGTCGATGTTAGGATTCATTACAATGCAGGAAATTTGGAATACCCCAAGGATTAAAAAAGTGGCCTAATTATTCTTAATACAAATATCGACTTCTAGAAAATTGTCATCATTTTAATGATAACCTCACATATTCAAGAGCTTAAAAATATAATAAAACACCTTTTCTACTAAGCTTTTATGCAGTTATATGTATTCCTATAGCCATTATAATATAAAAGCTTTCCGCTGCAGGTTTGATGGCACCTACTATTTATTAAGAACTTTTGATCTATATATCCATCCCATCGCGGTATATCTTACAAGTAGAGTAGTCAGTGGATTAACTGCTTGTAATAAACATGAAAGTCGTCCTCTCATTACCATTATAAGTTCGAGACATTCAGAATGAGTGACATACCTCATCGATGAACCGAAAGTGGCAAATGTCTTAATCGTAAAATTTTGCGAAAACTAACCTTCTACAGGACACTAGAAACTACCAAAAAAGAGAAGGAGGCCTAATCTTTTCTGGGGAAACCACGACATTTGAATATACGGGATATGAAGGATGGAATGTTAAAGATGAATTTTCCTCTGATATCGAATGCAATATGAGTCAAAACCAAAACTAAAAAATATTTTATTTTCTGAAGTCGTTGATTCCAGATCCTTTCAACAATTTTAAGAACATTGCAACACCCAGTGAGAGAATCTCAGACAGATTTATTGGGCAAAGTGTCAAATTTAAACATAAAATATTTAAAGCGCATTCGACAAAATACCGGTTTATTTTGTTATTATAAACAAAGGGAACACAGAGAGAGACTCGAGGGATTAAATAAGTATTAGGTACAAAAGTGGAAATACTATGTAAAGAGTGACATGAACTGTGGCTCATACGTAGAGCTGAAGAGACTGACTGAGAATAGGGAGGAATGGAGAAGAAAATCCAAACTCGTTGCAGACCCATCCAATGGATTGTAATCCATTATATATAATAATAGTGGTTAAAATGTAAGGGATTCAGAAATCAATTACGAAGGTATTCAAAGGGCTATAAACAACAAGAAAAAAAATATGATGAAAGATTTTGATAAGTTCAAATAATAATCATATATGAAGTATAATTTTTTTGATGCAGGTATGGATTGGTTTTGAATCTATCGATAACCTTTGTTTATTACACACAAAAAAGGGGTACAAAAATCGGCACAAGACACGACGGGATGGATTCACAACTATTCAATGACATAATTTCATGAAGTTTTTTTTGTATAATTCATAACAATGAAAAAGATGACTTACCTTGCGTTATATTTCCTCTAGGTTTTGCTCCTAATATTGCCAAGTTAACATTTGCTTTTCTTCCATCTATAATTGGATTGGGGTCCTTACACGCTCTTTCTGCTGACGCTCTGTCACCCATTATTACCTGGAAAAGAATAAAAGTTGATTTAAAACAAAAGATGTAAAAAAATAATTTAAAGCTAGTCAAATCTTTTAAGGGCTGGTATTTCTACGTGCCCTTAAAATGATAATTATTTTGAGTTCCACCCTAAATTGATTAAAATTGTCCATTATGTTCAATAAACGTCAAACTAGCAGAATTATTTTACACGTAAATTAATATAACAGATGGTATGGCATTTAGTGATAAGAAGATATCAAAGAACATAAGACTTCAGATATACCTAACTTCAAATATGTGACTTAAAAATATTTTAAAATTGAGGATTTGAATTCGGAATCTCTACATTGACAACCCGAGACACTTTCATCAGACAACAAGGCTCCTCAAATATGTGTACAAGAAATAAAAGAATGTTGTATATAATTCAATATTCTCTGGTTAACCCGCATTGTCCTAACGATTGCAGAGAGTATATAGAAGTTCTCGTAGCAATTCAATACCACACTATGAACAAAGGAAGTAAAAACATTCAAAACAAAGTAAAAGTACAGTACAGATGGTGAAACTTGAAATAATAAAAAAATGAAAATAATAATAAGAAGAAGAAATAAACAATAAAACAACAGAGAAATGAACTGGAATAAACAAAACAATGAAATAAGCAACGCCAGAGAAACGTGCGCTTGGTACTTACCTACTCGTGTATAGAATAAACAAAGTTATATGTATGTATAAGCGATGTACAAATAAAAAATATGTTGTTATGAATAAACGTCACAATGCGTCCGAGGAATGAGTAAGAAAAATATTTGCTACCACACAAAGAGTTGATAAACCAGAAGAAATTGAAAATAAAATTTTAAAATATATATAATAGTAATTTTAACAGTAGATCTGACAGATTCAAAATAATTAATGCCCAATTATAGACATCGTGGCTACGCAATATACGAGATTGGACTGGAATGAGAGGTGTGGAAGAGTTGTTCCAGACAGCGCAGAACCGAGAAGCCTATGCCAGAGTGATCGCCAACGTCGGGGGGACCTGACAGGGCACCTACAGTACAAGGTACAAAATAGGCCTCTAACTTGAACGACTGCACTGAGAAAAATACTAACGAAATTTCACAACGAATCATTGGTACGTACTATCAGATTAGGACCAGAGATCGTACAAACGATTCATTAGTACGAATCTATAATATTAACTCTTCGCAAACAAATCATTGGTAAATTTACCAACAACTTGTTTGCGAAGAGTTAATATTATAGATTCGTACTAATGAATCGTTTGTACGATCTCTGATCCTAATCTGATAGTACCGTACCAATGATTTGTTTTGAGTATTTTTCTCAGTGTGAAATAATAAATAATTTTACGAATACTTGCCGATTACAGTAGGACAGTAAAAATCTTACGAATAGATATTGAGAAACCCATTCCATTTTATTTTAACCAAAATCTTGTAGGAGTATATAAATATGCATAGGTATATAGCAAAACGAAGAAAAAAAAGATTCCGGAAATATGAGAACTGTATTGTCTTGTTGATCATCGGTCATGAAAGCGAAGATTTATTTATGAGCTTTATAAAAGCTCGTCATCGCTTTCCGACTATGATTGTTGTTACTTAATGTCCAGCTGTTACTTTAAGTAACATACGGCGGCTATAAATACAATCTAATCATTATTATTACAGATATAATAATATGTCTATGTATATACAATGAAACCATAATGTGATGCGTATTTGTAAATTTCTATTAAATTTATCATTATTTGAAATTTAATTAGATATTTCAAGTGCTGATGGATGATTATTTTGCCTTTGCTCATTTAGACAGCCATGCTAAACAATCAAAAAATACATTTAGATATTTAGTGTTGAATTAGATATAGATACAGCATGTATTTCCTATTTCCTATATGATTACTATTTATTACAGCTTCCAGTCAACAATTTCCATCATTGTTTGAGGAAAAAAAACTCCCCCCATAAATTCACCTAAAAAATAAAGGGTACAATTAAACTGTAATATAAGCCTCACGCCGTATCCCAAGTGGGGCAGGCAGAGAGAACGGAACACCATTTAGATCGATACATACATATTATTATTTCTTTCGCTTTTCTAAAAATTTTTTCCTTAATATTGGCGATGCACCCTTATTTGGATTATTAATAATTACGCCTTTCACAATTATAGATTTATTAATTCATTTTACAATTACAGATAAGTTCAAGATCTTCTAGATCAAAAACGGGGTCAATTCTTTAAAGCGAAATGAAATTCTTCAGAACAAAATCTTCACTTCTTCTACATTCATACAATTTCTCATTCACGCACGTCGATTTATCTTACTCAATACACGATCGTCCTCGAGAACTTGATCTATATGATCAAACCACGTGATTCTTGGCCTTTGTAATACGAAAAAATCTTTTATTTTTGAATAGCACGTAATTCATTGTAATTGGGACATTTAAATATTAATTTAACACCCAAATACAAAGCCGTAAATTTATAAAATATGTTATCATAAATACTCCCTACGACTCGTATTAATACGACAAAACTCAATATACATGACATAAATAAATAAATAAATATCACATGATATACAAATATATTCATGTATAACTAAAGGCTTTATGAGTAAAATGTATAATATTGGTTCATACGTATTTCCTATCACCCAATACTGTATTATGATTCATAGCTAAATACGGTGTAGCTAGTCATCCAATAGTTGTTTATTTTTATATTTCGTTGGGTAGAAACGAAACCTTTGCAATGCCTATTTCAATATCACCCAGATTATTATTTTTAAAACAGAATATTTCATTGTATTGATATGAATTTTTATTTAAATGCTCATATCAGGCGTAGTTGCAACAATTTTATAAATGTTTTGATATTCAAACAAATAGGTACATATTCCTTGCACTGTCCGGGTTGGCTGATAGAGATCGTTTTTGCGATAAGCCCGCCTTTTGGTATTTTTTGTTATCATATAATGTATGTAATTTTCTACGATTCAAATGAACTGTTGATTCCAATAATAAAACAAAATCCAATTAGAGGTGATAATTTGTGTTACAGATATCGATGCATCGAACTTTATTTTCTTGTTACTCGATGTATGTACATAAATATCACATCTTATTTCAAATCCTGTTCCTGACCTGTTTTTACAAGTACAACACAATAGATGGGAAATGTTTATTATTTAATATTTATTCTTTAACATCTCCCGTGAGTCCTTCACAGGACACATGGTATCAATATTCCAAAGAAAATATAACAAAAAATACTCAAATTTTTAAAAATTATAAAATATAAGTACTTAAAGTATAAAAACTATGACAAAAAAAGTTATGTAAATAAATAAAAAAAATACATTAAATTGCCCTCTGTACAGGCACACACGTCTACAACACGTAAAAGAGAAAGAATTAATATATGAATGAATGATTATACAATACATATAAATATATGCCTGACGAATTATTATTGTAGTCGATGATATTGAGTTGCAGCTGCCGCTCTTGTCGCTTGCAGACACCCGGGGTCTGAATGGCTGGGGGAGGTCGTTCCACAATAAGGGTTCCCTACGTCATACACCATAATACATACTATACCTATTCTATACATAGTAATATTATAAATAATAGCTGAATAATAATCCAAAATAGTGCAACGCAATACAGAGGCCTGAGTCAACAACACACTTTCGTTTCACGTTCCCGCTCCGCTAGCGTTCGGGTGCAGACGATGGTGCGCCAAAGTGTTAATTTTCGTAACTATTGTGTATCTTAGCAACGAAATTGACACTTGCTTGCAACATCGTCTGCACCCGAACGCTAACGGATCGGGAACGTGAGACGAAAGTGTGTTGTTGACTCAGGCCTCTGGTCTGAGGCCTGAGTCAACAACGCACTATCGCGTCACGTTCCCGCTCCGCTAGCGTTCGGGTGCAGACGATGGTGCGCCAAAGTGTTAATTTTCGTAACTATTGTGTATCTTAGCAACGAAATTGACACTTACTTGCAACATCGTCTGCACCCGAACGCTAATGGGGTGTTCACATTTGGCGAATATCGCCAGCCGAATTTCAAAATATAACGCCAGGCGAAAAAACAAAAATCGCCGTACGCCCATTGATCGTCACACCTGTTCACACAAGTCCACCGATATAGAAACGATCTGTCAGATGCGTTTTGATTTTGACACTGTTTTCAAAATGGCGTCGAGATGGAGATCGCGAAGTGTTTATTTTTAGTCGAAAATGTTATAGTAGAGGTTATAAGGCGCCTTTTAATTAAGAAACAAACGCTACAAACCAACAACAAAGATAACAGCTGTCACGAAGCGGAAAACATTTATAATATTTATAGGTTATGAAGTTTTTACCATAGATATGAACGCCGCGCACATCTGCGCATGCGCGAATCGTTCAATCGTCCGAAAATGTTGGAAGGTGGTCAACTCGAGACGATATCGTTTCTACTGGTTTTTATCGTTTCAGACTAGCTGTCATTTTGTTCACACGGTTCAAATGGCTGGCGATATTTTGGTGCCTGGCGATATTCGCCAAAGTGAGAACACCACATAACGGAGCGGGAACGTGAGACGAAAGTGTGTTGTTGACTCAGGCCTCTGAGCTCGTGTATAAAATTCTGGACACGTGATATACTCATAAATTGTATGTATATCATGTGATACACTTTTTTTTATTTTTTAGACTACCACTTAAACTTTGTAGGCTGTGGGAGAGGGCAGAAGACCAGTGGGCAGCCCTAGAAGAAGCTGGCAAGGGCAGGTGTCGAACTTGTGTGTTGAAAAACTTGGTTTGGAGTGGCCAGAGGTCCTGGAAACAGCGGTAGACAGGGATTTCTAGAGGAAGTACCTAGGTGCAATGGGCTCCCGATCCAACTAGGACAAGTGGGAAGGAGATGTATGTATGTATGTATGTGATACACTAACTCTTTAACACACCCACTTTCTCATACTTTGACTTATTATTTGTGTATTTTGTTTGATTATTCATATTTGCCTGACCTCATTCTTGAGTTTTATGAATATTTTTTCTATATATTTGTTTGGTGCCAGAATGCATTCCTGCCACAACACAGCCTTGTGGCAAATGTTTTGATCAAAAAAAATCCTAAGTACCATTACAGCATATCCCTCAAGTGGAGTAACTTCAACACCAGCTGCATGTAATAAACACGCAAGCCATTCTCTCCATGCTAACAAAAAAATATGACATTCAGGATGGTTGGCACACCTCACTGCTGCACATAAAATGTCTTTATTTATTTCAAACACCTGCCTTTTACAGGACACCCGAAAACTTACGGAAAAGACTGGGAGACCAATTCTTTGCCGGGTGCTCCACGGATGTACTATAAACATAATATAAGCTAATATAAAAAATAATATAACTATTTGTAATTTTTTCCACGCGACCAGGCCTAAATATACAATAGTAAGGGTCTCTATTGCGATAGCATTGACCTTATAAGTAATAGTAATAGGTAGGAACATACATATGACAGAGCAAATCCGCAGACTACCCCACTTGTAGGATACGCCGTAATGGTATAGTAACAATATACAATAGTAAGGGTCTCTATTGCGATAGCATTGACCTTATAAGTAATAGTAATAGCTAGGAACATACATATGACAGAGCAAATCCGCAGACTACCCCACTTGTAGGATACGCCGTAATGGTATAGTAACAATATACAATAGTAAGGGTCTCTATTGCGATAGCATTGACCTTATAAGTAATAGTAATAGGTAGGAACATACATATGACAGAGTAAATCCGCAGACTACCCCACTTGTAGGATACGCCGTAATGGTATAGTAACAATACGAATACATACTATTATTTTATACATATATGTAGATAAGTATATTATAATATGTATTTATCTTTTGATGTTTTTTTTCTACAGGTAGGTTCCTGCCTATATTACAACACTATTCATAACATAGATCCAACCAGATTTGTCCTTTGTGTTTTGTATATACATATTTAAGATTTTTGATAATAAATTTTGTACATCTGTTCAACTAGGATCTAGGCTCGTGTCAAATCCAATTTAAAAATAATTTATATTCTACGTTATCATCCCCATTCTTGTAACTGTGTTGTCAAAAAAGGCGCCATGATATTGAGTATTGACGAAGCCTGTTTTTCTTTTATGTTTTTATCGGAAATATCAAGGGTGAATATTGTGAATCTAATAAAAATGAAAATCGAGAAAAAAAAAATTATCGGTACCTAGGTAATTATTTTGTAAAACTCCATATTTATGAATAACAAATAAAATATGATTACAAGTTTTACTGCTAATTATTTTAGTGACCTAGGCTTTAACAATTTCTATATTATAGTATAGTAACTAGTTGAATTTAAAAAAAAAAAAAAACACAAAAAATTGTAAGGAGTAGGTACATACATAATTATGAAAGGTGGCGGAACAAAAAAATGAATTTACAATGTTTTGATAATAATCTAATTCATACAAATGAAAAAGAATATTTTGCGCCTAGATCATTATTTATCAATGCAATGTGAACCCGTTCATTGTCATTATTGTTTTTTTTTTGTTATACATATGACATAGGGTTATACACATAAACATTAAACATAGCTATAGTATATACTTAATTATGTTTATGATTGTACACGACTAGCTAAATAAGCACCAACATTATACAATTATACATAGAACATTTTTGAATGTCATAGCAAAACTAAACTATGTTGAATTTTGGCCAAAGTGACTTAAGACCATAGAATTGACCTTGTCATGCAATGACATTTATAATATGGTGAGTTACAATCCGTTGGATTGGTCTGTAACGAGTTTGGATATTCATCTCCATCCCTCCCTATTTTCAGCTAGTCTCTTTAATTCTACGTATGTGTCACAGTTCGTGTCCTTCTTCAGTTGATCCATAAAGATGTCTCTTGGTCAGCCTCTACCATTATTCTGCCTTCGATCTTGATGTAGAGTTTAGACTAGAAATTCAAAGGAATGATTGATAATGCGACCAATATAATTTCATACAAATCAGTCTTAAACGAGGATTGGTTAAAAAGGTACGTTCTTATCTCCCTCGAGTCTCTCGTTGAGTCCATTCAGAATATTAATGGTTCTTCTTGTGCCGTATTAGGTCCCCCCGACGTTGGCAATCACTCTGACAAAGGCTTATCTATCTTGCGCGATCCGGAAATGTTCCCCTCGCAATACTTAACCAACAGAAAAAAACGAGAAACTTATTTTTTACCGGGGACTTGACAGGGTGACAGAAATCTTTCACAAACATTTTCGATAGTAGGTACATAATTTCGTGTTAACGAACATGTGAGAACTAAATATAGGTAGACTCTAATTTTTTATGGTAAAACTTTGAATGGACATACTGAAAAATATAGTATCATGTTAGTGACATAGCGTAGTATTGTTCCGGCATACAGATACAATATTATAATAATCTATGCAATATAATAGTAGGTATAGAATGAGATCTCTTGTTCCCGTGAACCGATTCGTCATCCCTATTCACCGAGTTTCACCCAACAGCTGAAATGCAATAAAGTGATGTGCACCGTGCAATTGGATATAACATCGATATTTAAATAAATTAAAACATAAAATACCATAAATAGAAACATGAAATATCATGCAAAATAAAAAGGTACCACTGGAAATACATCTATTAAATGTTTCTTAAACAAATCCTCTTTAATAATGCAGTTAAACCTATCCGATTATACATATTTTGTGAAATCTATGTATGCACTTATACAAGTATAGGCCAAGAACAAGGTAGGTACCTATGTATGTACTTTATAGTTTATAAAAATTAGCCGGCTATTTAATGAAGATAAAGTCTAAGGTATTTAAAGGTAGCAACGTTAAAATTACATAAGTTTTTTTTCAAATAGAAATATAGACGATGTGAGAGAAGACGTAGTAATAAATTCCTGAAAATGGCCCCTAAGGGATGTTTTTAACCATAATTATATTGTGAATCACGAATAACTTCAATTTAAAGAAGAAAAAATAATAAATTATTTAATTATAAAAGTCATCGACTATTCATTCAGTTAATCGAAGCACAATATACATCCCTTGGGGGACCCCGTTCTATTGTTCCACATTCTTTATTCAAAATTTCCAAACTTGCATCTGTCTAGGGACACGTGGTGTACAGACGTTACGTCAGCAGCGGGATCTATTATCAAAAGGGTCATAAATACAACATAGATTACATCGCAAAAACAGAACAAACACTATTATACTTTTTGCGCAAAATTAAAATTTATTGGAAACGATTGAAGATTATTTCTGCATTGTGTTTGTATTAATTTAGGGGTGTTTTTTTCGTATATTTATTTTATTTGTTCATTCATGATTGACATTACACACAGCTGTTAGGCTTGTTTTGTTATTTATCCGTGTCTTCAACCATTTTGTGTTGTATGAAGACTATGAAGGTCGAGATTCGAAACAGTTAGGTCTGAGTTGTGTAGGTATATACCTACTAAAATAAAATAAAAACAGCTGACAACTGCATGAAATGTCAAAAATATTTTGGAATACAGCTGTTTAATGAGATTGAAGTACAGAGCGATTTCGATTTCGTGAAATGAGGAAGATATTCACAATACAGCGATAACCTCGCGCTCTCTGTATACAAACATATTAAATGATAATATACCTATAGTACGTAGGTACATAATTATTATTATTATCTTTAGAATGTCACCCTGCACAGATAACATAACATAACATCTTTTGGCCAAGGCGATCTCAGCAGAAAAAAAAAATAAAGCAAGATCAAGAGCAAAAAAAAAACACAAAATAGACATCATAAATAAGAAAAAACAGAATCAGAGGCAGAGGAGTCTCTATCCTGGCGATTTAGTCGTTGTAAATATCAACATGAACAATCAATTATATGTACTTATATAATTACGGTATTTAGCACAAATGGGGCAGCAAGCGGATTAACTGCACGAAACAAATATTGGTTTTTACGAAGGTCCTTGGGGAGTCGGTTCCAGATGACGGGTCCTGCGACGCCAAAAGCCCTATCATAGAAGCAGGACTTGTTTGCTCTATTGATCTCGTCCAGCATGTTGGTGAATGTTTTAGATAAGCGTAGAGGTCTACTTGCAGGTGTTTTGAGAACACAGAGCTCAGAAAGTGATTGAGCCATATTGTTCAAAGATAAGGCACAGTTTGTATTGGACCCATTCACCTACTCTTAACAAGTGCAGCTTTTCCAGCAAAGTTGTGACGTGACAACTCTCATCTTCGCGGAAAATTATTAGTCTTGCAGTGCTATTGAATGCCATTTGTAGGTGATTTAGTTGAATTCATATGGGATATTTAAAAATCTTCACAAAAATATAAAGCGGGTGAGAATCCTGTTCTATTCTGGAATTTTATGATGTATAAAAAGTTATTTTAGATAATTTATTAGGTAACATAAAATTATTTGTTATACCTAAGTATGTTACTTTACACATTATTTTATCATAATATAAACAAATATACAATTTAATAATCACATCCATCGCTTCTACTTATGTTTTATGGATATTAAAATTCGATTGATTATCTGAAAATTTATGATAAAAACTTACTTAAATATTTGGTATACAAATGTTTTGATAACATATTATACCAATATGGGGTAGGCAGAGAAAACAGAATGCCTCACAAATCAATACCTACATAATTCTTTCGCTTTTAAAATCTATCAAAAGGTATATATAGCGAGTAACAATCCATTGGATTGGTCTGCAACGAGTATGTCCTTTCTTTTCCATTCTTCCCTATTTTCAGCTAGTCTCTAGTTGTCCGTATGTGCCACAGTTCATGTCCTCCTCAAAGGGTACATTCATATTAATATTAAATATTACATATTTGTTTGTTTTCAGTATTGTGTAAATTAATTTCAGCGGAATGAAAACCAAACAATTATAAAATATAATAAGGATTAAGAAATTAAAACGAATTTTAAATCGATACTCAAAAATTTATTTTGTTATTTAAAATATCATGCAACACACCGTATCAAAAATAACAGAAAGGGATAATTATAATTAAATGCACAGAGAACGAGATTATTGGTATATTGCGATGTCTTCCAACTACCCCAAATTCAACATACCTACACATAAATTTTGTATCATACTCTTATAATAATAATAATAACTAGACAATTCTTTTTATGATGCGCCATTTTGTGGTTAAACCACCGCAAGGGCCCATTCAAGAATCATAACACCTCCTGAACAATACGGTCTTTAACTTTGCCTGGAGCACCTCCACAATCTCCAGAGGTCGCAAATCAAAATCATAAGGGATTTTGTTCCTTTCTGTAAGAATTTGACATATTTCACGATCTCCTCGGATTTGTTAAGGAAGGAATGTTTCACAAAATTGGTTTTCTCGGTTTTATTAAGTGTCGAAAAGAACGACTCAACGAAAAAAGACTGATCTTCATGTCCCAGGGATTGGAAACCACTGCTCTAAAAGACAGATATTCCTAGTCACGAATAAGACTTAACACACCATCTCCTCTCTACACCATCTTCAATTCATGGATGAAGTATTCTACTCTTATTAAGGCCATCCACTCGTTCGCGAAGATTTAAGGATGGATAAAGTTTGCCACCCAATCTAAATCTCATAATTTTTATTAGCACGGAGAAAAAAACTTTCACATTTATTAGATGAAGTAGACTAGTGACTACCCTGTCTGTGGCAGACAAACATATTATTAAATGACATAAATGACAAGGGCAATAAATGTTATTTTGTATTTTTCTACCATCCGTTTGACCTTTCAAGTTTAGGGAAATAATCGATTATGTATGTAGATACGTCGTACTTAATAAAAATATTACAAATAAATTGTATATGAGTAATATAAATTCTGTCATCAAGGTTCTATACAATACATAATTTGAGTAATGATAGCAAAGCGCATTTTACATTAACACAGTGCCCAGATATACACGTAATTGGTGTAATTTTATTTTCATAGAAATTGCAAAAAATAAAAAAACATTGAACAATAATATGTACTCACTATTAATTTTGTAGTTTATAAGAATGGAAACAGAGCCGATAACAGGCCGAAAATATCTCTTTCAAGCTTTCATAGATTTTTGAAAGGGAAATTAGCAATAAATGCTTCAATTTTAACAACAAAAAACTGGTTTTTATAGTTCCATTCCCTTTGTCTAACACAATAGCAATATTATAAAAATTTCATATTCTTATTGTGAAAAAAATATAAAATAAAAAATAAGTAGGTATGCCAAAATTACAAAAATAGCGATTTCCGAATATAAGAAATTTCTAATTTTAATAAATAAAATATAAAAATATATTATTGAGCACTGTTTAATCTCCACTATGTTAGGTTGAATACCGAACGTTTTCGCCTATACTTGTAGGCATCTTCAGGGAAACATAGTTTCCCTGAAGATGCCTACAAGTATAGGCGAAAACGTTCGGTATTCAACCTAACATAGTGGAGATTAAACAGTGCTCAATAATATATTTTTATATTTTATTTATTAAAATTAAAAATGGATTTCCACAGCGTAAACACAAAAACTCTTGAATTATTAAGAAATTTCTACTTGTTGAGTTATTATGGAACTGCGCAGTCGATATGCTAGGTAAAATATAATGGTAAAAAATTAAAAGATACAAGAAAACATATTATAAAATCGATAAAACTTTAAACATTTTACATAATGACATAACTATAATGTTTTTAATACGTATTATATTATTATCTTCGTGTATTAACTAAATAATATCCAAATGTTGTATTAATACTAAAATATTAATATATATTTGATTATTATAACCTTGGAAATATAAAATCGTTACGTGAAATTACTTAAATGTAAGTAAATTCCATGTTGTTTGTCAAATTTGTTACAATGCACAATAACTATTGTAGATATTATGACAACTCATAAAAAAACTATGTATTTGATGTTTCATCGGAAGCTAATAATAATTTCCATAATCAGATTTGTTTATGGGAATAATACCGTAGAGCGCACGGCAAAGAATTGGTCTTCCACTTTTTTCTTTAGTATAAATTATGTTATACTACTACTAAAATAATATACCATCACGGAACGCCATATAGATCTATCCTTACATACCTCCTTCGCTTCCTCTACATTCATCCAGATTCTCATATTATAAAGTGTTGATATTAAATCAAGAGATGCTTATATGGACCAAGTGAGGAAGGACATGAACTGTGGCAAGTACCTACGTAGAATTAAAGAGGCTAGCAGAAAATAGCAATCTCAAAATTGCAGACCAATCCAATGGATTGTAACTCGCTATACCTGCCTCCTACAAAACAATGGAAAAATTTTGGGACACAAAGAGTAAGAGAGTGAAGAGACTTATTTTTTACCGCGGACTCCACGGGATAAAATTCTGATTTATTTATTTATTCTTTTTTTTTATAAAAAGATATATCTGGGTTTTGTTTGTTATAAACCCAAATACAACCTTATACACCTTTCACAGTAAGCTACTAAAAGCTTGTGTCGTGAAATGGAGTTTGCCGGCACCTGGTATCGAACCACGGACCCCTTCTTCACGAGGCCGAGACTCTACCTCCAGGCTACCGACGAACTTAAAATCTTTTTGATACCGTCTTTTTGACATCATCATTAACAGTGTTAAACAAACGATAAAAAATTTAAATTGCTAAATTAAATAATACAAAATTGAAAATATTATACTAGGATGATACGCAGTGCAAGATTATCACTATCAAGTAATTTCTTCCATCTAACCACGAATATTCTTTCAATAACCGGGTCCAAGATTTAATAATGCAGTGTTTTGACTCTACTACATATCTATACGATACTTTATTTATCCTAAACACATTTTTCTTTACATCAATAAACAGTCGAAGCAAACCCCTTAACAATCTTTCATGAATTTCATTTCCATTTAACATTATGTCGTGTAGGTATTAAGAACATCGAGTTAAGTGGACTTTCTAATATAACATTCATGGATATAGTTCCGTTACCAGCGGGTGATCAATTTCCTTGGTATCAATACTTAACACAACGGCATAGCTGATAGTACTGTATATCAAAATAATCTAGAATTAGCTATTTTTTCAAGAAAAAGCTTATAATACGTCATGAACGAGAAAACTAGTAGCAGGGCTTCCATATAATTTAATAAATATTTTATGTGTATAGGTATACTTACATATTATTTTGTTATCATTGTTCTATTCCTTTTTTCTTTATTTGTATCTCTTATTTTTCATTTCTTAATGTGTGTTATTCTAAATTTGTTAATTTAATGTGCTATCAGTGAGTGGACTAATGTTGCTAAATAATTGTATGTGTTATTTTATTTTTATTTTTACAATACTAAAGAATCAAACAGTCATAACATAACATGTTAACAATTAATACACTCAACATGTGGACCAGCGAAGATTCCACTCTTACCAGAAATGTCTTAGTCTTGAGAAAAAAAGCAATGTTAAAATTTTCTAAAAAAAGTCAAAGTAAATTTAAAAATAAAATATCCCAAAATACTAGAAATCAAAATAAAATCACCAATCCAGTATGAGTTACAAAGCCCAATTAAACACACAGCCAATATACAATGTCCCAAGGATGCTATGATCGAGAGAGCGATGCATTCAAGCACACCTATCCACCCCCCGCTCAAATGTAAGTGATCCTATATTGCCAAACAGTGAGAGACCGAGATCAGTCCACGGGGACCGCTGATGACAACAAGGCCCCAAGTTATATTTGTAAAAAGTCTGTTGATATGCTAAATAAAATAAAATAATCAAAAATATAATTATGTGCTGGTGCTTGATGGAAGTTCATGTTAAATTAATAAAAAAACCCTTATATTTACTACTTTTACAGAGACTTTTTTTAGCAGACTTTCAAGAGTTTTTCATTAACAACATGTATTTAAATGCAATTGCGGCACTTTACGTTAGCCTGATGAGAGCGGAAGCTCTTGAAAGCTGGCGGTCGAAAGTGTTTTAATCAAATTAATTAAAAATGCATAGCTACTACTACTATAATATACCATCACGGCATATCCCACAAGTGGGGTAGCTAGCAGACCAGCTGCATGTGCATAATAAACATGCATGATTTTCTTCTGCGTCAACAAAATAATTAAACTTTCAGGATAGGTGGGAAACTTCATCGCTAAATTTAAAATGAAAATGCCTTTATTTTTCGAACACCTGCCTTTTACAGGATGCTCGAAAATTTACAGAAAAGAGTGGGAGAAAAATTCTTTGCCGGGCGCTCCACAGGAGATTAAAAGTTCTCAAAATTCTACTCATTCAGCCCTAAAATGGCTCTCGAAGATAATGGCAAATTTTTATAACATATAATATTATTGATTTTCCATTCTCCTATAGAGGTAAATCTTCAGATATAATGTTTTGGAATAGATTTATGTATATCAGACTACAAACAATTTAAATTTAAATTTTCTTTCTTTGACCTGCTGTTATCAATGGTTTATATACTTAATTACTATTTCATTCTGACACTCCATAACTGACTTATTATATAGACATTTTTTTATTGATTATTATTATTTTGATCTTGACGTATGAATTTGTAATGTACTTGTGTGATTGTGTGCGAATGTTTTTTGTTGTTGTTGTTATCTGACATAATTTATAAACATGTAAAAGGCTCACGCCGTATATAATTGAAATAAATAAATAAATAAAAAAAGAAGCACAATCATATTAAATAAAATCAATATACAGATGGCGAGTTCATCGCAAAGGTGCCAATTTCCAACTAACCTATATTAGTGGCTCTTATCACTCGTAAACGAGTGGATGACCTTTGAACATAAAATATATTAGATAAATAAGTAAAATGTATATATTTAAATATGTATTTATATTTTCGTTTGTAGCATTGCATCTGCATAAAATTAATAAATATTATTGGAAATGGTTGAATTGATTATGTAAATATATTTATCAGGAGTGATAGTGGATTAGTGGCTCAGATAATAATCGAATATACTGATAGTGGAGTGATAGCCAATAGACTGTTACTAAACTCATAGTCGAAATATTAAAGGACAAAGCCCGAAAAAGCACAATCAGTTTTATAGATACTTAAATATTCGAGATGTTCTCAGCATCATTTTTATGTCGTCAAACAAAAGCAATAACAATTCTAACACATTCTAATTCTATAACATGACTGTGCATTTCTTTATAAAAACGGGCCACCTGAGATAAATAGTAATTTGTAGAAAGCTGTCCCTTTCTAACACATGGTTGTACTGTACGTACATATGATTTCATGACAACACACTGGCAATATGTTAGAAAGAGATGTACTCAAACCATTGCTATCTCACACGTATTATTTTTTTCATAAGAATAAAGACCTCATTGCCACAAAGGATAGCATATTTAATCTTGTTAAAAAAATTTTTTATACTAATTTTATAAATGTCAAAATTTTGTTTCAAAATGTTCACCTTACTCAAAAGAAAAAAACTTCAAAAATGTGTATCGTCGCGTTAGTACCCATAATACAAGATTCACATCTTAGTTTGGGACTAGCTCGGTCTGTGTGAATTGTCTATACATGTTATGTTATGTTATGTTTAAAAATTCGTCGGTGAGCTGACAATACCTGCTATGTGCATTTCAGAAAAGTTTACAGGAGAGAGAAAAAACTTCTTGGAATTCGCATAAGATTGCACAGATGCCTACTATTGTTTTTATTAAAAAACTCCAATTATTATAAATTGTTCAGTCATCTGATATTGTCACATTGTGAGAAACGAGTATTAGAAGCAAATGGAACAAAAAAATGAATTTCGAAAAATATGTCAGATAGCAGGTATTGTCAGCTCACTGACGAATTGCTTCTTTTGTTGCCAAATTTTATGGTTCAATGCACGAAATATTTCGGACTTACAACTTTACAATTATGATTAATTATGTTGATAGTTCGATGTTTTTCAACCTAAATGATTTATTAATGTACGAAAACAAAATTTAAAAAAAAAAATTTAGTATTCAACAGAAAATTGCAAAAAATAAGAAATTTTATGTAAAAATACATAACTGCCACAATATGTTTAGCAAAATGTCGATACGAAAATGAGCCCTAAAATCGATTGCTCGCAGATTGATATTATATTCATAGAATAAGCTGCACTTGCAATATTTTATTTTAAATCTTATTTTTGGGCATTAAATTACTTTCAATGAGACATTGACAATTTCGGGCTTTGGTCATTGGTGCCAATATTATAATAAAAATAATATAAAAATAAGTAGGAAGTTTGAATAAATAATCTGATAATCTTATCAACCAGAAAAATAAATAAAAATGTTATAATATTATGACAATCACAATCACCTGATTATTATTATTATTATTCTCTTTGAAACAATTTTGCAAAGCATTACAACTTTTGGCCAATGCGATGCGCAAAGAGACACAATTTAAGTTCTCTACAGTTTATCCATATATAATAATCGCAGAAGATGCACGGTAAAACTATGGGAAAAGCAACCTCTCTTTTCAGAAGTTCTTGTCTATTGATCACTAATTCACGCTAAAACATAATATATTATTCTAATCCACCTCATCCTTCCCGCAGGCACACCGTTGAGAAGTCATCAAGTTTATCCCAAAGAAGTTAGCCTATTTTTATTTTAAAATAACATAAGAATCGTAGTAAGATCCCATATTTTTTTGCATTATCTTAGCATTTTAATTCCGGAGCAACGCCAGATTTAGAAGCTAGTTAGTAATAAAAATGTAGGCATAAGCTGATAAAAAATTCCATTTCCTTTCATCCCGAGCAACACGAAACCACTTTATTCCCATCACTTAAACACATCGACACTAGTATTTTGAAAGAGATTTGCACAATCGACAGATTTCACTAACTCATTTCACTAAGTCACAGAACTGTGAAAAATATTTGATTCATGGTGTTGCCAATATTTAAATAATTTCCTCAAACTTTCACCATTTTTTAGGAAAACTCTTATAACATAATATGATATGCACAGACAATTCAACTCTAACTAAGTTATGAATCTTGTATCTTCTATTAAAATGTATAATGAAATATATGATTTTTACTGACAGTAATGAGAACTTACACAGGTTATTGGAACTGACCATAAGATTATAAGACCAGAAGTCATCGGGAGTAGCCCCCAGTTAATCTTAAGTGTCACATAATGTAACGAAAGAGAAATCTATGAAAAAATATTATTTATTTATTTATTTATTTATTTATTTTTATTTACAAAAACAGTTTTTAAAAGATAAGTCACTAATGTCTACCTAACTGGGCATGAGCCCGTACCAAGGTAGATTATGCAACCGTTATATAAATACTTATACTTTTAAGTAACAATTTTCTTTAACAGTACCTACCTATAATACTTTTAAAATCCAAGTACCCATTTTAATGTGCTTTCACACCTGTGGCACATGCAATGAAATATACATGTAAACAGTACAAAATTTAACGTGAACATTTTACACAAAATGTTTATTACGAATATTTCAATATAACGACTATTTTCGAATTCAACGTTGCATTGTAAACTGACATATCTGAGAGTGTGATTGGAAGACGCAAGTCTTCGATTAACATTTTGGCAGAATAAAAATAGAGAAAAGATATTTATTGTCCTAATCCATTTTATTATTTATTTATTTCATAGAGGCACACACAGAAAGTTGACAAAACATTAATAAAATAAGAAAAAAACACATTGATCCGGTAAGGCCAACCCCCCAACTAAGCGTGTCTACGGCATGCACGTTGAAACAAAATTATATTTAAAAAAAGTAAATGTTACAAGCCAGTCTAGAGCCAATTTAATTTTTGATCGGAAGTCACCGAGTTAGTGCCTTATTGTTGATTCAGTCCTCCGGATATTGTGCAAAATGTAATGGGAAGAAGTGAGAAAGGCATCCCAACGCAAATTGGCTCAAGTCTAGCTTAAGTGATCACTTTCGGAATCCATGGACAACGTTCACCAATTCCACCATTCTCACTGTCACGATGTACCTAAGCTAAGGTCCACCAATCGAGAAACGCTTTATGCAAACCATAGAAGCAACCAGTTTTTTGGGATCTTATATCTCAAATGCCAGTCATTGATCACTTAAGCCAGCCTAGAGCCAATTCGTAAGCGTTGGGACGCCTTTCTCACTTCTTCCGATTACATTTTGCACAACGTTACATTGTGTAAACATGGTTCTCCAATCGAGATATCTGATTGGTAATTTGGTTAAACAATAAAAAAAAATGAAAATATCAGTCCACGTTTAGGACAGAAGCCTACGTCTTACTGTACGAGTGTTGAGTGCATACTTGGTTAACTTAAAAACAGATTCGTCTTTGAAACATAAAATGCGTTATAATGAAGTATGTTAGACAGATTATTACATTCTGTAATGTGTATTTTTTCTAATGAAATGTTATTTGTACAAGTGTTTAGTTATGTGTCGCCACACAGTTTGTCACCATCATAATAATCTTATTATTAACAGTAGTAACACCTTCACACCTCCACAACGTCTAAAAACGCGTGGCATGATTTTAAATATGCCACCTCCACGACACAAGCATACCTTACTGCAAGATTTAGTGTAAGGGTTCTTAGATTGCATTTATTATTATGAAAATATATAATATTCTAGTACTACTATAAGCTGCGATTGTTTGGGCATGTGGAACGAATGAAAGAAGATAGAATGACCGAAAAGATATATTTGGCAGAGAGGTATGGTGCTCGGAGACGTGGACGTTCCAGGATCAGATTGCAAGATCATTTAAATCAAATCCTACAGGGCGGTCACGTGTTGAGTACATTGAACAGGAGAGCATGCATGAGGAGTAATATGACAGTGACGGAAGCGAAAGATGTTTGCAAAGATAGAAGGAAGTGGCGCTCGATCCTTTCTGCCTTCCAGCGATGGAAGCGGTGTGATGGTATAAATATGTATGTATGTATGTATCTACTATTATCGTCTATATCTATACCATCAAGGCAAATCCCACAAGTGGGTTAACCAGCAAACCAGCTGCATGAAATAAACATGCAAGGTGTCTTCTGTCTTGTTCCGTGGAGCACCAGGGGAAGAATTGCTCTTTCACTCATTCCAACAAAAAATTAAAACATTCAGTATGGGTGGTAATAAACTAATAACATCATAGCTGTTACCAATCTGGACGTAGATCAATCCAATTTATTGTAAGTAGTAAATACAAGACATTAACTAGAACTTCCTCGACAAGTTTTTTTACAATCTAATTCACAATAAATGTATTAATATCGTACCTATGAATGTATCTAAGTGTTGCCAGCACGTATGTCATCTATCTATAATTCTATACTCTCTGTGAATATGGGGTTGCCAGATGTAACAGAGGGATAAATAATAAATTATACACAATAACAACAAATAATATAATAACTAGTAAGTATATAGGACACAACTATGTACCTATATAATATTGGTTGTATTTTTTTATACCTAGATACATATATTATTATCTTTCTATCACTCTTTCTCACCCTTACCCTCTCTTTCAATAATGCCAGGTGTACAAAGTAGATACTGCACTCTATATAATGCAGTAAAAAGCATTATGATGGCTATAGGCACAACTATAAAAATATTGAGTAGGTACACATATATGGTTGTGTCACTTTGTAAAGCTCTTTGCAACATTTTCTGTAATTCACTCGTTTATACCTACAAGGGTCTTTAACCCTCTAATAAATAAAAGAAGTACCTACTATATTAAGAATATTATTATTACTCAATAGACACCTCGTCCGCACAACCAACAGACTTTACAAACTCCTTCTAGTGGGTGACAGGAGAAGTGTTCTGGTGCTTACGAATCATGAGGGGATAGTTTATCTGTCTGAAAGAATGGGTTTAAAATAAAGCGGACAGGAGAAAATCACGAAGATCAACCACGTGAATCAAACTCTTAAGTATGGCCACGTGTTGAGTAAAAATAATTGGCATGTGTCTGTGAGAAACTGTATGAACGTGGAAGAAGCGAAAGTAGTGCGTAAGGGTAGATCAAATTGCTGTACTGTTCTTGTCCTACTCCACAAGGGATGCGGCGTGAAAGGATAGACACAGTTAAACAATTGACAAATTCAATTTAGCAATGAGATATGCCACCCTTTTTTAAATATTTTATCGTACGCTTTTATGGCACAAAAAACGACACAAGTGTTTGGCAATAAAACTATTTCTAAAATCAGTTTTTGACATCAATCATGACAATGTTATTGATTGCTGCTTCTGACAGAGCTCAACTGCATTTTCGTTCATAAAACTACATAGTACCTAAGCCCAGCAGATATAAAACTGCACATTTTCACGGCAGCCTTCGGCGTTGCGGATCTTATGACGTGAAACATGTTGCCTGCCGATCTGCAGCGCCAGAGAAACGTAACTTTCGAATCAAAATGAAACCCACCCTTTTCACTGGCGCCCTTGAACGGTCGATGAATTGTAAAACGGCGCCAAAAGCAACAAATCATCCAACACCATCATCGTGCAATAACACAATATGACAAAGAAAACAATATTACGCAGTTAAAAAAATGCCACACAAAGCAAAGTTTGTAGGGGGTAAAAATATATAATTACTTACAAATCCATATCCTCTACTTTTGCTTGTTTGTCTGTCTGTTATCACCACGGCCTCCTCAATTTCTCCATAAACAGCAAAATGCTCCCGGAGACTTTTGTCTGTCGTGTGATATGGTAGACCACCCACGAAGAGCTTCGTCCACGTGGTGTCTTTCTGTTGGCCAAGTTGCCCTAACGTCAACGCCAAACCTTCGGGCTCAGCGGCCCCTAAACTTGGCATCAACATTCTGAGCGCGTCCGCCCCGCCACCTGGCAGGGTCCGCTCCGGAGGTAGTTGGGCGAGAATCTTGGCGGCTGCTTCTAATCTCTGCCACTCGCTTATATCCACAATGACTTTTTTAAATCACTTTTTGTCCCAAACACTCACCAACTCTCTTCTGCCTTTTGTTACACTGGCGACACTATCCGCTCCCAATCAATCGAAATTGTAATATGTTCTCTTTTCAAATTTTAAACAACAACTACAAATAGCCTGTATTACACGAGTTCTTCTTTTTAATTCAAATATTTTCACTTAATTATGTATCGCGTATGATAAGCTTCCAGCAGAACGTTCTTTTTTCAAAGTATCACGTTAAACTTGCGGCCTTCTTTATTCAAATTCAAATACCGACTCGCATTGCAATGATTCTAAGTAGAAAACTGTAGGTATTGCTATTTGTGAAATGTAAATAAATAAATTATATATTTCTTTGGTATTTATAATATTAAAAATAAATTATAAAATTAAATTTGACACTATGCACAGTTCTTGCTTCACTGGAAATATAAAATAATACTTTTTTATTAGTTTTTCGTGTTACGAGAAAATTAAATCAATTGTGTGCATATATCCAAATGACAATCTTGAATTACATTACACGGGTTTTTTAATTAAAAATATTAACAACAACTTGGTTTTTCGAATTAAAATACGATAAGAGATTGTGCAATTTTTGTTCCTTTTTCAAAAAGTGTTGACGTTGACAGATCCCGTTTATAAAAACAACAATGAATACAGTAACTTTAACTGCGAATGTGTTGTTTTGTCATTTGTTTCATGGTTTGGTGCTTCCGACGCGACAAAAAAAATAATACGCAAACAAAATTAACTCGGCGATGTAAGAAGAGAGACAAAATATACACGCAATTGCACGAAATTCAAAAAGAATTTACATACGCAGACAGCTGAATTTGAAAACAAAATAGAATTCAATAAAATAACGAAACGTTGAAGAGAATCAAATTGTATTATTATATTTCGATTGGTAGTTTTGAATTGAATTTGGAACACTTTTTTTTAAATGAAAAGTAAAAAGCGCGCTTCCTACTACTTCTACACGTGAGTGATTCTATTATTTGAATTTTGTACCTAAATTATTATTATTATTATGATGTACGTACGACACGCACTCGGATCAACGCGACTAACGACCTCCCTATTCGGGGTGCACAGTGCGACTGTGGTTTCCAAATAGTTTACTTCTTTCCACGGAAAGTTTGTTTTACTGTATTGTATTGTACATAAATATAGGTAGGTAGGTACTCAGTATGATCAGTGGTAGGTACTTGGTTGGAATACTCCAACTCTCCCCTTCCCCATATGGTGGGTACCTACCTATAACGTGGCTAATATTATTGCTCCCTTGTTCTCATTTTAAACAGAGTCGACTCTGTCGGTATGCCGTTCATTGTTCGGCACTGTGAAGCAGTTTTTTTGCACAAATCGTGTTATACGCTCTGCACGATAGTGCATGAACATCGTTAATCAAGAAATAAGCTCGGTTAATTATATTGTCAATCCGTTATCGAAAAAGCTTACTATTTTCTTTAGTCAACATTGTCAACCGACGGCGCTTGATGGAAGTTCATGATAAATTACTAAAAAAAATATATGAGATATTCCCACCATTCGTACATCTATTTTTACACCTACTATTAAGACTGTTTATTTTTAATCTTGGTTCGATTCACCGGTAGTATATAGATAGTAGAGTCTCGGTCTTATGTACAAAAGGTGCGTAGTTCGATTCCAAACATCGGCAAACTTCCCTTTCACGACACAAGCTTTTAGCTTGCTGTGAAAGGTGTATAAAGTTGAGTTTGGGTTTATAATAAAAACCCTGCTTCAAAATTGTGACATACCTACATTGCAATATTAGAAATTTGAGTTGATGGTTTATGGAATTGGAGAATCGATGAGCCGACACTAATCATGCAATTTATTAGAATTAAAATAGATTTAAAATAAAACACTGCATTACTTTCACTATGGATAATATTTGACTCAGGGGCCTTTAGGGGTAGACAACCATCATCATAATAGGTATATGTAGTGTGTCTGGGATCTATGGAGGTGTTTGTAGCATATTATTGAGAGCAGCTAAGGGTGAATTGGTAAAAAGACGGGTAATGGGAGAGTAATGGGGGGTGGTGATAAGGCCTCTGAGTCAAATATTATTCATAGTGAAAGTAATACAGTGTTTTATTTTTAATCTCTTATAATTTTATTAAAATGAACTTTCACACAAAAGTTATTCCAAGTACTATACAATCATCCAATTTATTATTTTGTTTCTTCTAGCTCGCATTTTTTATCCGATGCGCAATTTATATATATTTTTTTTACTTTCACCGCCCCTGTGTCATACGTGGAGTATTAGGTATTGTGCACAAAAATATAGTACTTACAGTATTATTCCACATATGTATAAATAAAATAATAAATATAGCCTACCTACATATAGGTAGGTATGTGAATGTACCTACCTTTAAATAATACACTACCCTGCATGTACACACATACAAACATGCATAGACTATAGTGATGAAACGGAAAATAGTTTGGCCGAATACCAAATAACGGATATCAAGCCAAATTTTAAACTAGATTCCCGGATGTTAGAAACGAAGAATGCCTTTTTTCAAATTGTTGTGGGTCTGGGTGTTAACATCAATAATTATTTATTTTATTTCATTTTACATATATTTACGGCGTTAGCCTTTGACATGTTAACAAACAAATTAAAAAAAAAACAACAACATAAAAAACGCAATTAATGTGTCGAATCAAAAATAGTCATGCACTTAAAACAAGTGTAAGTGAGATAATTATTATAAATATGTCAATCAAAAATTTCATTGTAAATAGAGGATTTATAAATATATAGTGTGTATTGTAGCGTTAGTACCCATAATACAATATTCATATCTTAATTTGTGACAAGCTCGATATGTGTAAATTGTCTATGCTTGTTGTGTAAAGTTACATTTGGCACAGTTTACACCACTTAGTAATTTTTTGATAATAATCGAATATATAAATCATTCTTTTCCAATATCCTGTATGATGATGACAAACGATTGCTTCGGCGTCGTTTAGTGACACATTCATTTTACAGGCACGGAAAGTTTTGTCTTCAATTTATTTTTGAATGTTGTCAATTACAAACACCTACGATCACCCAATGAAATTGAAAGGAGTCATGTGAGTCCCAGGCATTGTTAGTTCATTCAATATCTGGTGGTATAGAGCCTGGCTGATGCAGCAGCTCCCAGTTAGACTTTCATTCCTCAACAAACCTTACAAAACATCCGAAGTTTTTAGGATTTAAAGTTAGTTCCCCAAAACAAACTGGGAGGAGTACACACCGTTAAGTGACCCATCGTAATATCCCTCGCTTCTTTCATGATTTCGTAGTCTCAAAAAATGTGATCACCGTATTGAGCACATCCACCACATGTACACCAAGGTTCATCGGCAAGATTGATCTCGAACAGCTTTGTGACACTCAGGACCAGAGGGCAAACCGCATCGGTGTATATGGCCTGCACATCTGCCATGCCCTGTTTATAGTCTATTTACGTAACAGATTGAATCCCAATATTCGTTCTGCAGTCCCAATATTCGGCTACTCTTGAAAAAACTAAATACGATCTTAATCTAGTCTTGATCTTGATCATACGACGAACGAACTGACTATTGGCCAAAAAAACACGCAAACCGATCGCGCGTTAGTGGTAGCGAGGTGTTTTTGACCATAGTCCCTTCGTGCGTCGTATGATCAAGATCAAGACTAGATTAAGATCGTGTTTAGTTTTTTCAAGAGTAACCCTGCAGATGGATAGATCATTGAATGAATGAGATTCTACTGGTCTCTTCTATCTGACTGCATTAAAATAATTACTATTCTGACTATACAATAATAATTGGACTATTTACATATATTATGTGGCGTCGCGTCGTTTAATGATTATCTCAAGGGCGCTGTGACTTCTCCCGAACAGTAACGTTTTCAACTTGGTTCTAAATGTGGTGGTGAACTGATTCTCTCTCAGTAAGTATAATCGAGCCGAATATTTCGGATACCGGATATCCATTTCTATATGAAACTCCTCTAATAAGCAATAGGTAGGTACCTACATACTATACTCGATAGTTCTGTACAGCTGAGGTGTATAACAATATAAATATAGCGATGAAATGTTATATGTATACTAACTATAATAATATAATATGTATATAACATAAACTACAAACACATACACGTGAATGACAATAATGTAATGAAATGTAATGTCACAAAGTGTATTTTACATATCGCTCGATTGCAACAACAGTGACATATCTCAAAAAATAGTTTTATTATATACGCGTTTTAAGTTTTAAAATAAACATTTAGTATATTTTGCATCAATATATCGGCATCTAAATTTTTCATAATAAATATCGATATGTTGCCTTTATATGAAAATATTAATGTTTTATTTAAAAAGGTTTCATATTAAGAAAATGTCATCTGAAACAAAGTTTTTGTTAAAAAAATATTCATTGTCATTTTTTTGAAACATGTCCTTGTTCACAAATAGAAGGCTGATAATAACAATTAGATGTTACATATCTAGAGAATAAAACCAAGAAAAAGTGAATAAAAGTTAGGAAAATAGCAGAGAAATATACTCGTAGCAAAACTGGACGAAGTTTGAAGTACCTACACTATGTTGTTCAATCACATAACACTTTTGTACTATTATTGGTCTGTAGTAGTGATGTAACGAACGTGTGATTTTGGATATTCGCGAATGCGAATGCGAATATTTGTTGCCGACATTCGCGAATGCGAATGCGAATAGCGAATATTGACTTGCTTAAATTTCTGCAATTGCTCGAACATTAAAATTTCTACCCCCCGTCGCCGAATTTTCAAAACGGTACAGGAATTTAAAATATTTCAAAACTCCTCGGTTTTCTTAAAGAATATTTTCTTGCAGTACCTTTTTCAACAATGTACCAGGTAAGTATCCGGTACTTTTACCGAATTATCGATACTTTATTACCGAAATAATATTCGCAAAACATTCGCATATTTTTTTGCGAATACGAATGCGAATACTTTGAAATATGCGAATATTCGCGAATGCAAATGCGAATACGAATATTCGTTACATCACTAGTCTGTAGGCCTAGTCAAAACACATTCAAGCGTTACGTTTTCGTTTCGTTTTCGTTCGAATGTAGACGACGTTGCGAGAACGTGTTAATTTTCGTAGTTGTGTATTTTAGCTACGAAAATTGACACGTTCTCGCAACGTCGTCTACATTCAAACGAAAACGTAACGCTCAAATGTGTTTTGACTAGGCCTACTGGTAGTGAAAACTAATTTTTGATTTTTTTGATACGTAGCACCTTTGTAATAATCAGCCTTAATTTCATTTAGTTATTGTTAAAAATAATTTGTTGTTGTTGTTGTTGTTGTTGTAAAAAAGTATGGACACTTCGCAAATTAATGTGCTTAAATCATAAAAATAATACAATATCAATGCGAGGACAGCACTTTTCTCTTCGTCAACTCAAAAACCCAACTCAACATCAATAGTTACACTGCTGTCGCAACTGATATAGATTCGCACCTACAGAGATATCGATAATGAGCATTGGAGACAATAAAGGTATTAAAAAATGCAGTCTTTCTGTATTTTTAACTCAAAACTCGCATTTATCGTTTTATAACGCTGTTCTTGCAAACGAGCGATATGTGTCATAAAATGTGAATGTATTTGTATGTTACAGAAAAGTTTTTAAAATAGTACAGTTGATGAAATAAACTCAATGGTCTATCTATCTATTTATATACACCATATCACGGTGCATCTCCCTCCAAATTGCTAACCTTATTTTGAGCATTTTACTTGGGTCCAGTATTGGGCTATATTCTCCCACTTGGACATCCATAATAAAGATATTTTGCATAAATTTACCTCTGGGGACTTCCAAGCATCCGAAATTCTACACTAAGCAAATCTTGTCTACACCGGAGGCGTCAAAATGGGCAGCCTGAAGGGCTTATCTACACTCCTGGAATGTTTCTCTAGCCGAGGAAACAAACGCATTAAGCCTCAATAGTTAAGTCTAGAGACGACAAAAGCAAAGATTAATGTTTACATACGATTGGAAATTCGGTGAAAAGTCTTGGAAATTCATTGTTTCGGGGGCCAAGAATCTACATGGGCTGTTCGGTAATAGGAAGTAAGCGAATATTAATTATATCGCTGCAATCTTTTTAACCTTAGGAGTTTGATGATAAATACTGATTTTATCATCTCTCTGTAACACATTTTATCAGTAGCTAAGTAAGTATATTGTGTGCATGATATAATATAATAATAATATTAGTAGGAATATGTATGTACATATGTTATACACTAATACATGAAGCAGAAAGTAGTAAATACACACATACACAACATATGGTGGATTAACGATAGTTCACAAACGTCCGATTCAACTGATGATTTGACATTCAACTAAATATGTTGAATTAGAAATATAATAAATTTATGATAAATGGAATATTATATTATTAAAACTACTTTGATGCACAAATACGTAGTAGAATTCCGTATTGGAAAACACGTCTTTGTTTTACTATTCCCCATATTTTTGAGAAAAAAACATCTTCTTATTCACTGTATCTGTCAGATTGATAGGAGATTGAAGAAATCGAATAGTAGAATAAAACATTTGTTTTATATATTTCATTCTTATCCTTCTTTTTATGGTGGTTCATAACTTGAACTACAAACACTGCAGCCACTGGATCGCGATCGCATCGTCCTTGTGAATCCTGAAGTTTTCCATGGATTGCATGTGTGGGTCGTGGGATACTCGTTTCCTCAGATGGTCGATAGTTTATGCCATTTTTCATGTGCACGCCGGTGAATCAAGTGTCCAAAGTTCCTACTATCATTAACGACCTGGCACACAACACGATTCCCCTTTCAACAAACATTGCCTTGCTCCTGGGTTCGTGAGACAAAAACGTATTCCAACTCCTAATGGTCTTCCTAAAAGCCCATCTAATAAAACTGTGATTCTGTTTTTTATTATAGGTTGATAACTCTTTTCTTGACACCCAGAGAAAAATAAGAAAGAGAAAGAATGACAACAATGTTCTAATAGACGGACACCGACTTTCTCAAAAAACCAAAGTAGGTACCTACTCGTATGTAGAATGAAAAAATATCATTAATAAATTATTTTCCGTGGAGCACCCGGCAAAGAATTGGTCTCCCACTCTTTACCGTAAGTTTTCGAGTGTTCTGTAAACGGTAGGTGTTTGAAAAAACAGACATTTTACATCTTATATGTTATAACGATTAGGTTTGCCACCCATTCTAATAGTATTATTTTTTTGTTGGCAAGCATGTTAATTACAGGAAATGGAATACTAAAAGAATCTTATGAAATATTATTTTCGAAAATATTTCAATTTTATTTTTATTTATTATATTGATGGGTTAGTTGGAAGATATCCCTTCTGCGGTAAACTCGCTCATTGCACAATATCATTTATTTGTATCACATTGTTATATAACTTGGTAATTATGTATGCTTCTTATTGTGCAATAAAGTTTATTATTATTATTAATATATATTATATGAATATGTAGGTGCTTATTAAAATTTCAACCAATATAAATTGAGATTGTAAATGAATTCAGTTAGGTTCGTGATGAAAAAATGAAAGAAATCTGACTTATTCTACATCTAGCTAATTCACCTGAAGTCAAGTGAATTTTGAAAATCTGAAAAAAACATTCATTCATATCATCATGACATTTGCCACTACTGGGGTAGTCAATGGGCTGACTGCACGCAACAAACATGCAAGTTGTCCTCTATGTTTCAATACAAATTAAAACATCCAGAATGGGTGGCAAACCTCATCATTAATTAAAATTTATAAAAAAAAATTGTTTCTCAATCCAGCAGTGAGTATCGCTGTGAGTTTTACTGTTGAATTCAGTCAATGAGAACTCGACTTTAATGGATTTGTAATCTAATCACATCATCGTTACATACAACTGTCTCACTCTTCACAGTACAATCTATTACGCGAATAGAAAAAGAAAGCTATATGTGTTATCACTATGTAATTTGATTAGTAGCTGAGGTGTAAAAAAATAATACTAATCTGTATTTTATCTCCTTTCCACTTATTGTGTGGGAGTGATGAAAGGAAAAGGATAGACATACTTCACATGTGACAACGTGTGTGACATATGTCACAGTAGCGGAGGTGACTATTTTTATTTGCAGGGGTACACAACTAATGGTAGGTAATTTATTCTACAAAAAATAATGAATTAATCTAATAATAATAATAATCTGGACAATTTATTGAACGCCGTTTTGTGGTACAAACCACCGCAAGGGCGCATTTTCAGTTTTTTTTTAAATTTATTTATTGTTATTTATCAAATTTTAATATATTTTATGAATTTAATTTAACAATTAAAAATAATTAATGTATTTCTAACTGTCACAAATTTGAAATATGAAACAATTATGTGAGTTCTAATTGTAGGTATTATTATTATTATTATTGTCACAAATTTTATCCACTAGTTCATTTGTTTTTAAATTTGTAATTTTTAATTAGTTTGAAAGTAATTTAACACTTGAAAAACAATTATCCTTATTAAACTATTGAAACTAAAAACACTATTAAAATTTTGTTATTTTGAATCATTATTAGACAATATTTTAATTTTTAAAAATGAGACGTCAGAGGTTTCAGGCAACCACTACGGGCGCCATCCGCCGACCTACCAATCTACCTATATTTTGGAAACACGGTTTTTTTATGCATGTTTCTTGATTGATTTCAAAATAATCAAGACATTCAGAATGGGTGGCAAACCTCACCGCTGAATTTAATATTAAAATGTCTTAATCTTTTCGAGCTTTGAACTTTTCCAGCGGACTTACTTCATGTATCTAATAAATAATTGTCCTCTGCCTCTTAATTAAAAATAAGACTTTCAGGATGGGTGGCAAACTTCATCTCTAACTTTAAGATGTAAAATGTCAGAATTTTTTCGAACACCTGCCCTTTACAGGACACTCGAAAGCTTACGGAAAAGAGTGGGAGACCAATTTAATTTCGAGTGTTCCACGGTATGCGTAAATAATACATCTACATAGATCAAATCAGATGAAAACCTAAATTTGAAACAATTTTTTTATTATTTATTTATTTATTCTATATCTTCTGTAAATTGATTACCTACAAGCAATTTTACAAAGAAATACAATAGATTTTTTCTAATTTTCTGTTTTATTTTTTGAGCTATATTTTTATTTATGAAAGTTCCCCATTATTTTGAATACAATCATGCAGTCAATATACTTACAGAGGCCGAGTTTATTGCGGAGGCGTGAGTTCTTCCAACTAACCCAATATCGTAACAGGCAGGTGTTCGTAGGTACAACCTCTCGGATGAGACAATTATTATCTACAATTCAGCGATGGGGCATGTCACCCATTCTGGATGAATTATTTGTATTGGTACGGAAAGGGCAATCTGCAAGTTTATTACATAGTTAGTTCACTGGCTATCTCACTAGTGGGATGAACCGTGATGATGGGTATTGGTTTTCTATATTACCCGCATTGATATTTTGAAATTCGTGAAGCACCAGGCAAAGATTTGCGGTCTCCCACTCTTTTCAGTAAGCTTTTGCGTGTCCTGTAAAGGGCAGGCGTTCGAAAAAATTCTGTCATTCTACATCCTGAATTCAGCGATGAAGTTTGCCACCCATCCTAAAATTCTAAATATTTAGAATATTTACATTTTTTTATCGTTTTATCGGATTTAGGCAAAACGTGCAGATGACAAAACCAATCAGACCTCTCGATTGGAGAACCATGTTTACACAATCTAACGTTGTGCAGAATGTAGTCGGAAGAGGTGAAAAAGGCGTCCCAACGTTTACGAATTGGCTATAAGCTGACTTAAGTGAACATTTTCGGTGTTCTTGGACAACGTTTGCCAATTCTGCTATTTTCACATGGTTCTCCAATCGAGATATCTAATTGGCTTTGTCATCTGCACGTTTTGCCTGAAATCCGATAAGACAATAAAAAAATATTGTAAATATTCTAAACTTTAAGACATACAGGTCTTTTTTGTCACTTGTGGGACATGCCGCGATGGTATAGTAGTAGTAGCAGTATTATTTTGATTTTCGATTGATAGATCCACTATGTTTCATTTAACCGCATCTTATGACATCATTCCACTGATAACTTATCACGAATGCTCATGTAGGTATCTACTCTTTATGGTATATAATAAAATATAAGTTCTATTTATATTATTTTTTTATTTTCCCAAAATACCAACTGGTTTGTGGTTCAAGCAAACAATCAGATTCGTCAAGAATATGATGCCTTCAATTTATGAAAAGTCTATGAAGTGTTCAAGAATATGATGCCTTCAATTTATGAAAAGTCTATGAAGTGTCCAATAAATCTCGGTCCCGGGGCTGAAATTATAGTCACAAAATAATCTCTACACAGATTCCAATCACAGTGTAGTTAAAAAATCAAAAAACTTCCTGAATGAAGAAGGCTATAGTCTCCACCTCCTCAACACACTCCTGAAGATGGCGACAGCATGTTCGCCGAAAGCTAGAGTTAAAAACTACCACACGGAGATCCCGAAAACCACCGTACACGAACATCTATGAGTACCATTGACGTCTCCAGCAAATGGCCATACCATTAGTAGTAGTAGGGGCGATTGTACCCCCTCTAAAAAAAGATGTTGAAATAATTTTGTTTGTCGGATATTTCAGGAGTCCTTGGACTCCTATTTATCCAATCTATTAACCTTTTAACTCTCTCGAGTCTATCAGTATCCCTCTAAAAAAAGTACAAAAATATGTAGTATCGAAGTTAGCACCTGCAAAAAGGCATCTCACAGTTGCTGAGGGCTCTTCCTTCTTATTAATGGTAAACGCCATCGTTGAGTTGAAGAAGTAAAATTATTTCAAAGTGGATTGAAGATTTTTAAAGACCATGTTTGTCTTTATTAATTTATTTATCATAGACTGTACGTTGATTACTAGCAATTTTACATAAAAAAACATTCAGCCAGGTTCCATCAATACACAGAGGTCGAATTAACCGCAAAGACGCGATTTCTTCCAACTTACCCAAATCCTGCTTATGGAGACGTTGTGATAATAAGTACCTATAGATTGATAGATAAATATTACAATAATTTGGAATAGATATACATACGTCATAATATTATAATATTATTAATTAATGTGTCATCGACAGTGTTTCAAAACTTACATACATATCGAGTGTCCAGTTCCGCAACTCAACATGTTAAAAATTTCCAAAAAAATTATTTAATTAGTAATATAACACAATCAACACCACTCGTACAATTCCATTAAGAAATAACTATAAAAAAATACACGGTTCTCTTTGTATATAAAATATTTACCTATGGAAAAAAATGTAACTACCGATTTTCAATTCCACAAACAAATATTTCGATTTTTTCTGGGTTTGTAGGTATTATAAACCCAAATGCAACCTCTTTTTTATTTATAAAAAATATGTTTACAAAGTATGTATATATTATTATTTTGCCTAATCCCTTATGGGGATTTGGGGATGTTTTGGTCTATACACCAGTAAGCTAAAAGCTTGTGTCGCGAAAGGGGAGTTTGCCTATTTTTTAACTTATGAACGGAACAAAGACAACGTTTGTTTTAACAATGTGATTATTATGTGGTATATATCACTTTCTGTTGTGTTTTTAAAGCATAATTGTTATTAATATTTATTTATTTATTTAATATATTTTATTGCATCAGATTCATACAGTTTATCTCAAAATATAATAAAATAACAATATAAAAACTGTAAGAAAATGAGATAAAAAATTGGGTGGAAAATACAATGTTTCTACTATTTTTTTAAATTAATAATAAAATAAATATGTAATTCCACAGTGTTAATCTCGAAACATTCGAAGAATATAAAAACAATATAACAAAACAAAAAAAGAACAATAAACAATACAATAAATATAGCAACATTACAAATATGACAATTTCTCGCATATAAGATATTTCTGCTTGCTGAGCTATGGAACTGAGCAGTCGATATTAATCAGGTATTATTAATTACTTAAATACTTTTAAGTTTTAAGTATGAATCACCATATGATAAGATAACAAACAAATTAATTTACCTATTTGTCATATTTTCTCCTATTTCGATTATAGGTATCTATAAAATTTATGTAACGAACTAATGACGTAAACTATCTTTTACATCATGTACCAGTGTTGCCTACATTGGATTTTGTAAATTATGCATCTCAGAATAAAAAAGTATGTAGATTTAGGAATAAAAATCGTTTATTTCAGGAAAAGGTTTTAAGAATCTGAAATTTGGTAATTTTGATAAATTTTTCAAAAATGGGGGCTCTCAATTTTACAAATATTTAATCATTTTCCCCCTCCCCCGACGTTATTTTTTTAAAATGTAGCTATAGGAATTTGAAATGTTTCACAATCTCTTCGGATATGATAAAGAATATTTCTCAGATTCCCGGCCCAGTTCGGTATTTTTCCTTGATTTTCCAAAAGTGAAAGCCTTTTTTGTAGATCTCAATTTTCAAAATTTAATGTTTTTCCTGCCACTCAAAATTTCTTACTAGGTTGGAAGAATTTGATATATGGATTAATCGAAAAATTTACGGCAACTGTCTGGTGTAGCCCAAGTGGGAGATCTGGTCCGAACGGCACAGAACTGGGAGAATTTCTCCACAGTTATCGTCAACGTCGGTAGGACCTGTTATGGCACTGAGAGTAGAGCAGAATCTTCCAGATATTAACACCTTTGTCCATCCCATAACAGAAGTAGTATGATGGTATATATCTACAAAAAAATATAATTATAATCAGTAACGAGGCAAGCCTTCCATTGGCAAGAAATAGCAAATTAAAATATGACATACTCTCTTAATGATAAAAGTTATCTCTTCAATGCGTATATGCAGATAAACTTAGCAAACATTATATTTATTTACCTGTCAAATAATAAATTAATGGTATTACCCGATTTGCATATCAAACGCGAAGATTTAAAAGTATTTAAGTGCAGAGAGAACGTTACGCTATTAACGTTTATATGTATGTAGATACCTACCTAGAACCTATGTTTAATATGAAATTGGCGTGCTTGCATGGGTAACTGCGTGATTGTGGAAGAAGCGAAAGTAGTGTGCTTGCTAAGCTATATACTAAATTTTCCTGAATATAAATTTAGATTTGATTGTCAGGAGTAACCTAAAAGACGATTCCCATATTTTATGGTTTAAGGGATAATTCGATGTATACTTCCTGAATTTTTGGAAAGAAAAAGCAAATTCGGATAATATTTATCGCATAATGGAGAACATGCATGTGTGAGGAATATGAATAAATGTTATCAATTCATATTAATAAATATACGCTAATCACGAATATCCTAATAAGAAACGATAAAATAAAAGTTTTCATTCATTATTTTCATTTTAAAAATCCATATTTTCTGTTATTGAATTAGTCCGGTGTGACGTCGCTAGGCGCTATTTTGTATTGCCACACATTTCACTCTTAGTACTGTTTGTAGCGCCTGATATTGTCAAAAACTGCTCCGCCACGAGTGAACCTTTTTGCGGCGACGTGCTAAAATTGCTTTTTTAAATGGTGATAAAAACCTTAAAAATGCACATTTAAAAATATAAAAAGCACCATAATTTTTCTAATTTTCTGTACTATTTTTTGGGTTGAAATTATTTTTTTGTGAACGTTCCCCATTATGTATTGTATGTAAGGCCGTTAATCTACTCACGACACTGTTTCAGGGGTAATTTATGGTGTAATTTGATAAAGGTATTTCACACGTGCAAGACGCAGAATTTATTTACCCCATCTCACATGTGAAATAACTATTAATAGTTAAACCACAGAATATTACCTTTAGCATTTTGATCTTAAGCCATATGTGTACTTTTTTGAATAATAGATAAGAAAAACGGTAGCAAAACAACTTGTTTACCAAATTTAATAAAAAAAAACTAGTTATGGAGTGTACTCCGCACCGCCTATCATTTTGCATACGTGCACAGGGGTAATTTATGGAGAATTTAATTTAAAACCCGACACTGTTGGATCAGCATAGTATGATTTTCACATATTAAGTAGTTCATTAAAGTTATATAGGTAGGTAGGTACACATATTATTTACGTTGCTTAGAGACCCAGGCAAAAAATTAGTATCCCACCCTTTTCTATTATTAATATTTCAGCGTTATGTAAAAGGCAGATATTCATAAAACATCACGATTGAGACATTTCACAACTTCAGTTCAGCGATGACGAACGCCACTCATCTTGGATGTCTAAACTTTTATTGGCACGAAGACGGCAACTCGCAAAATGTTTATTACATGCAGTTCGTTTGCTGTTATGAATGGATGTATGAAAGGATGCTATTACCAGCTATTTCACAGCGGCTATTTTGGGTACTTAATATAATTTCACTATATATCCATATATTTCACTTTTTGAGAATACTTTATATGAAGTTGGCCAGACGGAGTACTGTTCTTGTGTCTACAAGAGTTCCAACGGTTTAAATCTCGTGGAAATAGGTGACCCGATTGGCGCTAAGACGCTCTGGAAGATGCTGGTTTCTGCCCTATGCTTCCAGAAGGAGCGTGCAACGGAAAATAAATTTCACCGTTTCACATACGTGAGGTAATTAATATATGAATCCATTTCACAATAACAATATAGAGTACTGGCAATCTTTTAACAAGTGCAGCACACTAAATTACTCCATTTCTCAGGGGTAATTTAGGATAAATAATCCAGTGAAAATATATTTCCTAAATTACCCCTACTGTAGTAGTGACTAATACCAATAGTGTCGTGTGTAGAGAGAAGTCTTTACTCATAATAATAATAAAATTATTAATCATACGTGCAATGCTGATAGAACAATCAACAACAGTCGCTTTCATCACAATCATACAACCTACAAAATATATAATATAACAATACATAATATGGTTTACGTAGTTAGTACTTCACATCTATTTATGTACTTACTCATACAGTTCGTAGAACGCACGCAATCGCGCTGGTTGTCATATTAGTGGAAGTTTTGTACTGTTTTACCGAACGTACTGCATATTTCTTACATACCTACATACCAGTGCCTAGCAAAATTCATATCGCTTGTAATATATTATGTTGTATAGTTGTGCCAACAACGTCAGTGAACAACATTGTGTAGTGTGTTATTAATTATAATAATAATAAATAAATAAATTTAATTTTACAAAATGTCTCAGCCACCAGCATACAATCAGGGACAACCAGGTAAAAGAAATTACTAAATCGTTTTTATATTATTTTATTCGTGTGTGATATTTTCAGTGTGTTTAGTTTTATGACATGTCAATATAATCTGGGCGTGCGTTGCACAGTGTTGCCTGTTGACTGATTGTTGCATACTTTTGACGTTTATCATATAAAAAGAAATCCGTAATTATGTGTATTATTAGAGAAATCTCTAAAAATAATCTTAGTTATTGTTTGAAATTTTCCTATTATTTTTTGTTTGTTTAACTGGGTTTGCACTTTGCGCGCAGATGACAAAACCAATCAGATATCTCAATTGGAGACCCATGTTTTCACAATCTAACATTGTGCAAAATCTAATGGAAAGAAGATTGGTGGATCTTGTATCTTGAGAATGAAAAGCTTTGGGCGGAATTAGTACAAAATGTCCATGGACACTCAAAGTCATTACCCCAACCAGCCTAGATCCAATTCGTAAATGTTGGAATGTTTTTTCATTCTCTTTTCTTCTAATTAGTTTATGTTATGAATTTTTTGACACAATTGGATGTCGGGGACTGGATTTTTTACTTACTAGAAGTGTAGATGTCAAACATATTATTTTGAACTACAACAGATTAATCATTCCAACTGATCACACTCATCCATAGTCAACCTATTTAAATAGGTACTCTTAACCAAGCCTAAGTCGATTCATAAGCGTCGAAACTCTATGTTGTGCACTCCTTAAGGAAGTTCACATATATATGTATGTGTATCATATACAACATACCTACCTAGTTAATACTTATTTAAATAGGTTGACTATGGATGAGTGTGATCAGTTGGAATGATTAATCTGTTATAGTTCAAAATATGTTCTAATTAGTTCTCCAATCTAGATGTCTGATTGATCTTGGTCTTCCTTCAGTATAATATTTGGACATTCCTGTTTTGAAAATAGCCAAGCGCGAAACCTCTCCAAATATTTGTTATTCTCTTATTCAAGTCTTCATCAACGTATCATCATCATCGCCCTCAACGCTCCTCTCGGGAGCACAGGGCAGAAACCAGCCTCCTCCATTCAGAGCGTCTCTGTGCCAATTGCGTCACCTCTTCTCTCTCTCCTCTTTCCACGACATTCCTTGCGCTCTCATCAACGTATAGAGAACGGATACTGAGTTAGAAGACATTTTTTCCTTAACTGAGGACTAAAAAAACATAAACGATTGTGAAATTCAACTCATGCAAAGAATAAAGATTGTTCCAACACCGAGAACCATAAACTGAGAGTGATTGAGAGAAATAATTGGTACCTAACTAGTTTGTGTACGAATTGCCAGATGACACTCGTTATTGGATCGCAATGGTCGGGCATGACTCGCTAAATACTAGAAATTTTCTTTTAGAGAGAAGACTTGGAGTAGAGTATTTTGTGAACGAGTGATAAAATATGGAGTTCACGTCTTTGATGCATAGTTAGCCATTTCAGATTCACTGGATACTGGGAGATATGATCAAACTTCTTGAGATTATATATATGTAAATCGGATGCCATAGCTCTGAAGTCTCTCCAGTTTATTTTCCAGGTCTTGGTTAATATGGAAATATACTACATCAGCATAATATATAAGAGGCAGCAGTGAAATAAGTTTTGATTTTAGTTAGAAGGCACAATTAACATAACATAACATAAAATGCATAGACAATTCATACAGATCGAGCTAGTCCCAAACTAAGATATGAATCTTGTATTGATTGATATCTTTTAAGACAATGAAGTGAATAGATATTTTCGTCGCATTGAATTCACGTGCTGCTGTCAGATTAATTTTTGGTCCATAACTATTCCAAGGTTTTACATTACCTATTGTTGAATAAGGTTTTATAATTATCTGAGTTCATCGTTTTATGGTCATGGACTATCACCGTCCTTAGTCTGCATGTTACATGTGTTTTATATATTGTGTATTTTTATAATTTTCGCAAATATACAGCTATTACCTACAACATATAGTACAAATAGATAAAAAAAGTCGGCACATAAACCGGCAAAGTTTGCTAACACATTACAAAATAAATCTTACCAAGTAGGTACCTACATACTGCAGTGAAAGAAAAAAAGAACATGAGAATTTGTTTGACACTGCCGAGTCTGAAAACCCGCGCATACATCATAATGATCAAACAGGAGAGTAAGGGAAAGATTAGGGACAAAAGCAGTTAGGGGAAAGGAAGACATCAATGGAGCAGAGGGCCTATATATTTATATCATCGCCTTAATATATAATAATATATATAGCGTCGGTAGCCTGGAGGTAGAGTCTCGGCCTTATGAACATGAGGTCCGGGGTTCGATCCCAGGTGCCGGCAGACTCCCCTTTCACGACACAAGCTTTTAGCTTACTGTATGAAAGGTGTATAAGGTTGTACTTGGGTTTATAATAAAACCCAGATATATCTTTATTAAATTTAAAATAAAATAAATTAATTAATTAATATCCATAATACAAGATTCATAATTATCTTACTTTGGGACTAGCTTGATCTATTTGATTTGTCATTTATTTATTTATGCACATATATCAACATGACAGCTAGACAGCCTTTTCGCTAGAGTTATAATATACCCGCTAATGTTGGTCGAAAAAAGTAGACACAGTTATTCACTTTCTATAAAATATCACAACGTATATGGCGACATATTGGGCAAAAACATTTATCACTATACCTACATGCATACCTGAGTAACGATCATAATTGTGTACCTATATTACCTTTACATTGTACGTTAATGATTAGATCTATTTAATAGAATTGTACTTAATGATATAATTTTCGGAATTAAGTACAGTGGTACCTCGAAATATGAGTTTCATTAATTTTGTTTATTTATTGCATCTGAAATAAATAAAATGAACATCATGATGTTTCACAAATTTCTGATTTTTCATAACACCCAAAAACTTACAGGAAAGAGTAGCCATTCTATTCTGTATACACCACGAAATTTTCAACATTTTTTTGTTAGAATATTTATTTGTTAGTTGGACCTCTCCTGAAACTCTCCTTGGAATACGTGTGTTTATACACTTATCAGATGGCCAAAAGTTTATGTCACTCCACATGTGTACGCTGAAGAATCAATCCATCCTCATTTGTATAACTTAGAAGCGGTACAGCCTACATCACATCTTATACTTACGATTTATTGTATACCATATTTTCCTGTGAATTATAAATCCAGGCGATTCTCCAATTGTATCTGATACTAGGTTTTGGTTTCTCACTGACGATAATGTCCAAAGTTCTCCCTACCTATCTACAATGCTAAAGTCCGAGCTTTGAGCAACAGTTTTTCAGTAAGGACATCATGATTTCAACGTGTAAAAGGATTAGACTTAATGTAAATAAATTTTTATTTTATTATTATATTATTTTTATTATACCATCACGGCACATCCCACAAGTGGGGTAGCCAGCAGATCAGCTGCATGTAAGAAACATGAAAACTGTGCGTGCCAATATAAAATCAAGACATTCAGGATGGGTGGCAAACCTCATCGCTGAATTTAAGATGTAAAATGTCTCATTTTTCTCGAACACCTGCCTTTTACAGGACACTCGAAAACTTACGCAGAAGAGTGGGAGACCAATTCTTTACCGGGTGCTCCACGGGATTTAATAAATAAATAAAATAGTAAAGTAAATAAATAATAAATAAATAAAATAAGTTATCACGAGGTACCATTGCAATCACTTACTATAATTCGAGTTGTATAAAAATATCATATAGCTGATAAGACAAAACAAATAATTACTAACGTACATTTAGATAGATACCTTTATAATCAGATAAAAGTGAAACACGACTGTTTGTTTTATTGTCCCAGTAATAACTATTGAATCTCTTGATTTTTGTTGGCACGGAGAGGACAGCTTGCATGTTTATTACATGCAGATAGCTGGTCTGCTGGATACCCCACTTGTGGGATATACTGTGATGTTATAGTAGTACCTAGAAGTAGTAATTATTGAAAATATCCATGTATTTATTTATTATTCAGCGATGAGGCTTGCCACCCATCTTGAATGTCTTGATTTTATATTGGCACGAAGAGGACAGCTTGCATGTTTCTTACGTGCAGCTGATCTGCTGGCTACCCCACTTGTGGGATATGCCGTGATGGTATAGTATAGTATTTATTTATTAATTCACATAGATAATTCAGGTTTTTTATATTTTTTTTTTATTATTCCTTAGGCATTCCACCCAATATTGAGTGCTTTTGCATTTTTTATCATTAGAAAGCAAAATTATAAAAACCAAAATAATATCTAAACAAACTGTTTCAGTATTGTTGTATTTATTATTTTATACATTTTTAAATCAATGAAAAATGTGACAGCGAACCCTGCTCCCGAGAAAACCTTTCATAAATTTCAATACATTTGCTTGGCAATATTCTGACATGGTCTCATAAAAACTGTGATATCTTCATCAATAAACTTACTAATGCAGCTATTTCTATCCACTGTTGAACATAAGCCTCCCCCATATGTCTCGAGGCATCTCTGTCCTGAGCTTTCTGCAACCAGTCACCACCGATTCTTCTTATGTCGTCAGACCATCTAGTTGGAGGTATTCCTCTTCTCCTTATATCTTCACGAGGTCTTCACTCCACTATCCATCCTTTTTGTCCATCTTTGATCTTTGAGTCTAGCAACATTATTATACCATACTATACTTTACCCTCACACCGTGTCACAAGTTGAGCAGACTGAGAGAACGGAACGCCATATGATCTATCCTTACACACTTCCTTCGCTTCCTCCACATTCATACAATTTCTCATGCATGCACGTCGGTTCCTCTTACTCAACACACGACCGTCCTTGAGAATTTTATCCACGTGATCAAGCCACATAGTTCTCGGACGCCCGCGCTTCCTCACACCCTTTCTTTCAGACAAGTATATTATCCTCTTTGTTATTTTTATCTACTTCACTTGTTCAACATGTACAAACCACCGCACGCGCATTCTGCCCACAGAACTCTTCTAGCAACATGCCCTGCAGGGCTACTCTTGACAAAACTAAACACGATCTTAATCTAATCTTGATCTTGATCATACGACGCACGAAGTGACTATTGACCAAAAATACACGCAAACCGATCGCGCGTTAGCGGTAGCGCGATGTTTTTGACCATAGTCCCTTCGTGCGTCGTATGATCAAGATCAAGACTAGATTAAGATCGTGTTTAGTTTTGTCAAGAGTAACCCTGCATCCATATTAATAAATAAGATACTTCAAATGTTTTAGCTTAAGTTCTGCTTATAGTATAGTAACCTTGTATAGTAACGTTGTCCATGGACACCGAAAGTGATCACTTAAGCCAGCCTAAAGCTAATTCGTAAGCGTTGGGACACATTTCTCACTTTTTCCGATTAAATTTTACACAATGTTGCATTGTGTAGACATATGGTTCTCCAATCGAGGTTTCTGATTGATTTTTACTTCTGTCTTTCAGACATATGTAAATACTTTCATAATTACCTATTTAGGAACGGATTAAAATATTTGTGTGTATTCGAGTTTAATTCATCTGTATAGCTGTACCTACTTACTCGTGACTAATGAAGGAATTCGTTGTAATCGCTTCCTACAGAATCACATTGCATATTATATTATTTTGTTTTGACTATTGTTCATCGTTTGCAGGCATACGTGACGTTCGGTGATTGACAAATTACGATCCAAGTTCTCTTAATTATCAATTATTATAAAGAGCCTACATTTGGACTATATAAATTAGGCTAGTAGTTAATTGCTACATAATTATCGAATTAATCTTAAAATTAATTAATTAATCTTAAATTATTACATAATTATAATTATCTACGAATCAAATTTCCTCAACTCTTTTATTTTACAAGTAGGTATCTATGTGATAATAAAATAATGTACCAAAATATCGTAATAAATACAATACACATTATGCGAATCTTAAAATAAAGTTTTCTTAACTTATAAATAAAACAACCAATTACATTAAAATTTGTAGTTCATCGATTCCCAGAATTTAATATGTACGCCTTTTGTAAAATTTATATTTGACAATAAAGTGTTTATTATTATTATTAAAAACACTGTTTCATTTTCACTATAAATTTTTATTGCCTCGAACGTTTTCGTCTACGCTAATAGACATTTTCAAGAGGACTAGAGGATAATTTATACACATGGACAATTAGTTTCGCTGTTTACCACAACTTGACTTCAATGGCGTTTTATTGTCTAAAACTCACAGAAAAGAGATTGGATCTTTTGTTTCTTTCAGAAGCCCTCTTTATTTGTCGTAGAACCTTTCTGAGTCCTGTTTTTTTCGCAAATAAGAGAGAGTTGTTTCTAAATTCTTTAGGATTGAAACAGATTTTTATACATGTCATGCATATAATGGTTCCGATAACTAATCTTATTTCAAATAATTCTTAGGTGTTAAAAATAACCTATCCTCCAATAATTGACCAACATTTCCCAAACAATAGTTTGGGCTCTTTGCAAAGGCACTTGTCTCAATATTATTAGCCTATACAACGTATGTTTACTGTAATAATATTATAATATGATGTATAGGTACATAATGTTATATATTATACACTGTTATTTAAACATAATAAGTGGTATATGTTTATAGCATTATTATTATTCAGTATAGGTACATATTTTCTATAAATAGTCGGAAAAATATGCCAGAAATAAATAAATGTGAGAACAATAAAACCGCATCATATATTTTAAGAAATTGAAAAAACATAACTTATGGAGCGGGCGATCGGTTTGTTATCACGTATAGTGACGGAGCTAAAACCATAATTAACTCATTCGTCGTATCACGATTGGATTACTGCAATGGCATCCTCGCAAATCTTCCACAATATCAACTTCAGAGAATTCAGTCCGTTTTTAATGCGGCTGCACGTTTCATTTATCAACTGAATCGCTCTTCACACATATCTGCCACCCTTCAATCTCTTCACTGGCTCAGGTGTCCGGAGAGAGTTGAATTTAAAGTGTGTTTGACAGTATTTAAGGCACTTATAAGGCCCCAGAATATATCATGGAACTCTGTGGTAGACAGGCGTTAAGTCATAGACAGACAACACTTAGGTCTTGTCAAGATATAACAACTAAATTGGAGGTGACCAGTACTGTATCGAAACCAGTGTACGTGGAGCGTGCTTTTGCAATATCTGCACCTGTAGTCTGGAACAGGCTTCCACAAACGATCAGAGAAACGTAGGACATATCCCGTTTCAAGAACCAACTGAAAACTTATCTATTCAAGAAATCTCACGGAATAATTCAGGCACAACCTTAGTTAGCAAAGAGCGCCCTTGAGGTGGATTTTTTTCACAAAACGGCGCTTTACAAATCATCCAAATAATAATAATAATAATAATAGTGAAGTTACTTTTTTAGCTCTATTTGGAGACGCAGCAATCGTGGCAGCATTATATATTATTTTTATTAATTAATCTTAGTATTATTATTACTATTTAATTTCTATTTTGTAATTTTTTTTATCTCTCACTCTTTTTCCTAAGTTTTCGAGTGTCCTGTAAAAGACAGATGTTCGAAAAAATAAGACATTTTACATTTTGAATTCAGCGACGATTTTAAAATGTAAAATGATTTTATATTGGCACGGAGAGGACAGCTTGTATGTTAATTATATGCAGCTGGTATCTAAACGATTATTTTACAACACAAAATCCTGCTTTACCTTGAAAAGCAAATCCAATATAAATCTTAAGCCATTCATTTCATAATATGAAAGTATGAAATGAATGGTTTGGGATCGAAATCGGACATATTTATGACAGTTTCAATAAAAACTTCCAATTTCTCTCCTATTTTCCATATACTCGTAAATGTCGTATAGGATTTGACAGTTTTGGAAATAGCAGTTTTATAGAACTCGACACAAAGATAATTTTTGTATACTTATTTAAAAAGAAAATATTTTTGGATTTCTCCATCTTTACGAATGAAATGTATCATAATAGTTATGTATGTATTTAATTTCGGTTTACCTAGTGGTTTTTGACACTTAAAAAAAATTCTGAGTTTTTTATTACTACTACTATACCATCACGGCATATCCCACAAGTGGGGTAGCCAGCAGATCAGCTACATGTAAGAAACATGCAAACTGTCCTCTTCGTGCCAATATAAAATCAAGACATTCAGGATGGGTGGCAAGCCTCATCGCTGAATTTAAGAAGTAAAATGTCTTAATTTTTTCGAACACCTGCCTTTTACAGGACACTCGAAAACTTACGCAGAAGAGTGGGAGACCAATTCTTTATTATAAACCCAAATACAACCTTTTACCTACACCTTTCACAGTAAGCTAAAAGCTTGTGTCATAAAAGGGGAGTTTGCCGACACCCGGGATCGAACCGCGATCCTCGTGTGCATGAGACCGAAACTCTACCTCCAGGCTACGGACGACTTATGTAACATTGTTATCTGTTGTTATATTTGTATTGTAAAACTGTTGCCAAAAAATACAACATTTAAAACAAAGAAGTTAATAATATATGTACTAGATAAAGCAACATCTCAAAGTTCCCGTATGAAAAAGTTGGGAGCAAAAAAGGTCCACATTGCGGCAATTATTGACAGTTTATTTTCTTTTCTTCCAGTGATCATCACCACAACTCCTGTAGTGATTGCAGGAGGATGTCCCACATGCAGAGCTGGTGTTATGACGGATGAGTTCACATGCTGCGGTATATTCTTAGCCATCTTCTTCTTCCCCATTGGAATTCTCTGCTGTTGGGTCATGAGACAAAAGAGATGTAGCAATTGTGGAGCCACATTCGACTAAACTTCATCATCGTTAGATGACATCCAGGAGGGTTAATTCTGACGCCGTTTTAATTTAGAATATTAAACAATCAGAATATTTATGGGAATTTGAAACAATTATAACTAGTTGTTCATTTTGCAGAACAAAAATAGGTACATAGTTAATTTGATACAAAGACATTTTACAAGAGATAAATTGTACACTTAATAAATATAAATAGGTACAAGCAAAAATATGCTTTCCGCCGTGGAAAAAAGGTCTATATTAATAATATGATAAAATAAAACATACCACGTGAGATGGTAACTCTTAGAGTGGTATCCCTTTTTAACAAATGATTGGACTACTTTTAAATATACTATAGTTACATTTTATAATACAACTGTGTGTAAGAAAAGAACACCTCTCGAAGTATTGCCATCTCAGGTGGCACGGTATTTCATGATAGTGTATACAGTCTTGTTATGAATTATGTCTATGATTTCATTATTTTGTATCTTACGAAAATCAATTTGTTCATGAAAATGACAACCTAGAAAGTACCTAAGTGAAATAAAAAGTATCAAATATCATTCAAAATGTATAGTTTAACAATTTTGAAAACGCTCAATTCATTCCTTAGATATATAAGACAATATTTTTAATAAGATCCGCGTCGGGAGTAACTCTTCAACTTAATTTTATTTCTATTGCAATTCATACCAAATGTAATATTTTTTACTGTCATGGGTTTATTCATAAAGAGGAGTTTTATAAAATTAATAATAAATTTAGATGCCTAGTTATACCTGTAAAAACTTATTAATTTTATTACCAAGGCAAAATTTAATTGAAGGCCACATTTTTTATAATAAAACAGCTATCATGTATAGATTTACTTTAGTAGAGTCATCAATCAAATTCAGTTTCAAAAAGCAAAGATAATATATATCTACTACTAGATCGGTAATTCAAAGAAAAAATCTGTTATGCAGCCAATCAAATTTTGCATCCAGTTTTAAACTGACGATGGTTGTAAGACAATACATTGCTAATGCTTGAAGGTCATCATCGATGTTGGAACACTAAAATTCGGAAAAAATTTACCGCACTGCAAGTGTAGTATGTCTATGTTTTAATTTTTTGAAATATTTAACACTGTTAATATATATATCTATCTACACATTTAAACACATTAAATACATTTAAGTACATATTTTTTCGTACCCTCAACATTGAACAGAACATCTTGCTCTGGGGGTTCATCAGATTATTTATTCATAAATTAAAATATTACATAAAATATAACAGCAATAATCATAACATTTTTATTTTCAGATTATTTAAGTATCAATTTAATTATTCTTTAAAATCAATTTAATGCAAATACCCTTCCCTCTCCTCCGAATAGACTTCGTATACCCATGACTTTTATTTAGGTACATATTTTTTTTTTTTTTTTATTTAATTTAATTCAGAAAGACGTACCTTTTGTTCATCAGTATATTATTATACCCTTAAACTATACCTACCTATTTATAAGGATATATTATTTATTTTAATACGTTTATGTAAATATACCTATGTACTTATAATTATTTTCAATAAATGTATCACTAGTAAAACTTTAAATTTGTTTTTATTTAATATTATTATTTAGGTAGTTATGTACAACACACCGTTCCTACGACAACGATATCAGAGCGCAGGGAATGTCGTGGAAAGAGGTGACGCAATTGGCGCAGAGACGCTCTGAATGGAGGAGGCTGGTTTCTGCCCTGTGCTCCCGAGAAGAGCGTTGAGGGCGAGACGATGATGATGATGAGTTAGGTATGTCCATAAAATACCCGGAATATGATAAGTCCCCCAATTTTGTTAAGTGTCCTGTACAAAGTCGTCAAAGTAATATCACATAAGGATAAAACATTTAAAAAAACACTTCAGTTTTTCAAATTATTATGTGAAGTAAAAATTATTCCTACTATCTACACTGAGAAAAATACTAACGAAATTTCGCAACGAATCATTGGTTTGTACTATCAGATTAGGACCAGAGATAGTACAAACGATTCATAAGTACGAATCTATAATATTAACTTTTCGCAAACAAATCGTTAGTAAATTTACCAACGACTTGTTTGTGAAAAGTTAATATTATAGATTCGTACTAACGAATCGTTGGTACTATCTCTAGTCCTAATCTGATAGTACGTACCAATGATTCGTTGTGAAATTTCGTTAGTATTTTTCTCAGTGTATATAATTTGATGAATTGCCAAAATTCATTTCAAAGGTTGATAAGATAGGTAATTAATATTAAATATTTTCCATCATTCAAGATTTGGTAGATTGTAATGTTGAGGAATAAAATGGTTAAAATAACATAACATGCATAGACAATACACACATATCGAGCTAGTCTCAAACTAACATAATATGAATATTGTATCATGACTATATACACATAAGTATATACAATGCACTAAATACATATATATACATGTAACACCCAGACCCAGGACAATTTGAAAAAGGTCATTCTTCATTTGCCGTGGTGGTACCTACTCATAATACAGAAGATTTATCTTATTTTGGGACTAGCTCGATCTGTGTGAATCGTCTATACCTACATGTTAAAAAATCTGAAATTCAGCAATGACGTTTACCACCCATCTTGAATGTCATATTTTTTTGTTATCACATACAATTGGTCTGCTGGCTGCTGGCTACCCCACTTGTGAGACGTAGCGTGATGGCATAGTTAGTGGTAGGTAATAATAGTAAATTGTAATGTTTTATTCTGTAAAAAACACTGATTTTACATGCAAAGGTCAGATTGATAAAAGGTAATTATTACAGCAGTTGATCGATTCCTGATTATACCTAACCATTGAATTAGGTACATTTTTTATCATATTTTTTTAGTATGTAGGTATCTGCTTATTCAATGTTCATAAGATAAGATGAAGGTAAATTTAATTATCTACTTTTTGATAACACTGCAGCGGATTTGTTCTTATGTATATCAAAAAATAAATATAAAATTGCGCTTGTTAGTGTGATGTCATATTCTGTTTGCACTCCAAAGAGTCCAAAAGTTTCCGGGTTAGTTGGAAGTAATGGTGTGGAATTCTCAAGAAATAATATTTTTCTCGGTAAATTTCTCGAAGTAGAGAATTTTCCGAGATTTTTTTTTATTTTTTATTTAACAGTATAATAATAATAAATACTTTATTCAATCAATCAATAACAATGTACAAATGTTGAGAAAATTTATCACCAATATGGCTACAATTAAATATGGAAACAAAAAAATGTTAGGTAGGTACCTACACAGAAAAAAAGTGCTAAAAACTGATGAAAAATCTTGATTTTTGACACCCCACATGCCCATATTTAAGTTTAAAAAAATTGCAGGTACGTACATGGGAAAAAGTGTTAATAACCTCTGATTTGGGCCTTAATCAGCCCCACAAATTTTTGGATCAATCAGGTTGGCTGCGAAGCGTACTGGGCGAAAGGTCATAATACCACTAAGAAAAATTATGGAGAGAAATTTCTCTTCCATCAGAGGAAAAATTCTCGGAGAAATTTCTCGTTCTCGAGAAATTTCTTCATAGACACCGCATTTTAGGGATAAACTCTCCCTCTGTAAATTGAATTGTATAACTGATACTTTTATGATACTTTGTTCTGATTTGTAATATTGTAACCAATGTACAGTGAAGAACAATATAAATAAATAAATAAGGTTTGTCTCGCTAAAGTGAGTGCTTAAGAATAGAATTTTATTAAATCAATTAAATCAATTTGACTCGTATTAAACGTATTAAATCAATTTGACTCGAAAAGTGTTCAGAAGTTTCCAATTACATCGTATTTTATTAAAGGAGGACAAAAAATAGCTATAAAAGGTGAAAATGGGTTAGTTGGAAGAGATCGCGTCTTTGCGATAAAGTATTTAGGTATATTAAATGTATTGTAAGTTGAATGTAAATTTTCTTTGAAATTGTTTGTACTCAATGTACAGTAAAAAGCAAAGCCCAGTCATTCGGCTTGTATTGAAGACACGCCATTGCTACACAGGTAGGAAATACATAATTTTCAGCACCCCCTCAAGAAGCTACCTATACCTACTAGAGGTAGATGTATTCTCTAGGGCTCTCCAAGATACTCTGCTTGTTCAGCATCAGAACATCTCATCGTCTGTTCAAGTGCCTGATACCTTACAAGATTTTAAAAATAGTTGCTTCATACCTATTGATTATAATTAAGCATAATAAGGACTTGCAACATAAGATGGATTTGATAATATCATAACACAATATATTATTTTTTATTCAGATACTTTTTATTGTGTTAGTGCACAAGCAGTAGAATTTTGTTGAAGATAAAACATTATCACGTACAGCGTCCTCGAGGTGCTATGGCACAAAGATGGCGCTTTAAATACTCTCCGTTTATTATTATTATTTATTATTAAAAGAGAGAGAGAGAAGTCTCTCACAACAAAGTAAATAAAAATGGGCGTGCCCAGCATTGTCAAATCTGTGGATCTTTATTAGATCTCGAATTCTACAATTTGATAACTTGGCTTCATCACATCAAAGCGCTGGAAATGTCACGGGAGGAGGTGACTCAAAGGAGCATTGAATGGTGAGATGATGATAAACTGACGATGGATTTTATAAAGCTCTTGAGGGCTTTAGCACACCTCCGCCGCGAAATAGCGAAAGCGAAACCGCTGAGCGGAGTCGTAGTAGCGAAACCGCTTTTAGCTAGTACATTTGCGCGGAACGCGAACAGCGAAATCGTGATACCGAATAAACACTATTACGTACGCAGTAGTGTGAAATTAGTGGAACTAAATTGCATATTCCAAAGTAATTGTCCGATATTGGCCGAATAATAAATATTGAACTATAATCTATCTATACCAGCACGGCTTTCCCACAAGTTTATTACATGCAGTTGGTCTACTGACTATCCCACTTTATCTATCTATACCATCACGGCTTTCCCACAAGTTAATTACAAACAGTTGGTCTGTTGACTACCCCACTATCTATCTATACCATCATGACATCTCCCACAAGCATATTACATGCAGTTGGTCAACTGACTATCCCACTTTATCTATCTATACCATCACGGCTTTCCCGTAGTTTATTACATGCAGTTGGTCTACTGACTATCCCACTTTATCTATCTATACCATCACGGCTTTCCCACAAGTTTATTACAGTTGGTCTACTGACTACCCCACTATCTATCTATACCATCACGACATCTCCCACAAGCTTATTACATGCAGTTGGTCAACTGACTATCCCACTTTATCTATCTATACCATCACGGCTTTCCCACAAGTTTATTACATGCAGTTGGTCTACTGACTATCCCACTTTATCTATCTATACCATCACGGCTTTCCCGTAGTTTATTACATGCAGTTGGTCTACTGACTATCCCACTTTATCTATCTATACCATCACGGCTTTCCCACAAGTTTATTACAGTTGGTCTACTGACTACCCCACTATCTATCAATACCATCTCGACATCTCCCACAAGCATATTACATGCAGTTGGTCAACTGACTATCCCACTTTATCTATCTATACCATCACGGCTTTCCCACAAGTTTATTACATGCAGTTGGTCTACTGACTATCCCACTTTATCTATCTATACCATCACGGCTTTCCCACAAGTTTATTACATGCAGTTGGTCTACTGACTATCCCACTTTATCTATCTATACCATCACGGCTTTCCCGTAGTTTATTACATGCAGTTGGTCTACTGACTATCCCACTTTATCTATCTATACCATCACGGCTTTCCCACAAGTTTATTACATGCAGTTGGTGACTATGTAATAAACTTGTGGGAAAGCCGTGATGGTATAGATAGATAAAGTGGGATAGTCAGTAGACCAACTGCATGTAATAAACTTGTGGGAAAGCCGTGATGGTATAGATAGATGAAGTGGGATAGTCAGTAGACCAACTGCATGTAATAAACTTGTGGGAAAGCCGTGATGGTATAGATAGATAAAGTGGGATAGTCAGTAGACCAACTGCATGTAATAAACTTGTGGGAAAGCCGTGATGGTATAGATAGATAAAGTGGGATAGTCAGTAGACCAACTGCATGTAATAAACATTGTGGGAAAGCCGTGATGGTATAGATAGATAAAGTGGGATAGTCAGTAGATCAACTGCATGTAATAAACTTGTGGGAAAGCCGTGATGGTATAGATAGATGAAGTGGGATAGTCAGTAGACCAACTGCATGAAATAAACATTGTGGGAAAGCCGTGATGGTATAGATAGATAAAGTGGGATAGTCAGTAGATCAACTGCATGTAATAAACTTGTGGGAAAGCCGTGATGGTATAGATAGATGAAGTGGGATAGTCAGTAGACCAACTGCATGTAATAAACTTGTGGGAAAGCCGTGATGGTATAGATAGATAAAGTGGGATAGTCAGTAGACCAACTGCATGAAATAAACATTGTGGGAAAGCCGTGATGGTATAGATAGATAAAGTGGGATAGTCAGTAGATCAACTGCATGTAATAAACTTGTGGGAAAGCCGTGATGGTATAGATAGATGAAGTGGGATAGTCAGTAGACCAACTGCATGTAATAAACTTGTGGGAAAGCCGTGATGGTATAGATAGATAAAGTGGGATAGTCAGTAGACCAACTGCATGAAATAAACATTGTGGGAAAGCCGTGATGGTATAGATAGATTAAGTGGGATAGTCAGTAGACCAACTACATGTAATAAACTTGTGAGAGATGCCGTGATGGTATAGATAGTGTAGTAATCAGTAGAATAACGGCATGTGGATATTGGCACGGAGAGGACGACTATTATGTTTATTAGTGACTGCCCCATATGTGGGAAATTTCATGATGATATAGATAGAGAGAATCTTACTTCACTTAACCGCAGACCCACGCTATTTCGACGTTTGGTCATGGTTTCGCTCCAAAAATCTGTCGAATTGTACAAATACAAAAGCGGCACAAAAGCGAAACATCAGAGACTGCGAAAAAACAGGCGGAGATGTGAACGCTTATTTCGTAATCTATGGCGAAACGGTGCTAGAAAGAGATAGATGTATAGAAAACAGTATGTATTTGAGCATGCCATCTCGCTCTTGCGTACGACGCACACGAACTGACAGATTTAAGCGGAGCCGCTTTCTCGATTCCGCAGCGGAGGTGTGCTAACGGCATCACTCAGCACAGAGTGAAGAAAAATGCAGATTTGTTTAGCGGTTTCAAGATAGAACGTTTAGTGTGGCGGGTCTCAGATGGTGGAACTAAAACCTTGAAGGTGTGTCTTCAAATGTTTTGCTTGAAATGCTAGAATGGGGAGACGTTTAGAGTTGGCGGTGATAATGAGTAGGTACCATGTGTGATATTATTTCACATGGATTCGCATTTTAATCTGTTACCTACCAGAAGGCACCTCGAGTATCTACATACCTACAGAGATAATTATTAATATCAGACGGCCATATTACCTAATGATAAGATAAGTGATATTAAAATCAATAAAACTGATAGTATTATAGTAGGTACTAGGTAAGTAGGTACCTACACTTTATTAATAAAAATAATAATAACAATAAGTTGACACAGATTTAAAATAAAAATCAATATACCTTGGTGTGTAGGTACCCTTAACAATCCTCTTGGTAACGGAAGGTGGGAAGAAGCCTCTTTTAAGTAGAATATGGATTTTGAAAGAACTGCACTTGGGCTCTAATATCGTTAGTATTTTAATGGTGTATTGTTTACGTTATGTTAGTTGGAAGAAATCGCGCTTCTGAAATAAACTCGAGCTCTGTATGTTGATTATACCTAATTGATTTATTGTCGCGTATTTTGTCTAAGATTGATTGTTTTGAATGTGCAGCAAAGAAATAATAATAAATAATCATCTAAAAATAACAATAATAAAATTTTAACATGTTATGTCCATGATTTATTCAAATAGGTATACCTATCTATATAAACCACAATCTATAGAATGATATCTATCCTTCATATAAATTCAATATTTGGGTTTGTAATAGTTACTGTTTGATTCTACATACTTAAGTGGCAAACTAAAAAATATTGATAACCTGAAAATGTATTAATTTTGTGACAATCATTATATTTTAAGATTAAATATTATACAATATGTTATAAACTGTACAATTATCAAATTCCACGAATAAAATATTAAGATTAGGAATAGGCACGTTTATCTAAATACAATACATACCTATGTTCTTTGAAAATTCCTATATCTTTTGCAATTACATAATATTAATATTCACCTCCAGAATACTTTTTGACAAGATCTCCATGGGTGATGGAAAGAATATATTTATACAACAAAAGTACTGTATCGAAACCAGTGTACGTGGAGCGTGCTTTTGCAATATCTGCACCTGTTGTTTGGAACAGGCTTCCTCAAATGATCAGAGAAACGCAGGATATAATAATTATCTCGGTTCAAGAACCAACTAAAGACTTATCAATTCAAGGAATTACACGGAATAATCCAAGCACAGCCTTAGTTAGCAAAGAGCGCCCTTGAGGTGGAATTTTTTCACAAAATGGCGCTTTATAAATCATCCAAATAAGTAATAATAATAAATTACTCACCAGCTTTAAATATTGTGATATCATTGGTAGCACTGGGCGTCAAATTGTTTTGTTGTCTATGATTAAAGTTAAAATTGTCTATGACGGAAAAAGTCAATCAATTTGACATTTCGTTTCTTTCCCGGAGTGAATTTTGATTAGCCGTTTTTCCAATCGCCGAAAACGCTGTTTTTAAAATGAAATAACTCAGAATGTGGTGTTTATTTTAGTTTATCTGTAAATAAATTATGTGCTTGCCATATTGAACCAGTTTAGGCAGCAATATGAGGACTAACTTAGATAAGTTTGTGAGCGGTTTGGTGTGTGTGGCCGGCTTATTGAGATTATGGTTATTAACGTCCGAATATGCCGAAGTCCTCTCAACCAGAGTGGAATTAGCCACTCCATTGAATTCCTGGAAGAGGCTCACGGAAGGAGTATATCTTTACAACCGAGGGATAAACCCGTACCATGGAGATATGTTTCATGAGACACCCCTCGTTCTAATTCTTTTTCATCAAATTATTTACAAAATACCACAAATCATTCCAATACTGTACACTTGTTTAGATATACTGACGGGTATTTTCTTATATTTAACTACTAAGAAATACATGAGTGTACTGGAGGAGAAGCAACGAAAAGAAAAGAAGGACTATCCCAAAGATTCAGTGGACTGTTTGATTATTGAAGATGATGATTTTATAAACGCTCCTGTTTATGTTTTGGTGGCATATTTATTTAATCCTTACTCCATTTTGAGTTGTGCATCTCTCGCCACAAACATATTTAATAATTTGTTCATAGCCATGTCATTCTTTTCCATGATTCGAGGATACAGAGTTATATGTTGTGTCGCACTTGCTCTGGGCACATATTTATCTATTTACCCAGCCCTCCTTATTGTTCCCGCATCTATTTACATACACAACACACAGAATGGCTGTGCTAAGTGCTCCTATATAAAAACACTTACAGTGTTTGTATGGACGTGGGGATTTCTAATTTTTGTCTCAGCTGCTATAATGGAAGGTTCCTATGACTTCTTAGAGAATACATATGGATTTATGTAAGTATTTATTTTTATTATTTGAATGGTGTAAAGACTTACAAAATTAAGTAATACCTATTTGATTCTACTTCTATACTATCACTGTTTATCCCACAAGTGGGGTAGCCAGCAGACCAACTGCATGTAATAAACATGCAAGCTGTCCTCTCCACCCAACAAAAATAAACATATTCAGGTTGGTGGCAAACCTCAATGCTGAATTTAAAATGTAAAATGTCTAATTTTCCCACACCTACTTTTACTGGACCCTTAAAAACTTACAGAAAAGAGTGGGGAACTAAATCCTTACTGGGTGCATTAGGTTTAAAAGAAATTTATGGAAATAAATATTACAAACTTCAAAAAATGCTTTGTTTATTCATTCACAAACCATTTACATATTTCTAAATGAGAATTATTATTTTCACTATCTGTTTTTCATTTTCACTGTTGCAATTATAATTTGAATTCTGTTTTCAGCTTAAGTGTTCCAGATCTGAAGCCAAACATTGGTCTATTTTGGTATTTCTTCACTGAGATGTTTGAGCACTTCCGTTTGCTGTTCATCTGCTCTTTCCAGATTAATGCTCTGGTGCTGTACATCATTCCGTTGACATTTCGCTTCCATCAAGAGCCCCTCCTCCTTGCTACCACTCTCCTCTCTCTGTGCACCATCTTCAAGTCTTACCCGGGAGTGGGGGATGTGGGATTCTATCTCTCACTACTACCTATGTGGAAACATCTCTTTGTTTGTAAGTAATTTTTCTTGTAAATCTGCATAGATATTCTGAATATAAGTATTGAATCGTAACATAATGGCTTCTCGTACATGCAGGATAGTCAGTATCACACTAACTATATGTGCTGAGTATATAGAACATGGGTGTCTAAACTTTGAACATACGAGGGCCACATTGCAAAAAAAAATATATGATGGGCCGCACATAAATATTTTTTCAACAAATGGAAATAAAATTAACTATATACCTATATGTAGTTCTATTAAAATAAAATAACTTCTTTTTATTTTGTTTATTTTATTTGAATTAGATATATATGTATAAAATTATAAATGAACATATGTATAAAAATGTATATGTAAAATTAATGTGATGGATGGATTTGCTTTTGTTGAACAAGCAAATCGATGAAAAACATTGCAAAAATGAAAAATATTGCAAACATTAATTTTTTCAGTAGAAATAAGCAAATTTAAATATTTTCATAATTTGCGTTTGGGCCGCATCTCAAAGTGTTTTGGGCCGCACTTTAGACAAGCATGATATAGAGCATCGTCTCTCTGATCTCTAAAAAATCAGACTTTGAGAATGAGAAGTAAACCTCATCACTGCTAAATTCTAGAAACTCAATTGTTATGGGTGAAATAAAACTCAAATACATTCCTGATGACCCTCACTGTAATTAATACGCTTGCATTGTGAAGAAAGAGTAGATCGGCAGCGGGATTTGAACCTTAGATGTCTTGATTAAAAGTCTGAGACTCTACCAACAGGCTGCCAATCTTAGTATAAATATTTATTTCAAATACGCCTGCTTTTTACAGGACATCCAATAACATACTTGTGAAGTGCGAAAGACAGGTCAGAAATATTATGAGCTTTATAAGTAAATAAAACTGATATATTTATTTTCCAGATATGCAACAGAAGTTTATTGTTGGATGCTTCCTCCTCGTCACAACTGCCCTGGGACCATCGTTTTGGCATCTGTGGATCTACTCACGTTCAGCAAATGCCAACTTTTTCTTTGGCGTAACGCTCGCCTTTGCATCTGCACAAATATTCCTCATAACCGATCTCTTATTTGCTTATATTAAACGTGAATTCTCTCTAGTAAAGGGCACAACTCGTGAGATTGATGGGAAACCTGCGAAGCTAGTGTTGAGATAGTCATCGGATACGATGAACACTAATTGTTCATCTTCTTCCGACCACAATTAAAGACTTAAAACTTCGAAAAAAAAGTGTCGATAGTCGTGTGAAACCGCAAAGTTTCATGAAACATGTGATGAGTCTTATTTTATACTGAGAAAAGTCTTTGATTTGTGATTAACACGCCCTCTATGTATTAAATTATATTTAATTTGAGTTTACACCTTCTATGGAATGGTTTGTAATCAATGTACTGTAAAGAATAAAAATATAATTCATTTATATTGTACTATGCACATTGTATTTTATTTTATAAATATGTTTTGTTATATTTTTCTATTACTACTCAGTCTTATATGTATTGTCACTATTGCATATCATCACAATAATCTGTTGATTTTACGTTTTCTTTATGTTTTCAATGATGAGTGATAAAAATAGTATTCAGAAAAGATGTTTCCGTTTTGTTTCTGAAATCAGATACAACTGTTATATAGATTTTATTTGAAATTTGTATTTGAGTCTATCAATAAACTTTGTATAACAATCCTAATATATCTTTCTTTAAGTATTTTCATTCAAAGGAAACTGAGGGCTTCTAGAAATAGTCTGTGGTTGATTAAATCACAGTTGTACACATGAAAATATGAATATTTAATAATTCTAAGGATTCAAGTGTAATGACATTATAATGCTTCGGTTTTTCTAGATCTATTCAAGAGATGAATACATCCATATCTTCCGGTCTTAGCGTCTATCTCATTTGCGCTTACGTATTGAATTGAATAATTGCTCGATAAATGTAGGCGATTGACCAAGGTGAAGAGGATGTATGAAAGTTGTACTATTGCTTTCAAAATGAATTGTAATTTTTTTGCTTTTGTGAATTTTAGATATATAAATATTGTTTTATGTTTGTTCATGACATTTATGTTACTGTGTCTACTTCAGTTACTTTCAATTTCTGAAGACAAATCTGTAAATTTTGGAAGTGTAAAGTAAGCAGTGTTTATGTTGTATATTTTATCATTACAATTGATATGGACTGTCCAGTTTTATAACTCAACAAGTAGAAATGTCTTATATTCGAGAAGTCGCAATTTTTGAAATTTTGGTTTATTTATATTACTATTTAAAAACAAAACAGAAAGTGAAATATACTATACAATACTCACACTGTTTAAGACATGCATTGTCTTTGTTCCGTTCAATAGTTAAACAATAATAAATATTTATGTGTGGAATTGAAAATAGATTATTTTTTTTCCATAAGTAAATATTTAATATATAAAGGGAAATGTGTATTTTTTTATATTTAATTGTTTGTGGAATTGGAAGAGTTGTCTTGATTTTGAGTATTACCAATTAAATCAAAATTTCAATTTTTTTCGACTAGTTGAGATATGGAACTGACCAGTGGATATGTTAAGTGATTTGTAGTTGAGAAAATATGAATTACTCTTGTCCAAATCTTTCTGTTAGGTTAAACCTGTTGATCATATTTATTTACCCAATATTCATATTATTAGTCTTACAAACCAACAAAAATAGCTACAAGTGCTATTTCAACTCTTAGACCTGATTGAATGACACCAGACACTGACAGATAAACACAAACTATTTCAACTTTATGCTTAATTAAAATTATTCCTTTTAATGTAAATTTAACACATGAAACATTTAAGACTTGGTTCTAGATTTAATTCTAGGTTCGCATCAAAGCTAACAGCAACGATACTTAATCAAAAAATGACAATGAATATAGATAGATGTCAATGTAAAAGTACTTAGAAGTAGTTTATGATAGGTCACTCTATCTAACTACACTTGAAAGTATCCAGCATGCGGTACCCATACTAAGTGCCCCAGAACAATACTTACACATGAAACTGTCATTGAGGTTTTTAAGAGAGAATATTGTAGCCTTCAACATGTCACTTGGTAGCTTAATTGGACAAAGCACGCCTTGCAAAAAGGTTGGGTTGTGGGTTCAAATCCCATTCGTGGCACTGCAGAATAAGATAACATTGTATTTTCTAAGTCTTTAGTTTAATTTCAGTATAATGTTAAATGGTTGCACTATAGAATCAATTGTTTTGTTAGTGAGGTTAATCAAAGTTAACATTAGACAGTCAAGTCCTAAAATGTGTTTTTTTGTGAGTACAGTTGTATGACTGCAAATAATAATATATCTCCGTACCATTCCATATTAACTGCAATATTAATGTTGGTTCATTGCAGATTGCTGTATTAATTTGTGACACATTCCATAGTGGAACGCTGAAAGGGCAGAAAATTATATTTTCACCGTTGTTTCTAGACTAGATATTTCAAAATATTGTAAATAAAAAATAATCTTCAAGAGATGTTATTGTTTCTTATTGTTTTTTAGTACAGAAAGAAAGATTAGTGTATTTATCACTTGTGTAATATGAAGTGATTATATAGGTAGGGAAGAGAGAAATAAAAATAAACTGTTTACTCCACATTTACGACACAAGTTAAAAGTTAAATTATTGTTAAATTAGTTAAATAAGTTAAATTAAATTAAAAAGTTATTGTTAAAAGATGGTGGCAAAACTCATTTAGTGAATACAGGATACAAAATGTTTTTCCTCGGCATCTCTTGGCAGAATGCAATGCCATGAGATTTGCATGAATCATAATTCTAAACAGGCACTGGGTAGAAGTGGAATCTCTCCACAACTTGGATTCCCTCAAGGTTCTAGGCTTTGTAAGATGTTTGAAAATAGAGGACTCACTTTAACTGGCGACACCATGAAAGCCGTGTAGGGAGAGTACAATAGATTTTAGAGGTTGCAGTGCATAATACATGCAAATTCAATAAATAAATACAAAATGTTTTATGAATCTTACAGAGCACTGGAAAACTTGTAAAAAAGAGTGGGAGGCCTTTTCTATTCTGGCAAATTCACTGTCTCAATTTAGATGTACTATTTTTGCGCTCTTTTTAGTAATTAATCTGAATTGGAAAACCCCGCTTTGGAATGTGTAGGTACTGTTTTAAATACATGTTATGATTTATTTTGTCTATTATGATACCATAAATGTAAAGTTAGTTTTAGTTTAAAATGTGCCCATAATGAGAGAAAGATGTGATTTTTAATAAAATATGTTTCCAAAGATATTTATGTTCTTATTATACACATTGTAATAAAAATTGATTCCATAAAATTAAAATTACACATATTTGATAATGTTAAACAATTATAAATCCACACATAAATATTTCAGTCCGTTTGTATATATGTACTTATGTCCTTAAAGGGATCCATAACTAGGAAAGACAGAAGTTAAATAAAACACCCTATACAAAGTATCATCCTCTGGGCAGGATTTAGCTAAAAACATATACAGTGAAACCTCTATCTATCGTTTTTGAAGGGACCTTTTGAAATAAACTATGGATGCGGGAAAACAATGAATGCGGGAGTATAGAAAAAATCATATTAATATATATTTTAATGTTTAATATGTACATACGAGTAGGTTTATAGGTTTTATAAAAATGATACTTGTTTCAAACGTTATAAATCAATTTGTTGATGTAAAAAATATAGTAACAAGATAAAAAAGAAAGCTGCATGGAGACCAAAATTATACTTAATATTGTATGTAATCTTTCATCGTCATATTTGCTTTTTTATTGTACCTACTGACGTACCAGCATAAAAGACAGCCGACAGAATTAACAAATCGTTCTTTCTTTCTCCCTCGCTGTCCAATGTTTTTATACATATTTACGATTTTTTTTTTGTGTAATTTAAACGGTCAATGCGATAAAATCATGTAGAGAAACGATGGATGCGATATATTTTTACGTATTTTGTATGAAACTAATTTGGTACTGTAACAAATAACGACAAATACGGGAAAACAATTATTCGAGGAACGATAGATAGAGGTTTCACTGTAAATATCTTATTTATTGACAAAGATATTGCAGTTTTAATGAGACCATGTCAGGAATTTGACAAGTGAATAATTGGATATGTATGAAATGTTTACTAACTAGCAATATTGAATTAATTTCAAAATGGATGTAGTAATAAATACAAAAATACTGAAATAAAATCTTTAGTGATTATTTTGGTAATAAAATATTGTTCTTGTTTAATTTCAAAATGGATGGAATATTGTAAAGAGGTACCTAGATTAATATTGCATCGAACACGTATAGACAAAAGCAAATGGCGCATATGAAATACACATATGTACATGTTTACATACGGCCATCGATATATTATGATTCACACAGCTATACCACACCTACAATTAGTTGTATAGTAATTATTACGTACATACTCACCTATTTTATTACATTTATTTTTATAGAATTTAGTATATTATTCTCCAGCAGATAACATGTTCAATTTACCAATACACAGGGTTGATCTAAGGTTAATCATATTTTTGATTTTTAAACTACTCATCATTCCAATCCATTCATCTCTGGAAACGAGCAGAAACACTGTGTTAACTCCGGGAATCAAACCCACAACCTCTCATTTACAAGGCGAATGAGTAAATCCACTCTCTGACATCCCACTGTGTAAAAATTAAAAAAAGAAAATTTGATCTAAGGTACCTAAGAAATATGGTTTCACATTTAAAACTAAAATACTACAAGTAAGAATGAAGTAAAGAGTAATTATTTATTCTTCAGATTGTCCTCTCCAAGCGAATATAAAATAAGACATCAGGATTGGTGCCGTGCCTCACCGCTGAATTCTAAATAAAGGTTGTCTTATACAAAGAGGTTTTATAAAAACCTCTCTTTTACAGGATATTCGAAAACTTATAGAACAGAGTGAAGGACCTATTCTTTATCGAAAGCTCTACTGAGTTCATAAATAAAAACAAATTAAAAAGTAAATCAGATACAAATTCCGAATAAAAAAATGTTTTAATGTCAATAAGATCACTGGAATATGGTATTAGAATAAAAATATTTGCATACAGTTTTCATGGCAATCTTCTATAGGTGATGGGTTTTTCGGTTATGCCATGTTATCTTGAAGGTTTTCAGCTTCTTGTGAACACACACGTGATCATGGCGCCTGCAAGATCACCGAAACATTGAGAACTTCAAAACAGCATGGCATACCAAAAAGCGCATCACCTATTTGTGAACAATTCATACTTTTTATGTAGAATTCTTTAACAGAGCTGTACTATGAATAATAAACATATAAAATCGACAATGCACATCCGTTACTTGATTTTTTAAAATCGCGATCGATTTCGGTAAACCTTTACCATTGACGAGCGAGATAATACTATTACATAATACTAATAGTATTATCTCGCTCGTCAATGGTAAAGGTTTACCGAAATCGATCGCGATTTTAAAAAATCAAGTAACGGATGTGCATTGTAGAATATTTAAAAAACATTCAAAATGTCTCGTAACTGTTACATAGTTAATCCTTCTAAAATAACTGATATATATAAAATCGACTCTGCCATTTTAATCGTAACTCCTATCAGCTATATCTTATCTTCTCTGTTATCATATCATTTTGTTTATTCACTAAATTCACAACCACACATGTACCAAAGTGTGTATTATGTTCTACATACATAGAGAGAGACACATTGTCTTAAACAATATTACTACTAAATATTATTATTATTCTAACAAAACGCTATTTACAAGAGTGAATTGAAATTTATAGGTTATATTTTGTAATATTTCTTTTAATAAATTTCTATTTCCTTTTTTCGTTTTTAAAGATGTGAAAAATAACGATATATTAAAATGTGTCATCGTACTTTAGTGATTGCGTTTATATTTATTATTGTCGGAGTATTGAATTGTGAGTATTATCATAGATTATATTACATTATTATTGATCATTCACTCTTCATATCTTTTTGATTTGTTAACTGTATTATTATTATCAGAAGTGATAATTAAATTTGGTATTTTATATTTATCCTTTTTTTAATACATTAATCTCTATATTTATTTACACATTTATTTTATCGTCCCATAGAGTTCCCTGTGATGAATAGATTGTTTTTAATGTACTGTAAAAGGCAGATATTCGTAAAACATTACATTTAAAACATTAAACTTTTTCAGTTTGGGGATCAGGTATACTTTTATTGGCACATAAATGTTAATTTAGCATCCTAAATCAACATCTTAAATTTAGTAATACAGTTTAAGAAGAAAAGTTTAATTGATAAATAAATGGAACATAAAAATATTTATTGCAAACAACTCGAGGGTTCGTCACTAGCCTAGAGATTGAGTCGCGGCCTCGTGAACAGGGTGTCCGTGGTTCCATCCCAGGTGCTGGCAAGCTCCCCTTTCTTGACACAAGCTTTTAGCTTACTGTGAAAGGTGTATAAGGTTGTATTTGGGTTTATAACAAAAACCCAGATGTATCTTTAAAAAAACTGCTAAAGTAACAGTCACATTTGCCACTGTAAATGATTACTCAAGATGAATCATCGAAAGCGAAAAGTGTAAACAGAAGTTTTATCTTCAGTGAACACTCGGAATGATTGATGAAAGCAATTGCGTCCTAACACATTTTTTAATGAAAACCTTTCCTATTATTTGCACCTATTCTCTATGAATTAGTATTGAATATCAGAATCATAAACAAAATGCTAGCTTTTTGTGTGCTTATGAGAATTTAATTGATAAATATTATTTTTTAACAAAATTATGTTAAATTATTAAGAACAAAACTGTGAGTAACATAACAGTGAAAGCATGGGGCGAAAAGTATGAACAGATGTGTTCATTTTCGACATTCAGCTTGCGTAGTCTGTTGGTTGTGCGTATGAGGTGTCGGTTGAGATTCTCAAAATCTCGCAGGTGTAAAAATCAAGTAAAATACGAAAATTTTGTTTAGCATTAAGTTGATAATTTTTTTTATTTCAGTGTGTAATTGTCGAACTTCGAGGACCATTCCCGATTATTTATTACCTTGCTACAGAAATGGAGGTGTCTCCATCCACTCTCCACACAACATGCAGCTCCTTATAGAGCTACTGCATAAGATAGAACAGACTGATGATAATCACAATGTAAGGATACTCAGTCTGACATTACTGCATAGGTGAGATAATAGAATATTATAACATCGTTACAGATATATATTTATTATTATTTTTTTACGCATTCATCAGTCACACATTGAAACAAACAAATCAATTTATATTTAAAAAATGTGATGATATGCAGTGACGAGATTATCACTATATTAGTGATTTTTTTATACCTTACTTGTCACATTAAGACAAAACATTATACAAAATATACAAGCTATTAAAAAAAAGGGAAATCATTAAATTAACTGAGAAATCTACAGCGTAAACATATTTAGTTGTAAAATATTGTTTAATCTATTTCACTCCTTACGTGACATAACCAACTTAAAGAAGTTCATGCACAGAGAATGATTTTATCACTACTGCTGTATTGGAATATCTTCCAACTAATCAAGTAGATACGTTCTTTGTCTCTTCTGTTAGAGAAGTTTGCTCTTTTTACATAGCTGTATATAAAATTGTGAGTGCAGGCCAGTAATATTTTGATGATTGATTCACCAAAGGAGATTTATCCATGAATTTTCTACAAGAGTTAATAGGTATGTAGGTACATAATATCATCAAAGGCAATTAATTAAGAACTTCTTCGAATGATACCTGAAATCTTAAGTTGGATAATGTGAGATGCTGGATGCATGTACGTGTTCTTTTTATGCAATGAGTCATCTGGTTACTTCTTAATATAAATGCTATAGCTACAAATAAATACAAAATTTTCAGTTTGAAAATAGATGGCATTGAGCGTGCTACTAACATGAAAGAATCTGAATTTGTGTTGCCATATCGCGCCTCAGCATTCCAATATAACAAATATAGTTTCCTGTTGGATCTACTGATCCCTGGACAAAACTTGCCTGACATAAAGCAGAGTCTCACGGAACTGGAAATTTGTACTCTTCACATGCTGCTCTCTTCAACAGTTAACCCTTGGGAAAGGGGGGATGAAGGAAAGGTTTGTCCTATTCCAGGTCCTAATAAAAAGGCTCCGCTGTTTCCACACAACGGACGACTTGTGCCGTAAGTTTTAAATTATTTTGTTTCATTTTCTACCTTTGGGAAAAGATAGGCTTTTGTAACTTTTTACCCATCAGCATAATTATTTATACTTATGAAATTATTAAAGTTCTGATTGTTATGTTGTTTTACTGGAGAAATGTATAGTGAAAGTATCCTAGTTTTTATTTTTATTAAAATTTTGGTCATCTGTTGTAAATTTTGCAAGACATTTGTTTGCTTTTTATTTCTACAGAGAACTCTATAATTCTGGTTCTGAGCTTAGCCAACTTTTAGTGACATCTATAGAAAAAAAATATAACCACGCGACTTTCAATGAGTTTCTATAGACGACTCTGTAAAATAAATACGATTATTTGTTTTTATTTTTGTTTTCAGCTCTTATTTACCAAGAGAAAATAGAACCAATGTTCCTTCGGCACATAGCCGTTGTCCTATTGAACATGGAGTCGTTCAGACAACATGGGGAGACGTATCTCCTGGAGTTGTCATAGCTGGAATATCTGCAGCACTGGAACCACAAAATGTTCAGATTCAGGATATTTACAGAGCAGAAATGTCCATTCAACATGATGAAATGATAAATAATCTAATCAGCGACTCAGAAGACATAGACGAAATCAAATCGGTTTGGGAAAATTCATTATCGAATTCAGAAAATCTCATCTCTAATATTTTGGCTGCGACGTTATCAGGTTATAAAACTATGTATTTTTTTCACAACTTATAAATATTTATTGAATAATTTGAAAGAGTGCGTAGTATAATAATACTATTTCTAAAATAAAATAAAAAAAAAAACAAAAGAAATGTTTCCGCCCGGGATCGAACCGGGGACCTTGTGCGTGTGAAGCACACGTGATAACCGCTACACTACGGAAACCGCGTTGCGTTGCGTCAAAATAACAGCTTATAACTAGAATAGTACAATTAATAATGCTTAGTAAGTATGGATACATTTTTTTATCAATCCAAAACTGACAAAACTACAGAAATCAAAGTGCATAAAATGATTTATGAACAATAATGTTAAATTCTACTATAATTATTGAACATTTTCCTTTTGTTATCTTTGTCAAAGTTTATTTTGTTGTACCTTTATGAAATTACTTTTTTGTACACAAAAAATTATTACATTCTCTAATATACAAGGGAAATTCAAAGGAAGAATTGTTGATAGTGATACGATCAATCAAATTATGCGACCAATCAGTTTTAAAGGAGTCCTTAATTCAGAAAGATACGTTCCGGGAAGGAGCTCCCCCCCTTTATTGTAGATACATTTATTAAAGTATGTTACTGTTGACACACAAGATATGTTGAGTTTCACATCAAATGATTTTTCAGGAGACATTGCGGAGCTGGCTATCCGGCAGGGACCTTTAGTAAACTCCAGCTGGTCCAACTATCATTTCGGAGGCAAGGGAAAGTGGAATGACACTGTGCTGCCTAGATTCCTTTTTCTGATGGACCCCAATGAGGGACAGTGGGAGATCACGGATGCTGAGATCTTGGGAGGAATCGATGGTTAGTCAGTGAAATTTAATAATTAACTAAACCAGTGAATGCAGAAGTCTATCCGGATTGTTTAACACAATTTTTACCAATCCTGACGCTACAGTGCCAAATAATGAAGCTAAATTTCGTGTACAAAAAACAGCGGGAGACCTATTCTTTTCCGGAGACTTTACTAGTTAATATATGTTATAGAACTTATAGTAGAAAAACATTTGTTTTTTAATTTCATAATGGAATTCTACTTCCTAAACACGGACGTAGTGAATAATACAAACAATTATTTAGCAACATTAGTCTACTTACTGATAGCTAATATTCTCATAATCATCTTCTCCCTTCCAGGTTTGATCATAGCCAGCCATATAAAAGACTGGATAACTTCTTTAAATCGTCTGAGACTATCGCAAGTCCTGGAAATGTACTATTCTAGTTATGGAGTGGCTTTTAATCACGCCATAAGAGCTTGCAATAGAAAACAAAATATTCAGAAGCTTCTAGCAAACACGGATTTAAATCAGCAGACATTAAACTTGGTAAATGTTTTATGGTTTAGACTTGGAACTGTTTATGCTTCTCCTGCACAAGTTGAGAATATGTCCAAAGGAGCTGTAGAAGCATTCCAAAACTATTGGCGTAAGTTTGTAAACTCTTTTGCAAAATATTTGTTAGGTTATTATGAATGAAATGTAATAATTATATTGTAATAATTATAATGTAATAATTATATATCATATAAAGTGATTTTTGTTTTGGCAACAACATAATTATTTTGCTCCGAATTTTTAATTTAATTACGCGGTTAAAAGTGACGGTTCTCATCCTGATTTTGCGTTGTTCTGTGTAGTTTTTTGTGCTCTATCGAGTGAACTGATAGGATTTTAATTTGGACTTGTACTATAGTGTGAAAATTGTGAAAAACTGTTATTCATACAAAGAAAACTGTTTTCCCATTGCCCGGGACATTTTCCTGAGGATTACTAAGAAAAAAATAGTGTTGGTGTGTGCACGAGAAAAAACTCCTTAAAAAAGCTCGCGAGAGCATACGTGAGTGAATGGTGGAAATCTGTGAAAAACGAATTTTTCTGGGGAAACTTTTTTTGAAAATTTCGGAAAACCATGTGTGACCCATGTTTTGGCATCGCCTTTTAGAGAGGATTCCAAATATGTGAACCTTATTTCACTAGCACTATCCGAAAAAAAGTTATACTGTGTTTTAAATATTTTTGCTTGACTTTTTGACTTTATCCTGTAACGCTGCTCTTATTTTAGTGTTGATGTGCTGGAACTTATTTTGGTTAAATAGAGCTAAAAAAACTGTATCAAAAAGTTCGCGGTGGTGATGTGCTAGCTTGTTAGCCGGAGGAGTTAAAACGCACTATACACTTGTTTTGATAGAATTACCTACAACATTCTTTGAAAACTGGGTTTCGTGCCTAACAGTTTTTTACGTTCGTTGAAATCATTTTATTTCTCATCACTGGGTCGATAGAAATAATTTTTGTGGGAGTAACATGAAACAGGCACAGAGGCAGAACATGATGAGATCGGGATCTAGGTCCAATCCACCATCAAGAGAGTGCTCTCCAATGATGAGAGACTCTGGCACATCGAGTGCACTTAGTGTCAATCAGCCCGAGTTGCTGGCTCAAGAGATTGAGACATTGGTGAATAGCCCGGGAAACTTAAATAAAGATACCAGAGGCGCTATTGTAGACAAATCTAGAGCAATGCTATCTATTGCTCTCTACTTTAGACAGAAATGGGAACAATCAAAAAATAAAATGGTTGATTCTGAGGTTTCTAAATCACTTACGGATATTGTGGAAAAGCTTAACTCAATAAAGGAACAGAATGTTACCATAATCTCTGCAGTAACTGCTGAGAAAAAACAAACATATGCTGGAGTGACTGCTCTCAATAAACGTAGTGAAGACAAGATGCACTCACTTATTGTGTCATCTAAGACCAAAGATAAGTCAAGTGAGGAGCTGGAGGGATTACTCAGAAGGAAAGTGAATGTTAGGAGCAAAGGAATAGGTGTGGCAAATTTACAAAAGTTGGGGAAGGAAAAGATATTGATCAATTGTGCTTCAACTGAGGATAAAATTGCAATGAAGAGAGAAATTGATAGGGAACCGGATTTCAATATGGAGGAACCGAAGAGGAGAGATCCACTCGTAGTCTTGAAAGGAGTTATAAAAGGAGTCACTGATGAGGATCTAAATGAATCACTCAAAAATCAGAACAGAGGTCTAAAGATTCAAGAAGAATTGAAGATAAAATTTAAAAAGCGAAACAGGAATAGCTTATTGACCAATGTGGTTTGTCAGGTGTGTCCCGACACCTGGATTAAATTTGTTGAAGCGGGAAAAATTAATTTAGGATATCAGCGGGTCGTGGTGGAAGACTACAGCCCACTGATCCAGTGTTATAAATGTCTTGAATTTGGACACACTCAAAAGTTCTGTGATAAGCCACAGAGGTGCTTATTTTGTGCTGAGGATCATGCGCTGACGGACTGCAATAAGTGTAAATCTAGAGAGACCCCAACATGTGCAAACTGTACTGGCAAGAGAGACGCTGTGGATCACCCTGCGACGAGTAAAGACTGCCCGATTTGGCAAGTGATGGATAGACGGGCCAGAAGTTTCACGGACTATGGTAACTATTGCTAATCTTGATTTATTTGATGCACAGATGAGCCGCAATAAGTTGAATATTTTGTATGCAAACTTACGTAGCATTAGAAATAAACAACATGAGGTTGAAATCATGATTGACAAATACCCTGATGTGGATATACTTGTATTCAGCGAGACGTGGCTCTTCTCAAATGAATGTGATTACTACAGTATAAGAGGATTTAGTGCTATTTATAACTGTAGGGATTCTGAAACAAGAGGCGGCGGCACGGCGATATACATAAAAGATAACCTAAAGTTTAATTTGATATACGAATCTGAGAAATATAATATGTTAATTGTTGAGGTTATTATTAATGAACAACATCAAAAAGTTTGCACTCTATACAGATCGCCTACAAATAATAGAGTCAACGAGTTTATTGAAGAGCTTGATGGAATATTGCAGACCTATGATAGGATGATTATTATAGGAGATATTAATATTGATTTATTGGATGGTGATTCATTAACGACTTTTACATACAAATGTGTGATTGAATCTAATAATTATAAAATAATAAATAATCTGAATCATGCAAATGCGACAAGAGTGACAACTGAATCGAGTACATTGATTGATCACATTCTGGATGATTCTATAGGCAATACATTTTCAGTGGAGTTGAGTGACTGGCCGGGCTTAGATCATAAATTGTTGAACATATATGTTACAAATATTCTCAAACCAAAGGAAAAACTGAAATTTGTCGAAAGAAAAATTGTCAATCACGCCCTATTTCGGGAATTAGTTTCCAATCGTTTAAGAGAAAAAGTTTTTAATTTTGAAGAATTTACAAGTGTCATCCAAGAGTCTAAATTGGCGGCTACTACTGTGAAACGTTACAGAATGAGAATAAACAATAGTTGGATGACTTCTCATATAATGGACATGATAAATATAAGAAACAAACTATACTCTATGCAGAAGAAACCTAATACACCCGAAAGCATAAAAAATAAATACAAAATTTATAAAAATAAAGTGTCTAATGAAGTAAGAAGGGCGAAGAGAATGTTTATGGAATCAGAAATAGAGAAAACTAATGGAGATAGTAAAAAATTTTGGAAAATTATAAACGACTCATTTGGAAAGAGAGAAAATAATAAATCAAAAGGAATTGGAGAATTGGAGATATCTGGTCGAATAGTAAATGATAGCCAAGATGTTGCAAATATTATGAATGAATATTTCGCTTCTGTAGGTGAAAAATTGGCTTTGAAGTTTAAACAGAATCATAATAGTAATTCTGACCTGAACCTGAATAGAACGGACTCCCCTCGTGATAGTATTTTCATTGCTCCAACTGAAAAATCAGAAATTTTGAACACAATAAAAAACCTAAAAAACAGCGCAGCTAGTGGACATGATGAAGTAACGGCAATGGATGTAAAGATACTGCAGGAAGTTATAGCTGAACCTTTAGCAGGATTGATTAATGAATCTATTTCTAAGTGTGAATTTCCTAATTGCTTAAAGACAGCAAATATAATACCTATACATAAATCAGGAAGCAAAAAAGAGGCAGGCAACTATCGTCCAATTAGTTTGTTAAGTACACTCAGTAAGATTTTTGAAAAAGTCTTACACACACGATTTGTTGCCTTCATCAATAAAAATTGTGGATTTGATCCTTGTCAGTATGGTTTCCAGAAGGGAAGCAATACTTCCACTGCACTGATAGATGCCATGAACTACATTAATGGAGAACTTGACAAGGGAAATTATGTTGTGCCTATATTTGTCGACTTGTCCAAGGCATTTGACACGGTGAACCATGTAAAACTCTTGTGCTCACTGAACAAAATGGGATTTAGAGGCAATGCATTAAAACTTATCGAAAGTTATTTAAAGGAAAGATATATTATTACAAGAAATCTTGAGAACTCTAGTGATCGGTTGCCTGTCGAGGTCGGGGTGCCGCAGGGATCAATACTTGGTCCATTGTTGTATTTGTTATACATTGATGATCTTCGTTTTGCTAACCTACAGGGGAAATATTTTGTTTACGCTGATGACACACTTTTGATTTATAGTGGTAGTGAAGCGAAAATGTTAGAAAACCTGATTAATTATGATTTGAATAGATATGTTTCATGGTTGAATAGAAACTCACTGACAATTAATGCTGAAAAAACAAACTTCATGATACTAAAACAAAAGAATAAATCTACTATTAGTCTTAAACTGGTAATAAACCAAATTGAAATAAAACAAAGCAATTGTGTTAAGTACTTGGGACTTGAAATTGATGAAAAGCTATCATGGTTGAATCATATACGAACTCTTTTAAAAAAACTTGCTCCAATAATAGGTTTAATGAGAAGATCTGACATGTTTGATACAAAGACAAAAAAAATAATCTACAATGCTTTTGTGGTTCCTCGGATTGTATATGGCATGGCTCTGTGGTCACAGTGCAGTTCGCAACTTCGCGGAATTGTCAAAAGATTGATGAATAAAGCAATAAAGGTTATATTTAATTTGGGGCTATTCACAAGAACCGCTGAACTATATAAGTTGACGAACATGCTTAATTTGGATGACCTAATTTTCATGGAAAAGGCAAAGATGATGTACAGAGTGAAACATGGAATGATTAAATCGAATATGAATTTGCACTATAACAATAATACTCACAGTAGATTTACTAGAACGAGAGAGCACATAAGATGTGACACACCGCGTACTAATCGAGAAAGGTATGGATTTCTCTACTCTGCTTCAAGATTATACAATTCGTTGCCAAACCACATTAAGGAAGCTAATAGCCTTGGACTTTTCAACAAGAAACTGAGGAAGCAACTGATTGAAGAGAGGGAGTAATTGTGATTGTGTTTGTGATTATGATATGATTTGGAATTAATATTTGTTTGTCTTATGTCCCCTTATACCAGCAATACTATTGCTGTTTGGGGATTACAATTTTTTATTGTTATATTTAATATTATATGTACAATAACTCACCATGTTTATATTTACTTTTAATAAATTCTTTAATCTTTAATCTTTAATTATTTTATTAATGTGGAATAATGATTACAAGGAATTTTTAATTCTTTTTAGCCAGGTTGGTTGACTCTCAGCCAAGTTGTGATGTTAGAGGAGATACATGTCCCATGGATGCTATTCTAGTGACTGATGGTACATGGACCAAATATCAAACTGAACAACTGGTCTCGTAAGTATATTCTTCTTTTGTAGTAAATCTCTTGACCAATATGAGTAATATCATCTAAAGTTTGTCTTCATCCATTACGATCCTTTACCTGATCGCTGCTCTATGATCTTACGAGCTCCAGTCTTCCCTCCGCTACACAGGTCATTACTAGTCTGTTCAAATTATTTGACGCTCTGCTCAAGGACTGGAGGATTCATTAACTACATGGTCAATGTTGATTCTTTTATTGAGTCGTGTGGAGCTATTTGTTGTCTATTGAATAAATATCTACACAATATGAAACCTATTTACAAACTGAAAACTAAAAAAGAATGCAAAATTATAATTCCATTTTCATTTCAGTATTCTTTCAGAAACTCTGGATGTGTCTGCACATGGCAGTTCTCTTGGTTTAATACATGGTAACACAGGAGAATGGTTAGCAACACCGTCAAATAGCATTCTCCAGATATTTGACGACATAGCCAATTACACAAGCGAATGTAAGTTGCACCAGAATTATTCAGTTACATAGCAAAGAATAATATTACTCAAAATCTTCTTCATATTGTTCTTATGTTAGACCCAAAGATCTGTTCTTGCAGGAAGGTCTTCTTGTGATGTGTAGGCCCAGCTGATCTTCCATCATATTGGGGATCTTCTTCATTCAAAAATTTTTCAAGATTCTTTAAAATATTTGAATTATTGCATTTATTTATGAAATGTCTATTTACAACTGTGTATAGAATATCAAACATTAATTTTTTAATAATTCAAGAGTTTTTGTGTTTACGCTGTGGAAATCCATTTTTAATTTTATTAAATAAAATAAAATATAAAAATATATTATTGAGCACTGTTTAATCTCCACTTTGTTAGGTTAGATACCTATTTTTTATTTAAGTAATAATATTATTAAGTTACACAATAAGCACTAAATTTATAAATCTTTTTTTTTTTAATACTTATAAAATATTCTTTATATTTGTAGAAAATCTTAGAACAAGTTAATAAAGAATTAAAGTGAAGAAAATATAATATGTATTCAAACATATAAGTATTATTTTTTTCTGATTTTAGGGGTAGCACGATTAAATTTACCAAACGCTCTAACAACTGTACTTACGCATTTGGAGAATAAAACAGAAATTGAAGATGAGAGATATGCGGTAGCCGGCTTACCTAATGTTGTAATAATCGCAGCACCATCTACAAGATTATCTGAAACAGAACAAAATAGATCTAGGACCATTATAGAAAGCTTACGTGCCTCTTATACAGATGTCTACATCCTCTATGTAATGCCAGATGAGAATGGTTTCAAATATTTGTCTATAGATTCGAGGACATACTCGGACATGCATATACCTTCTTCTGATATCAATGTAACAAATGTCGCTGAATTGATTCGTGTGAATTTCGTAGAGAAGACTATTCCTAAGAGAATTATTTCTCCTTCATGTGATAGTGTCAAACCAACTGGAAGGAGAATTCAGTACGAGGATCATATCAATTTAGGACAGAAGATTCTGTACATGATTCATCCCAGATACTTCATGTCCTCATCTTACGTCAAAGTGGAGGTAATAATTTATTGTTGTTTTAGTCTTTTATTTATGGTAGGTAACACAATGAAATTATAGTTATTACATAACATAACAAATAAAAAGTTTGTTATTGCTATGTGGCAAACAAAGATATTTTTAAACGGATGGTTTGGAAATCTAAAAACAAAATGTTTACTCCAATCAATAAAACTAGCAATAACTTTGTCCACACCAAAGAACATAAATTCCATTTCTTTTTCTTCCCCAAAATGATTATCAAAGAACTGTTTAATTCTGCATAAGTAGTTTTTATTTCTCATTTTTCTTTATTTGTTAGTTGGTAATGGGTTAGTTGAAAGATACCTATCGCGCTTCTGCAATAAACTCGCCCATTGCACAAAAGTTATTTGTCTAGTTTAAATTGTTCATTTTCTTATGTTGATTTTTGTGCAGTAAAGATTATTATTATTATTATTATTATTTGTTAAGTGAAGAAAAGAGATAAAAAACATTTTGTTCATTCATAGACACAGTGTGGACGCGCCTAATGTGTTTTTATATTTAACACAGTTTCAAGGAGCAGACCAGGGTGAGTTAGCCATCTGCCTTTCTCGGAAGTACTCCGATGAAGGAGTAACCAGTTGCAAGTTGGTGAGCGGTACGAGTGATGCCATATTTATTATAAAACATCCTTGTAATGGAGCAAACACATTCTGTGAACCAATTTATTTCATTGTCAAGGCGAGACAGTCCTACAATAAATGTGGAGGTCAGTTTGAACATAATCTGTAAAAAAAATCACTTGTTTTCATTATTTATGACATTCTCAATTATCTGGAAGACAGTGAAAGATTTTGTGCATTCTAAATCATATTTCATGGTAGATAGGTTAACTTATTGTTGAATAAACAATTTATTTCCTCACTGTATTAAAAAGAGAATTGCTAAGGCCAAATAATTAACTTTTTTATAAATAATATGGCTAGGACATGTACGGGGAATGAATGAAAAAAAGCATTATAGATTATAGGTGTAGTGATCATAATATTCATCTAATATATAGAATTTTACACCCTTTGTGAGGTTGACAGAAAATATTCAGTATTTTATTGAATTATAAAGTTAATGCTTTAAGATTTTTTACTAACGAATTATCAAAACAAAAAGAAATTCAAGAAAGAAAAAACACTCAGAGGGCGAAACCATCACGATTCCGGCCCAGGCCCCGGCGAGATTCGAACTCGCGATCTCCTGTTTACTAGACAGGCGCTTTAACCAACTAAGCCACGGCGCCACGCTCCGCGACGTCAATAATTTAATATATATATCTCGTTTCAGATAAAGATTGCAGATATCCAGATCAAATAAGATTTTATGTTCGACACGATAGACTTCAATGTCGTGGAAATAAAAATGGAAATAGTGGACATTCTATAAAGAAACATTATACAAAAAACATACTTCTAATTCTATGTATGGCAATTGTTTTTAGATATTTCAAATAAATAAATGTATCAGTACCACTAAAACATTATTAAAGTTAAAAATAATTATACTTAAAATAAAACTAAATTATTGTCTTTCATTGAAATAAAATTAAACATTTTTGTAATATTCTGTGTATTATTTTTCCTCAATCCCTACGTAAAGAAAAGCATTTTTCGTTACCCTAAAACCAACCTGTTGATTTTTTTAATAAGCATTATTGTGTTTACAATATGATTTATAAATTTTTCAACAGGTGTCTCTATTTGAAATATATGTTTATAGGAAATATGGCAAATAATAGTGGTGTTTATTGTGAAAATTCAATTGAATGACAAATATAGTTTCTTAAAATTTTAATAAAGTATGCTTTATCGTTTACGATTAAAAATGAAAAATTATATTTAGTCGTTTTTTGATAATGTATTTATATTTCCTACTGACGGGCGTTCATCGCAACGACTCCGTGGCGCAACGGTAGCGCGTCTGACTCCAGATCAGAAGGTTGCGTGTTCAAATCACGTCGGGGTCAATGAGAAGTTCCTTTTGCTTTTTTATTGTTGCTTTCAAAATCATAAAAAAACATTTAATATTGTTGTACATAACATAGCATGCTGATTATGCTTTGAGTTTTACGTTTCTACCTTTGAAAACATAATAAATAATCTGATATACATATATACGCCCTATCATCACATTTTTCTATTCTAATACAGCTACAATAACATAGTGGTAGCCACCGGATGCATTTATTTAAGAACACATAGAATGTCTTTTAGCATTTTAAACAAAATCATCCACAGAGGGTGGCACATTATCTCACCCATAAATACAAAATTAAAACTTCTTGCGTTTTTCAAGTACGTGTTTTTTTGTATTAGTTATTTGTACGTACATAATGAGAATTTATAAAAATAATGATTTTATATAAAAAAAAAAACAAAAAATATCTTCCGACCCTGCCAGGATTCGAACCTGGAATCTTCTGATCCGTAGTCAGACGCGTTATCCGTTGCGCCACAGGGCCACGTCAGCAGTCGGCCTTAAATTATTACATAAAGGAGTGTATTGATGATAAAACAGCTGATAGCAAAAAATATCAGCTGACCTATCTTAGAGTTACATAACACACTATGGTACATAATATAATATGTATTATAATTGAATAGAATATACATAATGGTAAGTATTTGATTCCATGCTAACACATTTTATCTTTATTCATGGTTCTTAAATTTAATATCGATATTTTTTAGTCTTACATAAATCTCTATGAATTCATTTAATATGTAACGATCATTAACCATGCTCCTGTGTTTTTTCTCCAACACTTTTTTGTAAGATTTTGAGTGTGCTAAAAAAGGCGGAAATATGTAAAATATTACGAAATAAAATAAAATTATTTCATACTATACCCTCACGCCGTATTCCAACTGGGGGTAGGCAGAGAGGACGGAACGCCATTTAGATAGATTTATAACATCTCTACATACTTCATTCGCTTTCTCCACATTTATTTTTTATTTATATCATCATCATATTTACCAGAAGTGGGGTAGACAGCAGAATGATTACGTTTGATGAATTTGATGATTGTACCCTCACATAAATAAATAATATTTATAAGACATTTATGATGTGCTTAAAAAATAATGTATTAGTTTTATATGGTATAGAGAGGGTTACTTGCAGCTTCTCCACTGGCTACACTTTTTGTGAGGCATACAGTGATAGCATAAATAAATGGACTATAGATATTTTTAATTTTTGATAAGTATCTTTATTAAAGTAATCATATTCTTAATTAGACTACCAATTAGATTACCACATAGTTAGTGCCAACAAAATCAAACAAATTGTAATCATATTCTTTAGGTACTTTAGATTTAAAAATATATAAAATCAAGTTAATCACCCTTGTCCCGTGGAGCACCCGGTAAAGAATTGGTCACCCACTCTTTTCCATAAGTTTTCGAGTGTCCTGTAAAAGGCGGGTGTTCGAAAAAATAAAGACATTTTACATCTTTAATTCAGCGATGAAGTTTGCCACCCATCCTGAATGTCTTAATTTTATATTGACACGGAGAGGACAGCTTGCATGTTACATACGGATGATTAGCTGGCCGGCTACCCCACTTGTGGGATATACCGTGATGGTATAGTAATAATAATAAACTTTATTGTACAAAATATTTAGAGAAAAATAATAAGATTACAACATGGTATGTACAAATAATTTTTCACAATGGGCGAGTTTATCGCAGAAACGCGATATCTTCCAACTAACCCAATGAAATGAATGCTATTCCGGGCTAGCCTTGCCTAGAATGCGTGTGAACAAGTTGGCATGGTTTGGACATGTGGAGCGAATGGAGGATGAAAGGAAGAGGAGTATTTATCTGAAATTCAGAAAGAGGGGTGTGAGAAAGGGCGGACGTCCAAGAGCTACGTGGTTTGACCACGTGGATCAAATAGACGATGCAGTTCCATAGACTAACAACTGGAAATTTTTCAAAATCTAGTGTTACATGTAGAAAGTGGTATTTTTCAATTCCGCGAACAAAATATTCTAAAATATGAATAATTTATGTTAGAAGCACATAATTGTTTTGAGTTTTCGGTAGGCCGCCATACTGATTCAAAACTTAAACGTGACATATCTTAGAGTACTAGAATTTCGAGTTGTTGGTTTATGGAACTGAAGAGTCGAAATTCTCAAGGTCGGCCGCGTGTTGAGTAAGAGAAATCGCCGTGCATGTATGAGAAATTGTACGAGTATGAATATGTAAGGATTATGTAAGGAAGCGAAAGAAATATGTAAGGAATTATATAAGGATTAATCAACATAGCGTTCCATTCTCTCTGCCTACCCTACCTGAGACACGGTTCTATAGATAGATATAATGATATATTATCATTTATTAGGTATGTAAAGTGCATTGGAATTCGTATGTACCTAACATCATTGAGTCAATTTCGTCAGTATTTTACACGAGTAAGTAAATATTTTTATGTTCATCTTATTTTCCTACTTATCTATCAAATTTATTGAAAAAAAAACAACTATTTATTCTATATGTTTTTCTGACACTTCACATTTATTTGACTGACTGTTTTCGATGGGTACTTAGGTGAGTGAAGATCTTTGAAAACATTTTTTACGATAGTATTAAATTACTTCCTTATTCTTATTTCTTTTATTAAAATAACGATTGCATGATGCAATAATTAGGTAAGTATTCACATTGTTTTTTGAAGCATATAAATAAATTATCAGTATTATTATCAACAATTACAACTTCTATTGCATTCAATTCACTGTGTCGGTGGTAGCAGAATTCCATAATGAAATTAAAAAAAAAATCATCTACTATCTTCTTCTCTTTAAGTGTCTTGTCGGGTCCCCCCGACTGGGACTTATCTTTTCTGTTCTGGACAGCATGAAACAGCTCCTCCACACCTCTCATCCCGGTCCATTCCCGAATGTTCTGAAGTCAGGAAAGTAGCTTTTTTCCAACCCCTCTACGGCCCTCAATCTTCCCTTCTATGACAGTTCTATGACCATTTTTCTACTATATGTTTTTTTTATTTATTCAGAGAGACATTGTCAATCTCTCTAATGTGTTTAAAAGACGAAAGACATTTCTCGCAATTAAAAACATAATAATTATTATTATGTATAGTAGAAAAATCTTCTTTTGAAATATTGTGTGATTAATGTTGTGGAATTCCATTTTAATTGTTAAATACTTTTATTTTATATAGGTACATTAAAAAATTCAAAACACTGTATTTTCCACTTATATCTTAATGAGTTAAACGTTTTCAAAACTTGCTGTTTCATCTACAGAACTTCACTTAATTGAGTTTAACTCATTAAAAAAAGTGGAAAATACAGTGTTTTGAATTTTTTAATTTATATAGGTACTTAAAATATAAATATTTTACAAGAATCTTGTATTGGGCTGTTTTTCAAGAACTTTTTTAAAATTAATAATACTCATTTCATCTGTACAGCGATGAGCTATGACCAGTCCTGAATGTCTTAACTTTTATTAGCACGGAGAGGACAACATGCATGCTTGATCCGCTGGCTACCCCACTTGTAGGAAATGCCGTGATAATATAAATAAAGGTTTTGTTTTATTTTATATTAGGTATACCACATTATCACCACGGCATATCCCACAAGCGCATGTTACAAACATGCAAATTTAATCATCTTCTCTGTGCCAACAAAAAATGCAGACATTCAGGATAAGTGGCAAACTTCATCGTAGTAAAATATCATTTGGTTTTTGAACACCTGCCTTTTACAGGACTCTCGAAAACTTACGGAAAAGAATGGGAGACCAATTCTTTGCCTGGTTATCTACGGTATTTTTGTATTAAGATATCCTACATAAAATAGCATGCTTTTTTTATGAATGCTAGACATGGTTTTGGAAACATATGCATATACATAGGTAGATACGAGTGTCTTTGGACAGCAACGAAGTCCGGTTTCTGAAGCTACATTTTTTATGTCTGAATGTTTGATTTCGCTGGTTCACCTTGGAGTTCTTTTCGTGAACAATGAACGGCGCTAACAGAATACAGGATATCTGTCACAGGCAAAGTAAATAAAACTGCCATTCTTTGAAATCATCTGGCTCATACAACAATGTACCTTATTTACTTGCGAAAAAGAGTAGGAGACGCCTTGTTTTAAGCCGGGTGGTCCATGGAACCAGCCATTTTACCTTATCGATAAAAGCATATTTTTTCTATAGAGATGCTTGAAGATGTACTGTTTGTCTCCGAAAACCCAGATTACCACAAATAGTTATGAATTATGATGTATGTACATGCTCGCCTACATAAATATTTTTTCCTATTACTAGCCACTTTAAATAAGTATTCGTAATAATACCAAATACACCCTCACGGTATGTACTATAGTGCCGTGAAGGGGAAACTTCTCTGTTGAAAATCCGAGACATTTTTATAATATTAAGTATTTTTACTATTTATTATTTGTAACTTGATTTTTTCTAAACAGTAGGGTTACTCTTGACAAAATCTAAATCCGATCTTAATCGTACGACGCGCGAAGTGACTATTATTTAAAAATATGTGCATACCAATCTCGCGATTGTTGCGGTTTTCGGTTGCGCGGTATTTTGGACCATAGTCCCTTCGCGCTTCGTATGATTAAGATCAAGACTTGATTAAGATCGTATTTAGATTGTGTCAAGAGTAGCCCTGCTGATATCCATTTTGGCAAACCTTTGCCATCTACGAACGAACCAATACAGATGGCAAAGTTTGCCGAAATCGATGGAGATTTTAAAAAATCGTCCAGATAATTCATAGTAGGTATTATTATAAAACTGTCTCGCAACTGTTACATAGTTAATCCTTCGAAAATTAGTGAAAGTCCAAGATCCTACAATCAGGGTACTAAAGACGTCCTCACGCACATGGAAACCTTAGTAAATACAAGTTTAAAAATCATTTCACATATTATTGCATGTATGGACGTTTCAGCCATTTCACAGAATGTCTAGTTATATAAATGATCAGTGACATATTGTGATCTAGTTGAGAATAAATTATGTAAATATTTATTTACAATGAATTATTATATTAAATGTATCTGCATGTACAAAAAAAATCGTGATAAAATATTAGGTATATATTCTGCTGTCTATTGACAATGCAGACAAAAGCAGTTGACAACAGAAATACCTCTTAGCCGAAATAATATTTATTTATTTATTCAAAAAACATAACAACATAAATAGGTATAATACATAAAATCTTCTAAAATTATTTTTTTATTGAAATAATATTATAAATTATACACATTAAATATATAAATACTATACTATACTATACAATACTATACTATACTATACTATACCCTCACGCCGTGACCCAGGTGGGGTAGGCAAAGAGAACGGAACGCCATATAGATATATCCTTACATATAGGTATCTTTTGCTTCCTGTACATTCACCTGGTTTCTCATGCATATGATGTAAATGCAACGAACACAATCATACAATTTTTTTATAATATTTATCATACCCTCAAAATTGAGCAGGGCTCGTGCGTTGAGTGATCACACTTAGCTATTACATCTCATACACCTTTACACCATCTTTTACTAAAATAAATTCTTAATATTTAGTTAAGTTTAGAGGGGGGGGGGGAGAGAGAAATACAAGGATAACAAAGCTGTCCGAAAAAACACGTGTGCATAATCTGCGCTACGACCTTTGCGAATTGTCCTAGATGGTCACTCAAAGGTCAAAACCAACATTTATGTTTCCAAGAGCCGGTTAACAACCGAGTTCCTGAATTATTACTACAATTATCTATTAAAAATGTAGATTTTGATGTTGAGAGCAAGTTGAGAGGCGGGCTTTGTCGCTGAATAAAAATGTTATTAAAGTTTAACAGATTTTTACATTTCACAATATTTTTTGAAAATGAATCCTATTGTGTTCCGGGACTTGACAGGCTGAGTTCATTGAGAATGTATTTTTTTTGTGTTTTTACGGAACAGGAAAACTTTAACCCCTGCGATTGCGGAAAAGGAACAATATGAAGCAAAGGGCATCGCTCTGGTTTATTATTATGTAACAAAGTATAACTTAACAATGAAACTTATTCAATATTTGCATTTAAATATTTTAGACTAATTACATATCTTTATGTGTAGATAGATAGAAGTGGCATGTTTTCCATATTTGCAAAAAGCACCGCAAGTTTAGCAAAAAATTTACTATACTATTGTCAGAAATTGTAACACAAAAACAAATTAGATATTGAAGTATTTCAAATTCCTATATATAACAAATTCGATTCCCGGCCAGGGCAGATTGAAGAATGACCTTTTTTAAATTGTCCTGGGTCTGAGTGTTACATACTGTGATGATCCTACCTATTTTAAACCATTCTATGCTCCGAATTTGCTACATCCTAGCTTCTATACTATACCTACTATAATAAATGATTCCCAAACTAGAATTTACATCCCTATCCGACTAGCTAAGAATTGTATGAATTTTCGCATTGTTGCAAATATACGTACGAAATATCGCATTCCTAATTGAATTAATTAACGAATTTTGGCCTTTCGTGATCGTCTCGATTTATCTATTAACTATTTTCATAGATTTGGACCCAGTACGTTGTGTTTTGACGATAATTTTACCTACGTTGTGTATTTTTAGAACGCAAAATAAGTCACCTGAAATATACATTTCAATAATCAAAAAAGAACAACAAAATCACAAAATCAATAAAACAATTTAAACATAAATTTTGATACATATTAACTCTGAGATCAACTTTGACGTCAGATCACTTACCTTGAGATACTGTAAAATAACATAATAAAAATAGAGCATAATAAAACATAACAAAATATAACATAACAATCATCATAACATAAAATTCAAATAATATTATTCTATATCATTACGAGAATGTTGTATGGTAACTGGTTGCCGATCTATGTCCCTACATAAGATAACCATTTCATAGTTTCTATAGCCGATGTATGTACATATGTTCTACAACATACCTACTAATTCGTTGCGTCGTAAAGGACAGTGGCGCACCCAAAACATAACTTTACTACTTTTGAATATTAATTAAATTTCAACACAATTGCTATGACATCATTTTCAGAGACTAACTACCATGTTAGTGCATGGAAAGCATGCTATGTCCATGCTAAAGGAGCGCCACCTTCGCTCCCTCACGTCTCAAAACTCGCCATGCCGTACTTTGAGCCCGAGTGCACTAATCTACACCCCGAATATATAAAATAATATAAAATATGTATACTCATTTGAACATGCAGCTATATATAATAAGAATAATTATAAATATATGTTAAGAAGCTTTGTCATGGACCCTGGCGGGAAACGGGGCAAGACCCGCATTGACCCTTGTCTCGAAAGCTGAATCGAAGAGATAGGAGCAGGGCTTGCTAACGGTACACCTACATTTCGAAGCAGGGTAAGGACTGAAATTGTTAGTATATAATATATAATTCTACAAAGCACATAATACGTCTCGTGCATAATTGTATAATAATAATGATAAATATGTGGTTACGAATAGATCAGTCCCACACTATAGACACAAGGTAGCTAGTCTAGCGTCGATAGGCAGAAAGGATCCATATCCATAAGGTAATCTCGACAAGATTTAGCTATAAAAGATCACATATTTATGGTGAGGAGAATTTAGGAATCATGTAAGTCAAATAAAAATATATTAAGACCAATAAATACATAAATATTACTTATGATTAGTGTCATGCAAAATGTCAAATTTGTTCCTTCCATGATATCGCAGCGACTACAGCATGTTGAATAAGTAGAAAAATCCAGTAAGTTCGTAGAATACAAATGACATTCGATGATAAAATATGTAATTAAATTAATAATCAAATAATATCCTGCTCAACAGACAACTTCTCCCCAAACTGCATAATCTTTCGTTATGGTAAAATAAATTAAATAAAAGTATAATATCGGTACGCCACTGCCATCGGTCTAGTTGTAGGTGTGTCGGACGGCGCTATATAAAATCGGTAACAAGTACATACATACATACAAATATACTGAAAATAAATGTACATATAACAAATAATTCCTTTGTTTTCAAAATCTGTAAAATTGAATAAATCCTTGTGTACGACGACTACTTTGTAGATAACAATATCCTTCTAAATATCACGACACCTAGATATAAATAAATTAATAATATTGAAAAATCTTATCTTATGACAGCTGGCAGGATCACGGATTTTAAAATGTTAATTAAAAGTAATTTAGGATGATCTATATATATTCCCAAATGTGGAAATATCACTAAAATATAGTGTACTAACTACTATGAAGGTGGGTAAATAAATATTAAAATATATCGAATTCAAACACTGAGATTAATATGATTGAGTCCCACCTCTCCTAGGCACCAAACTAAACTGCCTAGAGTAATAAGTACTCTGTCTTCAGACCCTGAAAATGTCGACCCAAAGCAACAAAACAAAAAAAAACTACATCCATCTCTTCCTGACACACACCGAAATATACCTGCCTCTGTCTCCTACATAGCTAGTTGTGTTCAACAACCACTTGAGATTAAACTAAGTTTCATTCCTATATTAATTACCTACTACAAATATTCGATCTAGGTATGTGAAAATAATAATATTAAATTTACAATCTAAAATAATATTTACAACCTTGTATATATTCATTTCATCACATACCCCCCCTTGAGATTACGCTGAAGACAAAATGGCTGAGGCATTATCTCACAACCAATTATTTATTTTCTAATTATTTTTCACAATTATTTAATTCCAACTTTCGAGTCCGCCACTGTATATTCCGATAGGTCGTAGGTACCTCGTCAGCTGTGCTCCTCTATTCAAGTCATCAATAATAATAATACATGCATGCACATAATACACCGATGCGTCCACTTGAGAAATACTCGTTCAATATTATTGTCCCAACATAACATAATATTTTAATATTCTGTTATATTTTATTATTTCGAGTTTTGTTATTATTTTATGTCATCACATCTATAGAACATAAAATAGTAATAACAAGTTTGTCCCAATATTTAAATATCCAAGTTGCATTTTGTTAAAATTCGTTTCATGTGATCATATTCACACATCATTATAATTATCCATAGTACTTGTGGTTCCCTATAGTCCCTATATGCATTCTTCAGGGTGATCCAATTCGCTGGCAACACCAATCTTGTACTACTCGCCAGATGTCTCATATCCATGATTCCTTTGCCGATGCAGCCAGTAGTCCTGCAGCACACAAATAGATACGCAAGTCGTCCTCTCCGTACCGACACAAATTCAAGACACTCAAAAACGGCGGCAAACCTCATCGTATCCAAGATGCTAAATGTCTTAATTTTCTAGAACACCCGTCCTCCCACAGGACACCCGAAAACTCACGGAAGAAAGTGGGAGACCAACTCTCCACCGGCAACCCATCCTAAATAACCATTCATCTCTCAGCACCATCACGCTGCGTCTCAGATGGGGTAGACAGAGAGAACCAAACGACAAATCCTTCTATCTTGGCACACATCCCTCGCCTCCATCACTGCCTTACAATCCCTCACACAATGCATACCGATTTCTCTTACTCAACACGCGGCCGTCCATAAGAATTCGATCCACGTAATCAAGCCACATAATTCTACAAGTAGTGCAATATCCTCCAGCTAACCAGCAAAATGCGTGATAATGTGTTGACAATGTGCCTAAATAACATCAAACGCGAACAGCTAACTCAAAATACCTATAATTACGTAAAATAAACCACCTATAATAATACCACAAATAATCAAGAGAAAGATAACGTACTATGTTCTTGAACATCCAGGGGTAAGTGGTGGGAACCCCTCCCTCAATGTGTTTACGCACATTCAAGCATATAAGATACATAACACAATATTTAAACGAGTTGCATTGACAATATCTACACAATACATCCCAATATGTTATTCTATAATAGGTATATAGAATTTCCCTTGTATCCAATGTAACAGTCACCTAATGTATATACCTACATATTAGGTATATATATATATATGAATCGTCCTCATTCATTTCAAAAGTCCTGAAAAAAAAACACTTATCTATTTCAAACTATATCACACACACAACTAAATATAATACACACAATTGTAACTCCATATGCACATATCATAATATTCGTTCCACTTGTAAAATAATAATAACTAAACACTTTATAGTTCACATCTTCACTCTAACACTATTGAATAATATTATTATAATATTTGACACCACAATTTTAAAATTATAACACATTAAATAGTTTATTCCATTTGTAACATCGATAGATCCGCAAGTGAATCTCAACCTGTTACATCATAGCGTTGTCCTTTCTTCTTACATTAGTCCTCTCCAGCAATTTATGTTATTGTACACCACTCTCTTTTGTGTTAACAGAGAGGATACAATGCTACACAATCCTATCTAGTTGTCTTTTGGTTTCCATAAAACTTCTATCATCGCTGTCCAAACTTTCCACCAAGTTTCTTGCAAGTAAATCATGTTGTTATCCTACCAATAAATATTCAATTGAAATAATTATCTCATTTTAGCGCACGCATAATTCCTAATACCCTTTGTCTCAGGTTTCTTTGTTCCATTCAGCAACATCACAATATCAGGCATACAGTTTAACAACCACTGATCGTATACATCCCGTTAGGTACTATAATATCCCGTATACCTATCTGCTTGCATCTTTATTTAAAACTATAGTTTTTTGTCATTCCAGTAATAATATTATTTCCACTCTCGTTCTTGGTTTTAAATATTATAACGTATTAATTAATATCTTAGTATCTATAGGTTGTACATCTTATTTCTCTATTTGGAAGACATGATGTGTTATATCAGCGAACACCAGCACCCCTTCTTCTTAGAACATTTTCATAATTCGTTTCTTCTTCCAGTCCTCCATTTTAAAATGATAGATACCACCTTTCAGGGTACACAAAGAGTTCCAACGTTATCCAATGTGAAGCCCTTGGTTTTGCCCCCCCTGGCTTAAAAGAGTGTAGGTTATCCCCTCCAACCTGAGCCTGTAAGAATAAATATCCACTATTTCTTCCAGCTAACCGTTTAACATATAACTGTAAAAATAATCATCTAAATCGTGATTTTATCAAAACCCATCATTCGATTATTGCCTATATACTTATCCGCTTCATTCATATATTGTATTATGTATGATATCAGATACTCATAAAATCTGGTCTAATATTATTTCAAACTCAATAATATATTCACCATTCGTGCCTCGATCATAAATTTATTTCACACCCCAAATAATTAACTTGACAGAATTCTAAAGTTTAAAAACAAAACACTTAACTTACAAATACTGTAAAATGTTAAGACCATATTCCTCAAGAAATAATAATACTGTACCTACCTATTCTAGTCCCTAACAAACATCTACTTGGTACATATAACTAACATCAAACTATATACCTATTATTTATCCATTTTACTCAAATACTACAATATCTAAAAATCCTAAAAACTCTAGTCATATACCCATATACATAAAATACACTTCGCATACATAATATTCATGTTAACACGTCTACTTGGGCATATGTATAATATTACATTTTTCTAACACCAAATCTACTTATGAAAGTACATATTTTTGGTACCTATATACATTATTGAATAAAATAAAGAACTATTCAGGATTTCAACATATATATACCTATCCAATTTTATACCTGAATCACAAGCGTTCTTTAATAGACTATTCATAAGGACATAATTCCGAATGAACTCTTAAGGGTTCACGATATTCTTATGCATAATGTAAGATATATACCTATAGATAGCCAAACATAAATATAATATGTTGCCGAACTTGCCTAACACTATAATCCATGGGTAACCAACCCGCGGTTCTCGAAGTAAAATCATCAACCAATTTTCTCACTACATCTTCCAAGAATAGATTTTATCCCCCCCCTCAAAAACCAAACACATTCCTCTGTCCATAACCCAGTTCTACTCCTCAAAACCCATTTATGCTCTCCCCCCCTCCAATATTCATGATTTTAGTTATTTATCATCGCAAACCCAAAACCCACTTCTACTCCGTAAAAACCCAGTTTATGTCTGCAATGACAGACATAATATCCTGGTCCAAGGCACCATTTGTGATGATCCTACCTATTTTAAACCATTCTATGCTCCGAATTTGCTACATCCTAGCTTCTATACTATACCTACTATAATAAATGATTCCCAAACTAGAATTTACATCCCTATCCGACTAGCTAAGAATTGTATGAATTTTCGCATTGTTGCAAATATACGTACGAAATATCGCATTCCTAATTGAATTAATTAACGAATTTTGGCCTTTCGTGATCGTCTCGATTTATCTATTAACTATTTTCATAGATTTGGACCCAGTACGTTGTGTTTTGACGATAATTTTACCTACGTTGTGTATTTTTAGAACGCAAAATAAGTCACCTGAAATATACATTTCAATAATCAAAAAAGAACAACAAAATCACAAAATCAATAAAACAATTTAAACATAAATTTTGATACATATTAACTCTGAGATCAACTTTGACGTCAGATCACTTACCTTGAGATACTGTAAAATAACATAATAAAAATAGAGCATAATAAAACATAACAAAATATAACATAACAATCATCATAACATAAAATTCAAATAATATTATTCTATATCATTACGAGAATGTTGTATGGTAACTGGTTGCCGATCTATGTCCCTACATAAGATAACCATTTCATAGTTTCTATAGCCGATGTATGTACATATGTTCTACAACATACCTACTAATTCGTTGCGTCGTAAAGGACAGTGGCGCACCCAAAACATAACTTTACTACTTTTGAATATTAATTAAATTTCAACACAATTGCTATGACATCATTTTCAGAGACTAACTACCATGTTAGTGCATGGAAAGCATGCTATGTCCATGCTAAAGGAGCGCCACCTTCGCTCCCTCACGTCTCAAAACTCGCCATGCCGTACTTTGAGCCCGAGTGCACTAATCTACACCCCGAATATATAAAATAATATAAAATATGTATACTCATTTGAACATGCAGCTATATATAATAAGAATAATTATAAATATATGTTAAGAAGCTTTGTCATGGACCCTGGCGGGAAACGGGGCAAGACCCGCATTGACCCTTGTCTCGAAAGCTGAATCGAAGAGATAGGAGCAGGGCTTGCTAACGGTACACCTACATTTCGAAGCAGGGTAAGGACTGAAATTGTTAGTATATAATATATAATTCTACAAAGCACATAATACGTCTCGTGCATAATTGTATAATAATAATGATAAATATGTGGTTACGAATAGATCAGTCCCACACTATAGACACAAGGTAGCTAGTCTAGCGTCGATAGGCAGAAAGGATCCATATCCATAAGGTAATCTCGACAAGATTTAGCTATAAAAGATCACATATTTATGGTGAGGAGAATTTAGGAATCATGTAAGTCAAATAAAAATATATTAAGACCAATAAATACATAAATATTACTTATGATTAGTGTCATGCAAAATGTCAAATTTGTTCCTTCCATGATATCGCAGCGACTACAGCATGTTGAATAAGTAGAAAAATCCAGTAAGTTCGTAGAATACAAATGACATTCGATGATAAAATATGTAATTAAATTAATAATCAAATAATATCCTGCTCAACAGACAACTTCTCCCCAAACTGCATAATCTTTCGTTATGGTAAAATAAATTAAATAAAAGTATAATATCGGTACGCCACTGCCATCGGTCTAGTTGTAGGTGTGTCGGACGGCGCTATATAAAATCGGTAACAAGTACATACATACATACAAATATACTGAAAATAAATGTACATATAACAAATAATTCCTTTGTTTTCAAAATCTGTAAAATTGAATAAATCCTTGTGTACGACGACTACTTTGTAGATAACAATATCCTTCTAAATATCACGACACCTAGATATAAATAAATTAATAATATTGAAAAATCTTATCTTATGACAGCTGGCAGGATCACGGATTTTAAAATGTTAATTAAAAGTAATTTAGGATGATCTATATATATTCCCAAATGTGGAAATATCACTAAAATATAGTGTACTAACTACTATGAAGGTGGGTAAATAAATATTAAAATATATCGAATTCAAACACTGAGATTAATATGATTGAGTCCCACCTCTCCTAGGCACCAAACTAAACTGCCTAGAGTAATAAGTACTCTGTCTTCAGACCCTGAAAATGTCGACCCAAAGCAACAAAACAAAAAAAAACTACATCCATCTCTTCCTGACACACACCGAAATATACCTGCCTCTGTCTCCTACATAGCTAGTTGTGTTCAACAACCACTTGAGATTAAACTAAGTTTCATTCCTATATTAATTACCTACTACAAATATTCGATCTAGGTATGTGAAAATAATAATATTAAATTTACAATCTAAAATAATATTTACAACCTTGTATATATTCATTTCATCACAATACGTATATCTGTTTAGTGCATTGTATATATATTTATGTGTATCGTCGCGTTAGTACCCACAATACAATATTCAATCTTAATTTGGGACTAGCTCGATCTATGTGAATTGTCTATGCATGTTATGTTATGTTAAAAAAAAATTATTTAGTCGAATATTTTCTTAAACTGTCATGCAAAATTTAATTCAAATTTTCTATACGAGTACGAAAGCATGACTAATAAATCTGGTACCACCTCTGCTAGGTATATTTACCAGCAATAATAATAGAAAAACCATTTCACTCTATGCATACTCCCATCCATTCAACGTAGGTATTTCTCAATAATAAATAGGGTCCGTGGTTCGATCCCAGGTGCCGGTAAGCTCCCCTTTCACGGCACAAGCTTTTAGCTTAGTGTGAAAGGTGTATAAGGTTGTATTTGGGTTTATAACAAACCCAGATATATCTTTTTTAAAAAAAAAAAAAAAAAATTGAATGTAAAACAAATTTCTATTGCTTGGATTCTTCAATAATAAAATTGGATGTAAAACAAATTGCTATGGCTTGGATTCTTCAATTTCGCAAACATATTGTCTCTACAGCTGTATAAAGGCTCTTTTCTGTTTTTCCTTTTAATAGATTTCCATTTCAATCGATCATTTCAAAAGGCTTTATTTTCTGAAGCCAACTCATATAGAGTATTTCTTTTTTCTAATTTCACGATCTCTATTTCAGAACTCTGAGTGTCCATTTCTCTTAGTATCCATTTATATGAGTGGCTATTTATCTGAGTGTCCATTTATCTGAATATGCATTCATCTGAGTGTCCATTTATCGGTTCATTGTCTAGCTACATGATTTGCTTATTGCCACTGATCAGATGTTGTTTTTTAGACCTAGTAATACTTGTAAATAGATGCAGGCCAAGTGATATTTTGTGCATAGGGCTATAAATAATTTAGTATTACTGCACGCAGACTAATTCTAAAATAGATTTAATACACTTTGGTGCATCATAATAGTATTATTTGTGTGTTAAGTACATTGCACTGGATTATATTCTCTCCCTACTTTCTTTTTCTTCTTCAAAGATTTTGCTGTCCTTTTGAAAGGATTTAGTGTAAGTATGCATGTTTGATCACCATTTTTTTATCAAATCAGTAAGCTTTTGTCGTAGAGGCAAAATAAGTCGACAGTAGGTTTCAACCCGAGACCATCTATTTGAAAGTTCTAGACTTTACCATCCCACCATTTGGCCATTGACTACCTCAATTTTTCTTTAGTATGTGTGTGAAATACAATGATAAATGGAATAATAAATCCGTATACTATTTCTGGTTTGATTGTATGCGTGCTTATGTGTCCGTACAGTGTAAATATAGGAATACATCTTGATGTATTATACAGTGTCCGTATACATGTGCTTCTTCCTTTGTGTGAGTGTCTATGTTTGTTATACTGTATACGTACACATATCTCATAGCAGTTAAAATACACACACGTTTTAACTGTGTGGTTAAGTTTAAACTTTAACACTGTCAGTGAATATGTAGGGTACGTCAGAGGTATAAAACTTTTTAAACTCTATTTATTTTGTCTCAACTAATCGAACTCATTGATAACATTACCCCGATAATGCAATGCATATAAGAAACTGATATTTTAATATTTGCGTCATAAAAAAATAGATTAGTATACTTACCTACTAGAACAATACAAGTAAGATTTCATCATTGAATTCAAAAGCTTAAGCGGCAATGGGCATGTCATGTGGCGAGACGATTCGACGGTAGATGGAATCCTAGAATCTTCAAATGGCGACCATGGAGCAGCAAAAGAAGCATCGGTAAACCACAAAAGTGATAGGCTGACAACATTACTCTAATCGATGGATACAGAGGGCACAAAACCATGATGTTTGGAATAGTTTGACCTATATCCAGCAATGGAGAGATGGTTAGACTTGAATTCTTTTTTAAAGTATCCTAGCACTAGCACTAAAGTATCACAGGTGATTGGTGTATTACAGAACACATGATTGTATTAGTAACCGAGTAGCATCACTGTGATTGGCTGGTGCATTGTGTGGTGTGTGTAGCATACTCATTACTGAAGGATGTGTTAGTAATCGATCATTTACCTATGAGTGGGGCACTCTTAGATGAATTCTACTCTAACTAGTGAGTTAGTGAGTGAGGGTATGCCGATCTTCCTGAATATCCATTTTTTATGGCAAACAGAGGCTGATCTTTATGTTCAATAAATGAAGTGTATTCACTGACTACCTCACTTGTAGGATATATCGTGTGATGGTTTAGAGTTTTAAATGAATAAATAGAACCTTGTAGGTTAAATAATTCATACGTGCAGATACATTAAACATGACCTCGATCATTTGTCTTGAATATCAATAATTTCTGCACGAAACAAACAATTTTTTTTTACACAGGAAATCTACAAGAGTGTTGTTGTCAGTAAAGAGGACTCAAACCTGACGTTCATAAATATGATAAATAATTTATTACACGAAGGAATTGTGTGTAAATTTTGTATAGCAGGTGGACCGAATTATGTTTAATTGTAAACAGATTATACAAACAATAACAGCCTGTTCCTATGTAAGTAGCTTCTAGAAATATAAAGGTGATGCTCTGTTTTTTAATGAATTTGGACATAAATTATATCATACATACATTAATATTTAGGACACATTCTTATCTGATCATACATACATGTCCAACTAAAATTTAACCATTTTTTATTCTAGAATTCTACAATATTAAAAAATTTCCATCTCATATCTTACGCGCGTCGTAGTCAAAAGATAATTCGTTCGTATAAGAACTTACCACCTGAGTATGTAGGCACTAAAGCTCAATGTATCGAGGTTACTTTATTTTTATTTTCCTTTAAAGGCATTTCTACAGGTTTTTACAATAATATAATTACTGGCAAGAGATCAAAAGGAAGGCCAAAGCGCAGATGGCGTGAAGTAGTGAGACAAGACATGCGGAGCTGTGATATTTCCCATGAGGATGCGTTCGACAGAACCAAGTGACGTAACCAAACAAGAAAGGCAGACCCCACCACCATGTGGGACTAATAAACTTGCAAAGAATATTTTTCAAACTCTTTTCCGTAAGTTTCGAATATCCTGTAAAAGGCAGGTGTTCGAAAAGTAAAAACATTACACACCTCAAATTCAGCGATGAGACCCATCCTGAATGTCACTCTGGCGCAGAAAAGACGGCCTGCATGTGTATAACATGCAGCTGGTCTGTTAGCTACCCCACTTGCGGGATATGTAGGGATGGTATGGTAGGGTTTCTTATAATTTACACAAATCTACAGTAGCGAATCAGAGATATAAAATTTAATAAATCAACCGAATGATTGAATAACCCTGAATTCAAGTAAAAGCGAGACAGTCAAAGAATGTGCGAAAGAGATGGCAGTATAGAAGAGTTGCAGTGGAAAAAACCCAAACTGAATACGACATTGTTGGAAGTTTCTGGAGAAGTTGTCCATATTATGTTTATGGAATATTGATACGTGGATATAGCGTTATTAAATATCAATATGGCACGCACCGTAATACTGCTGTCTGGAATGATTTGGATTAAATATGAAATAACCATTATTTTTTACTACTTCAACGGGTCATTTTTAAAATATTTACGTAAGAGAAGTTAGCTTTAAGCCAGCCTAGTTCTCGATTACCAACAAAATTATAGATATATAATACCAATGTAAAACGGCCACACTGGAGTTGAATCTATACAATGAAAACCTACCTCCATCCTCGAATAAATCTTTCTATCCATTTCTATCCATCTATCTACACCCTCAAACCGTGTTCCAGGCGGGGTAGGCAGAGAGAAAGTAGCTTACACACTACTTTCGCTTCCACAACATTTATCTAGTTTCTCATTCATGCACGCCAATTTCTTTTGCTAAACAAGCGGCCGTCTTTGAGAATTTGATCCACGTGCGCAAGTCACGTAATTCTTGAAAGCTTGTGCTTTCTCACACCCCTACTTTCAGATAAATACATTTTGTTCGTAATATCCTTTCATCGCCCATTCGCTCCACATGTCCAAACAATCGCACTTTATTTACACGCATTCTATCCATAACACTCCTCTTGCATCCGCTCCTTCTCCTTATATCCTCATTATTCACTCTGTCACGCAATGTTCTACCAACCATTTGTCTCAGTGATCGCATCTCCACAGCATTAATTTAAATTAAAAAAAAAACTGTTTTAGTTCAAAATAAAACACTTCAAGGAGAAATAGAAATGTGCCGTTTTCTCAATATTCTGAGAGCGATGTGAATTTGCTTCTACACCCCTCAAGTAGACATTCAGGTTGGGTGGCATGCCACATCGCTGAATTTCAGATGTCAGTTGTCTTATACGTGATGTTTCACTAATGCCTACGTTTTACACTGGGTAAACTCGAAAATATACAGAAAATAATGGGTGACGTTTAGATAGACTTTAAAAATAATCTAAAAACGAGACAGTCCCGTTTAAAGCTGTTTGTGTGTGGTCACAATAATAAAAATAATAACAATCTTGCACTACTGATAACAGAAGTGATATTGATAATCTGTTATATAACTTATATACATAATAACCCATTTTATAGGTAGGTACCTACTTACATAACAATACCACATTACGGCGTTCTTGATAATATGGCAAATTTATCTGCATGTGGAAATTTTTTCTGATGAATGAATGAGCTCCTTTCATAATTGTATTGTATCGATTAGTGAATAATAATCATTTTTAATTCTTTTAATCATTTAAATAATCAATAAAATTGATTATATATTTACAATTAAACAAATAGGTAACACAAAAATGAAGCATTATACGAAATAAAAATGAATTAATTTCAAGTTAGCACAAAAAAAGCACACACACAAGCTGGGCGAATCGAGAAGTAATTTTATATTTGTAGGAAGTTTAGAATATTTTTGGAATAAAAATAATTTGTGTTTTTATAATACAAGTACTTTTTAAATATAGCTGGTTTCTACTCCTTGGTAGGTGCTCCTACAAGAGACATTATCATAAAGAAACAAGAGAATCAAAGGAGAATCTCTATCCTGGCGATAAAGTCATTGTATCAACATGCACATATTTTATAACCTTGCCGACGGGAGAATTTGAGATAATGTTTGTTCTGCTATTCAGTGGGTAAACTAAAAAAGCATAATTATGCTGTCGAGAATGATTTTACGATATTGGGACGCTTATATCAAACTCACTCAATATTTCACTGGATTACTTATGAAGCCATTTAAAAGTTTAAAAAAATGCCTAAAGATAATTTTAAAGCCTAGCCGACAGGAGACTTTGGGATAATGTTTCATCAATTATGTTTGTTCCGTAATAAATATGTAGTTATCCTACTTGTATTGCGAAGAAGGAGTAAATTAGCAATGTGAAAAAACAGAAAAACAACAGATCAACTTGCAAGTTAGCAGATGTCTTTAAAAATAAATAGATAATAAATTAATATACTACATAATATTTACCTGTGCGAGAACATAACAATAATATTATTGTATTACATAGATATGTACCTACCTAGTTACATTTGTGTGTTTGTGTATTAGTGTGTTGTTGCTTTTTATAGATTACTTATATTATATTTTCATTAGGTATACCTGAACAAAATCTATTTTAAGAAGCACGTAATCAACTGTCTAGTTCCATAACCCAACAAGTAGAAATTTTAGATTTAATTGAGTGACGTTAATTGTGTGTAAATAGATACATTTACAATTCGGTAACTTTCAATTCCACACACAAAAAACTACAAAGAAACAAGGTTCCCTTTATATATTAAATATTTAGTTATGTTACTTATTTTCGATTTCACAAATAACTGTTTCTTTATATTAAATACACAGTAAAACTTAATTGATTCCGTTAAATTTGAGCAGAGCTCGTGCTTTGAGGAATGATTTCATCATTAAATACACTTATAACAAGGATATTCAATAAATTATAATAAATACAATGACAAAGTAAAATAAAATTAAATAAAACGAAAATAAAATAAATAAAAGTGAAATAAAATAAAATAATAAGGTAGGTATATAAAATGAATTTGTCAAAATAAAAATGTATACAAGTGAAAGTAACAGTGTTTAACTCTATCATTTTAATATTAATATATAAAATGAAATAGAATAAAACAAAATAAAATAAAAATTTAATATTGTTTAATTATTGAATGGAACAAAGACAACGTATGTCTTTAAAAATGCGATTATTATGTAGTGGATATATTTCACTTTCTGTTGTGTTCTTAAAGAATAATATTATAAATAGGTAGGTACCTATATCAAAACTACAAAAATGACGATTACTCGAATATATTAAGACATTATTTTGTACTTGTTGAGTCATGGAACTAGACAGTCGTATCTCCTAGATATTACCTGGTAGATATGTAGGTACATATAATATAATCTATCTGTTAATAGGATTATAAGTTATACTTATAGCTACTAGTTACTCACCTGAATCAAATATGGACACACTGAGATATAATTATAATCTCAGATGTTTATTTGTGTGAATGTTCAAATCGAGTGGCTATCAAAACAATGCTATATTATTATTTTATTATGTTCCTAACGTAAAACTTGGTTAAACAGTCTTTGCTGGATAGGTAAATTTGCTGTAACCTACAGATACAAAACACTTGCCTATGTAAATCTTACTTAGGTATACTATATCAGCATGTCATATCTTACAAGTGAGATAATTAACGAGCCAGCTGTCCTATCTGTAGCAACAAAAAATTAAGGCATTTGGGATGGGTAGCGTACTTCATCTTTGAATTGAACTTGTAAACTTTTTTTTTGTAAACAGCAACCTTTTACAAGATATTCGAAAACTTATGGAAGAGAGTGAGAGATATAGTACATCGCTGTCTTGAATGGTTTTAGCTTAAAAAAGGATCACCAATTTTTTGATCTCGTGCAGTAGATTCTCAGCTGTTTCTGGCACTCCGCTTCTCTACATCCCGACTGATGAACCTTTGTCTTGGCTTAATTGTCATATACCAACAGGTATATAAGAGAATAGGTACACATACATAGTTAACCTTTCATAATAATCAAAAACGTGTAAATTGATTGATGATGACTTAAGAAGTCGAAAGATGTCTCTCTCGCGTTTGTTTAATCTGTAGTAGAACGAAAAGTTTGTTTCAAGTCATCCAACTATGGAATTCAACTACTTATGCACCACCACAAATACATGAAAAAAATATGCAACAGTTTCACATATCGAGTACCTACTTACATTAAATAAACACGCAATAGTACTTTATGTATTATAAAAAATGATTACAAGAAAACAGCCTTGAATTAAAAAAGTGGCATACGTAATTTTCGAGCTCAAGAATTATTTTTAAAAAGTCCACAAATACCTACGTCTCTTCAGGATAAATCTTGAACATTTCATTCTTCTGTCTGGTTCGATTCAAATAAAACAGGATGGATTAGCTAGGGTATGTCTACTAGTAGCACTGCCTTCACTAGTCAGTGGAATATTCCATTGAATGGTATGTAATGTACATAATGTACACTGATTGGTCAGACAGTGGACACCCGACCCGACCCGATTATTTTTATGTGAGAACATTAATTTGCTTTATACATAAAATTACAGATAATATTTTATAATGTTTAGTAAAGGCACTGTATGTATGTATATTGTACGAGATCTACATAAACCTTATAACGTGTCTACCTATATTTCATTACCTAATATGAATTATTGTGTAATGCATGTATAGTTTATGTATGCTAATGCGTACTACTACTATAGAATTGAAAAAGGGTAGAAATCTCATTAATGAATATATTTATTTTTTCGAACACTTGACTTTTAAAGGACACTCATAAACTTACGGTGATACGAATTCTGAAATTTAAGTTTTTAATAGAAATAGGTATACAATATTTATCTTGTATTCTACAAGGTTCTGAATATTATGGCTTAAGATATTTAATAATATATGACTTAAGGTATCAGGTTATATATCAAAACTGGGGTAGTCAGTAGGAAAATTGCATGCAAACGTAATAAACATGCAAACTGTACTCAAATAATAAGATGTAATCATTTATTCATAGCTATAATAATTTCCAAATATTCTTTATTTTCTATAATTTACAATGGAGTAACCAGCGAATCATATGCATGTAATGAACATGCAAGTCATCCTCTCTGTGCCAACAAAAGTTAAGTAATTCAGGATGTAACGTCTTGAAATGTGATGCTTAAGGAATACCTACCCGCCTTTCACAGGACATTCAAAATTTACAGAAAAGATAATAGGATTTAACGACTGAGAAAATAATTATGAAATCAATACCTCATTGAAAACGTACCTATATGTATATGTCATTAACACTAAAGCAAAGAACTTACGAGAGTGGAAGGGACTTTTGGATTCAGCAAAGACCCACCCACCCAGGGCTTTTGAGCTTATGATGATGATGTAGGTAGGTTTATGTCATTGTTTCTGTGTGTATCTTGTAATCACTTTCATAAAAATAGAATTACATAATTACTAGATAATAAAACAATAATATTATTATTTGCAAATATATGTAAGTAGGTATAGATATTTCAATAGTGTATATTATATAGATAAGTAAATATTGATGTCGAGCCAAGATATTCATCAGCTGAGAGTCCAGTGAACTGGGTTGTGATACAATTCTAAACCAACTCTATCTGTCTTCTTGGCTGACACAGCTACATCATTGCATTGCATAATAGAACATACAACTATAGCTGTTGTTATTTATCAGAAAACAATAACAATAAACAAACGATCATAGTACAGTCTTATCATTTGTCTCTACGTCTTCACCATATTGTCACCTTTTTAAACGCCTCATCTTCACTGACGGGCACTGCTTCCTCTGAACGTCTACGCAGGTGGGCGGAAAATCTGCAATTATGCGAACCTTTCGTAGTCCAAAAACACCGTGCTGCAGGAGGCGATCTAAGTTATATAGGACATAGAAACCCCTGAAACGTCTATGATTTGAAACTCAGGGAAACAGAGTTTGAAAAAGACATAACATGTCGAAACTTTGTCACTAAATAAAATACATAGTAAAACTCTACAAAGTTTTTTGTTTTTATTTACATGTCAAATTGTTATTGTTGTTTTTATGATTTTATTTGTGCACAACTTGTAAAACTCCATAATTTTAATTTATAATTTATTTGTTTTACAAAATATAAATATATATTTTGTAAAACAAATAAATTATAATTTATAAATTAAAAAAAAAAAAAAAAAAAGACATCTTATGTCGACTCAATATTTGCTATCATAAGCTGGCTTGCATTAATAAAGCCACAGTGAATTTACTAAATATCTTATTTCATTTTGATTTCTTATTATAATGAACTTCTATCAAGAACTGTCGGCCGATAAGCTGAGCCTTAAAAGAGTTCGTTAGCGACTAGGAAACTATAAGAATTTGTGACGACATCGTCATACCACCTGACTATGAGACGTAACCTTATTAAACCATTGGAGATTCTACTATCCTTCATTTCATGGACTTCATTGACGTATATTTTCTTTTCATTTTTATAACTAAAGGCGAACCAAGAATTTCCTCTAGTGAGGGGAGAATTTTATTGCTACAAATGTCAACTGGTGTGGACCTTTAATTATTAGTATATCAAAATAATATCTACACGCAAAAAATTCCACCCCTCCCCCTCCCTTCTCCGTCACCAATTTATTTTTTTTTTGCAATAGAAATTTAAAATATTTCACGATCTTCTCGTTTTTGTACTAAATTTTATAATCATATTAAATTAAGTCTGACTTCTAGGGGAACACCTTTCCACTTCGATGTAAATTTTTCATAATCATCATCATCATGAGCTCGGCGCCCCTGGGTGGTTCTTGGCTGAATCCAGTAGTCTCTTCTTCTCTGTTTGTCCCTCGGCTGTCCCTTGCTTTTTCAATGCATCGGCGCTGACAGAGTATATCCATCGTAGTTTTGGCCTTCCTGATTTTCTTCGTCCTTGTGAGGCGTTTTACAGGGTTGTCGTCGTCCATTCTGATTATGTGACCAGCCCATCTCAAGCGCCCCACCTTGATGGAGCTAATCACATCGGGCTCTTCATCATAAAACTCTTTATTGTATCGACAACCCCAGTCATTATGATCTTTAATAAGACCGTAGATTGTTCTGAGGATCCTTCTCTCAAATGCTGCAATGGATCTCTCTAGGGGTAAATTTTTCATCATCATCATCATCATCATGTCAGCCTCCCTGCGTCCATTGTTGAACATAGGCCTCCCCCATTGATCTCCACAGCTCTCTATCCTGGGCAGACCGCATCCAGCCGACCCCTGCAACCCGTCTTATGTCGTCCGACCATCGTGCTTGAGGCCTACCAACACTTCTTCTGCCTGTTCTAGGTCTCCACTCCAGAACTTTCTTTGTCCACCTAGAGTCTGTGTTTCTGGCCACATGACCAGCCCAACTCCATTTCTGACTAGAAACTTTGTGAACGACATCGACGACCCTGGTTTTTTCTCTGATCCATACATTAGTTTTCCTGTCTCTCAGTGAAATACCCAGCATTCTCCTTTCCATGGATCTTTGCGTCACTGATAATTTGTGTAAAATTCTTTTCGTGAACACAAAAAATACTTTATATAAATTTTGTCTCCTTTCCCCACTCTTTTGGAGGCTTACTGAGTACGCCTATGATTGTGTCTATGTAGATTCTAGTTTTTCTCTGTTAAAACCACTTTAAGTAGGATGTGATACCTTGTCCTCTTTGTAGGCTATTTACTTACTTATATCACATTTCTGAAAACTCGTGATTCCTATAAACCAGTTACGTTATGTGTATGAACCTTCACCTGTATAATTTTAAATGCAACGCCGTTCATACATAATAATGTGTCGTAAAATAAATGGTGGAGTCATATTACCATGTGACTTAAGATGAGTCAACAACTAGCGAATAGTTCACAATTACATTGACACTTTTCTATAATTTGGCAATGCTACATACATAATTTTAATACTTTTTAATGTCATTGTTTGATGTGATGACGAATAACTTGATTTTTGGCTTCGTTTCACAATGCAGTCTTCAATATTTACTTCTAAAGATGCTAATCGAATGGTTTTTCCTTAATGCAGCTCATGGGTGGTTTTATTAAACATGTCCGGCAACGCTAAGAGCCGATGTGTAGAAATTTTAACAAAAAATAATTTGTAATTAATTGAGATTCAAAATTGATTAACTATTTGGAGCTTAAACAGCATTGAAATAGGTAACAAAAAGTGAAAAAAAAAATTCACTCTTTTCTTTAATAGAGAAATCTAAGTTCTTTCACAAAACGGCTCATTTTTAAAATGAATTGTTGAGGCTTTTATCAAACTACACAAAAACTATTACATTACAATAATATTTATCTCATTTCTCTGCACAACATCAGTTAAAATCTTTTATATACCTAGCTCATACAATATATTTATTTATTTATTTATTTTATTCTTCACTGTACATTGTTTACAATAATACAAATTAATATAGAAAATATCATTTATACAATTCAATGTACAGAAAAAACATTAATAACGAATTCCACAAATAATATAATAATATACAAACGACACCCTTCTTTTTACTATAGTAGATAGAGTAATTCATATTGCTGAATCTCGACTGTTTTAAAACTAGAAGCTAATCAAATTATTACCATACAGGTTGCATATTATTCCCTTAGGCAAATCTAATATACATAATTTAATGAATATTATTTACGTATTAGAAGAGAGAATGTACACTAACATTACCTACATGTGAGAGGATAATATAAATTCATAGAATTTATAATAATTGTATCCATAAAGACAATGCTTGTGTGTCTTGAAATACATTACAACCTCATAAGAGAGGATTGGTGTTAGGACACGTAGCCGTCCGAGGCTTAAATGGCAGGATTATGATGTAAAACAGATCCCACAGGATAGACATGTTCTGAGCATGTTAAATAGGAGAGCATGCATGAAGAATGATGGAAGCGATAAATGTTTGCAAGGATAAAATTAAGTGGCGTTTGATACTTTCTGTCAACCCCGCAAGGAAGTAGTGTGATAGCAGTGATGATGTAGCTTTTTTGTATGGTTAATGTTATTCACCGATGGTTATTGGTGGAAGTGACTGAAGAAATCTCAACATCGACACAGTGAATATATTTATATTTAAACTCATCATCTCAAGAATATGTAATCACACTAATGACCTATGTGAATGTGATGAAAATGAAGGTTGTATGAACTGCCGAAACTCTAAGCATGCTTGTGAATTTGAATACTGACTTGTTGCTGAAAAGTTTAATTAAATTAAATGCTAATTGTCACAAACAATAAACATCATTTAAACATTTTCTTAAATAACTAGAGCAGTTTTACTATCTAGAATCCTAAACGGCGGAAGCTGTTAGTCAAATTATTGTGTACAACAAATTTTATGAATAGTGCCTATATCCTGTGGAGTCGCCGATAAAGAATAGATCTTCCACTCTTTACTGCCAGTATTCTAGTGTTCTGTAAGGGGTAGGTATTCGTAAAACATTACATTTAAGATATTTAACATCTTCAGTTCAGCGGTGAGGTATGCCACCCATCCTGAATGTCTTAACTTTTATTGGCACGAGGAGGACAACTTGCATGTTTTTTTTATTTTTATGAAATGAACCTATAGTGAGACGTTTGGCGTTATCTCTTCATTGTCTACCTCTACTTGGCGTAATATTTTATTATAGTTAATCACATACATTGAGCTAAATTCAGATACGAGTAGGTATACCTATGTATTATACAAAGCAAAATTCAAAAGCAAATTTTAAATTAAAAGACGTTTTTACAAGTACATTTTTCAGATTAGATAACAGTTATTAGGCAAGAGAACGTCATTATTATTTTAAGCAATTAAACACTGAAAACTAATTTTTATTTATAGTATTGGTAAAAGTAGTTGGATTTCATAATTGTATAAATTGGTTAGCTGGAAGATATTACCTCCAGGCAATAAGCTCGCCAATTGCTCATGATTTTTTTTTTCTGATCAATAAAGTGTTCTTATTATTATTATTATTATAAATTGAAATCAGTGTTTTGTCCTATCATAGATTAAGCATTGTGAGAGAGACGTCTTTCGACTTCTTTCCTTTGATAATGACATAAATAGACGAAAGATGTTTCTCTAGTCTTGTTTAATCTCAAGTAGAACAAAACAGCAGAGACCTGTAATCTCCGTAATACAAGAGAGACGATGGTCCTGGCTGGGACATGTTTTGAGAATGCCCAATGATAGTTGGCCAAAAAGAGCACTGTTCTTCCGTCCGCAGGGGTTCCGTAGGCCCGGGCGTCCCTCTTACACAATACACCGTTCCTATGACAACGATATCAGAGCGCAAGGAATGTCGTGGAAAGAGGTGACGCAATTGGCACAGAGACGCTCTGAATGGAGGAGGCTGGTTTCTGCCCTGTGCTCCCGAGAGGAGCGTTGAGGGCGATGATGATGATGATGAGAACAAAACACTAGTTTCAAATTGTTCAGATAAAATTAATACTATTTATTTATTTATTGTTTACGGTAAATTGATTATAAAAAATTAGATAGAAGGTATGTATACATTCAAGTTAGATACAATCAATATACAGAGGGAGAGTTTATCGCAAAGGCGCGATCTCTTCCAACTGACACAATACTCATTTTAAATATCAATATCAATTAAGAAAAAAAATGCATAACAAGTTATGTATGTATTTCTTAATTTTTCGTCGCTCTCCTTCATAAACTTTCGACACAATTTAACACAAGACTGTTTTATTAACATTGTGCGTAACCAGCGACAGGACACAAGCTAATTGTATTATACAAAAACTGAAGGTTGTCGTTAGGAATTTGACATTCCAAATATATCAATAATAATATATTCAGCTATTACGTATTTACCCACATAACATTAAACACGTATATATTTACTAGGACATAAATATAAATATTAAAATATAATTGCACACATAAAAACAAGTGCTGAAGGAATGCAGTTACATACAAAGTGAATAGTTTATGTACACCCACTTGCAATGTTTACATTGAAATCAATACATTACCTTAGACCAGTGTTTCCCAACCGGTGGTTCGCGAACCCCTGGGGGTTCGCTATGTGTACAAAGGGGGTTCGCGAAAATAATAGCGTAATGGCGGGATTTTAAATGGCCAAAGACTCTCCTTATCTAACTTCTGGCTCAGTATAAATAATGAATATTCTGTTCTGTCAAAAAAGCCATAGACGTTCTATTACCATTCTGCACAACATATCTGTGCGAGAAAGGATTTTCAACATATACTTATCTGAAGGATAAATATAGAAATAGGTTAAATGCAGAACCTGATCTAAGACTGAAATTGTCAGATATTGAGCCAAACTTTCAATTGCTTTGTTCCATGAAATAGCCAAAAATATCCCATTAAGAGCTTTTTCAAAGGGAACATGTGCTGAAGTAAGATCCAATTTGTTAAATTTATTTTGTATTCATAGCTTATTTTAGTCTTATTAATATTAATCATTTTAGTCTTATTAATGTTTGTGCAATATGTAAAATAAATGTTCTACAAAATTTTATTGTTTTTTGCATTTATCATTAACGGCTACATAGGGGGTTTGCCAAATTCTGTTGGATTTTACTTTTGGTTCGCGAGGAGAAAAAGTTTGGGAAACACTGCCTTAGACTGACTCAAAATCTGACGTCTTTCAAGCGAGCCGTTAAAGAGAAATTGATTTCCACAAGCACAGCTTCTGAAACCTAAAACCCATCACTTCCGCCCCCCTCCTTCCCTTTTTTGTATTTTTAATCTTTCTTTTTTATTTTTTTCTATTACTATATGATAATAATAAATAAAGAACTTATTTAAATGCACCGTTTTGTGTATAAACCACCGCAAGGGCCCATTCAAGAATCATAAAATTTCTTGAACAATAGTAGGGTTTTCAACCTCGCCTTGAACACCTCCACACTCTTCAGAGTCCGCAAATCATAGGGGATTTTGTTCCACAGCAACGAACTAGCCAAACAGAAGGCACGGTCAACATAGTTGGCCAAACTCCTCCTATGCGGCACCACAAGTCTATTGACAGAGTCTGCGTTTGCAGACCTTTATGATTTTTGCCTTTCCGTTGCCTCTTCAAAAATGCAGAACTCCATATGTAAGTTTTTTCAGTCAAAATGGTTTTTTTTTTGTTATAATTTAGTTATTGAGTTCGTGTCTTTCGGTTAGTTGGAAGAGCTCGCACCTTTGTGATAACTTTACCCTCTGTATATTGATTGTGATAATTTGAGTGTATATACTACTATACTATACCCTCACGCAGTCTCCCAAGTGGGGTAAGCAGATAGAACGGATCGCCAAATAGATCTATTTGACTGTATACCTTCTATGTATAATTGTTTGTAATCAATGTACAGTAAAAAATTAATAAATTAATAATGAGTCAAACATGGCGAAAATGTGTGGTAAAAATACATATAATAATATGTATGTTGTCAGTAATTTTCCATACAGTATAAAATAATAATAATATTCAACCACACACACATACACATATATATAAATATAATACATACACTTACCCATACGTGCATAAGAATGCAATACAATAAAACACAAATAAACAGTGTATATAATGTATAAATGTATATGTGTATAGTGGTATAAAACATTTTATTACATAATATTATTGCTTTGAAATTATTCGAAAATATATTTTTGTATAAATATATTGTAGGTGCATACTCTACTATACCATACCTTGGGGCAAGCAGAGAGTACGATATTTCGACCATCCAGTTCCACACATCAACAAGTCGAAGTTTTCGAAAATTTTGATTTAAATGGTAATTCATAAAATCAACTCAACTCTATCAATTCCACAAACAAATAACTTTTAAAAATAAACGGTTCCCTTTGTATATTTAATTTTGAGTTATGGAATAAATAATGTACCATCCTATTTGCAATTCCACGAATAAATATTATGAATTGTTTAATATGAACTATTGAAGGAAACAAAGGCAACATTATGCTTCTAACAGTGCGATTATTTTATAGTAAATTAATATATTTCACTTTTTGTTGTGTATTTAAAGCATAGTATAAATATACCAAATTTACAAAGATGTAGTTTTCCCGAATAAAAGACATTTCGACTTGTTGAGTTGTGGAACTGGGCAGTCTATTTATCAATCCTCGTATATTTCTTTCTTTTCCTCAATCATATTCATGCAATTTCTCGCGGATTTCTCTTACTCAACACGCGGCCGTCTTTGAGAATTTGATACGAGTAGTCAAGTCATCTAGGTTTCAGACATTTATACTATTTTGCAGATTGTAGGTACCTAGGTATATATTTTTTGAAAATATTAACATTCTCGTTAAAAGTCGGTGGATGGCGCCCGTAGTGGCTGCCTGAAACCTCTGACGTCTCATTTTTAAAAATTAAAATATTGTCTAATAATGATTCAAAATAACAAAATTTTAATACAGTGTTTTTAGTTTCAATAGTCTAATAAGGATAATTGTTTTTCAAGTGTTACTTTCAAACTAATTAAAAATTTAAAATTTAAAAACAAATGAACTAGTGGATAAAATTTGTGACAATAATAATAATACCTACAATTAGAACTCACATAATTATTTCATATTTCAAATTTGTGACAGTTAGAAATACATTAATTATTTTTAATAGTTAAATTAAATTCATGAAATATATTAAAATTTGATAAATAACAATAAATAAATTTAAAAAAAAACTGAAAATGCGCCCTTGCGGTGGTTTGTACCACAAAACGGCGCTCAATAAATTGTCCAGATTATTATTATTATTATTCTCATTCATACTGCGATGTACTCATGTACATCACAATTAAGAACTTTTCAGCTGAAAGATGATAAGTTCAAATAGATATTATATTTTATAACACAGTTGATTAATTTAATAATTTCTAGGTAGATAGTATTACTTTATTTTCTTGATGGTTCAGCTAGTGCAGATACCTACATGTTTACAAAAAGGCTTTTATAAAGACCCCATTCGTATATTCACAAACACAGTTTAATCAAGTACACAAACACATACACAACATAATATACTGGGGCAATAGTGTAATACACTATTTTATATGTCATTGTGTTAGTGAGAAATAACCATGTAGCATATTAATTTTAACCGATGAAGTAACTGAAAAACATTTATTAAAAGAATAATTCATTTATATCAACGTTATATAATAATCATACTATTGAAATGTTACTTATTAAAAAAACCTCTTTCATAATTTTGAATTCTTACGGTTTTTGTCGAAATGTAAAATTTATTTGTATTTTTTTCAACTCTGCAACGTGTGTTGAAAATAACATTTTTACAACAATCCTTCAGTCTTTTTACTGCTACTGGTTTTCTCCGCAGTATTATTATTTAACTAATTGTAATGATGTATTGGTGTGGTGTTTGTACATTAATATAATGTTTGATGTATTTGTAAATGAAACGGAATGAGAAAATTTATAATTATTGTTTGCAGTCTGGCAGCTGGTTACTATTTTTATAACCATCTGATAAATAGCGTGTTCTAAATTATTAATAGCTACACCCTGAATGTTCCTCTCGAAAGTACGCGGAGGCTGTCAAGACAACGCACAAAACCAATGTCATCCGATGAAGATAAACAAACAAATAGAATCAGAAAAATATTATTGATTTATTCATTCTTTACTGTAAGTACATTGATTACAAGCAAATTTACATAAAAATTCATTTAAATCAAATGCAATTCTACAAACAATAAACAGAGGGTGATTGTATCGTAATTTCTTTAAACTTTTACAAAAAAATCTTTCAGGAATAATAATAATAATAATATATCGGACGATTTGTATTTGGCGCCGTTTAGGGAGCCGTGCTTTTCCTGAAAAGCAATGTTTTCAGCTCACTCCTGAATACTACTGTTGGTTGGTTCTGAACACTGAAGCTCCTTTCTGGAAATTTGGAAGTGTTTGCCCTGTTGGGTTCCACAAGCTGATCGCAGTACGCAAAAAGAAAGAGGTACAAAGGAAATAAGAATACGGACTAGAAAAGGGACTAGGATCGCAAGGGTAAGCCAAGACTCGATAAAAAAATTTACACTAAGAAATATTTTTTACTTAAGATTTTTTTAAATATCTTCTACTACTACTATACCATCACGGCACATCCCATAAGTGGGGTTATAGACGTGTAAGCTGTCTTCTCCATATCAACAAAAAATTAAGAAATTCAGGATGACGATGGGTGGAAAACCTCATCGCTGAATTATGATTTAATTATTTTTTCGAATACTTTATCCCTTTTGCAGGACACTCAAAAGCTTACGGAAAACAGTGGGAGACCAATTCTCTGCCGGGTGTTCCACGGAATAATAAGGATAATTCCTCAAAAATAGCATTAGGTACTCAACCTATCATCAATGCGACGGTAATCTTTACAGTATATTTTCAGTATATTTTTCTTATCAAAATAAAACTAGAAGTACAAATAATATATTTGAGATCTTCTATTCAGCGACGATATTAGACAGTCATTCTAAATTATCTTATCTTACTGTTATCAACACATTCTTTTCACTGTGTCGGTATATGTATTGAGAGAGACGTCTTTCGTCAATATCCAATATCCATGGAAGACGAAGTAGGTACATCTCTCTCATAAGCAGCGTCCACACAGCTGGACGTCAATCTTCAATCATTCGGTGTCAATGAACGTTTTCATCCAGCTGTGTGGACACTGCTAAAAAAATCAATATGGTTGATTTTTTATTACTTTCGTTATCGATACAGGTAAAAAGACACAAGTTTATTACTGTATACAGCTAGTCTACTGCTTACCCCACTAGCGGAAGATGTATATCATGGAAGATAGATTCGTACACTTATTATTAAAGAAGATTACAAATAATGAGGAAAGGATGACATAGAGGATATACTTGTCTGAAAGAAGGGATGTCCGAGAACTACGTGGCTTGAGCAAATAGTCAAGAACAGGCTTGTATTAAGGGAGAGAAATCGACGTGTGTGTATGAGAAATTGTATGAATGCAGAAAAAGCAAATGAAGTAATTATATAAGCGTTTCATTCCCTCTGCCTACCCTACTTGGGATACGGCGTGAGTGTATATAGTATTAATAAGATTTTAATAAGATTTATAAGATTTTTGATTCTTTATTTACATATGTCTTAATTCTACAATGTGAATTTCTATTACACATATTTTTTGAAGTCTATCTTATATTTAAACATGTAAAAGGCTTGCGCCGTAGTCAACTGTAACAATAAATAAATAACAAATATGCCGACAAGATAAATCATCTTAAGAGATTGCAGAGGTAAATAATAATAATATATAGGTAATTATGTTTCCAACACGCTGTATATGTATTTAATGTTCATTTTTAAATTCCTGGGTTCGAGGTCGGCAATCAACTATCACATGATCGGAGGCACGGCTCTCTCAGCCAATCAGAATGCGCCGCTTGGAGGCTCGACACTCAGATACAGTGACGGATAAATTATGTAGGTATAAATAAAAGTATAATTGTGATCCAGTCTTAACTATTTAAAGGACGCCGCATGTGGAACAAAGGGGATATTAATTAATAATAATATGTAGACTCTCCAATTCCATCACTCAACAAGTAGATTTTTTTTATTTAATTAACACAATCAACGCAACGTCACCCTTACAATTCCACAAATAAATAACTATAAAAAAATACAAGGTTCTCCTTTTATATTAAATTTTTAGTCAAGAAAAAATAATGTACCGATTTTCAATTCCAAAAATATTTATTTTTTATTCTATTTCATTCATAAATACACAGTATACATTGATATTACAATAACAAAATAATATTATACACACAGTAAAAATACTCCCTCCATAAGCAACTAAATGCTTGTGCGGACGGTCGGATTTCAACTATAACTATTTCAATTTCAATTTATTCAATTTATTCAATTATAAACAATACCTCAAAACAGCAACTAAGGTTGCTGGTGTCAGAGGCGTGCAGTATTACAAATCTGGTAAAACAATTCATATATTTAAATTATTTGATATTATAGTAAAATATAAGACACCAGAGCAAAAAATCACAGAACAGCAACACCATTGAAAACAAAAAACACAAAACAGTATCACAAACATTGAGAAGTCATTACTAACTCTTGAATCCTCTTTCCAAACTCCTTAGGATTTTTACATTTCTTCAATTGGTCCGGCAAACTGTTATAAATCATAACAGCAGAATACAAGAAACCATCTCGAACTTTATTTGTTCTGGGTATAATGTTTCTTATATTGTTTGAAGTCCGCGTGTTGTGTCCATGTATTGTACACTACTGTTAGTCGTCAAGCTCAAGTTTGATTTCATATGTCCGTTCTTTATCTTATGTATAGTCTTGGCTTTTTCAGAAGTTATTAATTGGTTGAGAGTCATTTCTCCTGTCACTTTATATAAATCAATAGTTTTAGTTAATCTATTAAATCCATGTACGTTTTTCAATTTGTTTAACTATTTCGATTTGTTTAACTATTGAATGGAATAAAGACAACGTTTGTCTTTAACAGCGCGATTATTTTATGGTATATTTTACTTACTGTTTTTAAAACTTATTGTAAATATAACCCAAAATAACAAAAATGCCAATTTCTCGAAAATACATACGACATTTCTATTTGTTGAGATATGAAACTAGACCGTCGAGTAATATCATAGGTCTCTCACTCTTTTCCGTTGGTTTTCGAGTGTTCTGTAAAAGGCAAATGTTCGTAAAATCTCTCGTATAAGACGTTCGACAATATATTATTCGGTTCAGCGATGATACCCATCCTGAATGTATTTAGTTTTATTGTCACGGAGAGGACGTCTTGTACGCTTATCACGCGATGAAAATTGAGTTTGTCGGTAGCATAGAGGCAGAGCCACCGGCTCATGCACAAGAGGTATTCGATTCGATCCCAGGTGCCGGCAAACCTCCCCTCTTACGACACAAGCTTTAAGCTTACTGTGAAAGGTGTATAAAGCTGAATTTGGGTTTATAACACTTTTCTTTCATCCTCAAGATTTTCTTAATTACAATATTATTCCACAATTATTATTCCACGGCCCCTTGTTTCGATTACAACGACACTGCTGTGTGTCTGATGTAAGTACAATGAAATCGTAACGCAAACACAAGTACTCGTATTATACTTTATAATAACAGTTTAATATCTCGTACAAGAACAGGTATATGTAGGTACATAACACATGCATAGTAGGTATAAAATAAAATGGCTGCTGCATGTTGATAAAAAGCAAGAAACACGAGCAAACTAAAGACATAATAATAATACCTATCATAAAACTTATTATGCCCATACAATATTACTACTGTTTTATAGTATAGCATAGCTTGTACAATATAAAACAATTTCTGATAAATAATAAACCATACAAGCATACATCATAAAACATTTGCAGTGTACTGCATTTATGAATCATATAAATTAGCAAAACTGTTGTATTTAGTAAGATTTGTTCTTATTTTATAAACATACCTTTAGTAGGTTATTCTTATTCGCACGGCGTGCGAATAATATTTCTTCCTTATTCGCACACTACCGTGCGAATAAGAGGTAAATATTATTCGCACGGCGCAGCTATATCAAGCCAAAGTGACATACGTCGAGAGTATGATCATTTTTATTTTTTTTTATTTGTTACTCTTAATTTCGATTTGTAACAATCAACCTTTATGTATCTATATCGTTAAACTAAAAACTATGTGTATATAGCAATTTTTCATCATTTTATCAGACTATTTGGCGTGTTTTCTTATATATTTTGACATAAAAACACTCCAAGTGTCATATTTGTATGAAATAAATTCTTGATATTTTTATTTTTTAGTCTTAATTTCGATCTGCAACAATCAACCTTTATGTATCTACATCTCAAAACTAATAAGTATGTGTATTTAGTAATTTTTCATCATTTTATCAGACTATTTGGCGTGTTTTCTTATATATTTTGACCTAAAAACACTCCAAGTGTAATATTTGTATGAAAAAATTGTGAAATTTAGGAGGAGGAGGACAATAACATGGCATCTTATAGAATTTGAACTGACAATTTTAAATTATAAATGTAGACAAGGCTATACTATACTATACCCTCACGCCGTGTCCCAGGTGGGGTAGGCAAAGAGAACGGAACGCCTTGTTGATCTTTCCTTACATATCTCTTTCGCTTCCTCTACATTCAACCAGTTTCTCATACATGCACGCCGATTCATCTTACTTAAGACGCGACCGTCCTTGAGAATATGATCCACGTGGTCAAGCCACGTAATTCTTGGACATAGATTGGTTATAGATGTAGACAAGGCAATTGAATGAAAAATGAAATACAAATACCTACTATAAGATGTTTGGAGCAAGTGGACGAATATGTTTATTTAGGAAGTATGTTTGTAAGGGATGGTAGGTACGAAAGGGACATTGAAAAAAGAAAAGTGGCTGGTGCGAGAGTGAACGGTGCACTTCGATCTATTGTTAGCAATAGCAATGTCTCGAACATGGCTAAAATGCTGGTGCACAACGCCATCCTCGTACCGACACTGATGTATGCAAGCGAGACTTGGACATGGCTGAAGAAGGACGAGAGTGGAATAAATGCAGTGGAGATGCGATCACTGAGAAGAATGGTAGGTAAAACATTGCGTGATAGAGTAAGGAATGAGGATATTAGAAGAATGAGTGGATGCAAGAGGAGTGTTGTTGATAGAATGCGTGTAAATAAATTGAGATGGTTTGCTCATGTGGAGCGAATGGATGGTGTAAGATTGACGAAGAGGGTGTATTTAGCTGAAAGAGAGGGTGTGAGGAAGCGCGGGCGTCCGAGAACCACGTGGCTCAAATTCTCAAGGACGGTCGCGTGTTAAGTAAGAGGAATCGGCGTGCATGTATGAGAAACTGGATGAATGTAGAGGAAGCGAAAGAAGTATGTAAGGATAGAGCGACATGGCGTTCCGTTCTCTCTGCCTACCCCACCTGGGACACGGCGTGAGGGTATAGTATAGTATAGTATAGTATAGTATAAGATGTTACTGTAAGATGAAAATTTCATCTTTTAAAAATTTAATTTTCATTAATAGGTACTATAATATTACCTTTTTCCAAGAATTTCTCCTAACTAATACTTACAATAATAATATCCTATTTGGTTCTTAGTGAAAATGTTGTACCATTCTTAAGAGTATTTCCAATGCAACATGTACCTACCTAATTTATTTATTTATTTATAATAATATACACGGCTTACGCCTTTTATACACAGTGTTTATAAATAATAGTACCTACAATACTACTACCATATCATATGGGTAATTGTCTTTCTTAGGTGTCAGATATGATAATAAACTCTTATAAATATGCTAAAAAAGAGTGAAGAATGAGGATATCAGAAAAATGAGCGGATGCGAGAAGAGTGTTGTGGATAGAAGGCGTGTAAATAAGTTACGATGGTTTGGACATGTTGAGCGAATGCAAGATGAAAGAATGACGAAGAGGATGTATGAAAGATGAGGTGCGAGGAAGCGCGGAAGGCCAAGAACCACGTTGCTTGAGCACGTGGATCAAATCCTAAAGAACGGCCGCGTGTTGAGTAAGAGAAATCGGCGAACATATGTGAGAAACTGGATGAATGTGGAGGAAGCGAAAGAAGTTTGTAAGGATTGATCTATACGGCGTTCCGGTCTCTCTGCCTACCCCTCCGGGGACACGGCGTGAGGGTATAGATATAGATAGATTATATGCTCAATACATAGTGTACGGCCCTCCTTGCCTTTGCTGCGAGTCACCATCGAACCATCTGAAGCGCACCCCGTGCTAGCACCCACACTAGCATACGTCATTGTTTCCACCAAGGAAGCCGTTCTGAGGAGGGACCATGCTCCACGCACCCACAGGTGGTCCGCCTGCTCGGAGGTAACACACAGATGACACAGACACTGGTATATTAATAAAATTTCACAATTTTTTAATACAAACATAACACTTGGAGTGTTTTAAGGTCAAAATATATAAGAAAACACGCCAAATAGTCTGATAAAATGATGAAAAATTACTATATACACATAGTTATTAGTTTTACGATATAGGTACATAAAGGTTGATTGTTAGAAATCGAAATTAAGAGTAACAAATACAAATTTAAAGATTTTTTTCATACAAATATTACACTTGGAGTGTTTTTAGGTCAAAATATATAAGAAAATACGCCAAATAGTCTCATAAAAGGATGAAAAATTACTATATACACATACTTATTAGTTTTAAGATGTAGATACATAAAGGTTGATTGTTGCAGATCGAAATTAAGACTAACAAATAAAAATATCAAGAATTTTTTCATACAAATATCACACTTGGAGTGTTTTTATGTCAAAATATATAAGAAAACACGCCAAATAGTCTGATAAAATTATGAAAAATTACTAAATACACATAGTTATTAGTTTTACGATATAGATATAAAAATGTTGATTGTTACAGGCCGAAATTAAGACTTACAATTTAAAAAAATAAAAAAATATATCATTCTTATGACGTATGTCACTTTGGCTTGATATGGCTGCGCCGTGCGAATAATATTTACCTCTTATTCGCACGGTAGTGTGCGAATAAGGATGAAATATTATTCGCACGCCGTGCGAATAAGACCAACCTTTTTAGTATGTATGTTCAAAGAGAAAAAAGTTAAGCTTCCTGTTGATTTCTTCAGATACTGAAAAAATACCTAGCTTATATTTATAAACTGTCACAGTTAGCAAATATATTTAGACCCAAGGAAATTTTTGGACTTGTCTGTATTGGAATGATTCTTATAGAGTGGTTTAAAATCCAAATATGATTATATCAATTTCCGTTGACACGTCGCAACAGATAATAGAAATTTTCCTTCAAAATTAAACATAGTAAATTCATTTTCTTTATAACGAAGATAATCTCTTTCTTACAAGATTGGCATATACGAGAATATAAAATTAGCTTTCCCAGTCTTTTCTCCTTTTATCTTAGTTTCCGTATTTTTTTATTACTTACTGTATAGGTAGGTACTGTATCACCTCAATGGTTATGTCTTACACATTCTGTTGAGAGATCCCGGATTCGAACCCTCTCGCAGACACAAGCATATTGGTTATTGTGAAGATGTTTTGTATCATGGATTCATCTTAAAAAATAAATGACGAAAATTGGTTGCAATCCAATTTCGTATGATTACAACATTGCACGTATTAATGTAACTCAAAGTCCGTTACATGATTGTAAATAAATTTGTTTGTGAAGACGATATTCTCAGAATTGTGGCGAATAATTTTTTTACGGCGCCAAATCAATTGCTCAGTTAGGAGTATTTTAATGAACAGAGAGCGAGTTTATTGCTAAATTGCGATATCTTCCAACTAACTTTACAATACCGTCACTCCGGATCCCAAGTGGGGTAGGCAGACAGAATTGAAAGCCTTATATAGATTTATTTTTATATACTTCTTTCACTTCTTCTACATTAGAACGTCGAATTCTCTTATTCAACAAACTGACGTCTTTGAGAATTTGATCCACGTGATCAAGCCATGTGGTTATCAGACGCTTGCGCTTACACACACCCCTTCTTTCAGATAAGTAAACACCTCCTCTTTCAAATATTATTAAGTTAAACAAAGCTTATTTACCAATTTCCTCGTTTTTACCCATATATTATGATCATAATCCAGCCATTTTTTCATAACGAATTCGGTCATCGATAATATAATTATGACGTTTTATCTGCAAATTAATTAAGAAATTTCAAGATATTAAAATTTAATGAACGTATTTATTGCAATAAATGGCAATAAGGTAAAAGTTAGAAATATTAGGAGGAAAATAAAGAGAAAAAGTCTTGTCAAAACAGATTATTTATGATAAATATTAGGCATTTAATATTTATTAATACAATTTAAATACATTTCTTTTCACGTCATCATCCATCTACTAATGATATCGCAATAAATTTTATTAATTTGAATGGGCCCATTATTAGATATTTTTTTACGTTGGTACATTTTATGAAATTTTTGCACACGAACTTGTAAAATAAATATGAATATCTTTTTTAGTCAATCTTGATACCAAATTTTCATATGAAACTTATGTTTCAACGGAACCTACAATTAATGTAAATTGTTGTCATTATGAAACAGGAGACATGAGAGAAATGTTTGAAAACATATAGCAAATATAATTTTTTTCTTCAATGGATTTTCAGAAGTTCGTACTCAGCAAAGAGCTGGAGTATATATAACGCATGGCTAACGATGGTCATGTATCACAAGATTTTAAGACGGCCTGGCTCAATTAGTGGAAAGAAGTTCTAAATGGAAATGGTTTTTTTCTGCCCTGTGTTCCCGAGAAGGGTGATCGATGGATTCGTATTATTATTCATTAATTTAATGACGTATATTGCAACCTAATTGTGTTTTGTGAAATGCATTTCATTATGAAATTTAGGCATAATTCACTCGATTGCGGGTGCATTGGCATAAAATGAAACAAGAAGAAGAATGCTTCGAATACTGTGAACAGACTATCTGTCTGAACAGAACAGACTATGGATACTGATGTCCAATACAGAAGTTCTAAGAAGAGCGCATACGAATAGAGAGGTCCTGCCGAATATTAAGGTTCATAAGTCTCATATTTGGGCCACATTCTGTGAGGCGATAATTATCGGCTTCTGCAGTTGATAATAGAATGCAACAAATAAAAAGATTGTAGGTAAGTGTAATAAAATAGCCCTGTAATCCCTCAAAACACCAGCTCTGCTCATTTTTGAGGTTAAAATAGATAGTTATAAAAAAAAGTCTAATTGTATTGAATGCATGTATATATTATTTAATATGTATAATATTATTGGGGTTTGGCTGAGAGCACGGTGTGTGACTGTGGAGAGGAACAAAACTCTGGGCATCTCCTGACAATAAGTCCAATGGCTCTCAGACAGTGTCTCTGGGAGGAATTCGTGGAGCGAACTCACCTGGGGGGGGGGGGAGCTGCACGAGAGGTCGTGGCTTTCTGAGAGAACTGGGGATATAGATTTTAATGTTTTGTTATTTTTAACGTTTGCTGACCGACACGAAAAGAAGAAGATTCCAATAAAAAAATTGAATTTGACGGTGATTCACATTGGAAGCAAGATCGTCAAATAAGTATTTCACTCTGTTGTCGTCATGGAAGATATATTTACATATTTGGAAAAGTATATTTACATATAACATGCATCAGATTCGTATTGAGTACATTTATGAACGACTTGCGTCATCTCATCTGCCCCCTGATGGACTCTGTTACTAAGTGACATTAATTTTAATTTAAAATATGTATTGCAATTTTATTACTTTGCTTGTTAACCAACATTAAAAATTATGCGCACGAATTGTATGAACCTATATTTAGATGCTAAATATAGGTTCATACAATTTATGCCTTTGTATAATTTAATTTACTGTAAAAAAAGGTATATTCGTACTTGGGTAGGCAGATTTTGATAATCGAGTCATTGTCGCCCTTGAGGTGAATGAGTCACTAAACAGCGCCGAAAAAATCCGACATACATACTCTCCCAAAAGTAAAATAATATATGCGAAGATTTTTTGATATTCTTATCAAACTGAATATTTTTGCACTTGCAATAGTGTAGGTATTAAATATGTGATATATGTGTCACGATAGGTATGATTTAACCTGAAGATATGCATCACTTGCAGGATAGAGAGAAAGTATTAGGTGCCTCGGCGTTTACGAATCGTAAAAACCATTTGAAAACATTTTTTTTTATTATGTCATCGCTCATTCTCTCTAAATGTACAAGTTGAAAATGTCGCCATTAAAAAGTTAATAGATATTATTTACGTTGTTAAATTTTACAGTCTTTTTTACGATTCTGTTTATCATTCAAAACCGTCGTAAACATTACTAAGTCGTATAATGCGATGCACTATTCATGGGCGTGACCAGAGGGGGGAGCGAAAAGGGGCAACCAGCCCCTTAATGATCTCGAAAATAATATGAAATTGGGCAAAATTAGCATTGTAGTATGGAATATTGGTGAAATCGTGGTTAGATGGAAGAAATCACTTGATAGTGATAATCTCGCCACTGCATAAATATCGTCCTAGTATTTTATGTTTAAATTTTGTAATGTTTTGTTAAAACTTTTATAAATAATGATGGTGTGCAAAAAGAATAAATAAATAAATATTGGCACTGAAGTGAGAAGCTGCGCCATCCCCCAGATGCGACTAGACTAAATATTGGGTGTCTTCAAAATAGACGAACAACGAGGAGAAAAATTTCTAAACCCAATTGAAAATATGGCGATGTTAGGGTAGAATTTTAACGTGTTACCTAATTATAAAAAGTGGAAAACCTTAAAAGTTTGCATGTTTGTCTTGCAAGCTTGTCATGGAATATGTACTTTTTTATTTTTTAACCGGATTTGGGTGCAGATGACATAACCAATCAGATATCTCGATTGGAGAACCATGTTTACACAATGTACATAACATTATGGTTTGCATAAAGCGTTTCTCGATTGGTGGACCTTACATCGCGACAGTGAGAATGGTGAAATTGGTGAACGTTGTCTATGGACACCGAAAATGATCACTTAAGCCAGCCTAGAGCCAATTCGTAAGCGTTGGGACGCCTTTCTCACTTCTTCCGATTACATTTTGCACAATGTAACATTGTGTAAACATGGTTCTCTAATCGAGATATCTGATTGGTTATGCAAGCTAGTCTGCTGGCTACCCCACTTGTGGAATATACCTTGATGGTATAGTAGAAGGAAACCTTAATATTCATGATTCCAAATTATGATTTAACATAAACGAGGAGATTGTGAAACATACTAATTTGTTTAGCTGCTACCCTCTTTCCCCCAGAGAAAATACTGGGAACGCCCATGGAACCATTTATATTTTTTTATATTTTATAATCTATATCAACAATGACGTAAAACATTTAAAAAAAGATGGTTAGTGACTCGATGTCAATGCTTCAGATTTTCAGAATTAGAATCTGACTAACAATTTACATAAGTCTACTTTAATCGATGACCTTTGATATAGAGACTGGAAATTCAAAGGAAAAATTGGTAACGTAACCACTATAATTTCATTTACAAAAGTATGTTACAGTTGATTCAAAATATATTGATGGTCCATTTATTAAAAGCGCATCTTTTTACAACAATCAACAGAGTTTGTTCATATTTAAATCATATTATAATATCATCATCATTTCGGGAGCACAGGGCAGAAACCAGCCTCCTCCATTCAGAGCGTCTCTGCGCCAATTGCGTCACCTCTTTCCACGACATTCCCTGCGCTCTGATATCGTTGTCATAGGAACGGTGTATTGTGAAAGAGGGACGCCCGGGCCGAAGGAACCCTTGCGGGCGGAAGAACAGTGCTCTTTTTGGCCAATCATCATTATAATATACTAAACTAAAAACTAATCTTTAGAATTTCAGACTTGAAGGACATTCATTGTTTTCAAAGGTCTTTTTATGGGTGCTCAGGTAAAAAGGAAGTCCTATAATTTTGTAATATGACAAATTTGTACTGAGCTATCTACAAAGTCTATTAAAAGCCGATGGTAACATTTTACTGAAATATGACAAATGGATGTTTATGAGGCTGAGAAACGAGTAGTTATACCAAATTTTGTACCAATTTATAGTGACTTGAACTAACGACCTTTTATAATATTGGCCCTAAGTCTATGACTTTAAGGGTACATAGTATATACAATAATTAATAATGGTTTAATTTTGTATTGTGCTGGTAGATTTTGTTGAACGTTTGATGAATGCACATGAGAACTGAAAGTTTGCTATTTGTAACTAATTCTTATATGTGTATTAATATTTCTAGCAAATTCTTATATGTGTGTTTATGTTATAATTGAAATCCGACCCTCCCCACAAGCATTTAGTTGCTTATGGAGGGAGCATTTTTACTGTGTGTAAAATTGTTTTGTTATTGTAATATCAATGTATACTGTGTATTTATGAGTAGAATAAATATATTTAAAAAATATATATATAAAGAGAATTATGTTTTAAGGGAATCTAATCACCATAATCTATTTTCAAAGGCCGTCCACATGTTTACGAGCCATCAGGTCAAGCCAACATTTGATTTGTGAAAAAAATGCGCATAGGTTAAAACAACCTTCTTGTACAGTTAACCGTTAATTTGCTAGTGAAAACTCACAGTGAGACGTAAGACAAAATATAACATAAAAATAATAATATTGTAATTAAAGATTTTCTTTGTCATTACAGAAATTTTCCATTAATTAACATTTGCATATGAAACGTTTGAAATTCATGATTAATGTGCAGTGTATTGAATAGACAATAACTGCGTATGTGAATATATTATTTTAATTTTATGATGTGGTTTAACAATATATGCATATTGTAAAGTGCGAGTAAAGACAAAAGGTACAAAGGCACCTATATCACGTGGATCCACCTACGATCACATTGAGCATGCGCAAGAGCATGTGCACTATGAATATTAATAAATTAAATAAATAAATAATATTATCATAAACTTATTATAAACAATCGCTATATTAGTCCCAGATGCTGAAACAAGTTGCTTCTGGATCTGCGAGAAGAACCGAATAGAGAAAGCTTCAGGAGAAAGCTGCACTTTTGTGCTGGGAACTTCAGACGATAGACGCATAATCAGGAGTTCAAAAAAAGTCATTTTACATCTTAAATTCTGAAATGTGGTTTGCCACCCATCCTGAATGTCTAAGTTAATTGTTGGCACAGAGAAGACGGCTTGCATGTTTATTGCATGCAGCTGGTGTGATAGCTACTCCACATATGTGATGGTACAGTAGTAGTAGGATAGAAAAAATAAAATTTACTCGTCAACATAATACAAGACAACAAATTACACATAAATCGTTGATAAGACATTTGAAATTTAAAAAAAAACCAATATTTTGTCACCAGACAGCATCTTAGAGCTGGTATTAGGGATCTGAAAATCTTCAATTAGATCTATTCGAGTTAGTTCTATCGACAATATATTATCTATTTAATCTTCTAGTTACATAGGTACTTGTTTAAATGTGTTTACTGATAGAATTTATCGATAGTAAGTTATTCTTATAGTGTTTGTTGTCAATATTATAAAATGTGTATAATATACTGTAGTACGCAGTATAAAAATAGAGTTTGCGAAAGTTGTATGCGGTGTCACGAACCATAGGGTCTAGAACTATTTTGTAAGAATACTAATATAATTAGGTATTTTATGTTCGGACTTGATGAAAATTTCAAAATGAATAATACTCGTAATTATCAAAAAAATTGAAAATATTCTTATGTAAATATACATATTATACTATCCAGGCATCTCCCACAAGTATGGTTGCCAGTAGACCAACTGCATATAAATATACAGGTACTCCTCTTTGTGGTAATAAAAACATAAGATGTACAGAATGAGTGGTATAACATTGTTGAATTTATGTTGTTCTTTTTCTTATGGCAACGGTTTTATGGCAGTTGAGAATATCCTTGACGAAGATTGCCTGAAAGGCCACCTAAAAGATGGAAGGATAGTTGATCTTCAGCGTCGCAAGAGGAAGCAAATTCTAAACAAAAGGATCAATGATCTACTACAAGCAAAAGAAGAAGAGAATATCCTTGTGGCAAGTTTATGTAAGAAAACAATTAAAGCGTTCAAGGATCCTATTTTTAATTCAGCTCAATGTCATGAATTTAAAAGCTACTAATTCATACATAACAAATTTTGGAGATCTATTTTTACGCTGTTATCTATATTGGCAAATCTGTAATTTCTGAAATACAGAAGAGATGATGGTTCAGTTTGGGCCATATTTGAGAATCTCCAATCATTGGTAGATAGTCAATGAAAGGACTGCTCTTTTGTCCACAAGGTTTGACTACGACCCGTAAGATTCTCCATCACAATAAACCGCTCCTATTGTAACGAAATTAGAGCATCAAGAATACCATGGGATGATGGGATTTAATTGGTGGCGTAAAAACGCTGCAAATGTATTTATTTTAATTTATTTATTTATTACGTATAACTAGTGATCTGAGAAGAGAAAATTCTCCAAAGAAATTTCTCCGAGAATTTCTCCTCTGATGGCAGAGAAATTTCTCTCCATAATTTTCTTAGTGGTATTATGACCTTTCGCCCAGTACACTTCGCAGCCAACCTGATTGATCCAAAAATTTGTGGGACTGATTAAGGCCCAAATCAGAGGTTATTAACACTTTTTTCCATGTACGTACCTGCAACTTTTTTTTTAACCTAAATATGGGCATGTGGGGTGTCAAACATCAAGATTTTTCATCAGTTATTAGCACTTTTTTCTATGTAGGTACCTAACATTTTTTTGTTTCCATAATTAATTGTAGCCATATTGGTGATAAAATGTCTCAACATTTGTACATTGTTATTGATTGATTGAATAAAATATTTATTATTATTAAACTGTTAAATAAAAAAATTAAAATAATTCTCCGAAAATTCTCTGCTTCGAGAAATTTACCGAGAAATTTCTCGAAAAATTATTTCTTGAGAATTCCACAACACTACGTATAGTTTATAGTTTTCCAATTGTCCCTAGGCCCCTGTTATGCAGGCACTTGGACTCGTCATACATACATTCACAAAATTCATTACAATTTCAAACACAATCGATGAAAGAACAATCAAAGTAAAACAAAACATCAAATTACATTATTTTTGTAGTCACGGATGTAAAGAGTCGGGATCCACAACGTCAAATGTTAAAATAAATAATTCAAATTATATAAATGAAAACTTATGAAATACTATTCATTCATCATTTCGTCAATGGAATAAAAAGATTTATCAACCAGATACGATTTCACCCTTCTCCGGAAGATCGATACATCATCGCACTTGATTGTATCTGGAAGCTTGTATCTATAACCAACAATGAGTGACATGACAATTGATACTTTTGCGTCTGGAGGAGTTTGATTTGTGCCGTATGCTTCCAGGACGAGCACGGAGATGAGCATGATATAATATAATGGTTTCGTACATCTGAACGTCAAGGAATGTATTAATTTTATAAAATATCTTGATATTTCATCACAGCCATAAATACCTACGTTAGAATAAGTTGACTGTACACTATATTATTATTATGTTACAGGTGGTATAGTCAAGACATAGTAAGTATACGTATGTCGCCTATTGAAATATTTACAAGCCTCTTTTCAAAGAGTAAAGATTTGTCGAGTAGCCTAGGTGCTTTGTCGTTAATTTGACAACTGTGGATGTCATTCGCTGAAAACAAATTATCGAAATAAATCTCTTACACTAAGGTCTAAAACACGAGAAAAAAAAAACAAAATATCTATCTCTGGTTTCAATCCTGTGTGTTGGTTTGCAGCTCTCTTCAGGTTCTCTTCAGCTCTTCGTACGATCTGCAGCTCATATTCTTGCATAGATCGTCGAAGAACTCTCAGCGAAGAGAGTATTTTGAATCCACGATATCATGAAAAAAAAACATCCGAATGAGAGAGGGTCTTTAATGTACTATAATAAATTTAAGAGTAAAGATAGGCCTTCGTTAATAATCCTTTATTCAGTGGGATAATAGCAAAGAGAAGTAGGTAATGCAGTTCATATAAGCCATCTGAATCGACGATGCGATGTACGGTCAAACATTTTATTCAGCCTTAGAATAGTAATAATAATGTAATGCCTGCAAAATATATTGTTTGTAGTTATACACCTACATTAAAACTCGTATCTATGATGTACTCACAAAGTTATTTACTCTCAGTATCATTACACAAACTGTATCTACTAATACGCAGTAGGTTTTATAATAATTATCTCTGTATCTCCACTTTAATGGCGACAAAAACACTTCAATACTTTGTCAATCTGGTACAGGTGTACATAGAAATATGAACGTCCATGTTTTCGTTTTTGTTTTTTTTTATTTGAATATTTTTCTGTCTGAAGAAATTATAATGAGAATGCCAATTTTAAGGCAACTCTATCCTTTCACAAGTTTTTGCTTGTGTCACATTCATAAAATTGACGTAATAAGGTACAAAACGATTTGTCTCACTAAAGACTTATCCATATATAGGAATATTATTATTATATTATATAGGAATACCAGTTTACATTAATAATGCTGGGTGGACAATCGACATAAAACCTTCTAATATCCTATCTTTCCAGACATACATATATCACTTCCCAGAGTTGGGAAGATGGCGCTTTAGTAGCCGTCTGAACCCTATAACTTCTCTACAATTTTAAATTAATTTGACACTTTAAAGTGATCAAAACTTCAAGTTTCATGTTTTTCATGTAATGTGCTAAGAATTTTATGATTTTTAATTTTAATATTAAACAGTGTTAAAATTATACAAATAAATTTAAATAGTTAATACTGAATAAATTATAATAGTTACCTATATTTTTTTCTTAATTCTACGATGTGTTAATGAGAATTTGTATTGTATGTATATTTTTTGAAACTGTCTTATATTTTAACATGTAAAAAGCTTGCGCCGCGCCGTATACAACTGTAAAAAAAAATTAAAAATATTCAAAATTGGTAGAATTAAATTTGTGGCATTAATTTCTTACAAGTGCTTTCGAAATTTTAAAATAATAGTGATAAAATATATTAATGTTTATCTTGAATTGAAATGATAAAATTTATTTAAATTGGGTGATAGGAATAAAAAAAACTTTAAATGCGCCCTTGCGGTGATTTGTAACACAAAACGGCGTTTAATAAATTTTCTAGTTTATTATATAGGTAAATATTTTGTCATTATTTCATAGCTTTTTCTCTATACATTTTCAAACAACGTACAAATTTTGTTGACAATCAAAAATGAATCTGACATCATTGAAAATGATGTTCTAGAAAGACACAATTCTTTATACGCAGGTATATTTCAATATCACGTGTTCGATTCAACGTATTACTAAGGAGTTCCTGTAGGTACTAGCATCATTCCACGACTATACTAAGTAATATGTAGGACACATAATTATTATTATACTGAGCGAAGGTAACATTATTATTAAAGGTAAATATACAAACATACATTAAGATTATTTATTATGAATAGAATGTCGTCTATGCCAAAGGAATACTTTGAATTGTGGATAAAAAAAATTACCCCCCCCCTCCCCCCTGAGCTTCCGAGGAAAGCTTCTTCCTCTTCTGCTTGTAGTAAATCATTGATCAGTTTGTTCAGAGTTCGTTTCTTCTTGCGACGCTGAAGACCAACAGACTATCCATCCAACTTTTAGGTGGCCTTCCAGACGATCTTCGTCCTAGTGGAGTCTCGTTTGCGGCGATGTGGGTTATTCTGTCATACCTACTCATGCGGTCCACATGGTCCCTCCAGAACCGTTTTCTCTTTCTGCTACACTGAACGATATCTTCAGTTTCACATATTTTTCTTATTTCGTTGTTTCTGACTCTGTCTCAGAGGGGTTTGCCCGCGATTGCACGTAGGTACATATGTGGAGTCTTCATTTCAGATGTTCGAAAGATATTCTTTATTATCGAGGAAAGCGTAAACGGTAAAGAAAATATTTAATTAAATAGCCACATCACTTCTTTTTGCTTATTTTAGAAGAATTATATATATATATTTTTTATTTTATTTCTTCAAACAAACAGACTGCTATAAAACATACATTAAAATATAACAACACATTTTACAATTTATAAGCCAGTGAAGTTTGCCTTACTTTTTCCTTTCATATTTTTTTTTTCTTTTCAATCATATACGGCGTGAGCCTTTTACATGTTTATAAATTATGACAGATAACAACAACAACAAAACATTCGTACGCAATCACACAGGTAAATAAATTGACACACTACGAAAGTAACGTCGCGTTAGTACCCACAATACAAGATTCATCTTAGTTTGGGACTAGCTTGATCTGTGTGAATTGTCTATGTATGTTATGTTATGTTAACTATGTACATGAATACAAAAAAAGAACAATATACACATAATCAAAAACTAAAAGTAAAAAAGAATTGAAAAACCCCATATAAAAGAAAAACCGTCATAAAAGAAACCCTGACAAAAGAAGAAAAGAACAAAAATTAAAAGGAGATGGAGGGGGTGAAGTGCTTTAAAAACAGATAGTGGGGGGGGAGCTGTGTCATGCGAGCCTCAACACGATCAGGACGGTCACGAGCTAGAATCTTGCAGAGGTTGAGAAAGTACGTTTTTGAACATCGGCAGTGATAAATGGTAAAGATCGATCTCTCAATAAAATTACCACAGGCTCTTTGGAAGAAGGAATATTGTATGTAATTTGTACTACAGTGCGGAAGTCGGAAAGTATTGGGAACTCTCGTCAAACGAGATGGACAGTTAAAATTAACTTTATTAAGAAGTTCACTATAGTCAACAATATTGTGTATGATTCTATAAAGGAAAACCATGTCCGCCTTTGTACGTCTATTTTCTAAGGATGCTACACCGTGAAAACGAGCAGATTGCGAGAAATCATTAAACGATTGGCGACATCTATAGTTCAAATGTTTAAGGAATTTGTTTTGTACCCTCTCAACCCTGTCAATATATGTAATGAATTGTGGGTTCCACACTACAGACGCAAACTCCAAACAACTCCTCACATATGTGAAATATAGTATCTTCAACGTGTTCACATTCCTAAACGGCTTTGATATTCTCAGAATAAATCCAAGTTGCTTGAATGCTCATTCCACAATATTGCCTACATGTCCCCTGAGCAACATTTTCTGATCAAGAGTAACCCCAAGATCCCTAACCTCATGACACCTTTTGAGAATTGTTCCATCAATTTTACAGTCGTACGAGATGGGTTTTTTACATCGTGTAAATTACATTTTCTGCTTTATTTTTTCATCATTATTTCCATATCAGTATGTTTAAGCCATTTTATCTTATTGACATAAAATTATTCTACTTATAAATAATATTTACATCCGCTGACTGTATACCAGACTTATTCTTATAATTTTATTCTTAATCAAACAAAACCTTCATAAATATAGTATAATAAAAATAAAACGTACTTAAATTTAGTGCTGATATCGCTATATATTATTAGGTATACTCACTTAAAGAAACATATTAAAATTTATATGCAAATAAATGTATGTGTGTGTATGGAGGCTCGACCTATGACGTAGCAATGAATATAGGACAGTATACAGATATCTGATTATATTTTATGTATGTATAGGTATATGTATTTATAGTTTATAGTACCTATGTATTTAATACGCTGAGATATGCAAATAGTATTATATATATACATCTACAATAAAACTTTGAAAAACAACACGAACTGATTCGATTCAAAGTTCAATTCACTTTTACCGGATAAAACTCTTATTTTTAAAAGATTAATTATGTTATCCTTGTAATATATGAACAAAATTACTGACAGAGTCCCTTATAGGAAATACTGTTCAAATTTTAATATTCTGACTATTGATATCTTTTACCTGACGTTGACATCTTTCGTCGACATCGACAATCATACGAGATTAATTTATTTTTATTTATTTTATTCTTCACTGTAAATACATTGGTTACAATATTACAAATCAAAACAGTAGCATAAAAATATCCGTTATACAATTCAATGTACAGAGGGCGAGTTTATCGCTAAAATGTGATGTCTTCCAACTAACCCGGACATTAAAATACAAAAAATAAAAAAAATACAGACATTATACATCCATACACATACATATCAGCAGTAATGGTAGAATAAGATAAAAACATAAAACAAACAAAAGAAAAAGAACACACGCAAGCAACAATGTACTTATGGACACTTATATGTAATAATAAAAAGTAGAACATATATTGCAGTTTTTATACATTGAGATAGAGAATATATTGTAGTTGTGTCATTTGGATGTCTAGTTGAGTTCATCGGTAATGTTCTGGGATCGCTTTGGCCTTTAGCTGAACTAATAATCCTACCAAGAATCGTCTTACTGTCTATTTTATTTATTGAGAAAAACTAATATGCTACTCAAAAAAGATGTCAAAGTATTTACAAGAAACGTTGTGGGAGGAAGTGAGTCAAGAATTTGCGCAACTGGCTCTGAGTTTGTTTCTGTCTTGTATTCCTGGCAGTTCAAAGGGCGTATGAATGAATGATTCCTTGACCGCACTTCTACTGTATACCTATATGTACAAATGTAATATGTAGATATAACGTTTTGATATTATATTACATTTATTTGTTGCTACGTAGCGACAGGTGTATTCGTGGAGGTGTGTTTCTTATACCTTCTACCTATTAATACCTACTTATTTATTATGATAATATTCTGACGAAATGCTGACGAAATATGATATTAAAATGTTGTTTTGAAATTTAAAACATGTAATTTTGAATTCCAGGTAATTAACATAATGGCAATGATATTTTATTATGATGATTTTGCATATTTTTGCTGGTCTGTACCTTAAATCATTTCGATTGCATGATGAAATAAAGATAGTAAATGGATACTAATAACCTTTGCACGTACCTACTATTGCAACGGTAAATATAACTACACATATACTTGGACTTTAAGTTGTACTGTAATTTGAGTGTCCTGTAAAAGGCGGGTGTTCGAAAAATAAAGACATTTTAAATCTTAAATTCAGCGATGATGTTTGCCACCCATAAAATGAAACACGGTTTGCCATCGGCTGGTTAATCTACGGTCGGAATTACCAATCCGCATGGGAACTGCTAGCGGGGCTTTCAATAACATGAACAAAGTTTGAAAGGCGTCTGGACTCAGCATCAGGACAAAACGTCGCCTGTTCAATGCGTGCACCATCCCAATCCTTCTATATGGCTTTGAGTCTTAACCAAGACTCAAGAGCGGAAGCTAGTAAGCTTTGAAAACAAATGTCTTAGAAAGATTTTGGATGTCAAATGGTATAAACATGTCACAAATGACGCTGACGCACCCGGCAGAGATCTATAATCTCCGTAATACAGGAGAGACAATGGTCCTGGCTGGGACATGTTCTGAGAACGCCCAATGATAGTTGGTCAAAAAAGTTGTTCTTCCGTCAGCAAGGGTTCCGTCGGCCCGGGCGTTCCTCTTTCACAATACACTGTTCCTACGACAACGATATCAGAGCGCAGGGAATGTCGTGGGAAGAGGTGACACGATTGGCACAGAGACGCTCTGAATGGAAGATACTGGTTTCTGCCCTGTGCTCCCGAGAGGAGAGTTGAGGGCGATGATTTGATTGATTGATTGGTTAACCTACTCTTCGACTACTGTATACGACCTGTGAAAGTGAAAGATGTTGGTGTCAAATTGATGTGCGCAGAGGATTTGGTGTTAATGAATGAGAGTGAAATGGATTTGCAAGAGATTTGTTACGTGTGAGTATGATAGTTGCAGATTGAATGGTTTAAAAATTAATGTTGTGAAGATGAAAGTTCTAGTTTTTGAGAGAAATAATGAAAGAAGGATTTGCGAAATAAATGTTGATGATAAATGTTTGGAGCAAGCAAGCGAGTATGTATGTTTGGGAAGTTTGTTTACTAGAGATGGAAGATGCGATAACGGCATTGAAAGAAAGAAAGTTGCCGGTGCTAGAGTGAACGGTGCATTTCGAGTTTTCGACCCATTGTTAACAATATAGTAATGTGTCGAACATGGAAAAAATGTCGGTGCAAAATAAACGGGTAGATCCTTATGGTGTTCCATTCTCTCTGCCTACTGCACTTGGGACACGGTTTGAGGGTAAAGTATAGGTTTTTATTTATTTGTTTTATTCTTCTTGCACATCATCATTCACATAACAAAATCAACAAATCAGTTTACATAAGAAAAGATGTGATGATATGCAGTGGCGAGATTATCACTTTATAGTGATTTCTTTCATCCACGTGTTCTATTTGATGCCAACAAACATATTCCAAAGGCGCGAAAATTAAGGTTCAAAAATATTATGTTGTACTTTGCTCATCAATAAATTTCATTAAATAAATAAATTGACGAATATGAATGATTAAATTAATCAAGCGAACGTATCAGAAGACACACCCACGTCATTGCTATGTAGATTTATGAATGACGTATCGAGCGTGTAGTAGTAAGCAATTTTATAACAATTAAAAATAATGTCAACTAAGTACATTTATTTATACATTGAACCTTGAACCTTACAGTGCAATAATAAATAATTAATAATCATAATAAATACTGTAACTGTTTTAAAGAATCAAAAGTGTATTTAAAAATATAGAGAAGGCGATAAGATACGCATCATAGATAAAAAAAAATGTTGTATTAGATAACATATGTACTGACATAATATCGGAAACTGAGACCTTTGGATAATGTTTCACTTGTATTTTGTATCTTGTATCTATCTATACAAACTTCGGAATTCGTATTTTTCGTTCAATCATTGCGTTTATTTCACCGGAAAAGACTAAATATTAAATAGTATCTTCATATCATCTATTTTTGAAGGATTAACTATGTTAGAGTTTCGAGACATTTTGAATGTTTTTAAAGAAGTATCCTACAATGTATGTACTTCTGTTACTTAATATATATAATCTAGTAACAAGTGAATTGTGGAATACAATTATTTTCATATTATTTTCTAAAGGGTGAATAATGCATGCACCGTTTAACGGATGGGGATGTTTTCGTCGGGCGCTAAGGGCTTGGTTACTCGGCACTGGTGGAGACGAAGCGAATAGAGAAGGCTTTTTCAGCGTGTTGTATGGTTCAAAGCCTTTGTTTTATTATTATGTTTGCAAAATCTCTTTTTAATGTTTGTAGCAGCTTGCCTCGATACAGACATTTGCCTAGTTAAGTATTTTGTAATGTGTTCGAGTGTTCTGTAAAATACAATTAATAATTTTTTTGATTGACCAATGATAAAGTATGTTTGTCTTATTTTTGTAGCACGAAGAGAATGACCTGCTGAATGCTGAAAATCATGAGATAGATAGATAGATTTTTGTTGATACATTTGTTCCTCTAAATTGTGTTAAAATGGTATGGTAGGTTCTAGTGAGGCTTAAGACTTCAATAAATTCATGGCAGCTATAGTTGCATCCTAGTATATGAGATGAAAATAATATTTGCAAGCGTATTGCAAAAATTGCTCAGGGCTTATTTTATGCGACAAAATTAGTTATGTGAAAATATTATTTCCTGTTTTCCGAGATTCTTACGCAAACTCGGCCCTGTGCGTCACACCCATTCAGGAAGAGGAAATGTTTATAATATTATGTTTGATTGAATAATTGTAAACATTGATATAATTATTAATATATAATTGTTTACTGCTGACTCTGAGCAATAACATAGTTCAATAAAATACCTACAAACAATCACTTATTAATTATTGATTAAAGATTTTCTAAATAATTATAAGATTAACATTGATACTGAAATCTCATATAAATCTATGACTATTAATTATCTAGTGTTTGTTCCAAAACAGCACCTGTAACACAAATATTATCACAAATTGGTTATTTTAATACATTCAACGGCGTTTCAGCCTTTTTACATTGTATTTTAAAGTATATTCGATCATAATTACATTACAGAGTCACATAAACACGAGTATAATCTAATATATAAAATTCTCGTGTCACGGTGTTTGTTATCATACTCCTCCAAAACGGCTGGACCGATTCTAATGAAATTTTGTTTGCTTATCGGGTAGCTCTGAGAATCGGCCAACATTTTTTTTTCATATCCTTTTAAAAGTTAAGGGTGGTCCATCCCGATTTTTATTTATTTTTTTCAATTTTTATTAATTTTTTTATGATGAGGCATTAAAAATACATACAGCCCTAATTTTTCACTCTTCTACCATCAACCCCAATTTTTAATAGCGATATTAGTATATGGCATAATGTATGTGGCAAAACATCGTTTGCCGGGTGAGCTAGTAAAGGATAAAAACAAATCTCATTCCAAAAACATATTATAGATTTATATCCTGACAATGATTAGATGCTCTTTGATTTGCTTCTAAGGACACATGACACTTTTGTCATATTACCATAGAAATTATTTTAGATAGTAATGATAACTAAACAATTTATACATAGTGCGCCGTTCATAAATAAATTCACTTCAAGGGCTCATATTGCGTTGTTTTTATTCTTTTAAATATACCCTCATTTAACATTGAAGGTTTGTTTGTGAAATCTTTTCTGATTGCACAATTAGATTGAATACTAGACACGTACTTATTTTATTAAACAATTTTGTATTACTCGCTTGTTAATAACAAATAAACAAAATAATTATTACATAATTAAACGCTGTCACGATATGGTAGGGCGTCTATAAATAAGTTAATGAGAATATTAAGAGATATTTTAAGTAAAATGAACATACAAAACATTACTTGCTGAAAGAAGTGAGACATTTTTCGAGTATCCTGTATATGGTTGAATATAAGGATCGTAAAAAATTACATGTTGACATCAGCGATTTGGTATACCATCCACACTGAAATTGTTAGTTTTTATTGCCCATACAAGATGATATGTATGTTAAATACATGCACATGGTCTGCTGGCTACCCCACTTGTGGCATATTTATTTATTTAATTTACATCAACGGCCGAAGCCTTTTATAATAAAATAACTATACCAAATATATTCTGAGATATCTACAAATATAAAACGTTTAGAAATCAAACTGAACGAGAGTCTACTTTAATATATTTCTTATATCAATCCACTGAGTTAGCGTTGAAGGGCGTAAAGAGAGAAGACATTATATTGTTGTTATTAATGCGGCGAGTACACATCAAGGTCATATCAAAATTTTATTTATATAACTACTACTATCACCACAAGTAGGGAAGTCGGCAGACTAGCTTCATTAAATCAATATGCAAGCTGTCCTCTACGTGCTAACAAGGAATTAAGACATCCAGGATTGGTGGCAAACCTCATAGCTGAATTAAAGATGAAATTGTCTTTATTTTTTCGATGCCTATAACAGTTACAGGACACTCGAAAACTTATGGCCAAGAGATCAATAATTCTTTGCCGGATGCTCCACTCAATAGATTTATACAATAATACTGATGTTATAACTGGTTGTTAGTTGTAATTCTAGACTATGTTATATTTTCTTTTATTTGTATTTGACTTTGGATATCCTACGTGAGAATTCGCACAGTTTCCTTCCACTCAACAGTTGTGTTCATCAGTCAAGTCATTATTATTGCATCAACATCTCATACATACAATATATAATACTATAGGTATAGGTTATATTAAATGTCTGCAGTTAATTATTATTTGTATGTAAGGCTAAATATAGTACGGCACAGCATGATAGCAAAAAACTGGGTCGTTAGGACGAGAAAACAACCAAACATTACCATTTTTATGTATATATATAATGAGTTACAATCCATTGGATTGGTCTGCAACGAGTTTTGACTTATTTCTCCACTCCTCCCTATTCTCAGCTAGTCTCTTCAACTCCATATATGAGCCACAGCTCATGTCCCTCTTCAGTTGGTCCATATAGGCGTCTCTCGGTCGACCTCTGCCATTTGTGCCTTCGGTCCTGCCCTCTGCGATTGCGATGAGCAGTCCTGGGTGCTTGATGTTGTGGCCAATCCAATTAGCTCGTTGTTGGCAGATTCTTTGGAGGAGTTGCCTTTTTTCGCCAACCCTGGTTAACACTTCTTCGTTTTCGACGTGTTCCGACCAATGAATCTTCAGCATGCGTCTATAGCACCACATTTCAAATGCCGCTAACCGTCCGCTTTCCCTCTTGCTGATGGTCCACGTCTCGCACCCATATAACAAAATGCTCCACACAAAGGCTTTAGTGAGATTCTTCCTCACGCTTAGATCAATATTAGGGGATTCTAATATTTTGGATTTTTTGTTAAAGGCAATTCGTGCCTGGTTTATTCTGCTCACAATTTCTGATTTGGAGCGTCCGTCCTGGTTTATTCTGCTGCCCAAGTACACGAATTCTCTTACTTGTTTGATGCTCACTACATTTATGGCAATGTTCGCAGTCGCTTCCTCCCTTCCAACGACCATACATTTTGTTTTATCTTTATTTATTTTCATGTTGTACCCCAAGATTCTTAAATGGCGACCATGGAGTAGTAAAAGAAGCATCGAAAGACCGCAAAAGAGATGGATTGACGATATAACTCCAATCGCTGGACGAAATTGGATGCAGCGGACACAGGATCGAGACGTTTGGAAAAGTTTGGAAGAGGCCTACATCTAGCAGTAGAGAGATGGCTGACTAGTGAGTGTGAGTGAGTGATGTTGTACTTTGACAACAGTATACTTTCCATTTTCCCTAAGGCTTCGTTCAGCTCCATCTCAGAGTCTGCGAGCAGTGCTATGTCGTCTGCATATCTAATCATGTCGACTTTTTTCCCATTTATTTTTACTCCTGTCCAGTTCTTCATTTCTTCTCTGAGTTCATCAATAGCTCGCTGTATATAGCAGTTAAAGAGTGCTGGCGACATTGAGCATCCCTGTCTCACACCTTGTTCTACCCTCGCTTCTGCGCAGCTCTCTCCGCTTTTAATTACAGCCATTTTTATGTATATTTATATTATTCAGTTTAATTTCGTATCTCTTAATTTCGCCATTGGACATTCCTTTCGGGAATGCAAGATGGAAATAAGTCTTCTTCATTCATATTGGTTTCAAATTATTTCATAATAATTTCTACTGCAAATCTGTCAAAAGTCCGTCATTGAAAAAGAAAAAGTGTAAGTACTGCTATATATGTATGTTAAATATTATTGCATATTACGTATGAAAAGAAATATTTTTTTATGTGAGGAACGCCTCTCATCCTGAAAGTCTTAACTTTTATTTACACCGAGAGTTTGACTTGCGTGTTGATTTCTGTTTTACTGAATAAAATAAATTAAAAAATAAACATTTTCAAGACAAGATCCAGTAATCACCTTCCCCGTGGTGACCGAGGCAGCGAATCTTAGCTGAGAGTGTCGGCGCATGGTGTCAATTTATTTAAATGCACTCTATACTTTTTTACTATCATGCCTCTGTTTATGGAACCAAGTAGTGTATATCGAACAAACAATGTAAAAGACATACCATCAAGTCGCTTCTCTCGTGGGGTAGGCAGAAAGGATCGAGCGCCACTTCCTCTTATTCTAGCATACACCTTTCGTTTCCATCATTGTCATACAATTCCTCATGCATTCTCTCCTATTAAATGTGAACAACACGCGTCCTTCCTTTGGGATCTGGTTTATGTGATCTGGCCACCACATCTCTGAGCACCATTACTCTGAGTCTTGTCCTCATTCATTTTTTCCACATGCCTCACTTATTTACATCTACATTCATCTTGTTTATTACACCAGCTTCCGTTCCACATAAAGCACTGTTATACACACGTAAAAGACGAAGTATTATAATTAAAAGAATGAAGTTGATACACAATAACTCCATAATGTTGGCATTCGTTTCATCTTCGATCTGACCGCATTACTAGATATAGAAATAAACTAAGGTGGCTTACCGTGCATCAAAGACAAGATCTCCATGTCGTATCACTCGTCTATAATTGTTTATACTCTACATCTTCACCCACCACCTTCTCCTGGATGTTTCAAGAGCAGGGCTCCTTTATCATCCAGACTCAACGAAACAATTATTTTTTTCAAGGGAGGGCTCAGGGTTTGCCCGAGGGACTCCTCCCGACAAAGTCCTCCCTTAAATTACAAAAACTTTTAATGTCCCTACATCTATATTATCACCATATAATTTCAAGGAAATGTTTGAGTATCTGTCTAGTTATGGCTTATGATTCAATAGCGAGAATCTCCTGGCTCATAGCTGAAACTTTTTGTGGACTCATTTTCTATTTATGGTGCTCACTGTTGGAATAGTTTACCTTCCAGAAAAAAGTTACTCCCCACTCATCACGCTTTCAAACGAACGGCCAGGGACCAAGCTCAAAATTTGGCATCTGTTTCCTAATTCCTTTTCCTAACTGTTATTTTCCCTTTTACCATCTCTTTTACTTCCTCAAATGTTTTTTTGTTAACTTGTCAAGATATTAGGTTAGTTAGAAAAAGCCGCGCCTCTGAGATATACTCGATTGTATGATTGTATTTATAACAATTGTATTCTTTGTAAAAATTCCTAAAATCGATGCACAGTAAAGAATAAATAATGAATATAAGTGAATTTAACGGAAATGCATAGGAGGAAAGATTTAAATCGCAGGCGAGGATGTGGGTGGATTTAATTTGTAAAATAATTCATTAAAGAATTTTTAAGGTCGATAATTTAATGCATTACATAACTTAAAATGCAACAGACAGAATATTGTGTGAGATTTTAAATAAAACTAATTATTTTTATTACATACATGTATGTATTATTTCTTATTTATTATTGTTTGCGAGGTAATTGGTAGTCTTGACATTGATGATAATTTTCCCGGATACCGGATAACGTGAGATCTTAAACCGTTAATCCGGTCACCGTTAAGATTTGTTTTGTTTATAATAAGTTATAATTCTTACTATGATATTAATTTTTACTATGATATTAATTTTTACTATCATAGGACATGAGTGTGAAAGACAAAGACAATTTACCTACAGCTTAAAATAAAAGTTATTTAAATAAGTCGTTACCTGTAAGAGGGGGCGTGAGGAAGCGCGGATGTCCGAGAAACTAGTGGCTTGATCACGTGGATCAAATTCTCAAAGACAGCCGTGAGTTATTCAAGAGAAATTGACGTGCGTGTTTGAAAAATTGTATGAATATAGAAGAGGTGAAAGAAGTGTGTAAGGATAAATCTCTGCCGTTCAGTTTTCTGTGCCTACTCCACATGGGATATGGCGTGAAATTATGTATTTAGATTTAAAATTATAGAACATATTAAAAATACACGTTGATTTCACGTAAGTACCTACTTTGAATTCTACGGTTATCTGGTATCCTGCAGGATATGGAGGGACTGTGGTTGCGTGGGCAGGTCACAGTGCGATATGAATACTGATATCTGTAAACCCATACCGACTGTACAGAGGCCTGAGTCAATAACACACTTTCACGTCACGTTCCCGCTCCGTTAACGTTCGAGTATAGACGAAGTTGCAAGCAAGTGTCAATTTCGTTGCTAAGATACACAATAGTTACGAAAATAACACTTTGGCGCAACATCGTCAGCACCCGAACGCTAATGGAACGAAAACGTAACGCGAAAGTGTGTTATTGACTCAGGCCTGTCCATAACTCAACAAGTAGAAATATTTTATATTCGAAAAATCGACATTTTTGTGATTTTGGTATATTTATATTACGCTTTAGGAACACAACAGAAAGTGAAACATACCTACTATATAATAATCGTACTTTTAAAAACTTTGTTCCGTTCAATAGTTAAACAATTCGATATTTTTATTTGTGAAATTGAAAAATGGTACATTTTTTCCACAACGAAATATTAAATAAGTATATTAAACTAAACCGTGTATTTTTGTCAAAATTAATTGTTTATGTAATTAGAAGAGTGGCATTGATTGTGTGTGTGTTAACAATTAAATCAAAATTTTCGATTTTCGACTTGTTGAGTAATGGAACAGAGGCCTGAGTCAACAACACACTTTCGTCTCACGTTCCCGCTCCGTTATGTGGTGTTCTCACTTTGGCGAATATCGCTAGGACACCAAAATATCGCCAGCCATTTGAACCGTGTGAACAAAATGACAGCTAGTTTGAAACGATAAAAACCAGTAGAAACGATATCGTCTCGAGTTCACCACTTTCCAACTTTCTCGGGCGATCGAACGATTTGCACATGCGCAGATATGCGCGGCGTTTGTGTCTATGGTAAAAGCTTTATAACATATAAATTTTAAAATGTTTCCCGCTTCGTGACAGCTGTTATCTTTTTTGTTGGTTTGTGGCGTTTGTTTCCTTAATTAAAAGGCGCCTTATAACCTCTACTATAACATTTTCGACTAAAAATAAACACTTCGCGATCTCCATCTCGACGCCATTTTGAAAACAGTGTCAAAATCAAAGCGCATCTGACAGATCGTTTCTATATCGGTGGACTTGTGTGAACAGGTGTGACGATCAATGGGCGTACGGCGAATTTTGTTTTTTCGCCTGGCGTTATATTTTGAAATTCGGCTGGCGATATTCGCCAAATGTGAACACCCCATTAGCGTTCGGGTGCAGACGATGTTGCAAGCAAGTGTCAATTTCGTTGCTAACATACACAATAGTTACGAAAATTAACACTTTGGCGCACCATCGTCTGCACCCGAACGCTAGCGGAGCGGGAACGTGAGACGAAAGTGTGTTGTTGACTCAGGCCTCTGAACAGTCGAAATTGAGCTACTGTCCGGTGTCCGGTTGGACAGTAAATCTTAACCGAATAGTTGCCGAATGACGGTTTCATCTCTAGTAATTAGATGGTAGTATTATTGTATAGTATATCGATCATTATTTGCTCTTAATAAAGACAGCCTTGAGATGAATAAATTTAACCTTCAGCAAGCTAACAAGTAGGCAATATTATTATATTGAACTGTAATTATAACAGATTTCATTATGTAACATCATTTAAATTACTGTATCGCATTCAAATAACTGTGTCTTTAGTATACAAAGCCGTGAACGAAATTTCGTCACTATGCATTTCTAAACTTATAGTCTCGGATATTGCTGCTTGCAGAAAGCATTAATCTATCGCTACATCTCTCTATCTATATCGTCACAGCATCTTTCACAATTAAGGTAGTCCGCAAAAGAGCTGCATATTGTGATGAACTAGGAGGCCACAAAAATAAAACAATCATGTAAAGTGGCATTCTTCACCAGCGCTGAATTGAATTTTTTTATAAGTGTTGGCTTCCAAAATAATGGATCACCGTCCAGTCTTTTAATTATTGAAGGTGACCCACCGTTCACCCGCATACCACATTAGTCTGTGTACTTCCATTTATCCGACATTCCGCACTTAACAAATCATGTCCACTCCGAAGGTGTCATTGTGTCAAAAAACCCTTGTATGTAATTTTATGACTACACCCCTTCGATGTCCCTCTAGCTGAGGATAAAAAATAAACAATGACATTTTCTTAACTAATTAGGCTATAATTTTTATACTTGATATTTACAAGATATATTATAGAACAAGAGCTATGTTAAGGTGACCAGAAACCTCTTCTAGGTAGGTTTTTATACTTACGAACCAGAGGGTCCCTGATACTGGAATTGTCTCAGAGACACTAATTCTTTCCCCAGGGACATTCCACCAAGATCTGAACGGAATTTCAATTGGGTGCATTCTGCTGGCTAACCAACTTTGGGGAATGTCGTGATGGTATGAATGAATACATTGTTATATTATTGTGCATCGCAAAAATCTTGGTGAGTTGGTTATTACTTATTATTAGTGCCAACATCTCCCATCCATCATGAGTGATTCCGTTGCGAAGGTTAACAGTTAAAGTCAATTGCTTTTATTATCAATCATAATAATTATAATTGTTGTTGTATTGTTACTGCAGGTCTTCAGAAGATACACGCGATTCTATATTTCTCAACCGTTATCACAACCAATAACAAACATACCTACATATTATAACACCTTCCCTCAGTTTTATATTGTATCTCTAACTTCACTTCCTCTTCTCTTATTGTCCATTTTGTGATCTTGAATAATCAAGGACTTCAGTATCAAAAATGACTAAGAACACATTTATGGTTCAAAAAGGTTAAAAGAATAAAAAATCTAATCACATATATAAAAATATCGACAACAGTTAAAAATAAAGGTATAAATGCCCTTTGACTAATGTGGTACACATTTTTTATGATTGTGTTAAATAATATGTTCAACTATGTTAGTATGAAAGTGTAAAGACGATATTATTTGACTTTTTTAAACTCGGCGGCAGAATTGCCATCCACACTTCTCATCATTATAGGTACAACCAGATAAGTCTCTATATGATCAGTCATGGTCATTATTCAAGTTATTATCAATAACGGCTCAAATTCAATAATACGGGTAATCGAAACCAAAAATTTCAGCCCCATTAGGGAAAGCCTTTTTGCGTTTTGACGCATTAAATTGAATAAAATGGAGTCAAGACAGTATGTAAATAAATATTGAAAGCGTCAACCTATGCTGATTCGTAAGTTTCAGAGCACCGTTCCTATTTCCTCTGAAAAAATGAGTTTGTACAATAAACTGCATTGTGAGGTGTCTAATGAGTAATTTTCTCAATAACGGCAAATACACATAATCACAAAGGGTACAATAGAAAAGGTGAGATCAGATCAAATTCTGATAAAAATATTATGTGACGGAAAGAAATTTATATTGTAGTGATAAGAACGCATTCTGAAGATTGCTCGATTTTGATTGTTGGAACTTGTTCATCAATAAATATTAATCATCATTACACAGTGTATGTATGACACACCCACAGAAATAGCAGAAAATATTGTAATGTCATCATGATGTTCTATTAATTATTACAAGTTTTATTAAACCTATTTGTGGGTCGTGCCTCGGACGTCATCAAAATCATTTAACGTATAGCAATGTTAATGATTTGTTTATCACTTTTACTATAATAGTCGTTAATTAAAACAATGATATCACGTCATAAAATATACATTTATAATAACACGTTCTGCTGCGATTGCAGCCACATGTTGTGTGTGATTTATGTTCCCCAATGTTTAAACAATAATTTTTTTTGCATCAACGACAATTTTGTTACTATGAACTCATATTAAATTTATTATATGAGCATGTTATTTATTTATTTGTTTATTTACATATCCATGGGGTGAGCCATATAGATATATCCTTTCAATCTTCTTTCGATTCCTCCACATTTATTCAATTTCTCATACATGCTTAACACGCGGCCGTTCTTTATGATTTGATCCACGTGATCAAGCCACGTGGTTCTTGGCCGTTCGCGTTTCCTCACACCTCCTCTTTCAGATAAATACATTCTCTTAGTCATTCTTTCATCTTGCATTCGCTCAACATGTCCAAACCATCGTAACTTATTTACACGCATTCTATCCTATCTAAATATGGCTTCTATTCTATCTAAATTTGGAGCAAGACAAGAGCAAAAATTGGCGAAGAACAAAACACAAAATGGAAATCAATTCATAACAACAATAATTTTAGTCAAATTTGAGTTCGTCGGTAGCCTGGAGGTAGAGTCTCGGCCTCCAGAACAAGGGGTCCGTGGTTCGATCCCAGGTGCTGGCAAACTCCCCTTTCACGGCACAAGCTTTTAGCTTAGTGTGAAAGGTGTATAAGGTTGTATTTGGGTTTATTACAAAACCCAGATATATCTTTTTTAAAATAAAATCACAAAATATTGGATTCGTGTTAGTATAGAATGGCAATGAAATGTTTAGTATTGAATATGTCAAGAATTAAAATTGTAATTAAGTTAGGAGATGTCATGTAGATAGAAGAAAAAAATCTATAAGAAATGGTACAAATAATTTAAATGTCCAAGGAAATAGTCTATAATAGACGAAAATGTCAATAAATAAAACATAAAAATGTTAATTATAATTTCAATTATCAATGAAATATAATCTATCGATAACATCGCGCAATACAGTGGAACCTCTCATAACGAGTTTAATTCGTTCCAGACTCTTACTCGTTATGCGAAACATATTTTTCTATAGAAATCAATGTAAAATACAATAATGCGTTTCATGCCGAAAGAATAAGTATTCTTGGACAACTTAATGTTTTTTTTTTTATTAAAGTTTATTCAAATAAAATTACTTATAAAAGAGTGTTGCAACTTGAAATACAATTTAGATAAGGAAAAAAAACGTACCTAAATAAAAATATGAATTTATGACAAATAATTAACCATTTTTAACTAGAAAACTAACCGTAAACGTAACCGTCGTAGACACTCTTTACACTCCCTTCGAAACATCCATCTTCTTAATTTTATCTTTGTTCTTGAGAATATTGCAGATCCTTGATGTTGACCGATAGTATGTGCGCGCATGTGCGTGTTAGATATGCCACGCTCACACGTTGTTCTCGCTTTTCAATGATTTTACGTTTCATTTCAACAGTAATTTTTATTCTCTTCTGGCTGTCTTCTTGTGTTTTTTCTTCGTGGACAATTTTGAACGGATTATAATACTTTGCACAAAAAAAAATTACTAATAATAACAATACAAATTTTGGAAGAATGTGTGATCACATGCGAAACCATGGCGCTAGCGGCGCTAACACAGACTGATGTACTCGGGCGGAAGTCCCGGCTCACAAGGTCACAAGTGAATGTCATAAAGAAGGGACTTACCTACCCTTTATGTAGCTCGTTATGGGAAATATCGCTCGTTATGGGAGCAACTTTTTCACATTTTTTTTGCTCGTTATGCGAATTACTCGTCATGAGAGGTACTCGTTATGAGAGGTTCCACTGTATTTCATAAGTGGGGTAGTCAATGCATTTTATGCATGTAGGCGCTACTATCCAGATATTTGAAACCGAAGAACTTATAATTTATTTTTAAATCTAATTCCTAATCGTTTGATGTCGCTGTAATAGAAACGATAAACTATGAAGGGGGTTGTCCTGTGCGCTAGCAATCTGGATAGATAAATACATTATAAATACTATAATATATTTTTTTTATATGTTTCAGACCATCGCAACTTTCATTTAATGCAGTTACAGTTAACTGGTGTAAACCAGATATATAAAAAACCCACGCAGAACAGCATTATTCAACCTATATTATTGAGAAGCATCTATGCTAAATCCAGCCTGATGATAATATAATATATGAGATCACCCTGCAGCCACCCCCGGAGCAGTGTAGGAGGCGTCCTGATCTCATACCGCACTTCTCCTGCGTCAAACTCTTCCCTTCCCTCGCAAGCCTCTGGTCTTCAGCTACCGGAGAATCCTCACAAGTGTTGCCTGATTAGAAAGTGGTTTCATTTCACTAGATACTTTTTGCACCCAAACATTCTGTGACCATTAGATATTTGTCAAAGTGGAAACATTTACTTTTCTGTCGTGTCTGTAAAATCGTGACATTTCTTTCGTAGGTTTATGGCAACTACCGATCTTAAGTTTTCTCTGTGATATACAAATGTTATAAGGGTTAAAATAAAACCTCATCCCTTTATTCCATTTATCTATCCCTTCACGTTACTGTACACCAAATGTTTCTACCTTAGCAGTAGTTTTTTGCGTCAATCACATTACCATAATTGTGTTTACTGAATGACTGTGCCAACTCGCATTTTGTCTTAAAATTATTATTTTCTTCGACATTCTGAAACTTTTCATATTCTATCCAAACCATTTTATGAATCCTGTCGTCAGCCTTCTTCACGTTCAAGATATATAATATGTTACTGCTTATTGCAAAGGTTTGTTCGGGATACAATTTGTTTTCTTCATAAACTTAGATTTATATTCTTAATGTAAGAAAATAGCTGTCCCGCATCTAAATTATATGTGAGTGTCACCTGACTGCACAGGCTCCCTACAGACGTATAGCTGTTGTGAATTGTTCTTATTACTGCTTGTATGAATCTTTATACTTCATAAATAAATAAATAGATAATTTTATCATTGAATAGATTAATTCTACTATCACGCCTTTTTATAGAAAAAACTAAATGAAACATTTTGGATGGAACGCCATATAGGTCTTTCCCTACATACTTCTTTTGCCTCTTTCGGATAGTTACACCCTCTTTGCTATCCACAACACTCTTCTCTTTTTGATTCTCTCTCTTCTCTCTTCTTAATTTTCATTTGATTATTTTGTTTTATTTTTTCCACTACGGTGGTTTGGACACGTTGAACGAATGAACGAAGTAAGAATGACAAAGAGGATATACTTGTCTGAAAGAAAGGGTGTGAGGAAGCGCGGACGTCCGAGAACCACGTGGCTTGATCACGTGGATCAAATTCTCAAGGACGGCCGCGTGTTGAGTAAGAGGAATCGACGTGCGTGTATGAGAAACTGTATGAATGTGGAGGAAGCGAAGGAAGTGTGTAAAGATAGATCTGTTTGGCGTTCCGTTCTCTCTGCCTATTCACTTGGGATACGGCGTGAGGGTATAGTATAGTTTTTTTTCGACTTAAATATAAATGTAAGACAGATGTTTATGTAAAAATTTGTCGGCCGGTGTGGCGCGGAGGTAACGCTCTTGCCTTTGAGTCACGGGGTCCCGGGTTCGATTCCCGGCCAGGGCAAAGTAACGAATGACCTTTTTCAAATTGTCCTGGGTCTGGGTGTTACATGTATGTATGTGAGTGCATTGTATATATGTGTATAGTCGCGTTAGTACCCATAATACAAGATTCATCTTAGTTTGGCACTAGCTCGATCTGTGTGAATTGTCTATGTATGTTATGTTATATATGACCTTTTCTATAATTGAGGGTAAGAATTTCATATACGATAGCTTAGAGCACAGATGTTGTAATTACAATTTTTGATAAATCGAGATATGAAGATAAGTACACAAAATAAAATGTATTATCACAAACATCATTGTGCACGAATATGGTAAGTTGTAAAAAATAAATCAGTGATTATGATAATGTGCTAATTAAGTCTTCAAATTCATAAACAGTTAAACTTTCAAAATGCTCCCCTGTAAAATCCCTGTGGCACTTACAACATTATCTCTAAGCCACCGAATTATGTACATTTGTGTATATTTTGTTTACATTTGTAAAAATATGTAGAAAACAAAACAAATAAAATAATAAAAACACGGTATGTGTACTTAGAAACAAAGTAATTGGCAATGTTCTTGTCCACTGCTTGACAAAAATATATTTTAATTGATGATTTATTACTAACAATAATTTTTCATTTGTAATATTATCTACCAAATACTGTATCGAATACATATTAAATTACTCGTAATAACATGTAATAAATCATTCGCTACAAACAGATCTACCCGGCATGAAATAATTTTTGTGACATGTGTAATGCCCACAAAACACTGTTGTGATCTAAATATATCCAATATTACATCATACCAATAGTAGAATAATTATTGAAAAAAATATTATATAGAAAAAAAAACACGTAATTCCATAATAATATCTATATCATAATTATTTCTGAATATTGATTAGTGTCAAATGCAGTTTTTGCATTTACTGAATTTTTTACATCTGCTTAAGTGAAAATATTAAGAGTATTATTCCACACACATCTCATCAATCCACCATGTCTCTCCAATTCTTATTATTCCTTTTAAAATATCTGAAAATTAGAAAACAACTCTTAAGATTTTTTTACTGTTTCCATTTTTTCCGACTGGTTTTTGCACAATGTTACATAGAAGTAAACATTGTTTTCCAATCGAGATATCTGATAACCATAATGAGGTATTTATTAAAAAGTGATGATTTCAAAAATAATTTTATTGATCGTAACTGTTGACACAGAACTTTGGTACCAGAGAACGAGCCGAATTTGGACAGCTCTTTAGTACATTTGTCTATGCTTAATACTTTTGATGTTCTTGATGGATTGCGTTTTCACTTTTTGTTTTTAATATATTATTTTACAGAGTACAATAAAATAACATTGTTCATTGTAACAAGAATAAGCACAAAAGAAGGAAGGAAACTTAACAACTATAGATTTTATCTTTTCATAGACAAAAGTATTCTATGGACACAGAATTTCATACAAAACCTAGAACCCTGACTCATTTACAAAAGTGAGGCAAAAAATCTTTGAATTTTTGACAGAACGGTTGGCGAAAGCGTGTGGTGTTTCCTACATTTTATGAAGTATTACTCGCATTTTTATAAAAATATATCATTTTTACATTTAAAAACGTAATTGGACATTTTTTGAAGTTCTTGTCGACGTTTTAAGCGATAAAGCACACTTCTTTTCGACAACCGATCTGTCAAAAGTGCCGAAAAATGGTACCTCACTTTATTACAATGAAAATACATATGAGTACTCCATCTAGGTATTATTATATAAAAACCTATGGCTATGGATTAAATCCTTTTAACAAATACTTGATCTAATTTGTCTATTTTGAATACCTCTCTCTTTCTCTCTCTCTCTCTTCCAAAGACGTCCGAATAAAATAGTCGTATTCGTGAGTCGCTACTTGTTTTAACTGAAAAAAAACCCAGACATTTTCTCCACACTGAGGAATTGAATAGTAACAAAAAACAATAAGTAAAACAAATACTGTTTGCTCAATTTTCTTTGATATTTCACGGGTCGCTTAATTGTTACAATTAAATTTTAATATCTATGACGTATTGAGTCCTTTTTTACAACAGACAGCTGCGCAGTGACCAATTATTGATAAAGTTAAAAATAAAATAAATAAATAATGCGTCCTTAATTATATGTAACTAGTGAAGCTTTACTCGGATTCTCTCAGAAAATAAACATCAAATTGACAAGTTAACACTCTCAGGTAATAAATTTCCTGTAAAAAAATTGAGAATACTATTTCAAAACTGACCACACAATGATTCAAATATCTTTGACAGTTCAATCCATGTTCTATCATGATCTGATATAAAATATTATTGGATTTTAGAATCTGTGGTAAAAAGACTAAGAAAATTGATTAACTTATTAATGGAGTTAAGGAACTTTATGTCAAAAAAAGATTTGCTCTCGATCTATTATGGTCTTTTGTACAATCTGTGTTACAGTACTCGATAGTTGGTTGGGGCTCTACATAACCTACCAACTTATCACAAGTTAATGTGACGCAGAGGCTTCTTATTAAAACCATTCTCAGAAGACCGAGAGACTACCCTACTGTCGAGCAACCAAATTTATTGACCTCTTCAGGAAGTTCTCGATTCTGCAGATTCTTAAAGAACCGGAAGACCACTGTTTTATAACAGAAAATAGAACCAGAAATAAATTCGTGATATTTCAAAAAAAAGTGAACACAAAATTCGCACAGCTCCAATACAAGTACCAAGCTGTAGACTTCTTCAACGAGTTGCCATATGATATCCGGTCTACAACGGACCCCAAAGAATTACGCACGAAAATAAAGAAGCACTTCAAACTCAAAACTTCTCCCTTATCGCTAAGTGGTACACAAGATTTAAATGATCAATTGATTTGTTAATGTCTAATAGGTACTAATTGATTGTTTTTTTTTTTTTAATAGGTAATATTTATCTAAGTAATACTAATTGAATGGTTCGTTAATGTTTGTTGATAATATTTATGTTTGATAGTTGTTTATTTTTACTAAAATATTTTTCTATTACAGACGTAATTGTGTTTGCAGTACGTTAGGTTTATATTTTTTTTTCTCGTTACAATTTTTTTTACATATCTGTTATCTATAAATTTTATTTGTAATGCTATACATCTACACTCCTTACACAAGCATTAAGTTGCTTAAAAGGAGTGGAGTAAAATTATTGTAAATGGTATATTATGTTAAGTTTTGTTTTTATTTGTTATTGTGAAAAATAGAATAAATAAAAAAATAAAAAAAATAAAAAAATTCTACATAAGTAGTGCAAATGAAATATTTTTATGAATATATAAATTCTGGAAATAAAAATGTTGTGTTTGACACAACATGCCGAGCAGTATATACAGCATACTCAATTCCAATAAAAAATCTGATAACACTAATATCTCTGTCAATATAAAAGAATTTTTAATATTTTGACCTAAAACCTGTCCAAATGATGAGGCCTTGTATAGAGTGTATTATTTTTTTCTCTTTCTTGTCTAATTACGTGGAATATCGAGGACATAATTCTAAACATATACACGAACGGATACAAATATTTGATGTACTCGTTCTTTGTCGTTGAATCCGAAGATTTGATATTATGATAAATAACATGCAGCCGACCACGTCCACCATAAGATGTGATCTTCAGAGGACGCGTCAAGACACACCCCCAACAATACAATTACCTACCAATTATACAATCAGCAACAAGTGGCAGTGACGCAAACATAATTGTCACTACACGCGAATGTTTTAAATGAAGAAATATTAAATAATTACCCTACTATATACATGTATATTATACACAAATAAATATATTTATATAAAAATAGATCAATAATAATTATTACCGTTTCAGACGACCAATTATATAATTATCATACAAATAATACACACTTATGTACAATTATATTGTTATTTGAATTATATAATACAATAATATAATGTAAAACAGCAAAACATGTTAATTAAAAATATTGAACCAACTGTAATATTTCCAAAGTATTCTTCTGTACTCCTTAAACATTTATCGCAAATAGAGGGTATCTTTTCCCGGATTATTTTTGTTCCCGGGAAACGGGAAATTTTAAAAAGAATCATTATTATATTTATAAATATTCAATTTTCAACAAATTTGGTATAAAAACTCTCATAACTTGTTGACCCTTGCAAACATTTTGATTTGATAAAAAAAAAATCAAATTTTTGTTACCAATATAAGTAATTTTCTGAAAAAAAACTAAATAGCTGACTGACGAGATTTATTTAGGTACCTACTCTATGTTATATCAAAATAAAAATTGTTTACAAAATATATAAACTTTTAATTTTTGATCATCCTATCAAGCAAAAAAATGTTATGGATTTTGGCAAAGCTTTTTAAAGATTTTTGACTTTAAAAAATGAGAATTTTCGACAAAAAAAGATTTTTTATATCGGTTAATATCCATGAATAAAACAAAAAAAATGACAGTTGGCTGCACTAATATTTTTAAGAACTATCTAACTTTTCGAAATATGTAAAAAAAAAACATGAAAAATTGTAGGATTCTTATACATTCTCGGCCAAACACACCTCCGATTTCGAATTATATTTAGAATAATTATGCTTATTTCAAACGAATACATTGAAGCTATAATTAAGTTTTTTAACACTTATATTGGTAATTAATATTATTTTTCATATTTTCATATCAAAATATTCGTCAGCTTCTACAAGTTTATCACGACTATTACAGTTAACTAAACAAAGATTTCGGTATCGGTATGGCAATCTGCATGACTAATAATTTGTATTTTTTCCCGGGAAAGGATTCGTTTTTTTCCCGGGAAACGGGAAATAAAAATTAGAGGGTTTTCCCGGGAATTCCCGGGCGGGAATTCCCGGGAGTAACCCTCTAATCGCAAAGCTTAGGGCGAGAATATAAACTTTCTTTAATTACTGGTCTAACTTTGAAGCTTACCTTCTAAAATCCAGATTTATTTTATAGCTAGCCCTAATGTTTAAGCTCTGCTTCAGAGCTGAAATGTATAGAAGCTTAGCTTGTGTAGTATAAAACATAAATGTAATGTCTCCTAGTAGAACTATCAGCTTCCTGTCGGCTGCGAGTAGCTACAATAAAGCTCATAAAATTTGCAAATTCAAAATTATGAAAGTGTGAATTTGTGTATAGGTGTGAATGATTGCGAGATATTTGAATCATGGATCTATTGATATAGAGTATGGATGTAGAGTATTGATGTAGGTTTGGATATTTGGTTAATTGTGTTATTGTACTTATATTTTTTTTAGACAATTCTCACATATCGAGCTAGACCCAAACTCAGATATGAATCTTGCATAGTGGGTACTAACGCAACGATACACATTATTATATAATAATAATAATAAGAACACTTTATTGATCAGAAAAAAAAATCATGAGCGATTGGCGAGCTTATTGCCTGGAGGCAATATCTTCCAGCTAACCAAAATAATGTGTGATACAATGTTGACAATGTGTAATTAATACTAAATGTGAACAGTTACCTAATACTAAATTTAATAGGGAACATGCATGTGTGAGGAATATGAATAAATGTTATCAATTCATATTAATAAATATACGCTGATCACGAATATCCTAATAAGAAACCATAAAATAAAACTTTTCATTCATTATTTTCATTTTAAAAATCCATATTTTCTGTTATTGAATTAGTCCGGTGTGACGTCGCTAGGCGCTATTTTGTATTGCCACACATTTCACTCTTAGTACTGTTTGTAGCGCCTGATATTGTCAAACACTGCTCCGCCACGAGTGGACCTTTTTGCGGCGAAGTGTGAAAATTGCTTTTTTAAATGGTGATAAAAACCTTAAAAATGCACATTTAAAAATATAAAAAGTACCATAATTTTTCTAATTTTCTGTACTATTTTTTGGGTTGAAAAATTTTTTTTGTGAAAGTTCCCTATTATAACTAATTACATTCTTAGTCCTAAGTAGAACATTATAAATATGTGTCATGTTTCCTCTAATAAATACTGTAAAATGAAGGATAAAGGCACGGGGAGGAACTTTTAGGATAAGTCTATGGATTTTAGGTTATTCTTAAAAACGTGTAGCGTAGAGGAATTTCTGATATTGCAAGGTAGATTATTCCACATTCTAATTGCATGGGTCGTAAATGATGAACTGAAGAAGGTTGTTGTGTGGGCAGGGACGGCAAGTAACTGGTTATTCTGAGATCTCAGAGGACGTCCATGTGAAGACAGGTATTCAAAACGCTTAGAAAGGTATTGAGGGGAGTTGTGCTTTAGGATGTTGTACAGAAAGTAGAGTATATGTAAATCGCGGGATTGTTTGTATGTTTGCCATTTAAGTTCTGCTCGAATTTTGGAAATGTGGTCATATTTACAATATGGTGGTCATATTTTATATACAATGATCTAAACAAATAGACATGAAACTTTTAGGCCCATAACAATTTTAAAAGGTCGTTTTTCATTTTTCCCTGATCAAGAATCAAACCTGGGGTTTTATGACTTAAAGGCACTGCCTTACCTTGGTGCCGCACCGGCCGTTGTGATTATTACATGTAAAAACATTTGCTTTGCCATAATATATAAATAAATGAAATAAATTAATGAGGAGATTTCTTTTTCTATGAATTATTTCTTAACGACATTATATTGAAATGTAAGTCAATACTGTTACGCTAGTGACTCTAACTTGTCGAGAGTAACAATTATTATTTTCTGTATCAGATTCATTGAATCAATTTAATTTTGCACGTAGACAATCAATTGTAGGTACGTTAAGTGAATTTAATTTAGTTCAATTTACACACATTTTCATTTGCGTCATGTATACATAACTAACAATGTACAGTAAAGAATGAATAAATAAATAAATAAACTGTACGAGTATGTATGTATCTAAATTAAAAAATATTCATAACAAGTTTCACTCTTCTTTTAATTGATGTACCTATAAATAAAATCATTTTTTTATTACCTTTTGTTTTTGAAGATAAAATATTTTAGGCAAAATTGTGATTCAGATAAAGGTATGTATGTAGCGAATTAAATTGATTCTACAAAAGGAGAAAAAACGTATCAAATATTCAATCAACCGATAGATAAACTAACATAACCAAATGTCTCATAGATAGTGATATTGAAGAGAGACCCACCTCACACCCGGATATTTCAGGAGTCATAGACTCCTATTTATCCGCACATTCAAACCAAAATTGTCCTCACGGGCGGGCCATTGGGCAGGTCTGAAGGACCGACCGGCTAAAACCGCCGTCGTGGGAATCTTTTAAACTACACTCTCTTCAATGCCCCTTTTGAAAGTATGTTTATTTTATTGAATAAAAAAAAATACAAAATTATATAAAAAAAAGCATAAAACTGGACAAAATAAAGTACAATTAATATAAGGTAGATAACATCGAGTAAATATGATATATAAAAATTGCTGAGTAACAAAAGCCGAAGTGAGGTGTCCAGAAACTTGTTATTTGGCGTTCAGAAGGCGCGAGCCCGAGAATCACCAGTGCCGAATGGTGTGAAAACATTAAACCCTCCCAAAAGGGACATACCTCCCAAACCTACTCTCCACCAAGGGAGACAGGACGATACAACGAGAAAACGAGTTCACTATCGCGCCAACGCCACAAAGGGCAAAAACCAACCCTAAGACTCTCCCGCGTCAGGCGGGGGTGAACCCGGCTGACGCAGAAGCTCCCAACGAGATACCCATACATCCACAAACACCAAAAATGCTTTAAGGTTCCTCGGGCATTGCAGAACCTCCCCAAACCAAATTGGTCTGGGAGTGCTCTCACTCATATCATCTATCATTGCATCTCTAGCATCATTCATCACGGAGCACTCCCAAAGGATGTGCCCAGCATACTGCGCCCCCAACCCACAAACACACCACGGGTTCTCCGCTAGGCCAAGGTCATATAACCTGCCCTTTAGATCACCGTGTCCCGTCACAAGCTGGACGGCATGGTGATTGAGGGAAAGGAATCGCCTTTTCATTCTCTCACATACGTCAGGGAGAAAACTGTAGACCAATCTAGCAGTTCTCCCCCGATCCCACCTATCTTGCCAGACCTCCAAAGTTCTCTTTCGGATCATGCCGATTGCCCTACTGAGCCCTCTAGTCCCGGGCTCCGCATGAACGGAGATTCCGAGATGTTCAACATTTCCGTCAGCCTTGAGCTTACGCCTGGCTACACAATCTAAAATTTCTAAATCCGCGGGCAGCACACCAGCGATGACAGGAAGGCCATCGCTAGCGGCCGTTCTATACGCACCGGTGACGGCGAGCAGGGGGAGTCTCTGTCCCCTCAAGACCGCCGCGGACACAGAACCAACAGCAAGACGGTGCGACCAAACACGAGCACCATAAGTGACCTGAGCCACATACGTCGCCCGATAAATGGTACGCACAGTCCACGCCTTAAGGCCCCAAGTACCACGACTGAGTCTGCGTAGAGTGTGAAATAACACTCCCGCTTTTTCGGCAGTCGCTCGCACGTGCGGAAGAAAGGTGAAGCCCCTGTCAAGGACAACCCCCAGGTATCGGACTTCATCGACAACCCTCACAGGATGCCCATCCATCCGAAGCACTGGGTTCCTGCCCCTTCCCAGCACACCCTTCAACCACAGCGCGGAGGTCTTGCTCGGTGAGAAAACAAGCCTATTCACCCTGCCCCACGTCAAGATGCGATCTATCGCGATACTAAACTTGCTTTCGATCGCACTCCTCGTATCTCCGGAGAGTAAGAGAAGTGCATCATCGGCGTATGCAAAAATTGTGCAACCAGGCGGCAGCTCCATCCTCAGAAGGTCATCAAATAGGACATTCCAAAGAAACGGTCCAAGGACCGATCCTTGTGGGCAGCCCATGCTGACTTCCCTCTCAACTAAATGCCCTGCATGGTGAATTACCACAGACCTTTCGCTGAAGTAGCTGCAGACTATGTCATACAACCAGCGGGGACAGCCCCGTATCTTCAATTTGGCCAGGATAAGCGGCCACCACGCATTGTCAAACGCCCCAGCTATATCCAAGAAGACACCCAGTACATTCTTTTCTCGCCTTTCATCCTTCCATTTCAGACAAGCTTCAATGGCATGCTCAGTAGAGAGACCCCGGCTAAAGCCAAACTGTTTAGAACTCCCCTGCGTCAGAGCCAGTCCAAGCCGGTTCCTCACCAAGATCTCGAGGATCTTGCCGAAGGAAGGCAGCAAGGTAATCGGTCTGTACGCCTTGAGGTCCGACAGCGGCTTGTCATTGCCTTTAGGTATCACTCTGAGCAAACCTTTCTTCCATACTTTTGGAAAAACACCCTCTTTCATACAACGCTGGAAGAGCTGTAGCATCTCCGCTGGACAACTCTTCCAGACGTTTTTGACTATCATACCATTCAGTCTGTCAATCCCTGGGGCCTTTTTTGGACCTAATGTTTTGATGATCCCATTTAGTTCGCTGTGAGTCACGACGCTTGCAGCATCTATAGTCTCTCGAGCGTTAAGGCAGCGCACCAGAACACGCAACCCTGCATGAAATGGGCTGTCCGTGGACGTCGAGTCCAGTGGCACTAACCCATCTAAGAGGACCCGCAGTGTGTCATCAATGCACACAGTTTCATTACCGCCAGCAACAATACTAGTAAGATAATGATCGGCGGACCTTTTGGTCTTGACAGCTGTGCGCGTCACAGACCAAGGTTCGGCGTTTCCAGTTTCTGTGATCCACTCCTTCCAGGCCGAGGTCTTTGCATGCCTTATGGCCAGATGGTAGGAGCCCCTCGCACGCTGAAGCGACTCAAGGAGACGCTTGCCAGCAGGAGAGTCCCGCATTACGCTACCCTTTCTGACAGGACCATAGGCCCTTTCGGCTGACTTAAATTGGCGTCGCAGAACCGTGAGTTCTGGTGTCCACCAATTGGTGGACTTCTTTCCCCCAGGTCTACATTTACCCAGCACCTCGGTAGCAACTTGAACAACCGCTGAGTTAAACTTTTCCCCTAGTGATTCGGCACCTTCACACTTCCACAAAGCAAAATCTCTCATTTCAACTTTCAAAGCAAAACCAAAGAGTTCCCAATCAGCATTCGAGCAACGGAAGCTCCAAAGACCGTATGGATCAATCTCGAACGAACCACCAACCGACCAAGTGATAAGCCGATGGTCGCTCGAAACTTCACCAACGTGAACCCTCCAGTTAGAGAGCTCCGTACACAGATCATTAGTGCAAAGCGTAAGATCAATCCAGCTCTCACCCATAGGCCCAGCAAACGTGGCAGGTTGTCCCGCAGTATTGAGAATGCAGAGACCCATCGAAGATATGAAATCTGCGACGGGACCACCATTCCCGGAGCGATCGGTGCCAGGTCTGTCGTACCATAGGGGAGAACGTGCATTAAAGTCACCGGCCACAATGACCGGCCTACCCCTAAGAGCTTCCAGTGCTCGTCTCAAACCTTGTAGGTGACGGCCTACGTTATCCGAGAATTTGAAGTAAACAGATATAAGGAATATTTCACGTCCTCCAATTCGGACACACACACAGCAGCGAAACTCATCAGACAGCCCATCCAAAAGCAACGGCTGTACCTTGCTAGTATCGATAAGGAAACCCGCCATGGGCCTGCTACCCTTGTCAACTATGGCAAGGGGCAATGCAGCGCCATCGAGGATTACTCTACTGAACAGATGCTCTTGTAAGAAAACAATCGGAAGAGTAACTACCGATACGTGTCTGACCAGATCAATGGCAGACGCACGAGATCGTCCCAAGTTTATCTGACCCAACGCAACGGAAACGCGCCTAGCCATCATAATTCGTTGACATCGCTACCCTGTCTATGGCGGCCCGCAGAGCAGGACAATCCCTGTCTCCCGTGGGGTGGGCCGCATTCTTTTTGAAGCGTGTGCACGTGGCACACACGCTTCTCTCAGTGGGGACCGTGCACTGCTCCTCTTCATGTCCCTCCCTGGCACAGCGTGCACACACAGTAGATAGTGATATGTAAAAACTCCCCTGTTACAGGGGTTATGAAAAGAAATTAATATTTCTTTCTCGTTCCATTTTCAATTGCATTGTGGCGTATCCTGCAAGTGAGGTAGCCAGCTGATCCACAGCATACTTCAAATATAAAAAAATATCTGATAAACGTAGCTTTCGCATTTCACTAGATTTATACACCTGTGTGAGTGAAGATATTAATAATATTACTCAACAGACGCCTCATCCGCACAAACAACAGATAATGTTAAATCCTTTTAATAGAAAACGAGTACAACGATTAGAACTTGTGAATCAGTGGTCAAAGCAACGCTGTAAAAAGGTGAACACTTCCATTCTCTGGTGCCATCTAGTGCTTCAGGTGTATCAAAAAGGTGATTGCTGTTAGTTGACATGTGCGCTCAACAGAAGTCGAACATAGTGGTTTGAAACAGGAATTGTCGGGATTAGTGAACGCACCATGGGGAAGGTGCACTTAAACCAGCCTAAGCCAATTCGTAAGCATCAGAACACCTTTCCTGTTTTTTTTACTAAAAGGAGTTTGCACAGTCTGTTTGTTGTGCAGATGAGGTGCATGTTGTGTATTATTCTTAAAACATTTTTTTTCTCTGCGTTTCAAAAAATACCTACATGTTGAAGAAATAGGATGATAAACATCTCCTGTATTTAAAATTATGTATACCAATATGAATGAATTTCTGCAAATTACCTTAAATATTTAATACAACATACGTAATTAAAAATGTAATTTTCTCACTTCCTAATTTATTTAAATATGTATGTATGAACGTATAGTTTGTGTATTTTTTTGTTCTAACATATTACTTGGAGTTGTTTCATATCAAACTGATTATGATTCCGTGTGTTAAGTTAGTAGTAAGTGAGCAGGAATCCATAAATAATAAATTCGCATAAATTAACGTTCACAATTAATTTTTCGTTCAATTAATGCGAATAACAAAATGTTTTAAACAAATCACTTGATGCCTAGTTGTGGTCAACAGTTGGAATGTGAGATTGAAATAAATTCATCTAAAACTGTCTATAAGACGCCGCACTCAACATCGGCTATCACCCTGGCGTAGGCTTCTCTGTCCTGTGCTAGCCGGAACAGCTCTTCCACCCTCTAGATTCTGGTCCAGTTTCTGATGTTTCTTAGCCAGGACATCTGCAGCTTTCCCACACCGCGTCTACCTTCATTTTTTCCCTTACAGATGAGTTTGTTATGTTTATTTATTATGTTCCATACTGAAGGTAAATTTCGAGAGGACCCGATGGGACACAAGAAAAAATGCATTTAATATTTTTATTTATTAAAATAAAAAAAATCTTCAATTTTAGATTTAGAAAAATGTTTAAGTACATCGTTTTTTTGTTAAACAATAGTAAGAACATTATTTTTAGCTGTCATGAGAGTATTAATAATTATTGAAAAAAATAAATATTAAAATTATCGTTTTGTGCACGCAAAGATCGATAATTTGCTGACATTATTAATGACTAATAAACATTAAAAACACATGTTATTCAAAGAAGACATGTAGATAATTTATCATTAGATGGTTTATGTCTTGGTAATCAATCAATAAATTGATGTTGGCACCATTTTATAACATCTGAATGTTGTTAAACAAAATGGAGTCGTGACGGGTAGGATAGGTACGTGGAAGATTTTGCGATTATTGTTTTTGATAATGTAATAAATTTGCATAAGTTTTTATAAGAATTTATTTATAAATTTAAATAACAATATTTAGTTATAGAATTTAGACTAAAATTTGGTATTATTTAGATATTTAGAAATAGAGAGAACTTTTTTTATATAAGACTGTGGACGAATTTTACAGCTTTATTGAGAAAATCCCAATCGAAAATTACAACTAAAAAAATGGATTATATTTGGAATTTCATGCAATGACACAATAATTATATAGTTTTACAGTTTTTTCCGCGGAGCACCCAGTAAAGAATTGGCCTCCCACTCTTTTCCGTATATTTTCGGGTGTCCAGTAAAAGCCATTAGGTATTAAAAAAATAAAGACATTTTACATTTTAAATTAAGTGATGAGGTTTGCCACCCATCTTAACCCTGAATGTCTTAATTTTTTGTTGCTACGGAGAGGACAGCTTGCATGTTTATCACATGCAGCTGGTCTGCTGGTTATCCATGGTATAAATGGCGTACCTACCAATGCTATTTTTTTACTTTCGTACAAATAAGTTGATTTCGAAGTTCCAATGTTTATTACAACTACCTTCTTAACAAATTAATCCATAAATATATGTAACACTAAACTATTCATAAAATTACAGTTTAAACAAGCCAAGTAATTTAACAATGTTAATTCATAAAATAACAAAGTATCATAGAGCCCCCCTTTAATATTTATATAGTTACAGTCAAATGCCATTGTTACGTATAATGGTCCACCCGTTATCGAGTGACTTGAGAAATTAAAAAAAAGTAACACTGTTTTATGTTCCACCAAAGTGGTAACTGAATGTTCTAGGCCTAAAGTCCTAAATGCCCATCTCACAAAGTGGATGTTATTAATGTCCAAACTCCTCCATTGCTTTGTACCACACTTCCACATAACATCCTTCTATGTATAAATATAGACGATTGATTTTATTTCAGTTTTATAATCAGCCCTGATGATGCTAATGTATTGATGAAACCGCTAGGCGTGTTTGTGGTAGGTACCTATACGTTGTCAGTGACAGTTTTCTTTGATATTCTAAATTATTTAAAAAATTATGAATATTTAGAAGTACACAAGAGTTTTTATACGACAAATTTTTTGGCGTGGTGGATATCCACCAACATAAAAAGGCCAAATTCAAGTCTCAAATATTTGAGACTTTAATAAGAAGCTGACTCTACTGTAATGGTTTTCCCTTCCTTCCCTTTTCCTCCTTCATGGGCGCTTCATTATTTGTTTAATTTTATTTCCACAAATATGAGATACCTACATAGTCTTGATATACCTATGCTTACTTTAAATAATAAGACTTTTCCATTTTTAAATATATATTATGTGTCAACTAAAACTTGTAATATCACAACAAACTGTTTTGGTTTATTAATTAGGTATGTAACTCATATTTTGTAATGTATACTGTTTAATTGTTCGTTTGCATAAAATAAAATAAAAATACTTCGTAGTACAGAACTTCGATACCACGTGATTTGCCTGTAGTTGGTCCTTCAACACAGTAGATAAACATGTAATTTGGTGCAAATATTTTTGCAAGGCCTCCACTGCCTCATGTTTAATCTGATCAGTATCAAATGAATGATAAAGAATTGTATATTAGTAAACATTGCCACGGGCTATTATTATTCATTCAACATAATAATATTATTGTAATATTAATAAAAAGAAAAAGTTGATTCTTTGCAATGCAATGTACTTAGTAAATGTATGTACATAATATCTAGGTATTTATAGTGATATTTTTATGTAGCTGATAATATTTGGTTAGCTGGAAGATATTGCCTCCAGGAAAAATGCTAGCCAATTGCTAATGATTTTAAAATTATTATTATATTATCTGGTCATTAGGTATGTAGGCACTAATGCTTTATTATCTCGTGAAGATAAAAGGATTAGAGAATGACTTCCAACACGTTGGTTAGACGACATTAGAAGAATCGGTGGTGACTGGTTGCAGAAAGCTCAGGACAGAGATGCCTGGAGACATATGGGGGAGGCTAATGTTCAGCAGTGGACAGAAATAGCTGGATAAGTAAGTGAGTAAGTATAATGCTTTATAACTACAACTCTTCTCTGTACTAAGTTGACAGTGCAAGTGTTGGATTATCATCATAAAACTATTTCTTACAGTGACATTTTCCAACTTGAGCTAGATTTTTTAAGTGTCGTCTGAATATTGGTGTTTTCGTGTAGTTAGTTAGTTGTTGTTGTCTCTATTGGCCTACATTTAATAGAAAAATTACGAAACACTAATTTCCTTGAGAATTTGATCCATTTGTCAAGCCAAGTAGTTCTTGGACGTCCGCGCTTTCTTACATCCCTACTTTCAGATAAAAACACCCCCTTCGTCAAACTTTCATCGTCCATTCGTTCCACATTTTCAAACCATCACAAATAATTATCTACACTCATCCTATCGACAAGGAGTGTTACACTCCTCTTGCATCCACTCATTCTTCACTCTATCTCGCAACGTTTTAGCAACCTTTCTTCTCAGTGATCGCATCTCCACAGCATTTAACATTTACCCACGTCCAAATTTCGCTCGCATACTTAAAAACACTGCTTTTTTTTAAAGATATATCTGGGTTTTGTTATAAACCCAAATACAACTTTAAGCTAAAAGCTTGTGTCGTGAAAGGGGAGTTTGCCGGCACCTGGTATCGAACCAACCATTTTTATTCATTCTTTACTGGTTATGATAAAAATACATACAATTGATATTATCAATATACAGAGGGCGAGTTTATCGAAGAAGCCTTGTTCAACCACATCATGATAATCTATTCATAAATAATCAATTAGTGATAAGATAACAAACTAATAAACATACATGGATAGATAAACTAGGTTTATTGAGTTGTTTGTTTGCTTCCCAGAAACTCGTGTCCGTGTCTCATCATGTTATATCTCTGCAGAAAGTTATTATTATTATTATGTGCCTAGATAAATAAATATTTAATTATTATTCTTTAGTTAGTTAAACAAAATCAATAATCCATATGTGTCAAAATACCAAAGTTTATTTTGGAATTTATTTTCCGTGGAGTACCCGGTTAAAATTGATCTCCCAATCTTTTACGTAAGTTACCGAGTGTCCTGTAGAAAGCAGGTGTTCAAAAATAAAGACTTTTTGCATCTTCAATTCAGCGACTAGTTTTTCCATCCATCCTAAATGTCTTAATTTTTTGTTGGTACGGAGAGGACGACTTGCATGATTACATGAAGCTGGTCAGCTGGCTACCTCATACCTCAATTTCATTCACCGTGCAGTATCTATTCTGTAAGTTTCGAGTATCCTGCTAAAGGTAGGAATTCGTTTAACATTTTAAATTCAGTAGGAATACTAATCCACCTGACTGTCTAATTTTTAACGGAGGCGCTATTTTCACCCATTTTTTTTTTATACAAACAAAAATATTCCGCGAAAAAGTGGTTATTTCTACCCAAAGTACATACCAACCACAGATAACAGATACCAACTATTTGTTTGACGTTTATACTGTCATTAGACTTGTGTGACGTTTTGTTAGTAATTTCTAATTCGTGTTTTAACTTTATTTTGTTTATATTAATGGATATTTTTATTGCATTTAATTTTCTCTTAAATATTTTCTACAAATTGAGTGTTTTTAAGTCGTTTATGGGTTAAATTTCTGGATTATAAAATGAATTATATCAACATGGGCGGCAAAAAGAAAACCTGACAAAAGCCGGAAAGAAGTGTTTTATGCCATAGATTAACCATAGAGTAGTGCTTTCACAGTTTTTGTTTCATTTAGGAAAAGGACAGAAATATAGAAATATATTTATTTACCTCGGGTTGTTTATGGTAAAAAAGAAAAAAAAAATGGGTAGAAATAACCTCAGCCAATTTTTAATTGCCACGGAGAGGACGAACTATATGTTCGCTTTGTGCAGTAAGACCACTAGCTTCTCAACTTGTCTGAGATGCCGTGATGGAATATGTGAATGCATATATTTCTCAAGAAAACACCACCTTAAGGATTTGATAACGCTTTGTTACGTTGTCTGGTTTTGGAGTGTCATACTTCATTTTGGCTCGAGCTTTCGGCGAGTGTGCTGTTGTCATCTTCAGAAATTTGATCCAGAAGCTTTAGTCTAAGAATCCAATAATCGGACAACATTTTAAGGGCCATGAAAACCTTAAGAGGTCTTTGTTATGTTTGATTCTAAATAAATCCTTCCGGTTGAACCTCCAAAGTCCTTTTAAGTGTTCCTTTCATCAAAGATAATCTACAGATTTTTAAATTACTTCTAAACTTCTCCTGGTTCTATCTATAGGTACCTACCATTAGATTCATTTCTAGGCTTCTATTATAACACTTTGTTGCCCATGGATTATAACTACCTACCCATCTCCGACTAAAATATTCAGAATTACTACTAATTTTATTCTTCACTTTAGATTGATATTATTCATAATTATATATTAAAATGATAACAAAAGTTTAAAATTTTATTTGAAAAACTTTATTTGAAGATTATATACAAAAAAAATTAACAAATTTATTCGTGACGAGAGATCTTTAACAATATAATAATATCACACACTCCGTTTGCCACTCGCTATAATACCATCTCAGTCTGGTGGGATTCATTGTGTAACATCTTCGCTGCGCATCATAATATCATAGATATTAATCATATAAAAACTGGAATGCCTCTTTCTAATATTTTCGAGAATATTTACTTCATCATACTTGTTTGTAAAAGAAACTCGCTCAAGTTATTTCAATCAGTTTTGCAATCTCCATATTTGCATTTTTTAAAGATTAATCCGTGCTTGTAACAGACTCAAAAAGACCTTCAAACAACTTTACATTAAGTTATATGCTTAAAACGTGAAGGTTTAATAGGTTAGCAGCAGGAAAATTAGAACCCATGATCTCTCGATTGAAGGTCCGGGACTTTACCGTCAGGTTAAAGCTAACATCATTATTAAGAGAATCTTGAAAATATGTTTCCGATGATACAAATTTGGAGTTTGCGAAACCGTTCCTATCATTCATAATTGTTTTTGCTAGTTTTTGTTTTTACAATTAACTATTGTATGAGGTATTGATATATGTAAATTTAACACAATCATGCAACTATCATATATAAAGTTTAGAAATGACAACGACCACTTATTTGATAGAGCCCTTATTGTAAGCAGCATGATATAATCATAATCAGGTATGCTAGAGCAATACTTACACATGAAACTGTCATTGTGGTTTGTAAGAGAGAATTTCGAAACCTTCGGCATGTCTTCTGGTGGCTTAATTGGACAAAGCACACGATAAGGATGGCTCGCGGGTTCAAGTCCCGTCCAGGGCTCTACCAAATAAGGTGACGTTGTCTTTTCTAAGCCTTACAAATTATTTCAAGTGTTAAACTTACATTCATAGTTAAATTTGTAAGCAATATCATGTATTAGTATCTAATAACAATTTATTTTTATGATCATATAATCATGTCAGTCAATTTCACTCAGTAAGTCAACAACCTACTGATGGAAATGTTATGAAAGGCCGATGAACGAATTGCTATTTGTGAACTCATTAGCGAAAATTATACCCGAGTGAACACTCGATTGTCTAAATTGTTACTAAAGATTTATATATAGGTAGACTGTTGAGTTCCATAAACCAATGAGTCGATTTTTTTATTTAATTGGTAATACACACAAAAACGCCACTCTTTAATTGAGGACCTTTTTTATAGGTCTCAATTTTCAAAATGTAATGATTTCCTTGAACTCAAAATTTCTATCCCCGTGGCTAAATTTACAAAAAGATATAGGAATTTGAAATGTGTCACGATCTTTTCGAATTTGTTATAGAATATTTTAGAGAAGTGGTAAGCACATTCGTAAACAAAAAATCGTGGATTTAAGAAAAAAGCGTTGCGGGCCGCATTAATAGCACATGCCGAGGGCCCCAGTTTGACGACCACTGCTCTAATGTATCAATTTATTTAGAGTTGTATTTTATTTGTTAAATATGTTATACTTCGTTTAAAAACTATAATGCAATAATGTCGAACAAAAAAATATGTCGTAATAAAAAAGCATTTCCTATGAAATAATAATTATAAGTAGGATAAATCTTCAGAGAATATACTTAAATATAAAATGTATGAAAAATACAATAGGGTAAGAAATGGTGTGTCAACAGGTTTTATCCTGCTTGATGTAAGCCAATTATAAAAATGAATATTTTGATTGAGAATTGGTTGGGTGATTAGACCTTTTTACATACCAATCAGAGAATTGCATATTTTTTTATTGGACATATCAGATCATTCCCATTTTGAATAAACCATCAAAAAGTGGTATTAATTTTTCCTAAGCATTTATGATAATTAATTAATATAAGATACATAATATATTGCAGGGCGACTATGATGGTGATTATTTTTCTTATTTGCCCATGCGTTGGATGGACCACTCCTGTTGACAGAGAGGACAGCGGTTGTTCTGCTTCACCCAGAGAGCCATGCAGCAATAATGGAAGCTATGGTTACATTCTCCCCACACCACAACGCAATCCTGTTTTCCAATGGAATCCTTCTTGCTTTCAGCTTGGCATCTCAAACAAGCGTCTGAAACAAAAAAAAATACAAATATTAATTAACAATAAGGCTATTATTACCATAAAGGAGAGCAAACTTTTCTACTATAGAAAGGCACCAGTTTATTCATTTATTTTCTGGACAATATTTGAGTGTCGTTTATGTTCTAAAGCACCTCAAGGATACTGCACAATTGATCAATTCTAGGACATCCACGTAATAAAATAAAATAAACAGATGGATTAAATGAGAATCTCGGATGTACCTATAATCGGTAGGTATTTACGTTAGAAGTTAGGTAAAAATATTGAAATTAGAAAAAAATATTATATTATAATTTATATTATCGATTGAGTTGACGTTTATTTCGTAAACTATTAATTTGAAAGAAACACAAATTAACACGGTTTAATTTTTCTATTTTTTTTTAATTCTAGTGACCTGGTTTCGACTGACAAAACCACCACCAAATTATCTAAATATTAGATATAGGAGGAACATATCCTTGGCATAAGCCTTAACGCAATTTTATGTGTTGTAACGTCGTTTTTCTATTAATATTTCAATATTAATCCATTAACATTGGTAACTGTGGCAAACCTCATCACTAAATTTAAGATGTAAAATGGCTTTATTTCCTTAAATTATACAAATTAGGTGCAACATTTCTGATCAACAAACCGTGTAATCATGTACCGTTATTATCCGCTGCGTTCACGATTTGTTTCAAGATAAACAAATGAATAAATATTTTGAATTTAGAAGCACGATTAACTCTTCAAAAAATAAAAATAGTACTGGTCATGCGTCATTACATAAAAATAAGGATCTACGCAAATAAACTTAAACTAGGCATGTCATTTTGCTCACGACACCTCAAATACGTAACACATTCGAAAGGATAGTAACGTCATGAATTAAAAAAAAAAAAACATTGAAACTAGTTTTTGGTGCATAACGGGAAAATATTATTTTTTAAAATATCCATAGCTAGCTACTGAAGACATTTGTTATTGCCAAATATAGTATATTATTATATCGATGTTGATAAAAATAGAGAGAGTGTACTAGTAGGTAGGTACCAATGTTATTAGTAATACGCACGAAGCTAGGAGTGAAAACACAAAACGTGCTGTGAAAAAATTATTGAAACTTGCAATTACGTAATTTCTGAAAAATTTTAATGTACCTGACGAAGAATGAAAAACCCTCAATATTTATTCATTTATTTATTTATTTAAATATCCATAGCGTGAGCCTTTTCAATTTTTAAAAATACAAAAAAAAAAAAACAAAACAAATTTCTCATTCACAACACAGTTGGAGCAAGACAAGAACAAAAAATTAGCGAAGAACAAAACACAAATGGGAATCAATTCATAATATCAACAACTTTAGTCAAACCACAAAACATTGGAGTGTCAGTATAGAATGTCAATGAAATGTTAAGTAATATGTCAAGAATTAAAGTAAATTTGTAATAATGATACGAGATGTCAAGTAGATAGAAGAAAATAAATCTATGAGAAATGGTACAATTTTTTTTTCATACAATTTCTTCACACATTCATCATACAATTTATCATACACTCACGTCGGTTTCTCTAACTTAAACAGTCGTCTTTGTTGAGAATTTGATCCACGTGGTTCTCGGTTGCCCGCGCTTCCTCATTTTCTCAAATTAAAACTTAAGAGGTAAGATATTACATAATTAATTTTCTCCCACTAAGAAAAGCAATTATAAACACTAGATAGATAATACGGGCGCGCATGTATGCTCGAACAAGCAATGAGATAACACTATGCGATCAGCACCCGCAGCAGCTTTATTATTATTGGGCAACATTAATGTATCGTTTACGTGCCAAAGCACCTAAAGGACACTGCACAATTCACCAATTCTAGGACATTACATCCACGTCATATTATAAATACAGTACAGATGAATGAATAGATTAAATGAGAATCTCGGAAACATAAAGGTATCCAAGTCAGAAGTTGCATATTTGTATACCTATTGCATTACATTGAATATTTTGGATACATGTATCCATGTCAAGAACGTAAAACAGAATACAATATTTAATAGTAAGTTTTTACTAGCCAAAACGTGCCCAAAAAGAGCACTGTTCTTCCGTCCGCAAGGGTTCCGTCGGCCCGGGAGTTCCTCTTTCACAATACACCGTTTCTATGACAACGACATCAGATCGCAGGGAATGTCGTGGGAAGAGGTGACACGATTGGCACATCAGAGACGCTCTGAATGGAGGAGGCTAGTTTCTGCCCTGTGCTCCCAAGAGGAGCGTTGAGGCCGATGATAATGATGATTTTACTAGACAAATGTCCGTATTGAGGCGAGCTGCAAAAGATATTAATAAAATATTTACTACGATATACATTTTGAAAGTAAAGTCTTCAGTTATTAATTTATTCTGCAGAGATGATGCTATATTGTGACAAGTTGCTCGATGTTTTGATCTTGTCATGTGATGGAAGCGCTATTGGATGACGCTGTATATAAATTACTTATTAAAGCAATAATCACATTAAAGTGTGTACACTGTAACATCATAATGGCGTAAACTAAACAAACATGTTACGCAAACATCGGCAAAAAATCTCGTAGGTAACAATGCTGGTTAAATAAGAAATATATTATTAAGAACAATGCAAAAAATGTTTCGATTGTACTCAGCTAGCTGATATTCAAAGTATGTATGTCATGTTATTAGTTAAGTTTTCACTTTTGGTTTCTGTACTTTTTTTTTTCATTATTGATTATTTATTTATTTAGTTAGGTACTGGTAATCCACTGCTTAAGATAGAAAGGCTCAAAGTTCTATTGTTTTGGAGGCAAAGGCCATACAAGGGCTGTTCTGCTTTCGATAGTAAGTAAGTAAATAAATAAGTAGTATGAGATAAAGTAGTATGAAATAAATGAAATAAAAAAATAAATAAATGATTTTTAAAGTGGGAAAAATTTATCTCAACTTTTTTAAAGTTGCTAGTCTCTTTATTCAATAGGTATCAGTTATTTTAGAAGGATTAACTATGTAACAGTTACGAGACAATTTGAATGTTTTTAAAAGTATTCTACAATGCACATCCATCAATAATGCACATCCATAATCAAGCAACGGATGTGCATTGTAGAATACTTTAAAAAACATTCAAAAAATCTCTTTATTCAACTTTGTTCAATCAAAAGTAGATATTTTTTTGTTACTGAAATTCTGGTATTTTTTGTCAATTTTCCAAATTTAAGAACTAATCATTCCTTTAGTAATTCTAAGTTTTCGAGTATGGAAATGACATTTTGATAATAATGAATTGTTTTACTACACACAAATACTAATTGAAAACTTTGTATAATTCCACTATATTAGTCATCTTACAGAGTTAAAACGTTTTAGAGTAACTAAGCAGTGTTAATAGTGTTACTAATGATGAGTGCATAGTCGCTCGAAAAAGCTGAAACTCTGTAAGTTAATTAATATAGTGGAATTATACAAAGTTTTAATAAGTAGAACAATTTTGAAAGAAAACTTTTCTACTAGTAACGCCGATCATAAAAGCCAAGTTTTAATTCTGTGTGTGTATTTATATAAAGTTATTTTATTAGTTGAAACCTTCGTACACTTGAAGTCTAAAGTGGCATTCATATTGCTTCACTTTGGATGATCATCCAGAGTGTCAGGGTCAAAGCTGTTCATCCAAAGTGAACACTTCTGTTCACACTTGTTCATCCTATGCTTTCACTGCCATCTCAACACTCTCAGTCATGTTGTATCCAAATTGCCGTATTTTTGTAAAAAAAAATTAAAGAAATCAAAATAATACTTAAATCAAAACAAATTAATATTATTCTTAAAATTAAAACAAATATATATAATTCTCGACAGCATGATAATTAATTTTGTACATGATTCTGACTTTCAATAAAAACTCATAGAGAATAAATAAAACTTGTTTATGATCGTTTCAGTGAAAGGACCATAGAGTATAATAATATTATATTAAAAAAAGGACCTTTCATCAAAATTATGACGAGTGGTAATCGCTTTCATCTGTCATCGCTATTGATCACTATTGATGAAACGCCTGTTCATATCTTTTCATTTTGGAGGATCATCCAGAGTGATCTCTGAAAACGAACATACCTATGTGAACGCCCCTTCACGCTGACTGTATAATGTATTTAGTGGCTGTGTATTTTGTATGACTAGCGGTTGTTGTGTTTGCAAAGTAATATTGGTGCTAACTCCTTATGTTGAAGGTTTTCTAAAAACTCATAAATACGCCAAGTTATCTACTTTAAGCAAATGTTTGATTATTGATTATTAAACAATTTGTGAAGTGACATCATGTAAAGCGACGGTATAATATGTACAGCATTGAAAATTAATAATAAAATGTGTGTCACAATGATTCACATCTCTAAAAGAAACTGATATATTATAAACTACCATAAAAGTTATTAGTATATGTCTTTAGGATCATGAATGTTATGTTAGTTGGAAGAAATCGTGCCTGCGCGATTAACTCGTCCTTTATAAATTTGATTGCATTTAAAATGATTAGATTTCCATGTAAAATTGCATGTGATCAATATTCAGTAAAGAATTAATCAATAAATAAATATATACATATCATCACATAAATAAAGCATTAAATTAATTTATTTTAACATTTTCCATTTTAGCAGATCATTTAAATCAAATCCTACAGGACGGTCACGTGTTGAGCATATTGAACAGGAGAGCATGCATGAGGAATTGTATGACAGTGGCGGAAGCGAAATATGTATGCAAGGATAGAAGGAAGTGGCGCTCGATCCTTTCTGCCTACCCCGCGAGGGAAGCGGCGTGACGGTATGTATGTATGTATTTTACCAGTGATAATTAAGGATGGGTGGGTAAACCATCCTTAATGGCATATTCTTATGGCGTAGCGAAGACGACCTATATGTTAATTACGTAATACGAGTCTTACTACTTGTGAGAAAATAGACATCATATTATTTGTGAGGAATGCAGTGATTGTGAAGATAAATACATCATCCAAAGTTTTAGGCGGCAGACGTGGCGCGAAGTAAACGCTCTTGCCTTTGAGTCATCAGCTACCGTGTTCGATTCTCGGCCAGGGCAAAATGAGGAATGACCTTTTACAAACTGTCCTGAGTCTGGGTGTTACATGCATATGTGCTTAGCGCATTGTATATATGTGTGTATCGTCGATTCGTCGCGTTAGTACTCCCAATACAAGATTTATATCTGAGTTTGGTACATGCTCGATCTGTGTGAGTTGTCTATGCGAAAAAAGTCTTATTATTGCGGTATTGCTTTGAGTCGTCCCAGAATCCGAAAAGCAATGTGCCTTTTCATAAGAATAATACGAAATAAGGCTTGAAAATGAAAAAAAAATGACGGTCTTGTACTAACGATTGTAAATTGCCTTACACGGTACGTATCACATCATTATTATTAATTTGCCAATGAGAACCTATCACAAATCACAACGTAAATACACAGTACGTATGTGTGAATGACTGACAGCCTAGTATTTGAAGACTCATTAGGCCTATTTATGTCGGTTGTTGACTCTATGATCACTTTTCGATGAATACAAAAAAGGTGAGAAAAAATAATATATAACTACCAGGCAACAGATTCAATCCAGTAATAATGGTATACATCATTTTTCTTTGTACTCACAGTGCTCATTTGGCAAAATAAATACTTTATTCAATAAATATAGACATAAAACCAGAGACGATACATCATCAGACGATATCACTATAGATACAATTATGTATGTTGCAGCAGCCTCACTAGGTTCCCCTGTATCGAGGCGCGCTGCGTGAAAATAAAATAACATATAATTGATAAAGGATTATTTAATAGCTAACATAAATATCTACATATTAGTAAATGATGAATGTAAAATGATAATGTAGAAATTTAATAAAAAAAATATTATAAAAAAATAATATAAAATTCAAATATTACACTACTATTCTATAGGTACTGTACCCTAACGCTTTGTCCCATGTGACAGCTGATCTTTGAAAGATTTAGCATACGTTTTTATTTTATTTTAATTTTATTTTTTTATTTATTTAACAAAATACATTTACATTGATTGTTTCTTATATACTATACATATTTTTTTGCATTCTCTGGAGAACAAAAATACTAACCCCTCCAGAAAGTGCACAAACACTTGTGTAGGAGTGGCAAGCAGTGTCTATACATAATACATATCAAAAATATATAAATATACAAATACACATAAACACAATAAAACATATAAACACCAAACAGTATCAACTAAAACAAAAAATACCGGCAACAGGTGAATAAACATTCTACCCAATGCTTCCATACAAATATGTTACAGTTTTACACTATTATGTGGGTAATTAATAATAATAAAAACATCTGAATGTATTCACAATAAACACGTAGTTTTTGTCTGCTTTGTGCTTGTAAATAAAATATTAATAAAGTTAATGTAAAATATATGCACCTTTATGCACAGAATGTAGGTAAGTATTAAGGCAATTATTTCGAATTGATTTTGAGTTATTTTTGAGGTATTGATGACATTCTGTGTCAACGGATAAAATATATAGGAGAGGTCAATTCACAGTATGTACCATAGCCCATAAATTCAGGCAATTGACAACAGGGCAAAGGCGCCTCGTTCCAATATATTGAATCTGTTTAATTTTTATTTTGATAAATATTGATTCTACCATAGTAACAAAAATATCAGATCAACGGAAAGAAATTATATGTTTATCTCCTGATGTCTTTGAATATTTGTCTATTAGTCTGGCGACAAATGATGTGATATGAACGTATCGGCTGTCCAGTTCCGTAACCCAACAAGTAGAAATGTATCTTTATTCAAAAGCCAGAAATCTCAATTGTTGTAATTTTGTTTATTTATATTATGCTTTAAAACCACAACAGAAAGTGTAAAATGCTATATTATAATATTATAATTATTTAAGCATAGGTTGTTTTTGTTCTGTTCAACAGTTAAACAAATCGAAATATTTATTCGTGGAATTGAAAATAAGTACATTAGTTTTTGTTAACTAAAAAATAATATAAAAAGAGAACCTTTTTTAGTTATTTGTTTGTGGAACTAGAAGAGTAGCGTTATTTGTGTGTATTACCAATCAAATCAATTTTTTCTATACAAGTTGGGACTGGACAGTCGATGTTATCCAAGTAATAGAATAATTTCATATGGTTAATGTCAGGTATTTGACTTTGAAAACAAGTGTCTTAGAAGGATTTTGGATGTCAAATGGTATGAACATGTTACAAATGATGCTGTGCGCCGGCGCACCCAGCAGAGACCTGTAATCTCCGTAATACATTAATGAATAAATAAAAATAAAAAAATAAATTTAGTGTTTTCACAGTCCCTTTATCAATCACGAGCCCGTCTGCGAAAAGCTGTAAAAGACAATTAACATCTACAAATCACCGATTAGGCATGCGGTCCCACTCTGAATGTCTTATTTTCACTGGCACAGAGAGGACAATCTGCACATTTATTACATGCAGTAATTCTGCTGGCTACCTCACTTGTTGGATATGCCGTAATGATATCGATGCTATGATAGTCATCATACAAAAACCAGATTCGATTTGTTTTCTGCAATCTACCAGATATTATAATTTACTGTTTTCTTTCACAATAATGTAAATTCATCTGTCACTATCATTACGCTCTGTGTATGATGTCAAATCATCATCGCCCTCAACGCTCCTCTCGGGAGTACAGGGCAGAACCAGCCTCCTCCATTCAGAGCGTCTCTGTGCCAATTGCGTCACCTCTTTCCACGACATTCCTTGCGCTCTGATATCGTTGTCATAGGAACGGTGTATTGTGAAAAAGGGACACCCGGGCCGACGGAACCCTGCGGACGGAAGAACAGTGCTCTTTTTGGCCAGCTATCATTAGGCATTTTTACGTTATATTATAAATAGGCTCACCAAAATAATAAAAATGACGATTTTTCGAATTTAAGACATTTCAACATTAGTGTTGTGAACTGGACAGTCGGTATGTCCTACTTGGGTGACTAACATACCTCAATAATATAATTTTGTTAGTACAATCATTTAGTAAAACGCGTGATATGTTTATTTATTTATCCTAGCGTCATAGCAATGTCCTCAAGACATTATGTACTTAGTTTACAAGTGTACAATCAGTACCTTCGTTGTTGGTTTTCACATTGTAAGACACCGATTCTCAAAACTTTCAACTCCACATCCCTTCTCTATGTCTGCATTTTAAAAAAATATAAAAAGTAAATTTCGCTTCCCAACTAGAATAATGGGAAAAAGATGTATGAAATGTGTAACAATAGAAAACTTCTGGATATTTCATTTTATTAAACAAAAGTTATACTTTAACAAAAAGTGGGTTTACACAATGTAACATTCTGCAAAATTTAATCGGAAGAAGTGAGAAAGGCACCCCAGCGTCCATGGACACCGAAAGCGATCACTTTAGCCAGCCTAGAGCCAATTCGTAAGCTATAGGACGCCTTTCTCACTTCTTCCGGTTAGATTTTGCAGAATGTTACAGTGTGTAAACATGGTTCTCCTATCGAAATGTATTTTTTAGTTTTGTTATTTGCACGTTGCGCCTAAATTGAAAAAAAAAATGTGAATATTCTAAGCATCTAGTATTTTTATATACACTTAACAAGAAACTACCAATATTGTAGATGTACTGACAACGTACAAAATGATTTGCATATCGAGGTTTTGTATGAAAATTATATGTGCTAATATTGATCTGTGATCGATTCTAACCACATCATAATAAAACAATCCCCAGAAGACACTCGGTGGGTACCCTCTACATTGTGGAGGTATATTAATAAATTAGCGAAGTAATGAAATTTCTATATTGAGAAGTGAAGTCATAACTGGAAAACTAAAATATAAATCACCAAGGCCTTAAAGCATCACATTATATGAATGATGATACAACCTATGCATTCTATGAATCACTTCATAGAATGCATAGATTGGGGAATGTATAAATGGTTATTTAACAGATATTTTTGCGGATTCCTTATCCAGATACAAAAAGAATTTATCAATCCACTATTTAGATATAAATTCTATTATATAAATGAGATTATATAGATATATTTTTTAGGATGGAAATATAAAAGTACTTTTTTTATTATAAGTTTTTCTAAAGTACCTACCAACTAATGGATGTGATGTTTGTATTTTTATTTTATTTTGTGATATTTTATGTAAAATGTATATCTTTATTTTAATTTGTAATATTCTTTGTAATGGCATAAGCCGTATATTTAATAATAAATAAATAAATAAATTATGATTAAGGTTTATTCATCATTTTCCATTCGGCAATGAAATACATCGTCACCCCTTCTGAATGCTTTATTTTTATAAAATTTTACTAATCGAACCACGTTTTTTTGGTGGAAGTTCATTTTAATGAGAATTTTAAATTAACAAAAATAGTCAGTAATTCCACTTGTGACTTTATTAATTTGCGAGCTAGCTTTTGAAAGCTTCCGCTCTCATTGTCAAATATAAAAAGTACGGAAAACCAACGTGTAGTTATATCTAGTGTATAGATGTAAAAACAAAAGGACCAAATATAGATCCCTGTGGAAGTCCATTATTGGGATAGGAAGTACGGCAGATATCCATATAGATAATATTATGTAAACAAAAATACCTATTTTTTAGTATGTTTTCTACGTTGTGAAGCTTAAGTCCTTTGTGGCATACAGTATCATACTATACAGCTGATAGATCTTAAAGTGTCACTTTTGTCCTTTTTTCCTTCTGGATTAATACCTACTATAAATGTATTATGGGTGTGTTAAGTACCTACGATAGTGCGATGCGCGTGAGATGCAAGCATCTGTGTCGCACTTTTGCAAGGATGGCTAACTTGTCATTAATTAACTTTTCTTAGTAAAATCCGATTACAAAACTTCCCGATGATAACGGTATTAGAGCAATGAGATTGTCGTGGGAAGAGGTGGCTCAATTGGCACAATGATGTTCTGAATGGTTGAGGTTAATTTCTGCCTTATGCTCCCGAGAGGAGTGTTGAAGGGTGAAGTTAGTTACAAAACTTCCCTCCATTTGAGTTATTTTTCGATGGTTAACTTGCAAAATCTCTCAACCCACATTTACCAAATTTTACAGTATAGCATAAAAACTGTTTTAAATTCGTATAATCTAACAATGATAGTGTTTTTGCATAATATGTTTTATTTTAATATTTTGCATCATATCATGTAAAAAAATGCAGTAACCAGCTATTAATTGAGAAAATTTGTGGGTTGAGAGATTTTGCTCTAAATTTTTGAAAGATTTGTGTTAAGAAGGAGATATTGCTTTTTTTAATGCCTTTTACAAACATAAAATATAATAAAACAGAACAATTTTTTTTTACCCATTTACAGTTATCTGTGGTCTATGAGATTTTGCAGGTAGATAAAGAATTGGTTTACACACTTTTGCATATTTAACTCATTTTTGAAAAAAAGTGGGTTGAGAAGTTTTGCAAGTAAAACATCGTTTTGAGCTAAACAAGACATTCATCTGAATTTCTCTTTGCTTCTCCTCTTAAGCCCGTGTCTATCCGTTCCTGAATAAAGAATTCTTCGTGCGACACTTCTGTCATCATCCATCTATCCTATCACGGCATCTTTTTCCTGTAAGTTTTAGAGTGTCCTGCAAGAGGTAGGTATTCGTATAACATCCCGTATAAGACGTTGAACATTTTCAATAAGGGGATGAGGCATGCCACCCACTCTGAATCTATTGAATGATATTGGCATGGAGAGAACGATTTACACGGTTATCACATGCTGGCTACCCCACTTGTAGGAATTGCCGTGATGACATGAATGAATAAATATAAATATTATTATAAGGAAAAATATATCAACCGACGGAGCTAAAACCATAATTAACTCATTCGTCGTATCACGATTGGATTACTGCAATGGCATCCTCGCAAATCTTCCACAATATCAACTTCAGAGAATTTAGTCCGTTTTTAATGCGGCTGCACGTTTCATTTATCAACTGAATCGCTCTTCACACATATCTGCCACCCTTCAATCTCTTCACTGGCTCAGATGTCCGGAGAGAGTTGAATTTAAAGTGTGTTTGACAGTATTTAAGGCACTTCATGCTATGGCCCCAGAATATATCATGGAACTCTGTGGTAGACAGGCGTTAAGTCATAGACAGACAACACTTAGGTCTTGTCAAGATATAACAACTAAATTGGAGGTGACCAGTACTGTATCGAAACCAGTGTACGTGGAGCGTGCTTTTGCAATATCTGCACCTGTAGTCTGGAACAGGCTTCCACAAACGATCAGAGAAACGCAGGACATATCTCGTTTCAAGAACCAACTGAAAACTTATCTATTCAAGAAATCTCACGGAATAATTCAGGCACAACCTTAGTTAGCAAAGAGCGCCCTTGAGGTGGATTTTTTTCACAAAACGGCGCTTTACAAATCATCCAAATAATAATAATAATAATTAACAATATTACCTATGATTTACGTATGATGTTTGTTTGATGTATATGTAGGTATGTATGGCTTACTATGTAGGTATATACACTCTATATAGTAGAGTTAATAGTTCTTTAGCTTCCTGAGGTTGAACCGCCCTGTAGGCGCCTACTCTCAGTACTTTTCCACTGACCACCATACTTACTACATATTAAGCACATATACTTGTATACATACATACATACAAACATTATAATATAATCGAGTATCCGCTATCTCTTTTCATCTCAACTCACAGTACATCACAAATATTTCTAAATGTTCGTAAATATATTAGGTTCAGGGGTACAAATTGGTCGTGTCCTTGATGTGCACTCACTACTATGTTATTATAATATTTTAGCGAAATCAATTTTTCAACTTACCACTGTACGAGGCTATATACATTTGTGTATTCAACACAATCATGAGACTCATATTATAAGGCTTAAAAAAGACAACGTCATATTATTTGGTAGGTCTCCAGACGGAACCTGCAACTCATCCTTTTCGCAAAGTGTGCTTTATCCAATGAAGCTACCGAGTGACATCATAAATACCAATGACCCTATCATGACAAGCAGAACTTTAATTGGGAAATTTAGGTGGGCAAGACACATACAACGAATGAGTGAGGAGGACATTCTAAGAGAAGGCTTTAAGGGATGAAATACCAATGACAGCTCGCTTATGATAAGGTACTGTTAATGTTGATACTGTGAATTTCTTTTTATCTATACTAACATGGCATTACCCATAAGTGGGGGTAGCAATCACACTAACTGCTTGTACCTAATAAATATGCATGTTGTGTCTTTTCTACGCCAATTAAAGTTAAGACATGCAGGATGGGTGGGATGAATGGGGCCTCAAGCGTGGGAGACTCATTCTTTGCCGGGGACCCCATTAAGTTAATTTTTTTAAATTTTCACAAACAGTTATATGTTTTAGACCCAAGGTTATGTTCCAAAGACTATGAACTTGAAATATCGAATTCAAATTATTTTTTTTATTTTAGTTTACAAAGAAAACGCAGCTTCTTCATCTGCAAGATTTCTGACGGTCTGGATGACTCTATTTCACAATACACCGTTCCTACAACGACATCAATAACCTATATTCCAAGCTGCAACTTTTTGGATTATTGTATTGACGATGTCGGGTACGAGAGCTAGTTATAAATAGTTGTATAGGAATGTGCTCCTCCCCTCTCCCTCCCTTCTCCCCTACCCTTCTCCCAATAATAACACAGTACCCATACCGTGCATACAAATACACACACATCTACATCCACCAAATATGTATGCTAACCCATACACACCCATTAATGTGACACGAGACATCACACATAATAAGCTTCTGATAGTTTGAATGTGTGTGTGAGTTTATGTACCTATGTACTTACTACACATACTTCATTATACACATTCGTCAATAATTCTGTCAATGCGGACAGCAGCCAACACACACACTTACTTAAACGTAAAAGCACGCCTCTGTACAAAAAATCAGTAATGCTTACAGTTCTCGAAATAATTAAGGTTTCAATTTTTTATTGTCTATTAGCTCGCATTGCAAAACAATTTATAAGCGAAGTTCCCAGAAGATGAAATAAAAAGAATTTTTGATAATGAAATATATTACGACAGTACCAATAGTTTTATCGAGTACAGACGTCATACCACATCATTTTCTCAATAGATTAAATATATTGACAATAACACAAGCAACATATATCATTCCACAGAAAGCTGCAATTGTGAATACTTACTGAATAGCACGCTTTTTTTACAAATAGACGAAACTGATGCAACTGAACGAATAGTGATACAGAAATGGGTGACTTTTGGCAAAAGTTTTCAAGTTAACTGGGTTTATCAGGAGAAAATCCTGAGGATTGTAAGTACGTGACAAAACGAAAATATTATAGAATTTTTTTTACATGGGGCCGTTTATCAATCCGTGACCATCTTAAAAACGGAAGGTTTTTCAACTTGCTTCTGAATGTGGTAGTAGATTTATTCTATTTCAGGTTCACAGGTAATAATTATGTTCCAGGCAGTTGGCCGGGCAATTCTGAAGCTCCTCTCTGCAAATTGGTGTGTCTACGACAATGTTCTTAGAAGATGAAAGACGTCTCTTTCAAATACAAATTACGTATTTTAAAAATGATTTTTTATTATTTCAATTTATGGGCTTTTCGGTAAATACAACCAAGTCCAAAAAAGCTCTTGATAAAATCAGTCCAAAGAATGTAGGCACCATCACTGTATTTTCCATAAGTTGGCAAGCTTCTTGATTAATTTCGTTAAGAGTTTCATTAAGAGTTCGTCGGTAGCCTGGAGGTAGAGTCTCGGCCTCGTGAACATGGGGTCCGTGGTTCGATACCAGGTGCCGGCAAACTCCCCTTTCACGACACAAGCATTTAGTAACTTACTGTGAAAGGTGTATAAGGTTGTATTTGGGTTTATAACAAAAAAACCAGATACACCTTTTTAAAAAAATATATGTTTTAGCTTTCTCATTTACTTGTAATTTTAAAATGGATTTGATAATTATGAGATTCCATCACTTGATCTCTTATGAGATTTGAACTGTGAAATATAAAAAAAAATTGGTAAAAAACCACGTTGCGGTCATAGACATACATTTTAATATTTATAAGTCTATGATTACGGATTGGTTTTCTGTAATACACATCTTAGATATAAATACAACAAAAGCTTCTATATTTCAAATATCTAAGTTTATTCCACGCTTTATATGAGAGAATAATCAGAAAACAAGTATAAATAGAAAAAAATTAAGAAGACAGATGGCATTAACGGTAAAGGCCAAGATAAACCAACTTAGGTATAAATATATCTTATAAAAACTAAACACAACAAACCACAGTATGACTCATAAGAATATAGTGTTTTATAGAAATAATATGTTTCCATGAAACCATGTGAAGGAAAAACAAGATTTTATAGAAGAATTACAGGAATATCAATAGTAAGTAGTAATAATACTAATACTATAATTTATCATCATTAAGTATTGATTCTTTGCAGATGGAGACCTTGTTCCTGATACTGACATTGACTCAACAAACAACAATTTGCTTTACGGGATACAGACGGTGCAAGGCTATGGTCACATCTGGTGAGTACATACATACAACATAGAATTATGTCATATACTTACTGTAATGTATGTAACGTCTTTGTGACATACCGTATAAAGAGCGGGCCCAATGAAAAAAATCACTCTAAATTTCAAATTTCAAATTTAAATATTTTTATTTAAATAAAATTTACAAATTAATAATATTACATACACACCTTATTACTAAAAAAACACATTTATTACATATTTGACCCTCAAAGTTGAGCAGTGCTCGTGCTTTGAGGGTTTAAACATATTTCATATAATTTAAATATTTCATATTTCATCAAATAATAATAAAAACAATTACACATCTACAATACAAATAGCAACCAAATACAGTTTCTCAACAAAACTCAACAACAGAGCAGTTGAACAGCTATTTAAAAACATCCTTCAGATTCAATTTAATAATGCATTTGTAAATATTATGTAAATAAATATACGTTGTGTCTCTTTGTATTGGTCAAAAGCTATAATGATGTGCAAAGTAAATTTTAAGAGAATAAAAACAATAATCCACGTTGTGAGATGTTCCATAAAGGGTGTATAGCCCAGGAAATATCGTATTTTTCAGGGAAATAATTTACAACCAACTGAAACTTTCAGGGTTGGTTCCTTGATACTTCTGGAACAAACAGAAAATTCTCCACAAATCTTATCTGAGCTTCCATTCAAAATAGCCGCCAAGCGCATTGCACCACGCTAAATGTTTTTCTTATATATCTATAAAAAATATATATTTTAATTTTCGAAAAGCATATCTACTCTATAAACATGTTTGTTATGTAATTATTGGCCCGGTAATCGAACATAAAAAAACAACGCAACGGCCCGCTATGTTTCCCATGAATGAATGGTGTGTCTGCTGAAGCTCGGCTGAAGCTTTGCACCAGCGGTAAATAATATAAAGTAATGCAAGCGACGGTTAAGTAATCAAGAAACATAATACAGACCAATAGGGTAATTACTGGGTATTATGGATGGTGAATGGAAAATAATAATTCAATTTACGCGGAGTCAATAAGTTCAATTAAAAATCAAGTCAAAAGTAAGAAACAAAACCTTGCTATTTGTTACATCCACTCTTAAGATGACGAAAACCGCGACACGCTAACCAGACTAGAATTAAATTAAATTAAATTAATTTATTTATTTAGGATATATACGGCTTGCGCCTTTATACAAATAACATGAACAAAAAATAATACAGTCTTCAATTTCAAAACAATAAAACAAGCAATAAAAAGCAAACAAACATAAATGAAGATAATATATAAATTTATGAAAAATAAACAGTGTTTTGATAGAGGCCGATCAAGAGACACTTATATGGACCAAGTGAAGAAGGACATGAACTGTAACAAGTACGTAGTACTAAAGAGACTAGCTGAAAATAGGGAGGAATGGAGAAGAAAATTCATACTCGTTGCAGACCAATCCAATGTATTGTAACTCACTTCTTCTACTTCAAGTGCCTTGTTGGGTCCCCTCAGCGTTGGCGATCACCTCGGCGAACTTGTCCCTGTCCTGCGCTGCTCGGAACAGTTCTTCTACACTTCGGATGCCGGTCCACTCCCTTATGTTTCGCAGCCAGGACATCTGTCTCCTACTGGGACCTCGGCGTCCCTCAATTTTGAAACTCACTATATATATAAAATTATAATAATTACGGCAAAAGAACTTTAGATTATAAAATTGTTTAATATGATATCGGCATTTTTAAGAAATAAGAAAAAAAGCATGTCAAGGAATGGCTTTTTGATATGTAGATTTCTATATAACTTATAAATTGTTATGAAAAAGAACATGTACACAAATAAGTTTTTATGGATGTGGTGCGACGGTATTGTTGTAATTTAAAAAAAAAAACTAACTGATGATTCAAATGACGACATTTCTGTATAATTATATATACCATAAAGGCATGTCTCACAAAAGGGGTAGTCAGTAGAATATTTCATGTAATAGACATGCAAGTTATTGATGATAGATTTTTTGTGATCCAGACAAGAAAAACATCAAAAGAAATATTTTTTTGTGTTTTATGTAGTGATGGGTTACGTTTCTATTCTAGAAAGTAACATTGTAAATTATTAATTATCGACATCAGTTCATTAGGAATGTCGACAGAAAGGATGACTCGATCAGTGCAGAAATGATTTGAATGGAGGAGACTTGTCTCTACCCTATTATGGTCGAGAGGAGTATTTCGAAATGAAAAAAAGATAAATGATTTTATAACATAATAATAATATAAAATATTTATCTTTCACTTTAATGTTTAAACAGTATACCATAATTACGCCTGGCGCTTTCACCAACAAAATGTCATCTTCAGGGCAGAGTCGGGAGTATAAATAAGAGTTAAAAGAGATAACGACGTCTATATATACAAACAATATATTATTACACGTCAAAACCTTCACATTTTTAAACTCATTTCAAATTGTTACGTTTGTGATAAAGAAATAAGCTCTTTCAGCCTTATACATACATAATGTACAAACATTCTGATATTGATAAATGAAGTAAAGTAACATTCCCTTCTGAGATATAACCGGAAGAGTCCATATGAGAGTGTACCGGAAGAGTCCATAAGTAAGAATGATTACAGAATGTCGCGTCGCATCTACATATAGGTATGGGTAATAGCTTCACCATTATTCATTTTATGTAGGTATGTGTACATGAATGTAGTTTATTATGCAATGAAATGATAGTGGAATTAAAAGACCTCGTTTGTTAGAAATTGACTTTCCATCAATGCTAGTTGAATGATTTGTATAAACACAGAGCAAACATCATTTTATGTAGTCACTTCAGTAAGTGTAATATTATGTATTTCACGATGCACTACTTCTTTTACAACTGTATATGTTTATTTATTTATTTATTCCTTCAAAACACACAACAGACAACAACTTTATATAATTATGATGTGTTTGTAAGAAAGTATTTTGTGGAAAAAAGTCATTGGAAACAGTACCTAATTATTACATTGAATGATATAGATCTGTTTTCAGCAAAAAAAAAATCTCTATCTCTCTCTCGTTTTAATTCTGTGGATTGGTTAGCAGCAACGCCCTGCATCTTCCTTTAAATTGCGTTCTATTCCGTGCGACCCTCTTAAGCTCTTCAAGATCTGCAGTTCATATTCACGCACAGATTGTCGAGGTACTGTCGGCGTGGGCGCCCTCTATTATTTGTCCCCCCTGCCATCCCTTTTATTTTTCCTTGTAGAAGGTTTTCCTGGTCCAAAAGATTTTTTCAGAACCATGATAATGCACATAACAAATTTCTCTGACACAAATGTTACGGAAATAATAAAAGAAGACAAAAATTTTGCTAAATGCTCTAATATTTTATTCTACGCGCGACTAAAGCTCAGACAGATATCCTGTTATAATCAAACGCAATATTTGACTCACGCATAGAATGAAATATTAGTGTATAATTAGTTAAGCTTTTGACTCCAATTATTCGAAATAATGTTTAGAAACTATTACGACGTCATCGCCAAATCAATAAATAATATTGATTATAAAAGTCCTAATAAAAGCTTCAGTTAGCAATGTAAGGCAGTAAGCTCAAACAGTGAAGGTATAATAAAGTTTATAATGTTAACTACTTAGTATGAAACCTTTCTGCGTATGCATGTACGTCTACCTACCCAATATACAATACGATGCTTTACCTTTTCTCGTCTCTGCGCAACGTAAGGTAGGTCGAGAATGTGTACATAGATACCAAGAGCGTGAACTTGACACTGAAAACTGTTACATCAACCCAACGTAGATGTGAGTGCGGGGAGAGAATATAGCAGGCGAAGGTCACCCACTAAGCCAGGGATAACTTATTCAACTTGCTAATTTAAGATTACTAACTTCCTTCCACTTATATTATCGATTGTATGAGTTGATGATAATGCTATTGAGAATAATAATAACCAGTTTCAGCAAATCTGAATTAAGAATTTATTATGATAAAATAATTGTAACAGATAGACAAATAATACATCATAATAAACACGACTTAGTATTACACGATAAACACAATACTATTACGTATCTTCGCTGTCCTAAATACACATACCTAATATACAAACAACCGTCGCAGAATAAATACGTAAATATACGGAACTATCAGGGGAAATTAAACAAAATATTTGGCATTCTAGGTACTTCATAATATAATACAAAGGTATTGATAAAGATCAAGGCCTGTCCCAGAGCACGAGCCACGCTCAATTCTACTTTGATCAAATGAATTGATGATATATTGTTATTTATTATTAGTATTATGCTGTATGGTGTTGTATTTTTTATATTATTTATTTATTCATTTTGTGTTTTATTATATTGTATTGGGAACAAATGTTGTATTATTTTATACGGATTGTCTTTAGTCATGTCAGCTACAGAGGTAACACTGAAACCTTTAATAAATAATTTACGAAATATCCTAATTAAATTAGATTTACTAGTAAATTTATATACATGGGTATAATAAATACTTGTAAAGTTATTAAAAAAATTGAACACAGATATTTCGGACACGATACCGGTATTTAGAACCCGCGTTTTGACGATAATAATAATAATAATAAAGACAATTTATATTTGGCGCCGTTTAATGATCCGTGACCATCTCAAGGGCGCCATGACTTTTCTTGAAAAGCAGTGTTTTCAGCTTACTCCTGAACGTTGCAGTGGGCTGGTTCTTTCTTAAATCCGCTGGTAATCGGTTCCAGGCAGCTGGCCCCGCAACGCTAAAGCTCCTCTCTGCGAATTTGGAAGTGTTTGCCCTGTTGGGCTCCACAAGCTTGTTTACAGCGGTGGAAGCTGATCGCAGTGGTCGCCTCAGAGTTTCGTCGAGGGGACATAGCTCAGCGAGGCATAGAGGTGCTGTGCCGTTCAAGGCTTTGTGGACCGTGAGGCACAGCTTGAACTCTACTCTCTCTGGGACTCTAAGCCAGTGTAGCTCCTTAAGCAGTGGTGTGATGTGGCAGCGCTTGTTCTCTCTATAGATGGTCCTGGCAGCAGCATTAAAGGCCATTTGGAGACGATTCAGAAGGATCTGGGGCAGTCCTGTACATATGATGTTACAATAGTCTAGACGGGAGACGACGAAGGCGGCGACTAGACTCTTAACCGCGTCTACAGATAAGTGTCTTGATACTAGGTACAGTTGGCGAATATGAAAGAAAGCTGTGCTCACTGTCTTTGACACTTGAGCCTCCATAGAGAGTGCTCCATCCAGTAGGACGCCGAGAACAGATATGGTGCGCGATGGTGTTATATCAGTGCCGGAGACAGAGATCGGTTTGGTGTCTAAGAGATGTTGCCGTCCAGGAGAGGCGACCCACATAAATTCCGTCTTAGTTGGATTCAATTTAAGACGTCTCTGGGCCATTAAGTTCGAGAGTTTTGCCACACACTGGACAGTGGTAGCTACCAAGTTGTCTCTTTGATCCGGGCTACAGAAGCCTACGAGGACACGATCGTCAGCGTATGCATAGTTTCGCAGGCCACACTCTTCCAGCAGGCGATCAATGCATCCTATGTATAATATGAAAAGTACTGGACCCAGAACCGATCCTTGTGGAACTCCTTGAGTTACGATATCTTCATCAGTTGAGCCAGATTCGACTCTTACAGACCACCTTCTATTGGTCAGGTAGGAGCGTAGCCATTCTAAGACGGTGCCGTTAAGATTGTATTCGATCTCCAGACATTGAAGGAGCATTTCATGTTCTACGGTGTCGAAGGCGGCGCTCATGTCAAGGACCGTTACCAGACCGATGTTTCCTGATGCGACGCCCGCAATCAAGTCAGATGTCAGTCTTGTGAGGGCGGATTCGGTGGAGTGGTGTTTTCTGTATGCGAATTGGTGCTTTTGATACAAATCGTTACTCTCAAGGTAGGCTGTAAGCTGGGACGCTATGACTCGCTCAAGCACCTTGGATAGAAATGGAAGATTAGAGATTGGTCGGTAGTTGGTTGCGTCGTCGGCTTCAAGTGTTCTTTTTTTGAGTAAAGGAATGACATGCGACACTTTCCAAAGTGACGGCACAGTTCCGCGCGTCAAAGAAAGATTGAATATACGTAAAATTAGTGGCAAGAGGAGGTCAAGATTTTTCTTTAACAATTGTGTGGGTACAGGATCAAGCTGACATTGCTTGTTGGGAGAATTTCCTATGGCTTTTCTGAGCTCTGTTTCAGATGCAGGTGTGAAAGTACTTAGATTATTGGAGAACGTTGTTGGAAGTGTGACCACGGTGTTGTGCTTTGGAAGGGATGCAGAAATCTCGTCGAGCTTCGTCTGGAATGCAGTCTTAAACTGATCAGCTCTCAAGTTTGTAGGCGTCGTAGATTTTTCCGTCTCCATGATTCCTTGTAGGTCTTGCCAAAGCTTCCTTGGATTATCTTTGTTGATGTTTATTCGCTCTCTCCAGAACCTAGACTTCACTTCCTCGATGAGTTTTCGGTATGTCCTTTGGGCGGAGGTCCAGGTGCTCCTAGACTCAGGTGTTCTTTGACGCCTATAGACTCTTTCAAGCTTGCGGACTTTGGCCTTTTCAGCTCTACACTCAGAGTTGAACCACAGCTGTCGAGGGTTATGAACTCTGACAGTTTTTGATGTAAATGGTGCAAGTTCATTCAAGATGTCATGAAGCGTAGAGTTATACTGTTCTACAAGGTTATCTATGTCGTCGTTGGCATGAAAGACATCAGAACATAATACCGAGCTCTGCAAGCGAGTTCGGAATGCATCAGGACAAAGATCTTGCCATTGTCTTGAGGTGATAGTTGTATAGAGAGGCGGTGGAATAGTGACATGAAACCCTGAGACAAGAAGTCGATGGTCCGAGAGTCCCACATCAAGGACTGCGGTTGATGACGGAACAAAGTCCGTGCGTGTGATCAGTAAGTCGAGGATTCCTCCGGCATCGTGGGTAGAAGATGTAATATTCTGTGTGAGGCCGTGATCCTCCAGTAATTTAACAAATTTCTTTGCGTGGACGTCGTTCTGTTTTTCTACGTGGATGTTAAAATCTCCCGTCAGTATGACTGGTATTGCAAAACGAGATGTGAGGTTCAGGATGGTAGTGACCTCGGTAAAAAAGTCAGACGTGGGTGAGCAAGTACCGGGTCTGTATATGGTGAGAATTATGAATGATGTACCGTCGAGAGTTAGCTTGCAGCCAACATACTCAAAAGTACTGTATGTTCCAAAGGAGGCTATATTGGATATGCGTAATTCTGGTTTACAGACGATGGCAACTCCGCCATGGTTGGTTTTCAGTGAGCGATCAGATTCTGGGTTGCGGGGTCTGGCCTTGTCCAATACTGTGTATCCATGATTGCGGAGAGTTTTGATTGCAATCGACTCCGAACTGTCGTGCCATGTTTCGTTTAGTGTTAGGAAGTGCAAGTCATGTCCAGTGAACAGATCATGAATGCTCTCGACCTTATTTGTGATGGACCTGGCATTCCAATGGCCAATTCTGAAAGTGACTGATGAAGCTGTATGTCTACTGGTAGTTTTGTTTCGTTTCACGTGTGAGCCGGCCCTGCAGCCGCGGTGGCGTTTAACATAAGTTGAAGGACGATGAGATCTTAACAGATGGACAGGTAGTGAGAGATGTATGTCGCAAGAAGACTTGTCAAAGACACTGAGTGAAAGGAGCTCATCTCTGGTGTAACGCAAGGTCATGGTAGCGCGAGATGTGACATAAAAGTAATCGTATTATGCTAATGACGAATTGAATGATAGGTGATAAAATTAGATCCATAAGAGTCGAGACGGAAGTGTAAAAATCAATGTGTTATATGAATACTCATACACATACAAAACTAAGTAGTAAAAAGTCGACCAATATAGGCAACTAAAGACTAAATGTGTTGTTGTTTGTAAGTAAATGTTGTAATAGGTATTAGTATAGTATTATCATGCAATATCATAGCAGTATACAACCAGAGGAACGAAGTGATGTTGTTGTTCCTTTCTCCACTGTGTCTGCAGGTGGGTGGTGTTGTGTTGCCGTCTTTGTTACACACTAAGGACGACACGTGTTATCACTGCTGGTCGCTAGCGTTCGGACCGATACAAAGTTCTCAGAAAGAGATCGGAACTGGACACATGTTATGAAACTTTGATGTTATTTAGAACTATTGATGCACTTATTATGAAAGATTATTATGATGCGTAACACAGAATATTAAATGCGAGAATTTGATTAAAATTGAAGTATAACATACAATGATATTATACGAAAAATGTGCGGATTTATTATGTGATTACACACGCGAAAGCTGAACACTGTAGGGTCAAGATATACCGTGAAAACGGCTGTTTTTTCAAGAGTGATGTAAAACGTGTCTGGCAGCTAGGACAGCGCCAAAACACTCGATATCCTGTATATCTGGATAGATGTATTTTTCCAGACATTAGACAGACTGTTAAGTTTTTGTGTGATTATGACTGATCATACGGAGATTTATCTGGTTGTATAATGCTGAAAAGTGTGGATGGCAATTCTACTGTTGTGATAAAAAAAGATATAGGGAGTACACGTACTTACTCGTGTAGTGTTGTCTGTGAATGGTTTAATACCTAAGACTCAGTCAAACAGTTTCAGAAAACTGGGAGTAGATAGATAACAGGCTCAAATACAGCATGCAGAAGGCTGTTCTTCTATCATCCGCCAGGATAGTTTGAGGGTTTTTGTCCCTGCAGCTCTTTTAGTGATCTCCCATGATTGTACTATTTTCATAGGACATCATGGAAGAATTAACTCGAATTAATGTTGAGGTTCTACATTTTGTAAATAATAATATTTATATTCACTAAGAAGAATGGTTGGTAAAACTTTGCGGGATAGAGTGAAAAATGAGGATATTAGGAAAATGAGCGGATGCGAGAAGAGTGTTGTGGATAGAATGCGTGTAAATAAGTTACGATGGTTTGGACATGTTGAGCGAATGCAAGATGAAAGAATGACGAACAGGATGTATTTGTCTGAAAGAGGAGGTGTGAGGAAGCTCGGACGGCCAAGAACCACGTGGCTTGAGCACGTGGATCAAATCCTTAAGGACGGCCGCGTGTTGAGTAAGAGATATTGGCGTGCATGTATGAGAAACTGGATGAATGTGGAGGAAGCGAAAGAAGTTTGTAAGGATAGATCTATATGGCGTTCCGTTCTCTCTGCCTACCCCTCCTGGGACACGGTGTGAGGGTATAGATAGATAGATAGAGATAATATTTATATAATTTAAAATATCATTATTATTTAGTTCCATGTAGCACCCGGCAAAGAATTGGTTTCCCACTCTTTTCCTTAAGTTTTCGAGTGTCCTGTAAAAGGCACGTGTTCGAGCTCATGTAATAAATAAATAAATAAATAAAATAATCTTTATTGTGAAATAAACAATATAACACAAATGGCGGGTTTATTGCCTTTAGGCAATTTCTACCAACCAACCAAAAGTGAGAGAGATACAAGACACAATTAAAATTGATGTACACATCCAAGTACACAAAAGAAAAAAAAAAGACGTAATAAAAACAAGTAAAATATATATAGGTACATACAACCAAAGAAGGCATAAGCACCAAAAACAAAAAAGCATAACAAAATAATATAAATAGATCAAACACAAAAACACACATACATACACACACACATACATATACACATATACATACATACATATACATATATATATATATATACATATATAAATATTCATATATAGGGGTGAGGGGAGGGAGGGGAAGGGATATGGTTAAGTTGAGTTATTGAGAGAGAGATTGTGATGTTTCAGTCTGCTTTTGAATATAGAAATAGTAGGAGCAAGTCTGATCAATAAGGGTAAATCAAAAAAATAAGATATTCATGTCCCATCCTGAATATCTTATTTTTTTGTTGGCACGGAGAGAACAGCTAGCGTGTTTATAACATGCAAGAAAATGACGTGATGAAATGGATGAATGAAACTAACAAACATAAAAATAGAATAAACAGCAACAAAAACAGAACGATGTAGGTATAGTTCCGTCTATATCCAACAATATTAAAAGTTACTTTATAAAATGGATAATAATTTTTATTGTGTAGTAGGTATTACTTGAGTAATAATTATTATTCATGTCATTAAATAATTCATAATAAAGTGTTACAACAAGTAAATCCTGATACAATCCATGAAATAATAAAAGCACTTAGTAATCTGCTATAAACATTTCATGTTTTATGGTAAGATGCGACGATCCTTCCTGTATCAGATGACGCCAGCAACTGAAAATAATTCCTGGGTCCTATGAGAGAAAAGGGAAGAAAACACGGACAGGGTACAAGGGGAGTAGGATATTAAAATGAGTACCTACATTCTGGCAAATGCGCAAATACAAACACTGTGCTTACTAGAAAGACGAGAAAAAGACAATGTAAACATTATTTTGTACAATAATTAATTAAGGGAAGATTTCAAAGAAGTATTTCTGTATAACAAGATGTCAAACAATTATATATCTAAAAGAGAAATGATAAGAAATCATAAAGTTATGTAAATAAATTGAGAGTTTTTTCTTTCTACGTTGCTTTGCACTCAATCAATAGGCTTTGGGGATGATAAACTCTCCCGTAGGAACGTAGTACTAGTAGTAGAGTCTACACTGTGTGTTTGTAAATAGGTTTAGATCGCAATGCTCACAAGTGTCAAGGATCCAGTGAGCAAGCGATGCATGTTGTGCAATATCAACAATAATAATAATATCATCTTTATGTATGAAGAGAGAAGCTTACGTATAAAAGCTAGCGAAGTCAGGTGATGTAGCTTAGTGCGCTTAGATGAAATTGAACACGTAGAGCGATATTATTCAATGAAAAAAAAATCATAAGTAAAATGAAACTTGATAAAAAAATTATTATCTGCTAATAAATAAAATCATTTATAATTCAAGGAAATTTTAAATTTAGAAAATAGCCGCGAACTATTTTAATTAACGAAAAGAAAATTCTGAAAAGTGTTTGGTTTCAGAGACGTATTCAACCGATTTATTCAAAGTTGGAATTCTACTGCCTGCCAAACTAAGAATCCAATAAACGTAAGTAGCCAAAGCAGTTTTCAATCATCGCCTATTTGGCTGAAATCGGCACTATCTATGCATTACTGTTCATCATCAATGTTTTGCACCATTTATATATTTTAGATTATTCAAATTAAAACAAATAAAACAACCACTCACTCTCATTTGATTTATAAAAAAATTAAAAGCTTTTCGGAAATAATATCTCATCAATAATTACTTATAAGTAGTTATCACCGAGGACTTATATGTTCGAATGCTTTTATTTCCTTCACAAATTAATTTCAAATAAATAGTGATGTTATTTGTATTCATTAAAAAAATGAAAATGACAAATTTACTTGTAGTTAATACTATCGACCGACGGTACTTACAAATAAATAAAAATTAAACATTTAAGTATATGACCTTATTTTTTAATGTGTCCAAAAAATATGATTCTCATATATATTTTTCGTATTTTCCTGTTTTTTTCGCTTGAGATATACCTATACATGATGATTTGTATGAAAGGATTATACTATGGCCATAACATCCAACGGCGTGAGCCGCCATATAAAAAAAAACATTAATACTTAGAAGTTCCACAGTGACTTTATTGATCGCGAGCCAGCTTTCATTTAATTCACATAGAGGACGTTAATCTCTTAAAAAATATATTGCTCATAATGCTCATCTCTTGATATGATTCTTTTGTAGTTTTCCCGATATCGCACAAAGGCAAATGCTGGAGATGTTTTCTATAAATGAACCCACAATAGTATTTGATATTACTTTATCGATTATTCATTACCACTGACTTGCCATCCACACATCTCAGCATTAAACAACCAGTCAAGTCTTCATATGATCAGTATGATCACACAAAAACTTAACAGTCTAATGCCCGGAAAAATTCACCTATTCTGATACACATCTCAAAACGCGGGTTCAAAATACCAGCATTGTGCCTATTATTATTATTATTCTTTCTGTATTATTTTCTCATTAACAACATATTTTTGAATACAATTTCTTTACATCAAGCTAACAAGCCTGATGATGAGAGCGAAAGTTCTTGAAATCCTACTCGTGGTTAGTAAAGTCACTTTGAAAGTATAAATATAAGTGTTTATTCTTATAATCAAATAACTTTCAAAGTGTTTCCTGTTCAAAAATAGAAAAGTTTAGTTTTATCACAATCTAAAAGTAATAAAAAGGCCAAAATTAACAATTTTTCGCGCAATTTTTAGACAATATTACATCATCGAATGCTTAATCATGCAATATAATATGCAGCTTGTAAATACATAATAATATATAATATTTGTGTTATTAAAAAAGTAATGTGCTAGAAATGTGAGTGGTATAAAAAGCGATGTTTAATAGCTTTTACTATGTACCACAATTAGTGAGCTTATCTGCACTAATTGCTTTTTGCGATACAGTATTATTTGATGAAAAACTTCATATCATTATAATAATATATAGAGATGCAACGAATAGTATATTTGCTGAATACCAAATATTATGCCAGATCATATCACCATCATCATCATCATCGCCCTCAACGCTCCTCTCGGGAGCACAGGGCAGAAACCAGCCTCCTCCATTCAGAGCGTCTCTGTGCCAATTGCGTCACCTCTTCCCACGACATTCCTTGCGCCAGATCATATGCCGAATATTTATTCGGCAAAGCAATGGTAAAAGCGTGCAGTACTCCCGACCGCGCATCTTCGTGTAGGTATATCATACACTTTATGTACTAGACTTGCAGCGCGGTACATTTTTTCGAAATTTTTGTGTTCCAACATTAATAATAACAATTGTGTAATAATTTATTTATTTATTTATTCATCATTATTACAAAACATTTGAAAAAACACATGGACAGAAATAACACACACAATCACAAATCAAAGACAATGCATTATCCTACTCAACCCGCACTCATTATCCAACCCCTTGCTATATAATACCAAGCCCACAAGTAATAATATTATGTTGTTTCACTCCATATCAAATTAAATTAATTAATCAGATATTTGAGGATTGATAATTATGCATCTGCAGCTGACAATGAAATAGCAACAATCTAAAAGTTGTTAGTTCTTTCCAGTTTTATATTTAAACTATTCGGCAGAATATCGAATAATAGACTAAATATTCGGTATTCGGCTGAATAGTAAAAATGTTGCCGAATAGGCAGAATACCGAATGGTTGCCGAATATTCGTTGCATCTCTAATAATATACGAACTGAAAACTTTTACGAAACGATGTTCTCATCACTGAAGTACACAATATAATATCCTATCTTGACATCTTATTCAAGGAAAGATAATTTGAATATTTGACCTATTTTATTAAATAAAACAATGATAAGCTATGTCCCGTGTAATATATCCCGTGGAGCATCCAGCAAAGAATTGGCCTCCTACTCTTCTCAGTAAGTTTTTGAGTGTACTGTTAAAAGTAGCTGGTCTGCTGGCTACCCTACTTGTGGGTTATGACGTAATGGTATAGTAGAAGTAGTAATAGATGGAAACTTTCCAATGAATAAATATAAACTTTTTAGTAGCTTACTGTGAAAGGTGTATAAGGTTGTATTTGGGCTTAAAACAAAACCCAGATATTCTTTATTTTAAAAAAAACATGCAATGTTAGCCCACATAATATTAATTCATCTTGCATTTTCATATTAATAAATCAAATTTTAAGTAATTTGAGAGGTAAAAATACTAGACCACTCCCCTGAAAAATTTTCATTTTCCATAATTTCGCTGTTTTGTTTTAAAACATTAATTTTCTAAAATAATTTCATCGTATTACTAGCGATGAACATCTTTGACCCTGACAATTTTGATGATCATCCAATGCGAAACAATCTCGTGTCTGATTCTATTTTTTTTTGTTGACACGTAAAGGACAACTTGCATGTATGTTACATTCAGCTAATCTGCTGGCTACCCCATTATAGTATAGTACCTATAGTACAACAATTAGTAGAAGATTGCCATGAAAATATCAAATCGACTATAAAATATTATTTATAATAAAAAAATCATACATAGTAATGTCATTCATGCATCACAGGCCACAGGTGAGATAATTGAATAAAGGCAATATTTTTCAGCTATCATTAACCAGATACATTGAGACAGCATGAAGTGAGGATTATTTTCTCTATCTATCTATCTAAACCCTCACACTGTGTTCCTGGTGAGGTAGGCAGAGAGAACGGAACGCCATATATATATATATATCAATCCTTACATGCTTCTTTCGCTTCCTCTGCATTCATCAAGTTTCTCATACATGCACGCCGATTTGTCTTACTCGACACGCGACTATCCTAAAGAATTTAATTCACGTGGTTCTTGCACGTCCGCGCTTCCTCACACCCACTCTTTCAGATAAATACATAATCTTCATCATCCTTTCATCTTGCATTCGTTCAACATGTCCAAACCATCGTAGCTTGTTTACACGCATTCTGTCCACAACACTCCTCTCACATCCACTCATTCTGCAACTGCGAGGAGGTGCAGAGTGATTTTCACCTATTGCAATGTCCGCTGATGCGGAATGCATATAATGAGAGTGGCCTAATGATGGTGAGTGACAAGGCGATATACGTCGCTATACGTATTGGAGTGGCAAGGTCTAAAGTGCGGACCCGAAAAATAAAGTAAGAGTAAGTATGTAAGTATTCTCTTTATATCCTCATTCTTCACTCTGATGTATGTGGATTGTTATTTAACCACTAGCTGATCCGGCAAACGTTGTTTTACCATATATGTATATGTACATTATTTCTAGATTACTAATATCGCTATTAAAAAAAAGTCGTTGATGGTAGAAGGGTGAAAATTTAGGGCTGTATGTATTTTTTATGCCACATCATAAAAAAATTGACCAAAAAATAAAATAAATTTCGGGGTGGACCACCATTAACTTTTAGGGGTATGAAAAATAGATGTTGGCCGACTCTCAGACCTACCAGATAAACACACAAAATTTCATCAAAATCGGTCCAGCTGTTTCGGAAGAGTATGATAACACACACTGTGACATGAGAATTTTATATAATGTCCTTATAAGACGAAAGACGTCTCTCTCACCGAATAAAACAATAGTAGAATAAAACGCTTGTTTTATTTATTTCGATATATTATAGAAGATTAACCACTGTACTACCTAAGGTGATGTTGATTCAATTGATTAGTTTTAATAAAACGTGAGATACGCATTCTTCCAGTCACGTGGCTACGCATTTTACACGATACAATAATACTTATTACATATCTAATCCTTCATTAATTACAATCATATAGAGAGACACTTAACATGAGAATGTTCACAGAGTGTTTGCTGTATGCAGATTATGTAATGCATATAAAGTGATATACTCGCACAATTATAGAATATTTAAAATCTATCATCTTTTATTGATTAATAATAATTATTTATTTATTGCTGAATATTTTTCCATTCAGATTATAAAAGTAAATTAACGATAAATTATGCATTAACGTTTACAACACTATCACGATATAATATATAATAAAATAAATACAAAGATCGTCCTCTATTTAACATAAAAATGACGGTAAACATATGTTATTATGGAATTCATTAGGTACTGATTTATAAAAACAGTCTTACAAAAATGTCTTAAAAAGAGCCTTATAAAATTATAACAATTATTTTTCGTTTAATTATTTCTTTCGAGTCAAATTTTGTGATGTCAGCTTTATACAGCTCACTAGAAAATTTCACCTCAAAAATATGTGAAAGATATTCACAGTGTCGGTATTTAGGTAGTAGAATTTCATAATGAAATAAAAAAAAGTTTTTTTCTATTTTATTGATTTTTATAGAGAGAGACATTGCCACGCATAGTCAGTGTCCTTGAAAGAGGAAAGACGTCTCTCAATAAAAGTCAATACAGTAGAAAAAAAGCATTTCTTCTTAATTTTATCCTAAAGGATAATATATTGATTTTCACACACTCACAAACTTTATAATGAAAAAGAAAACAGTTCATATCTACAGTACAAGCACTATTTTTATTATAATTTCCTACCAAATTTGTTATTTATTTATTTTTTCTATTTTTAAAATATTTACAGGATATAACAGTCAATTACAGAATATATTAACAAAGTATACATTCATATGTGGTTCAGCAATGATCCTTAATTTACCAGAGTTGTTTAAGTCTCAAAAAACATCCAAGTTAATTTTTTTTTTTAAAAAGATGTATCTGGGTTTTGTTATAAACCCAAATACAACTCTATACACCTTTCACAGTAAGCTAAAAAAAGCTTGTGTAGTGAAATAGGAGTTTGCCGGCACCTGGGATCGAACCACGGACCCCTTGTTCTGAAGGCCGAGACTCTACCTCCAGGCTACCGACGAACTCGACGAAATGAAACAGTAGCAAAAAAAAAAACACAAAATTTAGTATCGAATAGCGCACATTTTTCTAAATGAATAAAATTACTATTTTATTCGACAACATTAAAATGTCGTTTACGTGCCAAAGCACCTCAAGGACACTGTACAATTAATCAATTCTAGGACATTACGTCATAAGATACTGAAATATATACATCAAAAAAAAATTACAAATTGGCAAGCAGTTTTTAAAATTGTCCTATAACATCCATTGAGCAATTTACCCACTTCATCATATTAATTATTCACTCATCTTGTTTTTTGCACCTTGTAATAAATAAATAAATAAACTCAACGGTTTAGAATCATTCGAATCAAAACCGCAGAATATTATCGTGTTACTGGAATCGAATTCATGGTACAAATAATATACTTATTACTACGTGATCAGTCATCACTGGTTACCACAAACAAACGTGCCATGTTGTCCATACGGGACAGGCAGAGATTGCACGAGGACAGGGTTTGAATATCAAACATGTGGGGAATTACCCATTAGGCTAGTTAGTGATTAGCATATGTAATCTCCGGTGATCCGTAATCCGGGTGATCTCCGGTCGGAATTGCCAATTCGCGTAGTAGCTGCTAGCGGGGCTTTCAATAACATGAACAAAGTTTGGAAGCCGTCTGGACTCAGCATCAGGACAAAATGCCGCCTGTTCAATGTGTGTATCATCCCAATTCTTCTATATGGCTGTGAGTCTTGGCACTTAACCAAGGCGGAAGATACTAAGTTTTGAAAACAAGTGTCTCAGAAGGATTTTGGTTGTCGAATGGTATGAACATGTCACAAATGATGCTAATGTCGTGGAAAGAGGTGACGCAATTGGCGCAGAGACGCTCTGAATGGAGGAGGCTGGTTTTTGCTCTGTGCTCCCGAGAGGAGCGTTGAGGGCGATAAATGAATGAATGAATATGTAATTATTGTTAAAAATAAAACTTGCAATTGTAAAAGCATACATAAGAACATGAATCATTAGAATAGTATTGACTAGTTTTATATATAAAGCTTTTGGACATATTTGGAATATGTATGTACATCCAAACAGACTGAAATATAGTTTATAGGTACGTTATTTTATTTACGATGTATGCACTTCACATTTCAAGGGCTTAGGAATATTCCACACATCATACACCTACAACAATAAAACACTAGACAGCCTGTCTATATACCTACACTTCTTTCTGTATGTTTACGAGTAGGTATCCTGTAAAATGCAGGTAGTCAGATATTAATATCTTAAGTTAAATCTTAAATTTTAATTGGCAATGAGAAGATAACTTGCAAACTACACCATAAACACGGAATATCTCACAAGTGAGGCAGCCAACAGACCACCCGCATACAATAAACATGCAAGCTGTACTCTCTGTGCCAATGTTAAATCAAGAAATTTAGGGTGGCAAACCTCATCGCTGAACTCAAGATGTAAAATGTCTTAATTTTTTCGAACACCTGCCTTTTACAGGTCACTCGAAAACTTACGGAGAAGGGTGGGAGACCAATTCTTTACCGGGTGCTTCACGGGATAGTAAAATCATAAAAGCCAACTAAAAATGTCATGCTTTTACTGGCACGTAGAGGACGACATGCTTATTTATTACGTGCAGTTATTCCGCTTGCTACTACACACTATTATTACTAGGTACTGAGTTTATGGCATTAAGAAAACTTATTTTTTAGGACAGTTTGTGCCAAGGTTATCCCATTTATGGTACTTTTCATTTGTTTTTCTTTTATAAAAGATAAATCTAGATTTGAATAAACCCAAATACACCCCAGATACCCTCACTGAAAGAGGAGTAAGTCAGTAAGGAGGAGGTGGAGTTTTACTACTAGCCTCTCTACTGCTGGATATAGGCTAGAGTTAGTCGGTAGCCTGGAGGTAGAGTCTCGGCCTCGTGAACATGGGGTCTGTGGTTCGATACCAGGTGCCGGCAAACTCCCCTTTCACGACACAAGCTTTTAGTAGCTTACTGTGAAAGGTGTATAAGGTTGTATTTGGGTTTATAACAAAAACTCAGATATATCTTTTTTATTAAAAAAAGCCCTCTTCAAAAAACTTTTCCACATTTTCCTATCTCGAGCAACACGATATACCATTGTTTTCCCATCATCTGGACAATATCATCAACGCATCTTTTTTGGGGTCTTCCTACGCTTCTTTTGCAGGTAGAGTTTGGAATGCCATAATGGTATGACTGAACAAAAGTTGAGAAAAAAGATAAAATGGCAACATTTATGTATGTATTACACAACATAATACAAACATAATTATGTTATATTATGCACATATTATGTATACATAACTATATATATCTACCTCTCTCTCTCTCTCTCTTTTTTTGGCATTGCACCCAATATATGAGTGATGCTGCCATTATCAATCTACATGTATTACAATCCAAATCAAAAGTTCTCCTACAATAATATAATAAATTGTATTCCATCAACTACCTGTTTTCGAAATAATTCTCATCATGTAAACACAAATACGTACCCACTTCATTGTACACTAGACATGAAACAAACAAAAAAGTCACACTACCCTCTCACCACACGCCGTGGAAGGGAATTTTGTTGCAATATTATTATTCGTCAACCAATGAACACAGTTCAAAACAACACAATTAGTTACCAATCCATTATAATTATAAGTAGGGTGGTTCAATACATTACAACCAATCTGTTTTTAAACTTTCTATTACTTGAAATATATCTACTTACAACTTTTTATTATATTTAATAAGGTGATTTAAAATACAGTTGTTTACTTTGAAGTCATTCATTAATAGGAGACTTTCAATACTAGTGGGAAAAGATACACGTAGTCTCCGTAAGTCCCTAATAAGGTCCTCGTTTGGTAACAGAGGGCAGTTAAAAAAAACATGGTTTATTGTCTCATCCTGTTGTTCACACATACACAGTGGAGATTCTACTACATGAATTTTTGACAAGTGAGAAGCCACTGCGCAGTGTCCAATTCTCAATCTAGAAAGAAGGGAGGTTTTGATTTTTGTCATTTTTGTGGTACAAAACCACGGAGTTGTCAGAATATCGGTCTGGATAGATTTATAATGTGATCCCGTGGGTGTACTCATATAACTCTCTCTCCATTCAGTCATCATCAACGGTTTTATCGTATTGATGATATCTCCCATTGGTAAATCGAAGCAGCCTGGAACAATACCACATGAGCAGCCCTCTTTGGCCAACTTATCAGCTAACTCATTCCCATATATACCTACATGGGAAGGTATCCACACCAATGTTATGTCAATATCCCGTATTGATGCCATATGTAACAGTTTTTTGATATCACAGATCAAGTTATCATTTATTGAATTTTTTACAGAAGATGTAAGTTTGTCCAAGAGGCTTTTAGAATCTGAAAATATTACAATCGGAGTAATTTTATTGGAGATGATATATACCAGGGCCTCTCGGAGTGCTACGCACTCAGCGGTAAATACTGAGGATAGCTGATGAAGTTGAAAACTTTTTTCTAAGTTGAATGAAGGGATGCAGAAGGCAGCACCAGTCTCTCCACCAGAATTTTTCGAGCCATCAGTAAACGCCAAGATAGATGAGGGCCATCTCTCTTGTACCTCTTGCTCAAATAATTTGTTCACTGCGTGTGGCATAATGTAAGAAATTGATTTATCAATACCAATTGACTGAACAATTATTGGAGAATGGACAACTGCAGCAAAAGGGATTGAAAATATGGGAAGAGTTGGAGATAATGAATCTGAAAAATTACTGTGTAAGTATTCCCAGGATGAGACTAACAGTGGGTAAATTTTTGTTCTCCAGGAGCGATCCACTAAGCACCTATCTCTCAATAACTGTAATTTGTTAAAAATGGGGTGGTTGCTCTGATTAATTTTTTTAATGAGGAATTTCAATGCTAGATATTTACGTCGAAGAAAGAGTGGCATCTCGCCACTCTCCACTTGGAGGGCATTTATGGGTGAAGATCTCATCGCACCCAATATAAGTCTCATACATTGAGATTGAATTCTGTCAAGTTTTACTTTAAGGAATTTAGGCAGGGGTTCCAGCAGAAAGCAACCATAGTCGAGAACACTTCGTATAAGGGCTATGTACAACATTCTCATTGTGGCGGGGTGAGATCCCCACCAAACACGTGAAACTGCCCTAAGTATGTTAATATTTTTTTCACATTTTGCTTTGATGCCCTCCACGTGTAGGTTCCATGACAACTTTCGGTGGAGTGTCATTCCCAAAAATACTATTGAGTCAGTTACTGGGATAGCTCGATCGCCTATACTAACCGCAATATCAGGTGTGACGTGCCTGTTTGAAAAACAAATTATTCTACTCTTAGATGGGGCGATGTCAAATCCGTGCAAATGAAACCAACTATTCATTTTAGTCAAGGAACCTTGCAATATGTAAGATGCTTTAGAATGAGACTTTTGAGAACAGTACACCACAAAATCGTCGGCATATTGTAGCAGTGTGCAAGAAGGATCCATTACAGGGTGCAAATCCATCGTGTAAATATTAAAAAGAATTGGACTCAAGACAGACCCCTGCGGAAGACCCTTGTAAACTCGTCTCGTAACGTCTCCACAAGGCGTTTCTATGAGTACAGTTCGTTCGCACATAATGTTGAATATAAGACGGCACAGTACATCTGGGATGCCCAAAGCGGACATCTTATCATATAACAGAGGGAGTAAAACATTATCGTATGCACTACTTACATCCAAGAAGGCGGCCACCGTTTCAAATTTATTTGATCTAGCAACTTGTAAGTCTGAAACTAAAATCCCCAGGTTGTCAATACAACTCTTTCCCCTTCGAAATCCAAGTTGACCAGATGGAAAGAGATCATTTTTTTCAAGAAACCATTCCACCCTACATTTTAACATTAATTCCAAAATTTTAAGGAAGCAACTTGACATGGCAATAGGTCTGTATGATTTCCCCAGGGATATGTCTTTTCCTGGTTTGTGAATAGGTATAACAATCTGAAGTTTCCAGGAGTCTGGAACCTCACCAGTTTCTAAAATTAGGTTATATAACCTTAGAATTATCTGAAGAAGGACTTTGGGAAAATTTCGGAAGAAGGCATACGGGATGCGATCGTGTCCTGGAGAGGAGTCTCCGACAGAATTAATTGCCGAAGAAAGTTCCTCACCAGAGAAATCAGCCGAAAGGAAAGGGTCTGAGTGCTGATTTAGAGCAGTAGTCTTTTGAATCTCCAGAAAATGAGGAACGTAAACTGGTGCTATGTTTTCCACAAATTCTTCAACCCACGCAATACATTTGGAATTATTTAGTTTTGGAGAATATACTCCTCTAAATCTGCGAATTGAATCCCAAACCTCGCCAGAAGGGGTTTCAGGGGAAAGATCAGAACAGAATTTTTGCCACCCTTGACGTTTTTTACGCCTCAGTAGTTTTTTGGTTTGGGCTTGTATCTTGCGCACTTCTAGAAAGTTTTCTTGTGACATACTTCTTTTATAATTTCTTATGGCTTGCGACCTTTTTTTGACCATGTCACGGCATTCATCATCCCACCAGGGTGGACAATATCTATAATGCGGTTTGGGGAGAGTTTTAGGTATTGCAGAGTCCGCCGCTTGATACACCAAATTGTTGATTTTTTTCGCAGCCATATTAACCTGTTTGAATGTATTCTCGAACGGCTGAGACTTTACATTTTGGACTATCGAATACTGGAACAATTTCCAGTTTGCCCTATTAATCCGGTATGTACCCTCTCTTTTCCTCCTACAACAGGTCCTAACATTATTTATAATTGATGTTTTGATTGCAAAATGGTCGCTAGAAAACGCATCCTCCATGACTGACCACGTGGCCATTGATCCGATGTCTGGAGTACAGATTGTCAAGTCTACAGCGTTTTGATTTTGATTAGGAAGAGATATACGTGTCGGTTCTCCAGAGTTGAGAATGCATAGGTTATGGGTATCCACTATGTCCAATATTTCTCTTCCCGCAGCATTCGAAATTACGCATCCCCAACTAGGTGACCATGCATTGAAATCCCCCAAAATTAAAAAAGAATTTGATAATTTCGATATAATATCGTTCCAAAAGGTTGCTCCCATAACCTTTCTGGGAGGTATATATACAGACACTACAGATATACCGAGTACTTTTGCAGCTACAATTTGTATATTATCGTTACTGGGAAGTAGAATTGTATCATAAGGGAGATTGTTTTTAATTAGAAGAGCTGCACCGCCATATCCATCAGAACGATCTTCTCTAATAATAGAATATCCAGGAAATGAAGCATAAGAATCAGAGGAATACCAAGTTTCAGAGATGGCTGCAATATCGATATTCTGGGACTTGAGCATATATAGAATGTCATCTCTATTGCTCACTGCCGACCTGGCATTCCATTGAAGGAATGTTAAATTTACAGATTTAATTAGTGTTTTGTTTTCCATTTTCAACGAAATCCGGAATTTGAGGATCAGTAAATCGACTTGATATTTGGTTTAATTTAGCAGCGATGGATCGAAAGTCGTTATTTGTATCAGATATAAGTTCTAAAAGACAAAAAGATATTTTTTCAATGAAAGCACGACGAAGAGTATCAGTTTCAACATTATCTTTGTTGGAATTTTCACGATTTTCATCATTTAGTAAAGCACACCCATTTTTAGGGTTAGACGCTTGTCCATTTTGATATGATAGGCAATTTTCGTATTCCTTATTATTAAAAGGGCGAGTGGTAGAAGAGTTGGACATTCGTCGAATTGGTGTTTTAGGGCTCATCGTTTTGACAAAATTCATTGGACGAGGGTACGAATTAACTTTTTCTGAATAGGTAGAGGAAATAGGAGGGTGGGCTTGGAGAGCCTCTCTATACGAAATGTTTTTATTAGCCATGGTTTGTTTCACTTCACGTTGTCTTTTCAATTCTGGGCACGCTAGATCTGATGCAGAGTGTTGACCTTTACAGTTTACACATCGGAGAGCTATAGCGTTACATTCACCTCCAAAGTGCGATTCACCGCACTTGAAACATCTTGGTTGGGATTGGCACTGTACTCTTGTATGTCCATAACGGCTGCAATTGTAACACAATACTGTAGGGTAAACGTATTGCTCAACGCGAAATGCGTTGTGAAAGAGGTACACATACTCCGGCAATACCTGTCCTTGAAATGTCAAGACAATTGTTTGAGAAGGTTTCCATGTTGCTCCTTCTGGAGTATTTACTTTTCTGTTTAGGCGTCGAGCCTTTATTATTTTTCCTAACTCTTCAGGAACTTCAGAATACTCTATGATCTCCTCCAATGATATATCCAGAGTGACTCCTCTGATCACTCCCATTTTAGATACCCTGTAAGATGGGATGTATGCTTTAAGGTTATTTTTATTAATAATATCATGGCGGGTGAAAGAGTTTGCTGCCTCGGGCGTTTTAAATGATATAGATATTTTGTACTTACCCTCAGCCTTAATACCACCTGATATTACGTTGGGTATTTTTGAGTTATTCAATTTCCTTCCAAAGTCCAGCGGATGCAATTGTTTTGTTGTATCAATATTTTGGACCATCACTGTATATGGTCCAAGGGCGTTTGGTTTGTAAAATACGAGAGGAGCATCAGGAATGGAAGAGTTCTGAGGAAGGGATGGGATTTTAGTAGGTTTGTTTTCATTTAAAAACAGGTCTGGGGATCTAGGACGTTTTCGTCCATCAGGTGGATCAACGGGCACCTCCATGATCTCCATCATGGAGGTACCTGCGACACGGTGTTGTTATGGGAGCTATAAAAAAAAAACTCCCGAAATAATAACTAAAATGAAAGAGTTGGAAAAAAAAAACCGAAAAGAAAAAAAAAATCACTACGAGATTGAACCACCCCGAATTTTGTTTACATCGAATAAAAATGTTTTTGAGTTACAAAATAAATTTAAACCGAATTGTTTACGAAAAAAAACAAGCTGTGCACACGACCGATCACAATGACGACGTCACGAACACTCATATATATCTACCTGGAACATGATAATTTTATTAGTTATTTTAATGCTTTTGAGTGCATGATAACATGCAAATAAAATGATACAAATATCACATATCATTAACTTATATCATTTGAGTAGGAGGCTACGTGGGCAAGTGTGTACAGTGGGTCATTAATATAATAATCATGTATAACAATAATTTGATAATAATATTAGTAAATGTTAAAACTCTTTACAATTGTTTGATAACGAGGGATAATATAAGCAGCTCTTTAAAGCAAGTTCTACATTATTCTATTTTTTACGAAACAATCTATTAATTTGGAAATCACTTAATAAAAGCCGATTAAAAAATTAAAAGTTATTTACATGTAAAGGTACTGATATTATCATACAAGTAAAATAATTTTCCATAAATACTTACTGTTAAAGGTTGACTGTGTATTGTAAAAAAATATTTTTAATTAAAAAGACGTAGGTTGGTTGAAAGCTATTGCCATCTAGCGATAGACTCGCCCTCTGTGCATTGAATTGAATAAATGATAATTTTACTTAAAAATTAAAATACCTCTATGTTTTAGTGAAAATTTAGAAGTGAATTTCTAATTTAAAATGATTTAAAGTATTTAATATTATATCCTTTAATCAATTTTTTATTTACAAAAATCGCAATAGTTGCATCATCCATTCTTGGATGCATAATTAAAACATCCAAGAATGTATGTACCTCGTGTATGATTTTGAATACTGTGACGAAAGCATAGCTCATCGCTGAGTAAAGATGTGAAAAGTCTCAAGTGATATTTTACTAATATATGCTTTTGCAGGACATTCGAAGAATTATAGAAAATAATGGTAGACCTATTTGTTGCCGGGGAATACACGGAAAACACTCAATTAACAAAATACAAAAAGAGTGGCGAAATTCTTGCTTGATACAAATCACCCCGATGTACTAGCTCAGAAGACAATCATGTCACCTGGAAGTGATCTCTATTATTGACATAATACATAATATTATTTGTATACAGGTGCATTTAATTCTACATGGACACATAATGCACCTACAATATACTATCTACCACAAATTATAAAGAGTTGAAGTTTATTTGTAATGTCCGAAAACATATATCTATCCATTTATTAATAATCACAACAATAAATATAATATATTTTTGTTTCGTGTTAGAACCTTAATCCATAAGCAAATAAACTGGTTAAATATTCATTCATACCATCACGGCATTTCACAAAAATGGGATGGCTAGCGGACAAACCACGTGTAATCAACATGTAGACAGTTCTATTCCTCCCAATAAAAGTTAAAACATTCAGGATGGGTGGCATGCCATATCACTAAACTGAAGATGTAAAATGTCTTAATACGTGATATTTAACTAATAACAACCTGCCTTTTACAACACACTCGAAAACTTACAGAAAAGAGCTAGAGGCCTATTCTATAAATAAACGCTAAAATATCGTTTAATAATTTAGATTTTCGCTCGAGTTTTCTTCAACTAGTATTTTAGGGCTATTTAAGGAACATTCAATAAATAATACATACCTACCTACAATTATGACAATAAGGTGACCACTCGTCGTCCTTTTATTTGTTCTGTCCTCCCTCGAAAAATGTCTTCCTTATCTTGAACTTCTGTTAAGAAAATATACTATTGTTTTCATTTCTTCTCAGTGTCGTCACTGAGCAGTATAATTTTCTGAATTTATATCAGCTCAATTTTGTAAAGAATACTAATAGCAAAACCCTGGACCTTATTTTTTGTAGTGACCCGAGTGTGATTGTTAGTGAATCCTGTGAATGTGTTCTCCCTGTGGATTTTTATCACCCTCCATTGGATATAGTTATGAAAACTACACAGATTGCACAAATAAACCAAAGTAAAACATTTATTAATTATCAGAAAGCAGATTATAAATTAATTAATGACAGGTTTTATAATGTAGATTGGACTTTCTTGGAGGTTCTTCCATTGAGCAGTGGTGTTGACAGGTTTTATGAGATAGTTCGGGGGGTAATCTCGGAGTTTGTCCCTTCAACTACTTATTGTACATCGGGTTATCCAGAATGGTTTAGTCATGAGTTGATAGAAAAGATTAAGGCAAAGAAGGTGGCACACAAGGCTTATAAGATCTCTGGGGAGCACCATGATTACCAACAGTTTCAAATGTTGCGCAGGGAGTGTAAGAGGATGGCTGATTCTTGTTATAAAAAATTTATAGACAACATAGAAAGTACCATTAGTATAAATACCAAACACATTTTCAAATACAGTAACTCGCTTCGGTCGCAGGACTCGGGAATCCCGAGATCTATGGAATTTGGTGATACGGTGGTAGACACTCTCGCTGGAATTGCGAATTTGTTTGCGGACTTTTTTGGTTCTGTCTATCATGGATCCCATAGTACTGGACTTACATATGACCTGCATTTATCCTCAATCAATATAGAAATCAAAGATATTGTAAAATATATCAGAGGCCTGGAGCCAAAAACTAGTAGTGGTCCTGATGGTGTTCCTCCTTTATTTATGAAAAAATGTATGGATAGTCTGTCCTACCCATTGTTTGTTATTTTTAATAAATCATTGACATTAGGTTCTTACCCAGAATGCTGGAAACACAGTTATCTCGTACCAATTTTTAAGACTGGTAACAAGCAGAGCGTGCTACTCGTATGGTAAATTTGTAAAATATTTCTTTTTAAACCGAGGAGATCGTGAAATATTTCAAATTCCTATATCAGATCGTGTATCTGGCGAGGGAAGGTAGAAGTTTTGAATACTAGTTTCTTCTATTCATTGGGAAAAAATGGTCACCTTAATAACAATATATAAGTATCTAGGTAAATAAAACAATATTTATTCAAACAATAAATATATGAAGCGTGATCATGCTTATGTATAACTATAAATAGATACATAATATCACATACATAAAGGGTGATCATTAGATACATTTGATCCATATTCAGGTACGCAATCATGTATAAAAAAAACGAAAAAAAAACTCATCAATTGTTGCAATAATAACTAATTTATTTTCCTCTAACACACGTACATCTCCCGAACACAGAAATAAATAAATCATAGTATAATGTTGTCGATCGACAGTACTTGGTGGAAAATCGTGTTTAATTATTAATAATAAAGCACTTTGATATTTATTATCAGCTTAACGGAAAGTGAAGAAATTACATTGAAATACTGAGAAATGATGAGAGCGGAAGCTCTTGAAAGCCGGCTTGCAATCAATAGTCACTGTGGAAGTATTAAATATAAGTGTTTTATATTATTAATAACTTTTCTCAAATAAACGACCGTATTTTGGGAAGAAAGACATCATTATCTTTTTACATACCTACTTTAAAAGAAATTTAATAGGAAGTTGCCAAAGTATTGACCCTAAGTAAAGTTAATTCATTGTAAAACAAAGACGATTTTCTAACACCGATTTTAAGCTAAAATAAGATTTTCAAATGAATGAAAGACCTATATAATTATTATTAGACAGCATGCTCGGCAACGAATCTTCTACTCTTTTCAGAAAATTTTCAAGTGTCCTGTAAAAGGCAGGTGTTTCTACTACTATACCATCACGGCATATCCCACAAGTGGGGTAGCCAGCAGACCAATCGCATGTAAGAAACATGCAAACTGTCCTCTTCGTGCCAACAGGTGTTTCTAACGCAAAACAAAAAAGACAATTAGCATTAAAATTTATGCGATGATCTGCAACTAGCCTACTAGCTACGCTATTTGTGGGAGATTTATAAATCCTATTTTTTGTTATAAACCCAAATACAACCCTATACACCTTTCACAGTGAGCTTAAAAAGCTTGTGTAGTGAAATAGGAGTTAGCCGGCACCTAGGATCACCTGGCCGCGAATGGAATATTTTTGTCGCCTACGCCCCAGCTGATGTCAGGTTGAATTCTGCACGAAACGTCGAGCTGAAGCCAACGGTCTTTCTCAAGACCAACTGAAGTCTTTTTCGATGCTACTGTACGTAGAGTACCCAAAAACGATATTTATATATAAAAATATATAGGTGTGGTTAGATGGAAGAAATCACTATAAAGTGAAAATCTCGCCACTGCATATCATCATATTCTTTTTTTTTATGTAAACTGCTTTGTTAATTATTTTGTTAGGTGTATGATGATGTGCAAGAAGAATAAAATAAATAAATAAACAGTAATTTGGATACTAAAAATATTTCTTTAGACTTTTTTCTATTGAAATAATATCAAATTAATATTAATGAACATCACCAGTAAAACCATGGTTATTTTATATATAAAAATAATTCGTCACTAATTTTTAGCACACTTTAACACAATTTACATATGTAGGTAGGTACTCTGTAAGTATTAAATACTTAGTTTAATTTGTGTACACAAGATCCACACACAATAAGTACATACTATACTTAATAATATAAACCAGGTAGTATATTACCGATATAATAATATTTGCCATTAGTTTGTTCAGTAAAGTACTTCGAGCGACAACGGGTATTAGGTATAACTGAAACACGGTACGATAATAATAAAAATTAGCAAAATCTTCAAGCAAGGATAATATATTTATCGTCGCGTTAGTAGTACCCATAATACAAGATTCAATCTTAGTTTGGGGCTAGCTCGATCTGTGTTTGTGTGAATTGTCTATGTCTTTAAATATATTCAATCCTTATAGTACAAAAATAAATAATATTACGATCGAAAAATAAACATATTTAAAAAAACGTTGTATTGCAATTTTGATAAAATAATAAACAAAACAATAAAAGGATCTGAATCAGAATACCCAGCTAGGTAGAATTGTTTCAGGATGATAAAATTCAACAAAATAATGCTGAAGTTAAAATTTGTTGACAATTCAAAAATGAATTAAACAAAATTTACAATTTAAAATAACAATTTTAATTAATAGAACTATTATGGTTTAATCAGATGAGGCTGAATAAATTTTATACTTGCATCAATCCTGTCATAAATAAATCATATTACCACGTTTAAAGCATGCTTATTTATGAATTTATTATCTATCGTCTATCTGAATCATTATGTTGGTATTATAAAATGTGAATATTTTATACCGGCATATATAAACGAGACACAGTGTAAGAAACTGTAGGCAGATTGATAATTACTACAATGCACAAGTTAACCTGATTAATATCTAATTGCAGTGTAGTGAAATTAGACATCAATATAATCAAGAAAATTATAGAAAATTTATTCGAATTGTTTTATTTAAAAGATAATTTTATGTTTTCACTTATTCTTGAAACTATGGATACAAAAAAGCATATAATATATAAAATAAATTGCAAATATTTATAATAAAAAAAACATCCCCTAACTTACATTACTATCTTTTTGTTTTAATAAATTAATAATTTTCGCTAATTATTCAATCATTTTTTTTAATTTTAATAATTTTTTATTGTTTTGAAATCTTTTGGTAAACTCTCTTCATGCTCACCTGTCTTATAAATACAAAGTGAAAATAATTATTAAAAACACCTCATTGTAGATATTTCTTGTACATGCTTATTAAAACATATTGATACTTTTTAAATCATACGATAATTATTATTGTTTTTAATTACGACGAGAAAGTGTGTTCCAAATAAAATAAAAAGCTGACAAAGTGCATTTTCAAAAGTATCGAACGATATTTTTATTAATCATTTCAACCATCCATCGCTTCAGTGTCAATCAGTGTTTGATATATACATAATATTAATTGACAGTTACAGTGTTTATTTACTCTTGCTCTCAAACAGTGGTAGTTTTGTGAAAAGTTCATAATATTATCAAGATGTCGAGCGATTCTGAGACGAGTTATGAGAGAAACGAAAAAGGAGAGACCGAGGGATTGATTGGTACCAGAGCTCGGACAGCTATTAAAATAATGGTAATTAATAAATTTGAAATTGATTATGATTATTTCATACTTAAGTTAAAAAGTAACAAGAAGTCACAAACAACTTATTCTAGTAATATTTAACCCTTATTTTGTCTTTGAAGCTTTTCTTTCCTGTTGTAATCGCAAGTTTTTCAACAAACATTTCAATTTAAATAAAATAGAACCAATTAATCTCAAAACCTACTACTTTGATAACTTAATATTTATTAACACACATACATTCATAAATACTGTGAAGCTTTTGGTCAAAGTTTTTTGTGAGTAACTTTGGAGAAAACCGTATTTTAATATTATGATTATATTAGAAACTAACACATAAAGCGACGTTGTCTTTTCTAAGCCTTTTGTTTCTAAATTTGTTTCTAAAACGTGTATACCACAAAGACGCCTAGAGCTTTCACTAACGAATTGGCATCATCAGGGCTGAGTATAAAACTAAAACTAAGAGAGAATAATCATTTATACATACCTACATTAGATTATTTAGTTAAGTGGGGGTGATTTGGTATTAAGTAATGGGGAGGTTGGTGAATGGAGGATGTTGCTAATTAAAGATAATATTTTCCAAATTATTTTTTTTTAAATAAAATAAATATATCAGATGAAACTTCGTCATCGCCAAACTTCGTCCTCATCTCAATACAAAGACTTGCGTTCAAAAATAAAAACATGTTGGTTTACTTACAATGTTTACTAAAACAATTATTAGGGAAACAACAATCATCGCAAATATATCAAAACAAGTGTATTGTAAAACATATATTTATGTAAAACTATGTTGTATGGGTGTGTGTGAGTGTGTGTATAGGTCGTGGTCTGAATGCAAAAACAAAAACAACTCAAGGATGCTCTGTAAGCATGTCGTGAATCTAATTTATTATTAATAATTATATCAATGCACCTGACTGCGCAATTAGTCGATTTGTGATATGATTGCACATATGTGCATTTATAAATTTTGAATTTCAGAGACAATCTTAGAATAAATCAAATATTTAAAAAGCAAGCAATGTACGGTGAATAAAAATAATCAAATCGAATACGTTTACATATTTATTTAAATATTTTTGAAAATGGCTTATTTATGTTTATTAGTAAGTTATTTTTATTTTTTGATTAAGTCTTGCTTTATTATTTGTTTATATTATTAATGTATATATACGAGCTTTTCTACAACTTCGATAAAAATATTTATTTATTAATACAGTGAACGGACATAAAAGCCTTTAACAGAAAAAAATATATAAAACCTAATACATAAAAAGTAGCAAAAATTTCTACCAATAAAATACCTAATAATGCAATATCAATGTGTATACAGTAATATCATAAAAAAATACATTGTGAATAATAATATAGTAATGTCATGAAAAATATATTGTGCAAATAAAACAAACAAAAATTCAACAGAATATAGAAAAGAAAGAAAAGATTTATTTGTTCAATTTATAACATTTGCCTTTTACAATACATATATTTTTTTTTTCATTTCTTTATTTTACAAGTTCTCCAGACAGCATTTGCTGGTATAAGGAGAAATTAACTTAGCTAGTTTTTACTATTAAATAGCGTTTAGTGTTGCGGGTCCCAGATGTTGGAACAAGCTGCCTCTGTGTCTGCGAGAGGAGGTGAATGGAGAGAGTTTTAAAAGAGGACTGAAGACACACCTTTTTGCTGGGAGTTTCGGGTGATGGATACGATATACGGCGCCCTTGAGGTCATGTTATGAGTAAACGGCGCTTTACAAATTGTCCATATATATATATATATATATTGGACACTTATAAACTGTTGACAAATTGACACAAAACAAAAAACACACACAACAAAAAAAAATCTCAACCATTCACCACTGCACGCCTATCCAGGACTAGTCTTTATATACTAACACCTATACATACATAGTTATATATTACATACAGCCTGATTTTCAGCTTAATCTTAATTACAAAGTTTCTAAAAATTATAAATATGTATATTCAATAACAGCGACACCGGAATCGAGAGTGTGCGATATAAACGCAGCCTCGACATTGACATTAGGTACGAGTACATAATATAAGGTTAACATGCGCGAAGAATATGTTAACAATGCGCGGTACTACAGTATGTATTTACTTAATAACTTATGTACTTACATATATAGATCTGACATTAGATCATAGACCGTCGCAGGTAACGAGTCAGAATGTCGAGATCTTTTGTCTAGCTATAAATAAACTCTACATTTGAAAATAGAATAAAATTTACGTAACATAGGTACTAAGCATAGAGATAGAAAAAGGGCATCGTATACACTTTCTGTTAATTTCTGAAAGTTTTATACTATCCTACACAATACAGCAATCTATTGGAGAAAGCTTTAGAAGGAAGCTGAAGGCACACCTTTTTTTCTGAAAGTTTCGGGCGATAGACGCAGAATACGGTGCCCTTGAGGTGATGATATAAGTAAATGGCGCATAACAAATTGTCTATGTATAAACCAGGGATGTTGCGGATGTCGATTTTTACACATCCGCGGATGTGAATGCGGATTTTTGAAGACTCACATCCGCGGATGCGAATGCGAATGCGGATGCGGATGTTCAAGATATTATAGAAAAAAAGTAGGAACTATCTTAGTTGGTAGGCCCCACTGTCAAATGTGTTACGAAATTGTTGCTACAATAATATTATGATTTTTTTTGGCGATTTTTTTTTTCTTTTTTGTTATTTGCAAAAATAAAATAAAACCAGCAAAAATGAAAACGCGTCGGATCTTGTCACCAATTTTTTCGTTCCCATTGGTTAATGTCAAGTGCGAACGGCACGCGCCATTCGCCGGCCACGCCCCATTTCTTTCTTGTCGCAACTTGTCTTACATCCGCATCCGCATGAACATCCGCATCGATTATTGCGGATGCGGATGCAGATGTCCAAAAACATGCGGAAGCTCCGCATTTGCGGATGCGAATATTCGCGACATCCCTGGTATAAACATCAGAAAATACATTTGAAGATCGTAGAAATATTTTTTGAAATCGTTTAACAGTATTATAAGTAATCCGACGATATAGAGTGAATTAAATTTTCATATACCCGCATCGTATGGTTGCTCTTTTATCCATCTACAAGCAGAACCAAAATTCTAGCAGAATCCCCATTGGCAGAGGTACATACTAGTGATGTAACGAACGTGTGATTTTGGATATTCGCGAAAGCGAATGCGAATATTTGTTGCCGACATTCGCGCGAATGCGAATAGCGAATATGGACTTGCTTAAATTTCTAGAATTGGTCTAACATTAAAATTTTTAACCCCCCGTCGCCGAATTTTCAAAATGGTGTAGGAATTTAAAATATTTCAAAACTCCTCGGTTTTCTTAAAAAAAAATTCTTGCAGTAGGTAGGTACCTTTTTCTACAATGTACCGGGTAAGTATCCGGTACTTTTACTGAATTACCGATACTTTATTACCAAAATAATATTCGCATATTTTTTTGCGAATACGAATGCGAATGCGAATATTCGTTACATCACTAGTACATACAAGAAAAAAAGAAGAACAAGATATTATGTATTTCAATAAATAACTACATAATTTGTCAAATAAATAAGACAAAAAGGAAAATTGGCAGACACAAGAAAATGAACCCATGCAAGTGGAGTGTTGTGGATAGAATGCATGTAAATAAATTATGTACAATGGTTTGGGCATGTGGAACGAATGGAAAGGATGATTATACTTGTCTGAAAGAAGGGGTGAGAAATCGCGGGCGCCCGAGAACTACGTGGTTTGATCACGTAGATCACATTCTCAAGGACGGCTGCATTGAAGAATGAATTGAAGCATGAATGAATAAATTAATCTGGTAGGAAAATCAGCCTGACAGGCAGTAAATAGCATACTTTTTGCACCATGTGGTTTTTATTATTATTTACGTTATATACCGCAGTGCAGTGCATGGCATGGCATTCAACGTGTCTCTTTGTGTATTCTGTAAATAAATCAATCTCTCAATAGACATTAGTAGTAGCACAGCAAACAATTATACAATATATCATATGACTACCGTGTTAACACAGCATACACTAGCTATGTACTAGCGATGTAATGAATATATTTGCATTTAAACTTTTGATTATTGCTATGTGGGGCGAATGCACGATGAAAGGATAACGAAGAGGGTGTATTCATTTGAAAGAGGGGGTGTCAGAAAGCGCGGACGTCCAAGAACTGCGTGGTTTGATCACGTGGATCAAATCCTTAAGGACGACCGCGTGTTGAGTAATAGAGAAATCAGCGTACGTGTATGAGTAACAACGAATGTAGAGGAAGCGAAAGAAGTGTGTAAGGTTGGGTCGACAATCCATTACGCCTAGGTACTGTCTCCAGAGATCTCTATGCATTACTGATTCCAGAACCTCTAGTCATTCAAAACCAAGTCTCTCAATACACAGATTTGTTACTTGTCTCTGCCAGCCTCTTATCGGGAGGTGCACAAGCCTTCTGCTGTCACCCACTTTGTAATATTTTCGAATATTTCAATAAACTTCCACTGACTCAACTGTTGTACAACAAAAACTTTTCGATTTACATAACATTAAGTCTGTCCTTCAGTTCAGAATCAAAGCTTTGGACATCCGCGTCTTTGAGACTTCATACGAGTGGTGTTTTGATAAAATGTACTTGTCAGAAATCTCGAAAACCAGTCAGTGTTAAATAATGTAAACAATACTAAGAAAATTGATAATAAAATTACTGAGAAAATTATTATTTGATTAAGAAAACTAAAGACAAATAAGATTAAAATGCAAATACACACACGTGCATACACTAGTACATTTCTATTGGCTATTTGCTTTAAATATTATGTGAGTTTTAAAGTAGGTAGTGTGCGCATAAGTAGTCGCGCCGAGATAAGGAGTCTCCAATATTTGCGAAAGTAATCTGTTAAATCTTAAGGGCTCTTCAAACAACGGGATTTTAAATGTTTTATTTATTTGATAAATTAGTTTTAATAAAGCCAATTTTTCCTAAGTGACTGGTTTTTCAACATATTTCGCTCTTATTATGAGGCTAACGTAAAGTGACTCTGATTAATTAACCCACTGAGGAAGTGCTAAATAAAAGTACTTTACTCGTATTTTTATTAATTTTAGTTTATTTTAATCTACTACCATTGCACTATCACGGCATATCCCACAAGTGGGGTAGCCAGCAGACCAGCTGCATGTTATGGACATGCAAGCCATCTTCTCTGTGCCAACAAAAAATTAATATATTCAGGATGGGTGGCAAACTTGATCGCTGAATTTGAGATGTAAAATGTCTTTATTTTTTCGAACAACTTTGCCTTTTACAGGACATTCGAAAACTTTCGGAAAAGAGTGAGAGACCAATTCTATGCCGGGTGCTCCACGGCTTTATACACATTCATTTCTATGTTTTTGTTTTCTTTCGTATATTTTTTTTCTTATATGCAGATTATTTTATTCTTTTGCTGCATAGGCTCATGTTTTCATATACCTTAAATGTCAAAATGTGTACACCTGTAAATAGGGCAAACATCGATCTTTGTTGGTCTTGTATTATAGTGTTTATAGGTAAGTATATATTTTTTGTAGTCAGTATAGGTAAGTATATATTGATAATGAATAAATAAATAAATTACACTTACATTCTCAAACTTTTTTCCAGTGCCCTGTTTAAGGCAAGAATTCGTCCATCACTCAGTGCAATAAAATAAAAACACATTTTCCATTATAAATACGACATCTAACTGATGTCTTCGTAAACAATAATACGACAAAATATACTAGCCACAATAAAATATCGGGAATCGCGAACTGCTAAAGAACATTTAAATTTTTTAATAAAAATAAACAAAACGTAATCTATCACTTCACTCTTTCATGGGATATCCCCTAGCAGAGAAGCAGAGAGAATGTTTGGTACAACAGACACACACTTTAACTTTCATTCAATTAGTAACAGTCGAAATCAGCACGTGTCATATCTTTACATGTCACAAAAATAACGCAAGTCTATTGAAAACAAACAGGTAGCCAAAAATAGATAATTTTTGTAAGAGTACTATTTATAGCGCACAATCATGAATGAATACTTTTAATGCTCAGAATGATACAATTTGAAAAGTATTTGCTTTCCAGAAATCGCTAGAAGTTCTGTTCTTATTCAGTAAAAATATTGTTGGACTTGATACATCATACAAATATTATGTGTGTGTGAGTGTGTATCGGTGTGTTTATTTGTGTTTGAATCTATTATGATCTAATGTGTTTGTATCAAATACACCTTAATGATACGTATGTTTAAATCTTTGAAGGTGATTAGGGAAACTTACTCTTTTTTTCGCATACTAGAATTTTCGCGATGCGCCACGTAACTGGATAAATATTTTGATTACGAAAAAACCTTTGAAAACCTACTAGCTTATTGAGGAAATGTGTTGTTTTACGCGGTACTGTATGTGAATAAATTATGGAGAGACAAATAGTATATATGTACACAAGGGGTAACATATTTAAATCCATGATGAAGTCTCAAGGCTATCTGTCAGTGTATGGAACACCCAAAAAAGTTTCGACAAATTTTACGTTTTTAACGTATTGGCATTAATTTATTTTTTACAAACTAGTTCTTATATTATTCATAGACCATTATGTAAATGAACAATATTTTTTTTCTAATATTTTTACTTTGATATTGTATGACATTTAAATATCTTTTGTTTCACTGTATCGAGTGTATGTAAGGATGACAAAGAGGACAATTATTTGTCTGAAAGAAGGGAGTGAGGAAGCGCGGGCGTCCGAGACCCACGTGTGTTAAGTAAAAGAAATCAGCGTGCATGTAATAAAGATTATATGAATGTAGAAGAAGCAATGTAAGGATAGATCCATATGGCGTTCCGTTCTCTCTGCCTACCCCACTTGGGACCCGGCGTAAGGGTACAGTATATTATAGTATCTATGTCTTAATGGGCAATTTTAATACTACTACTATACAATCACGGCATATCCCACAAGTGGGGTAGCCAGCAGACCAGTTGCATAATATAAAAAAACATGCAAGTTGTCCTCTCCATGTCAATTTAAAATCAAGACATTAAGGATGGGTGGCAAACCTCATCGCTGCCCTATCATCTAATTCATTTAGTGTTTCCATAATACAAGTTCACATAATATATAGGTACACATCATTGAATTTAGAAATAAATAAAATTCATTTTAATAAATACAATCTGTGCAAGGCTCATATTACATAGTAAGGTACCTACTTGGGTTTCGTGTCATTCTTCCAGATAAAAGACTTGTGTGTGTGTGTGTGTGCGAACCGTCTGTATGCACAATGCACGTCTTTATGGAAAATTCCATAATATTGTCTCCATTTCATCGAACGTGCATACAATCGAATTGCTTTTCTTGCAAAACAGAAACCTCGATTATTCTATTCCGCGGAAAATATCTCTAAGGTAATATGTAGAGTGTAAACGATAAAAAACTTCAATAAGTGCGTCAAATAAAATGTGACAGAAGATGGTGTCGTGACAAATCAAAAAAGGTACATTCAGAACTGATGGCGTGCTTTATTGCTTCGTATAGATCAGAGATCTACAAACTTTGAGGCCTATGGGCCATAATGATATTCAGTACATTCCAAGGGTCAAAACGGTTTTAATTTTCTGCCCTTGACTATATTTCTAGACTAGCCGCAGAGTGCGCGATATAAGCAAAAATACGCTTTTTTTGCATTTCAATTTTGAATTAAATACTTTTGTTTTCTGCGTCATCATTTCTGTCGTTAAGTTTTACCTTGCAAGTAAATAAAACCGAGTAATTATCATTCTGTGTTTTCTTCTACAACTTATCACAGCAACAGTAACAACAACAAGACATTAGATAAAATAAATTAATTCGCTTAGTTATCAATCAATTCCCGAGGCGATACCTGGTCAAAAAAATTGAAAAATGGCACTTTTCAATTCCAAACACCCTGAAGTCAGCCTAGTTCACTAATACACTCATGAGTGTAGCTACAAGTTCACACACTTTTAAACACATTTTACTCCTTCTATACACTTACACAATTATTTACTTGTATTTGTATAAATAGGTTCACCCTTAACACAGATAAAGAGTCGCGCATGCTCATTGTGTGGGTATTTGACAGTATAGATATAATATAATATACATTTATTACTATTAACACAATAACAAATTGACTGTGAAACATGAAACATGACTTGTCCGTGAGAAACTAGAAAGTTCTTTCAGGTTTCAGAGAAAACCTCCCCCATAAATATTTAAGGTCATTTGTTAATGTGTAGGTATCTCATGTACATTATTTTTTTATTTATTCTTTTTGCACATCATCTTTGAACAGTGTTAATAAAACGATATAACAATAAAATAAAATAAATAAAAAATAAAATATAATATTCAAAATATTAGGACGGTATGCAGTGGCGAGAGTATCACTGTGTAGTGATTTCTTCAATCTGATCACGTCACATCGGCATAATAGGTATACCTAATTAAAACGAATATACATACATACAATATTATCGATTATACATACCTAGGTATATACCAAGAGAAAAAAATAATATTTAACACACCCCCAGCACGTAGTAGGGAAATTAGAAAACGTACCAGAAAAACTGCGCGTCGGAAATTCGAAACAATTTCCTCACATGTACCTACAGACAATTTCATAGTTGGCTCTGACAAAATGTGAAGGAAGTGCACGATATTATAAATTTTCTTCTTATTGACTATATATATGATATAAAAATTCACCATTTACAATAAGGTTGAGTTCGTCGGTAGCCTGGAGGTAGAGTCTCGGCATTGTGAACAAGGGGTCCGGGGTTCGATTCCAGGGGCCGGCAAACTCCCCTTTCACGACACAAGCATTTAGCTTACTGTGATAGGTGTATAAGGTTGTATTTGGGTTTAGAATAAAGCCCAGATATATCTTTTTTTTAAAAAAAAAAAAAAGGTTGCGCATTAAAAAGCGAAAGTTAGTATTCGTCCATTTATTAATTCATACCATCACGGCACCTTAAAGGGCCCCTTTAGCAAAAACGATAAAACATTAAATTTTCAACAAGTTTGGTACACAAACTCTCAAAACTTGTTGACCCTACGAACATTTTGATTTGATAAAATATGAAAACAAATATTAATTACCAATATCAAACTTTAACTTTAAAAAAAAACTCGATTTTAGCTTCATAGTATTCGTTTATAAAAAAGCATATTTCTAAAAATCGAATTCGGGAGTGTGTTTGGTACATAAACGCACGAGAATCCTACAAATTTTCATATATATTTTTTAATATTACGAATACTTAGATAGTTATTACAATTATAGAACAACAAAAAAAACTATATTTTTTTGTTTTTTTTTTTGTATGGATATTGACCGATTTTAAAAATATTTTTTTTATAAAATTTCTCATATTTTGAAACCAAAAATCACCACATGAACTCGATTTTTTTATACTAAAAAAGTTTGCTAAAATCTATTGTATTTATTGCTTGATAGGATGAATAATAAAATATATATATTTTACAAATAATTTGTATTTTGATATAACAAAGAGTACCTAAACAAATCTCGTCAGTCTGCGATTTATTTATTTTGTAGTAAAAAACTAATATTGGTAATAAATATTTGATTTTTTATTTTATCAAATCAATATGTTCGCAAGGGTCAACAAGTTTTGGTAGTTTTTCTATCAAATTTGTTGAAAATAGAAAATTTTACCATTTTTGCTAAACGGGGCCCTTCACATAATAACAATACACCGTAGAGTCCCCGGTAAAGAATAGGTCTCCCACTCTTTTCTGAAAGTTTCGAGTGTCTGTAAAAGGCAGGTGTTCGCAAAAACCTCGCGTACATGACAACTAACATCTATAATTCAGCGATGAGGCAAGTCAGCCATCCTGAATAATGTCTTATTTTTTATTGGCACGGAGAGGATATTTTCCATTTTAATTAACATAACATGACATGTATAGACAATTCACACAAATCGAGTTAGTGCCAAACGAAAAAATGAAACTTGTATTGTGAGTACTAATGCAACGGTACACTTATATTCAAATATGTTGAGACTTTTCAGGGGCCAAACAATTTCTCTATTTTTTTAACAAGCTTAGGTCTTGGTGCGTATCTATCAGTTCTCTGCCCATTACTATTTTAACCTAACAATACAATCTGTTACATATTTAACATATAATTAAATAATTTTTCATTTAAAACACTGTATTCTTTCCAAATTAAATTTATTCACCTCAAACGTTTTCGCCAAGGCTTCTACTTGGCATCATCAGGAGGACTAATTAGTTAAAGTTCATAAAAAGTGAGTCTGTTTTCTATACTAGGGGGGGGGGAGAGAGCTTGAAGGTGGGGAAGACTGGGTGGAGTTAAGTGTGTTTGGAAAGAGTTAACACAAAAACATTAGATTTATTGTTACATATTTGTTAATCAAATGGCGTGGGCAATCTACAAGTTTATTACTTACAGTTGGTCCGTTGGCTACCCTATTTGTGGGATATGCCGTATATGTATAGCAGTAGTAGTAGTAGTCATAGTAATAGTAGTAGTAGGTACAACAATATCGATCAGCCATTGAGACTCCCAACAGCTATTATTGTGCGACTGTTTACACCATAAAACTTTTCCCTATTGATTTTAAATGGTTCAATCAATACAAAGTAGGTACTTAGCATTAACTATTCATTTGAATAATAGAGAATGCAACAAACTAGATGCCTATTTATGTATCTATGCAATGCATAGTGGGGCAGGTTCTATCTACTGTAATAATTATACTGCCTCGTTAGACTTTTGTATATTCTGAGGCAGTGCCTACATACATATTACGTTCATATTAATTATTCACTTGTCAGTTTTTATTATTCAGTACAATGCGTAGTAGCATAAGAAAATTTAAATAAACAAAAATAGTTCATTTGGAGGCAAATAAGAATGGAGAGACAATTTTTTTGTATTTTATTGGGTATTTTATTATTCCTTTTATTTCACACATTCTTACTTATCTTCATTTAAACATAATTCTGGATAAATCAATCACATTCCTCTCTTCCCAAATCGCTCACACATCCTCTAATGGCCGGTTTCAATAACCTATCTATCCGTGACTATCGATTGAAATCTATTGTATAAAATATATTTCCCAATAGATTTCAATCGACAGTAGCGGATAGATAGTTTTATTTATTGAATCGCCGTTTATTTTGTAAAACTCCGTGTTTATATTATATATGGTAGCAAAAACAATTGGTTTTAGTTTTACTTTATATTTAATTGAATAGTTTCGACCAGGTCACTATTCAATTAAATACTAAATAAAACTAAAACCAATTGTGTTTTCTTCCATATATATAAACATAGATAGATTATTGAAACCGGCCATAAGTAACCTGTAAAAGTTCACACTGCTTCCAGGCACCTAATTATTTAGAAATATCCTGCATAATGAACAGTCAATACAAACACTGTATAAAATAATATATGTCATATTCTCCAGTATATATAAAATCTGGTATATATATGTTATGATTCAATGGACATGTTTCGATTTCGGTTGAGATACATAATTAATATCAATAAAACAGACACGTACGGTTAAAAAAAAATATATATACTTGATATGTTTGTGTGCAAATAATATGTCAGACTGTCATATATCATATTATTATACGAGTATTCACATATAACAAAATCACGCAAAACAATTATATTAGCTTAAATTATTTTGTTATTTTACATAACACAATATAATATTCTACCAGAGTGGGTAGGTGGTAGTTACATCCTGAATATGTAATTAAAAATATAGAGTTTGTCCATAGTAATGAAACAAAACGTTGGTCTATGATGTCTATTATAATAGGTATAATCTAAAACTTTTTATTTGTTTACTTTTTATTTCGATCTTTCTTTTTACATTAATTTATTTATTTTATTAATTACCCTTTATTATTATTTTATTTACTTATGTGTGCCTCTACACATATAACATAAAAAAATAAACATTTAGGAAGGGTGGCAAACTTCGTCGCTGAATTTAAAATGTAAAATATATTTATTTTTCGAACACCTGCCTTTCACAGAACACTTGAAAACTACTAAACTATAGCATACGTTAATTTCTCTTATTCAACACTCGTTGAGAATTTTACCCTCGTGGTTTTCAGACGCCCGCACTTCCTCACATCCCCTCTTTCAGATATGTATATCCTCTTTGACATCCTTGCCTCATCCATTCGTTCCACATGTCCAAACCATCGTAACTTATTTACATAAAAGCTGTCGTATGTTTTCATCATCAACCTAAAGCAGTTCCATGTAATCTAAGCTACATTAGGCATGAGTGATGTTATTACGCCCTCTTCACGTGTTACATACCAAGAGAGACAGGAGCATCCGGATGAAAGAAGAAATTTTAGAAGATATGGCTGAGATAGGATACTCGCATGTTTATTATATACAGCTGGTCTGCTGGCTTCTCAACTTGTGGGATATTTTTTTTTATTGTATTTTATTTTTTCTTACAAACATACAGTTATAACATAAATAACAATATACAGCCAAATCAATTACAATTAGTAAATCAGCAAAGTTTGCAAACATTGTTTGGTATTATATAATATAATGAAATATGGTGTGATGGGATTGTAGATAGTATAGTAGCGATTAAATTATTAAATAATGATTAATTTAATTTTAAAATTAGTAATGATGTGTACTAGTTTATCAATGAATAAATGGACTTTAAATAATGTACTCACGTATGACAAAAATTCACATAAAATTGATAAGGTATCAAAATTTATATGAAGTAATTTCGAGATTATCATCTACGCTATCGCGTTATCACGCTATCGCGTTGATAATAAGGTATCTCGCTCATGCTAGATTTATGCGATTAATAGGCGATATAAGCTTTCCGTTATATACATAAAACATCAATGAAATAAAGTGTTTTTACATACAATGCACCGATTTAAAAAGGGTGATGATAGAGACACCAACTAACTTAGTACCAAGGATAAATAACCATTTTCCGTATTTAAAGTTTGATGTTCATATTGCTTACTCATTTTCAAACATCTATACCATCACGGCATCTCCTACAAATAGGACAGCCGGCATTGAAGAAAGACCCACCTCACAATCCGATATTTCGGGAGTCGTAGACTCTTTCTATTTATTCGCACATTCAAACCAAAATTGTCCTCACGGGAGGGCTAAAGGACTGGCCGGCTAAAACCATCATCGTGGGAATCTTTTATACTACACTCTCTCTTCAATGCCCCTTTTGAAAATTAAGTGAAATTATTAAATATAAATTAATAACAAAAATAATATAAAAATATACAAAAGTAAGACAAGAATAACTCAAGTAATAAAACATAACACAACAAAGAGTAAGAAAGGGATATACACAAATAAGTGAAAAACAGAAAGCCAGAAAGTGAGGTGTACAGGAACGTGTTTTATGCAAGGCAGTCAGAAAATTAAAGAGTCTTATTTAGACGGGAGATCGCGATCCATTTGAGATCTGAAATATGAGACACCAAAAAGATGGTTGCTTCTATGGTTTGCATAAAGCGTCTCTCGATTGGTGGACCTTACATCGTGACAGTGAGAATGGTGGAATTGGTGAACGTTGTCCATGGACACCGAAAGTGATCACTTGAGCCAGCCTAGGGGCAATTCGTAAGTGTTGGGACTTCTCACTTCTTCCAATTAGATTTTGCACAATGTTGCATTGTGAAGATATGGTTCTCCAATCGAGATTTCTGATTAGTCTTATTCTTTGCAGAAATCTTCAGAAAACAAAATTATTTTCTAGTTTCATATGATATTTTTATCAGCCATTCGTACAAATAATTAATATTTCGTCGAAATCTCAAAAGAGATTTGATCTCCAGTTTAACTCCGATTTAAATCTCACCGTGTGCTAATTAATGACCTTAGGAGCATCTGGTAATATGTGACGTCTTTAATCTACGTTAAATACTAAAATCATAATTAAAAATATAATCTTCTAGACATATGATAATTATTGATAGTGTTATTATCAATTTGTTTCCATAATTATCGATAATATCTACTAGAGTAGTGTTACCTGGGTTCGCTTAGGGAAATAAACTTAATATTGACAATTGCGGATAGCAAATAAGTACCTTCTTAAGAAGTGACATAAATAAGAGGAAATTATTTTAAAATTGTCAACATTATGATTGAACTAAATTTGACAGTTCTATTGACAGACAGCAAAAATTTATTTTTGAATACTAATACATTTTTTTAAGTAGGTCCGTTGGCTACCCCATTGTGGGGCATGACGTGATGGTAGTATAGTAGTAATATTTTTAGTTCAAAACCTGTCCAAGGGGTAAGACCTCGTTAAGAGGGTATTCTTTTTTCAGTCTTGTCTAATTGCGGAGTCTATAAACTACGTGCTTATGTATAAACATACGAACGAACGCATAGAACATTTATTATATTAATGTGAAGGTGTGACAAAGAGGCCAAATTTCAAGTAAAGTTGCAAATCATTTTTGTATTTTTCATATGTAATATGACATAATGGGGACGTAGTCTACAACACACCTACCTTGTCACTATCTCGCACCTTTGATTCAGTCTAGTTTCTGTTCTATTCCAGAATGTCTTAATTTCTCTTATCGGCTCGGAAAAGACAACCTGTACACGTCATTGGTCGACTTGGTACTCCACTTAAATAATCATTAATAGACAACTTTTTTAAGACACGTCGTTTAGTGGAAAAAACACCGCAAGGGCCCATTCAAGAATTATAGCACATCCTGAACAACAAGTTTTTAACCTCGCCTTGAACACCTCCACACTCTCCAGAGTACGCAAATCATAGGGAATTAAACATACCTATGTAGTCTTTTCAGAATCGTACTAAAAATTAATTTATAATTATTTATAAAATTAATTGATTTTAATGTTTCAGAATTAACTTTGTGAAATTATATATTAAATAAATTTAAGATATAAAATTAACATTGTTTTTTGTTTCACAAACATGTATATATCGTAATACCTTTTAAATAACTTTTACTAAAACCAGTCATAACGAATTTTCACCAAGAACCGTCGGTCTATAAGTTAAAGTTTGTCAATAAGTTAAACTTTGTCAAACAAAAAATAGTGAAAATACAACAGTACTTGTAGCTCTCATTTAAACATATTTAAAGTCATTCTTTTTTAAAAACAACCATACATTTTTGAAATTTGGACCTGACCATCTCAGATTTAAATATAAATTTGTGTATTTGTTGTGTTTGTGGATATGAGTAAATATGCAAAATATTTTGGAAGTATGACCAGCAATTGCAGAATTATGGCCTTTCAAAGTTTTGAGTAAAATGATTTTTCCTATGAAGGTTTTCGCGAAATCGGTATCAAATTACTTTTTCTTTGAAAATTCATTATTTATTTGAAAAATAACAATATGAAACCCAACATAAAATGAAATTCATTGCCATTTCTGTTCTTAACTCAATATGGAATAAGATGGCAATGTTAAAAAGTGAATTATATTTTTTCATCACGGTTAAAATTTACAATAACCTTGAAAAATATTTATTCCGAAAAGGTACATGTACTTGGCAAACTCTTTATAGCTAAAATATCTCTTATTTTCAGATATTCATAAACACAACAAAACACAAACATTTATTTAAAATCTGTGTTGTAAGGTGTATATCGTGTTGCTAAGCTCACTAAGCTTTTTTTTGTAATAGCGAAAAGTGATACTAAAACAGGTATATTTATTTATTTATACATTGAGAAGCCATATTAGCCTTTAACAAGAAATATAATAACTAAAAATATAACTTCTGATTTTTCCGTGGAGCACCCGGCAAATAATTGGTCTCCCACTCTTTTCTGTAAGTTTTCGAGAATCCTGTAAATGAGGTTTGTGTATTTTTGTGTTTTGTGTGTGTGTGTGTATTTGTACATATATAAATGAAAATTCAGCGATGAGGTTTGCCACCTGATTTTATATTTGCACGAAGAGGACAGTTTGCATGTTTCTTACATGCAGCTGATCTGCTGGCTACCCCACTTGTGGAATATGCCGTGATGGTATAGTATAGTATAGCTGTAAATGACAGGTGGTCAAAAACTTAAGACAATTTACATCTTGAATACAGCAATGATTTTTGCCACAAATCCTGTATGTCTTAATTTTTTATTGGTACGAGGAGGATGACTTGCAGGTTTTTAACATGCAATTGGTCCGCTGGCTACCCCACTTGTGGACTATGCAGTGGTCGTTTAGTAGTAGGGCAATGGCTAATACAAAAATAACAACAAAAAACTAACAATAAAATATTAAATACAGATAACAGTATCATACATTGTTTTTTAATCTTATATATTTATTATGAATTATACAACTTACTTCCTTATTTATTTTTAATTATTTAAAAATAAAAAACGATGAACATCCCAAACACATTCTCAGCAAACAATATGCTGCTTGTGTCGTGAAGGTGAAGCAAGTCAGCAGCGAGTGGAGTCGAACCCAGGATCTCTCGATTGAAAATCCGAAATTCTTCTATCAGGTTATGGGTCACCTCATTTTATAATTTTTTAACCATATGCGACTTTTATGTTATAATTATACCATTGTAGGTATTTACAGTAGATATTATATCGGCAGCAAGACACGAACCGAGGCACGCGCGTATATAAAAATTCAAAACTAACTTCTATCCTAATACGTAATAATAATAATATGATCACTAACACACTGTTAAACCAGCTGTTTGAGTGTGTGCGTGCAAGACATTTTATTGATCACAATTACATATGCGCCACGGCACACACACAGTGACAACCTAGCTATGTATTACACCGCTTCCTATATAAGCAGGTTCCAACGGCGAAATTCAGATTACAAATTGAAACGTATGGCAAGCGGCGCGTATATTCACAAAGCCTCTGCGTTATAAGAAAAGTTAACTACATATTATTCTGTTTGCTTAATACAATATTATTTATAAGACATTCTACGGACAGAATTATATACTTATACACATAAAAAAACTAGTGACAAATATATTTTATAAGAAAACAAAACAATATCTGCATCTACAGCATTTGTTTTGGACAAACTGTTTTCATTTATACAATAATATTTTCAGAGGGTTAAGCCCTCATGTATTCAGCCAGATACAGCGTCAGCTGATAATCTGGCTCATTTGAGTGTCAAAAAGTATACAAAAATTAAGAAAAGAAGACATTATTATATATTTCATCACTTTAATGTGCCGTGATTTAGACAATTTTGTGTGTTTTTGCTTGTTTTAATACCACAACTGAAAAAAAATATTATTGACTGTATTTTAAGTGCTGAAGGATTTTTGTAAATCGTTCAAAATGAGTTCCAATAAAAACTCCATCATGGGATACTTCAGAAATATGTTATCGAAGGTGAGATTAATATTTTACTTTTATTTATTCATCTCCTTATATTTAACTTCATTTCAACCAGTCATCCTGTCAACCTTAAATACCTTCGGAGGCTGTATGGTATATAATTATTATTATAATGTTATTTAAAAAAACTTTCAAGATATTTATATTTATTTCAAGTATTGTGGAGACATGTTTGTAAATAATTGATTTTGTTTGACTAGATGTTTTTTATTAATTTATTATAAGGTTTTAGCTTTCTTTTTTATTTTTGCTAACTTCAAAAACTCTATTGTTTTGTATCTCATTTGTATTTCTGCCACAACACAGCCCTATGGCTAGTGTGGAAGACATTTTTTGTGATTGTATTAAGTATGTTCAACTGTGTTATAATGAAAATGTAAAGACGATATTATTGTTTGTTTGTTTGAATAAATTATTATTATTATTATTTACTAATTTTACAACGTTTCTATAATTTTGTACAAGAAATAGAGCAAGTTGTGTATTTATTTATTCTACTGTACGCATATTTACCTGGCGTATGGCTCGCCTTCGCGCAAACGATATTCGGAATCAGAGAGAATGTTCCGGAAGGTATGCACGTTTGCAAAAACAGTTGCACGTTCCAATATTCCAAGAATACACACAGTCATATTAACAAACATATAATTCTGTTGGCATAATATCAGGCGCTTATGATTTTTTTATTATGTATGGTCGTTGCACAATATTATATCAACACATTATCATAATAACAAATGTAATTCCACTCTTTTCTATAAGTGTTCGAGTGTCCTGTAAAATGGCGGTATTCGTAAAACATCACTTTTTAATACATATAACATATTTAGTTCAGCGATGAAGTATGCCACCCATCCTGAATAATGTTTTGACGTTTATTAACGTGGAGAGGTCAACTTAAAATTGTTTATTATGTACAAGCAATCGTTCCTCTGGCTACCCCACTTGATGTTGTGATGAGATGATTGTATGGGTTTAAATTTTGTTGTACAAATTATTGATTATGTGCAAAAAGAATTATAATACAAAACAATTATTTATTTTAAATAATGCTTGCTAAGCATTATTGAAACGGTTTAGAGAGCGTAAAATGGCACCAAAACACTATACTATACTATACCCTCACGCCGTGTCCCAAGTGGGGTAGGCAGAGAGAACGGAACGCCATACAGATCTATCTTTACACACTTCCTTCGCTTCCTCCACATTCATACAGTTCCTCATACACGCACGTCGGTTTCTCTTACTCAACACGCGGCCGTCCTTGAGAATTTGATCCACGTGATCAAGCCACGTGGTTCTCGGACGCCCGCGTTTCCTCACACCCTTTCTTTCAGATAAGTATATCCTCTTTGTCATTCTTACCTCGTTCATTCGTTCAACATGCCCAAACCACCAAAACAAAGACAACGGTAATAGGCATTATCAACAATTTTGTTTCACTTGCCGGTGGAGCTCGAATAGTTTTACATTTTGATGGTATTCCTCGGGGACTTAAGCCGACTGGTGTCTCCATGCAGCCATATGCACGATTCTGTTTTAAGCCATTCAATCTACAGAATCTTCGTCTCCTTTTCCTACTACTGTACATCTTACGATGTCCTCCGTGTCGCATATATTTCTAATCTCAGTATTTCTTATTCCATCTCTGAGAATTTTCTTACAAGTGGGGTAGCCAGCAGATCGGCCGCATGTAATAAACATGGAAGCTGTCCTCTCCGTAACAACTAAATTCTTTGCCGGGTGCTCTAAAGAATTGCTAAATCAATGAAAATAAATTGAAAACATATGAATTTCATGCGTAATAACATAACACTTGCTAGAACAATCGATAAAGATATAAGTTATATAATAAAAAACATCAACATAATAATAATAGGTATATATTATGTAGGTGATATCATAAATCATGACCACAACTTAAAATTCCGAAAGGAACGAGGGGAGGAAATGAATTTCAATGATTTGGTGCCAACAGGGTAATTATTAATATCATTCGTAATCAAACTAACAAATACATAGCAATTAAAACCACAGATGGCGTTTATGGAAAAATATAAATATTTTACTGAATTTTGTTGAATTTATGTAAGTACCTACTCGACAAGAAAATAAAACATCATGTAATTAAATGACTTGTATTATTACTTAACTGCTCATAAAATAATACGACAGATGGCGGTTTAAACAAACATTTAATAAACTCACGCAGATTAAATAAAACAGTGGTTCTTAACCTTTTTGGGGGTACCGAACCCCACCAGTTACATATACATTCACCGAACCCCTCCTAATTTGAAAAATAAAAATAGATTTTGACAAATCCAAAACATGGTATATATTTATATAAAGCTGTACAAAATGAAAAAAAATATGAAAAACAAAGATCAAAACATTAAATTTTCATGGTTAAATCAAAACATAAAACATAATAATTGATATTTACTTCAAATCAGTGTGACTTCTGCTGTTGCCTTTCAGAAATTCGCGGCTTTACCTTGGCAAGTGCCGGAGTAATCGGAGTATTTTATTCTTTTTCAAACTCGCAAAACTATCTTGCCTTTAAAATGATTTTCACCGAACCCCCAAGACTGACTCACCGAACCCCTGGGGTTCGATCGAACCCAGGTTAAGAACCACTGAAATAAAGTAAATAAAAATCAAAACGTTTGTTGAATTGAACATTATTATATCTAATGCTCGTCAGCCAAACAGACAACTGTTCTTTTACTTACAAGGATTCCGACGCCGACGGATTGGACTGCGGACATCCCTATTTCCTAATACACCATTTCTATGACAAAGACATCACAATTCACAACCCTAAGACTGATATGGGAAAAGGTGAATTCGTTTGCGCAAAAACGCTCTGAATGAAGGAGGCTGGTTTCTGCCTTGTGTTTCCGGGAGCTGAAGGGCGAATTATGATGAAAAATGTATGTACTTGCAAATTACATACGTATGAAGGTATATATACAGGACCCGATATAATTATTAAACCGCTCCGGAGAAAAATAATATTTGGAAAAATTAATTAAGGAAATACATATTGTCTCCAAATATCCTACATATTAAACATCAACACATACCTAAATATTTTTTTTAAGACAGTAAAAATGACCACATCTTAGGTACACTAATTTTGGTGATGAAATACTCTTAATGGTATATGACACAGACGAGGAACGAACCTATGAACTCCTGTGCACAATGCAAGGATTACAACCATTGAATTGACAACTTATTAGATATAAAGAAATGATACCTTTCAGTTAAACAAAATATCGTGTCCTTACCTGGTTGAGTTAAAAATTGGTAAATAAAAAAACGAGGTCTGTATTCTGTACTGGTTTACAGATCATGGTCGAGTAATAAAGATTGTTAATACAATATCGATTATTAACCTGACGTTTTCAGGAGTCTACCCCACAAGGGTACAGAAATACATGATATATTAAATCACTTGTATTTGTTATTCAAATGAAACCATAGTTTTTGTATACTTTGAATACTGGTTGATATATTTTGAAAACACCGATAAGGTTGAGGAGACAGTGCTGAAATATATAAAAAAACAAGAAAGAGAACACTCTTTTGAACAAAGATTTTGATATCTAAAACAACAATAAAAATAAAGGTTTTGATTTTCGCCAAATCAAGAATAAAGTTTCAAGTATGCACCAACTCTACAAGAGATTTTGAATTCATCGTCCCATGAGCTATTAGTAAAAAAAAACTGCAACAATCATTCAAACGAAAGAAGGTTACCAAAGAAAAATAGAGACATTTTATTCAAATTTTGAAAGAGCAGAGTGAAATAAATACTAAAATATATACAAACTCGCGATAATTTTATATATCTACGAAAACATTATTTACTTCTTTACACAAAACATCTGGTATCACGAGTGGGATGTCGTCAACACAACGTCACGTTATATGGTAGTCACAGGGGATAAATAATGCTAAACAGCAACAGATTCAAGGAAATGTGGTGAAATCAAATTATGAATACTCCAAGTTAGATATCTGATGATACTTGGAAAATCGTTAGGAGGAAATAATGCAAAATGTCTAAGACAAGGTTTTATGGAAAGCCTATGTTCAACGAAAGCCTTACCACTATACATTTCTGCTTACTCTTCAGCGTATAGCTGCACCAAGAACCAATAATTTTGAGTCAACCTTGAACCCTCATTTAAGGAAACATTTAATAAGAGCAGACCAGCCAATTTCGTTCAAAATTATTTGGTGTCAACTTACAACACAGTGCCCTCTTTCTATATAACAACGCTTTGATGCTATTAATTATAACTGAATACGGATGGCCAATCTAACACCTCACGAAGAGCTGAAGAGACATTCAAGGGCATGTATCTATTTGTTTAATATCATCTTAAGTAACATCACTCTTAACAGAACAGCGCTCTGTCTTAGTTATGATAAAACGTACTTATAAAAAAATAGGATGGTGTGTACGTAATGCCGGCAGAATATACCAGATGATACGGGGACTATCTGGAGATACAACCAGAGCTATTGGCGTCATCAAAATAATATTCTTATCTTTAATAATTACAAAATAATAAACAAATAAAATATAAATAATAAAATGTTTACGTTTTGAAAACAAAGACATAACTGGGATAAAAGTCCAGTGAAACTATAAATCTTTAAACGAGACCTCCAAAGATGATTGTGTATCTATGCTCATTATCCTATGTTGTTTTCAAAAGATAAATCAACAATGACCTAAAAAATATATAGACACAATAAAAAAGAAATATGTATGTAGCAGCGACATTGGATTATTAGGTAGCTAACCCAAGAAATATCAAATGAATCGCCATGCATGGAGAGAAAATCAACAACTGTTACATAAAACAATCATAAAACAGAAATTAAAAAAAAATTGAAATCTTCTATTTTTGTGTAGAAAATATTTTTAAGATATTATGAATGTTTTATTTGCTTTGTGAGTACGATGTTAAAATTATCAAATAAAATTCCAAGAGTTCGTACATTCATTCATATCTATTCGTACATACCATCTTGCAAACAATACTTTGTATGGAAATAAATATTTATACATTTGAAACTTCTGTATTTCTAACTCGGATCTATACCAAACTTCTTTTTTCTGCTTCAAATATGAATAATTGATCACTTTGTTGATCTTTGGAGGTTTATATAAAAATGATGCAATGGGTGAAATTAGTCTTCGAATCTAGCCTTGCTATTACTTAGTTCAACAGGCTATACTAAAGTGGCAATACTAAAGCCCAACATAAACCAAAACTAACCGTAAAAAAAATTGAGAGCTTAAGAACTACGTGTAAAATACCCGTAATCCAAAACAGAGACGTGTTGAAGAAGCCACTGAAAGAGTCAAGAGAAGATATAGATAATAAGTCAAGAGATGTATTACTAAGCATATAGGAATGTTCCACATATTATCCTGGTCCAAGTCACAAAGACCAATAAAGGGGTCAAACAGTGAAAATTGAAGAGAAAAGATGGGACCAACATCAAACAAATAAAACATTACATAATGGAGTACAAATATGCGTGTGGATATGAGATAATTAATAACTCACGTCCAAAAAAAACGGTAATTTTGTTATTATTGAAAAAAGAACAACAATCATATCTGCCAATCGATAAAAAACATCTTTAAAGTTTTGGAATACTGTTATTTATTATAAGTATTTGAAAAAAGCTAATCATAATATACCGTCAAAGAAAGTCGAAGCAAATAAACCGATAGGTATTATTAGAATCAGTGAAATATCTCACGTTTTTAGACTGATAATAATGACAATAATAATAATAATAATATGTCTACTTGTTCAAATCGCAGTTTAGGGCATTTTTGATTAAACAGAAACGTGACCATATTATTTATTTAATATATAATATTTATTTTAATAAACAATAACATATTATATGTAATATAGAACAGTAAATATGATAAATAATAAATCGTATGAAAAACAATAATATGGACCTAACAGAGACTAAATATTAGCACGATCACTCAGATACAGCGTGAGACTGTTAAGATATCCACCTACACAATGACATATCGGTATATAACAATCAATACTTGTTACAATTCTAAACAAAATAGAAACGTATAGAAGAAGTGATGATCTTGAAAAACAATATTTATTATAAATTTATAAGGAAGTTTTAAATAAATAAATACATAAACAAAATACCAGTGAGGTCCGGAGTAGACTATCGCTCTTATATTTTTTATGGATTAAAAAGTAACTAAAAAAACAAGGGGTACCTACCCAAAGTTTCATTTAATTTAATTTATTTAACACCTAGTATTCGTTTTTCATGATGATTTTTCTCTGAAGTCGTTTTACAGCCATTCTTTTCCGGCTATTCGTTTTATAGAAAATGCTTATTAGGAGGATATATTGAGGTTACTGAAATAATTTCAATGGACAGTCCAGATATATAGAAAGGAAGGAAAGGACTCGATTCAGATCGTTGACAAGGATGTGTGGTAAAAGTTTGAGACATCGTGTGCGTAACAGTGCTATACGAGAGGAATGTGGAATGGAAGTTGGTGTAATAACCTAGATAAATGCAAATAAGAACGATGGTTTGGGAAAGAATGAATGAGGACAGAATGATCAGTAAAATATATTTGGCTCAGAGGAATGGAGTTCGGAGACTTGGCCGTCAAAAGATAAAATTGCAAGATTATATAAACCAGATCCTATAGGACGGACACGTGTTGAGCACATTGAGTAGGAGAGAATGCATGAAGAATTAGATAACAGTGACGGAAGCGAAAGATGTACATGCAAGAATAGAAGGAAGTGACGCTCGATCCTTTGTGTCTCCCCACAAGGGAAGCGTTTTGATGGTGTGTATGGTGTATGTTTGTAACTTGCATTCAGAATTTAGACACGTTATATAAATAACTTTAACTTATTCATATAATGTAAAACTCGGGAATAGCAATATAACAGCTGTATGAGTGAGGTACAACTCTATGAGATTGCTTTTCTTCAGGCTACGGTTAGCTGAAAGATTGTACTCAGTACATCCGCTCTATGTAGGTACTACTGTTATGTTATACTGGACACAGGCCACAGGTTATCGTAATAGTAACTGTCCACTACGTACTCGTAATACCAGAGTACATATATAAATATAATTAGACAAATGTCATTTATTTGTGATAAGCTTATAAATACGAGTCAATATTTAATATTTCAAGTAAATTACCGAAGTACTCAGTCTTAACTGGACTGTCCACTACTAACTACTATTTCAGATCACCTATCTCTCAGGGAATATTCTGAGTAGTAGCAAATTGCCGGGTCATTATTATTGTTAGTGATCAATCATAACGTACAGCAAATCGCGAAAGTTTTCAGTGCTTTCGTTACGTTACTTTTGAATACCTCAATTAATCCCGCGTGTGAATTTCCTTTTGATAATTACTCAAATCAATCACAATTTAATTCACAAAATTTGTGACAGCCGTTAAGGTAATAATACAGCATACCAAATAGAGAAACACAAGGGTTGTTATGAAAATTGTTTTTTTGCAATACTGTGTGCTGACCATGTTTTTTGTTTGTGTCGTTTCAGGAGGAGCAGCGGGGAAACGAGGGCCGGCTGCGAGGACTCAAAACCAGTCCTGGCAGAGGCTACGCCCGTGTACCGTCCAAACCGACCATTTCCGCCAGTACCACCAGCACAAGTCTCGCCACAGATTTTCAGGCAGACGGTTCTCGCACACATCTAAACTTACCCAGGTATCTATTTCCCACCAAGGACTATACAGATGACAGTCTAGAGAACTATCAGGAGGAAGACGAGATCCAAGGAGACGAAGAGAGTCAGGCTTTGACACAAGTTGACGAGGAAGAAAGCTTCGAAAGTATCAGAAAGCATTTCCAACAATTGAGGCAAGTCAGTCTACAAAGTAATAAGTACAAGATGGAGATGGAAATTAAAGGTGTGAACAAAGATGAAAATCTGAGGACGGCGGTGCCACATCTGGAGAACTTATCTGGAAGTCACAAGACCAAAGGGGAGTGTAATGTCGATATGGAGTCCACATACAGACCGACAACGCAGAAGATTCAAATTATGAATCAGGTAAATACTCCTAACATAATAATACACATCTCGCAAGAATAAAATATGTAACATTAGTAGCACATACGTCATATATTGATATCCTGAATAAGTAGTTATGTATTACATGACAATGTTCCCAATGGGAGAATACAAGGTTAGAGGTCCTTGTTCCGATAATAATAGATACACAAGTAACTTCTTTAACTACACATCCGGCGACCCTTCAATCTTTGGATGAGTGAACTAGTAATTCAAAGAATCAATAAGACGTAACTTGAATTCAATTATAATATCACAAATGACAATCAATGGCTTTACAAGACCAAAATAGTGACATCACAAGTCCTCGTCTTTCTAATAAATATTATTTTGTTTCTTCCACAGGTATTGGCAGCTGTAGCCGTGTCTCTCGGTTCTTTGGTAGTTGGATACTGCACGGCCTACACTTCTCCAGCCCTAGTCACAATGGTTCATGAGAATAGTACCATATCCGTCACCAAACATGAAGTAAGTATTATCAACGAAATTCTGATATTTTCACTACCTATGTCTCACAAAAATAGTTTGGGGGTTCAATATAGGCGGGAAATTAAAACTTATGGAAAAAAAGCTAGATTTCGGAACACAAGATGTAAACAAATAAAATATGTTTAAAATTATAAAGAAAAATAAAGCGGTAAATAAAATTTAAACAAAATAAGCGATAGACACATCTTTGAGCAGTAACCATCGAATTTAATAGCCCAAACTGCGAACTCAGAAACGATATTATGTATGATTCAAAAGTGCTTCAATATATTTTTATGGTCATCTAATCTGCAAATTTCGATCTAAAAATAGAGAAATGATACATTTACCTATTGTAAAATATTAGGGTAGGTACACTTTGAGGTTGATAGTTTTACCTTTATCAAGATAAGGCAACAAGGGAATGGGACATCTCGCGCCAGGCACGCGACCACTAATTAGTATCTAGTTCAATAATAAGGTGATAATAAACATGTATAAGCCAGCACCTAATTAACATAGTACGACATCGCATATTACCAAAGTAATGAGTTATATTTAGTAAATACCTAGATTGTAATACATCGATTACGACTAATGAGGAAAACTTAAAATCGATTTACAACACTTACTATCTCCCTCAACAACAATAAATAAAAAAAAATAACTAGACAATGCTTTTTAAGATGCGCCATTTTGTGGAAAAACCACCGCAAGGGGCCATTCAAGAATCATAACACCTCCTGAATAATAGGGTCCTTAACTTTGTCCTGAACACCTCTAGATTTTCTATTTTCCTCTAGAACAATATTATGGATATTCTATTATGATATAGGCACGGCGAACATGGAATTATATTACGAATAACTGAGAAGTAATTTCTGAGGCCTAAAAATATAAAAACACTTGAATTAGTTTTCTTTATGAATTTAAGTTTATTAGTTTCCGCAAACAAATACGTACGACTGAGTAATGCTGGAATATTTCTTGTGATTTAGACTCCATTCAATTGTACCTAGTACATTATCTTCGTTTTCATAAACAACATCAACAATTTCTGGGATTCTAACAACGGTTTATAATTTATCGATTGTCAAATCCGAGTGCGTCACTTAAAAATCCCATGGATTTAATATTATTTTTTGTTAATTCCTATTAGTAATGATGATACAATTATTGGTAATGAATTACGATGTTTAAATAATAATTAAATAGTCATTAATGTGATTTGTGTCCACACAAAGCCTAATTGCCGAGACCCTAACGTAATAAGAGGATAAGAAAGGCTGAAAATAACTCGTCACCAGTCATATGCTGGTGCTAATAGACAAAAAAATAAATTGAATGATATTTATCTCAACCAGTTTCTAATTACGATATAATTGTTTTATAATAATTATTAATAACTGCTGAGGTAACTCAACCACCTCATAAACGATCTGTTCACATTCTCGTTTAATCAGATATCAAAATATCAAAGAGTGAACTGTCACTAATCACTATGTGTTTGTTTCTTCACAGGGTTCTTGGGTCGGAGGTTTGATGCCGTTAGCAGCTCTGATTGGCGGCGTGGTAGGCGGGCCGCTGATAGAGTTCTTGGGCCGGCGGATGACAATTATCGGCATTAGTTTACCATTCATAGTTTCATGGCTCACCATCGCTCTCGCTCACAATGTGTCCATCGTCTATGCTGGCCGCGCCATCGGGGGTTTGTGTGTTGGAATTGGATCTTTGTGCTTCCCGGTCTACTTAGGAGAAATAATACAGCCGGAAGTTAGAGGACAGCTTGGATTACTACCTACTGCATTTGGAAACATTGGTATTTTGGTATGTTTCGTGGCTGGTAAATATTTAGATTGGTCTGGATTGGCTTACCTCGGTGCAGCTCTTCCAGTGCCCTTCCTCATTTTGATGCTCGTCACTCCCGAATCCCCACACTGGTTGGCTTCTCACAAAGGAGAAGAGAGAGCGCGCAAATCACTCGAATGGCTGCGAGGAAAAAATACAGATGTCGACAGTGAACTCGCAGATATCATGAACACTTTGGCTGAGAGTGAGAAAGAAAAGGCTGGTCTTCGTGAAATGTTCCAGAGACGTTACATCCCGGCAGTACTCATTGCTCTCGGATTAATGTTCTTCCAACAGATGAGTGGAATCAACGCTGTTATATTCTATACTGTCTCCATATTCAAAGATGCCGGCAGTACAATTGATGAGAATCTGAGTACTATAATTGTGGGAATTGTAAACTTTGCTTCAACTTTCGTAGCCACAGGACTAATTGAAAGGCTAGGTAGGAAGATACTGCTCTACATCTCTGGAGGTGCAATGATTGTCACTCTAATGACCCTGGGCACATTCTTTTATTTTAAATCTTATATGGATGTCTCGGCTTACGGATGGGTCCCTCTGGTCAGTTTTGTTCTGTACGTCATTGGCTTTTCTCTTGGCTTTGGACCCATTCCATGGTTGATGATGGGTGAAATCCTCCCAAGCAAAATTCGCGGAGCTGCTGCCTCATTATGCACAGGATTTAACTGGACATGCACATTCTTCGTAACAAAAACATTCCAAGACATCATAGAAACGATTGGTACGTATGGCACATTCTGGATGTTTGGAGTTATCTGTATGTTTGGCCTGGCGTTTGTTATAGTGTTTGTACCAGAAACAAAAGGCAAATCATTGGAAGAAATTGAGAAGAAGTTGGCTGGGTCCAGTGATTCTGACAGCGAGTCATCAGATTATGAGAAATCACATGAAAAGAGGCCGATGGGATGTTGAATATCCACAGTGGGATTAGAGAATAGACTGTTTTGTTGGCAGTTTTTGTGCCATTTATTCCAATTATAAGCTTTTATTTACATATTGTATGTCTCATAGAATGGGTACAATATATACTGTAGTGAGATTTCCTTTATAGCGATTAGTTAAGTTAAACACGTGATATATTGAGTGCTAAATTGATCATGACTGTTTGTTTGACACCATTGAGTGTGTTTAATAAAAGGTTAGCGTGTGATAGGAGCCAAGCCAAGGCTCAGGGGAAGAAGACATTAAACTTAGAAAATACATGTCTTAGGAGAAAAGTTGAAGGGCAATATGATAAGATAAGATGTGATGTGAGTTGGATGTAGGCTAATGTACTGAATGTATTGAATATCTGCTGTTTGTTAAGAATGTAATTGTGACTGTGACTATACTGTGCTGTGCTGTGCTGTACTGTGCTATATGGTATGAGAGTAGAAATGAAGAGGATAGATTCTATGTATTGATATTATAGAATCTAGAACATAACATATCATTTCTTTATAAGATAACTCACTAGCCAAAAACTAAGTGCTTAAGTTAAATATTAAAAATAATAATATTAATGTATTGTACATATTATTATTAATTTAGTTAAGTGTTACGTGAACATTATTTATATTAGGCGTAAAACTACTGAAACAACATTTGGAATGAATGGCTATTATGAAATATTACTACTAGGATTGATTATTTATATATGAACACTCGTACAAGTATGGGATGAAAATTGCAAGGCTCCCGAAAACTTTTTGTAAATGAAATGTGATATAAAATATAGATAATGATAGAAGACATCTATGTACTTGTTAAGTCATGTTATATACAAGAGTTTTCAATACAATGAAATCATTATATAATTATTTGTTATGTTTGCACTCTGTGACTTGATGCTGTGAAATTATTTATTTTAATCAGTCTAAGATTTAATAATTATTTTTAAAATATTCTGTCATCCCTTAATAACTTGTAAACGAATAGACCCCCTTTGATATATATATAGAATATAGTATATGATTTGACTGGAAATTTGGCCCCTAACATGTCATGAGAATTCAGCGGCAAAGTATTTGTTTTTATCAAATTGAAGAAATCGCTATCGTAACTATTTGTTCCAAATCATCATTATATGCCAAATATGAACCGTGTAATATACACACACAAGACTTTGATATGCTTGAAATCAAACTCTTATAATAATAATAAAATAATAAACGGAGAGTATTTAAAGCGCCATCTTTGTGCCATAGCACCTCGAGGACGGTGTACATGATAATGTTTTATCTTCAACAAAGTTGCCTGTGTCAATAATTTAAATACAAAAACATAACACATAATCTCAGATACATAATAATATGTATCCGCATTTATACATTAAAAACATTGCTTATACATTTCTTTAAATCTACATAGTTATAAAATTTTAAATAATGTTTCTTTTGCCATAACAAACAGCCGCTACACATATTTGGTGTGCAGTGATGATACATTGATTTTAATTTAATTGTTCTGTTTTTCTTCATTATAATGCACAGAAAATAAAGTATGTTTAACACAATATGTATTTAACATAATAATAAATATGCAGTGAAAAACTATTTTTTACAATTTTCTACTCAAATATAAAAGTGAATCTCATAAAATATTTTTTATAAAGAATTTTTTATAATTATGTAGGTATTACCAAATTAATATTTTTATGTACCTAAATCGTTACTTTTTAATTATTATTGGACATGTGGAGCGAATGGATGACGTAGAGGGTGTATCTATATATCTGAAAGATGGGGTGTGAGAAAGCGCAGCCGTCCGTGATACACGTGGTTGGACACGGATCAAATTCTCAACAACGGCTGCGTGTTAAGTAATAGAAATTTTGCTGACCCACTCATGGTTTTGTATGATTCTGGTGATGTGTTTATTTTGTAATATGATTGTTTGAGTCCCTGTTCAAATGAATGTAAAAAAATGAATGAGCGAAATTAATGTGCCTATACAATAGTCATAAGTTTTCGAGAGAATATTGGAGGAAAGTTTCTTGACTCAAAATTAATTATATATAAACTCTGTACATAGACTGCAACTAGGTATTTCATAAAACAACCTTAATAGTGTGTAGTTATATGTTTTATTTTTGTATTCATAATATTTATAATTTTTTTTTAATTTTAAGAAAATGAAATTGTGTAATGTCGAAAAAATATTGTTGAAATGCAATAATAAAAATAATTAAAAAATATAAAATGTCTTTCATTCTATATTAACTATAAACTCCAAATAAAAAATAAACTACTACTACTGTACGATCATAACATATCCCACAATCGGGGTAGCCAGCAAGCAGACCAGCTGCATGTAATACACATGCTAGCTGTCTTCTCCGTGTCGATAAAAAATTAAGACATTTAGGATGGTTGGAATGCACCTCATCGCTGAATTTAAGATATGTAATGTCTTTATTTTTTCCAACACTTGCTTTTTATAGGGCACTCGAAATTATACATAAAAGAGTGGGAGACTAATTTTTCTTTAGCAAGGACTCTACAACGTCAAGGTGAAGGAATATGAGTAACAAAGTGACAACTTATGAATATTTTTGCAATGGGTAAGACAAATTTGAGATCAAATTGTATTCATTGTAAATTGAGTGAGATATTTTGGTTTCACAGTCAAAGTAGTTTGAGATAGAATATGAATGTTCACATTTAATGTGAATCTAAATATTCATATCATCAAATTACATAACAGTGAAGTTCAAAAATTATATACACCATGAAAGCCATCTGTAGAATGTAATACAAAGCATTATTTCAAGCTTAACTTGAAATAATGGTGGTCAATATATACTTGAGTGCCGCCACCAGCTTTTATATTCATACCACAGTGGGCGCTTATATATTTAGAAAGTGAATGATATATTTGGAAGAAATTTTTGTGCCCTGATCATTCGTAAACGAGTGGATGGCCTATAAAGAAATTGTTTCTAAAAATGTTCCACAGGTACAGCTAGTTATGTGATCTCTGGAGAATATTATGGGATAAAGTTAGGACTCAAAATTCTTTCTTTTAAGTTTCTCAATTCCGCTGATTGATATTTACAAACACTAAGACTTCTTTGTCAGTTCTTAATTGAAGTAATATTATGAAAATAGGAAGTAATACAAAAAATCTGAGTAAATTGACAACAAACCAAACTAACCATGCAATACTCATACATCTACCCACAAGTAAGGTAGGCAAAAGACTAACTGCATGTAATAAAATGCAAGTCATCCCCTACATGCCAAAAAAATACATTCAGGCTGGGTGGCAAAGCTTGTCACCGAATTGAAGATGTTATGTGCTATATTGGTAAATGATGTATTCCGTATAAACACTTGCTTTTTACGAGGAACTACAAAACTTGTAAAAAGAGCAGAAGATCCATATTTTGCCGACGACTCTACAATTTGACAAAACAGAAATTTAAGAACAATATTTTTTTAGTATAGATATCTAATTTATTAGATTTTTTTCAGAACATGTGAACCTATCTAAACGTCAATTATTTTGGATTATTCTTACATATTGATGTAGTATTTCACCTGGAGAATAAGAATCCAGAGGAATCCTGTGGATTTTTTCAAAACAAAATCAATTATTAGCATTTTACGTAAGCGACTGACGTGTATCAAGTAGGTATACTTAATTTTTTATGTTTTGACTGTTTGTAGGTTAAGTTAGGGGTAGTCTGGTGTTATTTTATGCAAAAGTACATTTATTGACAACCATTTCATTATCATATCATTTCTTGGGTACAAAAATATATAATGATGTGAATATAAGTGGAAAATTCATAAATTAAATTTTGAGGCGTTTACCTATTCTGTAATTTTACCCTAATGACATCTCATTTAGACAATTCAGCATATAAAGTAGCCCTTAGAAACCCAATAATATGTAAATCCGAGCTGACCCAATGGAAGAAAATGGCCATATTTAAGACAATATACCGTCCTATCCTCACAAATGGGCACCATATTTGGATGCTCACGGAGAGCGTGAGATCAAGGTTACAGGCAGCGGAAATACAGTTCTTCAGGGGAAATGCGGCCTCCTGGCTGGGGTGTTATTGAGAGACCGTATAAGGAATACATAATATGTTCATGAGGCTCTCAAGGTGGAACCAGTACTCCTGCATATAGAGGTAGCAGTTGTGATGGCTGGGTCACGTGCTCTGCATACCAGAAGAGAGACTAACACTTAGATCTTTGGAGGCTGTAGGAGAGGGCAGCAGATCGGTGGGTAGCCCTAGAAGCTGGAAAGGACAGGTGTCGAATATGTGTGTTGAAAGACTTGGTTTTGTCCTTGAAACAGCGGTGGACAGAGATCTCTGGAGGAGGTATCTAGGCACAATGGGCCCCCGACCCAACTAGGACAAGGGGAAGAAGATGTATGTATGTAAGTGGCCAGCAGATGTAGGAACTGCAAAATGTAACTACTTTAAAAGTTTGAAGTTTTGTAATTTAAACATGAATAAGTAAATACAATACATTCTGAACATATTCTTAACAATGTATGTAAAACAGTACAGTTGACGAGAGGATTAAAACACCTGAAATTCCATTCAGAAGTCCTAGAGAATCCAAATGGGTTAATTGATTCCAAGCAATCTTTTTGTTTATACATCTCCTTGTAATATAGCTATGACTTTTATAAAATAAAATAGAACAGTAATGTTGAAAAAGAAGATATATAATCGCGCTCACTAAATAAAACGATTTTTTTTTTCATAGTAAACAAATGATGAAGACTGCATTGTACAAGAAAGTACATTGTAAAAACACTTGGGGGTTAGTAGGCTATAATTGGTAGTTCTGATTGACGGGGCATGAGATTTATTTATTTCATCAAGAGTATTTTTATTGCTCACCCATGACCTGGACTCTGCAGATGGCACAAGTATCACACTCGACATCCCAACTCCACATAGCCACTGCATTCCATTTCTTCAAAGTAAACATTTTATCTGACTTCTGTCCGTCTACATCTCCGCGATCACAGTTATCCATATCGTCAGACATTTTACCCGGCGAAAATATTATTCGATTAAACTGAAATAAAGTTGTTTAGTTTCAATTTTACTATCCAATAATTATTATTTTATCAGTTCAGTTTTTCTTTGCGAAATGTCAAACTAAAAACACTATCTGTCAAAAACTTTTTTGTAGTTAAAACATGGTTAAAACAGATTCCTGTTGTAACGAACAAAAATTGTTTTCAAATATTTTCAATAGGTGGCAGTAAATTCAATTCAGGATCTCGGATTTTGTTTTCATTTTCTAACTTTTGGCAAGTGGTTGTAGGACTTGTAGGTGTGTTTATTACGTAGTATTATATTCTCTTTGGGTGTGTTTGCCTTTGTTTGGGAAACAACAATAATGAAGTATGTATGTCCTGGTTGAGGGCATTTTATAAATTTTTAGTTCATAATGAAAAGGGATTCAATAAAAACAATGGTAAAATATTATAAAAATCTTATATTGTAATTGTTTTGTACATCATTCTTGTATAATTATGTGACTTATAAATCAATAAAAAGTTTATGTGTTTTGTACAAATAGAGTAATACATTTTGTACATCATTCAATTAGTGAATACTGCTTAATAATTCATGTTGTATTTAATTTAAATCTAAAGTATGAAAAACTACAAATCGGTAACAGTTTTATGAATATTTTTTATTAGATAGAAATCATGTAACCATAAAGGATTTCAGTAAAAAAATACTAATTATGTTATGAACACAGTATGTAATGTAGGTGTTATATTTTATTTAAATTAGGTAAGTAAATAGGTACTTATGATTTGTACAAAATTTAAACTAACAAAACATTGTTACAAAATTGTTATGATTATAAATAGGTACAAATTATATACTTATGAACAAAATTAAAACTATACATAATAATAGTGGGCAAACATATATGGGAAATAGTATAAAATATTTATATCAATAGTAGTCTAATAAATTTGGAGGGTTGGCTATGAATATAAAATGCTCTGGTACCAAAAAAAAACTCAGCAATCTGTGATTAACAATACCAGGAATAATATATGTATTTTATATAAGTGTGACTGAGAGTGTGTAGTTAAATAAATCAACATTGATCATGTGAACATTATCTACTGCTTATTTTGTTACATACAATATACTTAAAGTAATTCAATTGTAATGTCTAATCTTCTGTGTGTATGTATATGATTAATGATATGATGTGAATGCTAGCAGTAAGGACATGATAAGGAGGCCGGCACTAAGTGCCACTTGTGCTGCCCCGCTGAAGCACCCCAGGTTCATTGTCTCTATCTTGTACTTGATGTTATCAGGTTGTGGACATTCTCGATCTGAAAATTTAATGAATCGTTTATAAATTAGTTTATTTAGATACACAGAGGTGTTTTTCATGTATACTATAAATTATGTGCTATTATTTTTTTTTGTTTATTTTTAAGAAATTGTTTTTATACATACCTGTACATGGTGTGAATGTACTGTCTATCCTTCCAGCTTCCACAGAGAAATAGAGTGGAGCACAGAGGTGGATGACAGCTGCGTCTTTACAAGTGTCTCGGAGGGAGATCTCCTGAGTACCTTCCAGGGGGACGCATGTCACCCCATCAGTGTTTGATGAATTGGATCTGAAAATCAAAATTCTCCATTAGCAATGACTTATAAAATGCTTTTTTAGGGGTCACACTGTGAAATAAATAAACCCCTTCCATTCACAATGCTTCTGTGCCAATTGAATCACATTGACTAATAAAATAGTGAAAAATTATGAAGATTATCAACGAAAATATTAAAAATAATTAACAGATTTTTGAAAAAATAATCTATTGCTGTAGAGATGCTATTTTTTTGGAATTATTAGTCTGAGTTGTGTCTTATTTTATACTTACATTGTTACTACAACTGTATGAATTATATTTGCAAACATTCACATATTTTTGGAAATTTGCATTCACAAATATTTGCATGTTTTTTAGACATTAGGCGTGTCACTACTACACAGTATAAATGTATATAGGTATCGAAAAAATAAAACAGGTGTTTTATTCTACTAAAGATTTTATTTGTGAGAGAGACGTCTTTCGTCTTATGAGGACATTGTCAGTCGATTGACAATGTCCTCATAAGACGAAAGACATCTCTCTCACAAATAAAATCTTTAGTAGAATAAAACACCTGTTTTATTTTTTCGATATGGAATTCTACTACCTAAACACCGACACAGTGAATAGTATATAGGTATATTTTCAAAAATACATCACCTGGGAAGTTCCACACTCCTAGAGTGACAGAGAGTCAGCGAGGATGGACCAGTCTTGGAAATTTTGATGTGAGTATCTGCATTCCTGCTGAAGAAATAGTTAGGTTGGAGTCTGTAGTAATTGATCTTCTCTGGAGCCACATAGTCACTGAAGTCTGCATTGCTTGACTCTGTGAAATTGTAATCGGGACCACAACGATGGTTGATGACTCGATTAGGAACTGCAAAGAAAATTCATACAAATTTAGTTATGCCATGTCTCTTTTTATGCTATATCAGTGATGATAGAAAACATTTACAATATTTACAATTTTATTGGTATTCACAATCTGACATGATATGATTGTATAAAGAGTTGTCATAAAACATAGTTCAAAAATTGAGTTAAATGCATTAATTAATAAATGTTAGTTGTATGCATTGTAGAAAAAAGGATGAGTCGGTCTTTGCACATGTACATTTCAATGTAAAACAAAGCTTGTATTGTTAGGTGTTGTTTTGGCTTTGCTGCGATGTAGTGTTTTTCGATTCATCCCCTTTTTTCTTTCGCAGATAGAAATATAACTTCATATAAAAATGTATTTCGTTATTTCCAAAGATTCCTACAATCATTAATCATTTTATAATTCAATCTTCTTCTTCCTGGCACTGTCCCAACTTATTGCCGCTGAAGGCTGTTGGGGTCGGCTCTTCTTGTTCTGAGGTTGTACACTCTTCTGTTTCCTATATCCTCTTCATCCAGGCCATTTCTCCGCAGGATTCTATTGCATTGTGTCATCCAGGTATTCTTTGGTCTCCCTCTTGATGGATGTCGAGGGAGATTTATTGATGTAATAATTAAATACAATATTTTCAATATTGTATTTAATTATTAGTTATGGTAGACATCGTTGGTAAAAGTATACTGCAGTGTTTTATGAAGAAATATTTGTCTAACTACAACTTTTTAGGATTGTTGAATAGGCACCTTTGTCTCTAAGCTACTCATATTAGAAGGTATTTTTATTTTATAAATTCATATTCTTACTCTGACTGACTCTGCCGACAAACTCCTTAACTTTCGGATTTGTGTTGGAAGGGAGACTGAAGATAACAATATCTTTATTTGGATCTGTCACCAGAGCATTGAATCTATCCTTGTTGCCAACTGTGAGAACCAGGAACTTAAGATCTGAAAACATGAATGTTTGTTTCAAATAAATTATTTTATTTGATTAAAGTAAGATGATTATTCAAGAAACTAAGTGAAAATATTAACTTTACCTGGATGTTCCTCTCTGATGAGTCTAAGCATATCAGCGCTGTATGATCCTCCGTCAATATTTACTTGTGATATGACAAACAGCACCAACGAAGACTTGCCACCCTTCCAGCTTTTAATTGTTTCATTGCCCAAGGCTTGTCTGTTCATCTCCTTCACAGCCTCCAGAACTTTGTACATGTCCACTCCTTCTGGCATTGTATTAAAGTTGTCCTGACTGAAGCACTCTATGGACGTGGCTAAGGAGTTAGTTGTGTTGCAGAGAATTTTGCCTTCTTTAGCTGTTATAATGGTGACTGATGATCCCAGTGGACTTATGTTCACTCTCTGCAAAATATCTAAGATGGTTGCTTCTATATCCTTGAACAAGAACCCTTTGTCTATGACTATCGTTATATTTGATCTGATGTCCACGTCTCCAAACAGACTGTTGGGTGCCGTCACGGCACAACTCAAATCATTCAAAGAAGATGCTGAAAAAATACATTTTTTAAATTTCCCCATTAGTTAGTTATTTCTATTTTGTATGAAATCCTTAGGTACCTATTCATTATTCATTTGGGTGTTGTTTAATATGTGATCTAATTTGATTAACTTGACAAACACATTAACACGTTTATACCTAAAACTGATAACAATCAAATCACAAAGTCCATTTATGCTGCGCACTTATTATAGATATTTCTTCCTTAATATACATAAATATATTTTGCAGGAAATGATAAATTGATTGCCTGAGGTATTTAATTCAAAATTTGTAGTTAGGCACAGATAATTTCACCCTTTGTATATTGTAAATAATCAAATAAATTAGAAAACATTTAGTTTTGGCTTCAACATTATTAAAATAATAAAATAAACATTATTGCATCAAAATATTATTGAACAAAAGGCAGGTTTTATTGCCTTACTACAATCTTTGACAACAGAACAAAATTGTAATAGAAATTTCCAAATAAGGTTTGTACATTCACAGAGTGAAAATTCATTATGATGATATTATACTTTAAATAACACACAGTTTACTTTTCACTTCGATTTATTCAAATCTCGAGCGCTTGAAGTTCTCTTGAAAATGTCAATTTGTTAACATTGACGAAAGCGCTCGAGATTTGAATAAATCGAAGTGAAAAGTAAACTGTGTGTTACTTAAAGTATAATATCAACAAATTTCCAATGTACTGTACGCTAAGTGGTTTACAAAATACATAAATAAACAATAATTATAAGAAAAGAGCAATAAAATAAATATATAAAAATAGTAACAAATAAAGAAATGTTTATACATAAATACACATATACAATATGGGGAGGGGAGTAATGAATTTAAGAAGGATTATTGAGAGCAAAATAGCGATGTTTCAGTGAACTTATGAGTGTGAAAATTGTAGGAGCCAGTCTGACCATTAGAGGTTAATCATTCCATGATCGTACTGCATATAGGTAAGTACCATTGTAAAAGAAGATAAGAAAAAAATAAAAGGAGAGCAGGAATAGTTAAAGTACCAAGAACATCAGAATGAAAAGAGAAAAACAATTAGATGCCAAAGATGTAAAAAAAGACTTAAAATAGTTCAGTTTGTTAATTTTTATAGTTTATAAGATCCTTACGAATATAATCCTTTAGACTCTCTGTAGCTTTGGTGGATAGAGTTTTGTGTCCTTCATCTATAATGGTGCCCTGAAGGAGCGTCACATCATCGAGAAGGAGGGACATAGCTAATGTTTGTTTCAGCATAGTGTCACTGGGAGCGTACGTCTGATATTGCGCTTTACGATTGCAAGCTTTGATATTATCTTGTAGGGCAATTCCTCTCTGAAAATGAATACATGTAGTATAATATTTTTTTATTTTATGTTTATATCTGAAACTATAATAATAATAACTAGGCAACTTTTTTTAAGATGCGCCTTTTTGTGGAAAAACCACTGCAAGGGCCCATTCAAGAATCACTACACCTCCTGAACAATAGGGTTTTTATATATCTGTTATACAATCATAAAACAGATTTGGATAGCATTTTCATTAGGTAAAATATTTCTATACGAATCAGTTTTTATATCCATGTATAAATAAATGTTTATTATTGTAAGTTAACACTGTTAAAAATTAAACAAATAAAAACACTGTTTGCTGTTACTATTGACTATTGATATATTGAAATTAGAAGCTTATCGGACGTATACAGTTTATTATCATTTTCATCATTATGAAGTTGACTGGACTTATTTCACACCAAGATTCATCTTTAAGAAATATCTCTAATCATTTATTTGTATTTTTTTTTATCAATATTATTTATACATGTAACTTTTTATTGGCAGAATTTTATTTTTTCTTTTACACTTTTTACAAACCCTTTTGGGATATTGTTTATTATTTTACTATGTTTTGTTTGCTTTGCAGAGGATGTAAGGTTTATGTTTAAGATACCTGTGAATAGTACATCTCCAGCAGCTGAGAGAGCCTCATATTGGAAGCCTTTGACTTGATATTTTGTATATTGAAAGCTAAGGTGAGACCGTCCAACCCTCCTCTGATCTCGGCATCTGTCATCTCGTTGTTGGTAGACTGGGACAGGAAGAACCATTTGCTTGCCTGAGTGCTGTTCCATCCTCCAGACCCTCCGACTTTCATGTTGGCATTTACTGGACCTTGGAATAGAGTTACTTCTCCCAAATCACCTGAAACAAGATTTTTTATCATCATCGGGTAAGTGGTACTTTTTGTAAATACATAATATTATAACTTCACGTTATTGAGTGTCTTGTAAAAGGCAGCTAGGTGGAACACCTAATCATACAAGACAATTAACATGTAGAATTCAGCAATGAGAGATGTCACCTATCCTGAATGTCTAAATTTTTTTATTGGCATATAGAATAATCTACATGTTTATTACTTGTAGTTGGTTCGCTGACTACCCTACTTTTGGGATAATATGCTGTGATGGTATACTTAGTAGTAGTATTTGACTTGAATCTAGTATAACTTAACACTGAAGATTTATTTTTTGTCTTAAATGTAATATACTTAATACATTCTCTCTGCCTACCCCACTTGGGACACGGCGTGAGGGTATAGTATAGTAGTAGTATAGTATAATATAAATAATAATTATTTTTATTTAATTTTGTTATAAATTTATTTATATTGACATTACCTGCCAATGTGAGGGCAAATCTGTTGTCAACAACTAATCCATCATACTCTGTGGCTTTAGATGAGAGAACTTTAATGGGCACCTTGACAGGCTGCAGACCAGCGGCTATACCTTGTAATAGAGGTCCCACAGCCACAGCTCCCCATTCAGAACTCACTATTCCACTTTCCACGGGACACTTGCTGACTGTCCTCTCCATATTGCGAGGAGATCCTTCCTCTGGACCACCGTTTATATTCTCTGCGTCCTGATTCTCAGTATCTGACTCTACTTCCATGTGCCCTTTATCATTTAATTGGCTTCTGCAAAAATATTATAAAGATTCCTGTAGTCTTATCATAAATAATTAATTTGAATACATATATAACTTGTTAAAAGACTGTGTGGTAAAGGTCTTTGATAGAATGTTTCAAAGTGTTATATGAGGCGAATGTGGAATGGAAGCTGGTGTAGTACTATAGAATGAATGTGAATAAACTATAGTGTTTTTGGCATGTGGAAAGAATGAATGTGAATAAATCATAGTTTTTTGGCCATGTGGAAAGAATGAGAGAGGGCAAAATGACTAATAGATATGGCTGAAAGAAAGAATTATTGGAGATCTGGCCGCCCAAGTTGACGAAATCCATTAGTTCTCTTCTTAAATTTTTGAGAGCATTTGGTACATGAGATTTTAAGATCTTTAAATTTTCTTACACATCTTCGAGACACATATTATTTAATATACCTACATGTGAATATGAAAATAGCTTACATCAGTTTTGGATCTAGTATCTCGACATCAGCATTCACTTTAGCTTCCCTGGGCTGCCTCTGTGTCCTGTACTGAGAGAGCTGGTTACATACAGTGCCCTCGTCATTCCTCACTTCCAACTCAATGGCGGAGGACATCATGTGATGAAGACTGCACTGGATTGTAAGAAAACAAGAAGTACTTAATATGAATATAAATGGACAATTTGTAAATCATCGTATCTTTTCATCTCGCAGTCATGTTTGCATTTACTTATTCTGACTTGGAAGGTCAAAGTTTAAATGGCTGGATGATGTAAACAAGAGTGTCCAATGCATTGACCCTCAGAACTGGTAAATGGCAGCACAGGATTGCCAATTATGGAGGTGTGCTATAAAGGAGACCAATACCTGGTCTGGGTTGTAGAGCCATTGTTGATTGAGTGATATTTCTATAAGCAGGAAATATTGAAAATGGATATGGTTCGAAACACATATTCCGTGCACGAAAGTAATAAAGAAAACTGTAGAAAAAAAATAAGACTGGGTATTTAGGCAATTCTTAGACACAGTACCAATTAGTTCTCCCAATCATTCTCAGTTTATGGTACTCGTTGTTGGAACAATCTTCTTTCTTCGCATTGAGTTTCACAATCGTTTATTGTCTTTTATAATTTAATTAGGAATATGTCAATGCGGCGTGGTAAGATGGAAGAAATCACAACATAGAGATAATTTCGCCACTGCATATTGTCCTAGTATTTTGAATTTTATATTGTTTTTTTAAAACTTTTGTTTAATGATGATGTACAAAAAGAATAAATAAATAATTAATTTTAAGTATTTGTGTAGGTACTAACTCTTTCCAGAGGAGTGAGGGTGTCGTTGGGGAATGTGACGGCATTCCCTTGAAGAAGTTGTGTGAGGCCTATGCGATGCTTGTAGAACTGATGTCCACTAGGACTGTATGGGACCACTCCCGGTGAGGCAGATACTTGGGGAGACTTTTGGATACCATCGAGCTTGAACCTAGAAAATATTTATTCCACATTTTAAAAGACATTTGTAATTATTCATATTATATTTGAATGGTGTAATGTAACAATTTGTCAAGACAAAAAATGAGCTACTTTCATATAATTCAAATTTAATAATAATATACTTGCTTTTTAAAATTATTGAGCAGCTAAAGCAGACCAATCCTCTGTAATACCTACATTTGTTTACATTTTACAGTTTATCAAATATTCATCTCACAGTAGGTGATCAGAAACTTAATGCACCGCTTAAGGTCGCACGGTGCCGGCGACCTGTCCACGCAACCACGGCCCCTCCGTGGTTGCGTGGACAGGTACATACTCAATATAAAACATTAATTTTTTTTTAGGTTGCTATATCCATCCATATTAATTAAATTTGGGTTTTGAATCCAAATTTTGATTGTATGGCCAAGAGTTTACAATAGAGACTACAGAATAAATGAACTTACAGTGATTTTAGATAATCAGGATTGCTTTTATTTCTTCACTCATGGGTAACTCTATGTATTTGTCTCTTATATTTTGGTGTAAAACAGGTTGAAGTTTACGTGATAAAAAGAACAAAATTAATTGTATTTGAGTGGACTTTATAATTATGGTCACCCTAAAAGTACATTTTGAATATCAGAACTAAGTTACATAACATAATATACAATTTTTTTTATGTATAAACACAAATATCAACGGTCCAGATCCACACATCAACTAGTCGAAATTTCGAAATTTTTTATTTAATTGGTAATTCATAAAATCAACTCCACTCTTTACAATTTATTTATTTATTTAAACAAACAAATAACTTTAAAAAATACACGGTTCCCTTTATATACGAATTATTAAGTTAATGAAAAAAAAATGTACCTATTTTCAATTCTACAAATAAATATTTCGAATTGTTTAACTATTGTACGGAACAAAGAAAACATAATGCCTCTAACTGGTATATTTCTCTTTTTGTTGTGTTTTTAAAGCATAATATAAAATAATATAATAATATAAAATAATAAAATATAAGACATTTGGACTTGTTGAGTTGTGGGACTGGACCGTTGATATGATCATTGTCTTATAACCTACCTGTGCACGAGCTGTACAACCACTTCTCTTATGTCCCTGTTGATCATTTCAGGATGATTTTCCACTTTTCTAATGAGATCTATTAGAACAGGCATGGAGGAAGGCAAACGTTGTTCCCTATGTAGCAAAGTCCTATTCTGGTAGCACTCCAATAAGGAGGATGGAATCTTGGGAAAAGCATTCTCCTGACCGGATACTACATGGGCATACAGTGTGAATGCAAGTAATGCAATCACATTGAATTTAGTCGAGCCCATTGTAATTTCAAATTATCTGAAATATAACACAGAAGATATGTTGGTAGGTATATAACAATCCATAAAAAAATCATTTATCAACCCATCTATACCACCACGGCATCTTCCACTAAATCTCCAGAATTATTGGTGCTATAGAATATTGACAATGTTCTCTCTGTGCCAGAAATAAGCATTTTGGATTGCTCGCTTGTTAGTAAATTTAATATCAAGTTTTACGAATGTGAAAGGTGTATAAGTTTGTATTTGGGTTTATAACAAAACCCAGATATATCTTTATTTAAAAAAAAACCGTACTTAAAATTTGTATGGAAAACAGTGGGAAACCTACTTTACGGATGCAAAATCAAAACACCTTTAGCCTTTCTATATTTATATTGAAAAATTCAATATAATGTTAAATAGTCTGAAGATATACTTATAATCTGTGGTCTGTGTGAATTGTCTATACATGTTAAAAAAAAAAAAAAAAAAAAAAAAAAAAAAAAAAAAAAAAAAAAAAAAAAAATCAGCACAAATATTAATTGATATGTGTACCTAACAAACCAATCAGTAATGAACTAATCTACAGGTATTGGACTTACAACTTAATTTAAAATATAAGTTAATGTACTATACACAGGCTAATAGTATCTCTGTTTTGTCGTTTATCAATCCTTTTGATAACAATAATATTATTCATACAAATATGTGTGATGTATTAGATATGTGTGATTATCATGTTATCGACAGTTCAATAGAAATGACTAATACTATTGGCATATGGCTGAGATACTTCATGTCTTGGGAGTGGCAAATATGCCTGAATAATATATACGTCGCCGCCAGAGAGTTAAATTAGCCAGTTAACTAAATGACTTGGCATTTAGTTAAATGCCGGTATTCAATTGTATGGCTTACCATTTCGTTGAATCACTATTATGTGCCAAATGTTAAACATTCTACTTCTGCTATACTATAATACTTTACTATACCCTCACGCCATGTCCCAAGTGAGGCAGGCAGAGAGAATGGGTACACCATATAGATCTATCCTTACATACTTCTTTCGCTTCTCCTATATTCATACAATTTCTCCTATGCTCACGTCAATTTCTCTTTCTAAACACACAACTGTCTTTGAGTATTTGATCCATGCAATTAAGCCACGTGGTTCTCGGACATCTGCATTCCCTCACACCCATTCTTTCAGATTTCAACATTCTGCTTAATCAAAGTTAGCCCGATTGTTGAAATTTAGTTTCTTCATTTGGCACTGTGGCGCTAGCTAGACATTTGTCAGCCAATAAATCAAATGGTACTGCTTATCTTACTGTCTAGCCGTTCAGTTAATTGGCAAATTCAACCATCTGGCAGTGACAAATACAATACTTCATTTCACCAATATTCTACTGATAACAAAATTCAGTCAGATTATATTTCAGAGATAAAAAAATATTTGTTTGTCATTTGAATCATTCCACATTAATTAATGTAGGTAAACAAATATTATAATAATATTGTCAACCGACGACGGTACTTGGTGGAAGTTCATGTGAAATTAATAAAAAAAAAACACTTATATTTTAACACTGTTAGCCAACAACAAGCAAACGGACTCATTCAGTACCATTAGTGAGGATAAGACTGAAGGCAGGAATAGTGGAAAAAGAAAAAAAAGCATCTAATTCAAATTAAAAGGGACATACGCTTTAGCACATACGTAGAACTGAAAAACCCAATAGGAAACAGAGAAGAGAGGGAAAGAATAACCTGGTTTGTTACAGACCATATCCAGTCGATTGAAGAAGAGAGATTTATTTATGAAACTATTTGAGTCCTATGCAATAATATTCACGATTAAGTGTTTGTGATGCATGTCATGTCTCCTATATTTTCATTAAAACTCATTATCAGTTTGGTATTTGTAAGTTGAATTGTGTCTGTATCGCAGATAATACACAAAATATATGCCATAGGTAGATATGTGCTGCTTCACTCCATTGCCCAATATTAATGATAAGATAATACAACTCACAAAATGGCTTAGATACTTAAAACATTACCACTAAATATTACTATTCAAATTCCACACCTTGCAATATTTCACTGTATAATGAAACAATAAAATATGTTGAATTGAGTAAGTATTTAAATTGTTTAAAGATATTATATACTTCCTTAATGGGTGACTATATTATATGTTCTAAGATATAGCTAGTAGATAAAACTATTGAAATATTTATTGATAGAGTTGGCGTTAATTTTGTAAAACTCCATTATATTTGATATAACGAAAACAAAATTGTTTTAAGTTTTACTATATTTTATTTATTAAATTAGTAACCAGGTTTTGACTTGGTTACTAATTTAATAAATAAAATATAGTAAAACTTTAAACAATTTTATTTTCGTTATATCAAATATTGAAATATTATTTCAAAAGTATTACAAACCACATGGCTTTCAACATTAATATAATTTTACAACCAAAAACATTAGCTGCATGTTCACAAAACATATTGTATAATATCTTTTTAATTTTAAGATATGGAATTAAGTGTTCCATATCTAGATTTTCAGACGATGGTTGGTAGGAGATACTGCAGGGGGTACAATGTGCAAGGTGTTTAGGCGGATGGAGGACAGGGTGCGGTGGAGGAGCTTGTCGCTTGGTTGTGATCATGGTGATCATTATTCTCAAAATTGAGGGACCGACTTGGAAGAAGAGAGTAAAGATTTTTTGTTTATAAATATTAAATAAAATGTTATACTGCTTCAGATTGTGTTGTAGGTAGGTAAATAAAATGCATATTACAAGATTCTGATTTTAGGCTGTGCTGGATATGTTTTGTAATTGTAAAAATAAAAAATTAAAGAGAAATTTTATGACAGCGTTCAAAACACTTTATTGTAAATCATATTGCATTACGTCTATTCAACTAGGAATGAATTTTAGGTGATACAAAAATAATATAAATTAGTACCTATCTACTATTTTTTATTATCCTCACAACAATTTACATAATGGTTGGCAAGTGAGACTCAAAACTGTGATCTTAAATTAAAAAATTAAAATTACTACTTTTATTGCACCGATCAACTTTATAACATCCCAAAATAAAAAATATATTCTAGTAAGTATATATTTTTAGAAATATTGATATTTGTAAAATATATTCTCTTTGTTGCATTTATCTACAGAAGTGGTTCTGCATTATCAAATAGGGCATGGTTTACTTAATCAACAAAACTGAAATGTTGCAACTATACCTTCAAGAATTCGTATTTAAAAATATGTTAAATTGAAACTACATACCTTTTGAAACGACAGGCTAATTATAACTTCAGTATTGTTCAATAACACATCATACTCTTGATGCTAAATATTGAAATAATAAAAAATAGATATAACTGCAGCAGTTAATAGTTTGTTAGGTTAATTAATTAATTATGTATTATATAAGTTCCACCTCACAAAACTGTAAAAATGTATGCGACTAACACAAGTTATTAGAGAACTATTTAAAAGTGTGAGTAATAAGATACAAGTGGATTGTAAAGGAAGATAGTGTGTGTATGTGTTATCTTATTATCTGTATTGAAGATAAGATAACAATTGCCCAACCTGGTTGTAATATTGCCCATAGCCCTCCTATTCGAAACATTTATATGGTTACTTTACTGCTCTACCATTTTATGTATAGGTGTATGATATTAGATTTGTACCTATTATATCCTTATCATCAAATTAATAATTTGTTGATACTCGCCCATCTGATAAACAATACACGTTACTATATCAAAACACTTTCATTGTTATGTCTGATATCCTTTTCAATATTCTAGAATCGATTATTATCTACTGCTAATTATAGTTAATATCTACAGGCAAACCACATCTTGAAATCTATCTATACTCACATTAACATTCTTGATAATGCAGTACAGTGCACTCCCAGGTTCCATTCCTGATTGAGCTGTGTCATTTTTCACAAAAGATTTCATGGTTTAAGTTGATATCTTGTCTTAGTAGATAGCATGGTTGTCTCATTATCGCCTGAATATTTTTTTTTTTTTATAACATCAGGTATTTTATTACATCAGGCACCCAGGACTACTCATCGCCATCGCAGAGGGTAAGACCGAGGGGACAAATGGCAGAGGCCGACCAAGAGAAGCATATATGGACCAACTGAAGAGAGACATGAACTGTGGCTCATACGTAGGGCTAAAAAGACTGGCTGAGAATAGAGACGAATGGAGAAGAAAAATCAAACTCGTTGCAGACCAATCCAGTGGATTGTAACTCATTATATATATATATTTTATTTTTATGGCAGTGAATGAAAGTTTTTTCTGTGGAGTCTCCCACTTTTTTCTATAAGTTTTCGAGTGTCCTGCAAAAAGGCAGATGTTCATAAAATATAACATATAAATCTACAATTCAGCGATGAGGTATGTCACCCACCATTCTCTTTGTTAATGCGGTGAGTCAGCTTGCTTGTGGGATATTATGTGATGGACAGGAAGAGTAGTGGGCTGTGTGTTTACTGCATATAGTAAATACATTGGCCTCTCCACTTATGTTGATGCCATAACGGTATATTTATACAAGAGATATATTCGTATAGGTATACAAAAATGTAGAAACATGCGAGAGTCCTGTACTCTATTCAAGAACAATCCAAACCTATCTTTTTGTTTTAATACTGGAGATGCACCCAAATTAGAATGATTTCCGTCTATTGCAGTCTAAGTACGATCAAAATAAAAGGTAAAGAATTATAAGATTACTGTTTTCTTAAAACTAAGATAAAATGAAAGGACTGATACATCAGAGCACAACAAAATTCCTTTGAAAATAAAAAGAACTTTTTCATTCTCCAAACCAAGCAAATATAAGGTGTTAAGAGGATATTGTACGTCTCGCAAAGAAAAATATAAATAACCCATATCGATACAATTGGGTAAATGGCGCTCTTGCAGCTGCCTGAACCCACAACTTCTCTTTCTTTTAAATTCAAAATAATAGTTAAACATCAATTAATTTTATATTTTTTTCATTCCGACTAAAATACAGCGCAGTTTATTTAATTATGTTGTTTTTAGTGTTTACTGTGCTAAAGTTTGAATAATAAATTGTAAAAATAGAAACATACAAACTAGATCTAATAAAAATTTGTGACAATAATATTTAACCAAATTTGTTTTATAAAAGTAGTAAAGAATAAATTATAATGTGAAATAATAATGTAAATGCGCCCTTGAGATGATTTGAATCATGAAAACGGCGCAATATAAATTATCCAATAATTATGTCTTAAGAATATATGCATGCAGCTTAACCTCCTCATGCTGGTCGACTCAGGGCATGGGGGCACTGCACCTAGGTACTTCCTCCAGAGGTTTCTCTCCATTGGTATTTCCAGAACTTCTGGCTACTGCAAACCTTCAAATACAAAAAATATATTATGAACTCCTTTTAAGTTATGAAATCACTCATTAATCAAGTCCGATTTGCACTATGTAATACATTGTGCAACCTTTTATATGGAGGTAGTAGAAAAAGTGTCACTACGCTTATAATTCAGCTTAGACTAGTTCTACTCCACCTTCAAAACACAAGTATATTGTGAAGGTAAGGTAAGTATCAACACAGGATCTCCCACAAGTGGGGTAGTCAGTGGATCAACTGTATATAATATGTGTTTGGGAGCTTTTTACATATTCGGATTATTTAAGTGTCAAGATTTTAACAAGAAGTAAATTATGTGCTTTTTAGAAGACAAATCTATTTGAAGATCTTCTAGCCCCTAATACTAGCTGCATAATGCTGTCTGGGGCCAATTTTTTTTTTTTTGTAGAATTTCAAATGTCATTTTAATGTTTTATAATTGAATTGTTGTCTTGTGTACCTAGGTATATAAAATAAATAAAAAATAATATAGGTATTATACGTACCCACCTACCACCAAATGTTGATCAGATCAATTTTAACATTCTGTTGAATGATCCAGGGAGTGTTTTACTTTTCCAAATGAGTATTTTTACAATTTTTTCGCATATTTTTTAATCAAGTATGAAAATTCCGATCAAAGTTATTAATTACTGAAACTACGCAGTTAATTTTTTACTCAAGTATGAAAATTCCGATCAATGTTATTTATTAACTGGGACTACGCAGTTAATTATAACCTTAAATCGTTTAAAAATTGTGTAAAAGTAACGACGAGGATGGGATTCGAACCCACGCGTGCAGAGCACATTGGATTAGCAGTCCAACGCCTTAACCACTCGGCCACCTCGTCACGTCGGAGCGGCGGCGATATTAATGTTTAAATACATAACACTCTAAGTAGAGACATCTGTTGGGAAATTATGAAAACAATAAAATAATGATGAGTTTATTCATGAAGATGTCTCTGTTAGTGGCTTCCTTGAAGATGTACACACTTGTATGTTTAGAATAGATGGCTTTGTTTTGTTTGGGAGCTCTTGTTTATGTTTGTATAGGTAAGCACAAAATAAACTTACAAGATGCCGGTATAACAAAATGTATTTTGCGTCTATTGTTCTGACATTTTGTTTCGTGTAAAAATGTGAAGCTCAAGTAACTTCATAATAATTACGAGCTACTTATTTTAATTTCAATTTTCTCCAATTCAATCAATGACATTGATAGATCTACCACTGTATTCTATAATGCATTACTCAATCCCTGTACTTACCCAATAGGGAGTCCTAGGCAAAGTATAGGTCTCCCACTCTTTTATATAAGTTTTCCAGTATTCTGCAGAAGGGAAAAATTTGTATAAACATTACTTGCCTATACCGATCTATGACATTTATGACGTCTTCAATTTTAGTGATAAAGTATGATGCCACCTTCCCTGAATGACTTATTATTTCGGTTCGTCATGGAGATACCTAATCACTCGCCGCAAAGGTGAGTGGTGATGGTGTCATTTTTTAGACAATAAATAATAATAATGTTTATTCATTATATGCAACATGCAGTTAGTGCGCTGAATTTCCCACTTACGAGACTCTCTCTTTTTTTGACATTGCACCCAATATAATGAGTGATGCTGCCATTATTAATCTTCATATGCATTACTTGTGGGATATATAGTGATTTGTGAAATATAAAGATAGAGTCTAAAAGAGTTTACAAATTCAATTACCTACAATATAATATGCAAATGAGATTATAGATTTATTAGGGATAAGTAAGTAATTGACATTCTACTGTTCATTTCTCCGGCAGTCCCCCAATTTTGAGGATCGTGACCATCTTGGTACGTCATCATCCACCATCTCTTAAGGCCTTGTGAAGTGTGCTCTAAATGTCCTCCTTTATTCGGTCGCTCTATCTTTTTGTTATGACTCCTCCCTCATCTCCTTTCTACTGCCCCAGTCATATTATATCAGTCTCTCCAGGCTGTCTGCCTCAATCCTCGCGACGTGTCCAAAGTACTTATCGCAGGAAAATCTGTCTGCTGATAGCTAGAAGAGTCGCGGGGACGAGTTTGATTCTCCGAGGACCAAAAACATTATATTTATAAATAATATTTTTCCGAGGATGGGCCTTCCAGCTCTGTGCTCATGTTCAGTCCAATATCTACACTTGGAGTAATCTTCTCCAGCACCACGTAGTTACCTAGCATCGATACTGTAAATATGTCTATGATAATCGGAGAGGTACCTTCTTAGGTAGGAATTATCAATAATCTGCATTCACATAAATTTCCAATAGGTAAACCATATCGGTAGGTACCTACCGTTAATAACACCTATAATAATATTATGTTACGTCTCTTACCAGACATAATCCTATCCGATCCACATCCGGATTGTCCGCTGTTTACCACCCTGCCTACCTCATATTGTTTCATTATTTTCTACCTGTACGGTGAACAAATTAGTGACAGTAAATGCATTAACATAGTATACCTACAGTAGGTACACCCGAAATGACAATATCCTTTATTGATAGAAACAATCGCATATAAACATCTCATCAAAATCGTCCATAGAAGAAATGCACTTGATCAAAATTTGCTTTTAACATTTACTTATATGTGGATTTTTAGAGGATTAAATTAATATATTATTTATTGATTTGGCGGTAACGTTGTGGTAGTTTCTAAACATAATTACGAATGTTTGGAGTCAAAAAACTTATATTAACCAATATCCCAGACGATTGAAGCCCGAGGATGCAAAGAGCATTGCGGCTGACAGAAGGAGCTGGTCGGAACTGGTTCAGGACCCGCGGGGGGCACCCACTGCCGCATATAGGCTTCGTCCACGTGAACGACCTTATGCAGCAAGGGCTCCATAAGTAAGTAAAGTAAGTATCCCAGACTTCCTTCTTTGGAGATAGGTACTGAAAATTAATAAAAATCTTAATATCGTCAATACACTGGTGAACAAGAGCTTAACTTCAAATGCTTCTTTGGAGATAGGTACTGGAAATTAATAAAAATCTTAATACCGTCAATACACTGGTGAACAAGAGCTTAACTTCAAATGCTTCTTTGGAAATAGGTATTGGAAATTAATAAAAATCTTAATACCGTCAATACACTGGTGAACAAGAGCTTAACTTCATATGGTTCTTTGGAGATACTGGAAATTAATAAAAATCTTAATACCGTCAATACACTGGTGAACAAGAGCTTAACTTCAAATGCTTCTTTGAAGATAGGACCTGGAAATTAATAAAAATCTTAATACCGTCAATACACTGGTGAACAAGAGCTTAACTTCAAATGCTTCTTTGGAGATAGGTACTGGAAATTGATAAAAATCTTAATACCGTCAATACACTGGTGAACAAGAGCTTAACTTCATATGGTTCTTTGGAGATACTGGAAATTAATAAAAATCTTAATACCGTCAATACACTGGTGAACAAGAGCTTAACTTCAAATTCACCCCTTCTTTCATACACAGTTCCCAAATATTGCGCTTGAGAATGACAGGTTACATGTTTAAACCTTGGTCGCGCGTATAATAATTTTTAGTGGCATTAGTAAAGTTTTTTGACTCCGAACATTCGTAATTATGATTATCAATATAACGTAGAATGTGTAGGCTTACCCGACATACATATGTACACTCGGATGTAAACTCGAAATTACTACCGGACAAAAAGTGCTAAAAATCTAGATAATTATATACCTATACGTTTATATCTCCTATACTACTTACTTTATGTTAGCCTTTATCTCTCCCCTTCTTTCTGTCTTGAGCAACAAGAACTCAATTCTTTCCCATAACTTGGACAATGTCATCAGCCCATCTTTTTTGGGGTCCCCCTATGCTTATCTTGTCCTCCCACGGTCTCAACTCCAAGATCCTAGGTGTCCATCTGCTATCCTCTCTTCTTACAATGCAAGACCAGCATATTGCCATTTTGATTGTACTTCTGTTTAACTAATACCTACTACCTAGTCAAGTAGGCAACATAATTACATCATATTTCAAAAAAATATTGACTTGAAAAGTTCCTACTTTTAATGTTTTAAATTTCACATAAGGGTGTGAGTATAGTAGATTATTTTACATTCTATGTGACAATGCGATGTGGCGATAATGGCTTCTGTGATTATTATAATAATGTAGTAGGTAGGTATAATATCAAATTTAAATAAAGGGGCAAAAAACTTGATTTTTACATATTTTGTTTTCAATATTGATTTGTTATTTAGGTTAAGGAAATGTTATATTATTCCTTATTTTATTTTATGAATATATTTGCTTGCATGTATGAAAAACTGGATGAATGTGGACGAAGCGAAAGAAGTTTGTAAAGATAGATCTATATGGCGTTCCGTTCTCTCTGCCTACCCCTCCTGGGACATGGGGTGAGGGTATAGAATAGATAGATATTTGCTTGTCTCGGCTAGAGGGACATCGAAGGACCTAGTCAAAAGATTGCACACATGGAGGTTTGGTGGTTTTGGCCGGCCAGCCTTTCAGGTTATGGTATGGCTACTATCGCAACTTGCTTAGTGTAGAAACTTGGATGGTTGTAAGTCCTTTGCAGACTTCTGCACTATCCGGGTGGTTGGTGTGTTTCCTTCAAACTTCTAAACATTTGCTATAAATGAAAATTTTCTACCCCCTCCCTCTCCTCCCTCGTCGTCATATTTTCTATCTGGTATAGGAATTCGAAATTTCTTACGATCTTTTCGTTTTCATTAAAGATTTTTAGGACCACTTTATATTAATTTACTCAGCTTTGTACTTCGGTGTCAGTGTTCTGCGCTTTTCCTATGCTAGTTTTAATAATAATTTTAATATTAACATATTATATAATAATTTTGCCTATTTATACTACTATTTTCTAGTTTCTGGGGTGGGGGGGGGGGCTGCTCTCTACATATACATACTAACATATAAGTATATTTTTTTATACTTGCATATTTTAATATGATTAAGGTTTATTCTTTATTTTTGTGATTGAATTGATTATTGTAAAAAGAAACTATGTGAACCTTATTGTTGTAAAAGGCTAAGGCCGTAGATGAGAGAAAAACGAGAAATAAATAAATATTATCTAAAACCGAAAGGAACTTGCTATTCACTAATCAAAACCTGTATATTGATTGTATATAATTTGAATGTTTACCTTCTATGTAATTGTTTTTTATCAATGTACAGTAAAGAATGAATAAATAAAATAAATAAAACCTAGTTTACTAAAACTTAAAATTATATATTTACTTGTTAGGTATATATCTAGTCTTATTTGTGAGACAATAAGCATCTATAACTTAGCGATGAGGCATATGCCACCCATTTTGAATGTCTTATATTTTTGCTAGCACGGAGAGGACAAACTGCATGTGTACTATGTGCAATCAGTTCACTGGCTACCCCGCTTGTGAGGTATGCCCTGATAGTATTGTAGTAAATTGATTTGGAGTTTTGCAAAATAAATATCGATAAAATACCTACTATATATATGATCACCTATCTCCAATACAAATGGGATACCTATACCTATTATTATCCATCTCTTCTCGACATATCATATCCTATATCCTATTATAATAGTAGTATCCTATTTATATCCCATCCATCACCCTGGTTGGCTCTCTCCATTGTTGTTCTGCTGCTCTCTCGGCTGCCGACACTAAATAATTGGATCTGTCACTATATTCTGCTGATCAAACACCATTGAAAAGGGTTCACATACAAATCCTCTCATCTCCACACATTATATTGTGTATCAACCTTCAATTGATTTCCTACTCCATCATAATAATATTATTATACTTACATTTATCTATTATAGGAATAAACCATAGAGAAGATAATATTACTAAGTTGCTCTTTGGTACAAACATATTATTCTGAATATTTTATTTGATATGTTTCTGTAGTAGACATTGAGATCCCCTAATATTGGCTTAAACGTTTGGAAGAACTTGATTAAAGCCTTTGTTTGGAGCTTTCTGCTATATGTGGTAGCGAGACGTAGATCATTGGTTAGAGTGAAAGCGGACAGTTGGCGGCCTTCGAGATGTGGTGCTACAGATGCTTGCTGAATATTGAAGGAGACCCACCGACCACCCGGATAGCGCAGAAGTCTGGGGACTTCCATTTATCCGCTTGCTGAATAATAAATATCCATTGATCAGAATACGACACAAACAAAGAGGTGTTGATTAGGGTAGGCAAAAGTAGGCAACTCCTTAAAAAGATCAGCCAACAACGAACAAACTGGATTGGCCACAACATCAGACACCCAGGTCTGCTTATCCCCAATGTAAAACGAGTGTTCAAAATAGAATGAGGATAAATACAAGTTGTAATGTAACTTGTAATGGTTTGGATGATAAAAGAATGTGGCAAAAAAATTAACAAAGTATCTGAAAGAATCATTTCGCCTTAGGTACCACGTGGATCAATTCTCAAGGAAGGTCACGTGTTGAGTTAGAGAAATTGACGTGTATATATGTAGGTATACATAAGTTATTTTATAAATACTTATGTATACATACACCCCGAACTGGACAGTCGTTGTTATCTTCGTGTATATAACTACCTATTTACGTTATAGAAGTAAATAAATAAAATATCTCCTTAATAGAAAAATAAAGTGAGATAGGTAGAGGAAGGTACCTATATTGCACAAATACACTAGATAGTATCTAGACAATATTATGTTGTGCTGAGTACAATATAGGAAATATGTGTAACACATAAGTACGAGAATGTGCTGAATCATGTTCTATCTATCTTGTATACTTATTAAAGAAATATTTATAATAAGGATATATGATCGGGAATAAAATAAAGGTAATAATAAGTATAACATATATAGGTACTTATACATACTTACTTATGTATTAAGTAATGGTGTATTGATGAAAAATTCACCCCAAAACACTGTCTCAACATACTCCCAATACCAATATATGTACAAGTATTGCATATAGGAACAGAGCAATATTGTATTATGTATGTTCGATACTTACTGTGAGGTGCATGGATGTATGTGAGGGAGTCAGAGAGATACAGAACCAGCGGTAGGGGGACACAAGCACACAAGTAAATATATAATAATTACTACACAACACTACACTCTTAACAATTTATTAATGAAACACGATAATATATAGTTATTCCATTATTGACTTTATTAATTTTGCGAGGCGGCTTTCAAGAGTTTCTGCAAAAGTAAAACTATACTCTTATGCCGTAGGTATCCCAATTTGGGTGTGAAGAAATTAAAATGAAACAAAATATATAGTAATTTCACTGGAGACTATAAATGAACTTACACCAAGAACTGTCGGTCGATAAATTAAACTTTACTTTATGGTTCAATACAAAATATTTCATATCAATTTTGTACAAGTTCTCATCATACATAATATTAGATAGTACCTGACTGTGTGTAAAATACCCACAAGTTATAACATGCTTTAGCATATACCTACTGCTTCTTGCAGCCAGCAATGGTATTAAAAGGAAATAAGGAATTTGATCTTTGAATTAAGTATTCTATGAATGATTTAATTGCCGATCTTATGATGTAAAAATATTAAAATAAATAAAAATACTATGAAAATAAATTAACAGCACAGAAAGTTATGTACCACTGCACCCTGATGGTATATGTATTATACATGTAATACAAACAGAGGGCAAGGGATCCTGCGCTGGTTGCCAGGCAACACCTTCCATTACACAAATACATCTATACACAGTGCACACAAACACACCTTTACAATATTATACACTCCAGACAAGAGCCTCACAACCATAACACGACTGGTAGACATTTAAACACGAGATGATACTTGTGTCGCATGATAATCGGAGAAGTATCACAGTATTGAAAAATATTTTTAAAAATGATCCTGAGTGTTGTGTAACATCGTCAAAACCTCTATGATATATTAGAATTTGAAAAAGATATTAAAACTTGCAAAATTAATAAAACAAGTGTTTTATTCTACATACTATTGATTAATTCGACGAGAGAGGCGTCTTTCGTCTTACTAGGACATTGTCAATCCTAATAAGACGAAAGACGTCTCTTTCGTCGAATAAATCAATAGTAGAATAAAACGCTTGTTTTATTTATTTCGATATGGAATTCTACTACCTAAACACCGACACAGTAAATTAAAACTTCCCTCCCTCACCCATTCATGTTTCATGAACCTCTGATACTAAGTCCTAATATTTCAATGTACCTTTGGGTGACGCTTATTCTGAGCTAGCTCTTACTTTGGTTAAATATGCTTTTACACCCAATAAACTTCCATATTTCACAACTATTCTATATCAATAGAGAAACAAATAGACTGATCCTCATTGAAATGTAGTATAGGTTTTATAATTATTATCAAAATTTGATTGATCACTTTAAATTGAAAATAATGTGTAGATGTAAGAGTGATTCTTTCTGCCACTTACTTTTTGGTGTGAAATAGTCATGAAATATTGAATTTTATGGGATGCAAAGCAAACTAAACCAAATAAGGGCTAGCTAAAGATAAGCATCATCTTAAGGGCGTGTTGAAATATTGGGTTTAAGTCATCTTAAAACATCGTTGCAGTGACGCAATGACGTGATTTCTTCCCACTAACCAAAAAATGATATCTGATGTAAGTTTCATCGCGCAAAATGGCTTTAGAATACAAAACAAGAGGAAATGCACGCGCACACACACACTTTATGTACCTACTGATTTGTTGTTTTGCTTTTCTCTTTTATGAAAACTTTACATAAAACATTATTGTCTGAGTGTTTCCACTCGTTGGTTACCCTCTATCTACATTTCTACACCCGTATTTCATCCAAGTAGATGTATGTTTATCATTGAAACAATATAACTTCATATATGAAATATTCGTGATTCGAATAATTCAAAATGTTTTTGTTCGAATGAAGTCAAAATAAACCATAATATTTTAACAATCCCCGGTAAAAAAAAGGTCTCCAGATCTTTTCTGTAAGTTTTCGATTGTCCTGTAAAAGGCAGGCGTTTGAAAAAGTAAAGACATTTTACATCTTAAATTCTGCGACGAGGTTTGTCGCTCGTCTTTTTTTTTGTTGGCACGGAGAGGACAGCTTGCATGTTTGATACATGCAGATGATCTGCTGGCTACCCTCATGCCGTGATATGCCGTAATGGCATAGTACCTATCTATATTATGACAAATGAGGTTATACTGTTGATATTGCCAATGTTTTTCATCAAGAAGAGGTTGTATACGAGTATATTATGTTTATCAATGTTATTTTTACAATTAAACATTGTATTAGGTTTCATATATGTAAATTTAACACATGAAACTACCAAATAAGGCTTAGACAAAACAACGTCACCTTATTCGGTAGTGCCCCGGACGGGACTTAAGCCCGCAACCTTGTCTTTTCCGAGCCTTATATGGTAATTTCATGTATTTATTAAATGTACAGAGGCTATTATTATTATTGGACAAAATTAAAGTATCGTTTACGTGCCAAAATAACTCAAGGACACTGTACAATTCATCAATTCTAGGACATTACATCCACGTCATATTATAAATATAGATAAATAATATTAGATTAAATGAGAATCCCGGACACATAAAGTTATCCACGTCAGAAGTTCCATATTATATTGAGTTACATTAAATATTTCGGATACATTATGCATTATGTTATTCATACATGTTATGAGATAATGGCTTGTAAAACCATTGCCATAAAAGTCATTATCTCATAACATGTAAAACAGACATAGTGCATACTGTATAGTGCATAGGTTATGTATGTTTTTTACACGCAGCAGTAAGTCCACTGTCTACCCCATGTGTGAGGGATGCCTTCAAAGTATACTTAGGCGTAGATCTAACTGTACTTAATAGGGCATATATATACATTATAACAAAAACTACAATTATTAAAAATCATTATTGAATAGGTAGGTACCTACTAGTTAACTCAATTTAGATTAGATTCTACTTGAATCTGTCAAATGTTTGTGTGAATTCAGCTGTTTGAAGATGTATAGGCAGGTACCTACTATAGACACTTGTATACATTGCTGATTACATAATGATAATATGTACATTAGGGTGTCCCTTATTTGGTCGAAAAATTTTTTTTTTCAGTTATTGAAACGCATACCCTCCAATTGTGTTTATTAGCCAACTACTTACCCAAATACAGAATTTAAGCTTTCTACGTTGATTGGAACCCGTGCCGACAGAGCTTCAAAGTTTTAGAAAAAAGCTGCTTAAAGCGTCTTTTGAATTTAGCTGTAGATCATCACATAATACCACTATGTTAGCTAAATATTGATGAAAACACAAATTTATATGGAGCATTTCTTATAATTATCAAAAAAGTTACAACATTGATATTAATTAATTTCGATATATCCTCTAAAAAGTCTCTTTTTTCTCGTCTAGGTACATTTTTCTATGTTCATGCACAAAACGTCGTAAGAACTGATTCTATTCTTCGTCTGCGGTTATCAAACCACGAAAGCCTTGAATTAGTTTGACAGCTTTTTCAGCTGTGTCATTCACTGCTTTTAAGCTAGATATCTTTTTTTAAGCTTCCACAAATGTCACGATTTCTTTATACGAAAATACACCTTCTTGAAGGAAATCGCTCTCAAGTTTTAGTTGTGAAAATAAATCTTTGCTCTTGACGGATACAAAATAACTCAAAAATTTTCCTATAAAAACATTAAGGCTACTTGTAGAATACATAAAAAGAACATGGTATAACATTTTAAATAAATTGAGCACTACTACCTAACATATAGAGAGTCAGACATCTGTTCTTTCGATTTTTCATATCTCTTAACGAAATCCCCAAATTTTCTTTTATTGTAAATTTTCTACAGTGGTCCCTTTGGTCTGCTCATCAATTTTATCATAAAAATTAAAAGGACGGCTATTTCTTTTGATAAATATCACAAAATGTTGACTGAACTTGTTTTAAGTCGCTTTGGAAATCAGCTTGTCAATTCTTTCGTTACCATTTGATGTTTTTGAAAAACGCAAGTCTTTATTAGGCGCTTTCAACACCAAACAGCATTCAAGCAAGGACTTTGCTTGAACTATCACATCTCAAACAAACATCTAATAAAGTTTGTTTGTCCTTAGCGCCCATTTTAAACTGAGACTGCAATAAACATATTTTTGAAGAGTAAATAGCTCTTGTCATCCATCGTGCTTGATGCACTGCGCCAGTAGATCTGATTTTTAAATTATGTGGATGCCAGAGGCTCTCTCAGGCGTATCAAAGCTGTGTAAAGCAGCAGGTGCCAACAAGCGCTCTGAAACCATACGTTTTAATCTCTTTTTCTCTTCTGCTAGTTTTTTCAGCCTTGCTTTTTTGCAATTTCAGCCATTTTTTTGTAGACACCCGCTAAGCATCCTGTACGACTTGGTTATTTTTGCTTTTACAATATTTTATTATCATCTTTGATATTTAGTCTTTTGAGAGCATCGGCGAATACAATATCGCATAAATTATCCAATTCAAGTGGAAATTTTTCTCACGGTGCCGATAAAAATCCTGAATCTTCTTGCTATTTTTTGGCAGCTCTTTTCAGACCTAATAAAAATCACCTGGCCTCTTAACACGATAACAGCTTTATTAGGTATTGTAGCCTTTTTCCAGAATGTAATGCATACGTGAATGACTAGATTTTTGCTTTCACTAACATTCAACTTAATATCGCGTATGTCGAAAGACAGAATTGTGAGAACTTGACGATTGGACGGTAATTTTGCACCTGTGATCTATTGATTTACTTCACCATCCAAGAAAATACTTTTTATATTGCTTCTTAGTACCACTGACATCTTTGAAATAAAAAAAAATTCTGCGATAATTACCAGAAAAGCCGATATTGAGTGACAGTAACAACGGGCACTCACCGCCCCTATGAGTTTTTGTATGAAACCTGTATGAAGATGTTTCCGTGCAAGTCGGCACGGGTTGCACTGTTCCGAATAAGATAAAAATTGGTTTTTGAGTGTTTTAGGACCAAATGAACAAAATAAGAGCCTATGCGTTGTAAAATTAAAACATTGAAAAATAAGGGACACCCTAATGTACATATGTAACTTATGTAACTAAACAATATTGTCTAGAAATATCCAAGCAAACATCAATATAGAGTAGTTCAGAGAGGATATTAGGAGTGTTTCACAGCAAAAATTCCACAGCATCGGATGAATCTTTAGTTTTTCAGTGTACCCAGATGTGTAGTGCATGTTTTGAGAATATCTTATGATAGTTGGCCGAAAACATGGAGATTTTATTCATTTCGTAAAAAAATTAACGGTCTCTAGTCTTCTTATAGAATTATCAATGTCTTTTATCTTTTTTTTTCTTTCGCGTCAACAATTACGCCGAGCAGATCCTCTCCTTTACCCTTTTCCCCTACCTCTCTTATTTTGTTGATGCTATTGTGACGATTTTTTTTTTATTTCTCTTTATAAGGTCATGTGCATGATTTGGATGTTTGATTATTTTTTAGCATTTTGCTAATTTAACTTAGGTAAGTAATTATTTTTAACCACAAAACCAATCATATGTCTCGATTGGAGTACTATGTTTACACAATGTACCTAACAGTGTGCAGAAGCTTATATCGGAAGAAGCGAGAAATACATCCCTATGCTTACGAATTGGCTATAAGGCTAGATTAAGTGATCACTTTCAGTGTATACGGACAACGTTCACCAATTCGCCATTGTCATCTGCGCATTGTGCCCAAATCCATTTAAATTATAAAAAAAAATTGTTAATATTCTGGCGATAAGGTAAATGGTGCAATCCGACCAATAATTGCAAATAGAAACATATCCACCACAGATAAAAGGTTGGTGCACTCTGCTATCTTAGTGCCAACACTTATGTATGCAAGTGAGACGTGGACATGGTTAAAGAAGGATGAAAGTGGCATAAATGCAGTTGAAATGAGATCACTGAGAAGGATGTGTGGTAAAAGTCTGAGAGATCGTGTGCGTAACAGTGAGATACGAAAGGAATGTGGAATGAAAGTTGGTGTAATAACAAGGATGAATGTAAATAAGTTAAGATGGTTTGGGCACGTGGAAAGAATGAATGAAGACAGAATGACTAAGAAGATATATTTGTCTGAGAGGAATGGTGCTCGGAGACGTGGACGTCCGAGGATTAAATGGCAAGATCATTGCGTATGACAGTGACGGAAGCGAAAGATGTGTGCAAGGATAGAAGGAAGTGGCGCTCGATCCTTTCTGCCTACCCCGCGAGGGAAGCGGCGTGATGGTATGTATGTATGTATGTAATATTCTGAACATTATTATTAATGTCGTGACACAACATATAATATTATGTACCATCAATACCAATATTTGCAATGTAATTAGTTAGTACTTACTTGATTAATGAAACATATGTTTTGTGTTGATAACACGACTGAAGAGCGATACGGCGCGGCGATACGAACACTTTCTTATCAGACGAGGTGGCCGAGTGGTTAAGGCGTTGGACTGCTAATCCAATGTGCTCTGCACGCGTGGGTTCGAATCCCATCCTCGTCGTTACCTTTATTTTTTTTAAATGATTATTTGTTAAATAAATAATTGGTAACCTCTATCCGTGCATGACGCTGTTTCCCACAAGTGTAGTAACTAGGTATAGACTCATTTAAACATACTGGACATCCTCTTCATGCCGTAAAAAGAAATATCTATTGATAAAAAGAACTTTAAAACAAAACTAAACAAATATAAGCATCACATAATTACAATCAGTGTAGTTAGCGAAGATAAAGTGTCCAGAACATATTCAGGTGAGCATAAACAGTGAGCACAGGAATTCACCCAAATAACGAGGCTATGTAAAAACTTACTTCCGTTAAGATGTCCTTCCCATATGGACATCTTAACCATTGAAACTCTCCATCAAGGGAGACAAGACGCACAAGACAAAGATATGAGTTCGCCACGCATCAAACACTCTGCCAAGCAAGTTCGATTCTCAGACTCGCCTAGGTTATAAGAAAACAGGGAGTTTGTCGTGCTCGACCCCGATAATCGTCAATCGAGTCGAGATCAACATAACAAAACAAAAAATATTCATTCATTCATTTTCTTTTATACCATCATGGCATTTCCCACAAATGGGGTAATCAGCGGAGTAACTAAAAAACATGTAAGTCGTCCTTTTTGTGCCAATAAAAGTTGAGACATTTAGGTTGGGTGGCATACCTCATCGCTGAATTGAATATGTTAAATATCTTAAACGCGACATTCGAAAACTTACAAAAAAGAGCGAGAGACCTCTTTGTTACCGGGGACTTCATTATTTACATACCTATGTCAATTGCAATAACCTTTGCATACAATCAAATCAAAGGCACTATAAATATAATATGTAAGTTAGTACTGGCACTCTATTAATAATTTATGTACGTGTATGTATGTATGTACGTTTGAATTCTTTCGATGAGTCACGGTGAGGACTCTAGAGTTGAAGTACCTAACGGTAACACATTCTTCTGGACTCCATACAGTACACAGCACCATGACTAATCCTGAATGTCCTGGAGGGAAGCCGACACACAACATACATAGTTACATGCTTCGAATTGTTTAAATTATTATTCTTATAGACGATAAGGCAAATATTATACTGAGACCATTACAGCTGCAGGTCAATGCGATCCAGAATATGTGATAGTTTATTGAACTAAACTTCATTTCAAAGACACGATTTCATTATTTATAAAAACGTACATATTATTGTGTGGAGCATCCAGTAAAGAATTGGTCTCCCGCTCTTTACCGTAAGTTTTAGAGTGATCTGTAAATGACAGGTGTTCGAAAAAATAAAGAAATTTTATAGAAAGTATTTATATTTAGTCTTGTTTATTTATTTCATTGTAATCATAGAGTATGGCTTGATAAATTATATAATATGATAACTTAAATTACCAAACAATTTGTTATTAAGATCGCTTGCTTATAGCCTTTTCGTCGGAAATAATATTCTCTTCAAACTTTTAAAAATATAGTTTATACATTTATTATTCAAACATTATTAAACCAAATCTACCGATTCGTGGAACAACCGGCAAAGAATTGGTGTCCCGCTCTTTTCTGTAAATTTTCTAGTGTCCTGTATGTGATGGATAATTTAATGAAATATTTCATATTGTAAATATTTAACCTATTCAATTCAGCTATGATTTCGGTAAGTTGGAAGATTTTTATCACAAAACCATTAATAGTTACTCCATCACGTTGTATTATTGGTGTTTTGTATTGCTTATTCTGGGCAATATAGTTTATTATTTGGGTTAGTTGGAAGAGATCGCGCCTTTGCGATAAACTCGCCCTCTGTATATTGATTGTATTTAATTTGAATGTATACCTTTTATGTAATTATTTTTAATCAATGTACAGTAAAGAATGAATAAATAAATAAATTATTATTTTGAGTAGGTAGGTATGTTAATCATATTGATTGTCCAATTATTTTAATAACACGAAGTGAATGACATATATATTTATTATACGCGCATCACTAACAACCTCACTTGTGGAAAATAGCATAAATATAGACAAAAGACAGAAAAACTGTTCATTTAATTACTTTAAGTATAAATTTCATCAAAGATCTATTGTAATAGTTTGTATTGCGTGTCACAAATTGGCCTAATCTGTTATTCTTTAGGTCACAATAAAATCATTACGGAAGTCACTTAGGTCTGTAGGTACTATATTTTTATAAGCCGATATAATTATTAAATGAATCAAAACGATAAATGCTAACGAATTTGCAACAAACAGATTTACCTACTAATAACTTGCGGTAATGATGATTGATGAAATGAAAGAGAAAACTAGGTCAAGTCAACAGAGAGCTAAAGATGATGCGCGGCGACGGCAGCAAGGTGAGGCAGCAAACATGACTAACGTGACCATTTATCTTTTCCCCCAAACCGGAACACCGAAAAAAATGAAATACTAATACATCAGTGCAACTTATATGTAGGTTTAGCGCTGCATAAAGTATCCTCAGGAGCGTCATGCAAAACAGGCTGGATTACAATTCACTTTACAGCTACAAAACTCAGGGACGAATGGAATTCTAGACCCCTGTTCAAAATTTAAAGAGATTTTTTTACTAATAAACGAAATGAAGCAATATGTTACAGTAAAAATGTTTTTGACTAAGATTAACATGGATTGTACAAGTGAATTTACTTCACCCTCGTTCTATAGAAAGTAGGTACCTACTGTATCAAGCAATGAAAATATTGTATTATTTTATTGCGTATGTCCGCGTTTTCATCTACTAGTACTAGATTCTGACGCAGGCATTATTATTTGCGAATTTTTGTTTGTGTTTTAAATTCTTTCGCATTTTTCTTTTTTTTTCGAAAACGGGACACTGATGAACCGCAGTTGTGTTCAGGGACACGATGTCTAAAAACGGTACTGTCCCGGTGAAAATAAGACTGGTCTGGTCACATTAATCATGACTCATATTCATAAAATATTTTATACAATATAATTGTAACCTACTAGATATGAATGTATGAGTGTATTATGTACAGTCAGGTAGTAATAAGGTAATCACTAGGCAATCATTACTCATTATGTTCATTTTATAATTTTAAACAAAAGTAGTTTTGGTGATGATTAAATGTTTACTAACTTGCTGTGTTTAAGAAGTACTGTTTTGTCAACACCACGGATTGAATTTTTGATAATATAACTAGCCAATGATGTTTTAGTATTATTAATTATTTATTTATCTATGTACACAATAAACAGCTATGATAACCTTTATAATAAAAATATATGAATTTAAAGTGTTTTTTTTCAATAAAATAATAGGTCTATGATAATAAAAGTAGAATCTAAAAAAGAGACAATAATGTTTATTATCAAATTTTAACATTATGTAACACTCCTTTGATCTGTCTAGTAATAATTCTGGGATTAAAGTAAGAATAATGCATTTCATGGGGTAAGATATATTTTGTGGGGCACACACATGTGCCTTGCGGTACACCCGTTACAGCGGGATGCATTGTTAGGAATACCAAAGGAAGAGATCGCGTGCCGAGGGGAATGATTCATCTTTTATATTGAGATCTCTTTCATCATCGTAAGGATGTTCCATATTAAATTACAAGGAAGTAGTTGATGAATAAGTTTATTGAACAATTATTTCTTTGTGTAATGAAGTGTTATACGCAGAGTTCAAGTGCATCTATTTTATTTTCATGAACAATATACCTACCTAACGATTTATTACTTATCACGATTTGCTATTATTTTTGTAATTACAACACGTTCAACATGTGGTTGAATGTAATTTGCAATAAAAATTCTCTTTGTTCTCTGAATTCAATAGTTTATCTTTACCTTTCTTTTGCCAGTGAATTCTGGAACAAGCTTTTCTTTACAAAAGGTACCTGTCTGCCGTTTGTCTTTATCATTATGGCATCTCCAACGAGTGGGGTAGCTTGTGGTTTAAATACTTACATACATAATAACAAATCGTGATACATAATAAATTGTTAAGTATATTGTTCATGAAATAAAATAGGTGCACTTGAATGCTTCACTACATAAAGAAATAATTGTTAAATCAATTGACACAAGGTCGTCTTCTCTGTGCCACAAAAATTTGTCATTCAAACTAGCAGGCAGAGCATTTCGCCGAATACAAGATGTTAAATGTTTAATAATAATCCTGAACCATAAAATTGTTTCTCTTTGTAGTTTTATTTTAGTTGTAGATGAATGAATGAATTTATAAAACATAATAGGTACATTTCTATGTAGATTGCAGAGCAATTACAAATTAATATGAACACCTTCCTATGTCGTATTTTGAGCAGACGCCAGATGGTGTATGTGAACAAGGAAATGATAAATAAAAATGTAAACCTTTGTCCCACATTATTAAAAAAAATGTGGAACTGTGTCCTTTATCCTTCTGCAATGATAGTGTTTGATAAGTCACTATATTGTCAAACATGACTTTATTCTTCTAGTTGCGTTTATACTCTATGCGTAAACCTACCCACAGAAAAAAAATGAGTAAATTATTTTTAATCATTTTACTTTCGCAAATTTCTCACAAATGAGACATTCGGTGGACGCCCTATACACATAGGCATTTTATTTATTTATTCTTTACTGCACACTGATTGCAAGCAAATTTATACAAAAATACATACAAATGAAGCACAATCATATTATGTACAATCAATATACAGAGGGCGAGTTCATCGCAGAGGTGCGATTTCTTCCAATTAACCCAATTTCATTAACGAACTTTTTTATTTCTATTTTTTTATTCATACCAACACAATATTTTCCATAGATTGGGTAGCCAGCGGATTCCATAGATTGGGTAGCCAGCATATTTATTACCAGGAGCAACTGCTGGTAATAAATATGTAAATCGTCCTCTCCGAAGAAATTAAAATTATCAATTTTATTGAAGTGAACTCTGATTTTCTTGATTCAAGGAAATATACTTAAGACAGTTTTTTTTAATTGCTTGATATTATTTAATTTCTCGTGAATTAATTATAAATAAAACACTTATTTATAGTGTATCCACAGTGACTTTTTAATGGACGCGAGCCGGCTTTCAAGAGCTTCCGCTCTCATCATCAGGCTAGCGAAAAGTGACTTCGCCAGCCTGATGATGAGAGCGGAAGCTCTTGAAAGCCGGCTCGCGTCCAATAAAAAGTCGCTGTGGATATACTATAAATAAGTGTTTCATTTATAATTAATTCAACATGAATTTCCACCAAGTACCGTCGTTTGAAAATATCAACTTTAAATTCTTATATTGAAAGCATAAAATTAACCTGTTATTTTCTGTTCGCATGGTTTATAATTGACTTTTGAAATATATCTACTTTTTATCTATGAGTACCTTTGTATGTTATTATTTTGTCTGTTTCGTGCAATTATGGTGAAGTAAAAAAAATTGAATATAAATAATAAATGTCTTCAACCTGACGGAATTTTTTTATTTACTTATTTTTTACTTAATCATCTGTCCATTGCTTATTAATATTATTATCAAAAGGAAAAATTATTATTTTTATTTCGAATTTTATACATTATTTCTTAATCTATTTATATGTTTAATATTTGTGTTGTTTTTTAATGATTCTATTTTTTTGACATCTAATCTAACGAATTTGACAATTATCATCTTGAACTATTTTTAATTGGATATTTGTTTTGATTTGTATATTACATTCTGTCTTTTAATGTTTGCATTCATCAAATTTTGTCCAGTCTCTGTATGGCTTAATTTAATTGTTTTATTCTATTACTATTGCTGTTTTTGTTCAAATTACTACCATTTTTGTTATATCTTAATGTTTATTTTTATAAATTTGTACCAATTCATTTTTTATCAGTTTTTATTGTTGTCTGTCAAATTGTTTTTTCTTCTTTGTTATATGTTTAACATGTAAAAGGCTCACGCCGTATACAAGTGATAAATAAATAAATAAATTTATTTGATCAATTTGATAACAATTTTACCCTCGCCGTTGAGTACAAAAGCAATTTGATAAAAAATATATAAATATTACATTATTGTTTGACTCGACAACTTCACACAGCAATCCGTCATACTGCAGAAGTGTCTATATTTTATGCCAGCTGACTCTATGTAAAATTTATCAGAATACATTTAACAAAAATTTATTCTTTACATCTAAATTATATTTATACTGAATAGGTATATTGATACTATTTGAAAGCCAGACTGCAGACGTCCAAAGATTGATCAGAGGCGGCTGATGGGTTGGAATAGTGAAGGTGCGGTGGAACTAAAAAAACTTTTTACAGCAAACACAAAAGACCTCTCTGTCACTATAGAACTTATTATATTCTATAGTAAAAGAAAATATTTGTATTTTAATTTCGTTCTCCATAGAGAGTTTCTTATTTAAGCACACATCATCAATTTTCATAGGTACGAAACTGATGGAATTTGCTCTATATATGTCGTCAATATAGCTTTAAGTTTTAAATTTCATTAGATGTAGGTCCAATATAAACCTACATAGTATTCACTTCGGCGGTACATCTTCTTCTTCTATATAAATAAAAATGAGTTGACTATGTATGTTCCCCCATAACTTAAGAACGGCCGAACCGAATTGGCTGATTCTTTTATATTGAGTTTGTTATTATCAGGAGACGGTTTGCATGAAAGAATTTTTTTGGAAAATCCAACGGAAAAGTCGGAAATTTGGATTGTATTTTTGTATGAAAGTGACGTTTGTATGACAGTTCCGCCGTCACGTGTTGCAATAACGAATTTTTTTATGAAATTCACCCTAGCGACGCCAGATAGGAACATCTAGTATTATATATAGATTACAAAGTATGTACCTACAACAATAAACATGGTACATATTATATTTCGCAGTATGATCCGATTATATTAGACCTAATACCATAATACTTTTATAATCTATTTACTTACATTTCTTGTTGTGCATGTCTTTCTGCATAAAATGTACTTTCTGTCTCTACTGAAGGAACTAAATTGGCGGTCACACACATAGACGTACGAAATTAAGAGATCTGTCCATATTTGTTGTAAAGTTCATCAGTTGTTGTAACATCCATAAGAATACATTAAAAATAATAAAAAAAAAAACAATGAATGTCCTTTAATTCTGAAATCAAATATGAACCCATATGAACATAATATGAATAAAACTGTGATGATTGTTGTATAAAGGTACACCTCTAATATATGGACCATCAATATAATCTGAATCAACAGTAACATGCTTTTAAAGACTCGAGGGAGATATTATTTATTTATTTATTAATTTACATAACAAACGGCTGTGTCAGTCTTTACAAGTAATACAAATAAAAATAAACAGTCAAGAGAAATAATGACTGTAACTTTTTGAATCAACGCTTGATATGAGATTATATTGGCCACAAATTTTGATTGGTCGCATTACTAATTTATCCTTTGAATTTCCAGTCTATATTAAAAGTCAATGGTTACATACATAAGATCTAAGCTCTTGCTTATATCCTTTCTAATCCGAAGCCAAACAAATTGTGCAGCTTAAGAAATTTAACTTGGTGTATTTTACTTTGAATAGTAGCATCGCAAGCAATATAATTGTTTTCATACAATGTGGGTTCTATTTGTGTATTTACAATTTGAAAAAGTTCATTCTTCAATCTACTCTGGCCGGGAATCGAACCCGGGACCTCGTGACTCAAAGGCAAGAGTGATACCTCTACACCACACCGGCAGGCAAATCAATCTATCAACGGAATCAATCTACATAGTTCAACGTAATAGCAAATTGTTCCAGCGATTGTCTAGATGCGTTTACATATTAATACTATGACGAGTACCTATGTCCGCGAGTCTCTCTGTCTATCATCAAGAATATATGATGTATACCTACTATAACTGCGTTATTGATACTATGTTCTGCATCCAGGTCAAATGTCATGCTCTGACTCTCTATCTCTCTCTCTCACTCTCTCTTTAGATTATTAAATATGGTTTGTATGTATGTATGACGTATTTGTTCCTATTGTCACATAAATTATTTATATGCCTACTATCACTGTATACTGTGAATTACGTAGCTGTGAGTACAATGCTCTATTGTGAATGTGATAATTATGTGTGTAAACCACAGACATTAAACGTATATTTCAAATGCATTATCTTATAACATTTTGTTTGTGGTAATAGTCACACAAAAACATTGTTCAAAAATGACTAAAAATAAAATAGGTAAGTACACTAGCCTCATGGCTGTGTTGTGGCTGCAAAACATATAATAAACAAATTCAATTAATAAACCAATCATCTAAAAAAAAATACAAAAAAAAACCGAACTATAGTTAGTTTTTTTTTTTAAAGATATATCTGGGTTTTGTTATAAACCCAAATACAACTTAATACACCTTCCACAGTAAGCTAAAAGCTTGTGTCGTGAAAAGGGAGTTTGCCGGCACCTGCGGGATCGAACCGCGGACCCCTTGTTCAAGAGGCCGAGTCTCTAACTCCAGGCTACCGACGAACTCATGAGTTACCAAAAAAACAGAACTACAATTATTAATCAATAAACAATTAAAACATAATATAAAACATTTCATAAACATCTCAAAAATAAATACTTACACTATCACCCAACACCACTCAAACAACCAAAACGACTCCTCAAAGCGAAAACATTCATGAGCAAAAAAGCAAGGAATGCAATTATGCGGCAAATTTGAGAAGACCCTCCGACCTATCCTCTCCCAGATCCAAAAGATATTCTCTGACCACACGCTTGAAAGCCCTGCCAATTTCCAATAGTCTCTACTCCAGTCTCAGGGAAATATATATCTTTGTGGCAAGGATTGCATGAAGACGCTCCCTCAATAGATCTTCAGTTGGGTAACTGTAAGTATGGTCATGCATTACCTTTAAGATGATTCTGTGCGCTCTGATAACAGGAAGTTACAATGCATCAGTGATATCTATGTACGTGTACATGGACCATCCTATAAATACTATATTATATACAAAGTTGGATTGGTGATTGTTAATTCATATAATTGGAAATATGAATAATTGCTTGAATCAGCACCTCTCTACAGTTTTATTCGTTCATTATGATGAATAATAATTATATTATACATACAATATGATATGATCTCTCGTTGCAATATTTCAACAGTTTTATGATGAAGCGAACTTTTATCAACAAACATTATGTTTCTGAACACGTGTGACGCGACCACAATAAGGTAGAAAGTATTTTTTTAATACAAAAGCTACCACAAGAATAATCTGTCTGTGACTAATGAAGTTCAAAAAAGACTTAAAAAGCCTGGAGAACATCAATTGTCAAAGATGAGTGTGTTAGAGATATTTTTGTGATACTTTTAATATTTTTATATTATATTTTATTTATATTTATATTTTTATATTTTTTCATATCGTCCTTAGGTCCTTATATTGCGGACACTTAGACTCGTCAAATGTAGAATATAATAACCAATGAATATTACAAACATTATATCAAAAAACAAGTCAATCAAAATTAAGCAACGATCACACAAAACATAAAATATATCCAACCATTAGGATTTCGTCAAGTGAGAAAAATAATTAAATAAGTAAAATATAATATGTAGTCGCAAATGTAAAGGGTTTGGATCTACAGCGTCAAACATAGAAATAATAAAATTAAAAATATATAATAACCATCCTTTGTATTTTCCATTATTATGAAATTTTGAGAATCCTCTGAAAAACAGCAAACTGACCGTGCCTTTATTTTCTGTTCAAACATTGTTGATACCTACTGAATAAAATAACACACGTCAGAGCAAAATGAAATCTGTTTCCGTTTTTATTTCAGATGAATAATTATTTGCAATACTTGCATTGTGAAGTAATACTTTTCACTAAAATGTTAAATATTCAATCTCCTACAATCTCCTACATATTTTTTATAAACGCGGCGGCTTAATTTCCATTCAGTTTTTTCAGCATTAAACAATTATTTATGTATTCTTTTCTGTAAATTGATTACAAGCAAATTTACACAAAAATACGTCCAAAACAAATACAATCAATATACATATGTACAGAGGCCGAGTTTACCTACCGCAGAGGCGCGATTTCTTCCAACTAACTGAATTTACAAGATACATACTAAAATAAAATCTACATATATAGGTTTGTCGTTTAATGCATTTAAACATTTATATATGTTAAAATGAATTTAAAAACACTGTATAATTTCCAAATTAAATTTATTCACCTCAAACGTTTTCGCCAAGGCTTCTACTTGCCATCATCAGAAGCCTTGGCGAAAACGTTTGAGGTGAATAAATTTAATTTGGAAATTATACAGTGTTTTTAAATTCATTTTAATTATAATGAATTTCCAAAGTGTTAACACAAAAACATTTGATTTATTTATATATGTATTTATCATTTTCTTGAGGTTATGTCACATAATAAAACCATAATACTCATGTAAATGTTGAAATGTTGACTATTTTCAGCAACCACGAGATTGGCATGCACGTATTTTTGACTATAATCAGTGATATGTTACAACTAGATTCGCAATGTCATACAAATATTCTCTAAAAATGTGTAGGTACCCACCCGTCTAGATACAATACCTGAGTAATATATATTCATCTCTTTTCTTTTGTATATATTCATCTCTATCTACCGGCCTTTGTCGTCTGTTATAATCCCCATTCTCATATTGTCTATTTCTTGTTATCTACAAACAATTTATATGTGTGTCGCTTTTTTTCAAACTAAAAATTGCGGCACCAAGGACCGCAACGAGATTTTATTGATGGTACATGTTAGAGATTCATATTGCAAATCTAGGTATAACATATCACTGACTATAATAGACAATATTTTTGACAATAATTGTCACTTCGCGCATTGTAGAGTTTAAGATCGAGACAAAATTACATAAGATCGTATTTAGATTGTATCAAGTAAAGAGTAACCCTCCAGTTGACACGTCGATTAATCTGACAAATGCTCTGACAATTATGAAGTACCTATGTACAATATGGTATGGTTAGTATATATATATTATTATTATGTATGTGATACTAGTATTATATGCTTTAATTGCTCAATGGAGCTGATTAAGTCTAATTGGGGAGCAAAATAATTAATCGTATTAATTCTAATTAAACGACTCTTTATGATTCATTTCACTATTGTACATACTTCATTGTCTTCATTAAACAAAGGGGAAGACATTGTATACGTACGTCTGCACTCGCAGAAAGGAAATATTATTTATTTCTTTTATTCTTCGTGCACATCATCATTCATATAACAAAATCAACAAATCAGTTTACATAAAAAAAGTATGAAGTGGCGAGATTATCACTTTATAGTGATTTCTTTCATCTAACCACGTAAAGATGGAAGAAATCACTATAAAGTTCATCTGTATAATAATCTAACTACGATTATTATACAAATCTGATGAACTTTTAAAAGATTCCATTAATTGTATCGGCATTAATTTTGTAACACTTCATTTTAAATTATCAAATAAAATAAAATAAATAATATTTATTTTATTTTATTTGATAATTTTAAAAGATTTATTAGGGCATGATTTTAGGATATTTATATTCGTAAATTACCTTCGTTTTAGACATTTTAGATCTTTGAATTCCGCGATAAGGTTTGCCACCCATCCTGAGTGTCTTAGTTTTTTTGTAAGCACGGAACACAGCTTGGATGTTTATTATTATATGTTATTGGTCTGCTGGCTACCCCACTTGTGGGATATGTCGTGATGGTTAATAGTTGCATTTTTTTTAATAACTTTAAATCGAGGGTGGTCTTCCCCATTATGAAAACTCTAGATACGCCACTAATACAAGGTACTGAAGAAAAACGCACGAACATTTGTCTGAAAGATGAGATGCTGCTTTTTACATTACATAAAATACAAAAATAAATAAATTAATTATTATGTACATATAAATATGAATTAAAACACCATGGGTATAATTTAACACCATGATAATAAATCTCTATAGGTATCCTCATGTCGTATCCCAAGTGGGGTAGGCAGAAAGAATAAAACCTCACACTTCATTATAATTTAAATACCTAATTGAATTTAAAAAATAATAAAATATGCAGTATTGGCTCGATATTACTACATAATAGAATGGTCACCCATTCATATACTGAAATTTTATTATATTCTCCGATCATTAATGCGAGCCTATACTTTTATCATGTAAAACTGAAAAAAAGTTAGTTGTATAGTCCGGCTTTTTTGGACCTGTATGGAATATACGCCACTGCCTACTACAATGCAATACTTGTTACGTGTCGATTTATGATCGCACCTTCAACACCAGAGCAAAAGTTTTAATTGCTTTCATAGCAATACACACAATACAATAAACTAGACAAATCTACTCCAGTTTTATAAATATATTTTATTATTATTGTTCCAACAATAATAAAATGCAGGCGACTCTATCTATAGCATTACTGTATTTTCCACAATAGAGGCAATCGGTAAACTATGGAGTTTTTGACGTACCTACGCCTTCTCCAGAGTTTTCAAATGCGGAATTTTCTACACAACGGTGAGATCATCATAATAACATATTTAATACAACGATGAAATTATGTTTTGTAGACACGGAGAAGACAATACGTATGTTTAAGATAGAAGCGGTTATTAATAAAAACAAAAAAAAATATGAAAATTACATCAGTCACATAAATATCACAAGATCTGTTATTATATCTGAGATTATTTCATAGGCTAAGTTACAATGCCAATGGTTGGGTGTTGGGTATTTGTAAGAAAAAGTTGTATGTAGCTGTATAAGAAAATCTCACCTAGTATAAAATACCTACATGTACCTACACACAGTCATATAAATAACATAGTGTTATATTATATTATTATTATTATTATGAATAGGTAGGTATATCTTCATGGTGTGTATTGTGTATGGATGAAGTTATACAATAATGTCTTAAGCAAGACTATCCTCCTCTGTGGAGTCCAAGGCAGAGAATAGGTCTACCACACGTTTCTGTAAAACATCACATACATATTTAAATCCGTGGTTCGATCCCAGGTGCCAGCAAACTCCCCTTTCACGGCACAAGCTTTTGGCTTAGTGTGAAAGGTGTATAAGGTTGTATTTGGGTTTATAACAAAAACCCAGATAGGTATATCTTTTTAAAAAAAAAAAAAGTTGCTAATTTTGTGAGCTAATTTTTATTTAACTTGTGTAAGCTAAATATTTAATCTTGTTCAAATAATAAATCTTTGTTTGATATAATGAAAACAAAATTGTTTTTTAGGTTTTACTATGATTTATTTTAATAAGTTACCAGGTTTCGACCTATGAGCTTTGACAATGACCTCATAGGTCGAAACCTGGTAACTTATTTAACAAATAAATCATAGTAAAACCTAAAAAACAATTTTGTTTTCATTATATCAATATAATGGAGTTTTACAAAATCAACGTCGAATCAATCAATAAATCTTTGTTTGTCAGGCATGAAATGAATGAAATTTGTTTGCTGTACTTTCTGTTGAAAAAACTGGAAAACCCTGTCAAATGATTTTATATGTAGCATCTGAATGAACGACACTAGCGTTTTTCGACATTTCAGTTAGATATTTCGTTGATATACATATGTAGCACAGCGGAAACTGGGATTATTTTCGTAGTCATCATTAATTTGGTAAGAAATCACAAAAACTTCATGTGGATCCGAAGGTAGATCAGTGTGTGAAAAATATTGTTTATAAATTAATATTTTCTGCTGGTCAAATAACAATTCTGCCGGTCAATTCATTATTTTGTTGTGGGAGTATTTATTAAGCCGTTAAAATTTGTCAATGTGACGATATAACCAAGTTTGTTTGTAAAACAAGTGTTGCGCTTATTTTTTATTTATTGCCGATGAAAACATCGTTCGCTGTGCAAATGACTTAAATGCTGATTTTTCTTGCCGAACGAATGGATTAATAGCCGAACAAATAATTAGTTCCCTTTTTATTAAATTGACCAGGTCAGATTGAAGAATAATCTTTTTCAAATTGTCCTGGGTCTGGGTGTTACATGTATACATGTATGTGTTTAGTGCATCGTATATAATTATGTGTGTCGTCGCTTTAGTACCCATAATACAAGATTCAATCTTAATTTGGGACTAGCTCGATCTGTGTGAATTGTCCATACATGTTATCTTTATGTAGGTAATGTTTATTAACACACTCACCTCAATGAATGAATGAACAATAATTTCAATCTGAAATGATTGTTGATGTTTTGTGTAATACCATAGTCAACGTTGTCGATCGATGATATACTTTATTAAAATAAAAGACTTGTCTTTAGTATTTCCAGCTATGAGTTTAATATGCGCGACATGGCTACAAGATGTTTCACTCTCATCGAAACCAAAACCTTGCATCAGATCCAACAGAAGAATTGCCTGGATTTACACTTCCGAGGAAAATAATATTGTGTACAATAAATCGTAAAAATGTGATGTAGGCTGTACCTGTATTGCTCCTAACTCATACCAATGGGGATGGATTGATTCACCAGCGTGTACATGTGGAATGACACAAACTATCGACTATCTGATAAACTAGTGTCCCACATACGCATTCCAATGAGATCTTTAAAACTTACACCCTCTTACGGACGATGCGTTCTAATGGCTGTAGAATCTGGAGGACATGACAGGCTATAAGAAGAGAGAATGAATCAAATTATTGTATTACAGAAGTTCTGTTAGCAAGAATATCATATAGGGTTTGAATATATTGATTTTGAGTAGCTTGAAACATTGTTCTATAACAACACCATCCATATTTAGTATTGTGTTAGTTACAGAACAATGTTTCTGTTATAAGCGTTGTGGCTATATCTGGTACACGGAAACTATATGAAAATACATCCCTAAGTTGTATAGTAATGGCTTACTGAATTTAATTCTGAGGTTCTTTATTTTCACATTAGGATGGATGCGGTTGGCTGGAGAAAATTGTTACATGAGTCCTTAAAGACCTGCAGAGTTACTCTTGACAAAACTTAACACGATCTTAATCTAGTTTGATCTTGATCATACGACGCACGAAGGGACTATGGTCAAAAACACCGCGCTACCGCTAATGCGTGATCGGTTTGCGTGTATTTTTGGCCAATAGTCACTTCGTGCGTCGTATGATCAAGATCAAGACTAGATTAAGATCGTGTTTAGTTTTGTCAAGAGTAGCCCTGCTGGTATACGAGACATAGGTGAATATGTAGATGTTTCATCAGTCATTTCAAATCAGTCTTAACACCTTTGTACCCTCTGTACCATAAATATGGCTAATTTACACATATCAAGCTAGTCCCAAAAAAGGAATGAATCTTTTATTTGGGTATTTACACGACGATACACATGTATACAATATACTAAATACATATATTTACAATTTGAAAATGGTCATTCTTCCTTTTTCCCTGGCCGGAACGCAAACCCGGGACCTCGTGTATCAAAAGCAAGAGTTTTACCTTCTTTCTATCCTCTAAGGATTTCCTTCATATCTTGTGTCTGAATCACCTATATTACCTTTCTCACATACATATAGTTAAATATATTTCTTTACTTTTTACATACCTACTTACATAACTATTACGATCCACTGCTGTATATAAGCCTCCTCTATATTTCTTCAGGCATCTCTGTCATCTGGGTCTTTTGCAGCCAAGATAATTGAAAAAAACACAACATGTAGTTAACTTCCAAATGACTTTATTAACTTCGCGTACTAGTATTCGGAGACTCTCGTCTCCATCATCAGGCGATTAGTAAAAAAAAAGTTTTTTTTTAATTATCTTGAAATGGACTTCCAACAAGTACCTTCGGTCAACAACATTAATGTTTTTGCAGCCAGCCACCAGGGATTCTTCTCAAGTCATCAGACCATTATGTAGGAAGTCTTTCTCTACTTTTTTTTATCCAGACTAGGTCTCCACTCTATATTTCTTCGTATGCCTGTTTAGTGACATTGCTTTTAGCATAAAATGTTTTTCCTTTGTTCAAATCCTTTGAATCCTGCTTGGAAAGAAAGTTTAATTCCTCATTGATTGTATGTAACTTCCATTGTATCAATAGTGGTATTGTAAGTACATTACAATACTATATTCCAGTGGCGGAACTAGACTTTACATTCACTGTGTTAGTGCTTAGGTAGTAGAACTCCATATATGTATATAATGAGTTACAATCCATTAGATTGGTCTGCAATGAGTTTAGATTTTCTTCTCTATCCCTCCATATTTTCAGCTAGCCTCTTTAGTTCTATGTATGTGCCACAGTTCATGTCCTTCTTTAGTTGGTCCATATAAGAATAACTCCATAATGAATTTAAAAACAAATGTTTTCACTTTTCTCTCTCAATAAAAAAATCAATGTAGTGGAAAAAACACCTACTTTTAGTTTCATAGACATTTCATATTGGTCATGCATTCGTATTGAAAATTTTGATTATTTCAACTATATAAGATAAGTGGACCTTTTTTAGTCGACAGGAATACATGAAACTCTGAATTTTATACAAATTTCTACATATCCGTCTCCAAATTTTAGATTTTTCCTAGGCTTTTCATTTTTATAAAAGAATTTAAAAACCATATCCTATCTTTCCGGTAAAAAAAGAAATTTGCAGTTGCATATCTAATTTTTGAGATATTTGTGATAGAATGGTTAAGATAACTGTAACAGTACTTTTTGGATGTATGGAAATAACGCCACTGCTACATACATTCATGCATACAGTCTACACTTAATACATGGTATGGGACGGTGTAGGTACTTTGACTTTTAGTTACTATAGAAAAGGTGTAAAAGTTTTTTAATAATGAATTGTAAAAACAATTTTCTTTGTGTCACTACCATAGGTAAATTACAGACTCAACAATAAAGGTTTCTGTGTAATTTCAACTTCACTCACAGCGAAGGAATTTATAATTGCTTTTGTATGACTGACAATTAATAAAATGATAAGTATTTTGTTTAAAATATTATTTATAAAGGCTTTTTATGATGGAAACAATCCTCAGCTCAAGAGAGAATGAGAGAAAAGTAAATAAATAAAACAGAGATTAAATATTAAATACCTTTTTCAATTCTATCAACCATATTGTATTTTACTTTGTGCCTAACACGTCCTCTGCTTGTCCCACAAGTGGGTAGTCAGCAGACTAACTGCAAGTAATGAACAAACAGGTTGTCCTCTCTGTGTCCCAAAAATTAGATATTCCAGATGAGTAGCTCAGTTATTTATCACTGCTTGGTTACAGATAAACCTATGTCAAAATTATTTATTATGTTAAAATATTTATTTTATGGCTTTGGGCGTCAAAATTGTCAATAAAAATATTTAAGAATATTAAATATGTATCAAAACAACAACACTGTTTATATTTTATATTAATGATTAAATATTCGAGCATTTTCGTCAAGATTGCTTGACATTTCTTCAAGACATCTTGACATTATTAATAGAAGGCAGCTTGACAAGACAGAGATGATTGCTTGACATAATCTCCCTTTTACAGGAGACTCGAAAACTTACGGAAAAAAGTAGTAAACCAATATTTTGCCGAGTGCCCCATGATTTACATGAAAAATTAGTTTGATGTTGGTATTTTGATATTAACAAGAAATAATTGTTTCACCCTTCTATATTCTGCAGGCAAACGAGTACAAAATTTTCCAATCGAATTACTTTTCCCATATAAATATTTATTATTTTATAGGGTAAGTACATACCTAACTACATATTTCTCAATACTCACAGTAGGTATGTTGTGTCATTATTTTTATGGATGTAATGGACTGGGGCACGTGCTCCAACTCTTCACGGGCAAAATACAACCCCATTAAATAATATTATACCATTACATTGTGTCCCGGGACCCCAGACACACTGGAGACTATTAAACGGAACACCCCCAAGTAATAACTCTCCGTATGAATAAATGACACAATAAAAAATAATTACATAAATGTATGGTAGGTACATCATTATTGTGTTATTCAGTGATAGATATTGGATACATAGTATCATTTTATTCACAACAAAGGGATCACTATATTTTTGAAGGTCACATAACATTGTGCGTGTAGTTTTTGGAAATTTTCATTAGAACGATCCACAGTCCACAGTTGACATTGGCAATGTGTCGAGAATGTCAAAAACGCTAGTGCATAATATGATTCTGATACCGACACTTATTTTTGCAAACGATACGTGGACGTGATTCAAAAAGGAAGAAAATGTAACAAATGCTGTGGAGATCATGACAATCGCTGAGAAGAAGATTGATTGGTAAAACGTTGCGTGATAGAGTGTGGAATGAGGATATCAGGAGAATGAGCAGATGCGAGAGTTGGGGATAGAATGTGTGTAAATAAATTGCGGTGGTTTAGAGATGTGAGACGAATGGGTGATGAGAGGGTGACCAAGAGGGCGTATTTGTCAGAAAGGAAAGGCATGAGAAAGTCGAGAACTATGTGGCTTGACCACGTGGATCAAATTCCCAAAGGCGAATAAAAGAAATCGGCGTGCATATATGAGAAATGGCATGAATATGAAGGAAGCGAAAGAAGTATGTAGGGATAGAGCAATACGGCGTTCCGGTCCCTCTGCCTGCCCTACTTGGGACACAGTGTGAGGGTATAGATAGATTGATAAAACTATTTTCCCTATGTTGCTACTACTATTACTATATCATATCATTAAGGCATATTCCTCAAGTGGGGTAGTTAGCAGACCAGCTGCATGTAATAAACGTGCAAGCTGTCCTCTCCTACAAAAAATATGATATTCTGCATAGGTGGTAAACCACATGGCTGAGTTAAAGATGTAAAATGTCTTTATTTTTTCAAACACTTGCCTTTTACAGAGAACTCGCGAAAAATTACGGAAAAGAGTGGGAGACCAATCACTTGCCGGGCGCTCCACCCTATCTAATAAACCAAATCCCCCAATTTTATTTGTTTATACCAATGTAATTTCCATGAGTCAACACAAACCATTAAATATTTTAAAATATAATGTACCCATGCACATATTGTAATTATTATTAGTAGGTAGGTCTGTAGAATATTATTTTTATGATGCTATGAATTATAATAATAATAATATTACAATGTATATAACATAATATTTCATGTTTGTATGTGTAGGTAATAACAGCTATAAAAACTTAATACGTGCTTATTGAGGGTAGCAATGTATTATTTAAGTATGATGAGGTAGCAAACAAAACGTGAAAGGTCCTAAAATTAATGTTAAACACAGCTTTTGCATTTTACAGAAATTTTTACACCTGCGTTCGTAAAAATTGTCTTAAATTCAGTTTAGCCACCCATCCTGAATGTCTTAATATTTTGTTGGCGCAAAGAGGACAGCTTGCATGTTTATTGAATGCAGCTGATTCGATGGCTATCCTACATCCACCATACATCATCTGCTCAATCAACAGACTGTGCAAACTCCTTTAAGTAGGAAACAGAAAAGGTGTCCCGATGCTTACGGATCGGTTTAGGCTGGTTTAAGTGCACTTCACCTGTGGTACAGATAATTTATTTCGTCATATTAAAAACAAATAGTCCTCTTTTTGACCGACCGATACTGAATATTCTCAAAATATAACCCAGTTGAGATTATTTCCTTACCTCCCATATCACGGATTTTTTTAAAGAGCTTTTTAAAAGAGAGATATATTGATAATGTATTTCATTTATAAACTGGAAAGAGCATCTTTTGATTTTTGCTTTTTTAAGGGTAGATACCATAGACATAATATAAGACCATAGACTAGCCACAAAGCAAAATAATTTGAATACTTACTGGACAGATAATATGAGCCCTGAGTTTGGTCGCACATTGTAGTAGTCGAGTCGTGGTTGGTCTTAGATGAGTTTCACGTACGTACTGAATATTCCAAAGACATGGTAGGAAAATAGGAAATACATAGCATGCGAGAAAATGCTTAGAATAATGAGCTAACTTCACGTCGTTTTTGCTGTCTGCTATTTCTTCAATCTTTTTTCATACGCAACTTTGAAACTATATTCTATCTCTTTCTTACTTCCAAATATGCATAGAAGTTAGCTGGTATAGAAAGTCTCAGATGTGAATATTTTGTGAACAGTCTATAGTTATATGTGTCAATGGTAGATACTGTTTTCAGTAAATATTGGTTCCATATCAAATTGTAAATTTTATTTATATATACCTACCATATGCCCCCAATCATATTCCATACACACAAACAATCAAATAATGGAAGTATGAAAGAATGAATGGGACTGGATGAGTGAATGAACTGCGTGGCTCGTGTAATGTGATATTATATAATATTTGTTATATGCACTAAATATGTACAATCAGGGAAAAATATACCGATTCATTTTGAAATCATAACTCCCCCTTCCAAGTTTTTTGTATGCGATCAATCAATGCAATTTTTATATTTCATACCAACATTCAATGTCAACATTTATTTGGGAAGTATGTTTGCGAGGGATGGAAGATGCGATAGGGACATTGAAAGAAGGAAAGTGGCCGGTGCTAGTGCTAGAGAGAACTCTTCTCTGCAAAAATGCTAGTGCACAATACCATTCTGGTACCGTCACTTACGTATGCAAGCGAGACATGGACGTAGTTGAAGAAAGACGGAAGTGGAATAAATGCAGTGAAGATGCAATCGCTAAGAAGAATGACTGGTAAAACGTTGCGTGATAGAATGAAGAATGAGGATATTAGAAGAATGAGCGGATGCAAGAAGAGTGTTGCAGACTGAATGCGCATGAATAAGCTACTTTTTCACACAAATTTCATTGAATCTGACTAGATTGAAGAATTCAGTTTTATAGAACTCAACACGATGAATATTTCTGCATACTTAATAAGAAAAGATGTTATTTTTGGGCATGATCTCTTTCGATCCAAAATCACTCAAACGAAATATGTTTTTTTGGTTAATTATTGGTTGAATAACTCTCATACTTTTGATGGTTAGTCGACCCTTTTACAATCTTTTCAGCCTTTTGATATTGAACAATAACTCTAAAAGTTTTTTCTTGTAACATCTATGGGTGAGCCTGGGTGCAACTTTTAACGTGTAACCTAAAGATTTATTTATTTATTTATCACTTGCACACGTTAAACATATAATAAAGAAAAACAATTTGACAGACTAAAATAACAAAATATGAATTAACAGCTGCGGGTACAAGTTTATAAAAATAAACATTAAGATGTAAAAAAATTGGTAGCTACGTTGCATGAAACAACAATAGCAATAAAATAAAACGTTTATATAGCTTAAAGATGTATCATTATTTAATTCTCGTGCTGTACTTACATCGTTTTATGGTGATAAAATATTCATGATGCGATGTTAATAAAAACAGATATATTATGTAAAATATAATTTGATTGTACGTCGGTCGTGTGTTTTTATAGCCACACATGATGTAGATTTAATTTTTTTATTAATCCCGTATTTTATATTATTTGTATCATATTGTGATACCTACCATTGTAAAGTTTATTTTATTTGAATGATATATTTATTTTCTAATCTAATTTATCAAAACTTATTGTTTTTGTTACAGATTATTTTTTTTCTTCATGATTGCTTTTTATTAATCTCTTAGTAACATAGTTATAGTTATAGTTTACCAATTGTCACTAGGCCTCTGTTATGCAGGCACTTGGACTCGACATACATACATTCACAAAATTCATTACAATTTCAAACACAATCAATGAAAGAACAAAGTAAAACAAAACATCAAATTACATTATTTTTGTAGTCACGGATGTAAAGAGTCGGGATCCACAACGTCAAAATGTTAAAATAAATAATTCAAATTATATAAATGAAAACTTATGAAATACTATTCATTCATCATTTCGTCAATGGAATAAAACGATTTATCAACCAGATACGATTTCACCCTTCTCCGGAAGATCAATACATCATCGCAGTTGATTGTATCTGGAAGCTTGTTGTAAAGTCTTACACTTAGACACATAATAATGATACAGGTCTGCTTCATCCTGAAAATAAAATAACAATGTTGTTAGGTTTTTGCTAAATAACTCAATTATGTGGGTAGTCAGAAGACCAGCTGCATGTTATAAGCAAGTAATTGTAATAAAATGTATATTCCCGGGTTAGTTGGAAGACATCGCATTTTAGCGATAAACTCGCCCTCTGTACATTGAATTGTATAACTGATATTTTCTATGATAAATGTTTTAATTTGTATTATTGTAAACAATGTACCTACAGTGAAGAATAAAATAAATAAATAAATAAATAATAATAATAATAAATATATTTATTTCCAAAGTAGGTACACAATACAATATTATTGACAACTTAACGTATTTGAATATAAATACAGTTAATTTTTTTAAATAAGTATATACATACACTGAGAAAAATACTAATGAAATTTCACAACGAATCATTGGTACGTAGGTACTATCAGATTAGGACCAGAGATAGTACAAATGATTCATTATTACGAATCTATAATATTAATTAACTTAACTAGTATTAACGCAAACAACTCGTTGATAAATTTACCAAAGATTTGTTTGCGAAAAGTTAATATTATAGATTCGTACTAATGAATCGTTTGTACTATCTCATCTAGTCCTAATCTGATAGTACGTACCAATGATTCGTTGTGAATATTTTTCTCAGTGTACCTACCTGCATGTTGTGCTTATACTGTGAAATAAAATATTTCATTCTAATATTATACTATCATAGAAATTCTCAATCCGCAGTGGAGAGGTAAGCCTTACAGTAAATACGAGTATTAATATGTTTACTTGTAGTTTCAGTCAATCAATCAATACCAGAAGGACTTTCCCATTGGTGGTGGCAACAACCTCCTAACTGCATGTACAAAGGTATACACATTACATACAAAGTGTAGAGTCCTTGCAATACATCATTAGGGAAGTACATATATTCACACACAGAACCAACTTAAAAACTTACATAATATACATCCGTTCAAAAAATCATTATAGTAGTTAATTTGCCGTCATTATTTTTATTTGAGTGCTATTATAGGTCACTCAAATGTCGAATATCATTCAGGCGTGGGTAGCCCTGTCATGTGCTAGTTAGAACAGCTGATCCACTTTCTGGTTTTCGGTCCATTTTATTCACTACTCCTCCACCCATTTGATTTGTGAAAGTGTTCATGAATTCTACAATTAATGATTTAAGGTAGGTATTCGTTGTTATTCTTGTTGAATCTGCTACGTCAACCAGGTCCACTGCCCACTGACGTGGTAGGGTCAGTGATGTTAATGCTGAATAAGTGGTACTGGTACACTTGACAGATTGTTTAAATTTTTAATTGTCAATATATTACAAATCTGCGAATAAATTGTATTCTTTCGACTCTTGAAAATCCGAGAAAGAGGTAATGTCAACATTCACTACACCGGCCATCTATTTCGCCTTGTATGATCAGATTTCTGTACCATAAAAAAGTGATTCGACAAAATACTAAACAAGTCTTTTGAATTGAACTTTATGAAGAGAAAATGAATATAAGTGTAAACATCCAGTAAAATACAAAAATTACTATTAATACGTACATAATATATTCATATTATGTACGTATGAAAGTCAGACGTTGGTAAACAGTGTTTATAGCGCTGTGCTGTTGACCGCGGAGGTTCTATGTACCGTGTTCTATGTGCAGTACCTGTGAATAATAATAATGTAAAAGCTCCCTCTGGATCTGGAACGATACACTAGAAGCTCTATATCAATAAAGTGCCACTACTAACAAGCTCTACAACACCATCTAAAGTCAATTGAGAACACTTTCAGCACTATGTACATTGTACATAATATATTATAGGTATACTATAGGTTACAACTATCTGAGTAGAATAATTAATGTTGGCGTATCCTATCAAGACATTGCATCCTAAAAGCTAGATCTAGGGTATAAAATAGTACCTAATATACATAGATGGGTAAGATGTTTTATTGAGTTATCAATTACACAATTTATGTACAAGCGATTGAAATAACAAACCAACATAACTTTGATTTAGACTCCATATAACTTTTAACATAATACGCAATAACTACGATTGCTTATAGTTATAGCTTAATAAGCTTAATATGATTGCTTATAACTTAAGGGCCCCGTTTAGCAAAAACGGTAAAATATTCTATTTTCAACAAATTTGATAGAAAAACTGCCAAAACTTGTTGACCCTTGTGAACATATTGATTTGATAAAATATCTATCTATGTTACCAATACATATTAGTTTTTATTTAGGTACTCTTTGTTATATCAAAATACAAATTATTTGTAAAATATATATATTTTTTATTCATCCTGTCAAGCACATAAATACTATAGATTTTAGCAAACTTTTTTAAGTACCCATACAAAAAAATGAGTTCATGTGGTGATTTTTGGTTACAAATTTGAGAAATTTTATCAAAAAAAATATTTTTAAGTCGGTCAATATCCATGAAAAAACAAATAAAAAATCGATTTTTCTTTTGTTCTATAATTGTAATAACTATCTAAATATTCTCGATATTAAAATAAATATATGAAAATTTGTAGGATTCTCGTACATTTATGTACCAAACACACCCCCGAATTCGATTTTTAGAAATATGCTTATTTATAAACGAATACTATGAAGCTAAAACCGAGTTTTTTTTATTAAGGTTAAAGTTTGATATTGGTAATTAATATTTGTTTTCGTATTTTATCAAATCAAAATGTGCGTAGGGTCAACAAGTTTTGAGAGTTTATGTACCAAACTTGTTGAAAATTGAATGTTTTATGGTTTTTGCTAAAGGGGCCCCTTAATATGCAAAGTCTACGAGTACATTGTGATTTAATGCAGATTTTTATAACAAAATAAATATACGAAATGTTTGTGTCTTAGACAAACTATTAGACGATTTAATACTCGTATTAGTTACATTTATTGTAATTGCGCTGTTTTATAAATTACCTACTTTATTTTCTCCCGTCCATTAGACACTTGATAATTTGGCACTTGTTGTATGCATGGTGTGAGGATGAGATGAAATGCAGAACAGATTGCTCTTCCGAGCCAGACAAGTTGAGGGTCACTTTGAAAACAACTAAGTGCTTAGTCTAGATATTAAAAGAGAGATATATTTTCGTAATTCATTTGAGTGACATTTTGTATTGATAATATTAATGCAAGTTAACAGTGAAACGTCTACATAAAACCCTTTGAGTACCGAATTAAATTGGAAAGTCCTGGCATTTTTTATACGATGAATTTGACCATTTTGTTGTTGTGATTTTATTGGTAATATTTTTTTAAAACTTCTTACCGTTTTCGAGGGATTTATACAAGGATAATTATTTATCAAACAATTATTAATATTGACAGTTCTAGAACATGTTACAAATTTAATTGAGATGTGACTGATATTTCTAAAATCAAAATAAATGTGATGACAAAAAATAAAATATAGAAAATATAAATGCGTAAAACAATAACACGTATTTCGATTTTCTAGCCAAAAGCCGTAAACATAAAGCTCCCAGCCGAAAAACAATTCTCAAAGTTTGTAAATAAATAACACATTAATTAGTGACTCAAGACAGAAAAATACTTATTCTACTTTATAAAACCAATCTTTCTTAATGTGAGCTTAATGATTTCAATAAGCTTTTTTACAAACCAGCTGATTTTAATTAAATAAAATTCTTCATGTGCCTGTAAGGGAACACTGGTAACAAGAGGGTTAGTGTAATAAGCATACATATTGTCCTCCACATACCACTGTTGAATCGAAAATGTTGTGAATTTTGTGAATAATGTTTTATGAAAATAGACGTTTATTTTGTAAAACTCCATATTTATGCAAAGAACACAAATGGTTCAAGTTAGGTATACTTTTTTTATTATTATAGTGACCTGTAGGCCTTGTCAAAACACATTTAAGCGTTACGTTTTTGTTTCGTTTTCGAAAACGTAACGCTAAAATGTGTTTTGACTGGGCCCACTGGTATCGACTTAGAAAGCCATAGTCAAACACATTTCCACAGTTTGACAATGACTTTGGTACGAATTTCAAATTTCGAAATACGAATACATTTTACTTTATCAAAGAATAGTAAGTTGCACAAATACTATAAAATGGTATTATTTCTTGTGTTCAAATACAATAATTAGAATTCTTATTTTAAATTTAAATTAAGTTCACATCTAAGGAATATAAAAACTCTTTTATTATTATTAAACACGTCTTATTGCTATAATAAAGGTTAATTTAGTTATTTTATTGTAGCCAATAAACATCTTTATTTCTGCACCCCATACTCCACTTTTTTTCAGGACCACCCTTCAGACGAACGTGACTTTCTGATCTTTTGGATAGTATCTTTTTTACACTTAAATACGTTTTTTATCTCTTCAATTCAGACTGTGCAAAAAATAATGTCTATCTTTCTATTTTTACCCATACCATTGCAGTTTATTTGAAAACTAGATGATACCTACACTGAACGATCACTAAAAATACTTGTAGAAATACAAAGGATTTTCGATATTTTGAAATACAACATTTTTTGGATAGTGTTTATTAATTTACGAACAATTGAGACTACTTATCTACATATTTACGTGTACCATTTCAGCGTTTCACACAATTGGAGCAACCAGTTGATTAAATACATGCAGTGTACATAACTACCTACAGGTCGTCTTTTCAGAGGTATTAAAATGTATAACATTCAGAATAGGTGCGGTACACCTTCGGTAACATAATTGAACAAGGCACACCTCGTGAAAAGGATGGGTTGCGGGTTCAAGTCCCGTTCAGGGCACTGCCAAATAAGGTGACGTTGCCTTTTCAAAATCTTATATGATAGTTGCATGGAGGCAAGATCCTCAAGGATGGAAACGTGCTGAATACAATGAATAGGAGAGCTGAATGCATGAGTAAGTGCTTGAAAGTTTTAAAAACTAAAAACGTGTGCAAGGGCAAGGATAAATTTCGCTCATACCTTTCTGCCTACCCCGAAAGGAAAGCGGCGTAATGTGATGATGATGATGATAATAATATCGTACTACTATTATTATTATTATTATAAGGCACACAGGACTTTGTTGTATAATTTTATTATTATTGCAATATCGTATACAGGTACCAGGTACAGCTACTTTACGTTATGCAACTTCTCTTCCTGATTATGACTGTTTTCCCTTTTAGGAATGATGCAACGTGCTGCACTGCACTTTATGATATAGACATAGGTGAATACATATTGCATTCAATATTAAATTTGTCACGGGAGGTTTTATTACAATGCACCTAATATAAATATTTGCGTTTGTTCATACTTATACTTGTGTCTACTATAAGCATGTTTATTATGTACCCTTACTTCTTTTAGATTGTTGTTCACAATTTGAAATCTGCCATTAGTTTGGCAGATTTTATTCTACTCTTGTTTTATAATATTGAAGGAGACCCACCGACCACCCGGATAGCGCAGAAGTCTGGGGACTTCCATTTATCCGAATTCTACACTGCACAAAGTTTGTCCACACCGGAGGCGCCATAGTGGGCAGCCTGAGGGGCTGGCCGGCCAAAAACAACCCCGTGTGTGGAATCTTTTGACTTCCTGAATCCTTCGATGTCCCTCTAGCCGAGAGAAGCAAATACATTCATAATTTATTTAAAACTAACAATATATTTATAAAGGCATTTCCTTAACCTAGATAACAAATCAATACTCAAAACAAAATAATAGAAATAAAAATTAAAAAAAAAAAAAAAAAAAAAAAAAAAAAAAAAAAAAAAAAATATGTTTTATAATAATCTAATTGTTCCTTGTTTTTTTGTTAATAATACTTTTGTATGTAACCAGGGTAGGCGAAAAAAGGCAACTCCTTGAAAGACTCGGCCAACAACGAGCTAACTGGATTAGCCACAACATCAGGCACCCAAGACTGCTTATCACCATCGCTGAGGGTAGGACCGAAGGCAGAAATGGTAGTAGCCGACCAAGAGATGCTTATATGGACCAACTGAAGAAGGACATGAACTGTGGCACATACGGAGAACTAACGAGACTAGCTGATAATAGGGAGAAATGGAGAAGGAAATCCAAACTCGTTGCAGACCAATCCAATGGGTTGTAACTTGTTATATATATATATGAATGTATTGTATGTAAAAGACTTAGGCCATGAATTTCTGAAGTAAATAAATATATTTCTGAGTATTGTGAGATGTCTGTATGAGTTTAATGTGTGAATCTATCGATGCAATGTGGATGGTTTGTATGTTTGATAAATTGTCTGATTTTTGTTTATTTGACAATTATGATTATTTTCTTAGCGAAGTTGCGTTTTTAGCTAGTAAATATAATATCCAGTAATATGTACACATTCTGCACCAGGTCATGAACCTTGGGGTAACGCACGCGTCGTCAGATCGTCTCAGCCAAACAATAATAACTGCACAATCACCACTAGTATATAAGTATATATATACCTACATAATAATATTTTACTCACTAAGGTACACACAATATATAATACTCGTATAATAGTATGAGGTAGGTACCTTCTTTAATTATTACATTCTGCATTCGCAATTGTTAAGTACTTGCATAATAATTATTTTTAGCTTTTTATGAATCAACAATTTTCAGGTGTTGTTGTATCGTTGAAACTTTATTACTAATCATTATCAGTTTTAATGGTGAACATTCGAAAGGTTGTTAAAACTTGAAAGTTTTCTTTTTTAATTTTTTTTTTAAATTTTTTTTTATGTATACTAATTTTATTTACACTAATAAATTACAAATCTTATACATATTTTCATTGATGCTGCCCAACTAGGTATAACCTAATCTATTATTATTATTATTATTCATCTCCTATATTAACACAATCACATTCATAACAAGAAAAACACTGCTGTAAACTGTCCATACATGAAACAACACACAAACAAACCATTTCTCCATATAAAACCAGAAAAAAACAACACATCCCTCAACCACATACATCACAAATCCCACACCACATACTAACACACGTATATATCACCCCACATAAAACACAAAACAAATCATGGAACAAATCCTAAGATATCTTGCAATCTCTCCATTATTACTAATACTATACCAACACGGCACATCTCACAAGCGAGGTAGCCAGTAAAATAGGTTCATGTAATAAACATGCAGATTGTTTTTTCCGTTCCAATGAACAATAAGATATTCAGGGCATGGCTTGCCTTACCGCTGAATTGTATTATGTAAATTGAATTGTCTTATACGTGAGGTATTACGAACATCAACCTTTTACAGGACTCTCGAAAACTTGCAAATAAGAGTGGGAGACCTATTCTTTATAGAGGACTCCACGGATTATAACCTAATTAAATATACATCACCATACACAAAAGTAAATAAAATAAAATCGCGTGAGATTAGGAAAACTTTTAAACTAATAGGTATATAATGTTTTATGGATACCATAAAAACAAAAATTTAGAAAATAGTCAAACTCTTAATGTCATATGCGAGGTTTACGTGCAAAGGTACATCTATGTAATTTTTACAAATATTTCACTACGAACACATAAATATTCATATTTTCGCTGATTACACTGCAGTTTAATCAATAAGGTGAAATTCTCCTTCACCTCGATTAAAGAAATATAAAAAAATCTGATTCAGTATCAAAAACATTTTCAATGTTCTATAGGATTGTTTGTGAACCCCTTATAATTATATCTCGTATAAAACAATGTAGGTACCTACAGGTATTTACATAATATGTTTGTCAAAAACTCGGCGCGTGGCAAATTCGGTGTAAACGTAGAAATTTTACGATAATAATTATTGTATAAACAGTTTAATTCAAAAGTATACACGCCGATAGAACAGTCTTAAAGCCCTTCACAAATTTGAACTTTGCCCTCTCATTTTCAGTGTCAAGTTCATAGTATGAATACCTACCTATAATACAATAATATCTCTCTCTCACTACCTCTCTTCATCTATCAAATATAATGTATTGAGATAGTTATCTTGCGAGCCGTTCAACCTCTCAGCTAGAGTGACGTCAGTAAAATACCTTCTCTTACACATCATACCTTCATAAATAATAATATATCTCATCAAATTGTCACAGTATGATTGAATTTATCAATTTATTGCTATGCTGAAATAAACTTCGTCGCTAGGTGAATATTGTGAAGATTATAAACCCATCCCATAGGACGAGTAAACGACCCTTCAGATAGATCGTTGATCTGATCTTCTATAATTTGATAATTTTAATATTATGAACTCGTCTCCACAGATCAAATAAAAATAGATATAGTTTTAGGCTCGAAAAAACTTATTCTCAGTTTTGAATATTTAACAATTACTGTGTAAAGTCTGGGCTTTCTAATCTATTTTGAAATTGTTTTTAAAATTAAAAATACATTCACATACCACGTTACGTAGCAATTAAACCTTTATTTTTTAATTTATTTTATGTTCAGATTAATATAATTAAGCTCATGCTGATTTTGTTAAAAATAAAAAAACAGATATATTGAGTTGTAAATATAGAAGAATGTTTGGTATTCAATGGACTGATAAGGTTACAAATATAAAGGTGTTAAGAAGAGCTGGAATGCACAGAGAACTCCTGTTGGATGTCAAAGTGCGTAAGATATCTTGTCTATAAAGTACTAAATTTTATGGTTGATTATGACATGCAAAATAGAGGGTCGCTGGGGAGCTGGCAGAAGGTAGACATCGTGGCTGCGTAATATATGGAATGAGGAGTTGTTCCAGACAGCGCAGGACCAAGAAGCCTATGCCAGAGTGATCGACAATGTCGAGGGGACCTGATGACAGGGGATCTACAGAAGAAGAAGAGAATATTGAGTTGACTTTCAGAAGTTTCCACTATCAACATAAGGTTATATGTATTCAATGCATATGACCGTACACCGAATTGAATTTAAAATCCGTTTTTGTACTTTCGTCAAAGCCAACAATACTAATTAGCAGTCGAGTTTATTACTATTGTATTGTAAATAGGTTCATGTTGCAATGAATATTATAATGCAACAATATTATGTATAGACCAGTAGCGGGATTAGAATTTTTCACAACTCAGTATGAAATTTTAAAAAAATACTCGATTTTCAATTTGGTTGGTATACGAATTTCTATATATTTCATGATCTCTTCATTTTTTAAATCTAGAATCTTTGACACCAGAATGAAATGAAATTAAACACAAATGTTTTTACTAATAAATTGATTTTTATTGAGAAAATCGTCTTTCGTCTATTGAAGACATTGTCAATATGATTAAAGATTCCAAACAATTCATATTTATATCATCTAAATAATATTAAACGATTACAATGAAAGAAGGAACAATAGTTTATATAGGTACTTACATATTTATACTACATTATTATTCCTTCTTTTATTGTAATCGTTTACGGATATTTGGATAGATATATGAATATGATTGTGATTTTAAATCGGAATGTCTATATCCTTGAAAGGCGAGAGACGTTTCTCTCAATAAAAATCAATGCAGTAAAAAAACATTAATTGTTTATAATTTCAAGTTACATAATTTCACAAAATTAATTTTGCATAGAATACGGTGTTTTTTTGCGTGTACGGAAAGCACACCACTGCCACATAATATATATACCTCTAACTGTTGATGTTTTAACAGGAATTTGTCCAAATATACCTAATAATATCTGATATTCCACGTTGCAGGATGCACGTGGGTGCATAATATGATGCAAAGACGATTAAGTACTTCTTTTGTTATAATACTATCAGTGTTGCCAAAACTACGTAGATCTACGTACTCTAGGTCTCATTTGGTAATCTAGAAACTTTTAATTTAAGAACTTATCTTACTTTAATTTAAATAGTTACGTATAATGAGTGTATCACTTCTCTAAAATATTTCGTAACAAATCTGAGCAGATCACGAAAAATTTCTAATTCTTATACTGTTTCGATAAATTGGCGACGCGGAGCAGAAATTTTAAGAGCATAATTTGATAATTGAGACCTATAAATTAAGGTTCCCGTTTTTAAAACTCAGCCAAATATAGAAAATATGGGAATATAAATAAAATTTCTTCAGTTTTAAAAAATCGACGAAAATACCAAATTAAACGTTTTTCTTAAATCTACGAACTTTTTTCATAAATCTACGTATTATTTTGTCTGAGCTACATCTTTTTTTAAAATTGGCAACACTGCTATGCATTGCTGCATCCTGATCGTGGACGTTGTATTTATTTATTGCAAATATAAGAATGTATTGTATTTTATTATTATTAATACATTTCCTGATTCTTCCATATTGTACGAGGACTGAGAATACAATTTGTAATATATAATTAAAGTTGTAATATAACAGTTGCATTACTATTTATCTTTATAATTATTACCGCATATAAAAAAATTAGAAATCGAGTTAAAATTACAATTTTCGTGACTTGTAAATTTGGATTTTTTTTGTTTGTATAACTCAAACTTCTATTATTTTGTTCATATTATAACATAACATTATACAGGCTATTCATACAGCTAGTCCCAAATTTATTTATGAATCTTATATTACGGGTAGGTACTAACGCGACGATTTTTTCAAATTCATGATTAATTGAAATACTAATTAAAATAAATAAACTTTTACAAGCCCATTTGAAAAAAACATTTTCGATGTTTTGTTTATCGTTTTTCATATATTTATATAAATTCATATAGATACTGTAATTAACAATTTTTTTTTAAGCTTTTCCTTGTATTATTCATTTCGACATTATTTCTCTTCAATAAAAGTCTAAATTATAATTGATTATTTGTCGCAGTTTGCCTCAATACAGAGGCTGCTGCGGGTGCCGATCGCATAGTCCTTGTCTCCTTGCTTTCTCGGCGCGCATGCGAACATACATTGAATGAAATAATTGAAACATTTAAAGAAAGCGATGGTCATATTATGATTATAGTAGGTTCTCGCGAATTTGTCAAATAATTTTTTACTGTTTTTTGAATAAAATGAATCGGTCTACCACTTTTTTCCGTAAGTTTTTGAATGTCCTGTAAAATACAGGCGTTCAAAAATAAAGATATTTAACATGTTAAATTCAGCAATGAGGCTTGCCCCCAATCCAGAATCTCTTGATTTTTTGTTGCTATGTAGAAAACAGCTTGCGTATTCATTATATGCAGCCGATCTGATGGTTGTCCCACTTGTGGGATATGCTGTGATGGTTTATAATTTTTTTTATTAAATATTTACTATTGTCTGCAGATATGATAAATGAAGTAGGCACTGCATTAATATGTACCTAACATTATTGTTGCAAGACGAATTATAAATTGAATTAAATTCTTTTGTTGAAGAATAAAGGAAGGGCGTTGGTCCAACCGCAAGCAATTTCAGTGACAATACTAATGAGCATTGTATTGTGGGTGATGCCTACATTTGTGCATATATATATAACAATACAATAATATGCGGAAATAATTGATTCTGGCAAGTTTACCAATTAGGAGACATGAAGAATGCTTTTACATAAACTGATATACCTACATTGAGTTCGTCGGAAACTTGGAGGTAGAGTCTCGGCCTCGTGCATAAAAGGGACGCGGTTCGTTCCCAGGTGCCAGTAAACTCCTCTTTCACGACTTAAGCCTTAAGTTTAATAAAAAAATATTTGAGTGTTTGACAAAAATGTAAATATACATATTTTTCAAACCATAGAAGCAATTAATGTTACATCGTGTAAACATGGTTCTGCAATCGAAATTATAATTTTGCTATCTCTGCCTTGTGCCAAAAGCCAATAAAACAAATTCAAATATTTTTATTGAGACAATAATAAATACATTAAATATATACATACAATAAACACAATTATACAATTCTTTATAATATCTATTTTACCCTAAAAATTGAGCAGAGCTCATGCATCACGATTATAGGGTTTTTACTAATATTGAAACAAATTCGACTAAAAATCATTTAAAAATTCTGAAAGTTCTAGACCAAAAGATGATAATGTAGACGGCTGGTGTGGCGCAGAGGTAACGCTCACAAGAGCCTTTGAGCCACGAGGTCCCGAGTTCGATTCCCGTCCAGGGCAGATTGAAGAATGACCTTTTTCAAATTGTCCTGGGTCTGGGTGTTACATGTATATATCTTTAGTGTTCTGTATATAATTATGTATATTGTCAGGCAAGTACCCATAATACAAGATTCAAATCTTAATTTGGGACTAGCCCGATCTGTGTGTATTGTCTATGCATGTTATGTTACTGAAATAAATTATTTTAAGAATGAACAAATTTCTGTTCTGAGTGTTAAAATATTATGCCAATCAATGATCCTAGAAAATATTCCTCCAATGATTTTATACCTCTACTTTGACTACCTTTTTAACGTATCGAGGGCGTAATAGAACAATTTTATATTATTTTCTGGCTTCCTCATTGTTAAGTAATATGCAATTATACCTACTAAATAAGTGTCACAATGAGCAACTTTGTGAGATATGAATGATATTTCACAGTACCTAGGTACATATTACTTATTGTATTGTTCATGTTTTCTGAACCGCTCTTTGTAACGACCCTGATGGCGCATGACTTTGTGTAATAATTTGATGCGGAAATTTGGTAACTGTGTCATTTTTAATACGAGTATTTACCTAACAACATTACAATGACATTGAAATTAATTTCCATTTCATAGAAATGTATCTATTGTAAAATATAATAATTGTTAGATTTGTAGAAACGAAATATAAAATTATATCAACATCATTATTATTTTTAACTTGTAATGCTCGTAACTCATCTCAAATTCATTAAATGTCTTAATTTTTGGCACAGAGAAGACGGCTTGCATGTTTATTACATGCAGTTGGTCTGCTGGCTATCACTTGGGAGATGCCGTGATGGTGTAATAAATAGTAGTAGTAGTTTGGGGCAAAATAAAAAATTCAATAATGTTATAAGCAGTATAACAGAAGATTTAAACTTCCATAATTATTTGTAGAAAATTCACATCAACATACTGTCTGTAAAATTATGTATACATATTACAGCTAAAATAAAAAAAAAGTAATTCTTGGTGAGAATATTTTTCATCTAGTACTAAGTCAGGTTACTCTGACGTTGGCAAGCATTTTGGCGAATGCATCTTGTCTCCTGTGAGACCAAAAAACTACTACAATTCTCGGACACCTGTCCGAACAAGAGTGTTCCCCGGGTATAATATTTGGTGTGTAGGTATAACATATTATTTATATAACACCCAGTATCTCTGAATTAATATTCTTATTATATCAACAGGTACATTTTGCAATAAAAGGTTTATGTACCTACCTTGAAAATATGAGAACACAATTACGAGAAAGTATATCTACCTATGTATATGGTATCCCAGTCTAACAATCTATTACACACAAAGACATTATTCATTCAGTAGGTGGGTAATAAATCAAGTCGATTATAACAAGCAACTAGGTGGCGGCAATTTCACAGGAAATATGGAACGCATTAGGCAATACTATACTATACTACCTATACTTTATTGACCTCCATATGAGATGACACAACTTTATCCATTATCCCTGGAATATTTTCATGGTATTATTATGTTTTGAAACAACACACCACTTTAAACAGAATCACGTATATAGTTACGTAGAAAACTTGTTAGTGGGGTTGAGATACAGTGATGTTCTTGTAATTTTATTTTTATTTCTTTTTATTTTAACAAATAAACGGCATACGCTTTTTACAAACATTATTTTACATAGCGTGATAAGAAACACATTTTATGTATCGGAACAATAACAAACATTTAAATAAATACAAACACAAAAGATAGACTATTGATAGATTATCAAAGATACATTTACATTAAACTTAAAAATAATAATCATAAAGACCTTAGCATCTGTAATATAAAGATTTAAAACTAGGTCACATAAAACATTCAAAGATCCTATGACTTCAAATAATTAAACATATGTGTTACTATCAGTACTATAAATAAAATTTTACAAATAAAATAACAAAAAAAAACTGGACATTATGAATGAATTGTATACTTAAAATAGCTCGTCAATGATTTTTTATAAGTGGTAATGGAATCAGCAAAAATATCTGCCAAGAACCCATATTCATTTTCTAGTCTGTGAGTCCTTCTGATAGGTGTACTGTATAGATAATTGATTTTGACTTTATCGCAGTGAAATGAATAGTTCTGTCTAGTGTTTCTGGTTGGAATATGAAAATTTATGATATCGTTATCATTTTTTTTTATCCCAGAATACCATTTTTCATATTTTTAAGAAATCTGTATACATAATTATATTCCAATTGGGATACTATTATAACTATGTGATATTAAAATTTCGATATTATTGACCGAAGGTAGATACTTACTTGTTGGAAGTCCATTTCTAGATAAATTTTAAAAAAAAACAAAGTATTTAATTATCTTCCATGTGACTTTATTAACTTCGCATACTAGTATTCGGAGACTCTCGACTCCATCATCAGACGATTAGAAAAAAGTAATTTTTTCTAACTTTTGTTGCTAACTCTGCTGAACTGAAGATGTTAAATATTATACGATCACCTATTTTTTCAGGACACTCAAAAACTAACAGAAGATCGGGAGATGTATTCTTTGGCAAGAGTCCACAGACGGAAGAGATTATAATTTTTTTTTTCTATTTTAATAATATTGTCAAGAAATCTATATGCCAGTTGGAATGATTATGTACTTACATTGAAATATAAGGGAAGTGGAAGTATTTAAGTACTTTGTACATGGATATACCTAATATTGTGAGAGTAAATATAAGGCTTTTTAGGGTATTGACCCTCGTCTGATATTCACTACTTTACTATTTGTGTGTGTGCGTGTGTGTTATTTACGTTTATATATAAACAGCCTTACTACTTATTTATTAGTACATACATACAGGGTAGAATCTATTTAATAATAACTACAACTTTTATAAAAGAACAGGGGTAAGAAAACTCTAACCCATTATACCCACGTGGTTAGATGGAAGAAATCACTATATAGTGATAATCTCGCCACTGCACATCATCACATTTTTTCTTGTGTTTAAAGCTTTATTTTATTTGTTATATAAATGATGATGTGCAAGAAGAATAAAATAAATAAATAAATATTAAAATATGTAGATACTCTTATAGATATGTATATTGTATATATCTGAAAGAAAGCAGTTTGCATGTTTATTGCATACTGCTGGTCTGCTGGCTACCCCTCTTATGGGATATGCCGTGATGGAATACTAGTAGTAGGTTGTGACTACGTAAAATTACATGGCTGGAATATGTGAATCAAACCATCAAGCATTATTTTTTCTCTCTTTATCTGCAAGTGACATATCTTGTGATAGCTATATTCCGTCGCCAGAATACTGACTCTCCTTTGATTTTGTTGTTTTTTTTAACCGATTCATTTTCTGTGTGTTTGTTTTTTTTTAATCTTTTTTTTTGTGTAGAGATCGCCTGATCACTGAGACCACAACAGATCAAAAGCTGTTGTGGTCTCAGTGTAAGGTGTAATTTTCAAAATAATAATAAATACATTTTACTTATTTTAGAGGCATTTACTATGTAACAATTTCTAGACATTTTTATATAAAATATTTAAACATGAATTACTATGTTTATTTGTTACATTAATTAAAAAAATACGCTATCGTGATTTCAGTGCACTTGCACCATTGACAAAGACTTGAAAAGCTCGTCTTGAAAAGCTCGTCAATGGTGCAAGTGCACTGTAATCGCGATAGCGTATTTTAAATTAATGTAACAAATAAACATAGTAATTCAAGTTTAAATATTTTATTTAAATGCTTTTTACTTGACTGACTTATTTGCTTTTGTATTGTAATTCTTATGATATTTTAGATTTAAAGTTAATTAATTAATTTTCTTATTTTTTGTGTATTAATTTACGGTTTTTTTTTTAAAGATATATCTGGGTTTTTTATAAGCCCAAATACAACCTTATACACCTTTCAAAGTAAGCTAAAAGCTTGTGTCGTGAAAGGGGAGTTTGCCGGCACCTGGGATCGAACTACGGACCCCCTGCTCACGAGGCCGAGACTCTACCCCCTAATTATATGAAGATCATTGTAAAAAAGACTTTTGCCGTTTACTGTATTAATAAATATTAAATAAATAAATAAATATAATGTATGTATCTATGGTATGGTCTAGCATTCACCCCAAGTTAAAACTGTTCAAAGAAAATAATAGTAAATTTAAGTACTGTGTGAATAGAGTATTGTATATGAAATAACTCCGTTGGAAACTGAAAGCATTATAATTATATGTACTCGTACTATAAAATACTTAAAAATAATTTACACCACCACACATGCGCTATACAAGTATTATTATTGTCGTTGTGTTTCAAAATAATCCAGCGCCAATACAGTCATAATATATCTATGTTCAGTCTACAAAAGCATAAAACTCCATTTTATTACTACACACATACAGTCATGTGACAATTTATTACGATCACTTTAGAAATAAGTAATTTATTCATCACTATACTGCAATAATATATTTTCTTTAAATATAGAGCATAATATACGTATGTTATTTGGAAGAAATTTAAATAGTATATTTAACATCAATGTAAATTAATAATATTGACCTCTTGTAAAATATTATGAAAGAAGATGTCTACAAAGAAAGAAGATGTCATATTATATGATATATTACAGTATTTATGAAGAGAGAATAAGCATAAATGAAGAATAATTGGAGTAAAAGGGATTTGGAAATGAAGATTATAAAAAAAATACGAATGATATAGTTATCATTAACTGTACCTACGCTTGAAAGCATTAACAATCTTATGTTATTGATTGTATCGGCTTTAACTTTGTAACACTTTATTTTAAATTATATAGGTAATAAAATTAATAATACTCATTACTGCTTAGTCCACAACAGAAAGAGTACCTACAGTTTAGTGTACAACAGTTACACTAAATAATAATAGACATTATTAATTTGATTGCTTAATCTGATTTTAATTTAATATTGTAATAATTATTTGTTACATTACTATATATTTCTCCCTTTATGTTTTGCAGATGGAATTGTGTTCATGTTTCAATTTTCAATACAATATTCGATCTACAATTCACATACAAATATATATATTAGTTATTGTATATTTATAGTTACAATTTTAATATTGCTTGGTGAATTTTTGGTGAATATTTCGCTGTTTTGTTATTATTCATTTTATTGTGATCGAGAACAAAGAAAGCTCACCACAGCTGAAAATAAGCTTTTAAATTAATAAATCGATAAAAAGTTTTAAGAACTCGCACATTTATTCAATTTAAATACAAAGATATTTGAAGGATAAATAGATTTACATTTCAATCTTAAATAACAAGTCGCACAGATTTTTTTAAATCAATTAACCCGATCTAGCGATTTGTATACACTACTCCCACTGATTAAAAAGTTTAGTATTTTTTAATGAATTAAAAATCAAACAGTTATTCTAATTTCATACATACATACATACATACCATCACGCCGCTTCCCTCGCGGGGTAGGCAGAAAGGATCGAGCGCCACTTCCTTCTATCCTTGCATACATCTTTCGCTTCCGTCACTGTCATACAATTCCTCATGCATGCTCTCCTGTTCAATGTGCTCAACACGTGACCGTCCTGTAGGATTTGATTTAAATTCACATTAATTTCAATACACATTATTGAGAAAATAGAAATGAGAATTGTTAGACCATAGATTTAAAGAAGCATTCCTACGCTTAATTTAAGAATTAAACATCTTTATTTTTTCGAACATCTTCCCTTTACAAGGCACTCGAGAAGATACTGAAAAGGTTTGTAGATCAATTCTTTGCTGGGGGCTCCACTCCAAGACTTTAACAATTCAACAAAATGTGTTTTTAAATTATACTCTCAAACTCTTTAACCAAGAATATTCTGTCGGGTAGTACCTAAAACTTTAATAACAAAAAATGAGCATAAGGGGATTCATTGCATATTGCATTCGAAGGCTAGGCATGTTAACAATTTCCTACTATGCAATGTAAGGTATTTTGTTAACGTTTAAGGCCGCTCTTTAGCAAAAACGGTAAAATATTCAATTTTCAACAAATTTGATAGAAAAACTCTCATAACTTGTTGACCTTTGCGAACATTTTGATCTGAGAAAATATTTATTATCAATATTAGTTTTTTACTTTAAAAAAACTAAATAGCCGACTGCCGAGATTTATTTAGGTAGATACTCTTTGTTTTATCAAAGGTTATTCTTATTCGCACGGCGTGCGAATAATATTTCTTCCTTATTCGCACACTACCGTGCGAATAAGAGGTAAATATTATTTGCACGGCGCAGCTATATCAAGCCAAAGTGACATACGTCGAGAGTATGATAATTTTTAAATTTTTTTATTTGTTACTCTTAATTTCGATTTGTAACAATCAACCTTTATGTATCTATATCGTTAAACTAAAAACTATGTGTATATAGCAATTTTTCATCATTTTATCAGACTATTTGGCGTGTTTTCTTATATATTTTGACCTAAAAACACTCCAAGTGTAATATTTGTATGAAAAAATTGTGAAATTTAGGAGGAGGAGGACAATAACATGGCATCTTATAGAATTTGAACTGACAATTTTAAATTATAAATGTAGACAAGGCTATACTATACTATATACCCTCACGCCGTGTCCCAGGTGGGGTAGGCAACGAGAACGGAACGCCTTGTTGATCTTTCCTTAGGTACATATCTCTTTCGCTTCCTCTACATTCAACCAGTTTCTCATACATGCACGCCGATTCATCTTACTTAAGACGCGACCGTCCTTGAGAATATGATCCACGTAATTCTTGGACATAGATTGGTTATAGATGTAGACAAGGCAATTATATATTCTTACACCTTTTGACAGCTAACACCTGTTTTGTTTCGGCGCGTAGTGTAAATTACTGAAAGTTTGTCTATCGTGATTACAGTGGTTGGAAACTATTCTTGTTTAAAAGAGCTCTTTCTGGTGTTATTCGTCACATTATCTGAAAGTACAGCGGTACGTGATTAAACGATAGAACACTATTTAAAAAATCAAAAATTCCAAAAATATTACTAGCGTTCTGCTTGTTTCGTTGGGATCATATCCGCAAAAGTTGTCTTGTTGTATATTGCAGTTTTATTGGTCACTGAATATTCAATATTATAGACAATACTCCTATTCATTGACCATAAGCAACTGAAACTTTTATATTAAATCCATAGATATCTGAGCAACACCCGATTGTAATAAACTTCACAATAGTCGAAAGAAATACTCAAATGAATAAGTGCAAACAATGTGTGGAGAACCTAAGTCCAGCAAAGGTGATGAGGTGCAGCAGATGCTACGACACCTACCACTTCTCCTGCCTGGGAATAACTGCCGAAGGATACAAGAAGATGCCACGAATAAGGAAGGATCAATGGCGATGCCCCACCTGTAAGCTGCAGGACCCCAGATCTAGTTCTGTGCCGACTGGTCCATCTCCCTCCCCTGAATCGTTTCATCTGCAGGAGACCGTCACTCAGGAGAATGTCATCTTGAGTAAACTAGATAAGATGAACAATGATTTTATCAACAAACTGGATGACCAAAAGATACCAGTGGATTCATCTTAGCTTATAGTTGAAGTATTGTTTGAAATGACAGATTGTGCTTCGGTATTTCGTAGCGTAGATGACTGCAATGTTCTGTGTGGGAGAATTGTAAGTGTTACTGAACTTGTTGAAGTAGATGATGTAAATTCGTCATGTATTGTCGAAGATATGCATTGCATAAAGTGTGATCTGAATGCTGGTACATGCGGTGAGGTTATGTGCATAGTACAAATTGCATTGATGTCGCTCGATTACCGAGATATAAATGATATTTCTTTTTCCTCACAGGATAGTGCGAAATGTTGTATGCTGAGTCTATATTATGATGATGCTGTCGTTAGATGTTGTAAAGTTGTAAACATAACAAGCAGAGTTAAGGGTTATTGTATTGCTACTGAGTTGGTGAGTTTGGGACTGCCATACAGTGTTATTATATTGGTTCATACTGACAGTAGCTCTAATGAATATACATACTATCGGCGATAGGGAGTTAAATGAATTACTGGATAAAGAACTCATAAATACATATAAGCTGAGTATATGCAAATGTGATGGATTACTTTGTAAAACATCTGAGGGGATAAATTTATTAAACTGTAATATTAGAAGCTGTAATAAAAATTTTGATAGTCTGATTGTATTCCTATCAAGCTTTAAATTCACGTTCCACGTTATAATCCTTACAGAGTGTTGGATTAAGAATGATGGTACAAATTATTATAATATTGATAACTATAGTACATACATGACTAAGAATAATCACAAACAGGACGATGGTGTAATTGTATTTACTCACCATACATTGAATGTTAGAGTTACTGAGCCTGTACTGGATGATGCAAATTGTCTAAGAATCATGATAAACAATAATTTAGAAATATATGGAATTTATAGATCGCCGTCAATATTCAATGTGCGGCCATTCTTGGATTCATTGTGTGAGGTGCTGCCTGTGGATGGTGGTGTGGATCTTGTGCTGGCTGGTGACATTAACATAGACATTAAAGGTATGACTCATCCTCAGGCTGCAGACTATCTTGGACTTTTGTCTGAAAGGTGCATGTTATCTGCCATAAATTTGCCAACGAGACAGGATTCATTGCTGGACCATGTATTTGTTCGCAGCTGTAAAAATGCTAATGTTGTTGGAATGGTATGTGACAGTCTTATTACAGATCACTATCCTACAATGATATCTATGTCTTATTCTGCTTTTGACAAAAAATCGAACGTAAAAAAAACATATATACATATAGACTATGAGAGTATTATAACATGTGTGAAAACAGTTAAATGGAATAAACTCTATGAAAAAACTGACCCTGATGAGGCTGCAGATTATTTTGTAAATACACTTAGTGACATAGTACAAAGACATAAAACTATTAAACCCATTCCTCACAGTAGGAGAGGATTAAAGCCATGGATGACGCAAGGCTTACTTAAAAGTATTAGAGTTAGGGACGCACTACATAGGGCGGTAAGGAGATGTCCTGAGGATATACGTCTGAGGACGAAATACCTAAAATATAGGAATACATGTAAGAAACTGATCTCAAATACTAAGCTAGAATACTACAAGACAAAATTTAGCTCAGTTGCACATGATCCTAGGAAGACTTGGGATACTCTAAACGAGATGGGAAACCGTAAAAAATTAATGACGAAATTAAGGAAATGAACTTGAGAAATAACCTGGTTACCATAAATGATTCTAATGTAGGAGAAGTATGTGATTACATAAATACCTATTTCACTAATATTGGAAGGTCACTCGCGTCTGATATTTTGTCAAACTTGGGTTGTGATGAAGATGAGTTGATAAATCGAATGAAAGCATCTCCCATAACTTCTGATCAAAATATATGTTTTAACTTGGTAAATGAGAACGAGATTTCAAAAATAATCGATAGATTAAAAAACAAAAAAATCTGCTGGTACAGATGGCATTTCATGTATGATTCTGAAGATGTGTAAATCTGAAGTCATCCATCCCTTAGCCTATATCATAAATCTCAGTTTTTCTACCGGAATTTTTCCTCGACAACTTAAAAGGGGAGTGTTATGTCCAATATTTAAGGGTGGTGATTCTACGCATGTTAATAATTATAGACCAATCAGTATACTAAACAGTATATCCAAAATATATGAAACCGCAGTGAAAAATAGGTTAAACAAATTCCTCGAAGAAAGAAAGATTATTTCAGGGAGACAGTTTGGTTTTCGTCCTGGTATGGGATCTCAGGATGCTGTGGGGTATCTGACACAGAGTATCACCAAGATAATAGACGGAGGAGAAAAATGCATGGCAGTTTTTCTCGATTTAGCTAAAGCTTTTGATACGGTGTCCCATAGGCTACTGCTATATAAGTTAAATAGACTGGGTGTTACAGGAAAAGCACTTGAGTGGTTCGAAAGCTATCTCAAAGACAGGCAACAAATGACAAAACTCAGAAATACGATAGGAAACCAAAGACAGGTGCTTTATGGAGTACCACAGGGTAGCGTGTTGGGGCCTTTGTTATTCTTGGTTTACATAAACGACTTGGTTGAACTAAGTTTGCACCATGGAGAGGCCATCTCTTTTGCGGATGACACAGTCTTGCTGTTCCGAGGAGGATCTTGGGATGAGGCTTGCCGGAACAGTGAAAATGGCTTGAGAAAGGTCAAGGAATGGCTGGACACAAACTTATTATCACTAAACACGGACAAAACTAAGTATATGTCCATGACCATAAGCAGGGGTCCCGATGTGCAAAGATGTACTTCGCCACTTAAAATTCATAGCTGCAGATCGAGTACTGGCATGTCACGGCGGATGTGTGACTGTCCGGTTGTTGAGAGGGTCACCTCGTTAAAATATCTGGGTTTGATATTGGATGAGAGATTGGGTTGGCACGAGCATATTGTTGGTGTTGCAAACAGACTCAGAAGGATGATGCACACATTCAGAGATGCTAGACATGTCCTATCGCGTGGTCTTTTGAGGACAATATACTTTGCCCTTGTAAATAGCATTATATCATACGGCATAGTAGGATGGGGCGGAGCCGTGAGTGCCGCCCTTGACCCATTGGCAAAAGCACAAAAGTCCATAGTTAGGTTTATAAATAAGAAACCCTTTCGATATCCAACAGATGATTTGTTTGCAGAATTTTTAGTTCTGGATGTTCGCCAGCTGTATGCAAAGAACATTCTGATGTACTACTTGAGACACACCGAGTTGCACGAGCGTCTTGGCCATTCTCATGGAACTAGGGCGAGATTGGCAGAGAGGTTTGTGGTACCAACGGTAAAAACTTCCTTTGCCCAGAGACACTTTGCATATATTGCCCCTAGAATTCTTAACAAGATTTATGACACAGTTATCCGGGCTTCGGCTTCTTCTGGTATTGGGGGAGGGATCACGGCATGGCTTCAGCAGTTTGGCCGCAGAAACACTGAGACCCTGATCACATATCTGCCTGTGTGACTGAGTGTGTATGTATGTGCATGAATATATGTGGCGTTATCTGTACATGTGTGTGTGTGTATATATATATATGTATGTATGGGTGTGTATGTATGTATGCATGTATGTGGGTGTGGGTGTATGTGGATGAGTGTGTTTGTGTGTGTGGATGTATGTGTGCGTGCGTGAGCGTGTGTTATGTTATGATTAAATAAAGTAGGGAAAATAACCTTAGTAACTGAAGTAAAGAAAATTGAGCGCTGAGACAATGTAAGGTGAAAACTGGCTCAGTCTACCTTGGTACGGGCTCATGCCCAGTTAGGTAGACATTAGTGACTTATCTTTAAAAATCTGTTTTTGTAAATAAAATAAATAAATAAATAAATAAATAAATTGAATGAAAAATGAAATACAAATACCTACTATAAGATGTTTGGAGCAAGTGGACGAATATGTTTATTTAGGAAGTATGTTTGTAAGGGATGGTAGGTACGAAAGGGACATTGAAAAAAGAAAAGTGGCTGGTGCGAGAGTGAACGGTGCACTTCGATCTATTGTTAGCAATAGCAATGTCTCGAACATGGCTAAAATGCTGGTGCACAACGCCATCCTCGTACCGACACTGATGTATGCAAGCGAGACTTGGACATGGCTGAAGAAGGACGAGAGTGGAATAAATGCAGTGGAGATGCGATCACTGAGAAGAATGGTAGGTAAAACATTGCGTGATAGAGTAAGAAATGAGGATATTAGAAGAATGAGTGGATGCAAGAGGAGTGTTGTTGATAGAATGCGTGTAAATAAATTGAGATGGTTTGGTCATGTGGAGCGAATGGATGGTGTAAGATTGACGAAGAGGGTGTATTTAGCTGAAAGAGAGGGTGTGAGGAAGCGCGGGCGTCTGAGAACCACGTGGCTTAACCACGTGGATCAAATTCTCAAGGACGGTCGCGTGTTAAGTAAGAGGAATCGGCGTGCATGTTTGAGAAACTGGATGAATGTAGAGGAAGCGAAAGAAGTATGTAAGGATAGAGCGACATGGCGTTCCGTTCTCTCTGCCTACCCCACATGGGACACGGCGTGAGGGTACCGTATAGTATAGTATAAGATGTTACTGTAAGATGAAATTTTCATTAATAGGTACTATATATTACCTTTTTCCAAGAATTTCTCCTAACTAATACTTACAATAATAATATCCTATTTGGTTCTTAGTGAAAATGTTGTACCATTCTTAAGAGTATTTCCAATGCAACATGTACCTAATTTATTTATTTATTTATAATAATATACACGGCTTACGCCTTTTATACACAGTGTTTATAAATAATAGTACCTACAATACTACTACCATATCATATCATAATTCAAAATAAATCAGTTATGGGTAATTGTTTTTCTTAGGTGTCAGATATGATAATAAACTCTTATAGATATGCTAAAAAAGAGTGAAGAATGAGGATATCAGGAAAATGAGCGGATGCGAGAAGAGTGTTGTGGATAGAAGGCGTGTAAATAAGTTACGATGGTTTGGACATGTTGAGCGAATGCAAGATGAAAGAATGACGAAGAGAATGTATGAAAGATGAGGTGCGAGGAAGCGCGGAAGGCCAAGAACCACGTTGCTTGAGCACGTGGATCAAATCCTAAAAAACGGCCGCGTGTTGAGTAAGAGAAATCGGCGAACATATGTGAGAAACTGGATGAATGTGGAGGAAGCGAAAGAAGTTTGTAAGGATTGATCTATACGGCGTTCCGGTCTCTCTGCCTACCCCTCCGGGGACACGGCGTGAGGGTATAGATAGATATAGATAGATTATATGCTCAATACATAGTGTACGGCCCTCCTTGCCTTTGCTGCGGGTCACCATCGAACCATCTGAAGCGCACCCCGTGCTAGCACCCACACTAGCATACGTCATTGTTTCCACCAAGGAAGCCGTTCTGAGGAGGGACCATGCTCCACGCACCCACACGCCTGCTCGGAGGTAACACACAGATGACACAGACACTGGTATATCAATAAAATTTCACAATTTTTTAATACAAATATAACACTTGGAGTGTTTTAAGGTCAAAATATATAAGAAAACACGCCAAATAGTCTGATAAAATGATGAAAAATTACTATATACACATAGTTATTAGTTTTACGATATAGGTACATAAAGGTTGATTGTTAGAAATCGAAATTAAGAGTAACAAATACAAATTTAAAGATTTTTTTCATACAAATATTACACTTGGAGTGTTTTTAGGTCAAAATATATAAGAAAACACGACAAATAGTCTCATAAAAGGATGAAAAATTACTATATACACATACTTATTAGTTTTAAGATGTAGATACATAAAGGTTGATTGTTGCAGATCGAAATTAAGACTAACAAATAAAAATATCAAGATTTTTTTTCATACAAATATCACACTTGGAGTGTTTTTAGGCCAAAATATATAAGAAAACACGCCAAATAGTCTGATAAAATTATGAAAAATTACTATATACACATAGTTATTAGTTTTACGATATAGATATAAAAATGTTGATTGTTACAGGCCGAAATTAAGACTTACAATTTAAAAAAATAAAAAAATATATCATTCTCTTGACGTATGTCACTTTGGCTTGATATGGCTGCGCCGTGCGAATAATATTTACCTGTTATTCGCACGGTAGTGTGCGAATAAGGATGAAATATTATTCGCACGCCGTGCGAATAAGACCAACCTTTATCAAAATAGAAATTATTTGTTAAATATATATAGGTATTTTTTATTCATCCTATCAAGCATATAAAAAATATGAATTTTATCAATATTTTTTAATAATCGAAAAATCGAGTTGATGTGGTGATTTTTGGTTTAAAAAAATGAGAAATTTTATTTAAAAAAACAGTTTTCTAAATTGGTCAATATCCATGTAAAAAACTAAAAAAGTACAATTTATTCAAATAATAATTTAATAATAATAAGAGTTTACGAATTATAAAAAAAAATATGAAAAATTTGTAGGATTATCTGCCAAACACACCCCCGATTTCGATTTTTAGAAATATGCTTTTTGATAAACGAATAGTATGAAGTTATAATCAAGTTTTTTTTTTAAGTAATCAACTAATATTGGAAATAAATAATTGTTTTAATATTTTATCAAATAAAAATGTTTTGCAGGGTCAGCATGTTTTGAGAGTTTTTCTACCAAACATGTTGAAAATTGAATATTTACTTTTTTTGCCAAAGAGCGGCCTTAAGCGTATAATATTCCATGTAGCCATAATATTATAATAATCCACTATTATCTATACTCGTATGTAAGTTTATATGAGTAGGATATTGCAATATATGCACATTCCCGAGACGAGCTATTGAATTAGGTGGCGCAGAGGAAAGCGAATTTGGTGCCAGATTTGGTTGTTGTACATTAACCGTCTGCCTGATGGTCCTCGGTATGTACAGTTGAGCAATATTATACTCTGTATTTTATCATCCTTAGAGATGATATAAGATATCCGCTATCCGATATTTAATTTAGATATCCGACCGAATACCAAAAAATACTAAACACTCTCATATTATAACTGTTTGTTTGTATTAGTGATGTAACGAATGTGTGATTTTGGATATTCGCGAATGCGAATGCGAATATCTGTTGCCTACATTCGCGAATGCGAATGCGAATAGCGAATATTGACTTGCATAAAATTCTACAATTGCTCAAACATTAAAATTTCTACCCCCCGTCGCCGAATTTTCAAAATGGTATAGGAATTTAAAATATTTCAAAACTGCTCGGTTTTCTTAAAGAATATTTTCTTGCAGTACCTTTTTCTACAATGAACCGGGTAAATATCCGGTACTTTTACCGAATATCCGAAACTTTATTACCAAAATAATATTCGCAAAACATTCGCATATTTTTTTGCGAATACGAATGCGAATGCGAATACTTTATAACATGCGAATATTCGCGAATGCGAATGCGAATACGAATATTCGTTACATCACTAGTTTGTATAGGACACATTGAAACAAGAAAAATGACCTAAAAACATCGCAAGGCGAAAGCGTTCGACAATAAATGAATTAGTATGTAATTCATTAATTGATTAAAAACATAATCATAATGAAAATTGTAACATTTTATTTTATTTGATACTCATTTTAATTTTTTTTTACTTCAAATAGAAATATGAATGTGCAGTTTTCTCAGTTTCAATTGCCTTTACGTGTGAATCTCTCACACATAGTAGTTTTAAAAACCTCAGTCTAAATCCACATAGGAAAACAACTTGCTCTAAGCTAAACAAGTATCATAATTGCTTGGTCATAAGCCAAGATTATAGAGGATACGACACAGTCCACATGCGTTAAGATTTATCAACACACCGAGCCATACGAAAAGTAAGTTAGTAGCTAAACAAGTGAAGGTAGTGATCAGATATTCGATTGAAAATATCACCGGATATTTGTTATTATCCGATCAAACGAATAGTCGTCTCATCATTAGAACGATAATATCGTCTCGTCTAGATAATATGCGACCCATGGAGGTTTCATGTGTATGTATATATGTATGTAGGTGCGGGTACCTGTGAGAATTCGTCCCGTCTTGACCATGCTGCCAATACCTCTCTGTGCCACAGACACCGTAGCCCGTAGAATCTACGTTTATAATATATATAATATTATGTTGTCTAGCCTACAATCTGGGAATATATAACGATAGTAGTCTAGTCCAGACTATGTATGGATGCCTTAAATTTAATCATATATCTCAAATTTTGTGGAATAACAGAGGGAAATGTAGCGAAATATTTTCATCGTCCCCTTTATGTTGTTGCCGTACCGTTGAGATTGTATTAGCATAACTTAGCAAATGAATTACTTTAAACCAACAACCTGTCTTTAAAGGATTAAATACCAGACAAGTGTATGTATCTTTGCAAACCTCTTTCACTATTCCCTTCACATGAATTTAATTTGAATTTATAAATGTGAATGAATTCTCGGTGGAGCTCCCAGCAAAGGAAATGTTTTCCACTCATTTTATTCAGGCATTCGAAAAAATCAGCAAAAAGACATTTAACACCTTTGATTCAGCAATGAGGTATGCCAACTATTCTATATGTTTTTATTGGCACCCAAAGGATGACCTGCATGTATATTACATCTATTAAATTATTCACCTATTATTTACTTAAGTGGCACCTAACCAAGGCTCAAGAGCGGAAGATACTAAGCTTTGAAAACAAGTGTCTTAGAAGGATTTTGGATGTCAGATGGTATGAACATGTTGCATATGATGCTGTGCGCCGGCGCACCCAGCAGAGACCTGTAATCTCCGTAATACAGGAGAGACGATGGTCCTGGCTGGGACATGTTTTGAGAATGCCTAATGATAGTTGGCCAAAAAGAGCACTGTTCTTCCGTCCGCAGGGGTTCCGTCGGCCCGGGCATCCCTCTTTCACAATACACCGTTCCTATGATAACGATATCAGAGCGCAAGGAATGTCGTGGAAAGAAGTGACGCAATTGGCACAGAGACGCTCTGAATGGTGGAGGCTGGTTTCTGCCCTGTGCTCCCGAGAGGAGCGTTGAGGGCGATGATTGATTGATTGATTGATTTACCTAAGTATATCTTAAAAAAGTTTTTGCCGTAAATAAAATTAATACACCTCATAATAAATCCATTTGTTGACTTTTCTGTTTTTACCACTGTTTGAGTTATACCACTTATAAGATTAACTAAATAATTAAATAATATCTAATTTTAATTTAAAAAATTAGAAATGTGCGTATTTAGTGAAATAGGTCTGGAAACCATCGTCTGAGTAGGTAGTTTTACAATAAATAGATACGCTTGCAGTAATCTTCGTAGTATAATCTTTCCACAGCCCGCAGACTAGACTACCCTTGCATTTCAGATACTTACTCCAATTTATGTTGGTAGTAGGAGTAGCTAAATATCTACCCCCTCTCCCTTATCCATCCAGTCTCCTAGCCAGCCAGCTTTGTCTAATGACCAGCCAGAGCTCTCAAATTGCTGCTATAGCAATATCACAGTACCTACTAGCAATATAGGGAAAACAATATTTCCCCGGTGGTAAGACTTACATACAACACTCGTGTCACCGAAACAAAAATGTAAACAACATTTTCAGTTAGCTTGTTAATACTTACATTCTCAATTTCATTGTTGATTAAAAATTCCACGTGTTTTTTTAGAATATCATCCTATTGAAATCAATATTGCCTCCTAATTGCTAAGGATTTATTATGTCATTTGAGTTAAATAGAAATCTTGAAGAAAATGCATGGAATTTATAGGTGAACGTTAAATTATTTTGAATTATTTTTATATAGATATATAGAATTTTATCTGGAGAGTAACAATCCGGTGTAATATTGTGGTTTTATTCAGCACAAAATTAATTATTTGCATTTTTCGTCCGCATTTGACATGTCACAATAACTTGCATTTTTACGTTGGACTGATTTGTAGGTTAGGTTAGTTAGCTAGTCAGGTGTCTTTTTTATACAAAAGACAATGATTTCTTTATCATAATCATTTCTTGGGTGAAAAACTATATTATTACGTAAATATAAGAAGAAAAAAAAAATATTTTTGAAAAGTTCACTCTCCTTAATATTTACCCAATGCATTATTTACCTTCAGTCGTATAGAGTTGCCATGTTTATACTCAAAAAGATACAAGTGCCTCCTAAAATTTGACAAAAGCGCATATTTGTTGCGAACACACAAATACACACTAATTTATATAATGTAATTAATTCTGAATACCTACTAGCCAGTCTCTGCTCGTGTTGTAGATAGTCACTGTGCGAATCTTCTGTTTTATATTTTTACATTTCTCCTTTTAATATCGTTTCTAAATAACCTTTGTTTCACACCAGACAATAACAGTATTTGTTACTACTACAACTACGTGTATAAATACCTACCTACCCCTTGTCTAGCAACCATCGCTGGATACCCCCCCAATCCCACCCTGACACTTCAAACAACTTCCCTTTCTCTTAATTTTCCACTCTCGCTGGTTTCATGTTTTGAATGACAAGAAAATAAACAAAGTGTTATGGTATCTTATTTTCATTTATCAATTAATAGCAAAATTTTCAGTTCAGATTTTTTATAAATTATTTTTCGATTTTAGTTCAATATCGCCACATTGTGATATCTTCCTACTAACCCAAATTTTATCTACTTTCACCAATATCCTTTGTTTGTTATAACCAATATAGGTATCGACTGCCCAGTTCCACAACTCAACAATCCAAAATTTTCTGAAATTCTGATTTAATTGATCATAGATGGAATTAACTCCACTCTATCAATTCCACAAACAAATAACTATAAGAAATACAAGGTTCCCTTTATATATCAAATATTTAGCTAGGTATCTACTTTCAATTCCAAAATAAATATTTCTTATTGTTTAATTATTGAACGGAACAAAGACAACATAATGCCTCTAACAGTGCTATTATTATATAATAGTACCTTTTATTTCACTTTCTGTTGTAGGTATTTTTAAGGCATAATATAAACATAGCAAAATTACAAAAATGCCTATTTCCCGAATATAAGATATTTCTACATGTTGAGTTATGGTAGTGGACAGTCTATATAACCGTTGATATCACTTATATATTTTATTGACACAGTACAAGTATTGGTCTCAGGGATCCAATAAAAAGGAAAATCAAGGAGTTGTAAATAATTGTAAAGCAAACAATATCAAACCCTATTTCTTGTTGTTCATCATTTTGCCTCCGTGTTTACACATCAAACATCATGACTCTAACGATCAACAATGCCATTAGACATAATAAATGATACTACTATACTAGACTATGTTTAAGATTTTAACCGGAGTCCCGAGGGTGGAAGAGCTGTTCCGGCTAGCAAAGGTCAGAGAAGTCTACGCCAGGGTGATAGCCGTCGTCGGGGAACCTGACATGGCACTTAATGAAGAAGATACTAGGCTAGTATCGATCAGAAAAATAAGAAAGATATCCCAGCTTTTACGAATGTGCTGTTTTCCGATCGCATTTTGAACAATGTTGCATTGTGTAAACATGATTTTTCAATAGAAATCTCTCATTGGTTTTGTCCTTCTTCTTCTTCCAAGTCAGTCCCTCAATGCTGAGGATCCTGACTACCATGACCCCAACCAAGCGACAAGCTCCTCCACCGTGCCCTGTCCTCCTGCCTAAACGCCTCACACACTGTACCTACCCCCTGCATAGGGTTGCCAGATGGTATCCAAAAGGAGGATATGCCCTCCTTTTTTATTTTTGTCCTCCCGTCCTCCCTTACCTACTGTAAGTCCTCCTTTTTGCTAAACATCGGGTTCTGCGAGTTTTATTTTTGTATAAAACTCGCGAGAGTTTTTTCACTGGTTAATAATCAGTGGAGTAAAGAGAGGAAAAGACTTAGTGTGTAGTCAGTTAAATCTTTAATTCTTACTCCATGCAACTTCAAAAACATAACATGTGAAGATATTTATAATTATTTGTTGAAAAACCAATAACATCTTTCCAAAATTGGCAGCTCAACTAAATATGAGTAAAATGAAATAAAATAATATAAAAAATTCTTTTAATTTCTGAATATTCTCCTTTTTTTTACAGAAAATCCTCCTTTTTATACCCATCTGTCCTCCTTTATCAAATTATCATCTGGCAACCCTACCCCTGCAGCATCTCTCACATGATCTGACCATCGTTTGTTTGTATTCGGCCCCTGCTTCTTCTGCCTTCGACTCCACCAGACAAAATATTTATTTCCAGATTGTCTGGCTCACGTCTTATAATAAATGTCCGGAAAAGCTTAATATACGTCTTCGACATATTACAGACAGTCGAGTCTTTATCTGGAGCTCAGTCAAGATCGACACATTCGTTCTGTGGGCCGTCCATGGTATGCGTAGCAACCTTCTACAATACCACATCTCGAAAGCATCTATTCTGGTTTTGTCCTAATGAATGCTTAAAAATTTACGTTTCTGTTCACCATTTTTAACTACTTACATACTGCATTCATATTACAATAATTATTAAAATTATACAACTTAATTCAAAAATCTATTATAATAAATACTCGTAAAGTTTTGAACACAGATATTTCAGGCACAATACTGGTATTTTGATCCCACGTTTTGAGCCTAATCCTTTGATATCTTGTGTATCTGGATAGATGTATTTTTCCAGACATTAGACTGTTAAGTTTTGGGTGTGGTCGTGACTGGTCATATGGAGGCATATCTGGTTGCATAAAGCAGAGAAATGTGAATGAAAATTCTGCCGCCGCTATAAAAGTTGGAATAATATATTTCTTTACATTAAAAGTTTAACATAGTCAAGTAATTGTCTACCATACTAGCCATAGGGCATACAGGGTTGTGTTGTAGACAATTTTTATTAAAGGCTATTATTTGACTGTACAATATAGGAACATAGTTGCGTTATATTTACTTCCCGATGTGATGTCCTGAGGCGTATGACGCATGGAGTTTCCCAGGGAATACCCACATCCCCCGCCTATACATTTACTTACTACAGTAGTATGTATCTATGTTTAATATACCTATGTACAATCATATTGTGTACTGTCGAATATTACTACTATGATTATATAAACATGTGTGTGTACTTACCCTTCTAGTTTCCACTTATATTATAATGTGGGAAGGCTATGTATATGATAGCTATATATTATTTCTGTATATGTACACAGACTACTCATATATTTTCCCCATTTCCTATATTTTATGGCTCGATTCTAAGTAACAGTGAAATTTTTCTCAGAATTTGAATGAATTATTATAATATTTATATATACTTACATTAATATTTTTTCTTAAACCATTTTTTATACATCATGTATCATAATAAGTACCTAATTATTTACATTTTTGATACTATGTGGCGTTATGTGGCATACTTAAATAAAACGACTTGATCTTATTTTACACAATTTATTCCGTTCTTCTTTCTACACAGTTTGACAAGTAAAGAGATCTGTCATCTGAATGACAACAATTATTTTAACTTTCTAATCTTGGTGTTGTTATTATCCAAATATATTATAACACCATAGAGCATCTGGGAAAGAATTAGTATCCCACTCTTTTCCGTGAGTTTTAGAGTGTCCTGTAAAAGGACTGTTTGCCGCCCATCTTGAATGTCAATTTTTTTGTCGGCATGGAGAAGACAGCTTGGATGTTTGTTACATGCAACTGGTGTGCTGGCTATCCCACTTATGCGATATACAGTGATGGTATAGTATTAGTAATATTATTAGGACATTTAAAAACATTCAACGATTTTGGAATTCTATGCGAATAAGGAAAATTGTTCCAACAACGAGCACCATAAACAGCTATAATATAAATTATAAGCTATGTAGATGTATAATTAATAATACGCTAGAACCAAAAATCTCTAGCTATCGGAGAACTTTTGGACTGAGGGTCGATGGAAAGCTTTGTATCGATTATCCTGCAAATTATAGATGAATATAAACCTACAGATATCATGTAGAACTTATGGAGCATGTCACATAACATATTTATTAGTGACGTGCCGAGTGTCAATTTTTTGACATTCACGAATAATGAATAGGTACTACTACTCTTTTTTACTCTAAGGTTTTATTTATTTATTTATTTTATTCTTCACTGTACATTTTTGTATATTTTTGTTTATTGTTCCAACGAGGCGACTTACGTTGATCTGTTCTTCGGGTCGCCCGTGAGGAAATGAAAGTGATGTGTGCAAATTCGAATAAATAGGAGTCTCCGACTCCTGCAGGGTTACTCTTGACAAAACTAAACACGATCTTAATCTAGTCTTGATCTTGATCATACGACGCACGAAGGGAATATGGTCAAAAACACCGCGCTACCGCTAACGCATGATCGGTTTGCGTGTATTTTTGGCCAATAGTCACTTCGTGCGTCGTATGATCAAGATCAAGACTAGATTAAGATCGTGTTTAGTTTTGTCAAGAGTAGCCCTGCTGAGATATCCGAGTGTGTAGAGGTTCTTTCAATGTATGTATACTCTTCACTGTACATTGGTTACAATATAACATAATAAAATACAAATGTACAAATGCTAAAATGCGATGTTTTCCAACTAACCCGGTTTTTACGATTTGGTAGGGAAATTTTAGTAAGTATCCAACTTTCTAAAATTTCTATCCGTCGTCGCCAATTTTTCGATTTATTGTAGGAACCTTAAATATATCACGTTCTTTTCGCTTTTGTTATACAATTTTAATACAAAAAGACATTTTTTTCAGAATAAGCCAAGTTTGAGACCGATATTCTCAGGTAGGTATTTTTAATTTTTTTTATTACATACATACATACCATCACGCCGCTTCCCTCGCGGGGTAGGTAGAAAGGATTGAGCGCCAATTTTTTCTATCCTTGCATACATCTTTCGCTTCCGTCCTCATACATACTCTCCTGTTCAATGTGCTCAACACGTGGCCGTCCTGTAGGATTTGATTTAAATGATCTTGATGATGATGATTATGATGATTCTGGTTGATTTTGTTTTGACGCCGTTTAACAGTCCCTAAACCGTCGTGCCATTTGATCCTCGGACGTCCACGTCTCCGAGCACCATTCCTCTCAGCCAAATATAATATCTTCTTGGTCATTTTGTCTTCATTCATTCTTTCTTCATGTCCAAACCATCGTAGCTTATTTACGTTCATCCATTTTTTTTTATTAAAATAACGGAATATATTGAAAAAAGGTATTTTTTATTGCAATTTTTATACAAAGACCAATTTTTTCCAACATAGTCAGGTTTGAGACCGATATTCACATGTTTTTTATGCGAATGCGGATATTTATAAAATATTCGGCACATCACTGATAATAATATATTGTATAGCACATGTCCATATGGGTGAGTGTATTATAATATATGTACACATGTGTGTATGTATGTGTATGTGATGTTGACATATGCAGCAGTGACTGAGTGGTTCTACTCTACCAAACGAAATATTCTAGCAGTACGTCACACAATGACCATTAATTTATTATACTCTAACTGTGGCTCGCAACACTGTACTTATTTATAGAACACGCCCATATAAATTAATATCAATCTATACTATCACGGCATTTACCTATGTGGGTAGCCACTAGCCAGTAAACCAACAGCATAATATAATAAACATAAAGTCACTCAGATTAACAACGCTATCATATTTTTAATGACTTTAACTAAACTAATATGATTTTGATTCTATGCTGATTTCAAAACTTTAGAATTCTCATAGTGTGCCAATATATTGTATTTTTTATTCTTCTTTTCAACAAATTTAAAAAATTAAAAACATCAAATCTATATTCACATTCCCTCCCAGAAAGCCACGACCTTTCTTGTTGCTCCCCCCAGATGAGTTTGCTCCATGAATTATTCCTACCAGTGACACTGTCTGGGAGCCATTGGACTTGTCAGGAGGTGCTCGGTGTTTTGTTTCTCTCCATATTCACACTCCATGTTCTCAGCCAAACCTCATCTATGAAATTTTTTCTATATACTACGTAATTGAATATTGTATAAAATGCTGTATAATTATGTTTTAAATTTTAAAATTCTTAAATATGTGTTTTCATAATGTTATAGCACAGACCCTAGAATAATTAAATATATATTAATCTCTATTTTGCCATAAATATCTACATATTCACGGCATTTCTGAATTTTAATTATAATATTGATGGCATTATTCTGAAAACGGTGTCTCTGGTGAGAGATTTGGGCGTGCTACTGGATGCTGGGCTGACGTTCACGGAACATATTTCCTCTATAACTGAGAGGTCATTTAAAATGCTTGGATTTGTAATGAGAACTTGCAGACCCTTCAGCAGTGTGAGCACTCTGAAAACGGTATATTTTGCTTATGTGAGGAGCCTTTTAGAGTTTGCATCGCAGATATGGTCACCCCAATATGCAGTGCATAAACACCGTATTGAACGAATACAGAAAATATTTTTGAAGCACCTATCTTATCGTCAGCGTGTTCAATTTGAGGTTTATACGGATGCTACAACCCATTTTAAGATTGAAACTCTGGAGTCGCGGCGAATCTTACTCGATATGAAGTTTTTGTACGATATCATGCATGGTGTTGTTGATTCCTCTTACCTTAGTGGAAGTGTCTCGATTCGTGTGCCGTTGCCAAGGCGAACACGAAACAATGTTTTATTTCATGTCGAAACATCAAATTACACCAGAAACTCTGTTATTAACCGGCTCTTGGAGACATATAACGATGAATTTGTCCACCTGGATATTTTCACAATGTCGCGGGGACAATTCGCAGGGGCCGTGGCGCAGACCATGAACGCATGATTTTCGTTTAATTTTTGTTTGAGCAGTTCCTTCATCTCTCTCCCTCTCTCCCTCTCTCCCTCCCCCCCCCCCCTCTCTCTCTCTCTCTCTCTCTCTCTCTCTCTCTCTCTCTCTCTCTCTCTCTCTCTCTCTCTCTCTCTCTCTCTCTCTCTCTCTCTCTCTCTCTATCTCTCTCTCTTGTTGTATTCTTGTTTTATATATGTATAAACACTGTAATTGGCCTTATATTTTTTTTTTGTTATTATGATTTTTATTACATATTATGTGCTGTTGTGTTAATAAAGAAAAAAATTAAATTAAATTTCTCACAAGAGGGGTAGTCAGCGGGCATACTGCATGTAATGAATATGAAGTTAGTCATCTGGCTACCCTATTTGTTCTTAGAAGATGCCGCGATGGTAATGTCATCATCATCATCATCGCCCTCAACGCTCCTCTCGGGAGCACAGGGCAGAAACCAGCCTCCTCCATTCAGAGCGTCTCTGCGCCAATTGCGTCACCTCTTTCCACGACATTCCCTGCGCTCTGATATCGTTGTCATAGGAACGGTGTGTTGTGAAAGAGGGACGCCCGGGCCGACGGAACCCCTGCGGACAGAAGAACAGTGCTTTTTTTGGCCAACTATCATTATGCATTCTCAAAACATGTCCCAGCCAGGACCATCGTCTCTCCTGTATTACGGAGATTACAGGTCTCTGTTGGGTGCGCCGGCGCACAGCAACATTTGTAACATGTTCATACCATTTGACATCCAAAATCATTCTAAGACACTTGTTTTCAAAGCTTAGTATCTTCCGCTCTTGAGCCTTGGTTAAGTGCCAAGACTCACAGCCATATAGAAGGATTGGGATGATGCACGCATTGAACAAGCGACATTTTGTCCTGATGCTGAGTCCAGACGCCTTCCAAACTTTGTTCATGTTATTGAAAGCCCCGCTAGCAGCTCCTATGCGGATTGGTAATTCCGACCGGAGATCACCCTCTGGCGTTATGGTTGCTCCCAGGTACCTGAATTTGCTAACCTGAGATATCTGGGAATTACCAACCATTAGTGGGGTGTGAGTACTCGTGCATGTACTATTACATATGTACTCCGATTTACCAGCGTTGATACGAAGGCCAAGGCGGTAATGTATGTGTTATTATAATTTAATAAATATTTTTATCTTTCTTTTAATGCACATGTTTTAGAACCACTGTTGCTAGCATTTGCTTCTTTTCTATTTTTTCCATTTTGTGAGCTAATGACAGGGTTGGAGTTTTATTTTATTTATTTAATCACTCTGAATGTTCCATTAAAACATTTCCCCGTATTTCCTGTCCAAATATATTTTCCTACCTAAATGTATATTCCTATACTATCATCTATTTATCTAGTATGGGAATACTTTCCATTCATTCCAGTAATCGACCGTAAAATTTTAATTTCTCAACCAAAATAGTATTACAAAAAAAACAAAACGTTTGAACTTTTATAGGTAGTATTCAGATTTTTCGTATTTGTTTTATTTTGTTTTGAGTCTAACATGTCTACACATTCTTGTCAAAACTTTATTTTGGTTGATATTTATAAATTTTTTATCTTGCGTATCAAAGGCTGTCCGCGTATCGATTAAGAGAAATCAGTATGAATATTGAAGAAACGAAAAAAGTATGTAGACATAGGTTAATATGGCGTTCCAATCTCTCTGACCACCCCACTTGGTATAGATAAATCAACAGATTTTTTTTTAGCTGAGACTGAGCTAATTATGTAAGTATACAAATACGCCTGTAAGAAATTACACCATTTTTATTCTAAGTTTTAACATTATGTGAAATTATACATTGCAAGAGAAGAATTATGATAAAAATAGGCACATAAAAGGCATTTAACGTAAAAGAATGCAATTATTTTAATGGCATCATAGGGACTGAAATATATATTTTGTCTCGACATTTCCTATTCCCTCTGCGTGTCAAATGTACGTATAATCATTATCGTGATACTTCACAGGACATCTGGGACCTCCCTGCAGTCCTCAGAACCCTCTACTGATGTCCTATAATCACTCAAATACCCTGGGAATAACCAACCACCCTGCAATGAAATGCCTTCACCAACCTAACATATCATCAGTGTATTCACGAAACCTCCAATGTGCATTTATCAAGATTAAAAATCGAATTGCTGGATGACAATATCTAGGTCTTGATTCGTTACTTGGGAGGTGTCATAGAAATTCTGTAGTATATATATTTAGTTACAATCCATTGGATTGGTCTGCAACGAGTTTGGTTTTTCTTCTCCATTCCTCCCTATTCTCAGCCAGTCTTTTAAGCTCTACGTATGAGCCACAGTTCATGTCCCTCTTCAGTTGGTCCATATATGCGTCTCTTGGTCGGCCTCTGCCATTTGTTCCCTCGGTCTTACCCTCCGCGATGGCGATGAGTAGTCCTGGGTGCCTGATGTTGTGGCCAATCCAGTTAGCTCGTTGTTGGCTGATTCTCTTAAGGAGTTGCCTTTTTTCGCCTACCCTGGTTAATACTTCTTCGTTTTCGACGTGCTCTGACCAATGGATCTTAAGCATGCGTCTGTAGCACCACATTTCAAAGGCCGCCAACCGTCCGCTTTCACTCTTGCTGATGGTCCATGTCTCACAACCATAAAGCAGAATGCTCCATACAAAGGCTTTAGTAAGGTTCTTCCTTACGCTTAAGTCGATATTTGGGGATTCCAATATCTTCGATTTTTTGTTGAAGGCAATCCTTGCCTGGTTTATTCTGCTTACAAATTCTGCTTTGGAGCGTCCATCCTGGTTTATTCTGCTGCCCAGGTACACGTAGTATATTGAATATTCTGTAGTATATTGAATATTTTTTAAAGTACTTACCTACACGATTTTTCATGTTTAGATTTCAATTTACGAGATTGTATACATCATGTAAACATGGTTCTCCAAATGAGATGTCTGTTGTTTCATTTGTTTTTTTTATATTATAATGAACTTCCACCAATATCTGTCAATTGATAAGTTTCAATTAATCGAGAATATACAAAATGCAAAACAACAAACCTTGAATGGGTTAGTATAACAATTTAAATAAGTGATAAACTGTCTAACTCATAACCAAATATGGTAAGTCGTATTTTGGTTGAGGTATAATAATATTTTTATAGTGTCGACATGATATATCAATAAGTCAATCAAATAGTATCCCTCGTCTCTGGCATATTGCCAATATTATTTCTTATTATTATTATATATCTAGAAATCATTAAGCACCTACAGAATTTTTCAGAGTGTATAAAATGTCGTCAGAGTTTGAAATTGTAGAAACATGTCTCGTTCCTATTATCTCATAACGTTAGTTAGTATCAGTGACACAATACTATGAATAATAATTAAAACACTTCATTAATATATCGTGTATAATAACGATAATTCAGTTTATTGTAAAATATAATAAATAGCATGCGTTGTTGCTGTTCCTTGCCACAAGTTGGTGAGAAACTGAACTACATAGTTAGGTAATTTGCTTCAAACATTGACCTAACAGACTAGAACCTAATGCAGTACTAATTTACTCAGAAAACATGTTCTAAAATTATTAATAATAATATTTTTCTTTTTTACTAATGGTTTCTTTCCTATTTGTAATTAAGTACCTATTTTTTCTTATTTTATTTTTTTTTAAAAAAAGATATATCTGGGTTTTTGTTATAAACCCAAATACAACCTTATATACCTTTCACACTAAGCTAAAAGCTTGTGCCTTGTTCCGGAAACCGAGACTCTACCTCCAGGCTACCGACGAACTCAATTCCACGTTCTATATGCCTAACAAAGTCATAAAAAGACACCTGCAATAAAAATAAACAATTATTGTCCTCCAAGCCTTTGCAAGAATGAATTTGGTGGCAAAAATTAATTGATGGCATTATGTACCAATTTGTTCTTTGAATTTCTAATCTATAAAATATAAGTTGATAGCACCAATGATTTGTCACAATATTTTGTAAAATGACGACGCAGTTTGTAAACAGATCGGTTTTACAAAATGAGTAAGTGAAACAGGCAAGTAGGTTCTCACTACATATGGGTAGATAGCAGTGGCGGGACTAGGCTTTTCACATCGGGCATGCTTTGTACAAATATACTATTTTACTCGCAAACGAGTGGACGTCCTTGAGAATAATATAATATAGGTATATATATCGGAGACGGGACTAGGCTTTTCATGTTGGTCTTACATTCGTTATAATAATAAAAAAAAAAAGATATCCAGAATGGTTGACATACCCCTTTGCTGAATTTAAGATATTAAATGGTTTATATTCGATGTCTATTAAAAGACACTTAAAAACTTTAGTGGGAGATCTATTGTTTGCCAAAGACTTCATGGGTCCTTAATATAAATAAATAAAATACAAGAAGTCTGCGATACAAATAAATACTATTTTTTAGTATGTAAGTAACTTTAAAGTTAAATGTCGTAATTTCTATACAATTTATTTTGTCTCGCGCATCCATCATAATATTAATCAATCCTTTATGAAGAACGTTTCAAATCTAAAAACTATTAGCGGTTGCACATAGTATCTACCTTCAAATTATTTTTAACTGCCTAGTACGTTACGCACGACTCACACAATCATCACACAACCAATACAAATAAAAACATACTCATATAGGTACATTATGCACCCAAACGTTCTTCGTGCAAGCTTGCTTATTTTGTCCTTAAGATTGCACACATACAACCAAACATACCCAATAATACACATGTATGGCGCGTCATTGCCTACTACGTATTCACACTAAAATTTAAGTGTGTGTTAGTGAGACAGAGGCTACGTATAAAGCAATAACTTACTATTCCATTAATTTAGCTATCACGGTAAATTATTGGATTTTATTAAAAAAAGTCAATATAACGTATCGATTTTACACGCACTTCAATACAAATAGTACGCGCTTTTGATAAAAACTCTAAAACTTACAAAAATTGTATATTTGCTGCGTATATTTTTGTAAATCATTCTCTTTGCAACGAAATGTTTGGCGGCAAATTCAAACTAGTTTTTGATGATTTCAATATTTTCTTCATAGATTCTATGGGCATGCTGTGCTTTTTTGCATGTATGGCAGGCACGCGACTGGTAGATAGATACTATATTTGATGGAAATATTCAGTTTGGAGCATCCGCCCTTTGGGAACAGAGTTGACGAACTGTTTACGTCAAATTAACCGAGTGGATGACGACAGATAGTTAAATTGAAATGGGTATGCTAATATGTCAACATATTTAGGTAAAACTTTTAAAGCCCTGAGGGTATTTAATTTTATTTTTCAAATTCTGGAAACATCCAGTTTTGTGAAGTGTATTAAAATTATATAAAACTAGTTGACCCAGCGAACTTCGTACCGCCTAACAATCAATAAGTGATTAATATTATTTTTAATCTCTTTACAAACTCCCGAGGTTCCTAAACATTTTTTCTCATAGACTACTTTCAAAAATTTGCTGGTTCCGGTGGACCCCCTGTATATCTAACCTCCCCCCGTCGCTAAATTTTCGAAATGGTTAAGGAATTTGAAATAATCCAAAAACTCCTCGGTTTTCTTACGTAGTAATATGTACGAGTATTTTCTCACAGTACCTACTTTTTTCTACTATGTAACGGGTATTTGTACCGAATATTGTTTACTTTAAAAATATTACGCGTTTAAATTTCTACCCCCCTCCCCGTCACCGAATTTACAAAATGGTATAGGAATTTGAAATAATTCAAAAACTACTCGGTTTTCTTAAAGAATATTTTCTCACAGTACCTTTTTCTACAATGTACGGGGTATTTGTATCGAATATTGTTTATGTCAATATCTGGTGCTTTTACCGAATATCCGATACTTTAACTATGGATTCGTGGAGCCCCACTTACGACTCGTGCACCCCCATTTTTAGTCACGCCATCGTAGACCCCCGTCGAGTCTCCCGTGGATCTCTGGGGATCCACCTGGACCACTTTGGGAATCACTGATATAGTGTAAAAAAATGAAATTCATTTATTTTCATTCACATTATTATTTTTTTTACGCGGCGGCAGAATTGCCATCCACACTTCTCAGCATTATACAACCAGATAAGTCTCCATATGATCAGTCATGGTCACACAAAAACTTAACAGTCTAATGCCGGGAAAAATTCACCTATCCAGATATACAGGATATCAAAGGATTAGGCTCAGAACGCGGGTTCAAAATACCAGCATTGTGCCTGAAATATCTGTGTTCAGAAACTTTTTTACAATATTACAAGTGTTTATTATAATAGATTTTTGAATTTTAATATTATTCACATTATAATTACTACATTATTACTATTACTACTACATTATTATTATTACATTCATATTATTATTCACAAAAAAAAAAAAAAAATGTTGAACAATTATATTTAACTCAGATTTGTTTATAAATTATCTGCTGTACATAATATAATATGTAGGTACTAATTTATTTTTTTAGGTTGATACCTACTCATCCTTATATCTTATAAAAATGATTTTTGAATTTCCATACTAAACTTTCACCGGGCTATACTCTCCCATTTCAAGGAATTTGCGTTCCATTGACCTGACCATTACAAGATGAGGTATCTATGTGAAATAAAAACCCACTAAATTCCGTACTTTCTTTTTGAGGAGCGAGAAAAACAGCAAAAAAGAGTGTAAAAAAAAAGTGTGAATGAGATAAAAAATACGTTTTTTACGTCAGTTTGAAAGGGTAAGAAAATATTCTTTACCGCCAAAATTGTGTACCATATTATATTGCCATACTAAAATTAATTAAGAAAATATCGATAATTTATTTCGAGTAAATGTATCATTATAAATGTATGTTACATAAAATAGTTTAATTTGTGTTTTTTTAATACTTTTGCAACATGTTTTACGCGAATTAACCAATATTTAAATAATTTGAACGTGTTACATGAAGATTCAAGAAACGAAAAAACATTATTTTTTGTTAACGGCAACATCGTTTTATAAATATTCTACGTCGGCCAATCACGTCGCTCGATAATTTGACATATTGGAAACGACGCCATTTATATTTTGACAAAAGAAAGACGCTATAATATGTCTATTTTGTAAAGTCTGCGTTCCGTACAGAATTATTTGTTTAACTACTACATTTTATAAAATAATAAACTTCATAGTATGACAATAAAATATTGTACATTATATTATATACAAATGTGAGTGGTACCACTCATACACAATATTATGTACAGAGTGAATTAAGTGAAGTGATAGTGAACACTATAACAAATATTTTTGGACTAAATAAAAGGTAATAATGATGTTTATGTACACATTCATATAAAACCAATAGATATAATGAACTAAGTAATATGATACATTAGTTTCTACGAAGAAATGTTTGAGGTTATGCCTTAAAAACACAAGTAAATATAACATTTGTTACAGGAGTCAGTTTTGTTTGACAACTCATTTCATTTAATTCATTATGAACTTATAAACTAACATTATACAATTACATCTGAAGTAATTTACTATTTTAAGAAATACCGTGATATTATTTAATTGATATTGATAATATTAAGTTAGTAGATGCAACATTATGAAGAAATCATATTAATCGTATTTAATCGTGAGTAATTTACAACAAGATATTAAAACTTTGTTTTTTTACCTTTTTACAGAAATAATGGAAAATGCATAACAATAAACATTGATTAAAACGATTCTGATGTTAAAGGATTATTCATTACCATGACAATGACATTTGAGGGCTAGGAAAAGATTACATGATTAATGCAAAGGCACCCTGAATCTTGGAAGCTGGTTCTGCCTTGTGATTCTAAGAGAGCATTCATTATTATAAAGGTAAGAATATATTTGTTAATTTAAACACAACAGCACATAAAGCATAAGGAACTTAAGTCATAGTAACAAAAAAATAAGGCCAATTGCAGTGTTTTATATGAATTTAATTTATAAGACATTTAATACTTACATATATTATATTTTATATATATAATAACAAGAATATATAGCCAAATAATAGGGATAACTAATTATTTATCACTTTGAATTATATTATAATTAATGAAAATGTTACACTGTAAACTGAGACATGAATCATAAATTTTAAATAAAGCGTACCAAGATTGAACTATCACTAAACGAACCATAATTTTTGTAAAATCTGTGTAAGAGAGTTATCTAAAATGTGTTATATAATATATTATTTTTCTTTACAGATATGACTGGTTATTCATTTCAATAACAAGAATGACAAAATCAAATATTTGGATGTTAGTTAATAAATTGAAGACAGTAAAATATCCAAAAAGTGGAGATTTGAAAGCATTTGCCGAGTGCTTGGCAACGTCATGAAGACCTAGCATGGTACAAGAAGAAGAGAATTAAAAATAATACATAATTTTATTATTTTACTCAAGAAGTGGAGATTGGGAAGCCTTTGCCATGTGCTTGGCAACGTCTAGAGGACCTAGCATAGTATAGGAAGAAAAAAATAAAAAATAAAAACAAATTTATTAAATTAATTAAAAAACTTATACTTTTTTATACACACTTATATTTTTATTTTTGTAGACAATATTGTTTCGTCTCTTAATGAGACATTATCAATACTAAAAATAAAAATATAAGTGTGTATAAAAAAGTATAAGTTTTTTAATTAATTTAATATGGATACACAAAAAGTGACGGATTACATTGAAAACAAATTTATTATTTTACTCATTCACTGTGTTTAGGTAGTAGAATTAAATAAATCTTATATTATGTATTTTTGGTCCAATATATAAAACTAAATTTAGTTTTCTATTTTTTGTGAGATAATATTATCAGTACATAAATAAAATATGGCTCCTTTTTTAAGAATGATTTATTTTTTGTTCTGCATTGAGTATGGCATGGTGAGTAGGTAAGTATTGCAATGGTTTTCGTACATATTATTTCATTACATTAGCTTGATTAATCTGTATTAGAGTGTATGAGCCTTTTTAATAAGTAAACTTGTGTGAAGGAGGTGTTAGGTACTGCTTACATACATGAAATTACTTACACTTATTCTCACATGTATATTTATTATTCTCAGCTATATCTAATTATTAGGTATTCAAATATTTAACATTTTAAAATATCTTTTTATTTTCCCAACAATTCCATTACAGCAACCATTTCTTGAATTTGGAAAAAAAATAGTTTATTTTCTAACTGTATATCCCATGGAACATCCAGCAAAAAATAGATTTCCAACTTTCTGTAAGTTCTTCAGCATTCTGTAAAAGGTTGATATTTGAACAAATACATTTTACGTAAGTGATGAGGCTATGCCATGCATTATTTATTTATGGTACAAAGTGGACAACCAGCGTGATTATAACATGCAGCTGGTCTACTGAATCCTTCACTTTTGTGTTGTATCCTATTGATATCACCCATCCTGATTGCCTAACCTTTATATCGGCACGGAAGGGGCAACCTGCATGTTTATTACATGCACATGAATTGCAAATCCACATGCTATGACCAGGCTATATATGCCCATTTTCATTGAGGGGGTTATTTCAAGACTCAATACCCACATAAAATAAAAACCCACCAATTATAATATTTCCTTTTTAAGATGTAATTATAACTGCATTTAAGTAAGGTAAAACAAGAAGCACATTTTTTGCATCTGTTGGAAAGAATAAAAAACAATGTCGTGTCAATGAGTCAACTTTTTTTCTTTTTTTTTGGATGGCTTTTCACCCATTTAGAGTGTTATCGCCAGGAAACAGTCTGAACTCTTCTTTCTCTCAATAGAAGCAGAGTGTATCTATAACACTATTCACAAGATATTCAGGGTGACCCATGGTTGCCAAAATTGTGTGGCCATATATGATTTTCACTCTATCATAATACAAATCTTACTATTCATTATTCTGTTTCATATTGAAATGTCTACCTTTTCTTAAAGAATATTTACTCACGGTACCTTTTTTACAATGTAACGGGTATTTGTACCGATAACTGCTTATGTCAACACCAAATTACCGTACATCTAATATATAAAATTCTCGTGTCACGGTGTTTGTTATCACACTCCTCAGAAACGACTTAACAGATTTTGATGTAATTTTGTGTGCTTATCGAGTAGGTCTGAGAATCGGGCAATATCTATTTCATACCCCTTAAAGTTAAGGGTGGTCCACCCCATTTTTTTTTTTAATTTAGGGCAAAATATTTTTTTATGCATACAGCCCTAAGTTTTCACCCTTCCACCATCAACCCCATTTTTTTAATAGCGATATAAGTACATAATTCAATCATTTTCAACTCCGGTCGATTACTGCAGTTATCCCCGCCAGGCGTCTTCTATAAGTCTAAATAAAAATTACTTTAATAATTTGTCTACAACGCTTCATTTGTCTTTTAATTATTATAACATCCTCACACCTTTATAGTCTTTAGTTATTTTTTATTGAACTCAAAATAATTTCCAAAAAATAATGTAGGTATAGGATGGCAAAACAACGTTTGCCGGGTCAGCTAGTACATTATAAATTTATAAAAATTCTTTCCATGATTTTTTCAAAATTGAAATTTCAGAACCACAGATGTTAAATTGTATGGATAACGATTCAAATTTGAAAATGTATACAAAAATTATTCTATAAATAGGCCAATCGATGAAAAAACTTCATCGTTGATTTTGTATATTTATCCATATTGTTTGTGTGACAGCAGAACTGTCATACAAACAATGCATACAAACGGCATTTTCATACAAAAATACAATCAATATTTCCGACTTTTCCGTTGGATTTTCCAAAAAAATTCTTTCATATAAACAGTCTCCTTATAATTACGAACACAACAAAAAAACAATTAGCCAAGTTGGTTCAGCTGTTCTCAAGTTATGAAGTGACATACATGGTCAATCCATTTTTATTTATAAGATAACATAATTCATAAACCAGCATAGTTTGACGATATTTGAAATGAGAAAATCTCACTCATTGCATGCAACAACAAAAAAATACCACCTTTGCTAAACATAATCATAAATGTCGCAGTATATAGTATACAAAAATAAAATGATGTTAATTTTTTTTTTGCACTTTATTCTGTATGTTGTATTGTTTTCATGTTTCAGTGCTTTTTATGTGATTTTTGTTATTGTTTTTCTTGTCTTAATTTAGGAAATGTTCGTGGTAGATTGTCCATTGTTAATGGGTTCCTCGTATAATATGTGATATTAAAGTTGTTTTTTTCCGTATTTCGTTGACATCAGTCTTAGGTGTGTATACTGTAATGCCGGCTGTAGAAAAAAAAACTGTATTAAACATAGCAATAAAAAAATACATCGGTGTGGAAACGATTAGGAAATTAAACAATGTGTATATGAGGAGGAAATGTTAATGTAGTGGATAACCTCTGTCCATGCCAGATGAGATCCAGAATCTCTAAGGGATCCAATGTTTAAAGCCAGAAATAGACGCGTTAAAAATATAAATAAATAAATAAAATAAAATAAACTTTATTGTGACAATAATAAGTACATTGTACAAAAGGCGGGTTTATTGCCAAATGGCAATTTCTGCCAACCAACCTGATGTTGGAAAAAAATAAGAAAAATAATAAAGTACATGCCAGAACCATAGAAAAATACAAAATAATAAATAAATATACCCATACAAAAATAAAAAAAAATATATATATATAATACATGCATACATGGAATGGGGAAAGGGGGACAAGGAAGGGGATGGAATTATGATGGGTTATTGAGAGCAAGATAGCGATGTTTCAGTCTACTTTTGAAAATGGAAATTGAAGGAGCAAGTCTGATCAGTAAAGGCAAATCATTCCATAACCGAGCTGCATGTATAGCTGTATATATATATATATTTTTTAATAAATATCTATATTTATAAAAAAAACGCATTGTTGCTGCCGCACGATCGGTGAACAAAATAATGAGGTTTGTAGGTACCTAATTGGTATAATACCTGGATTACTTGAATACAAGTGTGGTCCTGATAAGTCTCATCGGACAATCAAAAGAATTTATATAGTCATCATTGCTGTCAATAATATTAGGTATTATAGGTAATTTATACCTACTACAATTTGTATAGGAGAACATGTACCTCTTGTTCGAGAATTCAAATTTGCATAAAACAAATTAATAATCACATTTTTTTATTTAAATTGATTTGCTGATTTTGTAGTGTAACTGATGATGTGCCAAAATGGTTTTTTTTATCTAATATCCCTATCTTGAATTCTGAATATAGCTCCCTACATTATAATATTATGTAGGTATTCTTGTCTAACATACTCGTATAAGATCCGCAGTAGGTAATACTACTAGTTCCAAGCGTATAGATTAGGGTAACTAATAAAGCAATTTACCTTCTACATATTATTTTATATAGTACAATCTCCCACGATCCCTCTGGTGATCAGTTCAACCAGCTATAGCAGGACTATGTGAAATTTAATCTTGGCTATTTACTGACTAATCAATTTTGAACAGAATTATAGTCATGGCAAAAATTGTAATTATATTCGTGGTACTAATTTAGTATATGAATGTGACTTAAACACGTATTTATGAAAACTGAACAACATTCAACATTAAAGTGAACAATATTGCTTTTTTGTTCCTTCATCTGTTATTTTATTGATCGAGTACATAAATAAGAACCTATATTTTTTATTTATTCATCGACCTATACACTTCGTAACACAAACATTTTATATGCATAAAATAAATATTCACATAGCATAAAACATTACAAATAATATATAATGAAACGAAAATTTATAAAATAAAAAATACACAAAATTAAACAAACAATGTGAGTACGAATGTGCGCTTATGCAAGCAAGGATACAAAGACTATGCAATCGGCACCCGCAGAAGCCTCACTTATGAAATATTTTTCTGCGTTATTTGGCCGTATAAATATGATTAGTAAAATATTTGGCATTATTTTAATGTTTTTTCAAATAAATTTAACATTTTATAATTATTATCATTACTCTATGAGCTTAACCTTAGAAGTAGAAAGACGACTCTCTCTCTCATTATAACTCCATAGTAAAAGAATCCACTTGTTTTTATTATTGCAAGCTTTGATGTTAAAAACCTGCTGGTTTTAGCAGCTTATCATCACGCGTCTAGCAGGATAATCAAATTAAACCGGTCACCTTGTTTGTAAGGTGAACGAACCCTCAGATTTATAGAATATTCAACTAAGTAGATAATTTTAAGACATAACACAATTATAATATCACATTATATACTTGGTGGAAAATCTCACACCGAGGGTAACACACACATATATACACAATAGCCAGTAGAGCAACTGCATATAATAAATATGCAAATCATCTCCTCAGTTCCAATAAAAATTGAGATGGTAAGATGGGCAGCGTAATCACAGCTGAACTGAAGATGTTAAATGTCTTATCCTACGGGATGTTTTACGAATACCTGCCTTTTACAGGACACTGGAGAATATAGAAAAAAAGTGGGAGACGTATTCTTTTCCTGAGCTTCAGAGCCGCCGCGCCAACTGCTTGGAACAGATTGCCCACAGACTTGAGAGAGAATCAGACCACCACCACATTTAGAACCAATTTGAAGACGCTGCTGTTCGGGAGAAGTCATCATGGTACCTTTGAGATGGTCACGGATCATTAAACGGCGTCACATATAAATGGTTCAATTATTATTATTATATAGATGATAACTTGAAATCCGAAACAAAAATAAATACGTACCTACCTGGTGAACTAATGACCATTCAACTAAAAGATACACACATCAAACAAAGCACACATACCTAGATATAGAGATATGTAGGTACACTCATAATATTGTATTAATACTGTTATGACTCATCCCCTTATGCTATACAGTGTCTATACATACACCAAACTGGTTACTCTCGTTTTATATCGCACACAATCACATTCGTATCTCTATATAAAAGAAAATACTTAATTAAATTTGCCTAACTAGACATGCCTAATGTTAACCCCAATTAAATATTTAGTTTTATTACCAAAACAATTGTTTAAACAAAAATTTGGAAACTACATCATCATGGCAGATTACACAATAAGTGAGATAGCCAGCAGAGCAGTTGTAAGATATAAATATGCAAGCCATCTGCTCCGCACCAACAAAAAAAAATGACATTCAGGATGGGTAGCAAACCTCATAATTAAAATATATGTAAAATGTCCTTATTTCTTCGAACATCTGCCTCTTACAGGACACTTATAGCTAAGTTTATATAGCTAAGTTTAAGTTAGCTTTAAAAAAGTTAATGAAGTAGATTTTTCTTCTCTTTGGGTATAGATTATTGATGATTGAAAGTGTACCTTATTGTTATTTAATTTGTACTAACATGTTTATTTTTGTACGATGTGTTTTTCTTTTTCTTTTCAAGTTTATGGAAAGTTTCAGGATTTATTCTGGTAATGTTTTTGAAATTGTTTTCTTTTTATTTACTTTTGTATTGTTTTGTAATATTGTAACAATGTAGCTCACTTCAAAACACGAGATTTTCTCTTTTTGAAGTTGAGTCATTGAAAAATAATGTTTTATTTACATGAATTTGTTAACTATGTAAATATGTTATAAAAAAAAATTATAAATAAATAAAAAAAAAAATAAAAAAAAAAAAAATAAAAAAAAAAACTTGAATACTAGAGTGAGAAATCAATTCTTCGCCGGGCGCTCCACTAAATATTAATTGTTATCCATGAAAACCTTGAACCTTAAGCAAAAAAAATCCGCGATGGACCTGCTCAATATCAACGACTTATTCATTCTTTGTTAAAAAACAATTTCACATAAAAATATATTCAAATTAATGGTAATAACAAAGAGGTCGAGTTTATTGTATCTTCGTCTCTTCCAACTAACCCAATACTATCATTACAGAATTGTAATTTTTTTCTTCAATATCATAAAATTTATGATATTGATCCATAATGGCATTTTTAATTTGTTAATGTTAAAATTGTTATTCGACGATCAAATTTTATAATAAACATTTGACATGGGTAAGTTTACTTGCATGATGGTAAATTATATAAAAAAATTGGAACTGATTCAATAAAAAAAAAATGTCATATCGTGATATAATATCGTCAATACTAAAAATGAAATAACTTTAGCCAGACATAAAGTAAGAATAACATTAATCTATTTTTTTAAACACGGCTAATATAATATACCTATTAATAATATACTGGCTGGTATAATATGCATTGAGATTTAAATATTAGTGGTGGCACCTTTGGTCCATTCATTCATTGATTAGCATAATAATACGCGTATAATAATATTCAAATTATATTTATTATGTTTTAATAAACAGACCTATAAATAAGGAGAGGTATCACCTTCCTATATATAGATGAATATAGGTTGGTCCCCTGACCAATTAAACAAAACAAGTTCCTGCCAGTCATGAGTATCCATCCACTATCATATACATACGAGTAGATAATATATGTGTGGTGTACTATTATCTATGTTTTTTATCTTTTACATATTATTTATATTATTCTTCACTGTACATTGGTAACAGTATTATAAATCGACACAAAGAATCATAGCAAACAATTGTGTAGCCTTTGTCAATTAATTGGTGTCCAGTAGTGTCAAATGGTTAAACTTAGTTGATTTCTCCTCATACCAGCAAGTGCTGTCTAGAGAGCTTAAAAATAACATTTGAATGAAATTCTGACCTGTAATTGGAACGTAACTTATTTATTTTCATTTGAATAAAGTTTTATTATTATTATATATGTAATTTCAGTTATAAAATGCAATGTACAACATCATCAGGGTAACGTAAATACATCTTTACTTTAGCCTGATGATGAGAGCGGAACCTCTTGAAAGCTGGCTAGCGATTAATAAAGTCAATAGGAGAGTAATAAATATTGGTGTTTTATTTTAATTTAAATCACTTTTATTGAATTGATTCTGAAATGCAAATATAAACATCTATTGCACTATTTTAGGGTACCGAACTCACGACCGTCTTTGTGTCGCTTTGAATGGTTTTGACCTAACATAATATGATTAACATCTATGGTAAATTTGTCGTTTTTGACACAAGAACCGTGTTTTAAAACATAATCAAGGCTATTTTATAATACGAAAAGCATACAATTGTCTTATAAATGACTAGTTTCTCTATAAAATATAATCTATGAAAAATTGAGAGAAATATTCAGAGTGAAAAAACATATAAGTTTAGTTCTAATACTGGGAAGTGTAAGATATCGTTGTATCTTGAAGATTATTAATTGTAATTCCCCATTACAAAACAATTATACAAGTAATGATATACTTGAATATTTGTATGTAGGCTGGTAGGTATATTTTCCAGTTGGGCGTCCTCCCTCTGCCTCTCCCATTTCCAGGAATCACTCAGGGTGGTGGTGGGATTTACACAAGGGGATGATAGGATGGGAATGTAGAGGGTGGTAGGTATAATTTAATAACAGCGTCCATCGAAAGTTAATCACTCATTGTGGTTATTTAATTAACTGCCCATCATTTTAAATTAATTTCAGAAGAAATGTTCCAACAAAGTTTTATATCAAACAAAATATCGCTAATCCATTTTCCCGAGCCTCATTCTACAAATATATATTTTATCTTTAGGGAGATAACTATTCATAACATTAAAGCATCTCCCAGAAGTGGGGTAGTCAGCAGATTATATTAATTAACAATATATTATTATTCTGTGCTGAGTCTAGTTTTTCTTCGCCCTTCAACGTTCCCTCACGAGGACAGAGCAGAAATAAACTCTCTCCGTTCAGAGCGATTCTACTCTAATCGATTTACTTCTTCTCACAACATTCTTGATGCTTTGCTATCATTGTCAAAGAGATGGTGTAATGTACAGTAAAGAATGAATAAATAAATAAATATAAGCCTTAAGTATACATAATTGATATTAATCTGAATGTCTACCTACTATATTATTGTGTGAGTATTTACAAGTCAGTTGGAAGAGATCGCGCCTTTGCGATAAACTCGCCCTCTGTATATTGATTGTATTTAATATGAATGTATACCTTTTATATAATTGTTTGCAGTCAATGTACAGTAAAGAATGAATAAATAAATAAATAAATAAATAAGTGGGAAATATGTATTTCAGAAAGGATATTATTGATAAGTATTCCCACATTCAGGCTCTACTTCGTGGGATCTCTTGATGATGTTATTTTGTATAATTATATATATTTTTTGTTTTTGTATATACACTTTTTATGCTTTTTATTGTATTTGTATAGGTACTCAGAAATGTAACATGTTGTAAGACCAAAAGATAAATAAAATATATAAATAATATTTTTATCTTCCAATTACAACTTGGGAAATATCTTTAGCTTTATAGTGCCTACTAAGAAAAGCTCTAATTGGCCTTTTCTGTAATAGTAGAGAAGATAATAAATGTCATATCACTCCACTTTGAAGATTAAATTATCCTGAGAAGGTTCTCATAATCCTTCTGTGAAGGACTCACTAGAAAGATAATAATAATAATAATAATTTTCACTAAGATATCCTTCCATAATAATTGATTAATATTCGATATTATGTATTGGGATAATTTTGAAATGATATTCAACATAAACTTGTAACACCGCAAACCGCAACGCATTTTGAGCTAATCAATAATGGATTAAAATTCTTATTCAAACAGTGAAATTTCTTTTGAAAAAATTCAAAATTTAAATTAATAAATCAATTTATTAATTACAAAAAATAGTGGGAGGTTTACATACATTTATTGATTTTTTAACGTGATATAATGACCTCGAATTGGTACATTCTTTAGAATTGTTGGGGTACTTTAGCTCATAAACAATTCTGTAATATTGACAAAGTTAAAAAGTTCAAAGACAAAAAGACTAAGATAAGAAGAATGAGCGGATGCAAGAAGAGTGTTGTGGACAGAATGCACGTGAATAAGAATGAAAGAGGTAAGGACATACCTACATAAAATTTAATGGTTAATATGCCGTTTTAATAGATGAAGAACATGGTAATTTTTTGGGTTAATTGGAAGGGATCACGCCTTTGCTGTAAACTCGGCCTCTGAATACTTTTTTTTTATTCAAGTATGTAATGTATCTAACAAATGGATGATAAAGAGGATATACTTGTCTGAAAGAAAGGGTGTGAGGAAGCGCGAGCGTCCGAGAACCACGTGGCTTGATCACGTGGATCAAATTCTCATGGACGGCCGTGTGTTGAGTAAGACGAACCGACGTGCGTGCATGAGAAACAGTATGAATATGGAGGAAGCGAAAGAAGTGTGTAAAGATAAATCTATTTGGCGTTCCGTTCTCTCTGCCTACCCCACTTGGGACACGGCGTGAGGGTTTAGTATAGTATAGTATGGTATAGTATAAAAAGTCCATGTAATATATAAATTTGACGTCATGGGATAAAATGGAAATTGAAATGAAATCGAGTAAAAACTCTCTCTATACTGACAGTAAAGAAGCCAAGCTTGCTTCCAAGTACCTACCTACAGTTCCTATGTATCTACCTACTTTACAAAGAAATATTGTTCAACATAAAAGGTTTTATAAAGAGTGTTATAATGTATGTAACTACATATACCCAGGTACATAATATTTCTATTTCTCCTTGACGTTTATATGAAAATATATTGAAGGGACGGATATCCTGAAAAACGTACATAGCTACTAACTTTATATAATAATATATTAATATATTATATCTACCGCAGTGGCGTTTCTAAGGTTTTTATACCGAGTAGACCCACCCTTAACAGTTAAGCGGTATAGATAAGCTATTTACTAAAAATATGAAAAATACCGAATGGCTCTTCATACAATTAGAGTCAATTCAAAACTGGCAGTTGTACCATACCAAGCATTGACGGGCTTAAGCAAGACAAAAACATATAACTAAGTCGTAAAAAGCAATTTGTGCAGTGAAATAAAAAATAATTTAGCAAAATTTGTATATTATAGCGAGTGTTGTTAAATTTGATTTCAACGGCATTGCATTGAATTAACCACAGTAGGCAACTGCAATTGCTAACTGCAACGTATTTTTATCGTTTTTTTTTAATGATTTGTTAATCTGTAAACCTTAAGTATAGCCTGACTTTTTGGCTTATATAAAAGACACACTACTGTCTCACTGTATATGTTGTAGGCGTTCGGGTAATTTGTTGTTTTGCAAATAATCTAAGGTTATTCATAAAATGCTCACTAGTTGGTTGTCGAATATGCTTCTTAGAATAGTTAAGAAAATTAAGCGGAGATATCAGTTGTGTCACTAAATAAGAATATTGATTTAGTCGCCACTTTGCAAAATTGTTTTTTTTTATTAGCTCATTATTTTATGTATATTGATTAAAAAACAATGTTACAAACAAATGATTTCATTTAAAATATAATAAATATACCTGCAGTGGGCGAGCTTGTCGCAAAGGCGATCTCTTTGTACTTATCCAAAAATTATATAAACAATCATAAAATTATATTAAATATTAAATTAATACATATGTTTATAAAAATTCACAGGAAACAGTTAGAGAGAGGATATAGTGATTTTTCTCATCCCGTTTGGAAGCGTGAAGACTCAACAGCAACCTTACCTTGGGAGAAAAAGTTGAATATCCATTGCGTTAGGAAACTCTGGGAACTTTTCTTGAAGAAACTTATTTCAGTTGCATAGGTATCCATATTTTTATATAAGTTTTGGCAAAAAAATATATTATCTTGATTTTGTTTTAGTAATTATGTTGGTATAAATTATTATATTGTATGAGCTTTTCGCTTCCGCGGTTTCGATGGAGCGTCCACAATTTTCGAGCGATTATCTAAAGTTTAAGACAATATTTAGAAAATATAAACAACGTAATATAGTATCTTTGAAAAAAATTGTAGCATCTCAACTTGCCTAGGACTCGCATATAAGTTCCTCCTTATAAAGAGGCGCTTAGCTCCATCATCAATTTCCATAAACTCGTACTATACCTACTAGGTCAGCTGTTGTATGAAGGAGGATATACTGTATATAGGATAAGGGAGGGGAGGAAGTTTGGCTAATTTATACATTGAAAAAAGGAGATGGGGACGTATGGAGGGGGGAAACGGATATTGGAAAATAATTTTAAATTTATTACAAAATGGATTTTTCCTTCAAATCATGGCTTTGTAACAAAGAATGAGATTTTCACAATAACTTACAATAAGGAAAACATTCTATTATACATGGATATAGGTACTAGTAAGAACTATACATGGTATATTTATATTTTAGACTAAAAGCAAACCTGTGTAAGCAGTTGTAGGTACTTCTATTTTATGCATTATAAATCAAATTTTTTATCTTAAATTCAGCGATGAGGTTTGCCACCCACCCTGAATAACTATTTTTTTTGTATGCAAGCAAAGAACAATTTGCATTTTATATCATGCAGTTGGTTTGCTGACAACCCTACATGTGGGATATATCGTGATAGTATAGGAGTAGTAATGGAATAAATCACATTTCTGAACTAAATTATTCTAATTATCTTTAAGTTCTGAAATCTATTAATCACCTATTTTATAAACGACTTACTTAAAGTATAAACATTTTTCCAAGTAATGCTTTTCTTTGAAACTTTGATCTATGGTATTATAATCGTAAATTTCCACGACGTCGGCCACTAACTGACGCCGACGCCCGCCGCGTTATTCGTTGTGAGTGGCATTAATGCGGCTGATAGGAAAACCACAATGGGCCATTTCTCCTCATAATGGCTTTTGAAGAGATCGAGAATCGTAGATTTATTCTCTGAATTCTGTTCTCTGTATAGTGATTCATAGACTCATAGACATAAACGAGTACATACCTACTTTACTTACCATCTCTACTAAGGACATTGTACTTGTGATTCTACTTCCGTTATACCAATAAAAGGAAAAGGATTTTATCGAGATCATTAAGAGTGATATACATGTTGTATCAAATCGTTTCGAAGTCTTATAAACGTGAATTAGATAATAATTTAATTTGTGCCATTAAAATGCTTCTATTCTTAACAAAACAAACATTCGTTTAAGGTTTAGAGAGAGAATTAGCCTTTTGTATCCTTAGAAACTTATACATATATATAGTGCACCAGCTTATCCCTAATGTGTAGGTATGTGTAATTATCTCATTGTTTCTTAAGCGATTTCAGTTTACCGCGATACTTTTTCTTATAGTTGGAGGAGATTATTTGAATAAAAAATACTATATAATACCTACAAACTAATTCAAGTACACTCTCTCACTGAGCTATACTTTTTATTGAGAAAGATAAGTAAATTGGCAACGGGATTCGAACCAGGGATGTTGCGAATATTCGCATCCGCATCCGCAAATGCGGAGCTTCCGCATGTATTTGGACATCTGCATCCGCATTCGCATCCGCAATAATCGATGCGGATGTTCATGCGGATGCGGATGTAAGACAATTTGCGACAAGAAAGAAATGGGGCGGGGCCGGCGAAAGGCGCGAGCCGTTTGCACTTGACATTAACCAATGGGAACGAAAATAATGGTGACAAAATCCGACGCGTTTTTATTTTTGCCGGTTTTATTTTATTTTTGCAAATAACAAAGAAGAAAAAAAATATTTCGCCAAAAAATCCATAATATTATTGTAGCAAAAATTTCGTCACATATTTGACATTGGGGCCTACCAACTAAGATAGTTCCTATTTTTTTTCTATAACATCTTAAACATCCGCATCCGCATCCGCGGATGTGAGCCTTCAAAAATCCGCATCCGCATTCACATCCGCGGATGTGTAAAAATCGACATCCGCAACATCCCTGATTCGAACCACGCACCTTTCACATAAAAGCCCAAAAGTAGATATTTTATTTATTCACTGTGTCGGTGTTTAGGTAGTAGAATTCCATATCGAAAAAATAAAACAGGTGTTTTATTCTACTAAAGATTTTATTTTGTGAGAGAGACGTCTTTCGTCTTATGAGGAGATTGACTATGTCCTCATAAGACGAAAGACGTCTCTCTCACAAAATAAAATCTTTAGTAGAATAAAACACCTGTTTTATTTTTTCGAGATATTTTATTATTTACTATAAAATTTTGAATGTTGTTCCCAGATATTCAAATAGTGTTATTCTTGAACTATTTTTGTTTTATCTTTTATTTTTTTATATATTTTTTTCAATACATTTACTTATCTTCAAAAAGGGACATTGAAGAGATAATAAAAGATTCCCACAACAGCGATTTTGGCCGATCAGTCCTTCAGGTCTTCCCAATGGCCCGTCTGTGAGGGAAGTTTTGGCTCAAGGTGCTGATAAATAGGAGTCTACGATTCCTAAAATATGCGGGCGTGAGGTTGATCTCTCTTTAATATTCAAAAAATTGTACACAAACTTATTATTTATTTATTTTATTCTTTACTGTACATTGGTTACAATATTACATAGTGAAATAGTGGCATAAAAATAACAATTATAAATTCAATGTACAGAGGGCGAGTTTATCGCTAAAATGCGATGTCTTCCAACTAACCCGGTAACTAAAACTAAACAAAATTAAAAAAAAAAAAAAAAAAAAAACACATGCATACATATATACACCCTTACATATCAACAGTCATAAAAGAAATAAAAATACAACACAAAGTAAACAAAAGAAAAGAAAAAGAACACATGCAAGCAACAATGCACTTACGGACACATAATAATAAAAGTATAACTTATTAAATTGCAGCGTGCACATGCATAGGGAAAGGGAAAAGGATTTAGGAGTCAGATGCTAAATTCAATGAGAGAAAATGATTTTTGACAGCTTGTCTGAAAGAATTAAAGGTTGTTATCATCCTGATTTTCGAAGGAAGATTGTTCCAACTGCGAGCACCATGAACAAGGAATGAGTTAGATAAAAAGCTTGTACTGTGTGCTGGTATAGCCAGAAGACGCTCTCTGTTAGATCGCAAGGGTAAACCATGACTCGCTAGATACTCGAATTTGACTTTAAGATACCTAGTAAGGGGAGGACGCTAAAAATAAAGCTTTAAAAACTAGACATAAAATGTGTAGATCACGTCTTTGACGTATGGTGGTCCACTTCAGCTGGTTTCTGTACGAGGTTATGTGATCAGTTTTTTTGAGGTTAAAAATATAACGGATGCCTGCGTTTTGAAGTCTCTCAACTTTAGTCAAGAGAACCTCATTAAGATCAATATAAGCAATGTCTGCATAGTCAAGGATCGGTATTAATAAGGATTGAACGAGTAGGATCTTAGTCTTCACTGGCAAGAATCTTTGCAGTCTTTTGAGATTATGTAACGAATAAAAGAATTTTTTTCGAATAGAATTTATATGCTGTTGCCAAGACAGTCTCTGGTCAATAATCAGACCAAGATTCCTAACCGTTTTTGAATATGGAACTGTATCGTGATCCATTTGCGTGGGAGGTATCCTTATATTGTTAAGTCTACCAATTAAATGGTGGCTCCCTATAAATATTGACTGTGATTTGGATGGGTTAAGAATGAGTCCATTGCTGGAAGCCCAATCAGAAATTTGCTTTAGGCATTGTGATTTACAGTCAATTGCAGTTGCAAGGTCATCTAACTTAAAGTGAGTATAAACCTGCAAATCATCCGCGTATAGATGATATTGACATGAAATATGTCGCGCAATTGGATTAATAAAAATCGAGAATAGAAGGGGAGAGAGGATTCCGCCTTGCGGTACCCCTGCCCTTAATTCCACCCACTCAGAACTAACACCACTCTGCAATCGAACGCACTGTGCACGACCCCTGAGATACGACTCAAACCATGCAGCACAAGATGGAGATATATTGAGTTGATTGAGTGTAGCCAAGAGTAGATCAAAATCTACAGAGTTGAATGCACTACTAAAATCCAACAACGTTAAATGTGTCAGCAACCCTCTGTCCATAGCAACTCTAACGTCATCCGTGATCTTAACCAGAGCAGTTACTGTGCTGTGCCCTTCACGGAATCCCGATTGGAAATTATTATGAAAACCATTTTCTGTGAGATATTGGTTGAAGTGTAAATACGCAAGTTTTTCTATTACCTTAGAAAAAAAAGGAAGTATGGAAATGGGGCGAAAGTCCTGGGGACCCGCGACTGTGCTTTTTTTTGGGAGTGGAATGATAAAAGCTCTCTTCCATTTTCCTGGAAATGAGCCACTTTCGAATGAGCAATTAATGATGTGAGTGAGATAAGGAAGAATAGTATGTAGAAAGTGTGACACAAATGTTATACTTATATCATCACTTCCCGAAGCTTTGGATTTGATAGAGGTAATGCAGCGTTTAACCTCTAAATCTGACACGACAGGGAAATCAAAACTAGGTCCAGATATACGTGAGTGAGTGTTTAATCCTTGTAAGGTGTTTAACTTGGTAGCATCATCTAGAATGGTGGGAGGTGAGGCAAAATGTGCATTGAGTACGTTCGGATCTAAAGTAGGGTCACCACACGTCATCCCATGTTTAGGGAGCACCAGCGAGTCAAGTCGTTTCCATGCTTGTGTTTGGGAGCAATTTTTGAATAAGTCCTGAGTATAAGATATTTTAGCGTTTCGACATCTCTTGGCACACAACCTACGAAGACTTATGAAATTTACCCAATTTACTGCAGTTGGAGATAGTTTGTGCTTGATACGCGCCCTATCTCTTTGCCTCATCAGCTTACGGATGTCATCGGTCATCCATTGGTTGTTTGGATTCTTTATTTTCACTTTTCTAAGCGGAGCAAGTCTCTCAAGAAGATGACATATGTTACAATTTAGAATCTCTACCTTTTCATCAATGGACTCGGCAAGCATAATGCCATCCCAGTCAAGAGACTCGGCATCGGAGACAAGAGCAGCAGTATCAACACGACGAAAGTTGCGAACCATAGATATTTTAGGTTTTGGCTTCGGTACTCTGAGCGAATATACCAAGAAGAGTAGGTCATGATGCGAGAAACCAGAAGCAGACAATTGACCATGTGACCTCACCATGCTCGTTTGAGAAACTATAATATTATCAATGAGAGATTGTGAATTTTGAAGAACGTGTGTGGGTTGCAGAGGAAGGATGTTTAGACAAGCAGAAGAAGTTATTTGTAAAAGTCTCGTTGATCGCGTATCGTGTTTTAAAAGACATGTATTGAAATCACCCATAATGATAACATTGTGATGATTAGAAGACAGATTCTCCAATAAAGTTTCCAAGTGGTCGAAGTAGTTAGATGTGGGAGGACAATAAATGACACCAAGAAGAACAGAAGAGTGTAATAAACTCACCTTAACAAACAAGTACTCAGGATAACCAACAGAATGATTAGAAGAAGAATGTTCGATAATCTCATAGGATAGATCGTCACGAAGATATATACACACTCCGCCTCCGCGTCGCTCCAGACGGTCATTCCGAATCAATTTAAATCCGGATAATTGAAACAACGAAGAAGGCAGAGTAGGTTTTAACCATGATTCAGAGATCAGTAGCGCATGAAAATCAAGACCCTGAAATGTATCCACTAATTCATCATGATGATAAGGAACACTCTGGGCATTGATATGGCATACCTTGATATTGTGCTTGGCATTCACTGTAAAAGAATTCCTGAGAGAGGACCGCAGGCAGTTGAAGCTGTCATCCACAGTCGAAGACCCCGATAAATTAATAGCATCTGTAGGGGAGGAAGGGGGAGATGGGAAAAGAAAGGAAGAAGAAATGACATCATTAGATGCCATTATACCGCGGAACGCAACTCAGGTTACGCCGCGAGATGTGTGGCGCATGCAATACCTATTAAAAAAATATATAAAAACACAATAAAAAAAAAAAAATCAGGCAATGCCCAGCGAGATGTGAGTTGCTGTGTCGATATTAAAATGTATAAATTATTTCGAATCATCCTGATATTACACAAATTCAACAATATAAATCACTGAGATTCTATATTTCAAAGTACAATGAATAATTTTGTGAAACAAAAGTATCCAAACGATCACACAAGATCAACAAACACATTACCATACACTGTGTGAGCGTAAGCTACATCTAATTAAATTAAAATAACAACAAAAAAAAACATTAACAGTAAAAAAGTGCTAAATCATATGCTATTATATGTATATGAAATCATTTCATATGAAATCTACTTTAAATTAAAGACGAAATTGCCACCTGTGAGTCGCTTCCTCTTGCCCTACTTTTAGTAATAATCACCCCTGAAACCTTCTTAGCTTCAAATGCTTTTAATGTAACAAAACCACCTCCCCAATTATCTATCTTCATATCAAAGAGAGCTTACTTGACTATCTAGTCAAAGCAATCCATTGCTGTCTGCTTCCATCAGCTATTAATTAGTTAATGATATACCACTCCTTTGATGGCTTTGAGGAATGTAATAGTTAATTTAATTACCTACATGAATATCATATGTATCTATAATTCACTTCTTTGCGATTCTACGGATAGGAATACGTAATAAATTGTCTTTTCTCCTTGTTCTTGTATTTCATTTCACTTCAATTTCAATCGAATCGAGGACCCTTAGATATTCCTTTAAGCTAGAGACCCCTGTCAAGGATCTTTTGACATTTCAAACCATACCTTAAAGAATATATTAAACATATTGTTTCTACGAATTTATTTCATTTTATTTTTTTATTGCACATTATATCATAAATATAGAGGAAAAATTAATTTACAGTAGGACTTTACACTGTTTTACAACTAACTCTATAAAATATGTGAAAGCCTTCGGATTATTTGAAGAACAAATAGAATATAGTAAGAAGCTTTGTTACAATTGACATTGCTTATTCAGAATGCTGACAAACAATGTAGAACACACAATAATGTGGTGGCTACATGATTAGGATTTGGTATCAATGTATGTATCAATAAATGATTAACGGCCGCAACGTAAACATGTCGGTTTGTGTCTGAAACATTAATAACAGCACTAGGAGAACATAATATTATGTAGAGAGTGAGTCGTGTGAGGTGAACGGTAAATGTTCCTCTGTAATTATTCACACCGACTTAACTGCAATAAATGTCAGTTTCTGAACCTTGGATTACAGATACCCATTGTATTGCACATAACAAATATGTAAATACGGCATCCCTCTTCACATCTACATATCCACATGAAAGTTTAAAAGAACGTATCACAATTTTTGTAAGTAAACTGTCTAAGGGTTCCAGGAGTAATGAAATTCTTCTTTACGTGTCTTTTCGGGTCCCCCCGATGTTGAAGATTACCTGGAAGAAACATTGTAGAATTCCATAATTGGATAAATTGAAACAAGGACATAAGGCGGAGACTACCAGAACACATCGTTAACAAAGCTATGTCAATAAGTCTCCATAAACTTCCATCAAGAGGAACACCAAAAAATACCTGAATGACACAATGCAATAGGATCCTACGAGAAATGGCCTGGATGAAAATGACATCGCGAACAGAAGAATATATAACAAAAGAACTTAGCTGTTCATCGGACGACGTTGGCTGTGGCCTGGAGACACTTACTTTTCCAACTTTACTCTTCCAAACACTCAATGGCTATCAGAAAATATCGATTTATTGAACATACTATAGTTTAATGCAAAGATTTCAAATTCAGTACCTGCCACACAACTTATTCTACATCTAGCTCATTCCGAATCTGACAAATCTTTAATACCTCTTTTTATTTCTCAAGTAAGCTTATAACTCTGTCCAATTTCATTGAGTTCTTCACCTTATTCAAGATTTCACAGTAGCTATATAGGTATAGTATATGCAATCTTCATATTAGCTTTTGCTAGAGTCACATTTTGTAATTACGTTATAGAAACAAGTCAAATTAACTTTGATACTCGTAGTAATTACATTCGGTAATTCACTGAACCATGAATTTATTATTGATTACATATGAAATGTGAGTGTAGCTACATTTAAATATAAGATGATTGTATGAACAATGAACATGCGTATTAATCTACGTATAAGGTAGGTACTTACTTAAATCCTCTTGTAAGGGATTCATTTGGTGGCACTTTATAAATTTCCTATTATACCTAATCAGTTAGTTAATATTTTGCGGAAATGTAACGGATATCTGAAGTATCCGGTAAAGAGGCCTCTTTTTCGTCCCTGTAAATTTTCGAGTGTTCAGTAAAAGGTGGGTGTTTGTAAAACCTCACGTACAAGACAATCGACATCTTCAATTTAGCGATGAGACATTTCACCATCATCGCTAAATTGCACCCGCCTTTTACCAATATATTTATTTTATTTATTGAAAAAAAGTACAAAACAGACAACAACTATAATTAATATGGTTACAAAAATAAAATAAAGTCGTTCATAACTCAGCTGTCATCCACAAACATGTACCACAGTTAAGTCGATAATATAGGTATCACACATTCCACTCATTCATCTGTTCTCACTAGCATATCGCACAAGCAGCCATCGTTAACACACAAAAACATAGTTTGAAACATATTGTAAGTACAAATAAAAACTATTAGTTTCACTTATTTTAGAGGCATTAACTATGTAACAATTTTTAGACATTTTTAAATTAAGTATATAAACTTGAATTACTACATATGTTTATTTGTTACATTAATAATTAATGTAACAAATAAACATTGTAATTCAAGTTTAAATATTTTATTTCAAAACTATTAGGAATAAAAGTAGAAAAGAAGAAAAAACATTCAAAAACTTGATTGATATAATGATAGCAAAATTGTTTTTAGGTTTTACTATCATTTATTTGTTAAATAAGTTACCAGGTTTCGACCTACGAGGTCATTGTCAAACTCATAGGTCGAAACCTGGTAACTTATTTAACAAATAAATCATAGTAAAACCTAAAAACAATTTTGTTTTCATTATATCAATATAATGGAGTTTTACAAAATCTACGTCGACTCAATCAATAAATTCAAAAACTTGTTATGTTTGAAAAAGATGTAGGTAATATTAAAAAAAAGAGTAATGTTAAGTAAAGTTTAAAAGATAGACCAAGCACGATAACATTAAGATCACTTGATAAACCAATTTTATTTTATGTAGAGGATTTCACCAAATTTCTATAGAAATTGAATATAGCTGATAGTTGAAAAAATATCCCGATTTCTTAAAATCAAGTATTTTCACAAATTCAATTTTTCCCACCAATTTTTTAAAATGGTTGAGAGAAAAAAAATGTCATGGAAGTGTATGTGGCCAAATAGGAAACAAATTTGGTTTATAAGGTAAAGTATCCGGTATAAGATCTCGCCAAATATCTGCTATACGTCAAAATCATCATTAAATCTTCTATACGTAGTACATACATTATTAATTTTATACAGGATAAAATACATTACATAAGTTACTCGTGTGTAAAGCAAAAGATACACAGATAAGTAAGTATACGTAGATGTAGGTCCTTCACTTCAAAATGTATAAGAGAATAGGTTTGTAATTATTAGGTATGTTCTAAGGTAATTTTACTCGACATCTCTCAAGAACTATGCTTAAAATTGACATATTAGCACTTGTAGGTAGCACAAATACTTTCCTAAGAAATGGCGAATATTTGAGGGATTTTCCTCCCCTATACACTATCCGAGATATTAATTTGTATTAAGGAGGTAGAGCATTGTATCATTGTTTTTAATTGTAGGTATATTAATTTCATCATGTTATTAATTTTGTTTATTAATATGAATAAATTTATTATTAGATATTATTTAATAACTGGCAACACCGTGATTCGAATACTTTTGACAGTTCCATGTTCCATCGTGACATCAACAATTTATTCAAATTCTATACAAATCTGAAAAAGCTCTCTGATATCTTTGTCAATAATATGAAGTAATAAAATTTAAAGTTGGTGTGTTAACATTGTTAAAATTCATTTTAATATAAATTTTTAAATGTAAATTTTCTTACAGTTAACGAAAAGAAAACAAATTATATTGTATTTAAAATGAAAAACAAGATTGATATTCAGCTAAATATAGTTATTAATGAAATTCCAATTGATAGAACTGACAACATTAAATACTTAGGATTAGATATTGACGAAAAGCTTGCTTGGATCTCGCATGTAAATAATAAAATTGACAAGTTATCCCCACTTATTGGTGTGATGAGGAGAAATGAATTATTCAACAAAAGAATAAAACATACTGTATATCATGCTTTTATTGTGCCACATAATTATAACGTACGGATTGCTTGCCTGGTCGCAATGTAGTATGCAGGTTAGGAATTCAATGCAGAGAGTCATGAATAAGGTTTTAAAGAACATTCATGGATTAAGCAAATTAACTAGAACTGATGATTTATATAAGTTGACCAATGAGCTTAACTTAGAACAAATGATAAAATTGGAAAAAGTGAAATATCTTCATAAAGTTAAAAGTGGACTAACTAAGACTAATTTAAAAGTGACATTGAATAATGATATACATCAGTACAGAACAAGAGCAGCTTCTGACTTAAGAAACGAGTTGCCAAGAACTAATAGAAGAAGAAATGGCTTCAAATACACAGCTACATTGCTGTATAATGCAATATCAAAGGACATCAGAAGTTCAAAGAATATAAAACAGTACACTAAGAAAGTTAAGAATCTTATCAAGAATAATTTGATATAACCGTGTGATGTTAAATAATGTTTAATGATATTGATACCTACAATGCGGTGATGGTGAAGTGAATATATACAATATAGTTATAGTGTGATATAGTGTTCTTAAATTTAATGTAATTTGTAACATAATGGCCTTCTGAAACCAGCAGATTCTACCTGCTGTTTGAGGGTTTCTTTTAAATAAATAAATAAAAATAACACTGTTTATTTTAACATAATGAGATATAAGAACATCCCCTCTTAAAATTCCCTTTGTTCCATCCAACCCTTAGACTATAATATAGGTAATGTAGGTAAGTTTGTTCCATTCTTTAGTTTTAAGTAATTCTTGCTCTGAGATTTTTAGCTTAAAACCTATCCAAAGGGTAAGATCTCGTACAGAGTGTATTATATTTTCTCTGCTTTGTCTAATTATGGTGTCAATTGATGACATATATATTCGAACAGACACAAATATTAATTTATAAATGTGTAATGAAATTGAATAATTGAATAATTGAACAATCTCGCGAAATATTCTGATAAAACATAATCATAATCGTAAGTGTAACACATAATCCTAAGATAATTGAAAAAAAACACAATATGTAGTTAACTTCCAAATGACTTTATTAACTTCGCGTACTAGTATTCGGAGATTCTCGTCTCCATCATCAGGCGATTAGTAAAAAAGTTTACCTAACTACTACTTTCACTAACTACTTTTTTACTAATCGCCTGATGATGGAGACGAGAGTCTCCGAATACTAGTACGCGAAGTTAATAAAGTCATTTGGAAGTTAACTACATATTGTGTTTTTTTCAATTATCTTGAAATGGACTTCCAACAAGTACCTTCGGTCGACAACATTAATGTTTCATAATCGTAAGTATAAGATAGAAATGAAAATTTGACAAACAATTCGCGTTCAATAATAATCATATGATTAATTAGTTTAGTTCCCTACTTGCAGATACGTATGAGTATTTTGATGAAAAATTTAACAAAATGAAGTTACATGAAAGTTATTCCTAAATTCCTAAAGAAGAATGATTAGTAAAACATTGCGTGATAGAGTGAAATATGAGTATATTAAAAAAATTAACGGATGCAAGAGAAGTGTTGTGAATAGAATGTGTGTAAATAAGCTACGATGGTTTGCCTTTGTGGAACAAATGGAAGATGAAAGACTGGCAAAGAGGTTATAATATATGTATCTTCTTATCTTAAAAACGGGGTGTGAGGAAACGCGAGCGTCCGAGAACAACGTGGATTAAATTCTCAAAGACGATCGTGTGTTAAGTAAGAGAAATTAACGTGCGTGTTTGAGAAATTGTATGAATGTGGAAGAAGTGTGTAAGAAAATATATATGAGGTGTTCCGTTCTTTATGCCTACGCCACTTGGGATACGGCGTGAGGGGATAGTAACTTAATTTCTATATAAAGTAAGCTCCTGTTTTCAGATTAAAAAAAAAAGAAAATTGAAAATTCTTTTCCTTTTGTACCTGATTCAAATGAACATGGATTTTTTTGGAAGATGTGTCTGGGTCTTCAAAAAAACTAAAGAAATCTTCTGAAGTTATTCCACTTGTGAAATGTGCCAAGATAGTTTATGTTAATTATTTCTGGTGAAAATCTACCACTAAATAAAAATAAACGTGAAATTGGATTAAAAAAAACATTTTGATAACAGCTTTGTATGTATTTAGTAAGAATATGTTTGATTTTTTGATATTATTTTAGATTAACGATGTATCAATTATTATATTTTACGAGCTTTTTTTCTACCGCGGCTTCAAAAAAACTCATAAAATATAATAATTGATACATAGTAATCTAAAATAATATCAATATACAGTATCTAGAAATTATTATAAAGTTAATGCCGGAAATATAAAGAGAATGATTAATGTTTGATTTGCTTTACTTTTTAGACTGTTTAATCTGAGTTCTTATATTTCTTATTTTGATTTTTTCGTTCAATATATTTTGCACAAATGTGAGCTATAATGCACCTACAAGACTATTTTAACACACAAAGGTAATCCATAATAGCCATCTATAGAATATTGCAGCTCAATCATAGTCGGATGTCGATGGACTATAAATATGTTATGAATAATAAATTCCTACCTTCATATTATGTTTGTATTATCTATTGAATATTTTAGTCTGTTCGTATGTAGAACTAGGCTATTGTACCAACTCCTCTCAGAAGATTGCACATTTTCATCTCTTTTTTGGTTGTTCGTTTTTTTCTCCATTCAAGGGCTTATACATATCAAAATTTCAAGAGTTATTTAACTTCTATATACTACTATTCCATATATATTATACCCTAACACCGTATCCCAAATGGGGTAGGCAAACAAAATGGAACGCCATTATTTAAATTCAATCGTATTAAATTATTATTGCACGATGATTATTATTTCTTGATTGTACATAGGTAGCAGATCTTAAAGCTAGTATCCACATACATAATTATATTATGAATTGTAGTATGTTTATTTGTATGACGTTAGAATAACAAAGAGGTGACAATCACCACAAGCAGCATTGTATGTATTACTTACTACTGTCACTGTGTACCGTCTAGTGATTCTAAGTCTGTACAGTTGGTGTTGTTATTTGTATGTAGACGGTTCGGCCAGGAAGGGCGGAGACCCGACCACTAGCACTACAAACAATAATTCCCACCTGACACGCATACTAATAATATTAATGTAGTAACCTACCTACATATGTATGTATTTATCATCCCACACTTACAAATACAATCATAATATTCTTTTTAAGTACCTACTCTTGACTGGATGGTGTTGAAGAACAACGTTTCAACCAACAGCAACATCAAACTAAGATAATTTGTATTAACTAGTAAGGGGAAATGTCTAATTGGTTTTGTCGCATAATGTGAGCTTAATATGAAATTTTATAAATTTATATCTTGTACTTGTTAGGAGTTCTCTGTATACGCTCTACATGAAGTTCGTGTTGTGTATTTAATCTGTCTCAATATAATTTGTCCTCAATAGACTACGAGTCAATAACGTTTGCACTGGACTTATATTACAATGCGACGCAATTCAAGACCATGGGTAACTACTAATCTGGCTACTGACGGGAGACGGCTGTAGTCCTGAAGAACTGATCCTGCGAAATAACAAAGTAATGGCAGTCGCCACAGCAGTGGAGAGATTTGGGCCGATCACATTGTACATAGCATTAAATGAAGATTTGTAAACGATTTCAATCATTATTAATGTAGGCACTTTATACAAACTCAATTTACAGATAATATAATTTATTCTATTCTATTTACATTTGTCACATATCATATTATGTGTATGTCTCTGCGAAAGTGTATTGGTAAATATTTCGTTAGTTGATTTCATTAGAAATGAGTGGAGATGTGTTTCCTGTATGTAGGTGTGTATACTATGTAAAGATATATATGTACCTACATTATTAGGATGGGATTTGTAGGAACGTTTTATCCTGACATACACACACAACATTAAATAATATTGTTACATACTTACTAGCATTGTGTTCGCTTTCGTTTAGGATGTAATCATCAACTTGTAAAAAAAACATCATCGTCATCATCTGACTCTTACAATCCAGGTCGGGTCTTCGCCACCTTTTGAGCACGTTCCCATGACCGGCAGACCTGTATATTTTGCACAGAACCTTCTCCCAACACTTTCGTGTAGGTACGAAGCATATTTTGTATATTCGCAAAATTCTTATCGAGAGATATTAGTGTCGCCTTTAACACCTCCACACTCTCCGCAATCCGAGTCCGCATATCATCGATAGATTTTTTCATTTTGAATGTTTTTTAAATATTCTACAATGCACATCCGTTACTTGATTTTTTAAAATCGCGATCGATTTCGGTAAACCTTTACCATTGACGAGCGAGATAATACTGACTAATATATTTTTGTTAAAACATTAGTCAGTATTATCTCGCTCGTCAATGGTAAAGGTTTACCGAAATCGATCGCGATTTTAAAAAATCAAGTAACGGATGTGCATTGTAGAATACGTAAAAAACATTCAAAATGTCTCGTAACTGTTACATAGTTAATCCTTCATAAATAAATGAGATTTTTTCATTTTTCAAATTTTAGAAATTATTGTGGGCTTTCTAGAGTCATACACCAAGGATATGTACAGTATCACATACGAACAAATTAAGATATTTATCCATGCAATGATTACGATATGTGTGTCTGTATGTACATATGTATATGTAATGTTAGTATTATTACTCACACATTTGAGGCAAGAGGATTTGAGGATTCCAAGAAATAAACAAGACATTGATTTTTTGCATTGCTAAGGAAACGTGTTTTTATTTCCATCAGAGCTTGAGCGATGTGACGAAGGCAGTGAGGTATGAGGTATGATGTATTGAGGGAGTGAGGAATATCTCGGTTATTTGAATGTAATTGTCTATCTGCCCTGCTTTTATACGACCAATATTCTTAACAAATTATTATCATTGTGAACTCAATACATATTGCATTCCTTTAACCACTAAAAGTATTATTCATTTTATTTACTGAGTCGAAGTTAATTTTGTAAAACTCCATTTTTATACAATTATGGAAAAAAACACGATTGGTTTAAGTTTTACTTAAAGTTTTTATTGAGTAGTGACTTGGTTTCGACTTATAAAGTCATTGTCAAACCAGGGTGGTGAAACCAGGTTACTAATAAAAAATTTAAATAACACTAAAACCAATTGTGTTTTTTCCATATATATTATTCATTTTGTCACCTCGCCTTCTGTCATTCACCAATTTGTTTATATTTTTTACTTTTTCTTTTGTATTTATGTTTTATTATCTAGGTATTTTGTAAAATTTTTGTTCTACTTCGGTGTATTTTGTTTTCTATTTTCTCATTATTTTTATTCAATATATTTCCTTACTGCCAAAATGCACGTTAAAGAGAGAGTGTACACTGAGAAAAATACTAACGAAATTTCACAACGAATCATTGGTACGTACTATCAGATTAGGACCAGAGATCGTACAAACGATTCATTAGTACGAATCTATAATATTAACTCTTCGCAAACAAGTTGTTGGTAAATTTACCAATGATTTGTTTGCGAAGAGTTAATATTATAGATTTATACCAATGAATCGTTTGTATGATCTCTGGTCCTAATCTGATAATACTGTACCAATGATTCGTTTTGAGTACTTTTCTCAGTGTAGTGTAAAAGATTTCCACTGTTGGCAGTTTTGGTAGGCGGTCATTCTGGTCTGCTGTCATGGGAACCTTATAATTTGGTATCGTTAAAATGGTACTTGTGTTGCCATCTATCGAAATCCTGTGAAAGCCCTGGCCCCCTATCCAGAGATATCGTAAATACCTTTTTGATATTATCATAAAAACAGATTCCTTCTTCTTGATCCTCTTCCGGGAGTCAGCCATTTTGGCAGTCGCCCCGCTGTTTCGTCTCCCAACAGACAACAGCGGGGACGCGCTCAAAAAAATATCTCTTCTCTTCTTCTAAATACTGTGAGTGTCGCTTTATAATGTAATTCAGTATTATAAACTGTGTATTGTTTTGTTTGGTGTAATAATAATCTGTGTAACCATATTCTTCGTCAATAAACTGATCGTACAACATCATGCTAGTGTTTACTTAATGCAACCACCACAATAAATTTACCCAACGATAAACCCTGAGAGAGTCACTGAAATCTGCCGACTATGGGAAGGAATGTTACAGATTGGCGCTCCAACGTGATGCCTAAATATTGTGGTGTTTTGTTGTGTTTTGAGTGAATTTAACAGTGCATAAATGATAACATTAAATAGTGCGTAGATAAGTTCGTTACGTATCACGTGACCCACCCATGTTTCCATGTATCACCAACACACACACACTTCTCTAGAATGTTCGATCAAAAAACAGTTGAAATTTTCCCTTCTTCACAGCAAGACTGTACAACTTTGCTCTTCAAAAAATTTCACCGCGTGACCAATAAGGACTATAATGGTACTTCAGTGAATATTTGAGTTAAATAATCAGTGAAATAATAAGAACATTTTAATAATTAAATATGCGAGTTTTGAATTTTCGCCTCACTACAACAAGTGTACTTCGTAAATTTCACCACATGACAATAAGGTTATGTTAGTGCTTCAATGAACATTTGAATTGATAAATAGTGTAATAATAACCACATTTTAATTAATAAATAATCAAGTGCGTGATACATTTGCGCGCCCTCAAAAAACTCATATAATAAAGAAGAAAAAAAACCGTTACACCAACAAGGAAAAAAAATGAACGAGTACATTTATTTGAATTATAAACAGTGTTAAAATAGAAACAATTATAATAATAAATATATGCGAGATACATTTATGATCTTCAAAAAGAAATCCGCTATATTGCAAGTACGACCCGATATTGTTAATGAATGGAGAATTTAAGAAATAAATACAACGAGAAATTGACAAGATTGTGAACAGATACTCCAAACTTTCCTAAGACGTCCAGATAATTTCCTTCTGATGAGATGAAGATCTCCAACGTTACAATCCCTTAAGAAGCCTGCTACCACCACTACGAAGGATGTCCATGACGGAATTTTCTTCCTTGACGGTTCCTGACCTCCAATAGAAGGATGTCCCATGTTTTGTCATCTAGATCTGACGTTTCTTCGAGGCCTTCTTTATCTACACAGAGAACCCTTGATGCTTGATGGTTTTGAGGATGATGAAATAAATACTTCCTTCAATTAGTAATAGACAACCTTAATCGTCTAACTACTACACAGGTTTTTATGGAAGAATATGGTGTTGTTGTGTTCATTTTGTACTGAAATATTTTATATACCTACTATAGATACAGTTTTTTACATGTTGTTCCATGCTTTGCCTTTTGTGCCAAAGAGATTGTAAAAAAAAAAATTCCAGTTTCAATTTTGCATAAATTCAAGTGATACTAGCTAAGATCATTTTACAATTATTTGCGGAATTATTTGCTTGTTGATGTAAGATTCTACACTGAAGGATCTACAAAGTAAGAGTTGTAAATTTATAAATGTCCAGTTTGTGAAATAGTCCAAGTAAAGTTTTTTCTATATCTGGTTGAATATACTCAAGAGTAAAGAAATCAAATTTAAATTCATTGTACTTGTACCTACCTAGCGTGCGTGTCACGCGGGCTGTAGATGTATTTATGTATGGTTTGAAGTGAAATGATCATAGACCTCAATATTGCTGGAAGAGGCTTAACAAAACAAATTTGAATAATTACCAATAATTCTTTACTCATATGCTGGAATTGTTAATTTTATGATATGTAATGTATGTAATGTTATGTCTACGATATTTCCAGGGAATGTCAAACTTTCCAGCGATTTCCAAACTTTAACAATTTAAAGAAATAATTGTTATTGATTTTTTTTTCGAGTCTTATCAAAGGACAAGACTTCCAAACATTTTTTTTAGTATCCAATGATTCCCAACTGTTGAGATTTGATGTTACAAAGGTTGCCAAACTTTTTTTTTTAAACATTTTTTTTGCTTTGAGGAATTTTTTTTTTGGATTCTTATTAGGAGTCCATATTTTCTAGAGCAATTTTCAAACCAAGGTGTCCACTGTTTCTCAACTTTTTTTTTGTTTTGGGAAAAAAATTTTTTTTCCTCTTACAAAGAATTTTTTTTTAATTCCTGCAAGTCCATCGCAATCTATCCAGCGCTGAATATTGGTACGTATAATCTTTTGTCTTGTTGATTATTATTTGCCAATTTTCTTTCAGATCGTCAATTCAAAACGTTTTGCATGTGCAATTTTTCTATTTCTCCTGTGTAAGGATCAACTTATATAGAAGAACCGTTTATTATTCTATTGTCATTGTAAGTTAGAATCTCAAAATGTCTGAATCATCTGTAATTTTTCAAAAAAGGAATTGGCACCTCGTTTCATCAAATCTCTGTTTTTCCAAATTTTGTAACAACTTTGTGTATTTCATTCTGAATGTAAATCCATCAATGTAAACTTGAAATTTTGGTAATGTAAAGAATTTATGTAAAAATGTAATGTTTTCTTGGGCTGCAATTTTAATGAATAAAAAGAACTATGTCTATACATCACAGGTCAATGTTAATAGTGAATTTTGTATGTAATAACAATGTTAGACTCACAAAAGAAATTATATTTACAGTCATAGTAATGTCAAAGGAATTATCTTTCTTTCTTCTTTAAAGCAAAATAAATTATAATACTGTTAATAGTCAAAAATTTGGTATTTCTACTCTTCAAGTACTTGTAACTTTTGCAGCCCATGTTATTGTAAACTTTTAGTTAAGAAAACTCATAGAGGCTCTTCAAGATTCCGCTTCTGTGAGAATTTGAATTGTTCGAATCTTGTGGCGCCCTGAAATAATTTTTTTTTTTGTATGTTTTGATCACCTTTTGTTTGCGCCCGTGGATGCATGAAGTTGCCTTATCATCTCACATGCTAGCCGCTTTCAGTAGCAACGTGTTCACAATAATCTGAACCCATCCACTGTCGCAGACAAGGGTCATACAACATGTTAGTTTTAAAGAATTTTGTACTGTACAACTGATGTAATTTTGACCCTCCAGTATACGAAAGTATACGAATTCTTTTGTTGTTTTCCTTAAATTTTGTGTGAACTCTTGAATCACTGAGTTATGTGGTAACTGATGAATGACTTATGACAGATGATGAATGCAAGGTACGGAAGAATGAAGTATACATGAAAAAACGGCCGATAAAAGATGAAGTATGAAAATGCGTGAAAAGTTACCACTAATTCTCTTAGTTTGTCAAACCATTAATGTAAAATCTTAACTTGAGAATCAAGGTTGCATCAGTCAAATTATAATAAGTTTATTGTTATCAATCTTTAGTGTGCATGGTTTTCTAAATAAATTATATGGCAAGGTTTCTCACATGGTGTGAACCTGCTGGCCATTTTGCGGCAATTTTACTGTATGGAATGCGTACCCTTACAGTAATTTCTATTTGCCTAGTATGAATGTTAAGGAGTCATTGGATGATTCGCCATCTTCCATGTACATCTCCTGGGTTAGACTGATATAGAGATATGACTAATCGTCCTACCCTAAAACAATCAGTTCTAACTCAAATTTATATAGTTAATTTCAATTTTTCAATGCCCGACAAGCTTGTTGTCCAAGTGAGGTTTGAGGACGCTCAAACAGAAAATTCATACAGGTCGCTTAGAGAAGCTCTGCGCGATAGGTTTGGTACCTGATATTAACCATTTGCCTGTATGAAATTGGTGGGAAGTTTCCACAAAAGAAAAATGCTATAGGGTAAAGGATTACCGCCCTTAGAATAGAGGTAGATCAGATGTAATTGTAATGGATACCTCCTCTTGGAGTAAAGAAAAGTGTTTGTAAATTGTTGAAGGTTTTTATTGTATTATGTAAAAGAAATTAGTAATTTTGTTTGTCTTAAGCATGTAAAGGTTTACCTAGAAGTATGGCGAGAACATTGTCTACGATTCCGTATCCGCGACCTGTTCTGTCGGTGCATCTTCCTGGTCCCTTGCTTGCTTGAGACATGTCTATTTGTAAGGATTAGTTAAGAATTTGTTACTAATGTCTGTTAGAAAAATTTGTATCTTTGTTTTGACACTCACAGTATTGTAAAACCTTTCTTATCTCTGACACCCACAGTATTGTAAAACCTTTCTTATCTCTGACACTCACAGTATTGTAAAATCTTTCTTATCTTTGACACTCTTAGTTCTGTAGAATCCTTCTTATTACTGACTTTGAGACTTTTCTTTTTTTTTATTCATTTTTTTTTTCTTTAAAAGACAACTTGAGATGGTGTCATGGGAACCTTATAATTTGGTATCGTTAAAATGGTACTTGTGTTGCCATCTATCGAAATCCTGTGAAAGCCCTGGCCCCCTATCCAGAGATATCGTAAATACCTTTTTGATATTATCATAAAAACAGATTCCTTCTTCTTGATCCTCTTCCGGGAGTCAGCCATTTTGGCAGTCGCCCCGCTGTTTCGTCTCCCAACAGACAACAGCGGGGACGCGCTCAAAAAAATATCTCTTCTCTTCTTCTAAATACTGTGAGTGTCGCTTTATAATGTAATTCAGTATTATAAACTGTGTATTGTTTTGTTTGGTGTAATAATAAACTGTGTAACCATATTCTTCGTCAATAAACTGATCGTACAACATCATGCTAGTGTTTACTTAATGCAACCACCACAATAAATTTACCCAACGATAAACCCTGAGAGAGTCACTGAAATCTGCCGACTATGGGAAGGAATGTTACACTGCCCAACAGTAAACTGTCTGTCTGGTCAGTAAACGACTACTGAAATTCCCGAGTGTGAGGTGGATCTCTCTTCAGTGATTAATTTCTCATTAATTTCTGTATTGGTAGATAGTTAATATTGTTCTGTTTAATAAATACTTAAAGAGAATCGAATAACTTGATTATGTCGATCAATCTCAAAGATATTTTTAAATAGCTGTTCAACTGCTCTGTTGTTGAGTTTTGTTAAGAAACTGTATTTGGTTGCTGTTTGTATTGTAGATATGTGTTTATTTTTGTTGTTGTTTGGTAAGCGCTATTGTTTTATCTAAATTATATAAAATATGTTTAAACCCTCAAAGTACGAGCACTGCTCAATTTTGAGGGTCAAATATGTAATAATGTGTTTTTTTTAGTAATAAGGTGTGTATGTAATATTATTAAATTGTAAATTTTATTTTATAAAAATATTTGAATTTGAAAAAAAAAAAAAATCTGTAGAATGGACACATACTAAGTAGGTACATTGCATAGAAAAATATGCGCGAAGAACTTTATGAGGATTGTAGAGAGGAAAAGCTTATTCATAACATGTCTTTCTGCCTACCCCGCAGTGTGATGGTATGTATGAACATAATATGTTAGGCAATTATTCAATTACTTACCTACAAACAAACACACGCAGCTAATGAATGGAAACATAATTATATATATTTCATTTCTATAATGATTGATCTCTGTAAAGAAATTATAATGTTTAGAAATAGGTAGGTAGGTACCTACTTAGTACCACATAAAGAGCTAATCATACAAATTTATTTATTCTATATAATGAGTTAGTTTCGCTCTTATCATTTGTGAAGTTCATTATACTACTACACTCAATACTAATCTATTGAAATAATTACATTGTGTCTTTTATTAAATGTTAAGTATTGTATGAAAACTTTTGCTTTTCTTTACTTTCTTTTGCCGTCTTATTATTATAATCTGTATCCATGGGCGTATCCAGTGCTGCCTCCCCCCCCCCTAGATTCACAAAAATAATATTACAGTAGACAAAACTACAATCTTTAGAATTTTTACTAGATTAGATTTTGCACAATGTTACATTATGTAATGGTTCTCCAATCGAGATATCTGATTGGTTTTGTCATCTGCACGTTGTACCCAAATCTAGTAAAACAATAAAAAATTAGTAAATATTCTAAAAACGAGGAGATAGGTAAACATTTCAAATACCTGTATTAATTTAAAGTTTTCTCTGAATTTTTCTTTCTTCTGGGATCGCATAGGATTTCTATTCTATTCTATTTTCAAAGGCGTTTACGAGTGATCAGGTAGAGGACGCATTGGATTTTAACTGTGATGATTCCAGCAATATCAGCTGTCATCGTGTATATAATAATATCAAAATTATAACTAGGCAACGTGAGTAAAATTTTTGCATATATACCTAAGTATCACATCGTCAAACTGAGATTAAAAAAGGTCCAAAGAGTCGATAGTTATAACATCAATAAAAATTGTGAGCTTCTGCCCCCCCCCCCAAGAGAAATTCTTGGTTACACCCTTGTATGTATCTCTATGAGGACTGTTATGGGGAACACATTAGCGATACCACTTTATTTTAACTGCAATAATTATGTTAAGATACGAACTAGCTTATTTCTAAGTAATGACCGGGAATTATTAATTAAGTATCATCCCACCTATGACAAGAAATATTTGAAATTACTTACCTATATATTATCTTACTGTTCCATTTTAATTGTAATCGCTTACTGCTATTGACATATTATATGAATTGGTTGTAATTTCAAATCAGTTTGACAATGTTCCTGAAAGACGGAAGACGTTTCGCTTAGAAAAAATTTACTTAATAGTAAAAAAAACATTTGTTTTTTATTTCATTGTGGAATGCTAATAGTCCCCAGATAAAATAACGTTCGGGTGGGTTAGATAATCACGTAAAAAATATTTAATGTTTAAGATTTAACTTCATTACAACTTCGGCACATAACAGATAATATAATCATAGACAACAAATTCTAGAATCAAAGACAAATCCCAACACCAGAATAGACTTCGTTTTCTAACTTTTTCTGTCCTACTGTGAAAGGTACACAAGTTTTAGTAAAATAACATATGTTTTGACATTTGAATTTTTCTAAATATACCCTTCGAGAATGTCATATTTTTTTTATAAAATCGAGAGGACATTTTATATTTTCATTATTTGCAATTAAACCGCTGGCTACTTTACTTTGGAAGATGTCGTAATTTTATTGATATATTAACCACATTTCCTAAAATATAACACTTTTACACATAAGTATAGGTACTTATACGTAAATTATTTTACAAAAGCTGAACATTCCAGGATTGATCTCTCTCTTACGGTAGATTTCAATAATCTATCTGTCTATTACTCTTCTTCTTCTCCTTGGGTAATCATTAGTCCCACATGGTGGTGGGGTCTGCCTTTCTTGTCTTGTTTCGCCACTTGGTTCTGTCGAGTTATGTCGAATCTATCCATTACTATCAGTAAAATCTATGGTATAATATATTTTTATACAATAAATTTTAATTATTAATTGTGTCGGTGCAGGCGTAGTAGAATTCCATAATTATGTAATTGAAATAAGTGTTCCTTTCTACTATAGATTATTGATTCCGAGAGAGACGTCTTTCGACTTATCAGGTCATTAACAATCTAGAGAGAGGCAGAGATTAATAATGACCTGATAAGTCGAAAGACGTCTCTCTCGGAATCAATAATCTATAGTAGAAAGAAACACTTGTTTCAATTACATAATAAATTTTAATTGATAGTAATGGATACATAGATTATTGAAACCAGCCATTAGTAAAATGATATGCAGGTTCTATGGTATTTTTATGATATACTAGCTGGCCCGGCGAACTTCGTACCGCCTAAGAATCAATGAACGATTTCATACATACATCTTCTTCCCCTTGTCCTAGTTCGGTCGGTGGCCCATTGCCCCTAAGTATCTCCTCCAGAGATAACTGTCCACCGCTGCTTCCAGGACCTCTGGCCACTCCAAACCAAGCCTTTCAACACATGTTCGACACCTGCCCTATCTTCTGCCCTATCTTCTGCCCTCTCCCACTGACTTTATGAATGATTAATATTATTAATCTCTTTACAAACTCCCGTAATTGTCAAGGTGTGTCATCGAAAGTATAGTGTAAAAAAATATAATTCATTTGGAACTTTCGCAGTTTAGCGGCCCCACCCGTTGTCGAGTACTTTTTTCCATAGAAAAAGTAATATTTTCGAAACTTGAGGAAATTGTTGCCATATGGTGAATTATTTTTTGTCACCAAATTTTTGGAAAATTCTTTTATAGGAAAAAAAATTCGCAACTATGAAACTTGAGCGGCCCCACCCGTTGTCGAGTAATATGTACGGAATTTTAGGAAATTAATTTTCGAAGTGGATTTTTTTTGCCGGCAATTAAAATAATTCTACATATGGCAACAATTGTTAAGTTGTGATTACAATTGTGATGTTCTATAATGATTAAGTTTGATCGAATTTGTTTGATTATTAGTAAAAACCCTATAACCCCTCAAAGCACGAGCTCTGCTCAATTTTGAGGGTACAAAAAGAAAAAAAAAAAACAGATAATATAAAGATTTGTATAATTGTGCTTATTGTATATTTGTATGTGTTTATTATGATCTCAATTTCCTCAAGTTTCAAAAATATTACCTTTTCTATGGAAAAAAAGTACTCGACAACGGGAGGGGCCGCTAAACTGCGAAAGTTACATTCATTTTTTTTACATAGACAATTCACACACATCGAGCTAGTCCCAAACTTAGATGAATCTTGATTATGGGTACTAACGCGACGATACACACATATACAATGCACTATATACATATATATGTAACACCCAGACCCAAGACAATTTGAAAAAGGTCATTCTTCACTTTGCCCTGTCCGGGAATCGAACCCGGGACCTCGTGACTCAAAGGAAAGAGCTCCGCGCCACACCGGCCGACATGAACAATTTATGTTGAACAATTATACTTAACTCAGATTTGTTTATAAATTATCTGCAGTACGTAATATAATTATGTAGGTACTAATTTGTTTTTCAGGTAGATTTTACCTATTCATTTAAAATTTATAAAAATTCTTTCCACGATTTTTTAAAAATTGAAATATCAGAACTACAGATGTTAAATTGTATGGATAACGATTCTAATTTGAGAATGTATAGAAAAAATATCATATAACTAGGCCAATCTATAAAAAAAACTTCATTGTTGATTTTGTATAATTCTCCATATTGCATTTTTTATTGAAATTAAAAATGTATGGCGTAAATAATTTTCTTCGTAATTTTTCTTCTCTGTCTGCAAATTTCACTACACAATCTTGCATCAGAACTACCTACATGAACACATTCTTTTTTTCATCTTTAATAGCACAATTTTTGGTTCAATAATAATTTTCCATCTGCAAAAATAAAATACGTCCACTTTTATGTGACTGAAGATCTATCGATACATAAATATTAGTCGAATAATTCGGTAGTTACATGGCAATACGTTGTATCTCGCATTTTTTGCGTTTTCAAGTTCCATAAAATGCTCAAAATAGTGTAATATTTGATGTGGCAAAAGGATATGTCTCTTTATAGTCAGAATAAAGAGAGAAAAGACGTAACTTATTTATTTATTTATTCTTCACTGTACATTGTTTACAATAATACAAATTAACATAGAAAATATCATTTATACAATTCAATGCACAGAGGGCGAGTTTATCGCTAAAATGCGATGTCTTCCAACTAACCCGGATGAAAACAATCTTTCTACATTATTGACATGTAGAAAGATTGTTTTCATCAACATGGCAAAAAAAACTCAAATATTTTTAAACTGCAACAAATTATTTAGTGAATGTTACATACATCTTGTAGAAGAAATTATTAAGAGAATGTTACATCTATCTTGTAGAAATAATAATTACCTTCATTTTGATATATAATGCTCGAAATTTGGCTGAAATATCTCTTTTGCAAACTTTGTTTTTGCTCTCCTGTAAAATTATGTTTTAGTGAGATACAACCTATTGCCATGTAACTACCGAATTATAGTAAACAAATATTAGTACACATTTCGTTCATATTAGTTATAGTAATTTGGTTCTTAATATAGCAGAACCTACGGATTATTTTAGCACAATGCAACAGGCGACGTGGGGGCGCTAATAGCCTCTCCATATTGTTTTTATGTTTGAAATTAAAAATGTATGGCGTAAATAATTTTCTTCATATTGTTTCTTCCCGTGAATTTGTAAGATGTTTTAATAGCCTATAGTTTATTCCGGGCGGAGAAGAATCCAACAAATCAGAGATCATTCAAATCGGTACAGCCATTCTTGAGTTATAAGTGTTGTAACACACACGACTTCCTTTTATATATTAGATTTCATGCGTGGCAATGAAATAACAAATATATGTACTTATATACCTTATTTTTTATATATTTAAATGGATATTGGGTTAATTTATAATATGCCCACAATTCGTTCACCATTTTGTTGTCTTTTGTTCTTTTTTGTATCGCTTTTCTATGCGAAGTAATAATATAACGGGTTATTGCAATACAATTTATTATATCTAACACAGTGTATAATGACATAAATATTATTATGTATGTATAGGTATCTAGGTATTATATTTTGTAATGAGTCTTATTAGACATAGATTCCTACTTGTTATATAAATTATATTTGCGCTAGTGTTAATATGAAGCATGAAATCTGTTTCAAAACTCACCATCTCCAGAAAGTAAAGTCATAAAGTTAATTAATTACTGTGTTTTTTTTTTCAATTTATCTTGAAATGGACTTCCAACAAGTACCTTCGGTCAATAATATCGATTTTTTTTATTTTTATTTATTATTTTTTTATTTACACAATATACGGCGTGAGCCTTTTACATGTTAACAAAAAAGTGTACCTAAGGAACAACAACAACAACAACAGCAAAAAAAACAAAGTAATCGCAGTCTATACAAAACAATACAATACAAGTCAAGATCAACAACAAGATAATGTAAAAACAATTATAAAAAATTGTATATGAATAAGGTCAATAAAAATAATTCAATTTTGGTATGTCAATATAAGTAAGTCAATACAAACATAAGTACATAAGCATGTAAAAAATATGTCAAGAAATAAAATTTAACCAGGAATGTAATATGAAAAGGTCCATACATAAAAATTAACAATAATGATGATTTAAATGTCATTAGATAAAGTAAACAAATACAGTGAAAAAACAATTAGACATGAACAGACATCAACAAATAGAGCAAAACTTATCACAAATAGATATCAAGTATGTTGTCATATTCTTCTAACGATCCAATGAATGCCCATTGTCAGAGTACATATTTAGAAGAAAATAATTGATCACGTCAGTTTTATAATTTTAATTAAAACGATTTTCTGGAGATGACGAGTGAAAGTGAAATATTATGTAAATTTAACACAAACTACCATAATAAGGCTTAAAAGAGACAACGTCACCTTATTTGGAAGTGCGTCCACTCACCCTTTCCGTGAGATGTTCTTTGTCCAATCAAGATATATATATATATATATATATATATATATATATATATATATATATATATATATATATAGAGCCCCATACAATGTTTAATTATAAAAAATATCATCGATTCACAATTTGAAATATGAAACTTTATTCACTGTGTCGATGTTTAAGTAGTAGAATTCCATAATGAAATTGAAAACTTTTTTTCTCCTATAGGTATTGATTTTTCTTGAGAGAGAGACCTCTTGCGTCTTACAAGGACAATGTCAAGCAATCAGATTGACAATGCCCAAATCTCCAAATCTATATAGTTACCTACCTATTTACAACAATTAATGCAGTTTGGAATATCTGGTCTATTGGAATGGATATGACGAGTTTTGATATGTATGAGTTATAGTTTATTTATTATATTTTGGAGGCACTCGATACCATGTTTATGTGAACAATGATTAACAATATTACCTGTTACACTATCATTCTAATAATAATAATAATGATTACATAGATATATAATACACCTATAGCCTATGTACACTGCTTCTGTGCGATATATAAATACAAGATAATAATCACATCATTTATTTAAGTTGTTTTAATTATGTCGACTCTCTCATTTTGAAGTGATCTCTCTTACCTATGCACATCTATCTAAACGATCTACATATAAATATTTTAACCCGTTTGTGTGTATGTATATATATCCTCAATGGACTCCGTAATAAGAAAAGACATAATAATTATGTAAAATAATACACCGCGCTTTACGAGGTATCATCCTCTGGACAAGCTTCAGGGTAAAAACATTTTTAATATCTTAGGTATTTATTGACAAAGATTTAAGTGTAGTCAGATTCGTATGGAAATCTAATAGGTATATTATTGACATTATCAAGATGGAATATTGCAACTGAACTGTCAAAAGTATTTGAATCACGGTGTTGGCAGTTTTTAAACAATTCCCTCAACTTTTGAAGGCACTTGTGCTTGTAATCTGTCAATTTGATATTTATTTTCTGAGAGAAGTCTGATAAAACTACTGATTAATGTAATAGTAGTAATAACAATATGGACGTTTATTATACGGCCTCATTAAATGATCCATGACTATCTCAAGAGCGCCGAAAATGATGATCGCGTAAATATATTAGTATATCATTTGAAAACCAGATTCTACAAAATGGACACGTCAACACACAGCACATTCAATAGGAGAGAATACAATAATGCAATTCTCCCCAAAGCACGAGCTACGCTCAATTTTGGGGAGTAATTGTATTAGGAAAATAGATGTATTGTGTTATTGTTCGATTATTGTAAAATGATATTGTGTTTAATAAACTATTATTATTATTATTAATTATTTATGACAGTTATTGTAAGAAGTGGCTTTCGATACTTTCTTCTTACCCCAAAATTATTATCACTGACAATAAGACGATTCTTATAAAGAGCATTACAGCTGAAGACCAATGCGATCCCATGGATAGGGATCTCCCTACAATAGAAGTTTTGATCTAGAAATTCCCTGAGCGAATTTGAGTGTAAATCTAGTTATTATTAATTATATCTAAACTCATTCTAATTACTTCTCAACATTTATAGTTATGCAATACTTTTTATTGTTTTCTTCATCTTCTGTCTATTGTACACCTACATTGATATCATGTATATACACACACACAATACTGAATTTAATAACAAATACTATAACAATACATAAGTATAAATGTAATATAAATAGTAGTAGCTGTTTGTTATTAAATATTGCGGTCGCTTCGTATAGCTGATAGTAAAAAGTAAAACTTTATGTAATTGTAAACAGTTACGGCGGTGCTAATATATTTACGGATCATTGCTCGCGATACGATAAAGTTTTAGTAATATCAGTGAAACTGCAAAAAGTGACAACAGATGTCGATAGAACAATGATTGTGATTGAACATGAAATAGAGATGTACTATTACTACTATCACGATATATTCCACAAGCAATAATTATTTTAATCTATTATAAATTGATTCTTTTGACATTACAACTATTTACTACAATTCTTCTGACATTACAACTATTTACTACATTTCTTATGACATTTAAATTATTTGTACCATTTCTTATAGTTTTTTTTTCTTCTATTTATTTGACATCTCTGTACTATATAATAGAGAATTCGTATTATTTATTTTTTCTGAAAAAAATGACTTCACTCACCTTTACAGTCTCCAAACACATATACATGTAACACCCAGACCCAGGACAATTTGAAAAAGGTCATTCCTCAATCTGCCCTGGCCGGGAATCGAACCCGGGACCTCGTGACTCAAAGGCAAGAGCGTTACCTCTACGCCACATCGGCCGTCTTTACCATTGCAGTGACTGTTGTTCACAATTACAACAACAATTTTTTAACACAACAAATCATTTTTAAATTATAGCTATAATTAACACAATTATTACATGTTATGTCGATGGATGGTGTACAATTATAAATGTGAATGAATGGTGTACAGATATATATACCTATATAATATGCATTAATGTATCTTCATCTTATGTAGCATTGCTTTAATAATCTTTTCCTGTAAATATTGAAGTAGGTACTACTGTTCTCTATTTAACTCCTGAAAAGAAGGTTTTATTATGTTTATTAAAACTTGCTGAAGGAAACTGCATACTTGTGTATCTCATTAAATTCTGAATAAATACTTGACCTGCCAGCGTTGATCTTATTTAGATAATCTTCAGTTAAAACTTTATTCATAATCTAAAGAAGCTAAATACAATTATAATGAAAAAGTCTGAATCGAAAATATAATTAATAGTATGACCAAACAATAAGAATATTTTTTATTCAATTAAATTATGTTGCGGTGGTTTGGTCATGTGGAATGAATAGATGATAAAAGGATGACAAGACGATATTGTATCTACCTCAAAGAGACGATGTAAGAAAGCAGTGGCGTCCGGAAACTACGTGGCTTGATCACGTGGATCTAATTTTCAAGAATCGCACGTCTTGGGGAAATAAATGCATATAAAACAAACATTTTTATAATCTATCTGTATGATTTTGGCATCTTCTACAAGTGGGGTAACTAGTAGACTAACTGCAAGTCGTCTTCTCCGTGCCAATAAATGTTTAAAACATTCAAGATGGGTGCCATAACTTATTCTTGAATGAAATACCTACTTCAAATATTCCAAGATATTTCAAGTTAAAATTTAAAAGCAATGTTGCAGTCTTCCAAAAAATCAAAACAAATATGTGCTTCTAATAGAAAATATTTAAATTTTAGAATATTATGTTTGTGGAATTGAAAGAATATAATTTTCTACGTGTAATAAGTCAGATGTTGAAAAATGTCTATATGTTGGCCAATGTAGCTGGATCATCAATATACTGAATATTTTTTTTTGTTATTTGTTTAGAAATACCTACCCTTTTCAGGACAATTTACAATAAATAATTCTAGTAAGTATTTACCTGTGGCAATGGAATGTAAAATCAGGAAAAGGAAACAGATTTTATGTCGTTTCCACGTTTCTGTCAAATTGGTGTGGATTAGACTCTTGAGGCAGGCTTAATAACAATTTATTATTATTTTCTTCCTGATTCTTAATAGCTAAGGAGTGTCGGGAATACAGAAATAATATGACTCCAGCGATACACTAAACATTACCAGAGACTTTGCATAGCTGGTGTGAGGTAAAGGATTTTACATAAATTTAAAGTACTGTATTTTGTGGTTTCACATAAAATATTGTGAATTACGTAATACTCGTAGTTTTTTCATAAACATAAAAATTAATTGACCTCCTTGAGTTCCCGGCGAAGCACAGTTCTCCCAACCTTTTCTGTAAGTTTTCGAATGTCCTATAAAGGGAAGGTGAAAGAAAACTTCACATATAGGACAATATGAGGCATATCACCCGTCCTAAATGTTTTATCTGTTATTGGCAAGGAAAAGGGCATCTTGCATGTTTAATCTGTACTTGAAGTTAGTCCACTGACTACCCCACTTGTGAGATATCTCGTAAAGATATTATATTAGTTATAACCATACCATGTGTTAGAGCAAGTTGACGAATGTATGTACTTAGGTAGTTTGTTCACGAGAGATGGGAAGTGTGAAAGCGATATTGAAAGGAGAAAAGTTGCTGGCAATAAGGTAAATGGTGCAATCCGACCAATAATTGCAAATAGAAACATATCCACCACAGCTAAAAGGTTGGTGCACTCTGCTATCTTAGTGCCAACACTTATGTATGCAAGTGAGACGTGGACATGGTTAAAGAAGGATGAAAGTGGCATAAATGCAGTGGAAATGAGATCGTTGAGAAGGATGTGTGGTAAAAGTCTGAGAGATCGTGTGCGTAACAGTGATATACGAAAGGAATGTGGAATGAAAGTTGGTGTAATAACAAGGATGAATGTAAATAAGTTAAGATGGTTTGGGCACGTGGAAAGAATGAATGAGGACAGAATGACTAAGAAGATATATTTGGCTGAGAGGAATGGTGCTCGGAGACGTGGACGTCCGAGGATTAAATGGCAAGATCATTTAAATCAAATCCTACAGGACGGTCACGTGTTGAGCACGTTGAACAGGAGAGCATGCATGAGGAATTGTATGACAGTGACGGAAGCGAAAGATGTATGCAAGGATAGAAGGAAGTGGCGCTCGATCCTTTCTGCCTACCCCGCGAGGGAAGCGGCGTGATGGTATGTATGTATGTATGTATGTAACCATCACGGCTCATGACTGAATCATATTCAGAAAACATAATTTTATAAAATATGCTCTTGACTTGCATAATATTATATCCATTACAACGCTGGCAATAAACGTTTTAATTCCAAACCACTCCTCAGTTCCAGTTACAGAGATGGGGGGGTGCAAATTTGTTTACATTCTTCAATCCAGGAAAAATCTCAGGCCGGATGTAGTAGGTACAGGAGGGGGAGGATGTAGATGATGAGGCACATGAGGAGATGGGGTGGGGAAGGGAAGGGTATGATGAGCTGCTTAATGGAAAATATAAGAGACTTCCTGAAAAATATGGCTTGTATGAAAGAACGTATACACATAACTACCAGTCTATACAATATAGGGATGGATACACATTATGTTGAATTAAGTCAAAAAATGTATAGGGACTTATGTGAATAGGTACTAAAAAGTGTATTTATTATTCTTATTTGTAGTTCTATGTTCCAATAATGGTCGGATGATGTAAAGAAGATCAGTAGAAAGAACATTGAAGAAAACAATATTGAATACAAAATTACACAAATATAACAATAAATAAAAAAGGCAAAAGAATGAACTAGAAGGTACATTGTAAACCCTTGGGACAAAATATCTTGTTGATCGCTGTACCAAGGCGGTCTTTATTGAATTGTTGAAATAACTTTATTTCCCCGGATATTTCAGGAGTCCAAGGACTAGAAGGAACAGGACGCAACAAACTTAGAGCAGAATTAGTTTAATAAAAATAAGAGTTTTTATTTATTTATTAGCATACGGTGTGAGCATGTTAATGAAACAGTTCAATAAACAACAAAACACAAATAGACACAACTATCGCAAGGTCATAAGTTTAAAATATATTTTTATATAAATAAAGAATTATGAAATAATAATGAGCAGTCAATAAAATAATGTCAAATAGAAGCAGTCAAATAGGTAGGATAATAAGAATATCAACGGGTTTTGATGTGTTGAAAAATAGAATGGAACAAATAAAAAAGTTATTGATAAAAAAAAACGTTATAAAGAATTGAGGAAAGTAAATAGAAATTGTTTGGTATTAATTTAAAAAGGACATAATATTGTTGAATAAAGGATTCAATTTAATATACACAAATCAAACAAATGATAAAAAAATAGATTCTCGTAGTATAATGAGATATGTAAGACTCTAACGATCCAAAAAATTTATAATTGGCAACTTTATTAATGGGTTAGTTGGAAGATATTGCGTTTCAGCAATAAACTCGCCCATTGCACAAAATTATGTATTCTATTGTTATGTTACCATGTTTTTTCTTCTTTGTATACTAATTTTGTGCAATAAAGATTATTATTATTATTATTACTAATATTGATTGCGGAATACAAAAATTATAATAATTTTAATTGCAGAGTACAGGATCGTCATATAAATGTATATACATATTTCTTTTTATGTTGTTTGAGTGATATATATTATATAGTGTACGTGTGAATACGGATTCCACTGCCTCAGAACAGATTAAAAATCTAGTGAGGCAGTGTAATTTCTTCACTGCATTGGAATGGAATATTTACGTGATTAATGTTGTTGCTTTGTTTTATTTGTTGTATTTTTTTTTTTTATATATTTATAAAGTTTGTTCCATTTGTTGTGAGGAAATAAATTTATTTCATTTCATTTCATTTCATTTCTATTCCAAAATTTATCAATCGACCAGCAAGTTTAGATCCACATTACACGTCATGTATCTACATAGCACCTACATAATAATACACATATTAAATAGATGCGCATACGTATTAATGTTCATATGTGTGTATAGTTGATAATGTTTGTAGGTATGTAATATTGTTATCAGACAAAAGCTTTGTTTTACATTGATTAATGGCAAACGGCAGCTCTGGTTTAATATAACATAACAATATTTTTATCATCATCATTATTATCAGCTATGTACATATTATATAACTGCAATATGGAGTTTCGATGTACATACATTAGTACCTACCTATATTGTAAACTAGCATTTAAATTCGTGGTCTTGATATGATACATCAAGGGAGAGGTTCCCACCACTTACCCTTGGATGTTTCAAGAACATCAGTTCTCATGTCATCAAGTCAATCTAGAGCAAAAGCTTTTTTTTTAACAAAAAGTGGGCTCGAGGTTACAATTAAAATACTCCCTTGATGTACCCTTGGTGGAAGACCTCACACCTAGGATGACACACACATTTACATAACATAATACATGGTTTTTAAATAAAAACTTACGTCTAGAAATATACATAACTTTTATTAAGTCTATCTTACAGTTACGTACTAAGGACTTAAACTATTACAAAATTTATGTGTGCCTACATATGATTACAAAATATATTCAACTCAATAAGCAAGTGAACACACTATATACTTACCAAGGGCAGCAAGGAATAAAAACTCACCTCCTGTGTGGAGAAAAGACAAACACAAAACAGATAAGAAAAGAGAGAGCTCAGCACAGTTGCCCGAAAGTAACACCCCCAAGGACCAAGTCGTATAGAAGAGCAAATCAGTCGGTAGGAGGGTTACCCTGCCGACTGAGAAGCTCCCATCTAGATCTCCATACGTCCACAAACATTCGAAAACATTCAAAGTTTCTCGCGTTCATGACCAACTCTTCACACCACACAGGGCGAGGAGTGTCACCAGTCAGACCTTCAACCATATCATCTCTCGGTCTTGATATTATAACTGAATCTCTCTCAAGAATGTTGTGATCGGTAGACTTCTACATTTATTGAACATACGGATGGTCTTCTATGTGCCAAAGAGCAAGCAAAATTAGGACGGGTGCTATATCACACCACTGTTGGCTGAAGATGTTAAATCTATTTTCTCGTGAGTCTTCAGCCAAGAAAACATCTTCCACTCTTTTCGGTTAGTTTTAGTGTCATTTATTGTCACGTTTCGCACTTCAGTGGTGCGGTACGCCACCTATCTTGAATGTTTTAACTTTTATCGGAACAAATAGGGCGGCTTGCGTGTATATTACATGCGGTAAGTCCGCTGCGTACCATATTTATGGGAAATATCGTAATGTTATGATGTATAAAAATGAAATTATTATTCTTTGTGATTTTTAATACCTGCCTTTTACGGAAGGACACTATAAGATTTACAGAAAAGGGTGGGAGATCTTTTATACTCCGAAAACTTCCTTGGTCCTAGGTAGAGATATTGTGAAAGAGGTAAAATAAACAGATATTATTCAACACACTATCAGCTGTAGGTACAGACTAACTCTAATATAATTTGACTATATTAAGGAGGTCACTCATTGTGTTAATGTATTATTATTAAATATTCTAGGTGCGGTGATGTCTGTAGCGGCTATATAGGTACAAGGTGTGGTAGGTGTAACGCACCCTCTTTAGTATTATAAATCCCGACATGAAAATAATCAGGCCAAATCCCAACTAATGGTCGAACACAATATGTAAAGTAAACCATCATTATTTTTCAATTTTCGGAATTGAATGGTTTTTTGTAAGGACAGTAAAAGTAGGCACTAATTTGGGGGCTTTTCACTCAACCGCTTTTTGGAATGTATGTATATTACATTATTTATAATATAGTGTTTGAATTCAATGACTGAATGAATTGAAACAAGCATTTCGTTCTATTATAGATTAAACAACAAATCTTTCGACTTTTTAGGTTGGTATAGTTATTATAGAGTTTATTGGATGTTCCTATATCATCTACACTCTTTTGTTTATACCATTTCATTTCAACATTTCATTTCAACATTTCATTTTTTAATTTTCTTATAAGGATATATCAGAGTTTTGTTATAAACCCAAAAACAGCCTTATAAACCTTTCACAGTAAGCTAAAAGCTTGTGTCGTGAAAGGGGAGTTTGCCTTCGGATCGAACCGCAGAACCCTTGTTCACGAGGCTGAGACTCTACCACTAGGCTGCCGACGAACTCTAACTTAGAACTAACTGTAACTTTTAACTAAAACAATACATTCTTACATTCTAACGTTATACATAGATATAATTATTGATACATACGTAGCTATATAATATCCCACGTGTAGTTCAACAACATGTTATGACAATCGTCATAAGGAATGCAGTTGCAGCAGATACATACATATAATGCAACGTAATCCTGATTGGTTTTGTGTTTAATACTTACCTACATACCTTTACCTATATCTGGTTAATACCTAGACACAATAATTGCAATGCGGCTTAGCCATTATTGTGCAACCTACAGATACACAAATAATACTTTCCAATATCCGGTTATTGAAATCCAAATCCTTACCAGGATCACTGTGGTTCAGAACCATAGATTTACGAAACTGGTAGCCCAGTACAAATTTGTTGTTAAATTATCTTGTAAAATAATACCTAATAATATTATGCTATTTCAACACATAATATTAAGATGGTAATGGTCTTAAATCTATTAATGCTGAAATATTGGACATCCTTAATACCTGAACACCCATAAAAATACATTTATAATAAAAAAACAAGTGAATGTCCTTCAATTCTGAAACACAAAAAATATTATGTGCATATAATATTTTTGGTGTTTTTTGTGCAGTTTGTCGGTAGCTTGGAAGTAGAATCTTGGCCTCGTGAACAGGGGGGTCCGTGGTTCGATTCCAGGTGGCGGCAAACCCCCCTTTCACGACACAAGTTTTAAGCTTACTGTGAAAGGTGTCTAAGGTTGTATTTGGGTTTATAACAAAAATAAAATTTAAAAAAATATAGGTACCTATATGTATGTATGTGTATATATGTATATGTACTGTGTATAAAGTAATGTGTCATTGAACTCTATTTTATGACTAAAACATAACTAAGTAGGTCTCGGAATATTATATATTATTATTATATCCTGTCTGAGGTTTTGATTCACGTAACAAAAATGTAGAATTAATAATACTATTTGTGACCATTGCACCCAAATGCACAACGAAGCTCACAAGTCGATACACAGTGGTGCCTACTAAGAAATAATAATGCCAAATAATAATTTATGCCAAACTTGATTAGTAAAATTCATGGAATTCATATCGCGAATGAAACATGATATTATTCACTACACATAATATTGCGAAATACTATATCATTCGACATTCACTGTGTCGGTGTTTAGGTATAAAAATTCCGTGATGAAATTAAAAAAAATGATTTCATTTGCTATACCTTTGGGTTAGTTGGAAGATATCGCGCTTCCGCGATAAACTCGCCCATTGCACAAATTTATTTGTCTGGTTCTACAATGTTTATATTTTATTAATGTTTGTTTTTTGTGCAATAAAGATTTTTATTATTATTTTTTTTTTTACGCGGCGGCAGAATTGCCATCCACACTTCTCAGCATTATACAACCAGACAAGTCTCCATATGATCAGTCATGGTCACACAAAAACTTAACAGTCTAATGCCGGGAAAAATTCACCTATCCAGATATACATGATATCAAAGGTAGGCTCAGAACGCGGGTTCAAAATACCAGCATTGTGCCTGAAATATCTGTGTTCAAAAACTTTTTTACAATATCACAAGTGTTTATTATAATAGATTTTTGTATTTTAATGTACAAATTAACCGGTAAATCTAATTTTTGTAAATTATTTATTAAAGATTTCGGAGTTACCCCTGTAGCTGACATGACTAAAGGTATTATATAAACGGACCTAGAATGCCAAATATTTTTTATTTCTCCTGCTAGTTCTGTATATTTACGTATTTTTTCTGCGACGGTTGTTTGTATATTATGTGTATTTGGGACAGCGATGTCTATTAGGTACCTACGTTATTTTATTACATTTATCATGTAATACTAAATCGGGTCTATTATGATGTATTTGTCTATCTGTTATTATTGTTTCATCATAATAGAGCCTGTAATTTTGATTTTCTAAAACCGGTTCCGGGTTGTATTTATAATAAGGAATTACATTTTGTGAATTTAATAGATTATGTTTAATTGCTAAATTTTGATGTATCATTTTTGCGACATGATTTTGTCTATTAGTATATTCAGTTTATTATTATTATTACCTACTGATTATTATTGAGAGAGACATCTTTCAAGAATATTGTCAACCTTGATAATCTCAATGATAGACAATGTCCTTAAAAGAAGAAAGACGTCTCTTTAAATAAAAATCAATACAGTAGAACAAATCATATTTTTAAATTTCTTTATCATTCTCATTCAATTCGATATGCGTTATCTCCATTAAGAATATCAAAATATTAAATTTAAGTATCACATAATCTCGAAAAATTGCGATACACTCTAAAGTTTTTCATCACTAAAATAGTTTATCTATCTAAATAATATTATTCTTACCATCACGCCAAATCCTTTGAGTGGTAAACAGAGAAGATGGATCTTCATAATAACCTATAATTGCACACTTCTTTCGTTTCCTTCACAGAGTCAATAAACAGGTAGCTCTCTTCGTGCAATGAGTAATAAGACATTCAGGATGGGTCTCATGAAGTCCCCTCTAAACAGAATGTCTCCCAATCTCACAGGTTTTACGAACACCCGCCTTTTACAGGGAAGAGTTGGAGACATATTCTTTAGCGGATACTCCTTGAGGCATACCGCCAATCCTGAACGTCTTATTATTTATGGCACGGAGAAAACTACATGTTTGTCCATTGCCTGCATTTAGTCCACTGATTATCCTAATTGTGGGAGACATCGAAATGATATTCGTAAATAGATAAATAGAGATTGTTGTAATTTTACTTACTCATCCATACTGCATATAATATTTTATGTCCATTACGCCCTTTTTTTAATATTAAATAATTAATTAGATAGGAATTCAATCATTTCCATTACAAAAATTCGGTCCCATTACAACACCACATCACTGCAGCGGGTCCATTGTTAAATACAAAGATATATGGGTACATCAATGTGACATAAGTTCAATTCACACCAGAAATGATCATGATGGACCAAGTTTTTTTAATTTATCCTAACCTATTTAGTATATTTATTATATATACAGATTGTATTTGCTAGTAACAGATATGTAAAACAATATACATCCTTATACACATCAACGAATCACCATTATTTTGTTTGCTTTGCAAACTACTATCCGCTATTCTCTCCAGCCCTCCCCAGAGAAATAATATCAAACGGTTTTCTTTCTTTTGGGTTTCATATAAAATTCCCTAGTAATGTTTTATTATTACAACATCCAAAACTTTCCTCAGTTGTGTAATCTTAGAATAAAGCAATTCTTGTTTATTTTGTTTTTATTACTTTTCTCAATCAGCTATTCGGCTTATTTGGCACATTATTTCAATGGATTCCAGAATAACCCAAACTCACTATGAAAGGTTTCTAGGATTCTACCCGGCGCCGGCGCCGGCGTCTCTAGCGTTTAGTTTACGCTTATACTTCTACACTGTGCCTATAGTTATACTCTACAAGGCTTTGAACAATATGGCACCTCAGTCACTTTCTGAGTTCTCAAAACACCTGCAAGTAGACTTCTACGCTCAGGTCACATCCACCAACATGCTGGACGAAATCAATAGAGCAAACAAGTTCTGCTTTATGATAGGGCTATTGGCGTCGCAGGACCAGTCATCTGAAGAATTTGGAAAAAATATCAGTAGGTATGTAGGTAGGTTGGTATGTTGAAAAACAAAGACCAAGGTTTATTTTATTGTTTGATATTAAATAGCTTACACCCACTTGATAATATTTGAATGCCTTCTGTCATTTTGTTCTCATTATTTTACAACATTAAAACATTTTGAAACTTTATAATGTCTTTATCTTTTTAATAAATTTATTGTTTATAGCGCTGCGATGTCACCACACTAATAAATAAATTACATTTTATTTCCTTCGCAAGTACCAACTTCTTTAGTTATCTTACATTGAGGTAATACAAGTAATAAAATAAATAATATAATTAATACAGTTTGATGGTAAGTACTTGCGCATACAACCAGCTATGTAACTACTGCGCAGGTGGACGGACTATAAAAATACGCAATGTTGTCACACCATAAAAATACATTAATAATTTTAGTTGGATCATATTATGTATACCTTCATATTGTTATTTATAGTCCTGTACCTCCTACAGACGTACTTTAGTAGAGTCCAATCAGCGCTTATGTAATTTGTCATACCTACCACATGTATGAGATCAAAATTAATGTTTTTTTTCTGCTATTTTGATTTTGAGTCGTACAGGGACATTATCAATCTGATTTAAAATTACAACCATATTCACATACTTATATATCTAAATAACAGTAAACGATGACAATGAAAAAATAAATATGCATATGAAAGACGAAAGTCGTCTCTCTCGATAAAAATCAATAAAGTAGAAAAAACCTTTCTTTTTAATTTCTTTATGGAATTCTACTACCTTAACACTGATACTATGAATAAATTTACTTAATATTATGTAAAATCCTAAAATTCATACTCATTACTCGATAACAATCTTTAAACAATTTTCTCCTTTTACGTCACTCCCTCAATGCTGAGGGTTTTGGCCATCATTTGTGTTTATTGTGCTTTCCAATGATTCTGATCTCCGTAACCCCTCATACAAGATCTTTCTTGTTGCCTCCTTCACTTGAATGTTCCATCTCATTGTTACACGTCGATCCTGCTCACCAAACCACAAGTCAGCAGAAGTCTCTTCAAGTTGTTTTGCCTTCTCCTTGCGAAGTAATCAAAATGCTCCAGGTTGCGACGCACACAATATAAGACAGTTTGATTCTTTGTTTGAAGTTTGGCAAGGATCGATACATTTGTCATATCTAGTGAAATATTCAGCTTGACACGTTCTCATGATAATTGTCAAGCTGTCTTAGACAAAAGCGCTCAAGTACACTTGTGTCAAATATATAAACAGTGTTATTGCTATGATACATTTTTAATTTTTTTAAATATACAGTAGTTAATCATATTTTGAACCACTCTAGATAAATCATTCCAATACTTACTTTCCGTGTCCGGAACACCATCAAATTTTGTATCTCCAATGTTCGGCCATCCGGACACCCCCGGCATTCGCCAGTAGTGCGTCCTCGGGCGTGCATGTCACTCCTGTTTGGGGACATGAAAACAGGTGACTGTGATCCTGTACAGCACCACATTCACAGGTGTCTTCCTCTTTGTAACCCCATTTTTTGAGGTTACTGTAACAACGGGAGACACCTGTTCTCAGTCTATTAAGTGACCTCCAGGTTGGGTACGGCAGACTGTGACCAGCCGCCATACCCTCCACCGTAGGCAACTGTGTGGGCCCAGCGCATTCACGCCAGAGGTGCACCCGTCGGGTCTCCGGTGGACCTTCCATCGGGGAGGTGGACTCCAGTTGACTCATTCCAATTGATCACACTCACCGATAGTCAACCTTTTTGAGTAGGTATTTACTAGGTAGGTATGTTGTATATGATATGTCCTACCTGACCGCAAGAAACTGGTCACTAAAAGCGAGTCAAAGCAGAACTTGTGAATCAACAGTTAATCAGGGAGTACCTCAGGGTTCTGTCCTGGGTCCAATTCTGTTCACCCTCTACATCGGATATATCGACAGTATGCTAGAAAAAACAGACTTTCGTAGCTATGCTTACGCGGATGACAGAATTTTGATCGGTTTTTGCAAACCTGATCAGAAAAATTATCTCAAGGCCCGGACCGTAGAATGTATAACAAACTTATCTAATCTAATGGCAAAGAGACGTCTGAAGCTGAATCCAGCTAAAACGGAATTCTTATGGGTCGCATCACCTGGCCGACAACATCTCTTGGATATAGATCCCATCTCGATAGCCGACACGGATATTCTACCGTCCAGTAAAGTCTCGATACTTGGGGCACGAATCGATAGCGCACTGTCTATGGAATCCCAAATCTCAAAGACGGTGAGCTCTGCATTTTACCACATCCGCGAAATACGCTCCGTGTCGAAAAACCTCACTCCTGATAGCATAAAAACATTAATCTCTGCTTTTGTAATCTCTAGACTTGACTACTGCAATATACTATATGTAGGACTGCCGCAAATTCAACTGAATCGTCTACAAATGGCATTCAATAGCGCTGCAAGGCTTATTTTCCGCGAAGATAAGGGTTGCCACATCACACCTTTGCTGGAAAAGTTACACTGGTTAAGAGCAGGTGAAAGGGTTCAATACAAACTGTGCCTTATAGTCTACAAAGCTTTGAACAAAATGGCACCTCAGTCACTTTCTGAACTCTGTGTTCTCAAAACACCTGCAAGTAGACCTCTACGCTCAGCTAAGACATCCACCAACATGCTGGACGAAAACAACAGAGCAAACAAGTCCTGCTTCTATGATAGGGCTTTCGGCGTCGCAGGACCCGTCATTTGGAACCGACTCCCCGAGGACCTCCGTAAAAACCAGCCGATTACAAAGTTCAGGAGCAAGCTGAAGACTTCGCTCTTCCAACATAGTTTCCCGCGCCCTTGAGATGGATACTTCATTAAACGGCGCCGAATAAATCATCCAATATAATAATAATAATAATAATGATACACATATATACTCGTATAATATGTGAACTTCCTTTAGGATTGCATGACAGAGTTTTGACGCTTATTCCATATACGGCGGAGTTCCCGACATCCAATTGTGTCAAAAAATTCATAATGACATATTCAGTAGTCAATTTAGTAGAAAACCCATGACAGAACTTTATGGGGGAGGTTTATACCCATTAGTGGACGGAGTACATAATATTATGCTATACATAGAACACAATCAAATATTTGTTTGTAGGTAGGTACTTAGGCAATATAAGTAAACAAACCATATGTAGGTACTTCATTCACCTGTTAAATAATATATAACATGTTTTAATTAAATGATCTGTAATTATTATTTTGGTTATTGGTATAATTATTATAAAACAGAAAAGGAGTTAGAATCGTAATTAACATCATTAATAATAAAGTACAAATTACCTTCCAAATTACGTAAAAACTTTAAACAAATTAAATTATTGACATTCTGTAATTAATTGACACATTTATACCTACATACACTTGAGAACAGCGCAACACAGATTCGTAAGTAGATATGTGGAAAACATGAAATAGGTGGAAAACCAGCTATTATAAATTATAATTATAATAATTTTTAGATTAATAACTTCTTTGTTGTGTTTTAATTAGTTTATTAGAAATTTAACTAATATGCTTAATATTAATTTATTTATTTACAATTCATGGCGCTAGCCTTTTACAAATCAAAGATTTCCGTATACATAATTTATAGAACGCTCAAATAAGTATAATGGATTAAAACACAACAAAATTCAATAGAAAATAAGTGAAACAATAAAAAAAGAATAAAACAATAATCACAGCATAAAAAAACATATATATCGACTGTACAGTAACTCAACAAGTCGTAATCTTATAAGTATTCGATAATCATCATTTTTGAAATTTTGGTATATTTATATTACCTATGCTTTAAAAATACAAAAAAGTGAAATATACCATATAATAATCGCACTGTTAGACACATTATGTTGTCTTTGTTCCGTTCAATAGTTAAACAATCCGAAATATTTTTTATTTGTAGAATTGAAAATGGGTAGGTAGGTACATTATCGTATTAAAAATCGTATTTTGTTCTCCAGAGAATACAAAAAAATATGTATAGTATGTAAGAAACAATCAATGTAAATATATTTTGTTCAATAATTTAAAATAAAAAAAAATAAATTTTTTTTTTCATTAACTTAATATTTAATATATAAAGGGAACCGTGTATCTTTTATAGTTATATATGTTTGTGAAACTGATATAGTGGAATTACATGTACTTGTACACAATACCAATTAAATCAAAATTTTCGTAAATTTTTACATGTTGATGTGTGGACCAGGACAGTTGATATATTACTTACATAAATGTATGTAGGCATGTAATAATATCTCATAATATTTATCTCATATTATGACCCTCGAGTGTATATAGCCACCTACCTATGCATAGACACGCATGTTATTAATTATCACACAATATATATTCAAAAACTCTTCATTATTGTTTCTGTATTTATTTATTTATTCAATATGAATTGCTTATTGACAAATAATAACAATAAATATTTTAATCAATATTCTTATGTTAGACATGTGATAAATAAAATACCCACCTGTTTGAGTACAGTAAAGCCCAGCATTATAATTCATATGAGTTATAAAGAATTTTATATTTTTCATCAGCGAGAAAAGGATACAATAACATACCTTTTCCTCCTCTTCGATAATACAGAAAATCTTTTTTCCACACATACCAAATTAGATTTTTGAATTACATTGAGACTGTTAAACTCAAACTAACATAATGATCTTTTACTTAAATTAGATAGGTATATATGGACCAACTGAAGAAGGACATAAACTGTGACTCATACGTAGAACTAAAGAGACTACATAGTTGAAAATATGGAAGAATAGAGAAGAAAATTCAAACTTGTTGCAGACCAATCCAATGGACTGTAACTCATTGTGTATAATTTTTCAATGAATTTAATTTATTTTAATACGTAAATCACATTCACAAGGTTCTACTGTAGCAATGTCTACAGAAAAATGAAATTAATGTAAAAAGTTTTATTTTTTAAATTCTTCACTATATATAATATGATGTCACACACATAAACACACTCGTAATTTATCATAATTTAGTTTATTAATATAAGTTATTGATCATTTATGTTTCGCCCCAATTAAATCAATCATTCTTCTAAGTGTTTATCAGCAATAATTATTATTATTTTGATACTTCTTGTTTTTATTAAATATTATTAATTATTTTTAATATACACGCTGACACAATCAACAACACAAACTACATAGATAAAAAAATGCATAAAACATTTAATGATAGAATTTATTGTGTGGGTGTCGTTTGTCCTTAACTAACAAACTTTGGCAATTAAACTTATTTTGTTTTGTTCTATTCAAAACAACCACATGAAACAGGAAATATAATATTAAAACATATTATTAAAATATTTGATTAAAACTAGTGGATCAACTTAACTATTCATAATCAAATGACATACATAGTTATTTGTATCTACTTACCTATATAGGTACAGTTGGTTACAATACATTGGATTGGTCTGCAAGGAGTTTGGATTTTCTTCTCCATTTTTCCCTATTTTCTGTTAATCTCTTCAATTCTATGTACATATTATGTGCCATAGTTCATGTCCTTCTTCATTCGATCCATATAATTGTTTCTTGGTCGGCCTCTACCATTTCTACCTTTGGTCTTGCCCTTCGCGATGGTCATGAGCAGGTCTGGGTGTCTGTTCTATCTAGTTTGTTCGTTGTTGGCTGATCTTTTTGAGGAGTTGCTTACTTTCGCCTACCCTGATCAACATTTGTGACATATTCCGACAAATGCCGAAGACACATCTCGAAGGCCGCCAACCGTTTACTTTCACTCTGGCCGATGGTCCACGTCTCGCTGCTTTATAACAGAATGCTCCATACAAAGGCTTTAAGCAGGTTCTTCCTAATGTTTAAATCAATATATTAGATTTTCCTGGTAAAAGCAATTCTTGCCTTGTTTATCTTGCTTACGATTACATATACGGAGCGTCCATCCTGATTTATTTTGCTGCCTAAGTACAGAAATTCTCTTATCTAAAATCTTATCTTGTAGAAAATCTACATACTATATTGTTTTGATTTTTAACCTTGTGAACACATTTTCGGTTATCTCCTGCAAATAGTTGCCTTTAAATTAGGTTTAAAATAATAGTAAATTTATTTTCATTTAATCACATTTTCTCTCAATTTATACCAAGTCATAATTTTAAACTGGAAAATGTAAATGATGTTCATGGTAGACAATAATTTATTTGATTAATTTTCCTCAAGACAATACGTAGACATGCTTTGTATATTACAATATCATAATAAAATTACATCCTCTATATTGAATTTATTATTAATGCGATATTCTAAGAAAATTAAAATGATTGTCGTCATACCGCTCGTAGGTACAGAATGTTTGGAAGTCCCGTTCTACCCACAAACGGAACCGCCTCAGAAACTTAATTACACAGCAGCAGGCTGTAATGGAAAGTATATCTATCTGAGGAATGGATGAGGAATGAGGATGTTTAATTAAATGCAAATTGATTACTAATTAAGGTCACGCGCAGTGATATATATGTAGGTATTACATTCATAGACTTACTAGACTGGTAGCGTAGTAAAATATATTTTATTTTATGTTAACAAAATAAATACACCTTTACACAAGACTTGTAGTTTTAAATTTAAGTTTTTTTATAAAATAGTCCAAGTATATGTTGTTGTTATATCTCGTTTGTCTGTTGTTTTTACATCAAGATGGCAATGGTCTCTTTCCTACTAATTCTGAAGTAAACGACATCCTTGTTGCCTGAACAGTCATAAAAAATATCTCGACAATAAAAAAAACCTATGAGTTACCTTCAAGTCTGAAACACAAGAAATATTAAATATCTATATGACCATAATATAAAAAGAATTGGTTCTGTGATGGTTGTTGTAAAAGGATACGTACTTCTTATATATTGACCTACAACGAGAATGCATGTACAACGAGAGACGTGAGAGATATGAACGTAAGTTTTTGAGCTGAAACTTGTTTAAGACTGATTGTTATAAAATTATGTTGGTCGCAAAATTTCATTGGTCGCATTACCAATTTTTGTTTTGAATTTCCAGTCTAATATTAGATATCATTGATTACATTATGTGGCAGTACCTAAACATAGCTACGTCTTGTATTAGGTTAATTACAACTACAAATTTATTAGTGCGACGGAATACCTTAAATCTGGCCTATATGAATGACTAAGTAGTCGAGGAAAAATGCCGATATTTAGAAGGCAAAATTAAATTAAATATTTAAATATTATGTTTTGTATAATTTCCGGAATTGAATAATATACGTGTCTCTATATTTTCAACAAGTTTTCGAGAGTCTCATAAAAGGCAGTACATTTTAAAACACCGTGAACAATAAATTAAGCATCCTCCAAATACCGGGTTAGTTGGAAGCTATCAGCGATAAATTCGTCCTCTGTGCATTCAATTGATGATGTGTAAGAAGAATAAAATAAATAAATAAATTGTATAGTTGATAACTCTATAATCCTTTGTAATGATTGATGTTATAACCAGTGGAGGTAAAGTAAAAAGTAAATCTAATATTATATCGGGACAGAAGAACGTATAGACTATAGAGTGTTTATTACATCACGTGTTAACATGTTTAGCACAAAAGACACATGTCCACGTTTGACAGTTTCAAGGAAACAGATTTTCAAAGTTTGAGACTCTCATTTAATTAACTTATTTCAAATTAATTCAGAAGATGCTCTTGATGCACATGTGCTTTTAAAGAATTAAGAAAGTCGATGAAAATGCATTCTCTATCACAGATGTAACATCTTATGTGACATGTTACATCTGTGAACAAAACAATGCTCATTTATGGACTTGTGACATTTGATATTTCTGTTATGATATAAGTATTATTAGTAATTATGTACTCAAAACATGGATGACGTTGCAACCGATCTAATGCATATAAGTATTTACTCATTTTACCTAAATAGTGGATATGTGTCTTTTACTCTTTTGTGCTTGAAGCCATCGACATGTGATTAGCCTACAAGCTACACGATTATGTGGGATGCTATATGATGGTATTCTTGTGTATTGAGTGAAGAAAATCAATCTGTTTATTTTGTGTACATTACTGTAAATATTTCACAGCTGATGATAAATCTCAATATGCCATTACCAAGAAATCACAAAGACTTGACTGTTAGGCGAATCGTCGATCACTTCACAGAAATATAGAAACAGTCATTTGAATTCAATATAATAATGTCTGCAGAAACAGGTTATAAGTTGTAATGTAATTTAATCACACATTAATGCAAATCTGTCTATGATTTAACATTTTACCTACTTATTTTATGTAAATATTGAACACGTCATACATTTATATTGGTGTTAATGTATTTTCTGCGTTACTCACCTCATATCACATCATAATAAACGTATTAATGTGCATATGTATTTAATTTCGCTTCCTAACTTATACTTACGTACTTGTCACTATAATATTATTCAAGTATTTCACTGGAAAAGTTATGAATGAATTTTAATTGATTTTTAATAAATTTGGAAATATCTAGAATCCATCAAGGAATTCCGGTGCCTTGTATTTCTTTCATATTCTCAGTAGGCAAACAATTAAAACATGTATGAAAAAGTTTTTTTTTTCTATTATTCTGGCATTCCACCCAATGTTGAGTGATTTTAAAAAGTAAAGGAAGTGTTTTTTTTAATATTTGTTATACTAAATTAGGTACACAGTCACACAGGTTTGCTGGAAGAGATTGTATTCAGGAAATAAGCAAGCCTATTGTATTTATTTAATTTGTTAATACTTTGAAAGAGAAATTTGTGAATTTTTATTAGGTATGTAATGTATGATTTTATGTAAAAGGCATTAGCCGTTTATATGATTAAATAAATATATAAGCAAATATGTCAGCCGCTGTAGCGCAGACGTAACGCTCTTGCATTTGAGTCACGAAGTCCCATGTTCGATTCCCGGCCAGCGAAAATGAGGAATGACCTTTTACAAATTAATATAAAGTGGATTGTATGTATGTGTAATCTTCGCGTTGGTACCTACTCATAATAGAAGATTCATATTTGTTTTTGGGACTACCTCAATCTGTGTGAATTGTCTATACATGTTACAACATGTTCTTTTTTTCATGAGAGAGACGTTTTTCGACATCTTAGGTCATTATCATACTCTTGATAAAAATTGACGATGACCTTAAAAGTAGAAAGACGTCTGTCTCTCTCTTGTTTATGTCTCGTGTTTAATCTATGATGCGAAACGCTTGTTTCAATAACACCAATAAAATAAATTCAACAAAGTAAATACAGAGACAGCGAGATGCAAAATTTACATAAATCAAATTATGGTCACATTAAACATTAAAAGTAATGTTCAGTATGTAATGTACCTATACGTAATTATACGATCATATATTATATCAAAATAAATGACATTTATGTTAAATTGTTTGACGAACCTCTAACATGATCACAAGAATTTAATATACCAAACGATAGTTTAAATAAATTATTATCTGTCATATTTATGTATTTCCCTTTTATATTCTAAAATGGGTGTAATATAATAGTTCTATGTGCCTTGAAAGTTTATTGCAACTAATATAATACATTATTATGTATGTAATTACATTAAAATAATTATAAATTCACAAGAATATTCCTATATGGCTGCAACATACATAGATATCTCGTAGGCCCAATATTTTAATATGCCCATAAGATAAACCTTGCTTTAACATTCAACAAACTTCAAACAACAATTTTGAGTCAAAATTTTAGGAGCAAGTAGAGTAACTATCAATGGTACGAACGCTTTACATTTAAGTATAATTATTATAATTATGTATCAATTTAAAGTGATAAATCAAATTTTTGTATAGTGAGCTACAATTTATTGGAGAGAGGAATCCTGTGAATTATAAGTGGTGGAGCACCCGGCAAAGAATTGGTCTCCCACTCATTTCCCTAAGTTTCCATAAGAGTCCAAATTTATTAAATTTGTGTTTAAAATATCGGGGAAATCAATTTTAGTATGAAAATCAGTCCAAACCTAATTAATCAGAAATCTCGATTGGATAACCATGTCTGCACAATGCTGTAACATTGTGCAAAATCTAATCGGAAGAAGTGAGAAAGGCGTCCCCAACGCTTACGAATTGGCTCTAGGCTGGCTTAAGTGATCCCTTTCCGTTTCCATGGACAACGTTCATTAATTCCACCATTCTAACTTATATTTTTTCTCTTGAAAATCTGAAACTCTCCCATTAGGTTAGTGTGCACCTGTATAAAATAAATAACTCATTAGAAATGTGACACCAAATTTTAATTTTCGAATTTAATTGAGTTGGTTGACTTCCTATGTCATGCAGTAAAGATAAATTTAATTGACAATTTTACATTCTCAACCGCATATAGGTAGGTACCAACGCTAAACACCGTTTCAATAGCAATTGTTAGAATTCCAATGTAGGTAGGTAGAGAGACGACAGGCATAATACAATGTAGCGGTTAGTTATGTTATGGGTAAACTCAGGTGAGTAGGTACCTATAGATAGGAGCTCTTAGACCAGATATTTCAATGCATACTTAGTGTGACGCTTATACATTCAGAAGACAGGGAGAAGTAAAACCAAGCTTGTTCCAATCCAATCCAATAGGTGCATAAGCGTGAGTATTGTGTCATAGGATTGTGTAGTTGAATGGAGTGGGGGAGGGGGCCAAAATAAAGTAAAGAATGTTAAAGTGGTGAGACAAAGTTAAAAACTGATTCAATAAATGCTATCTATCTATCTTTCTACACAATCACGGCATGTTGCACATGTAGGGTAGCCAGTAGATCAGCTGCACGTAATAAAAATCCAAACTGTCTTCTCCGTGCCAACAAGAAAGTAAGACATTCAGGATGTATTATGATATAAAATGCCTTTATTTTATCGAACAATTTCCATTTACATGACACTGGAAAACTTAGGGCAAAGAGTGGGAGGGGAGAGGGAGACCGATTCTTTGCCGAGTGCTCCACGACTTGTTATTCACAGGATGATTACTGTAGGTACTCCCTCTCTCCAATAGATTATAGCTCCATAGCTTATGTAATATTTTAATAGAGGCAATTAATTACCTGCAACATTGTGTATTGTTATAATATGCATATATTATATTATAATATACCTTATGTATGCCTGAGAGATACCTGCATGTGTATCATTCTTTGAAACTGTCTGTGTCAGTATTAGATACTTCCATAACATTCCACTCTGAAAAGGGTCGTATTATTAATGTACATGTACATAGGTGCATTCCTCATGGAGCTTCTCACTGAATTTACCGACAAATACCTAAGTATCTGTTAATTATGTAAAATATTAATTTCATTTTATTCCGATATTATGTTTGAAATAAATGTACGGTTTATTCACATTGTGTCGGTGTTTAGATAGTAGAATTCCATAATGAAATAACTAAAACATTTGTTTTATTTGTTGCTTTATTTAAACAACGATGAGGTACAACACATTTTTGTTAAACTTTCGGCCTTAAATCAGCCTTAAATTCAGCTTATTTCAACATAATGGCTGGCTGTGTGGTTAACTGGGCTTTGTAACTCATACTGGATTGATTTTGGATTGGATTGATTTTATTTTATACTGGATTGATTTTATTTTGATTTTGTTTTGATTTCTAGTAGGTCGGGGTTTTTTATTTTTAACTTTACTTTGACTTTTTTTTTAATTTTTAACATTTGCTTTTTTTCTCAAGACTAAGACATTTCTGGTAAGAGTCGAATCTTTGCTGGTCCACATGTTGAGTGTATTAATTGTTAACATGTTATGTTTTGACTGTTAATTCTTTAATATTGTAAAAATAAAAATAAAAAAAAAAATATCGAATTGATATTTTTTTGAAATGCGCAACTGCAATTGAATAAGTTTTTTTTAATATATCTTTAATTTACAATATGTATAATAGGTACTACATTTATGATAATATTATATGTATTGTCGTGTACATGTGAATGATCGCTACTATGAAAGAAGAAACACATTATTAGTTATTTATGTTTCCTGGTTATTTATAAGAGGTTATGATATCGCAAGAGGTCACTAAGTATGTATGAAACAAATCACAAATATGTACTGTACATTTTTCTTAATTATTTTTTTTTTATCATCCGTAGGCCGTCGATTTGGTACTTGGAGTTTTTTTTAATATTTTATTTAAAAATATATATCTGGGTTTTGTTTGTTATAAACCCAAATACAACCTTATACACCTTTCACAGTAAGCTACTAAAAGCTTGTGTCGTGAAAGGGGAGTTTGTCGGCACTTGGTATCGAACCACGGATCTCTTGTTCACGAGGCCGAGACTGTACCTCCAAGCTACCGACAAACTCGGTCATCCAAGTCATCCAAGAACTGCCAACACTCAACGTTATATTAACTTTAGTGCTTGAACGAGAGCCAGTGTATTCAACACACTATGATCTAGTTGGTATAAGCCCAGCTTATGACATTATTATTTTCCGTATTACCGTGTACTGCCGCGTACACCAATATCTTGAGTAACAAATGCTAAAACTAAAAGAGTGCTGTCGATGTCGAATATTGTTCGTTGAAAGCGACGAACTAGACAATAAAATTGAGCGATTGTGCGAAAAATCCAAAATTATCTATTAAATAATATTTTTTTAATTATCCCTAATCTTGAAAATCAAAAGTAAAGAAATGTTTAAAATATTTACTATTTTTTTTTATTGTTTAACCGGATTTGGGTGCAGATGACAAAACCAATCAGAAACCTCGATTGGAGAATCATGTCTACACAATGCAACATTGTGTAGAATCTAATCGGAAGAAGTGAGAAAGGTGTCCCAACGCTTACGAATTGGCTCAAGGCTGGCTTAAGTTATCACTTTCGATGTTCATGGACAACGTTCACCAATTCCACCATTCTCACTGTCACGATGTAAGGTCCACCAATCGAGAGACTCTCACTTCTTCCGATTAGATTCTACACAATGTTGCATTGTGTAGACATGGTTCTCCAATCGAGGTTTCTGATTGGTTTTGTCAAAAGTAAAGCCCTGCTTTTTGTCTTCTACGGAAGACACGCTTACTGCGCAATGCAAAATGCACGTATGTAGATGAATCGAAAATAATATGCGAAGAGAGGTTGAATTTGTTTTTCTCAAACTACCCTACCCGGGATTGAAAAAAATAAAGGATAAATATACGCTTTATAGATCTTTTTTCCTCTATGTTAAATAGGCACCATTGCATGAGTTGACTTGATCAAAAGTTCATCAGCCGCAGAATATTTACACACATACTATTATTTAATATCTCAACATATATGTACATAAGAGTATGGGTGTTAGAGAATACAATATTATAATTATTATGAGACCATAGTGTGATAGTGTCTGTGTGTAGAGAGTACGTGCATTGCATTGTAGAGGCGGGCGGGGGTTCAAGTCCGCGTATACGAGTATACTGCGCAGAGGTCAGCGGAAGTGTGGCGGACACAAGTGTCGTAATAAAATACATAATAATATGACAATACACAATAACATGCGTGTGCGCAATGTGCATGATAATATTCACATTATTATACTCATTAAAGATAATTTATAAACACACAACATGGTATCTACTGCCTAACTATTTATTTGTGATTATTCGTAATCTTTCTAATTTGTATTAAGAAGTAGGTAGGCACTTATAATGTATTGTGTGAAAATATTCCATTATTCTTATGAACGTATATACTAAATATTATTACCTATATACTATGACTTAATGCACTCGGGTGCTTGCCGTAAAAATGAAAGAAAAATATTCCCTCACGCCGCATCCCAAGTGTGGTAGGCAGAGAGAACCGAATGCCACATAGATCTGTCCCTATATACTTCTTTCGCCTCTTCTACATTCATGCAACCTCTCACGCACACACATCTATTTCTCTTACTCAACACACGGCCTTCCTTGAGAATTTGATCTACGTTATCAACCACGTAGTTGTCGGACGCCTGCGCTTCTTCACACCTCTTCTTTTACAGAAGAAAGTATATCCTCTTTGTCATAAATTATACTTTTTTTTTAATAAAAACATGTTAAATCAATGGTAATAACGTAGTATTTTAAACTTATTTTGTAAATATCTCAATTAAAGGCTATGAAAATAAGACATTATGAATTTTTAAATTAAATTACTAACATATTGAGCCTTTTGAATATCTATGTAAACCTATGTTTTCTACGAGTATCTTATCACCTTAATACATTTTATATGTCTTCTATAGATTATGTGTGTAATGAAAATTACATAAACTTTTTAAAATAAAATCAAAATTGTGACATGTACACGACAAACATGTACACGTATATATACAAATCATAAAGATCGAGTTACATCCGAAATAAGATAAAATAAAAATGTAACAAAATGCAAAGTAAATCCACTAGTGACTTTATTAATTTGAGAGCCGGCTTTTGAAAGCTTCCGCTATCATCACTTAACAATTATTGCTTGTCAGATGACAAAGAGCGTAAGCTCCACGACACACTAGCCATCTTTGATGGAACGGACGAACATTAACTTTAATTAAATATTTTGTTTAGAAAAAAAGGTGTACCTACTGTTTAGTTATTGTTTTTATTTTAGTTTTTGTTTAATGGGTTAGTTGGAAGATATCGCGCTTCTGCGATAAACTCGCCCATTTCACAAAATTTATTTGTCTAGTTGAATATTTTCATTTGTTGATTTTTTGTGCAATAAAGTTTTTTATTATTATAACCTAGATCTAATATATTTTCCATATTCGTCAGCTACAATTCGTCAATTTTACAAGTGCTGTGCAGCGATTTGTTACTATCATAGTAATTATAATAGTTGACTTTTTAGGTCTCTCTATATCAACTTAACCAAGGCTCAGGAGCGGAAGATACTAAGCTTTGAAAACAGGTGTCTTTGAAGGATTTTGGATGTCAAATGGTATGAACATGTTACAAATGATGCTGTGCGCCGGCGCACCCAGCAGAGACCTGTAATCTCCGTAATACAGGAGAGACGATGGTCCTGGCTGGGACATGTTTTGAGAATGCCTAATGATAGTTGGCCAAAAAGAGCACTGTTTTTCCGTCCGCAGGGGTTCCGTCGGCCCGGGCGTCCCTCTTTCACAATACACCGTTCCTATGACAACGATATCAGAGCGCAAGGAATGTCGTGGAAAGAGGTGACGCAATTGGCACAGAGATGCTCTGAATGGAGGAGGCTGGTTTCTGCCCTGTGCTCCCGAGAGGAGCGTTGAGGGCGATGAGAGATGAGAGATATCTCAATGTTTTTTTCCCTTTATCCCCTTATGTTTGTGACACTAATTCATGTTTTTTTTTCTATGTGTTGAACAGGTAGGTAGGTTAGGTTAATGTAGTGAATGACAGTTAATCTGGATTGTTGATAAAAATATATTGACTAATTATTCCTTTTGTAAGAACAGATAACTGTTATTCTTCTTTATATTGTTTTTTTATTGTTTAATGTGGCAGCTTTTTTTATTATTTTACTATTCTTTTATTTAAATCTGACAACCTTATGGGCTTCAAACTTAATATGAATTTTTAATTTGTGAGCACTTATAAATAGGGCGATATATTGATACCATTTTTTGTCTGCATTGTTTGTTATATATAAATATTGCCTGTAGTGTACTGTTGATGTGAAATAAATATATAAATAAACTAGAGTATGTAGCAGTCAGTATAAAAAATAAGAAATTCAGAATGGCAGTGTCCCACACCGTTGAGTCTATAAAACAATACAATTGTTAGTACACTATTCACCAAGCTACCCACGTATTAATAAAATATACAATATAATGTACATAAGTAGGTACTATAATATAATATTTTGTAGGCATTAGGTATTATTAAGTATGTGGATACGTATGTAGTTACCATTATCTTCGTATTAATAATAATACCTAATAATATGACGAATTACCATTAACCGTTTCATGTAAATGTATAAGCAGACGCTAACGTGTAGCTGAAAAAATATTTCAGCAGAACAATAACAATTTAATGTGTGGTTTATGTGTGTATCTACATCTATTATACGATAAATAAATAAATTATTTCTGATATAGGTACCTACCTTCATAACACATACATACATAATAGTGGCACACTAATAACCACGCGGGCCTAACTGAAAATTTATTAAATTATTATAGTAAATTTTATCTTGACTGGAGATCGTTTTGATGTTAGAATATTACTCAAAAATGTGCGTGTAGAAATGCTTAATACTTCTACTATACTATACTATCACGTTTTTTCTTCTCTGTGTGTGTCTCTATATATAAATAAGTAAATAAATAAAAATGCCACAAGTGAAGTAGCCGGCAGACCAACTGTATGTAACAGACATTAAAGCTGCCCAAATCGTACCAACAAAGAAAATGAGACTTTCGGGATGGGTGGCAAAACTCATCGCCAAATTTAAGATGTAAAATGTATTTATTTTTTGAACATCTATCTTTTACACGACACTCGAAAACTTATGGAATGGGAGGCTAATTCTTTGACAGGTGCTCCACGTTACCGTTTTACACCTGTAAATAAATTAATTTGCATTACAATGGATGAAAGCTTAAAAAAGCTATTTAATAAAGTAACAATAAACTTATTCTACGACCATGATCCACAAATACTAATCTTATATTTCTGAAAAATTGTTTAAAGGAAGATGAAAATTGGAGCCTTCGACAATTATAAAAGTTTGACATCATTCATATATTTATTTGAAATATTTTTGTGTATATTATTTTTCTTTTTTGTGTTGAATGATTGTGTAACATTTTAAAGTTTATATCTACATATTTATAAAGGCAATTGCCGTATATTGTTCTTAATAAATAAATGAGATATATTGTGAACATTTACTCGAATAAATGTTTTAAGACTGATAGCTGGGAGAGCAGAGAGGTTAAACATTTGAAACACTATATAAATAAATAAAACATAAATATTTTCTTTATTCAATCAATAATGACGTAAAAATGTTGTGATAATTAATCACCAATTAAGTTGCAGCAGCCTCACTAGGTTGCCCTGTATCTGTATCTATTAATTTTATTTATTTATTTATCGTAAGTACATAGTTAATGCAAACATTGTATGCAATTACATACAATATAAATTTATTCCATATTTATTTTTTTCTTTGAGTTATATCATTTTATGAGTAAGGTGTGTTGTTATATAGTATTTTGATTGTTGACATGGTGATTCATGAGTTATGACGCATGACGCTTCATGATAATAACGTCTACATAATGCTCTTGTCTATTATACTTACATCAATGTATTGTAGTACCTACTTGTTAATTTGGCCACGGTGATGGCTGAAACAATACGGACAGGGAAATACTAATATGGCGTGTCCAAACAAGACAAGAAACAAAATACATTTCATGCACATTACATATATTAATATTACTTACTCACTGTCATCCTTCATCTCTTCGTTTTTGGACAAGTCCTCTTAAAAACCCTTTCACGATATTCGATCTCAAGCAAACTTAAACCCACTACTTTCCCATCAACTGGACAATGTTAACAACACATATTCTGTTTTTTGATCTTGCTAAATCTCTATACTCCTTGCTTCTATCATTGTTTCATAGATATCTAGCCTCTAGCCCCTGGTTGATAATAGAACGACTTTGTAAGTTGAAATCAGGTTACTGCACCTATTCTTAAATAAAGTAAAACTCAAACAGTTTGTGTTTATTTCCATAAATTAATATGAAGTTTCAAAAAGTAAACGTCATTTCAATCAAAAAAATATAGGTAACTACACATCAATCAGATATCTCGATAAGAGAATTATGTTAACACAATGCAACATTGTGCAAAATATTATATCAGAAGTAGTGATAAAGGCGTGCCAACACTTACAAATTGGCTATAGGCTGGCTTTTTATAATTTCATTAATTGTATCGGCGTTTACTTTGTAACACTTCATTTTAAATTATCAAATAAAATAAAATAAATATTTATTATTTTGTTTTGTGTAACTGTTGAGTATGACTAACGCACGACCGGTTTCGCGGATTCCGAGTTCGCATCATCAGGTGCTGATCTATACTTTGCTGTGCTGATCTAGGTGGCTTTTTATATTTCAGATCTTGAATGGATCAAGATCTCCCGTCTAAACGGCAACGGATTAATTAAGTTTAATACTTAATCGGCTGCTAGTTCGACCAGTCAGCAACAAATATTTTGAATATTTTCATTTTTTTATAGTCTGATTGGTTTAGACATCTGCGCATTCTGCCCAAATCCGGATAAACAATAAAAAAAAATTGTTAAACATTTTAAATATAATTACGCATATTTGATAGCTGCTCTCGCCAACTTCTTCTGGGGCAGTTCACTGTTCTTCTGTCTTCTTCCACAGCTTCTAAAGATGTTATTATAGTAATGCGTTACCACATATAACAATTTGGAGAAGATGAGGTCCGTGGACATATTCTGTATGTCCTGAGCCGCTATTCTCGTTCCGTTTTTAAAAGATAAGGACAGTAGTAAGGACAGCTATCTCTAGTTAGGGATAATTGCTATTCTCGTTTAAAATTTTTGACATAAGGAATCCTTATCATAGAGATAATTGTGAACATTGTCTTTAAAATTATCCTTAAGTTAGCGCCGGCATTTTACCCCGCGCTATCTCGTAAGGATACCATCTGTCAGTGGGAAATAACCTAATTATTACTAATTTATTCACCATAGTAACTCAATGTTACTATGGTGAATGCGATGTTGCCTATGTCAAAATCCTTAATTAGAGACACCTATCCATAAAGTGCATTGTCCTTAACTTCGATACATCGAGAATACCAATTTATCTTTCGCAAGGGACAGCTATCTTTAATTAAGGATCCTTATGTAGAGACAGTAAACCAACGAGAATAGCGGCTCTGGAGCCTTTTTAGGAGCCACATTAGACAGGAATGAAATATTTGTTTATTTTTTCTTTTCTTTTCTTTTCTTTTTTTCTTTCTGTGTTTGTACTGTACTGGCAATAATAATAATGAATTCAAAGATGGGCTGGTCAAGTACAAGAAATATGTTCAATGGTAATTATGTTAAATTTTGTAAAATTTTATTGTATGTTGCCCATTTTTTTAAATAAATAAATAAAAAAAAATAAAAAAATAGCCTATCTTCTGACTTATGAAGCACATAATACGAGTATCCTAGCTACCGTAATTATTATACTTATATACATCATCAACATTATTTCACATATAAATATATTATTATGTAGATAATGTGTCTATAAAATGAAATATAAATTATTGATAGCTACTAATTGACGTTAATACACGCCTTACATTATATGTTTAATAATCATAATAGGTATTGTTACAATAACTGCACATGAAAACAATACAAGGAAGACTACATATCCATACGTTATAATTTTGTATTATAAGAAGTTACATACGCCGCATACCAAGGAGTGATTGTATCAAATGATACAGGGTATAAATCTGATTATGTTTATACCTAATAATATTTTAACAAAAAGAATTCTTTCATGTCATTACTAACAATTCATTACAAGTCATTACAAATAATAACAACCTTTAATTCTTTCAGACAAGCTGTCAAAAATCATTTTCTCTCATTGAGAGGAGGTGAATGGAGAGAGTTTTAAAAGAGGGCTGAAGACACACCTTTTTGCTGGGAGTTTCGGATGATGGATACGATATACAGCGGTCATTTTATGAGTAAACAGCGCTTTACAAATTGTCCATATATATATGAAAGACTGTATGATCTAATTTTCATTCGAAATGCATGTGCAACATGCATTCCATTAATGAAAGATCATGTAATTTTACGCAGGAGATAATATAAGATGAATGTTTTACTCCATTTCACTGCGTACAGTCGGGCAGAGACTTGGCTCTTGCCTTTGCATACGGGACGAGACACGGCTTGTCACCAAAACATTGGATTGGATTCGTATATATATATATATTGAATTTAGCATCTGACTCCTAAATCCTTTTCCCTTTCCCTATGCATGTGCACGCTGCAATATAATATGTTATACTTTTATTATTTTGTGTCCGTAAGTGCAATGTTACTTGCATGTGTTCTTTTTCTTTTCTTTTGTTTACTTTGTGTTGTATTTTTATTTCTATTATGACTGTTGATATGTAAGGGTGTATATATGTATGCATGTGTTTTTTTTTTTAATTTTAATTTTGGTTACTGGGTTAGTTGGAAGACATCGCATTTTAGCGATAAACTCGCCCTCTGTACATTGAATTGTATAACTGTTATTTTTATGACACTATTTTGTTATGTAATATTGTAACCAATGTACAGTGAAGAATAAAATAAATAAATAAACAATTTAGTAATGGAAAAAGAAAAGATGCATTTAAATAATTATATTATCATCTCGCCCTTCGCCGCTCCTCTTGGGAGCACAGGGCAGAAACCAGCCTTCTCTATTCAGAGCGTTTCTGCGCCAATTGAGTCACCTCTTTCCACGACATTACTTGTGCTCTGATGTTGTGATCATCGGAACGATGTATTGTGAGATAAGGACTTCCGTCTGAACTGTAGTGATTAGAAACCAGCGGTTGCTCAATCAATCAGTCATAATCATAATCGTTGTCTCCCATGTTTTTCACGAAGTTACCGTCATCTTATCTGTCGAATTGAATTACAATTGCTTTTCGTATCCCAAAGATTGACCACGCCGTCAAATGCGCAGAAGAAAGATCGACTTCGTGTAATCTCAATTTTTCAATTTTAGGCCACCTATTGTAGTTGTAGTGTGTGTTTGTTTTATTTTTTGAGAAAGAATACTATTATCACCGTCCCAGAACAGAGCAATCTAGTGGGACGGTGTAATTTCCCTGTCTTGTGTGAATCAATTAGCGACGTACACGGTCAGGCGGGCCAGGGGTGGCCTGATATGGGATCCTATTTTTTTACAAAGACCAACATACCTAATTTATCCATTTTTTGGTCCCTGTGAGGGCTGCCCCTGGCTCGCTCATCTGAGATCCCTGTAGGGAGCCCATGATGAGTTTGATAAGAAGAAAGAGTGATTAAACCATATATGTGATGTCCATAGTAATATATAATATATTGTGAAAATTGTCAAATGTACCTATTGTAAGAAGGGAAATAAAAGATTTTCATTTCATTTCAATCTGCAAGGTATACTCGAGGGCAAAAGACCGTTAGGCAGACCCAGACAAAGACTATTAGATAACATTAACCGAGATCTAGAGGAGCTAAATGCTGAAGACAATAATGTCAATCCATTGCTCAAGATAGAAAGGCTCAGGGATTTGTTGTTTTGGAGGCCAAGGTCCTACAGGGGCTGTTCAACCATCAGAAGTTAGTACATAAGTCTTATCTTTTTGACCATTTCCATAGAGTCCGTTGAATAAAAAGCTAATTTAGAATACTTTTATTTAATTACATAGATCAGGTTTATGTGTTGTGTAGGTATAACTACTAAAATTATTATTATGAGTTAATAATCTGTATGTAGATGCACGTTTCACCCTGTATTGTAATAAAATGTATATGAACGATTCATTTCACTTCCACCGGATGGATACGTTTAATTGCTCATTGATAACATTCACATACATATAAAGACCTACCTACATACATATATACCTAACCAAAACATTATAATTATTACCTATCAAGATATGTACACTTGTACCTACACTGAGAAAAGGTACATCTACAAATTCAATTGATATTTCACAATAAATTGTTTTGCTCGCCTTACCATTGATATAATATGACATAAAGATCAAATTCAACATTACGTAACATTAAATCATTTCGCATTTACCGATAACTATTTCTGCACAATGATTTGTTCGGCCTTTACCAATCTTTTACTAGTTTTAGTTACCCAAACATACGTGTATGGCGCTAGTTGGTTTAAAATAATATTCAGGTAAGTACATATGGCTTGTAAAATTGCCACACGCATAAAAATACATTATGATTGACGAAACGTATTTCAACAGTACAATATTGTTTTATTTATTTGTAGTATTTTCGTTATTATACAAATAACCTAATACTTATTTATTGTTATTCAATATAAAGAATACACTAAGATGGTTGTAAAATGTGTTATATTTTGATAAAAGAAAAACAATACTTTGGTCATTATTAATTATTCTAATGGCAACGCTAATATTCGATGACATTTATCGGTTCTCCGTTGTGTTTTGTTCTGTGTTAATTTCTGTCAAGTCGTTTTCGTATTTCGGTGTTTTTTTTAGTGGATTGAGGATAATTGTTGAAATATGACCGTGCATTTACTCACATTTAAAACAAGATCCCTCATAATATTGCATTATGGGATGAAAAAATCACCTGTCATGGAAATGCAAGGTAAACCTTTGAAATTTTTTCTTATTTACTATTATTTTTGTATGATTTAAAGCATTAATGATTTTGATATATGTTTTTACTTTATAGATGAAACGCAATGTGGAAAATAACGTGGAATTACAGAATGAAAGTGGACCATCAAGTAACCATTTGGTGAGTAACATTGTTCTAACCTTGAGTGCTTGTGGATGGACTAATTAGGTTATTTAATTTAATGAATATTTTTTGCTTTACAGATTACAGAATTTAATGTTAAAAACCATGTGATGAAATGAAAGTGAAACTTCAACCATCAATTCGGTATGTAATATTGGACTAACATTGATTTTGTTTGTTAATGAACTAACTTTATTAGTTATCATTTGGTTTAATAAATCATTTTTGTACTTTTAGACTGTGGAGGAAACAAATGAGGTTGTGATTGAGTATATACATTGAAGGAGACCCACCGTCCACCTGGATAGTTCAGAAATCTGGGGACTTACATTTATCCGACTAAATTTCTACACTAACAAATTTGTCCACACGAGTGGTGCCATAATATATGTTAAGATCAAAAGCATTTACAGCTCAACAAATAATGAATCTTTATAAAGTCCAGTCCATGATGAGTTGGTATGAGATGTTTAATTTGCAATAATTGTTTTATCAACAAGCCAAATTTGAGTTTTTATTGAAGATTAACTAAAATTTGTACTTTACAGAATGTTGCAGAACATTAACAAATTGGTGAAGCTGTTGCACTGGGTTTGGTGTCACCTACAACAATAGCAAAAGTTTGTATACTTCAAATTCTGTTATTTTAATTTCTATTCTTTCGTTTTCAAAAATAACTTTTAGTTATATATATTTTTTTTAAATTTACAGAAAAAAGGTCAAATGGAATTATCAAAAGGCTAGAAGAAAACAAATTAGTAGAATTGGGGCATTCGTACTCAAACAGAAAGGGTCAACTGTCAGCATGAAAAATTTTTGTTCCCATAGAAAAATGTTGCAGAGAAGAATACCAAATAAAATAACTCCCGTAGAGCAACAAAGTGGTACAATTAGAACTTGTGTTTTTTTAATTTATTTTGATATAATGAAAACAAAATTGTTTTTGGTTTTACTACGATTTATTTGTTATATAAGTTACCAGGTTTCAACCTATGAGGTCATTGTCAAACTAAATTTACTATAGGCCGTGTTGTTACTTAAATACTATGTCTTTGTAGGTAGGTATAACAATATATTCTTAAAGCTAAGTTTTTATATAATGCAAAAATTATTGAGGGAAATTCAGAAAGAACAGTTGGTTGAGTAAAGATTAATAAGGAAGACAGTTGATTAGTATTGTGTAAATAAATGAAATAGTATTGGGTATTGTTGAAACTAGTTGAAAATCTAGATGTTGTACATGTTATTATTCCTAAATGGATGCTTTTTGTCAATATTCCTCTGTTGATAATAATATTAGGTACATCTGTTACATCAATCTATTAGTTGAAGTCAAAATACCCAAACCTATTTCATTTATTTACACAATACTAACCAACTGTCTTCCTTAATCTTTACCAATAAAATGTCACATTATATATAATCAATATAATTTAAATCATACAACACAACCAACTGTTCTTTCTGAATTTCCCTCAATAATTTTTGCATTATATAAAACCTTAGCTCTAAGAATATATTGTTATACCTACCTATTAAGACATAGTATTTAAGTAACAAAATGGCCTATAGTAAATTTAGTTTAACAATGACCTCATAGGTCGAAACCTGGTAACTTATTTAACAAATAAATCTTAGTAAAACCAAGAACAGTTTTGTTTTCATTATATCAATATAATGGAGTTCAGTTATAATGTTGCAGCTATGTTCCAACAACAAAAAGAAATAAAAACAAAATGAACTCGATTGCACCGACCGAGGCAATAACAATGAAAGAAAAAAGAAAAACATGAAGTCGTGAAATGAATAGGCTATTACAAGTAAACACAAGCAATGACTGATGCTCAGGGGGGGGATCAGTTCTCTCTGAATAAAAACTGGGGAAGGGGAACCTCACCACATTCAAGACAATCATCAACCAGAACCCTGAAGAGATCTAGAAATAGCACCGTTGATTTTTGGCAATGATGATAAGTAAAATTTCACTCCTACCGGGTGGAATGCCTGTGAATAATAATAATAAGTAAAATTCAACATCCCTGAAGAAAGAGTTGTAATTTCTGCACGACCTTTGGAATAATCCTATAATACGCGTTTGATATATTTATTATGTCTTTATAAATTGTCCTTATTTTTATATTTTTTCAATTGAAATTTTTAATAAATGATTATATTACATAAGAACTTAAAAGAAAAAAATCATTTTAATTTCCTTGCTACTTTTTTTACTTATATATTAATCACAATGTTTATTTGTAAAATGTGAAAAATTATTCTAATAATATTATTATTTTTGTTAGATTTTTTCAAATAATAATTATAGTGTTATTAGAAAAATAGATCACATTTTACAACTAAACGCGATTAATATTATTGGACTTTTGACAGCTACGAGCAAGGTCATGTATAGGTACCTACGTAAGTATGACAAGTAATTCAATTGATTCTTACCAACGATTCGTTCTGCAGCCAACGTCAAGTTGATGACGTCACTGTGAAGAAGTTGTTGGTAAACGTACCAATGAATTGGTTGCGAAGTTAATAGATCTGTACTAGTGAATCGTTTGTACGAACTCTGGTCCTAATTTGATAGTACGTACCAATGATTCGTTGTGAAATTTCGTTAGTATTTTTCTCAGTGTACATACTTGTATATTGCATTATATTAAAATAGATGCTTATATATTAAGAATATTAGATTAAACCATTTTTTCCGTGGCAAAGAATAAATCTCCCACTCTTTTCCGAAAGTTTTTGAGTGTCCTGTTAAAAGCGGGTGTTGGAAAAAATAAAGAAATTTTACATATTAAATTCAGCCATGAGATTTGCCACCCATCCTGAATGTCTTTCTAAATTTTTGGTAGCACGAAAAAGAAACGAAAGAAATAGGTATGTAAGGATGTATCTATATGGCGTTCCATTCTCTCTGCCTACCCCTCTTGGGATACGGCTTGTTGGAATAGTATAGTATATTACATATTAACTTATTAAAAACTAAATTGCGATATTTTCAAACTTAAGGGTAGGGTGTAGCGCCGTAAGATTTCGAAAATGCGTTCTACGGTAGATTTCTCCCTCCGCGCGATCTGCATCTTCCCTTTCCCCGCTGTTGTTTCCTAGATACGAATTAAAATCTTTCGAATTAATTTCTTATAAGAATTCAGTAAGAATACTACGTAGTTCGTATATTATGATTATTATGAATACATTTGCTTCTATCTCGCTTGCACCATACCACACTCTTCACATACCGCACTATTTACAACCGAGTCAGCAGGTAATAACAATAGATATATACAACAATGCTATTATCGAATGGCTGTACTTCAAAATACTGTATAAAGACACCAACATTATAATCTCTCTGGCGGCTGGCGTGGCACGGAGATAATGCTCTTGCCTTTGAGTCACGAGGTCCCTTGTTCGATTCCCGGCCAGAGCAAAATGAAGAATTACCTTTTTCAAAATGTTCTGGGTGTTACATTTTTATTAATCTTATTTTTATTCTTCAATATTACAAAAATTACTTGGGTACAATATTACAGAATAAAACAGTATCATAAAAATATCAGTTATACAACTCAATGTGCTTAGTGCATTTTTTTTATAACACAACTCGTATAGACAATTCACAGAAACCGAGCTAGTCCCAAACTAGGATAAGAATCTTGTATTTTGGGTACTAACACGACGATACACATATATACAATGCACTGAACACATACACATGTAACACCCAGACCCAGGACAATTTGAAAAAAGATCATTCTTCATTTTGCCCTGGCCGGGAATCGAACCCGAGACCTCCCGGGATGCCTTCTGTTAGACAAGTATATCCTCTTTGTCATCATTTCCTAAATCATTCGTTGCACATGTCCAAGTTGATATTATTGTGTATACTTATTGTACCTAGGTTGATACATAAATGCATAAATGTAACACTAAGTACCTATACACAATACTTTTTAAAATAATGAGTACATAAAAAGAAACATAAAAACGTGCTCGACTAAAAAATTACAGGAAAAAGTGGGTATAAAATATCTTGGCAGAGAACCAAGATGCCAAGATGAGGTGTGAGGAGGCGCGGACGGCCAAGAACCACGTGGATCAAATCCTAAAGGACGGCCGCGTGTTGAGTAAGAGAAATCGGCGAACATGTATGAGAATGAGGAGGAAGCGAAAGAAGTTTGTAAGGATAGATCTATATGGCGTTCCGTTCTCTCTGCCTACCCCTCCTGAGACACGGCGTGAGGGTATAGATAGATAAGATAAAATATCTGTCTAACCCCTCACCTCAAGTCCTGTGCAGAAAGGATGTAACGCTCGACTAAGCTAATACATAGATAAAGAGAACTTGAGATTTGATCGTTACAAGTGATAACTAAGCTTATTTTCTGTTTTTTTTTTCTAAAAAACTGGCAATATTTTTAAAAAATGTCTAGAAGTAGGTGTCTAGATAAAAAATCGATCTATATTATGTTTTTTTTTCATGAACATTGCATGAAAGTTATGCGTATTTCAGTAGCTGAAAGACGCATAACAAGCCTGAAAATTAATGGATAGAAGATTGACAGATTTATTCTCTACCGGAGATTCCACGGCTTATATAAATATGTATATCATTATACTATCCCACTTGTGGGATAGACTGTGATGGTTTAGTAAAAATAGGAGAAACTATACGCCGCATCCCAAGTAGGGTAAGCAGAATATCCTTTTTTAGCATCTTTTCATCACTCATTTGTTCGATTGGGAAACTTTTCGAACAATAATGAATGATAATAAAAAACCAAAATAGAATTTAATGTTGGTACAATTTCTATCTATTCTCTCACGCCGCATTCCAAGTGGGGTAGGCAGAGAGAACGGAACGCCATATAGATCTGTCCTTATATACTTCTTTCTTCTACATTCATACAATTTCTCATGCACGCACGTCGATTTCTCTCATTCAATACACGACCGTCCTTGAGAATTTGATCTTCATGGTCAAGCCATGTAGTTCTCGGACATCCGTGATTCTTCACACCCCTTCTTTCAGACAAGTATATACTCTTTGTCATTCTTTCCTCTTCCATTCGTTCCACATGACCAAACCATCTCAGTTTATTTACACGCATTCTATCCACAATACTCCTCTTGCATCCACTCATTCTTCTAATATCCTCATTCTATCACGCAACGTTTTACCAACCATTCTCCTCAACGATCTCATCTCCATAGCATTTATTCCACTTTCGTCCCTCTTCAACCATGACCACATTTCGTTTGCTTACATTGGTACAATGGAGCGGGAAATAACAATCAATTTTGAACAAGGTATTTTTTATTACTAGAAATACTTAAATAGTATTCCGTGGAGTTTCCAGTAAAAGAATATTTCTGTTTTCTGTAAGTTATCGAGTGTTCTGGAAAAAGCAATTATTTCATTTTCCGAACATCTGTCTTTTACACGACACTCGTAACTTACAGAAAAGAGTGGGAGATCTATTCATTACTGGGTACTCCTCGGTGTATTCTAAATGTCTTATTTTTACTGTTACGGAGAAGACAACCTGCATGTTTATACATGCAATTAATCTACTGGCTACTGGTGTAGTAGTAGTTCCTTTAGTAGGTAAGTAAGAAACGTTTTGTGATCGGGTTTAGTTTCCCTGAAATGAATAGTTTACCTATTCAAATCTAACTTTTATAAGCACGCAGAGAACAACTTGGTTGTTTATTACGTGTTACTGGTAGAAGTTACGCTACGTTCTACGCTAGTTACCCCACTTGTAGTAGTTGCATTGTTTAGGGCTATAAATCATAACGTGTGAAATATTTGCCCTAATCTGCTCGCAGATATAAAAAAATAATTGTTCTTCTATTTTATGACTGCTGGCTATTGTGAGAGATGAAGTAGGTACCTACCTATAATGATGGTAGAGCATAGTGGTGGTAGTATCTTCTACATAGTAGATAATATTATTTTGTAAAGTGAAAAATCACTGAATAAATATTTTAGTCTGTTAGTTTATGTCATTATGGATGTATGTTTGTATGTCCTCAATAGAAAAAATAATATGATAAGACTGAGGAAAAATAATGTTTAGTTTTATCTGCTGGGTATTTTTTAGGCTAAAAACGTTATAGGTACATATTTTTTTACGGACCAATATATAAGGGTATATTATTAGAATATTATGTAATAATAAATGGTAAACAACATTGTTATAAACGTAATCATGATAATATTTCCATAAAAGTGTTGCTGGTTTTAGAGACAAAATACTAAAACTACCGTTAAGTGTTTATTCGCCAATTTGGTATTCATTTCCCGTAGTAAGCCGGGTATACCCTTATACAGGCAGTATGTAATAACTTGAAGAGCAATATTTATTTTGAAAACGTTAAGATTTTTTATACCTGCTTTTAGGGCAATCTTTATTTTGCAGTCTTTATGTCGAGCATTTGTTTATAACCCATATATATGTAGATAATAATATACTATATTATACCCTCACGCCGTGTCCCATGTGGGATAGGCTGAGAAAAAATAGCGGCCGGCGTGAAGCGGAGGTAACACTCTTGCCTTTGAGTCACGAGGTACCGGGTTCAATTCCCGCCCAGAGCAGAATGAAGAATGACCTTTTTCAAAGTGTTTTGGGTCTGGGTGTTACATATATATGTACAGACAAGTACATAATATATCCTCTTTTTCATCCTTTCCTTATTCATTCGTTCCACATTTCCAAGTAGGTATTATATCCATAGTAGTATTTATATAAAATTACTGTACCTAGATTGATACATAAATGCATCAATGTATAAATGAAACACTAAGTAGAACCTGTACACAATAGTTTACAAAATAATGAGTTACCTAAATGTATTATAGTAAATAAATAAAATTGAATGAATCAATGAAAGCAGGTAGGTATATGCTAATATTGCGCATATTATGGATGTCAGTGAATGACTGTTATTGGGCATACAAAGAAAACATAATATTTCATTTTTATACAGTGAGTTTTATTGTCTATGTCAATAAGTAGGTACGTTACAGAAAAAAAAATTATAAGTAAACAAATAGGAGATAATTATTTCGAATAATTTATTTTATATATTCTAAATAATTATATATGTATTATTAAAATTGCATAATAAGAATTAAACCAGTAACAAGTACTTTATTAGTGGGTGAAGAAAATAAAACATAATAATAATAATTGCATATGTTTGCATATGTTTCCCTTGATTTGTCCTTATAGTACTTCGTCTTCCGGAATATTTTTTCGAATTTCCCATACTGAATCTTTATAAAATCTGTAAAAAAAAAAAAGTTAAGTATTTCAAATACATCGCGTCAAATTTAAAAATATTATATTTTTTGAATTAAGATTTTTTTATTGAATTTAATCTCGTAATACGGAGGTAATCAAAATAATATTGTAGGTAATCAAAATAATTTGAAAATATTATGCGTAGTAAATGAACACAAAAAATTGTAATTATCATAATTCCATCGCGAAATAAATGAATCTTGATAGAAAAAAATGTCATTTAACAAGAATCAGTGTAAAAGTTAATGGAGACAAAAAAATATTTAGACACTTACCTATTACAAAACGGCTGACTGTAATCTTACTCGATTATTTGAAACACTGATAATAATAACTCACAAATATAGCCACGAAAAAAGCGATACGTCCACTCTCACCAACACTTCACTCGATACTAACATTTTTAGACACACCCTATGGGCAGGGCAGAAAGTATTAAATTTGTATGGAAATTTCGGTAGGCGGAAAATACTTTTTGTGCAATTTTACGTTTTTAGAAATTTATTAAAAAAATAACGCATATTAAAGAAAGTCCACAACTTAGAATGTAGATTTTTATATATGCCATAAGTCAAAAAAATAAAAAAAAACGTGCAATAAAGGGAACTTGAGATGCGATTCGTACAAGTTTTAATTTTGATTTTTTTAGGATTTTTTTTCTGGAAAACTGGTACCATTTTTTATTGAAGTCGACAACTTAAACTCGAGATAAAAGATTGATCTATATTATATATTTTTTTTACTAACATTGCATGACAGTTATACGTATTTTGATCTTTGAAACACATTGAAATTAACTAGAAAAGGTATAGCTAATAGGAGGATAGAGGATAGCTAAGCCTTAAATATATTTTTTCTTGGCATGTTATGATTTTCCATATACGTAACATTGACATTCACCGACCGGAAATGCTCTCACACTGTGTATTTTGTTTCTAGCCAACCATAGTCTACCTGTCCTATTTATAGATGTCCACTGATATGTCATTCACTAAACTATAGAGTGTAAACTAGAGAGAGGCAATTAACTCCCATTAGAAGATGTCTGACATCCCACGATGCTAGAACATTGATTAATTCCTTTGTGGTATCTCGGGTAGATTACTGTAACGGTATTCTGGCCAATTTACCGCAATACCAGCTTCAGAGAATCCAATCTGTGCTCAACGCCGCTGCCCGCTTAATTTTCAAAATGGACCAACGCTCCCATATAACTAGTACCCTCAAAAATCTGCACTGGCTCAAGTGCGCTGAAAGGATTGCTTTCAAGGTTTGCCTCACAGTCTTCAAATCCATTCATAATATGGCTCCATCATACATCTCCGAACTCTGTAGACAGCAAGTTCCAAATCAAAGACAAAGCACTCTTAGGTCAGGTTCTGATACGGGTGTCAGGTTGACGGAAATCGGTGTAAGAGGGAGACCTAAGTATTCCTTTCGAGCCTTCAGCTCGGCTGGACCATCCATGTGGAATGATCTTCCTGAACAAGTGCGTAAAACACAGTCTCTTGATTTGTTCAAGAGTCGATTAAAGACACACTTGTTTGGTATATCATATAAATGATACCTATAAATTGTACAACTTATTGTTATTTATATGTGTTTAGTTTTTATAATAGCTTATTAATATTTGTATTATATGTATCAGGCTTCAATCATAGGTATAAACACGATATTTTAGGATGCGCCCTTGAAGTGAATATATTCCACAAAACGGCGCATTATAAATTGTCTAGTTATTATTTATTATTATTATTAGACTGTACTGACGTAATATTTCTTCAGCTTTCCCGGAATCACATTGGCTGGAGTCACTTCATTCACATTTCAGCTACACTCTCTGTCATATAATAACGTCTTGCTTATATAAGACATTGTAACTAAATCTGAAATCTAGATACTCAAATATTTTTTTAAATATAGGAAGATAATATAAATGTATAAAAATCTAGCTGTAATGATATTATCCCAAAATACAACACATTCACATTGTGTAATACCCATATTATTATACAATATTTTTTGCAAGATAAATGTAGGTTTGAAATCAAATCAAATATGTTTATTAAGGAATAAATATACAATTTTATAATATATGTAGATAATATTATCTACTCATTTTTCTTATAAATACACAGTAAAACATAATTGATTCCCTCAAATTTGAGCAGACCTCGTGCTTTGAGGGGTAGTTTCATTATTACTTACACGTATATTTGCAAATAACAAGGATCTACAGTAAATTAAAATAAATGCAATAAGAAGCTGGTAAGGGCAGGTGTCGAACCTGTGTGTTGAAAGACATGGTTTGGAGTGGCCAGAGATCCTGAAAGCCGCGGTGAACAGGGAGCTCTAGAGAAGGTACCTACCTAGGCGCAATGGGCCCCCGATCCAACTAGGAGAAGGGGAAGAAGATGTAGGTATGTATGTATTTAAGAAAGTAAAATAAAATAGAGTCAAATGAAAATCAAATATACCTGAAACAGTCTCACAGTAGGCAATATTATGCTTATGTCTATAGATGGAGTATATAGATTGGTCGTGGGAGGATTCGAACCTAGAATCTTTGTACTAAAAGTACAAAACTTTACCATTCCTTGTAAAAAGAACAATAATGTTTAAGAGAAGAAAATTAAGTCTATACCTACACGTCTTTGTGATTATTTCTGCATAATGTTCAAATCATTATTAAATTTTGATGATGTTTATGTATCACAATATTAAGATATTCTTAACTTCTGTCGTTAGCACCTGCAACAGCTTCGTTGCTTTTCAATATATTTTTTAAATCATATAGAAGAATATGCATAGGTAGATATGTAGGTACGTAGATGTGTTTGTTCCACAATATCTTATTATATTTTGCAGACAGCTTTTTAGAGTTTCCGCTCTCATCTCTACTCTATTACTGACTGACTGACTGTTCTCTTCCAATAACTCTCAGCATCTTAGATTACTAACAAAGTACTTCCTCCTCTTTGAACTGCTTCGTTTTTCGCGTCTGTTTTCAATATAGTCGCTAAGGTAGATATAAATATAAAAACTAATTGAGAATGCTCGTTTACATGTTTATGTATGTCTTCTCTATTGACACTTTTAAATATATAAAATATAATTATGAAAATCAATGCTTTCTATCGATCTTGCAACCTTTGAGTATATTTTCAAAAATATACCTATACAAATCTTATTTTTTACCAAACAGATTAAAGTTTTTGATACCAAATGGTCTATTTGTGTGGAAAGTGAACATATTTTCATTCTTCGTGTTTTGTTAAAACATACAAGTCAAGTTTTGGGCCCGTAGTCAAAACACGTTTTGACTCAGGCCTCTGGTCACTTGTTTAAAATATATCTGAAGAATATCCACACATATTGAGCTAGTCACAAACTTAGATATGAATATTATATTATGAGTACTAACACAACGATAAATCAAGAAATAAAACGTGATTATTTGGTTTTACACTCAAGTGACTCAAGTTTCGAGATGTTAAGTCTTTTTCAAAGTGCTTTCGAGTTTCGACGTGTAACAACAATCTCATCTCATCATCTCATCGCCCTCAACGCTCCTCTAGGGAGCACAGGGCAGAAACCAGCCTCCTCCATTCAGAGCGTTTCTGCGCCAATTGCGTCACCTCTTTCCACGACATTCCCTGCGCTCTGATATCGTTGTCATAGGAACGGTGTATTGTGAAAGAGGGACGCCCAGGCCGACGGAACCCCTGCGGACGGAAGAGCAGTGCTCTTTTTGGCCAACTATCATTGGGCATTCTTAAAACATATCCCAGCCAGGACCATCGTCTCTCCTGTATTACGGAGATTACAGGTCTCTGCTGGGTGCGCCGGCGCACAGCATCATTTGTAACATGTTCATTCCATTTGACATCCAAAATCCTTCTAAGACACTTGTAACGACGATATACATATATTATTTATTATGTATACTATGCACCACAATTACTCCTAAATTACCTTTTTGATTACTACAAAATTATGTTCGACAACTGCCCTTACCAGCTTCTTCTCTTGTGACTAGCCTTCTGCTTTTGACAAAGAGTTGTAAATATAAAATCATTGCCAATTGTTATTATTTGAGCAAAGCCGGGTTGAGACCTAGTATTGATAATTTAATATACTTAACATCACACAATGTGGCTATATTATATGTATGCTTTACAATACATAAAATAACAGTGGCTATTTCCTTCCTCCATTATACCTACTGTAATATATATATATAACTAACACAACACAGAGAATATCAGGTATATTTAGGCAGTCTCTAACAAAACTCGTTACTGAACTTGTGATTCTAAGAAAGTCTATCTGAAGAAGGAGGTAGGCCAAATATTAATAACAATATATCGATGAAAGGTTTTAATTTTTTTTTACTCTTTCTCTATAACATTCTTTTAACTAATAAATAAGTAAACTATGAACGACTATGTAAAATGTGAATTTGAGTATTCTCTCCGTATTCATTTTGTAAAACTCCATATAATTAACCAATCAGATATCTCGATTGGAGAACCATATGTACAAAATATAACATTGTGCAAAATGTAATCGGAAGAAGTGAGAAAGGCGTCTCAACACTTACGAATTGGCTCTAGGCTGGCTTAAGTGATCACTTTCGGTGTCCATGGACAACGTTCACCAATTCAACCATTCTCATTGTCATGATGTATGATCCAGCAATCGAGAAACGCTTTATGCAAACCATAGAAGCAACCATCTTAGTCTGATAGGTTATGTCATGTTATGTTGTGTTATGTCATCTGCACCTAAATCCGGTTAAACAATAAAAAAAAAATCTAAACATCCATATAATTATAATAAACACTTGTAATATTGTAAAAAAGTTTTTGAACACAGATATTTCAGGCACAATGCTGGTATTTTGAACCCACGTTCTGAGCCTAATCCTTTGATATCCTGTATATCTGGATAGGTGAATTTTTCCCGGCATTAGACTGTTAAGTTTTTGTGTGACCATGACTGATCATATGGAGACTTATCTGGTTGTATAATGCTGAGAAGTGTGGATGGCAATTCTGCCGCCGCGTTTTAAAACAAAATAAAATTATGTTTCTCAATTTTAATAGTTACTAGTTATTAATACTTACTTTCCTTATGCTTCTCAGTTTTTTTTTGTTCCCAATACAATATAATAAAACACAATACAACACCATACAGTATAATTCTAATAATAAATATCATCAATTTATTTGATCAATGTACCTGTCCCAGAATTGAGCGTGGCTCGTGCTCTGGGACAGGACAGACAGTTATGCTACAAAGAAATAAATTATATTATACTCAACAATAAATAATATAAAAATGAAGAACTCTGTTTTTTGTATTGTGATATTACCTATATTTTGCTTCATTGCCAGGTGCAATGTGCGTAAGTAGGTACGTGTGTATAATCTGTGAGAAATTTGAGAGATTTAAGAGGTTCCAGTGAAATGAAGTAATAATATATATTTTATAATAAATAAATTTGTATTGAAGAGAGTTCTCCGTGTGGATAGATCACGCTCACATATATTTACTTACTGTATAATGCACTGGCGTGCTTTTCACATAAGCTCAAAATCTGGATTTTATCTGAGGTTATCAAGCTTATCTTCTTCTAGTGCCTTGTCGGGTCCCTCCAACGTTGGTGATCACCTCGGCGAACTTGTCCCTGTCCTGTGCTACCCAGAACAGCTCTTCCACACTTCGGATGCCGGTCCACTCTCTTATGTTTCACAGCCAGGACATCTGTCTCCCACCGGGTCCTCGGCGTCCCTCAATTTTCCCCTTCAATATCGGTTGGAGAATGTGGTATTTTTCTCCACGAAGAAGATGACCCAGATGTGAAAAGCTTAATTTTTATACTTATATCTTTTTTTGTGTTTTTTTTTAATATAAGTAAAAAATAAAAGGGAACTATTGTTATCATGTTATACCTATACCTAATTTTAATTTAATAACTCATTTCCACCTACTTATTATTCCACCGGGTTAGTTAGAAGACATCGCATTCAAGCAATAAACTCGCCCTCTGTACATTGAATTGTATAACTGATATTTTTATTATATGTAGGTACTTTGTATTGATTTGAAATAATGCATCCAAGGTTCAGTGAATAATAAAATAAATAAGTTATTATTGAAGGTGAGCCTACCCAGTGTGAAAACCTCGGACACGCCACTGCTGTGCGATGTGATTGAGATTGATATGAGAAAATTATAACAGATCTCTTAAGTACCTAGGTGTCTACATACATAAGTTATAAATTATAAGATGTGTTGAGAGTAATTCACGTAGGTATATACATACATCACGCTTTTGATATATATGTAGGTACCTACCCGTTATATGATTTTCTTATCACTTTCCTTCCAGTGTCGTATTAGGTTACCACAATATCGAGTCACGTCTTCTCACGACATCTCTAGCTCACTGATATAGTTGTCATGTGAGAGAGGGACGTCCGGGCCATCTAAACCCTTGTGGACGAAAGAAAGGTGTTCTTTTTGGACAACTTTCCTAGGACATTTTCAAAACATGGTCCTGCCAAGACCATCATCGCTCCAGTATCATCTACAGTAGAGACTACAGATCTTTGCTAAGTGTGTTGGCGTATAGTATCATTTGTGACATGATCATACTCATACCACATAACATATAAAACTATTTAATTTCGAAACTTAGTATCTCCCTACTATATAAATATCTATGAGAGATATAACTTGTAGATTCTACAATGCATACATTTTAATAATGTATGTATAAATCTACTAGAGTTGTATATATATATATATATATATATATATATATATATATATATATATATATATATATATATATATATATACTTTTGATTGAGGTGAGGCCTGTGTATCTACTATAATGAAACGCACTGTAACTAGATGATTAAATTAATATTTATGTTGTGTTTACACAAACATTTTTCCAACATAACGACCCGTTAACTGTTCACAAGCTGCATTAACTTTGAATTATTATATTTTACACGTAGATACATTAAGATTAACAGGGCTCTTACGATAGATTGTATTAATAAATAATTATTTCCGTCTATTCAATATTCGTCATTAAATATCGTGAACTGTGAATCTTAATTCTATATACCTAACAGGACAATAAGGCGTATTTAACTTCTGATTAAATTATTTGATAAATATAGGAACATTTACAAAATCATATAATAATGAAAAAAACATCGAGAAACTGTTTAAAAGCGGTTTTTTTTTTAATTTTTGACTTTAATTTGGCAATAATCAGTGATTTTTGGGATTACTTAATGCAGTCTCATGAATAAAAAGTGAATTCTAATTACGTCATAAAATATATTTACAGGTTCACCAATCATCACCAATCTGTAACAACAGTAGTCGACAACCTTTATAAACCGTATCATGCACCATCACGGCATTTTCCTCAAGTGCAATAGCTAACGGAATAACTTCATGAAATAAACATGTAAGTCGTCTTCAGGATGGGAAGTTCATCTCAACGCTTATTGCTTGAAAATTTAAAATGTCTTAATACGGTTTGTTTTGTGAATGCCTGCGTTTTACAGGGCACTCGGAAACTTATTAAAAAAAATGGAAGATCTATTCTTTGCAATTTTGATTAATGACGTAAATAAATATTTTTTAAATGTTATTTACGTCATTAATCATTAAATTTGCATTAAAAAGAGCGAAGTGCGGTAAAGCTGTAGGGTGTGATTGTGTTGCCGTTGAGCTCATCAAGTCTGGTGGACCGGGGATTCTCGCGTGGTGTTTGGAGCTTTTCAACGATTGTTGGAGAGAAGGTGTTACTCCAGAGGATTGGAGGAGGGCTATCATCTGCCCCCTGTACAAGGGGAAAGGCTCTAGACTTGAATGCGGGAGTTATCGGGCTATTAGCTTGCTGAGCTCAATAGGGAAACTGTATGGTAGAATTTTGATTGAGAGAGTACGAAAGATAACTGAGTGTAAGATATGGGATGCGCAAGGAGCTTTTTTGAATGGCAGAGGGTGCACCGATCAGATCTTCTCCCTGCGAATGGTTATAGAGAAGTTTCTGGGTAAACACCAGAGGCTTTTTTGTGCGTTCGTGGATCTGGAGAAAGCATATGATCGAGTGGACCGTGAAAGGTTGTGGCGCGTGTTATCGGAGTATGGGGTGAGCAGCCGGTTGATCCGCGCAATATCTTCACTTTACGTGGGAAGCTCCGCTTGCGTGAGGGTAAATAACACTCTCTCGGAGTGGTTTGTCCTCACCAAAGGAGTGAAGCAAGGTTGTGTCATGTCTCCGTGGCTGTTCAACCTATTCTTCGACTACTGTATGCGACCTGTGAAAGAGATGGATGTTGGTGTCGAGCTGAATGGGTTTCGGGTGAATGCATTGATGTACGCAGACGATTTGGTGTTAATGGCTGAGAGTGAAAGGGACTTACAAGAGATTGTTACGTGTGTGTATGGTTTGAAAATGAATGTTATGAAGACGAAAGTTCTTGTTTTTGAAAGAGAGAATGAAAAAACGATTTGCGAGATTAAAGTTGGTGACGAATGTTTGGAGCAAGTAAGTGAGTATGTATATTTGGGAAGTATGTTTACGAGGGATGGAAGATGCGATGGGGACATTGAAAGAAGGAAAGTGGCCGGTGCTAGAGTAAACGGTGCACTTCGACCCATTGTCAGCAATGACAATGTGTCGAACATGGCTAAAATGCTGGTGCACAATACCATTCTGGTACCGTCACTTACGTATGCAAGCGAGACATGGACGTGGTTGAAGAAGGACGAAAGTGGAATAAATGCAGTAGAGATGCGATCGTTGAGAAGAATGGTTGGTAAAACGCTGCGTGATAGAGTGAAGAATGAGGATATTAGAAGAATGAGCGGATGCAAGAAGAGTGTTGTGGACAGAATGCGCGTGAATAAACTACGGTGGTTTGGGCATGTTGAACGAATGAACGAGGTAAGAATGACAAAGAGGATATACTTATCTGAAAGAAAGGGTGTGAGGAAACGCGGGCGTCCGAGAACCACGTGGCTTGATCACGTGGATCAAATTCTCAAGGACGGCCGCGTGTTGAGTAAGAGGAACCGACGTGCGTGTATGAGGAACTGTATGAATGTGGAGGAAGCGAAGGAAGTGTGTAAAGATAGATCTGTTTGGCGTTCCGTTCTCTCTGCCTACCCCACTTGGGACATGGCGTGAGGGTATAGTATAGTATAGTATAGTAATATTTTTTAAGTGAAAAACTTTAAATACCTATTCCGGAAGAATACTTTTAAAAGATGTGTTATTTTGGCTCTTATGTATGTATGTATGTATTTAGGTACTTACCTACCCATAATACTTCATGACGTTAAATATGATGTATCGTTCCTATGTATATTATATGTATTATATTTGGTTGTATTAGGTATATATGATGAGATAAATATAGATAACACAGCTGATGTTCCCACACGAACAACAAACTATTCTCAATGTTACGTACCTAGGTACTCGTATATCTTTATCCATCGATTGATGTAATATGTAATGTGATGTGATGTGATGCGATGCGATGCGATGGTCCAATGTGGCAAGTACCTACCTATTTATTATTAGAAATTTAATATATATATAATTACAAGTAAGAATATATACTTATATCATTTTCTCTTATTTTATGACATACCTTATCTGCATCTATTTACTACTAACAGAATACACATAGCTAAAAGTGCAACTAGTTCATTGAAATTATTTATTTAGTACATTCATTCATAGTAAACGCCTTTTAGATGTTAACAAAAATAAGAGCCATAACAAGTTAGTCAATACGGAATTTCAAAAGAAATAATAGAGAAGTGAAGAAATACGGGAAGAAATTAAGAAAAGTTGTGGGTCAATTTGGTAAATCTTAAATATTAATCAAAATGGCAAGTATCGAAATTAGAATTTTAAATAGAAATAAAACACTGTTTTACTTACACTATGAATAATATTTAACTCAGAAGCCTAGTAGACACCCATCATCAGTGAGTTTTTATTAGAAACCAAATACAAGGAAGAAAAATTACAGATGTTTACAAATAAGCTAAGACAATAGGTATACCTAGTATGTCTGGGATCTATGGAAAAGTGTGGGTGTAATTTTTCTGTGAGATTTATGTATTCCTAAATAAGAAGTACCTCACCTATCGGTTATAACGAATATGATTTATTTCATACGGGTAGTTTAACAATATACAAACATATGAAGAAACATTACAAACCCAAAACATTAAATTCAGTCATAAGAGAACCTATATGTAATAAATTATGAAATAGTTTAGCTTTGTCACATGGGTACTATGACCGTATATAATTATATTTTGTTAAGGGTTACATAGACATAGGTAGGTACATATTTATATGAATGTAATGTAGTTGACATAATTGCGAGGATTTATAACATAAATTAATAGTTTCCTGTATCTACCTACTATGTGTAGGTACAGTTAAGGAAAAAGAACCTCTACACACTCGAATATCTCTCGGAAGTTGGAGACTCTTATTTATCCGCGTTTGCAGAGACTCCTTCTATACCTCACAAGTGGCCTGAAAAACAGACCGACGAAAACCGCCTCGTAGAAATAATATTGTACGAAAACATTAAATTATCTCATATGTGGGGGGGGGTTAATAACAAATGTAATCGCATATGTGTGTGACAGGATTAACACAATATTTCCCAAAACCAAGATTTACCAAATTATGTGTACCTACCTACTTTATAAGGAAAAGTAAACTATTAGTTGAGACGCATCTACCAATGAAATGACCTGTACGGTGAGATATCCACGGAAAAAGTTATTGAGAGAAATTATATCTCTTATGTGTTCTTAAAAAAAACGAATCACGCCTAAAAAATCAATATACTATAGAATTCCTAAGACAATGTCTTGTAAAGAATCAGACACATAGAACATGTCATCCAGCAAAACAGTTTATTTGATCTCCTGTAAAATCTTCATTTATCTATGAGGTTTCATGGATCCACTGTCGATATATAAAAGAGACATTTGCCCAATTAATCGCTAACAATGCATTGGAGGGATCTGACACGACGTAAAAAAAATATGTATTCATCTATACAGTAAATAATGATATTGTTGCTCTTTGTGTGCATCACTCCTTAAATCTTTGATTGTACCTATCCATTGTTTGCAGCAGTGATTTAAAATCCATTAATTACTGTTCACCATCCCTTTAGCTGTTACTACACAGTCATGTAGGAACACCCATATATTATTAAATACACAAATCCATGGGACAATATTTCATTCACAAGTTTCAATAATTCTATTATGTAACATTTTAATATACCTACCATAATATATAGTAGGTGTTAAATGTTGTAGATAAATAATACGTAATTGTTCTATAGTGTCACTATTGTCTGAAAACATTATTTTTTATTTATTTCAAACTTAAAGTTACAGCTTATATAACATAATAAACAAAACAATAATTGTGCAAAATTAAAGCCAATTACAACTTTAGTTATAAAATACAAAATGTTAGTTAAAAAACAAATTATATAAAACAGTTATATATTATCTAATTCATCAATTGAAATGTTTACAATGTTGTTCCTTTTTTATATGTTTTATATGTTCAATATCCTCGGTTGCCCAATAAGAGACTCTTACGACTTGTATTATGAGATAACTGAAGTCCAGTATCCGATCAATATGTCTTGCCTCTTGCACACTGATGCCCTCTCTGTATATCTCAAGATTTTAAAATCCACCAAAAGAAATTTTATTATCTTATAAATTAATGCCTTAATATTACGTGACATCTTCTTAAAATATTGTACTTGGTACAAATCGTCCCACAAGGGACGGGTTGCCGTAATCTTATAAATAATAATAATATATTTAATAAGTGCTTGTACACAATTTTTTTGTGTGTGCATAACTACTTAATTGTGTCATATAGGTACGTAGGTGTGCCTATGAAGGGGGCATTTAACTGGTTATATTTTCGTGTAAATGCATTGCTATAATTTATATTACCTGCCTTTTGGCACACTCTGGTGTAAATAAATAAATATGTATTGAATTATCTAGGTAGGTACACAAAAGGTATTGCATAGAAAATAATTGCGTCCAAAAGTTGGTTTTCGAGTTATTATCGTTGACGTATGAAATGGAATTATTTTCTATTCTGAATTACAATATAAGGCTGTATTATTTAATACAGTGTTGGAGATTTTTTTTTAAAACATTTAAGAGATTAATTATGGCATAATCAGCCCTAGTTAACCAGATTGCCTAAATAAATAAAATTAAAAAAAAAATACGGGAGGTGGTAGTGAAGACAATAACAGGTTCACAGTATGTAAAACGCAATGTAGGATGTATAGAAGAAAGTGGTATTAAAATCGAGAGGTTTTTATCCAACAGTGGATGGATAAGGGCTAGAAAAGAGGCTGATCACTAAATAAATAGATATATAATATTCTTTTTCGATTATTTTTTTATTTTATGAGGATTACTATACCTCATTATTTATTGACACGAAATTAATATTTACAAATCCAATATTTCGTGTGCCCTATAGGTACTTATAAATTATCATAAAGGTGACACATTAATTACACATAATAAAGTTGTTCCTAACAATATTATGGGTATAACACCAATGCATATGTATTGCAATCATACATTATGTATTGTAGCAGGACAAAGGGACTTTAAGGGGTAAAAGTGTATGCGATGGTATTTAGAACTTGGGTACAAACAATAAAATTAAGCATAGTGATATTATTATAGGAGTTTATTTGCTGACTATATTATAAAGCCTCTCAGCTGTTATGTAGGTAGGTCCTGTGCAGTACAATATATTATTATAATATGTACTATTGTACTTGGTGTAATTAATACTAAATGCAATGCCTCGTGACTATTAAGCTGTGGTACCTACTTACATAGTCGCGACGACTGCTCACTATTTATTATTATTATGATTGTTTAGTTTGATTGTTTGTATTTACCCTCAATCAACAATATTACTGAAATGTGACGAGAACTACGTAGCCTGACATTTAAGAGAATACCTCAAACACGTGTGGAAGCGAAAGAGATATGCAAGGAATTACGGGTAGATTTGTTTATTGTCTCGTTCTCTTTACTTACTGCGCTAGGCATGTGGTATGAAGACATATCGTGCGGTCAATACTAGAACTAGAAGTCCCGGGTGTCCCTCTTTCACAATACACCGTTACTATGACAACGACATCAGAGCGCAGGGAATGTCGTGGAAAAGGGTGACGCGATTGGCACAGAGACGCTCTGAATGGAGGAGGCTGATTTCTGACAGATTAGTACCACGTTACTAATCTATACAATAAAGGTATACGGTTGTGTGTAAATACGAGTATGTGTGTTCACTCAGCCATCAAATATTAAGTAGCTGATATATTGAAACAATTAACTTGTTACGGTTTGCACTTATTTGTTGTGGAGTGTTTTCAATAATAAAACATAATAAAAATATTTGCTTCAGGCCACGTGCGGGAGGGGTCTAGGAAAATTCACCGACAACAATTTGCCGACGGACAATTCACCGACAACAATTCACCGAGAGGACAAATTACCGAGAGGATAATTCACCGACAGGATAATTCATCGACGTACATTTCACCGACAGACAATTTGCCGACAAATGCGAATAATGTAATTCTGGCGTGGTCGGAAGTTCTTTTTTTAAAAAAAGACAGATTGTTTCTTGTAGTGGTTGTTTAAATATTTTGTTACACAAATACATAAACAATAAAATACAACATTACAAAACGTGTTTATATTGTTTTGTATTTGTCGGCAAATTGTCTGTCGGTGAAATGTACGTCGATGAATTATCCTGTCGGTGAATTTTCCTCTCGGTAATTTGTCCTCTCGGTGAATTGTTGTCGGTGAATTGTCCGTCGGCAAATTGTTGTCGGTAAATTATCCGGCTCCCGTGCGGGAGTACATATATGTATGTATATATTATTACATATGTACATAGATATCAATTAGGTAGGTTAATGTGTAGGTATGGCTCTGGACTCTATCACCAACAGTAATTCACCGAGGGCTCACATTTAATATACCAAAAGAAATAATAACCAACAATAATGTGACACCCTATGTAAATATTGCCCTCTATACAATATTATATCATCACGGCATCTTTCATAAATGGAGTAACTAGCAGATCAACTGCATGTAATAAACACGCATGCTTTCCTCTACATGTCAACATAAAATTATAGACACTTGTGATGGGTGGCAAACCTAACCTAACGCCTAAATTAAGATCATTAGTACCAAAACACCCCCACTTAACATCCCGTAATAGTGTTATGCATGTATGTATGATTATTATCGGGTTGGAAGATATCACAATCTAGTGATAAACTCGCCATTTGTGCATTGAACTGTTTACCTAACCTATAATTTATAATCCTTTGTATTGATTGATATTATACAGTAAAGAATATTAAAAAATTACTCTGAAGTAAAGAATTTCTTCAATGACAAAACACAGCCACGATGTGCTATACAAGATAAAAACGGAAAACTGCTGTTTGAGGACGAATTGATCGTTAAAAGATGGAAAGAATACCTAGAACAATTATACAAAGGAAAGAACATAGTCCAAGAAAGCAAAGCACTAGAAGCAGAATATGACAGACATAGAAAATAATGGAGATGACATCTTAAGAAGTGAATTTGATACTGCCTTAGCAAAGTTGAAAGACGGCAAAGCACCAGGTATTGACCTGATTCCATCAGAGCTGCTTAAATGCGCGGGAAAAGGCATGCTCGATACATTGTATAAGCTTGTCTGCAAAATATATGACACAGGAGAGATACCTGAGGACTTTGCCAAATGTCTGATACGAGCGCTTCCTAAGAAAGCAGGCACTACAAAGTGCGAACAACACAGAACCTTAAGCATGATATCACACGCTTCTAAGATACTCACCAACATTATAATGAAAAGGGCGGAAAATAAAATAAACGAAACACTTACAGAAGATCAATTTGGATTCCGCAAAGAGACAGGTACAAGAGATGCAATCCTGAGTCTCAGACTTACTCTAGAAAATAGAATAGCAATTAATAAAAACACATACATAGCATTCATCGACCTTGAAAAAGCATTCGATAAAGTAGAATGGGAACAACTTTTTAACACCCTCAACCAGATAGGAATGAGTTATAAAGACAGAAGAGCAATCTGGAGCTTATACAAGAACGAAATGGCTGTGATTAAAAGCGGAGAGAGCTGTGCAGAAGCAAGGGTCGAACAAGGCGTAAGACAAGGATGCTCAATGTCGCCAGCTCTCTTTAACTGCTATATACAGCGAGCCATTGATGAACTGAGAGAAGAAATGAAGAACTGGACAGGAGTAAAAATAAATGGGAAAAAGGTCGACATGATAAGATATGCTGACGACATAGCACTGCTCGCAGACTCCGAGATGGAGCTGAACGAAGCCTTAGGAAAAATGGAAAGTATACTGTTGTCAAAGTACAACATGAAAATAAATAAAGAAAAAAACAAAATGTATGGTCGTTGGAAGAGAGGAAGCGACTGCGAACATTGCCATAAATGGAGTGAGCATCAAATAAGTAAGTGAATTCGTGTACCTGGGCAGTAGAATAAACCAGGATGGACGCTCCAAAGCAGAAATCGTAAGCAGAATAAACCAGGCAAGGATTGCCTTTAACAAAAAATCGAAGATATTGGAATCCCCAAATATTGACTTAAGCGTAAGGAAGAACCTTACTAAAGCCTTTGTATGGAGCATTCTGCTTTATGGTTGTGAGACATGGACCATCAGCAAGAGTGAAAGCGGATGGTTGGCGGCCTTTGAAATGTGGTGCTACAGACGCATGCTTAAGATCCATTGGTCGGAGCACGTCGAAAACGAAGAAGTATTAACCAGGGTAGGCGAAAAAAGGCAACTCCTTAAGAGAATCAGCCAACAACGAGCTAACTGGATTGGCCACAACATCAGGCACCCAGGACTACTCATAGCCATCGCGGAGGGTAAGAACGAGGGGACAAATGGCAGAGGCCGACCAAGAGACGCATATATGGACCAACTGAAGAGTGATATGAACTGTGGCTCATACGTAGAGCTGAAAAGACTGGCGGAGAATAGAGACGAATGGAGAAGAAAAACCAAACTCGTTGCAGACCAATCCAATGGATTGTAACTCATTATATATATAAATGATTTCCCCCTTACTTTTAGTTTTGTACTCAGTCCTGATGATAGCAATTCGTTGGTGAAAGCACTAGACGTCTTTGTGGTATACATTGTATACACGTGTGTGAATCAAAAACAGTGTTATTTTTATACTTTAAAATTATTTGAGATGTAAAAATTCTTTAATTGTTCGAATATTCAAAACTGACGTTGTTAACTATTTAAAATTACAAAACTGACATAGGGCAATCGAGGTTTGAGTTCTGACTTTTTAATGTTTACTATTTTTAAGAATTTTTATTATGTTGACCCATATTAACTTTTTGACTATTTTGTTTGATCATTCTGACTGATAAATTAAATTTGATGAAGTGTTGAAATGCTTAATTCTGCTATATTGTGTATAATCATTTATTTGTTTTATACTAGTAATTTATGTGTAGAATCTATTTTTTTTATATTTTTTTTTTATATTTCACATTCTACAACTTTTATTGAATTTCTGACTTTTATTTGTAACTTTGTGATTGTATTGTCTCTTTAATTATTTATATAATCAGTAATTTTGATGTACCTAATTTATATAATTTATATTATTAATTCTTGACTTATTTATTAAATGTACGATGTATTAATGTGAATTTGTATTGTATATATACATATGTGTTTTGTAGTCTGTCTTATATTTAAACATGTAAAAGGCTTGCGCCGTATACAACTGTATAAATAAAAAATAAATATAAATAAATAAATAAATATTGTCTTCTATGTACTTTAAATACTTCATGCTTGTTTGCATTGATATAAATTTAACGTAGACCTATTGTTTTCCATTGATTTTTCTGTTTTGCATTATTTTATTTTATTGACTGTTTCTTATTAATTAAATACTTTAAATTTATACAAATACTTATGTATTTTTGATTTTTGATTCTCGCATCTGTTTGTGTTTGTTTTCTATTATATACTGTTTGATAAACATGTATACCCTAACTGATATTTTTATGACACTGTTTTATTTTGTAATATTGTAACCAATGTATAGTAAAATAAATAAAAGGCTCACGTACCTATTACCTAGTCGGCGAATTGTTTTCGGTGAATTGGCCGGCTCCCGTAGGTATATATACCTTATACTGTATAACAATAAGCACTGCGTGTAACCATCCAGCAGTCAACCAACATCAGAGAGTGTTGGAAGAGGAAGTCTAAAAATATCGCACGTGGCCAACAACTTTATTATAATACATATTCTAACTACTCACAAATATTATTTTAACTGTTTTCACTATAATGATCTAAAGGCTCAAAACCGTGGAGCACCCGGCAAAGAATTGGTCTCTCATTCTTGTCCGTAAGTTTTCGAGTGCCCTGTAGAAAGCAGGTATTCGAAAAAATTAGGTTATTTTAGATCTCAAATTCAGCGATGAGGTTTGCCGCCCATCCTGAATGTCTTAATTTTTGTTAGCACAGAGAAGACGGCTTGCATGTTTATTACATGCACCTGGTCTGCTGGCTACCCCACTTGTGGGATATGCCGTGATGGTGTAGTAGTAGTAGTAGAGAGTAGAGGTAGGTACTATACCTATCTACTATTTTTTTAAGAACACATGTTTCAAAATTAATGATAATATTATTTATTATAAAATTATTATAATGATATAATCTTTCTTTATGAAATAATACTGTTCACAATCATATCACATACATGAAAAAATATTAAAATATGCCTACGAAGAGAAGCCTACTCCAGGGTGATAGCCGAAGTCGGGGGGACCTGACATGGCACTTAAAGAAGAAGGTACCTCAACACAAAATGACACACTTCACATCGTTAGAAACTCATAAAAATGTTATAACTCAGAAATAATAATAATAATAAAGACAATTTATATTTGGCGCCGTTTAATGATCCGTGACCAGCTCAAGGGCGCCATGACTTTTCTTGAAAAGCAGTGTTTTCAGCTTACTCCTGAACGTTGCAGTGGGCTGGTTCTTTCTTAAATCCGCTGGTAATCGGTTCCAGGCAGTTGGCCCCGCAACGCTAAAGCTCCTCTCTGCGAATTTGGAAGTGTTTGCCCTGTTGGGCTCCACAAGCTTGTTTACAGCGGTGGAAGCTGATCGCAGTGGTCGCCTCAGAGTTTCGTCGAAGGGACATAGCTCAGCGAGGCATAGAGGTGCTGTGCCGTTCAAGGCTTTGTGGACCGTGAGGCACAGCTTGAACTCTACTCTCTCTGAAACCGTGCAATACCTACGAGGAAAAGATATAAAGGATTGTTTCGATGCATATTACTTTTATTGTGGTTTTCTCTCACTTACTTTGGCTGTTTCATGGTGATTTTATTTTTCAAAATAAATTTTGTTATTGTTCACACATATACTACACAGGCATATGAATCTATGTATAGGTAGGTGCACATAATGTAGATGCAATAATTTATTATGTTATCCTTGGTTTGAATTTGTCTAAAGGCTTTATATAGCTGCTGTGATAATTCTATCGTCTCCGCTTTTATAACACATTTATACGAGTATACTGTATAGGGATAGTATGTCTGTCTGAAAAGGATAAAGGATAGAATAGAGTGTTAATAGGGTGTAGGACTGAGCTATATTACAACTCAAGAGCGTATCCTGGATATTCTGCAGCAGTTTACATTATTTTACTTTTTACCTTTATTTGGTGTCAGTTTTTGTATGTATACACCATTTGTAGAACCCCGTTATATTAATTATTGGGAACTAATTATTTGATCGGCTATTAATCCATTCGATCGGCAAAAAAAACAGCATTTAAGTCATTTGCACAGCAAACAATGTTTTTATCGGCAATAAATAAAAAATAATCGCAACACTTGTTTGTCAAACAAACTTGGTTATATCGGCAAATTAACAAATTTTAACAGCTTAATAAATACTCGCACAAGAAAATAATTAATTGACCGGCAGAATTGTTATTTGAGCAGCAGAATTATTATTTGACCGGCAGAAAATATTAGATAAACAATATTTTTCACACACCGATTTTTCACACAAAGTTTTTGTGATTTCTTACCAAATTAATGATGACTACGAAAATAATGCCAGTTTCCGCTTTGCTATTTTAACGAAATATCTAACTGAAATGTCGAAAAACGCTAGAGTCGTTCATTCAGATGCTACATATAAAATCACATAAAAAGATGCTACACACAAAGATTTATTATTTGAACAAGATTAAAAATTTAGCTTTCGCAAGTTTAATTAAAATAAGATCACGGTTTGCTGGTCATTTATTTATTTTGCTGCACAAATAATCATGCTGGTCAAATAATAATTTTGCTGGTCGATTAAATTTAGAGTTTTACAATATCATATTATTTGCGATAGAAATATAATACGAGTATTCTCGCTGGGCATAAGTAGCATATCAACATGATATATTTGTCGACAAAATACATTTTTCTGCTGAACATAACATCAATACTATGCTGATTGTTTAAATGATAGCCTTAATTATTTAGTCTGACTTCATCTCTAATTAAGATGTCTTTTAGATCAATATTTAGATCAAAACCGAAATTAGATAGCGTCGGGAGTCCCAAATAGTATCTAATCTTGATCTTGAGACTAAATCTAATCTTGATTGAATTCAAGAGTAACCCTGCTGATCATTGATGGAAAGCTTAATAACGTCCCTTTGGGTGTTGCAAAGATGATCATCCACGGATCATTATTACAGTATTAAGCCGTACTGAAGAATTACCTCTTTGATGTCATTTTTCTATAATATTATAACATTTTATTGATCAAAAGGCTCATGAAGCAATTGGCCAGCTTATTACCTGGAGGCAATATCTTCCATTTAACCAAAATACTGTGTGATATTATTTTGACAATACGTACAATTAATATTAAACTAAATTCTAACTAATCTTAGTCCTAAGTTCAACATTTATAATAATGTCATATGTTTCCTGTGTTGAAAACTACAAATGAAGAATTAGAGCCCACGGAAAAGAACTATTTAAGAAAAATCCATCATATATTATGAATTTGCGGGTATTTTTTGAAATTGTGTATTTTAGGGTAGATCCTTATAATACAAGGCAGATTATTCCACATTATATTGCAAAACTCGTGAAAGATGAACTGAAAAAGATTGTGGTGTGTGCTGAGAAGACGAAAAATTATTGTTCTGAAATTTCAGAGGATCTTTTCTTTAATACTTATTTTAACAAGACTACCTTCCAATTAATATAGAGATCCTAGGGATGGACAACTGTCCCAGTTTGCCCCTTTTCCCTTGGTACGCCCGTGCTGTGTAGCTACTGTACAAGAGTAGATACTTCGTTTACTAGAGGGAGCCTTGTCATGTTCTTCTATTCATCTCCGTTGCCTTGGGGCTTACAGCAATGCATATTGACTGTATTTAGTTACTGTACTTGTATATTATAATCTCCTTGGCAAATTAAATCCTCTTGTTTTGATTGAGTACATACAACATCTGATGCTATACAAAGTCCCTATATATATTGCTATATACATTAATATGTATTCTATCGATTAGATGCCTCTAAGAAAACAAACGTACCTACCTACTGTTAGTAACTACGTATTTAATATTCACACTGCTTCCCTTATACCTAGAAAGAGCTAGAATTTAATATGCTCACTATATTATGCGACAATATAACAACTCCATATTGAGACGTCTTTCGTTTCATTAAGATACGTAGAACCAATCCTGATAGAGGTTTGAAATATGGTAAATAATTGAAATGAAACAAAATGTATAGCAATTCCACTAGTGGCTTTATTAATTTGCGAGCCGGCAAAACCTTATTAAAATGAACTTTTACAAAGAACCATCGGTAGATAAATTAAAATTTATTAAAATATGGTGACGAAAAGATGACGAACAAGGTATATTTGTCCGAAAGAAGGAGTGTTAGAGCTTTGAAAATCATGTAACTTGCCTACGTGAATAAAACTCTCAAAAACACAATTCGTGTTGAGTAGAAAAAATAGACGTGCATAAATGAATTTCGATTGAAACAAATAAAGTATTGGTATAAACGTAGATCAAATTGGTACCCCGACTTCTCTGCCTACTACAGAAGAGATATGGGATAGCACTGTATAGACCGAATGTCGTAGTATAATCATGAAAACATTGACGTATGTAAGTAATAGTATAATCATAAGAAATGATTTTATGAGTTGTTACTCATTATATTATATACACGTGCACATGATAATATAATTCCGTCGATACAATTTCCATATCCATGTAGTTTTTATACATACCTATATCGCATAGTATTATTATTATTCATCACATACTTGGGACATTCACCTCCCAGCTGTTAAGCTTTACTTCTCTTCCCCCCCCCACCCCCATACACCCCCTGTTCCCTGTAACACAACCACCCCACACATACATATACACCAATCTCCACACCCTTCAAAGATTTATATTATAAAGCCTTTTACTCTCTCACACACCTCTTATCTAACCATTTTCATGCAATGAAACTTCAATTGGATGTCAGATTCATTCTCTTCGTAATTTTGTTAATACCTTTATTGATTTGTGTGATTGCCTGATTATTTTATTTATTTATTCACAGTCATACGCCAAACAGTCATAACATAAATAAATAAATAAATGATAATAATGAGATAGCTAATGCTGCACCCCATTACAGGCATAAATGTAGTGTTACCCGAACCACACATCTACTAGAGTCTAGCTCATGCCCACTCTAGCACACCTGGAGCATCTAAAGAATTCCCAAAAAACATGAGAGCACCTGGAGGTTCTCTCATATTCTGGAAATCCAACAGAAAGGATTTCCAGAACGATCCAACAGGAAGGTTCTGGGAATCCAACACAAATCCAAGAGGAGGTCCCAGAGAGAGGAAAACCCAAGCAAACTAACAGATGTATATATAAAAATAATATAATTAATATTTTATTCATCAAATATACATACATATAATATCCAAAAACAATACATCACCAATGTGGAAAAAATTATGTTGCGGCAGCCTCAATAGGTTGCCCTGTATCGAGGAGTGCTACGAGAAAAAAGAACATAAATATAATGTTCTTACATCATTAATGTTCTTATAAAAGGCTCGGGAAATTATTTTTTATGAAATATTAAAATTAATGTATTACAGAACACTGTTTTGTCATCGATAATGAACAGTTAATGTTCGAAAACGTTCTGACATTTGAATAAAGTGCAGTGGAAGTAAAACAGTCTTCTGTAATACGTTAATTTTATTATTTTATAAAATGACGTTCCACAAAGTTTCTCTCGCAAATTTCGAAAATTATTTTTTTATGACTTATTTTCACTTCCTTGAAAAGTAATTTAGTTATTTTATGCAGTGACAAAAAAATATATTTACAATTATCACACGTAACTAGTAACCATGTTATTCACATGCTCGTATATAATATTTTTTAAATAACTTTTCGTAATATAACACAATAACACTAAATTTCAGACTTAACTCTTTAGTAAAATTATACCGCAGACTAATCAGATACAAATAAGCGATGCAAGTGTTACCTACCATTTCCGATGAGATTTTAATATATTCAGCGGATATATTATTATATTGAAAAGAGGTTGGTACACAGTACCTACCTACATAAGTAAGTGTATGTACATACCTATGTACCTACAACAAAGAAATATAAATTGTAAAGTCGTCCTGAAGACTTACTAGTAACAAAAGTTTAGTCTCAAATCCTTTGTGATTTAACTCAGCAGTTTCATTTCTTTTTAAACTCTTTTCATAAAAAGTACCTACCTACCTACATTGTCAGGGATTTCACAAAGTCCTGAAAAATATTAACTACATCCAAAATATTTCTTTGTGGAAGTTTCATTCGTTCGTTATAGAAAACTTTCCTCTCGGGAGCACAATGAAGCGCAACAAACTCTTCTACTCAGAGAAAATGTAAGTTATTATAATTATAATCTATCTATACCATCACGACATATTCCACAAGTGAGATAGCCAGCGGACCATCTGCTTGTAAGGTACTGTTGATAGACAGATTTCTTTGTAATGTATTATAGAAGATATTTACTTTATTTATTTATTCAAAGTTAATAAAACATACATGGAAATATGGCGACCAGTGTAACGCTCTTACCTTTGAGTCACGAGGCCCCGGGTTCCATTATAAATGAAAAATTTCAGTTTTATCCTGCGTCTGGGTGTAATTTTTTCGGACAAATGGAAGTCCCCAGACCACTGCCTCATGGGTCTGAGTATTACGTGCAAATGTGTTTGATGCATTGTGTATGTGTATCATCGCGTGAGTATCCATAATATAAGATTCATTTCTTAATTTGGCACTAAATTTAGTTGGATCTGTGTGAATTGTTCATATTTTGTATGTTACATACCTATCTGTTAATAAAGGAATAAAACATTGATCTTATCAGTCTAACTCTCTAATTAAATGCGTCTGCATACATACATACATACATACATACATACATGGTGAAACATAAAATATACCAAAAAGGCAATACAAAGAAAAAGTAAATAGCTTCTGTACAATGCAAGCTCAGTCTAACCGGTATGTAATTATATATTTTATTTCATATTATTTCTTATTTTCTTTAAATATGGAACAGACAAGCTTAATAACTAAAAAATAGATTTAGAAACATAATTCATAGCTGAATTAGATTTCACATAATCATTATCCTTCCTCTACGTTATTTGGCAATTTATCCTCAGGCAAACTTATCTCATGAAAAAATTATTAAATATAATATTTTGTAGAAACTCGTTCAATCTTTAAGTCAAATATCATTTATAACTTCACTCTTAATCTTCCCCACACCTCCCTCTCCTTTGCTCTCTCTCCCTGTCTCTCCTCCATTCACACACCTGTATATAAATCTGTCTCTTTCTATTTTCTCCTTTTACATTCACACGAAGCATATTTCTTCAGCGTCTTAAATCCCTTATTCGATTTGCCTTAAAGAGTTTCGCAAAGAAAAACCATGACGCAGCGTTATATTATTACCTGGGGCCAAAATCATTTATTATATTTATACTCAATATTTCAGTCATGATATATTTTCTTTTATATCTAGGTACCTTATATAAAAAAAATATAATAATATCTTCGTTATCTAGCTTCTTCTCTTAACGTTCCCCTCGAAAATTCAGGGAGGAGACAAACCACCTCTACAGTAGTCCTTGTTGTGAGTTTTTATACTGAGTGAGCCCACCCTTGACATAGAGCCATTAAAGAAAACAAAGACATTATTAAAAAGTATGTGAAAGTATAATGGATGAAAACAACTTAAGTATATTATTGTATGTAACACAGTCTGTTGTGTTGAAAACTGGATTTTCACTTACTCAGAAGTGTGGATGTCAATCAAATTAAGTTTTGAACTACTATAGATGACTCGCACACATTGAATTGCTCAGAAAAATGGACATTAATATTTTATAACTAGTATGTAACCTAATTCATTAGGTTGGACTAGTGGTTAACACACTCGCCTTGCAAGCGAGGGGTCGTGGGTTCGATCCTCAGTCTGGGCAAAAATATTAATGTCCATTTTTCTGAGCAATTCAATGTGTGCGAGTCATCTATAGTAGTTCAAAACTTAATTTGATTAACTTAAGTATAATTTAACTTAAATAATAATAAATAAACTTACTACTTCACTATAAAGTCACAGCACATCCCACAAGACAACAAAAAAATATATGAAATTCAGGATGGGTGGCAAACCTCATGGCTGCATTTAAGAGGAAATTGTCGTTATTTTTGCTAATATTGTCCTCTATATAGTTACTTACATATATTCGTTTCATTTGTGTGTGTGAATGTATGTATGCGTGCGTGAGCATGTGTGTTATGTTATGATTAGAGTTCGTCGATAGCCTGGAGGTAGAGTCTCGGCCTCCGGAACAAGGGGTCCGTGGTTCGATCCCAGTTGCCGGCAAACTCCCCTTTCACGGCACAAGCTTTTAGCTTAGTGTGAAAGGTGTATAAGGTTGTATTTGGGTTTATAACAAAAACCCAGATATATATAGGTATCTTTCCAAAAAAAAAAAATTATTAGAAAATGAATTTGATTAAATAAAGTACCTAAGGATAATAACCTTAGTAACTAAAGTAAAGAAAATTGAGCGCTGAGACAAAGTAAGGTGAAAACTGGTTTAGTCTATCTTGGTACGGTCTCATGCCCAGTTAGGTAGATTTTTTGTGACTTTTATCTTTTAAATACTGTTTTATAAAGGAGGAGTATAAAGGAGGTTATTTATGAAAGTGTAAAGAATACCTTAAATTTACTTTATAACAAATCAAAAATATGTATTAAAAATAGTAATAAAAAAAGACCGAAAATTGTATGTGAGTGGATGAATGAAGAAATATTGGAAGAAATAAAAAAAAGGGATAGACTTTTTAGGACATGGAAGAATGCTCCGTCCAATGTTTCTTATAGAGGAGAATATAAAAAGTGTAGAAATAGAGTTAATAAATTAATACTGAACTGTAAGAAATTGTTTTATAGTAATAAATTTAATAGTTGTTTTGGTAATGTTAAAAAAACTTTTGAATTTGCAAATTATTTTTCAAAGAGTATATCTGACATGCTACATCATTGTGACTACAGAGCGCTTGATGTGAATTGTTGTAAACAGCAACAAAGTATGTACTTACCCTATGCTACACAGGTGGATATAAAGAACATTATTGGTCAATTGAATAATTCTAAAACAACTGGGGTCGACAACATTCGGATGAATGATTTAAAAACACACGCGGAAATTTTCGTTCCTATAGTGACGAATTTGATTAATTGCATAATAAAGGAAGCGCATATACCGGATTACCTAAAGTGTAGTATTGTAAGACCTATTTATAAGGGTGGTAAACATGCTGACGTAGTAAATTATAGGCCGATAAGTATCCTTCCTGCGATAGAAAAAATTTTGGAAAAATATTTATCAATACATCTGAATAATTATTTACGTAAATTTAATCTAATTGATCCAGCTCAATACGGTTATCAAAGAAATAAGGGGACTGAAATTCTTCTAAGAGATTTTAGTGATTTTGTTAATGAGGAACTGAATAAAAGGAGACATGTTTTGGTGATTTTTATAGATTATTCCAAGGCGTTTGACACAATTGATCATGAAAAACTAATTGGGGTACTAGAGATGATTGGAATTGGGGGAAATCTGCTGAAATTATTTAAAAATTACTTAACGGAAAGAACTTTCATGATACGTATAGGTGATAAACTGAGTGTAAAAAAGGATATCAAAGCAGGTGTACCGCAGGGATCAATTTTAGGACCTACACTATATTTAATATATGTCTCCATGCTAAAAAATATATTTAAACATGTAAAACATTTTATATACGCCGATGACACGGCATTGGTGGTGTCACATATTGACCAGGGTATGGCGAATGAATACTTGCAGGAGGACTACAATACGTTGATTAAATGGTCGCACGATTTTGGGTTAACTATTAATGCAAAGAAGACGAAAGTCATGCATATAAGAACCCCACACACAGTCGTGAATAGTAGTCCAACGGTTAAATCTCATAATGTGCAATGCGTCCATCGAAATGTTGAGAATCACTGTGATTGCGATGCCATTGAGTTGGTTGGGGAATATACATACCTAGGTATTGATATTGATTGCTTCTTTAAATGGGATAGTCAGGTTAAGAAAGTGTGTAACAGATTGTACTCCATTTTGGGTAGGTTGTATAGAATAAATTTTTTTGTTCCAAAATCTGTTCTTAAAATCATATACAGATCTTTGGCGGAGTCAGTTATAAGATACGGTTTGTCTGCTTGGGGTAAGACGACACAAACAAACCTAAAAAAAGTTCAAAACAAGCAGAATTCCATAATTAGGTTAATCTCTGACTATATGCCAGGACCAAATAGACATTTTGATGCGTATAAATATTTTGGAGAGTTGAAATTGCTAACTATTAGGGCTATTTTTTGTTATAAATTGGGTATGGAGAATTTTCGGGACAATAAATTTAAAAAGAGGTTAATACATATTCATAATACACGGTTCACAAAAAATGAAGGCTTAAAAATACCTAAAACCAACAATAAGTATGGTGATCGCACTCTGGAGTGCTTGGTTCCCAAGTTATTCAATTCGCTGCCACTCTGCATAAAAAAGTGTGACAAAATTGGAAAATTAAAATTATTATTTAAGAATTGGCTCAGAAAAAATAGAAATATGTACATATGACTGTAGTGTGAGTTTTAAATAGATTTGTGGGCATTTATAGGATTAATATAGTTGTATTTAACTTTTTTTTAGTTATAAGCTGGATGTGGAGATGAGCGGAGCCTGTTGACAAGTCATTTCAATGACTTAACGGGCTTCGTTCATTGGTTGCAGTTTTATGAATATATCTTTATATGTGATTTGATAAATGTAAATTGTAATTCTATGTATAAATTGTGAAATAAAGATTATATATATATATTAAAACAAATAAATAAATTTTCACTGTATAGCCCACTTGGGACACGGCGTGAATGTATGTATAGTATATAATTATAGTACTGAATAATATAACAAAGAATCAACTGTGATATACTCGTGTGCAAGTTATTGTGTAAATATCACGGTCCAGTAGGAAATTGAATTGGACAATTCGTAGGCTAATACAAAATCAGTGTGATAATATTTATACTACTGAAAGCAATCTTCACCTTGCTATCATATGAAATACCCGTGTATTGTAGATCATATTACTTGAAAGATTTGTTTCTATGAATTACAATATAATATAAGCAACATGTATTGATTCGTTTCGCAGTTTACTTTACATTCACGTGTAACATGATGTAAAGATCTACCCATAGACGTTGTTTTCGCGAGGCGAATATCGCCAGGAAACTAAAATATCGTCGACAAATTGACAGTTAAGCTGAAACGATAAAAACTAATTAAAACGATATCGTCTCAAGTTTATTGTTTCTCATTGTCCCTAGGCCCCTATTATGGAGGCACTTGGACTTGTCATTTTATTTTTTTTATTTTTTTTTTTTTTATACATTTTATACAATTAATCATAATTTCAAATACAGTCGATCAAAGAAACAATTAAAGTTAAATAAAATATCAAATTAACACCGCGCGCATGCTTAGATACATAGGTATACACGGCATTCGTATCTATGGTAGAAACTTTATAACCGCTTCCCGTTTCGTGACAGTCGTTATCTTTGTTGTTGGTTTGTGGCATTTGTTTCCATAATTACAAGGCGCCTTATATCCTCTACTATAACATTTTTAACTAATGATAAACACCCCGCGATCTCTACCTCGACGTCCGCCATTTTGAAAACAACGTCAAAATCTGACAGATTGAATCTATATCGGTGGACCGTGTGAACACGTTTCACGATCAGTGAACGACCGACGGATTTTGTTTTTTATGCAAGCGAAATCGTCAGGCCTTTATGTCGCCTTGTATGAATGAACAACACAATAGGCGTAGCTATAACAATGGTCGAACTTCTATTCTTACATAGTCTTAAAATTATAAATCTATCAAGATAGGTAATCGAGTATCTAATTATAAGCGTTAAGACTAGATGTCGGTCGGTGTAGTATGGAGATAATGTCCTGCCTTTGAGTCATGACGTCCCACGTTCGATTCCCGGCCAGGAAAAAATAAAGAATGCCCTTTTCAAATTGTTCTGGGATTAGATTCATGTTATTCTCATTTCTAATTTAAAGGACATTCAAGATAAAATAAATATGAAAGATTCCCACGACGGCGGTTTTGACCGGCTGGCTCTTCAGGCCTCTTTGGCGCCCCGCTCATAAATACAATTTTGGTTTGAATGTGCGGATAAATAGCGATCTACGACTCTTGAGTCTTAGTAATTATATCTATAGAGGGTGTTGGGAATTAAGTGGGTCTCTCTCTTCTGGGTCTAGGTGTTTCATATATATAAATGTATGTGTTTAGTGTATCGTATATAATGTGTATCGTCGTGTTAGTACCCATAATTCAAGATTCCTATCTTAATTTGGGAATAGCTCGATCTGTGTGAATTGTCTTTTTAAAAAAAGACGATTCAAACGACACTTATGAGATTTTAACTTCACTTATTACACTGGATAAAACGGGATCGTAAAATTCTCCGTCAATTTTTTTTTAAATACTTTCTTTATACAGTTTTCTGTCCTAGAGTCTCCAAACGTCGTAGTGGATATGCCACTGCATCTTCCTGACCTAAGTATAGGTAATAATATATTATATTTGATTGAACACTTGGGAAATACGCACTTCGCCACTAACACACATAAATATTTTTTTAGTACTATTCATTATAACTGAATGAATTATTATGTACCTACATTTTAATACTATTAAGTAACTTGTAGTCAACTAATACAATACTATGCAGAATTGTAGATATCTACCAGGAAAGAAATCAGCCACACGTCAAGGCCTCTGTATAGTAGGTATATATAGTAAGACAGAGCCTCTGCCTACATGATGTTACTCAGTAACTAACACACATACGCACAGGAATATTAAGATTCATAACGCTATCATACACAATACATAATATCGTGAGCTTAATATTAAAACTAAACATCTCGAATTTTGGTGATTTTGAGTTCTATGTTCCCGATGTAAGGTTTTAATGTAATTTCTAGTAATAATTATAAATTAAAACACTTTCTTATGTTGCAATCATAGTGTTTCCAAAATATATAACATATTGATTACTACCTTTCTCAGTTCGTAATGTCATGATTTATCTATTATCTCAAAAATAACAATATCAAGATGCATGTTTATAGCATTGAGCCCACGATATTCTATTATTATAAAATCAATATACCTACATATATACACCTGTTGGTAATTATATGGTGCGTATTGATATTTTGTAAACAATCTTCTAGGATGTATTTAGTCTTGTATAATATTTATTTTTACTACGACGTGATTATACTAACTTAATTTATCATTCAAATAATCTGTAATTGAAATAGTCTGTGTAACCTATTCGTCGGAAATGATACTATCTTCAAGATTTTGATAATATATTGTTTATTCCTAGGTATATTTATTCATACATTCTTAAACCAAATCTACCATTCCGTGGAGCACACTGAGAAAAATACTAACGAAATTTCACAACGAATCATTGGTATGTACTATCAGATTAGGACCAGAGATAGTACAAACGATTCATTAGTACGAATCTATAACATTAACTTATCGCAAACGAATCGCTGGTAAATTTATCAACGATTTGTCGCGGAATCACTAATGTAGATGGAGGAGACTAGTTTCTATAGTGTTCTCCCGGGGGAAACGTCGAAAAAGGTTGAAAATCCACACATAAATATTCTAATGCGTTCGTATGTATGTTCGTATGTCCTTAATGGACTCTGAAATAAGGAAAGACAGAAGTAAAATAATACACTCTATACGAGGTCTCATATCCTGGGCACGTTCAAGGCCAAAAACATTTAAAATATCTTATGTATTGATAAAGATATTATAATAATAAAATTTGTATGGATAAATCTATGAAAGTTTTTGTAAGTAGCAATATTCATAGTCGAACATTTTTCAGTGTACTGAATTAATTTCACAATGGATGTAACGAGAAATACATCAGTACTGAAACTAAACATATGGGCATTATTTTGGTTATAAATTATTGTGTTTGGTTATGATAAAAACTCCTGAATTATGCGAGTTAAAATTGCATATTTTTGACATCTTGGGCTAATTTCATAATGGCCGACATGAATGACATAGAATCCAATACATTAATATTTTGGTTGGTACATCGGTTCATTAGTTTGTTTGTTTTTTGACTTTTATGTCCTCTTTACGATATGTCTCATCCAGTATGCGAGCTGAAAACATTTAATAAGTATTCTTTTATAAAGATTGAATTTATAAATCATGATGTATTAACAATCTTTTGTTGATGTTTTGTAAAATCACAAAAATCTCATATTATCTACAACAATCGACAATATGTGTTCTTATTTTATTGTAGGATATTCTGAGTTTCTTCTTATTTCTAAATATAGTTATCTGTTATATCAAACACAGAGAATTTAGAAAGATTTATCATATCAAATGAAATGTATCATCCACACATAAATATTCTAAAGCGTTCGTTAGTTCGTATGTCCTCAATGGACTCTGAAATAAGGAAAGACAGAAGTAAAATAATACACTCTATACGAGGTCTCATCTCCTGGGCACGTTCAAGGCCAAAAACATTTAAAATATCTTATGTATTGATAAAGAAATTATAATAATAAAATTTGTATGGAAAAATCTATGAAAGTTTTTGTAAGTAGCAATATTCATGGTCGAACATTTTTCAATGTACTGAATTAATTTCACAATGGATGTAACGAGAAATACATCAGTACTGAAACTAAACATTTGGGGATTATTTTGGTTATAAATTATTGTGTTTGGTTATGATAAAAACTCCTGAATTATGCGAGTTAAAATTGCATATTTTTGACATCTTGAGCTAATTTCATATTGGCCGACATGAATGACATAGAATCCAATACATTAATATTTAGGTTGGTACATTGGTTCATTTGTTTGTTTGTTTTGTGATTTGTATGTTCTTATCTTATTGTAAGATGTTTAGTGTTTTTCAAAATATAGTTATCTGTAATATCAAAAACATAGAATTATTAATTCAGTGATATTTCAATGTTCTTTTGTCGAAGTATGCTAAACTTCAAAATCTTAAAAAATCTTATATATCTACAACGATACTATTAATACGTCTTCTTATTTTATTGTAAGATGTTTAGAGTTTTTCAAAATATAGTTATCTGTTATATCAAAAACATAGAATTATTAATTCAGTGATACTTCAATGTTCTATTGTCGAAGTATGCTAAACTCCAAAATCTAAAAATATCTTATATATCGACAACGATACTATTAATACATGTTTTTATTTTATTGTAAGATATTCAGAGTTCCTTTTTATTTCAAAATATAGTTATCTGTTTTATCAAAAACTGGGATCCAACTCAAATACAATGGCATGAAATATATCATTCTTAATCATCTCATGTGCCTCATTTTTCTCATTTTTAATTAACCCATAGATAACATAAGTAAACTTGCATTTAACATAATACGGTGATAATTTAAGTAGGCACTTTTGTAATATATTACCACATATTATGCCTCCATCTATTTGTTTCATTAGAAGTATTTCATTTATTCAAAACAAGCATCTAAAAACATGAGATTTTCAAAGTTTAGATATTAAGATATTGGCTATTGATAAAGTAAATTGTTAGAATTGCATACCAGCTTTATAATTCCGTTTTAAGGCAATGTCTCACTCCAAAAATAAAATTGTAGCTAAATATAAAACGTCATTTGTGTAACATCTATTTTAGGAATATAATTACATTTCAAATAAAGAATTATGACCGCGATTTGTAATTTCACATAATAAAATTATTATTGTTTGGTTTGCGGTATTTTTAAATTTCACTGGGGTATTCTAAATTCAAAATAATTATAGAATATTATACGTTCTAAATGCAAACATCTCAAAACTGTCATATAAGTGCCACAAATGTCAAAATCCAACGCTTTATCTGGGAGGCGTTCAGGGTAACATAAATATCGCTCGATGTTCAGTGACCTGAGCGACCATGAAGTTGCAATGAGTGGTGAATGGCACCCCGGATAATCGTGAACAACTTTGAGCGTTTTTATATTATTATTATTATTTGGATGATTTGTAAAGCGCCGTTTTTTGAAAAAAAATCCACCTCAAGGGCGCTCACATCCCAAATGTCATCGTACTGGCGCCATTTTCGTAAGATTCATTCGCGGTAGTGCGTCATGCTTTACTTGATTACGTTTTTAATTTGAATAGTTAAATTGGCTTTGCTTTAAGAATGTTTTTAGGATAATGCATATTTAAACAAACCGTAAAAAATAAATTATTCACTAAAATCTGCACTAACTATTTTAATTTCTCTTTCATTTCACTTCTTGAACTAAAAAAATATGATTTTCTGTTTTGAAAAATTATATACCGACACTTATGTTTGCAAGCGAAACTTGGACGTGGTTGAAAAAGGATGAGAGTGGAATAAATGCTGTAGAGATGCGTTCACTGAGAAGAATGGTTGGTAAAACGTTGCGAGATAGAGTGAAGAATGAGGATATCAGGAGAATGAGCGGATGTGAGAGGAGTGTTGTGAACAGAATGCGTGTAAACAAGTTGAGATGGTTTGGACATGTTGAGCGAATGCAAGATGAAAGGATGACGAAGAGGATGTATTTATCTGAAAGAAGGGGTGTGAGAAAGCGCGGACGTCCAAGAGCCACGTGGCTTGATCACGTGGACCAAATTCTTAAGGACGGACGCGTGCTGAGTAAGAGAAATCAGCGTGCATGTATGAGAAACTGGATGAATGTAGAGGAAGCGAAAGAAGTATGTAAGGATAGATCTATATGGCGTTCCGTTCTCTCTGCCTACCCCTCCTGGGACATGGCGTGAGGGTATAGTATAGTAGTAGTAGTAATTATATAAGACAAGAATACACCATAATTACGATTAACTTCGCAATTGTTTTGGCAACCGTCATCACTCAAACGTCAAGGTAACTGTCAGAGTGATAATCATCTTGCTATGATTTCGGTAGATCACCCGACGACATGCCTGAACGCAACAGTGCGAGTCGTCGGGTGACTCGCTCCGGGCGCGTGAACGGATAGAGCGTCGTCGAGTGATCACTCGGTGACTGTTTGAACGCCTCCCTGGGTTGCTAGAAAATAAATGTTGCCAGAAAATTGGTTATTGGTTATGGTTATTAATCTTTACTTTATTTTGGTTTTATGAGTATTCGTTACTTTAAAATCAGTACCTGAAAAATAAATAATTGTTATTGATAATACATATCACACCAACATCAGTAGATTGGATTGCAGATTCTATTTAAAATAAGTTTTTGGTATATCCTACATTGAATCCGTTTGGTAATACGTGCTTATTTATGCATGATTTTGGCACGCATAGAGCAGATTATTATTATGACATATAGCTATTTTGGTGCTAAATAGATCTTAGACTTAAAGCATAATACTCAAGGTGTAACCACAGAATTCCATACAAAACCTAGAACCCTGACTCATTTACAAAAGTGAGGCAAAAAATCTATGAATTTTTGACAGAACGGTTGGCGAAAGCGTGTGGTGTTTCCTACATTTTATGAAGTATTTCTCGCATTTTTATTAAAATATATCATTTTTACATTTATAAAAACGTAATTGGACATTTTTTGAAGTTCTTGTCGACGTTTCAAGCGATTTACCACACTTTTTTTCGCCAACCGATCTGTCAAAAGTGCTGAAAAATAGTGCCTCACTTTATTACAATGAAAATACAAACGAGTACGCCATCTAGGTATTATATATAAAAATCTATGGGTGTAACTAGACGTTAAATTAGCTGACTGAAACATAATAATTTAGATTTGTAGACTGTAACTAGAAGTCAATTTTGTACACCGTAGATATATTTCAAATTTCCAATCTGTAAACGCCAATTCATGTTTGAGGAAAATGTTTGGTTGCTCCCGGTGAATAATAATTAATATGCTTAGTTGTTACCGGTACTTAATCCTTTTTAATTAAATGACATAACATCTGATTATCTAAAGGAGCGCTCACATTTGTTCACTTCCAGTGATCACTCTGGATGATCCTCCAAAATAAAAAGGTGTGAACAGGCGTTTCATCAATAGTCAATCGTTTCATCAATCACTAGCGATTCCGGATGAAACCGATTACTACCCGACATAATGTTGACGAAAGGTCCTTTCACTGAAACGACCATAAACAAGTTTTATCCTTTAATTTGTCTTATTCTCTATGAATTTGTATTGAAAGTCAGAATCGTGTACCAAATTATCATACTTTCGTGAATTTTATTCATTTGATTTAAATTTTATTAAGTGCTATTTTTCATTTATTTTTACGACGTCAAACTACATACAACATGACCGTGAGTGTCGGATGGCAGTGAATGTATAGGATGAACAAATGTGAACAGGTGAAGCAATGTGAATGCTACTTTAGTATTACAAACTGAAAAAAATGTAGACTGAAACCAGAAGTCAAATTTGCACACAGTTACTGGATGTTAAATTTCCAACATCCAGTAACTGTAAAACGACAATTCATGTTTGAGGAGGTCGTTTGGTTGTTACCATAGAATAATAAACATACTTTGATGTTATTGGTAGTTATTTTTTTTTATAAAAGATATACCTATCTGGGTTTTGTTATTTTTTTTATTTTTTAATCTAATGACAAAACATCTGAATATCTAAGTAACTGAAAATAAAAACTTAAAATACCAATTCAAATGTGGGAAATTTTATTTAACTATGTTGGTAGGTAACCAACCAATTATTATTATTTTTTCTCAAAATAGAGCATTTACCCGTTTTTTTTCTGTTATAGGCATTTCCTAATTTTTTACTTAAATAAGGGGATGTGGGTTTTAAACACTGAGTTTTTAAATTGGGAAGAGGTTAAAGTACCTACTTTTTTTCAGGTAGGCACCTACTAATATTGACGTGTGTGATTACAAACTTCATGTTTTGAAATTGGGAAGAAATTTTTTTATATAGGTTTTGCACTTTTTATTTACTTAATCAGTTTTACGTAGTTAGTGCTTACTTCACTTTTTTCAATAAGATTGTGTAGTTTTAACACATTTATTTGGATGATTATCTGTTTTTAAACCCGAGCGATGCCGGGTTATAAAAGCTAGTAATAAATATATTTAAACTATTCATTTATATCTTAATGAATTTCATATTGTTCCTAAGATAAGGAGACTTATTTACTAAGAATGAAAGAACAGGTCGACCTCTAAATGTGCGACATCCCAAGATGTTACCATTATTTTAATAAAACAGCCAGACAGACAACCTTATTGTCGTTGTTCTCCTTTTGCCCAAATGTCTGTTGAATATTTTCATTACTTTTATTACAATAGTTTGTACCTATGTATTTGATGAAAATAAAAACGTTTTGTCTGATTTTGTCATTTTATTATTAAGTTGTGAGTTAGACGGTTTGGTCCCTTCTCAGTGGACAGTTTTGATTGTGTCCCAGATTAGCATTGTCATGTGGAGTCTATAGTCTATACAGTGGAGAAGAATTTATATTATTATGTCAAGCTAATACAAGACTTGTTGTTTAAGTGCCTTGTGAAAGAGACATGGGATCTGGAATGCGCTGGTGTGAGACCAATCATTCTCTGAATACACGTCGCTGGAAAATTTTGAAAATGGACAATAATTCAATGGTAAATTTAAATAATCTTCGCTTATTTGAATATTTATTTATTTATTTACAAATATTTACGGCCAAAGCCTTTTACATGTTAAACCTTTGTATACATACAAAACATGTATACAAAGGAACGATCAGTTACAAAAAAGACACAAAAAAGAAACAATTAGATTAAAAAAACGACAGCAATATTACAGCAATACCTAAATATCGACGTGGTCCAGAAAGTCACCAGTCTGAAGTGAAGCTGAGCTAGTCCCATATCCAGAACGGTGACTCTAGATGGACTAAAAAGGTTTTTGAACGGCAGTTTTTTGACTGTGAAGTGTCTGCAGGTCACAAGTAAGGTGGTCTGATGATGCAGAGCAGGCGGCTATAGTGGTGATTGTACGCAGTATGTTCAAGACAGAGAGATGTGGATTTAAAGGGGTAGACGTATGTTCATCAACGGATGCAAAAAGGCTGATGATAATGATATAAAAGTATCATGAAGTGCAAAAGGAAATATATTGACTAATTGTAAAGATATTCGAGTATTGATATAAAATATAAATATGACACTTAAAAATAATCTGATAACCTCAATCAATATTTTTAATCTTCCTTGATATTAATTTAAGTAGCCATTCCTTTTAGAGAAAGTCTGTTTTCTGTTTATATGAAGAGCTCAAGTAACTACACTCGATGGTATGGGAATCGTGAGGACACTCAATTTGTTTTAGCAAACGTGCTCTGAATATACAAGTAAAGAGTCAGTGGTCCAGAGAATAGAGATGTACTGTATGTACTGTAGGTACTTAGTACATATGTAGGTAGATTCCTATCCTATGTAAGGTCATACTCCATTGTAACTGTCATAATCTATAAAACAAATTCTCCGAATTAAATACGCGCAAATACCTACTTCCGATTTCTTTATCTAATTTAATATAAAAAAATTATAAAATGGTTTATCCACTTACCACTATCAAACCAAATCTACTAAATATTGACTTATTATACCAACAATATATTATTATTAATTATGATGTAAAGTTGTTTTAAGCCTTTTACACCCGAAGTAACTTCGATGCAATGAAATCTAATTAGTTTTTGACTTGCCATCATCAAATTTATTTTGTTGTGAAACTGTGATTTGTTTGTCATTGCTTGAGGATTCCTAGTGTCAAATTGATGACTTACAGACGATGAGATAGAAAAAAGAAAAAATCCGCAAAAAAAAAAAAACCCTCTCAAAGAGATTAGATTAACGGCTCTGCTAGGCTCAGCAAGTCTATATTACGGCCATATCATATTTGCGATGTTTTTCGATGTTTTTTGCGACGATACATGTTTTTCTTTCACTGACTATTGAAAAACTTGTGGAAAAGCTATCGTGTTGTGGATAGTATAGTACCTAGTAATATTGTAGACTAGGTGTTTAAATAACATGTGCCTTATTATTTGTGGACTTGTGGTGCAATTACCTAAGTAGGTATATCAGATGTTTGCGGTCACATAGACACGAGTAGCAACATAGATGTATTGTACTTATATTGTATTGTATAGATCTACTGTACAGAGAACAACGCTCTAGGGCTAGAATTATTATAAAATAGTTTATAAAACTATTACATGGATTATATCATATGAATATTCAGCAGGTATACAGCAAGTACAGAGCAGTCCTTATTATAATAATAATTCTTCCCTCTAGGATAATATATTTACTATAATATCATCATGATCCATGATGAGTATCTATGTGTAATAATCTTCTCTTGTAGTTTTGATGGAATATTATGATTTGTCCATATTCGCCAACTGCACCTACGTAGTATCAAGACATTAATTTATCTGTGGATGCAGCAAAAGGTTGTCTCTTGTCTAGCTAAACTATTGCAACAGTACATACCTACAGAGGACTACCCCAGACCCTTCTCAATCGTCTTTAGATAGCCAGGACTATTGACATGGAGAATAAGCACTGCTATATGACACCACTACCTACTTGGGGATCTACATTGGCTGAGAATTTCAGAAAGAGTGGAGTCCAAACTGTGACATTCAAAGACAAAGACAGTCATCTAAGATTAATTTTTTTTTTTTTTTTTTAAATATATATCTGGGTTTTGTTATAAACCCAAATACAACCTTACACACCTTACACAGTAAGCTAAAAGCTTGTGTCGTGAAAGGGGAGTTTGGCCGGCACTTGGGATCGAACCGCGGACCTCTTGTTCAAGAGGCCGAGAGTCTACCTCCAGGCTACCGACGAACACATTCGACGAACAAATTCAAACACATATATTCAAAAGTTTTATGGGTGAGGTTTTCTTTTAAGACTGTTATCAAACCAGCCTACTTCACCATTCACCTGAATGTATGGTGCAAGGAAGTAGTTTAATATCTTAAGGGACTACTAACTAACATATGCGAAATGTCGCGAAGGTGTGCATAAATAGGTCAATATTTTTTTTAGGTTGGTCTTATTCGCACGGCGTGCGAATAATATTTCATCCTTATTCGCACACTATCGTGCGAATAAGAGGTAAATATTATTCGCACGGCGCAGCCATATCAAGCCAAAGTGACATACGTCAAGAGAATGATATATTTTTTTATTTTTTTAAATTGTAAGTCTTAATTTCGGCCTGTAACAATAAACATTTTTATATCTATATCGTAAAACTAATAACTATGTGTATATAGTAATTTTTCATAATTTTATCAGACTATTTGGCGTGTTTTCTTATATATTTTGGCCTAAAAACACTCCAACTGTAATATTTGTATGAAAAAAATTCTTGATATTTTTATTTGTTAGTCTTAATTTCGATCTGCAACAATCAACCTTTATGTATCTACATCTTAAAACTAATAAGTATGTGTATATATATATAGTAATTTTTCATCCTTTTTTGAGACTATTTGGCGTGTTTTCTTATATATTTTGACCTAAAAACACTCCAAGTGTAATATTTGTATAAAAAAAATCTTTAAATTTGTATTTGTTACTCTTAATTTCGATTTCTAACAATCAACCTTTATGTATCTATATCGTAAAACTAATAACTATGTGTATATAGTAATTTTTCATCATTTTATCAGACTATTTGGCGTGTTTTCTTATATATTTTGACCTAAAAACACTCCAAGTGTTATATTTGTATTAAAAAATTGTGAAATTTTATTAATATACCAGTGTCTGTGTCATCTGTGTGTTACCTCCGAGCAGGCGGACCACCTGTGGGTGCGTGGAGCATGGTCCCTCCTCAGAACGGCTTCCTTGGTGGAAACAATGACGTATGCTAGTGTGGGTGCTAGCACGGGGTGCGCTTCAGATGGTTCGATTGTGACCCGCAGCAAAGGCAAGGAGGGCCGTACACTATGTATTGAGCATATAATCTATCTATATCTATCTATACCCTCACGCCGTGTCCCCGGAGGGGTAGGCAGAGAGACCGGAACGCCATATAGATCAATCCTTACAAACTTCTTTCGCTTCCTCCACATTCATCCAGTTTCTCACATATGTTCGCTGATTTCTCTTACTCAACACGCGGCCGTTCTTTAGGATTTGATCCACGTGCTCAAGCAACGTGGTTCTTGGCCTTCCGCGCTTCCTCGCACCTCATCTTTCATACATCCTCTTCGTCATTCTTTCATCTTGCATTCGCTCAACATGTCCAAACCATTGTAACTTATTTACACGCCTTCTATCCACAACACTCTTCTCGCATCCGCTCATTTTCCTGATATCCTCATTCTTCACTCTTTTTTAGCATATTTATAAGAGTTTATTATTATATCTGACACCTAAGAAAGACAATTACCCATAACTGATTTATTTTGAATTATGATAATATATGGTAGTAGTATTGTAGGTACTATTATTTATAAACACTGTGTATAAAAGGCGTAAGGCCGTGTATATTATTATAAATAAATAAATAAATTAGGTACATGTTACATTGGAAATACTCTTAAGAATGGTACAACATTTTCACTAAGAACCAAATAGGATATTATTATTGTACCTAAGTATTAGTTAGGAGAAATTCTTGGAAAAAGGTAATATATAGTACCTATTAATGAAAATTTCATCTTACAGTAACATCTTATACTATACTATACTATACCCTCACGCCGTGTCCCAGGTGGGGTAGGCAGAGAGAACGGAACGCCATGTCGCTCTATCCTTACATACTTCTTTCGCTTCCTCTACATTCATCCAGTTTCTCATACATGCACGCCGATTCCTCTTACTTAACTCGCGACCGTCCTTGAGAATTTGATTGGTTTTCGGACGCCCGCGCTTCCTCACACCCTCTCTTTCAGCTAAATACACCCTCTTCGTCAATCTTACACCATCCATTCGCTCCACATGACCAAACCATCTCAATTTATTTACACGCATTCTATCAACAACACTCCTCTTGCATCCACTCATTCTTCTAATATCCTCATTTCTTACTCTATCACGCAATGTTTTACCTACCATTCTTCTCAGTGATCGCATCTCCACTGCATTTATTCCACTCTCGTCCTTCTTCAGCCATGTCCAAGTCTCGCTTGCATACATCAGTGTCGGTACGAGGATGGCGTTGTGCACCAGCATGTTAGCCATGTTCGAGACATTGCTATTGCTAACAATAGATCGAAGTGCACCGTTCACTCTCGCACCAGCCACTTTTCTTTTTTCAATGTCCCTTTCGTACCTACCATCCCTTACAAACATACTTCCTAAATAAACATATTCGTCCACTTGCTCCAAACATCTGATAGTATTTGTATTTCATTTTTCATTCAATTGCCTTGTCTACATCTATAACCAATCTATGTCCAAGAACTACGTGGCTTGACCACGTGGATCAAATTCTCAAGGACGGTCGCGTCTTAAGTAAGATGAATCGGCGTGCATGTATGAGAAACTGGTTGAATGTAGAGGAAGCGAAAGAGATATGTAAGGAAAGATCAACAAGGCGTTCCGTTCTCTTTGCCTACCCCACTTGGGACACGGCGTGAGGGTATAGTACTTATAGTATAGCCTTGTCTACATTTATAATTTAAAATTGTCAGTTCAAATTCTATAAGATGCCATGTTATTGTCCTCCTCCTCCTAAATTTCACAATTTTTTCATACAAATATTACACTTGGAGTGTTTTTATGTCAAAATATATAAGAAAACACGCCAAATAGTCTGATAAAATGATGAAAAATTACTATATACACATAGTTTTTAGTTTAACGATATAGATACATAAAGGTTGATTGTTACAAATCGAAATTAAGACTAACAAATAAAAATATCAAGAATTTTTTTCATACAAATATTACACTTGGAGTGTTTTTATGTCAAAATATATAAGAAAACACGCCAAATAGTCTGATAAAATGATGAAAAATTACTATATACCTACACATAGTTTTTAGTTTAACGATATAGATACATAAAGGTTGATTGTTACAAATCGAAATTAAGAGTAACAAATAAAAAAAATTAAAAATTATCATACTCTCGACGTATGTCACTTTGGCTTGATATAGCTGCGCCGTGCGAATAAGAATAACCTTTTTTTTATTCCTGTAATAAATCCTTGTACCTACATTTGTTCTCGGTTCACGGCGGTGAGACAAAATTTCGAATGGAATCAAATAAAATAAAGATACGTATACCTACGTACTAAGTTCTTGTGTAATAAGTATGCATTACGCTGGACGAAATCAATAGAGCAAACAAGTCCTGTTCTATAATAGGGCTTTTGGCGTCGCAGGACCTGTCATCTGGAACATTCATATAAACCAATCGATAACAAAGTTCAGGAGCAAGCTGAAGACATCGCTCTTCCAACATAGTTTCTCGCGCCCTTGAGGTGGATGCTCCATTAAGAATAAATCATCCAACATACATACAACGAAATACGCTACTTTAGTGTATTTCTTTATAAAACTAGTATCCCGTTGAGATCCTCCAAACAATGGTCGTTGATTTCCTTTTACTCCCGATGCAGGATTATCTCATTTGAATATATTTTGTAACTGTGTAGATAGATATATGTATTCATACAGAGCGAGACAAATTATTATTGTATGTCCTAGTAGTTACACAGAGAGAGAGAGAGAGAGAGAGAGAGAGTAGGTTGGTTGTTTGTATCATTCTCTCCTCCCACGCAGTCCTTTGAACTCTTTACTTTACCTCTTTACTCAATACGCAGTTGATAGTAGTTTGTATGCTGTGACTTCAGATTGGGACAACAACACCAGATTAAATTCTTAATGTTATAATAATACCTATATGTATGTAATATGTAATACGTGAATTGTATCATTATGTTAGATAGATATCTTGTGGTAGTCCAGACAAGTGTACAGTATATATATACCTCTATATGAGTAGGTTCTGGTACCTACCTACAGGTAAAATGGAAGATAAAATATTTTGTATAGTGTCATGTCCCCATGTTGATTCACATCTCGGTTGATTGAACGATCCAATTATTATTGTACGAATTATTAGTTGGAAATAATCACAGCAGATAAATGTACACACAATGTGTACGTGTCTACATAATTATATATAACCATGGGCGTACCTACCCAACGTTCTTACTAAGAAGTGGGGTAACAGTTTTTTAATACACATTTTTTTATTGTATAACTACCGCATTTGTGGATCTTTTTACTATCCTCATTCCTCACTCTATCACGCAACGTTTTATCAACAATATTCTCCTCAGCGACCTCATCTCCACAGCATTTACTCCACTTTTGTCCCTCTTCAACCATATCCAAGTTTCGTTAGCATGTTTCGGTACCAGAATGGTACTGTGCACCAGCATGTTTTGTTATGTTCAACCAATTGGCATTGCATTGCAAGCCGCACGGTTCATCCTAGCACTGGACACTTTTCTTCTTTTGATATCCCTGTCAGGTAAATGTAAATGGTAATGCATAATATTATAATGAATGATGATGCTGTGAATTATTATCAGTCAATTATACCGAATATAGAACTGTTAAATATATCTATAGATACAACTTACAGTAATAGATGTAGTTGTTACATGTCCAAATAAACTGTTTAGGATGATCGATCATGTGGTAAAAATGAAAACAAAATGTACAATAATTTGGATGGCAATATTGCCAAGTATCGCTTTCGGTTTGAAATGTATTCGGTAAAAGAAAGAAATGTTTCAGAATAGAAATCATCCAATTTTTTTACTACCAATGACCTTTAATATAGACTGGAAATACAAATGCAAAATTGGTAATGCGACCAATACAATTCTGCGACCAATATAATTTCATATCAATCAGTTTATTTATTTTTATTTATTTTACTCTTTACTGTACATTGGTCATAATATTACAAAATAAAACAATGTCATATAAATATTAGTTATACAATTCAATGTACAGAGGGCGAGTTTATCGCTAAAATGCGATGTCTTCCAACTAACCCGGTCTTAAACAAGCGTTGGTTCAAAAAGGTACAGTGATATATCTCTCGAATCCCTCGTTGTAGATGCATTTATAAAAACATGTTAGTGTTGATTCAGAATATAGCGGTTCATATATTATAAATGCATTACCGAAGAGCAGAAGTGCTTAATACAACAAACACCGCAGTTTATTTATAATTATAATGTTCATATCGGTACACATATATATTATATAGGTTTATGATTTATTATCTGTTGAAGACCCGAAGAACATTCATTGTTTTTTTTTTTATTTCAAATGTCTTTTTTGAAAGAGACCGTTATGAAGTGAAACAGCATTAGGTACTATTATTATTAATTTTGTAATTTAATTTTACAACAAATCTATACTGCGCTACCAGACTAGTAAGTCTATGGTTTATTTGTCGAAAAAATTATTTCATACAACAAGGCTATGAGATACAAATGCTGTAAAACTGTCTTGCTTACTGTGCGTACATTGACAAGAAGAGCCACGTGAAATATTAGTTATCAATTATTACAGATACATAGATAAATAATATAAAAGATAAATATTTTACATAATATAATATTCAATCGAGAAATATCAAAGTTGATTGTATTGTGACATTATCTCTATATTATATTGTATTGGCTGTCTAGTTATCACCATCTCGTTTACCTACCCAATCTATTTTCCAGGAAACCTTTTTACTGCCGCTTTATCTATTTACGTATCGCTGCCTCTTCCGGCATTTCATTTTATCACTTGAAATATTTATTTGCTGATGAGATAAATAATATTCTTTATGATACTAATAGGACAGCTCCTACAATATGGATTATCATAACAAATACAGTGTGTAACTACTACATACCTACATAGTAGGTAATATCTCTATCATAATATTATATGCAGCAATGTAAACAATATCTACTGATGTCGATATCTCTTATAACAAATAATAATATGGAACTATTCGTTCTGAATTTAAACCTACATACAATGCAAACAGTAAGAATTATTATATACATATGTACCTACTTAGCTCTCATGAATAGGTTATCATAGATATTTTTATGAATGGGGAAATATTTAAACGGGTGACCAAAAAAACAAATGGTTGACTTTAATAGTATTAATTTGTGCGATAAAAAAAACTTATTTGGCAACTTATATTGAGTGACAAAGATTCATATCCGAGCTAGAAAGAACGGGCCACAGCTGTTATACCAGGTGAGCGACTGATAATGCTAAACTAGCGACGAAAAATACTTATTGAGCGATTACATATTATCTTTATCGAATGATTGACAGAAAAATCCAAGAGAATAGAGTGAGATACCAATTCTTTGCCGGGTGCTTCACAGAACATCTGACCTCATATTTTTTTGTTGTAAATATCTATCTGATAGAGCTGTGGGGTTATTCCGTGTCAAATCATCACACTGATTCAGACTTGATGTCTCAGATTTTCATGATTTTTTTTATACAGCAATATATCATAGACTTATGAAAAAATACCAAATTTCAGTTATGTAGCACAATTATTTTTGAAGTTATTAATTTTTAAAAATCACAATTTTTATGAAAAAATCTCATGTCTTGACATCTTTGGATGCCTATAGACTGGCAACCAGTGATGATATAAACCTGGGAGAGGTCTCGTTTTAAAGCTGTTGAATGAGGATTTAATCTGGTGTGCCACAGGATAGGGGTCACGGTTTTAAAAAAAAATTAATTTTAAAATTAAATTTTTCAAAAAGTGACAATTTTAAAAATTCCAAAAAATTGTCAAAAATAGTTTGTAATGTATTTATACATATACCAAAATTCTATTATGGGATCTCAATGGGATCAGGAGATACAGGGCTTCAGAAATACACGCATCGTAAAATACACGCAATTTCACGATGCATGCATTTCTGAAGCCCTGTATCTCCTGATCCCATTGAGATCCCATGATGAAATTTTACTATATGTATTAAGACATTACAAACTATTTTTGAGATTTTTTTGAAATTTTAAAATTGCCATTTTTTGAAAAATTTAAATTTAATTTTTTTTTTTAAATATTAACCCCCATCTTGTGGCATATCATAGTAAAGCCCTATGCAACCGCTTTAAAATAAGACCACTCCCAGGTTTATATCGTCATTAGTTGCCAGTCTATAGGCATCCAAAGGTGTCAAAACACGCAATATCACGGTGCATGCATTTCTGAAGCCCTGTATCTCCTGATCCCATTGAGATCCCACAATAGAATTTTGGTATATGTATTAATACATTACAAACTATTTTTGACAATTTTTTGGAATTTTTAAAATTGTCACTTTTTGAAAAATTTAATTTAAAATTTTTTTTTTTTTTAAACCGTGTCCCCTATCCTGTGGCACACCAGATTAAAGCCCCATTTAACAGCTTTAAAACGAGACCTCTCCCAGGTTTATATCATCACTGGTTGCCAGTCTATTATTGCTTCCAAAGGTGCCAAGACATAAGATTTTTTCATAAAAATGTGATTTTCAAAAATTAATAACTTCAAAAATAATTGTGCTACATAACTGAAATTTGGTATTTTTTCATAAGTCTATGATATATTGCTGTATAAAAAAAATCATGAAAATCTGAGACATCAATTCTGAAAATCTCCCAAAATTGTGTTGAATTGACACGGAATGACCCTGTGTTGACTTTTTTATATATTTTTGTCATTTAAATTACTGTTGTGTACATTAAATATATAAAATGTACATTTATAACACGTATTAGGTATGTCAATTATATAGATTATAGATAAAAGTAAATATACATTTTGTATTAATATTTGAAAATTCACATCCATTCCACGGCCGATCTTGGTATTTTATAAATTAATCTTCAAGACAAAATCGTGTTATTTACTGTGAGAATGAATTCTAACATTTCTATTCCATAATCCTAGGCAAATGAATCATATTGACATACTGAAATGAAAATACTTCTCCATTAAAATGCACAGTATTATTATTATTAGTAATATCTACATACATAATATTTATATAACGTCTATGTCACTAGTATGCACTACGTCTATCTCTTATTCCATTTGCTTTCAATATGATTTTTTGCTTAATTTATAATTAATAAATATTTGAAATCGTTTATATATTTGTTTGTATGTCCTCTATGGATACCTTCAGACAAGAAACATGGCCAAGTCAATACTTAAATCGTTTGAGTATGTTCGGTGATAAAAATCTAATCAATAACAGAACTTTCACGACACAAGCTTTTAGTGGCTTACTGTGAAACGTGTATTTGGGTTTATAGCAAAACCCAGATATATCCTTATTAAAAAAAAGTCAATTTTTGTGATTAGTATCTAATAGTCAGTTTATTTGGAATGTTAACTTTCATTCTAAATTTTTTGTCAAACCATCGTAATTATATTCTTTTTTTGTATTAAATATTCAATTAAATTAATATTTCTAAAGTTAAACCTGGTACAAAGCTAGTATTCATATAGATAACTGATATAATATGTAACTGTGGATATAGTGATAGCAAGGGGAATTACTTCACTATATTTATATGTTAATTATAATGTCTACATAATATTATTTTAATTTATTGTAACAACAATGAAGGATTAAATTAGCAGTATTGTCGTTATGGATTAAAGAACAATAACATTAAAGAAGAGCTAATTAGAATATTAAACAGTTAACTTATTGCAATATTATCTACATATTATTTGTTTTAAAAAAAAACAGCAGCAGCTCCTGATGTAATTTGTTCACATTTATGAACTGTTCACATTTAGTATTAATTACACATTGTCAACATAGTATCACACATTATTTTGGTAAGCTGGAAGATATTGCCTCCAGGCAATAAGCTCGCCAATTTCTCATGATTTTTTTCTGATCAATAAAGTGTTCTTATTATTATTATTAATTTGATGGTATGTTTCTACATCAAATCAAACATTGTTTCGAGTTCCCCTTGGCAATGGTACCTATCGAACGAAATAAATAAAACATTTTTTTATTCTACTATTTGCGGTGTTTCGAAGGGAGGTGAAGAAGCATCTCGTAGATAAAGAATTTTATACTATTGACGAAATGCTAACCGGGACTAGAGATCCTGTTTAGCGTGGATCTATATTATCTTTGTAATATAATAAATATACCTGCTTATTATCGTTATCTTAATGCGAGTACATTCGCACATTTATATTGTTCGCGGTGATTCCTCTGGTTGTCTCGGTGTCTTCACTGTATTTATATTATATTTCATATAAAAATCATCGACGTGAATGCTGACCTAAAACTTTTACACTTAGCCCAGCATTCAATTCCACCTATTCTAATTATTATTTGTTTTATTTAGATAAATTGACGAAATGCTGTTCGGAGCCATTTACACTCTGATCAGCATTGATTTTGAAATAAATTTTACCAATTATTGTTCTCTGACGTCTCTCTGAAAATTTTTGTGCTTTTGATATGTACATGTACTAATTGTTATTTTGACTGACGATTCCAAGTGTCCGGTTGGACCTAGGGATGATAAACTAAATAAATAAATAAATAAATAAATAAATAAATAAATAAAATTTATTTGACAAGAGAAACGTCTTTCATCTTATTAGGACATTGTCAATCTCAACCTCTACCTCAACCGGTACCTACCTACACGAATCGAGACACTCTCACTTGGGTAAGACGAATCAACACCGCCATGTACGATAAATCGTATAAAAATTTCATGTCGAGTATAATAATTCGCTATGACCCGGGCCTAGAATATCAATTTCAAAATGGGCTGTGGTATCTGTATAGTTTTCTAATCAAAGCCTATTGACGATAATAATATAGTCTACTCAGTATTGGATACATTCAGTTATGTTTTGTAAATTCAGTTATGTAGAATCTAGTAAAAACTTACTAAATCATTCAAAGTTTATATTATTCACACACAGTGAAGAAATTTAAAGTAAAGTGAACCAAAATAATATGTGTCACCTTCCGTTAGAGATCTCTGCATAATAATATGTATAATATTACGTACAAAGGTATTGCTATTATCGTATGGTGTTAGTGTTTACAATAGGTACCTATTGTTGGATGGGTTAATTATGTATTAGTGTTAATTGTGCCTTCACGGCGGATTTTAGTACATTTTTTAAGCACAAATACCAATTATTTATATAGGTAAAGAATATGATTCTAAGTAGGTAAGTACTGCTGACCACATAGTCCATACAACGGAATCTAAAGAGTTCCGGTTATGTATCACACACATCATTATTACCCATTATTGTAATAAAGAAAGAAAAAAGTATAGTTGATGGTTTTCCTCAACACGAACATACTTATTTGTGAATTTATGTAGGTACAAGATAAAAAAAATCATAAATTATAAAGGTACTTTTGTAAAAAAAGTTTTGTATAAACTATAAATACAGGTGTCGATTTTGTTTTGAAACATTTACCCATGCACTTGAAGTTCTGCTTATTTTATTTATTTATTTATTTTATTATATAATATTTTATTTTACTACATTAGGTATATTATGTTTTATTTTGTTTTATTTTTGCTTTGTTATTTTTTTAAGAGCAAATATAAAAGTAATTTTAGGACTATCCCTCAAAGCACGAGCTCTGCTTAAATTTGAGGGAATCGATTGAATTTTTTTACCGTAAGTATATTGGATAAAGAAATGATAATTATTGTAAAATTTATTTTTCAAAAAAACATAAATTTATTTACTCTCTTTGCACATGTGATATGCACTGGAAAGATTATCACAATGCCTAGAATGGAAACAAGGTACCTACTTGTTTATTTATTTATTTTCAGTTAACATTGTACCTAGATACCGACGGTACTTGGTGGGACTTCATGTTAAATTAACAAAAATAAAACACTTATATTAAATATTTCCACAGTGACTTAATCAATCGCGAATCGGCTATCAACAACTTCCGCTCTCTACGTTACTCTGATGATGAGAGCAGAATCTCTTGAAAGCCGTTTTGCTACTAATAAATCCACTGTAGAAGTAGGTACTAAATATAAGTGTTTTATTTTTATCAGTTTAACATGAACTCCAACCAAGTGCCGTCAATATGGGTAGGTAAGTTACATTTATCTAATTATAACTTCAAACACACCTTTCATTATACAATGTATCTGTAATTATTAGGTAGGCATTTTATTACAAGCAGCACTTGCTTACTATAGGTAGATATAGATACTAAAAAGGTGGGTACACAGCTTAGGAAATAACAATGCACTCTAATTAGTAAACTTAAATATTGTAAGCATTTCGTATTGTGTGTGTTGTATAATATTATTGTTTACAATGTGAAGAGTGCTTGTGATGAGTAACGTCGCGTCGTATCCTCGGACATATCTCCACTCCAGTGTATAAATATATAAACACTCTACACGCCACGCCATACTACTGTAACTCGTACTACTGTAAGTTAGTTGAATAACAACAAACATTATTAAATAGCTAGTGCATTAGTGTATAGTATAGATATAATATTATTGCACAAGTTACAAAGTGTTGTTAATAGTAATGGATGAGTAAATGAAATAAACTAACATTTATCTGAAATAGCTATTATATTATATTAGGTAGGTATACTATGAAGCTGTGTATGTATTGAGATAATAGAACATTGCCCAGTTATACCTAATAAAATAATCTATTGCACTTAAAGATTAAAGAGTGTTTTCTTATTTGATGAATCCAATCCACTGGACATAATGCTTTGTATAAATATTAATTCAAAGCATTACAACATTTCCTACAAGTGAGGTAGCCTGTGATTATATTATTGTAAAACAATAACAACCTTTGGTTTTGCTGGACTTGTCTTATGATACCAACCACCTACCAGCTGCACTGGGAAATAATCAACCAATAATGACGTAAAGACGAAATTGAGACGGTGTAAGTACTGTGAAACGGCGTCAAAAACCAAGCCAACATCATCATCATAAGATAATACTTGTAGGTGCCTATATTTTTAAGTGGTGAGTTTTCTTCCAATCATTCTTTAGATCTGTCATTAGCTTTAATGTAAAGTGAACTACTATTGCACTTTATATGCTTTTTCAATATAATTGCATAAACATACAAATAGATATTATATTCTTCTATCGAGTAAATTCCATGATTTGCATCGAACTCTTAAGATTCTGACTGGCATTTGATTTTAATTTATAATTAAGAGTATCTCCCCCCCCCTCACTCTCTTTCTCTCTTTCTCTCTCTCTCTCTCTCTCTCTCTCTCTCTCTCTCTCTCTCTCTCTCTCTCTCTCTCTCCCTCTCTCTCTCTCTCCAGTGAACTAATTACACGTAATGAACACAAGAACTTGTGAATACATATTGCTATACGTACCTAATTATTGGTATTTTATTAATAAGATGTAATCAAAATGTACCTACTACAGAATTGTACAAAAGTAACAAGTACCTATTATAGAGGAACTATGGGAAGCGTGATGAGGAGATACATACATATAATTTATAAGTGTCAGGTAATTATTATAAATGAGAACAAACTTGTTGGTTCAATTATGAAGTACTAGTTAAGTAAGTGCACTGTACTGTCTAGTGTCATATACTCTAGTGTATTACTGTTTACTGTGTTTTAGCACTTCTCGTATAATGAGTAAGGATAAGATGACCATGGATTGTATTTAGATATATGTAGGAATATTGGAGACGAGACCTGTAAAGTGTTGGTCATTACCGCATTTAAATCAGCACCATCATTATACATAATAGTGTGTGCCTATACTAATATATAGTTATAGGGATACATAACACCTACACAGGAGGTTTCAATTTCAATAGTACAAATTGTCACATCGTATTTTTATTAAGGAGACGATTCTGGAGAGACCATGTAGATCGGATGGCTGAAAACAGAATCGTACATATGGCTGCTAAAGAAATACCAGTCGGTTCACGTCCCCGAGGAAGACCACCAAAAAGATGGAAAGACAGCTGGTCTTCAGCATCACAAGAGGCACCAACTTCTGACCTAACAGATCGATGATCTACATTACGAGGAAGAAGAAGAAGAAGAAGTATTTTTATTTTTTTGAGTGTCTTGAAAAAAAAAACATCAACGTTTATTACATGCAATTATTCTTCCGGTTACCCCACAATTGTGTGATACACCGTACAAATAGAAAGAAAGTAAATGAAAAATGAAATTTAGAAATTATGTAAAAAGTTTTATTACTGAAGATTGATCCGATAAAACTTAATACACGATAATAGGTATAATAAGAACTTTTTAAGTTGTATAATTTTATTTGATAATTTATAATAAGAACTTTTTAAGTTGTTCGGAAATGCAAAAAATAAGCATTTTTTGCATTTCCGAACAACCTGTATTGTAAGCTGGTGCATACAACATGACTTGGTAGAGTAGGTATGTGATGTGATGAGAAGCATAGTACACTGTGTGCACTGCACATTTTCATGTTGTTAACACTTACATACACACAAATGTATCTACCTATTATAAATACCTACTCCAATATTATGTGAATATCTACTCTAACTGATGTGTCACTCTCACTATCTACACGGTATAGAATAATATTCTACAAAACAATACAATCACATACACGTATAGTTTATCTATTAGGTATAAATTTATATTATTAATTATGTAATGTATTTATCTACCTCTTGTACACCCTCTGAAATAGAATTTACTTATTTATTTACAACATACATGCAGTCAAATCAAACAACATTATAGAGAAAAACAATATCAACAAACCAGCAAAGCACCCACTCATACCCATTCATAGAATGCAGAAGAAAAACTAAAAAAAAAAAAGCAAGGTAGTTATGAATTTATACTTAGTTATGTCTAAATAGGTAGTTAAATTTCGTCAATTACTCTAAATATTCAGAATCAACTAGAATGTCAGAAATTTTTACAGTTCAGTAAAAATCATCTGCATATCTGTAAAAATTTACAATGAGATGTAACACTTAAATAATATTGATAATTATTAATTTTATTATATTTAATAGTCTTAATTTTTATTTTCACAAAGAAGATAACTTGCAAATTTGGGTTAGTTGGAAGAGATCACCTCCTTGCGATAATCTCGCCCTCTGTAAGTATATTGATTGCATTTAATTCGAATACATTTCTCTATCATTGTGTAATCAGTGTACATTAAAAAATGAATAAATAAATAAATAAAAATAGCTTGCTTGTTTATTAAATACAGTTAGTCCACTGGGTCTACTTGTGGGAAACGTCGTGATAGTAGGAATGAATGGATGAGTAAATTCTTTATGTATTGATACCTACATAGAGTGAACACAAGAACTATCATCTTATATGGGAAATTAATAAACCTCTGTGATATCGCTTGAGACAGATGTATGTAAGTGCTTAGTATAAAATTCATTTCTAGTAGAAATCTGTCTATACAAAAAAATTTAAGTCTAAATTGTTTGTTGTATAGTATTTGCATTCAACTGACTTCAAACAAATATTCACTTCTTCTATATACCTATATAATTACATAATATTTAGAACCTACGTGTGTCTCTAAAGTACATATGTGTATGTACTATATGTATATGTGCATAATATAATAATTATTATCTCTGACTGACTGAATTACTGTGGTGTGAGTAATTTGGTTCATATGTTATTTGCGAGAGGTTAGGTTAGTGAGTATTTAATATAATATGTATTATGTTTATCCTTAAATAGCTATAATAAAGTCAAAGGTCAATCTATATTATCTTATAGACGACCGGTGTGGCGCGGAGGTTAACGCACTTGCCTTTGAGTCACGAGGTCCCGGGTTCGATTCCCGGCCAGGGCAAAATGAAAAAAACCTTTTTCAAATTGTCCTGGGTCTGGGTGTTACATGTATGTGTGTTTAGTGCATTCTATATGTGTGTATCGTCGTGTTAGTACCCATAATACAAGATTCATATCTTACTTTGGGACTAGCTCGGTCTGTGTAAATTGTCTATACATGTTATGTTATGTTATGTTATTAGATGGATCTAGATTTACAATCACATTTCATGTAAATGTATGTGACTCATAGTTTATACACAACATTAATCCAATAATACAAATTAGCTATCAATGAATTAAGAATAAACATGTGAATTGTAGGAAAGCTTCGGGGTACATTTTTATCATTAAATCTATTGAAAAGACGTCATAACATTGTTTATTTTATAAATTTTATTATTTTTATGCTTGGAGACTTTATAATGTAACATAAACATTATATGTATTGGAAAAGGCAAATGTCGTGTAATGATGAAATAAATAAATATTCTACTGGGACTATTGCAGCTTCGGCTAATGCGATCACAGAGAAATGATGATAGATGGTCTAATGATGATGGAAATATCGCAGAGTGAAGTAAATGTAGTACCTAGGTACTTAGGTATATCTAAAAGAGCAGAGACCTGAGTCAATAACACACTTTCACGTCACGTTCCCGCTCCGTTAACGTTCGAGTATAGACGAAGTTGCAAGCAAGTGTCAATTTCGTTGCTAAGATACACAATAGTTACGAAAATTAACACTTTGGCGCAACATCGTCTGCACCCGAACGCTAACGGAGCGGGAACGTGACGCGAACGTGTGTTATTGACTCAGGCCTCTGATGATGAGGCCGGTGTCCATAATTGGATTCAAATAGGTTGAAAAAGTGAAGAATCTAAGTAATGTTTTCTCTTTCAGTATATTAATAACTGGACATTAAAACGATGTTATAAAAATGTATGAACGTCAGATGTTAATAGCGTCTGCAAAAAATATATAGGTACTTTTTGGAGTCGTTGTAATAATTTGCTACCTCATTTTTAAGATATGCGGCGATGGTAGGTATAGATAGATAGATTTAATAATTGCAGTACATACTCTCGAACTTTTAGAATATTGTATCAATTCAAATTTCATATATTTTTGTTTAAATAAAATTTACAACTTAATAATATTATACATATCACACAATAGCGCTTATCAAATAATAATAAAAAAAAACACATATCTACAATACAAATGGTAATTAAACATGATATACTTAAAGGAATATAAAATACATATTTTTACATTGGCATTGTACATTGCCCTTATATTATAACGAATCTAGTTTGGTTGTACATGCATAGGTACTGGTACATGTTCGAAATCATCTGCAAATATAACATGGGTAGGTATGTATGTTTGTATGTCCATAGGTAAACACCTTTAATAGCCCAGACTGAGAGTAAATAAAGACCTCCCAACAACGCCTAATTTTTTAGGCATAAGTGTTCAAATTGTACATAAAAAAAAATTGAAATGATAACTAGACAACCATATAATAAAAATAATTTGGATTATCAATTTACGTCCGCATCATGTCATGATATCTGGCAAAAATATTCAATAGTAATTTTATTATTTTTTAACTGGATTTGGGCACAACGTGCAGATGACAAAACCAATCAGATATCTCGATTGTAGAACCATGTTCACACATTGAAACATTGTACAAAATCTAATCGGGAGGCCTTACTTACTGCTTTTTTTGTTACTTTCGTCAATTATTTATTTGATATTTATTCCCCGAGTATTGTATGGTTCATTACTAGTATCTACCTACATAATGTAATATATCTTAATTAATCAACTGAATGATTGATATAATTATTATTAATTAATGTACATACATAGGTATATTTATATAACTGTGCTGCTCTCGCTGATATTATTATATTTTTCTATATTAGGAAACTGTTTCATGGACTATTTAGTTTTGTCTCATCTAATTACATAAATAGCGGTTCTATTGATCACAATAATCATTTACTTTTCTTATTAAATAATAACATTGAGCAAGTTATTGCGAAATGTCTTTTGATGTAAAAATACAATAGAATCATGTCTATTATTATATTTTGTTCATCCATGCTATAAATAGGTAATTTTTATTTCTCTTACACATGCCATGTCATTGGTATTATCAAACGTGCCAAATTGTTTCCTCATTAAAATTGTTGATGATGTTCGTATATAATTTGCACTATCATCATATTTAGACTTATCTATCTAAGTGAACATTTCATCTATTCACAATTTTTTATTATTTGATATTTTTTGCATTCACGATTCAGATACTTTTAAGTCTAAACAAAATAAACATTAATCTACGCTTTGAAATGTAACTTTTTATTTTAGAATATAAATGAATAAAACAAGACACTGTTTGTATTAAATAAAATAGAATCAATGCTTTTTTTTTGTATACAAAGTAAAGTTACACTATTCTATTGTTTGTGACGGCATCCACTCGTTTTCGAGTAATCGAGGTAAATTATTTAAAGTTCCTGGCAAAAATAATATTAGACTTACGATTAGAAACGTGTTCATCAAATTAAAATAAAATATAGGTACTCATGTTATTCATCTTCCTAACATCTCGTATCGAAAAAAAACGAGACATGAACTAAGTGAATTGTTATTTTTATATAAGTATATTTTGTTTTATAGTATTTTGTTATCATAACAAATCAGTGCTGGGGGGGTATGGCTGACAGAAAACATTCGGTGAGGACTGATGTAGGTATTGTAATATCTTATGGGGAAATGTCAGACGCGTGTCATGTTATTTTGTGTTGACTCAGGGTCCTTGGGAGAATCATTACAATAAAAAAGTCTAAGTATAAACAATGTAATAGGTACTAAGCAAGTGAATGTAAATACATAATTATTCGCGACGATACACACATATACAATCCACTAAACACATATACATGTAACCACCCAGACCCAGGACAATTTGAAAAAGGTCATTCTTCACTTTGCCCTGGCCGGGAATCGAACCCGGGACCTCGTGACTCAAAGGCAAGAGCGTTACCTCCGCGCCACACCGGCCGAGCCAATATTCGACAATTTCATAAGGTAGGTATACTCTGACTTTATTAATTTTCGAGGAACATTTAAGGGTGGATGTAGAACAAGAACCAAATAATGAGAAAGTCTACTACACATACGTATATAGTGAATACGAACCTTTACTTTTAACGATGCTAAAATAACTATCTCCGTGCTATTTATTCCACACAATATGTTAGCTACCCTCATTGTGAAATAAACCGAGATAAGGCAAGATATAGGTACCATTAAAACTGAGTACCTAGTGCGTATTTTTTTTAATGGGGTTGCAGTAACTTTTTATTGGTCTTCAGTACAATATAAATAAGAGATGAGCTGATCCAATTCTAAATAGACCGCAATAACATTGATATAAGTTAAAAGACTCGATTCTTAAATAATACATAATAGTACCTATTATTATTATTATTATTATTATATTGGATGATTTATTCGGCGCCGTTTAATGAAGTATCCATCTCAAGGGCGCGGGAAACTATGTTGGAAGAGCGAAGTCTTCAGCTTGCTCCTGAACGTTGTAATCGGCTGGTTTTTACGGAGGTCCTCGGGGAGTCGGTTCCAAATGACGGGTCCTGCGACGCCGAAAGCCCTATCATAGAAGCAGGACTTGTTTGCTCTGTTGTTTTCGTCCAGCATGTTGGTGGATGTCTTAGCTGAGCGTAGAGGTCTACTTGCAGGTGTTTTGAGAACACAGAGTTCAGAAAGTACCTACCTACCTATATAGGAACAACTGACCGTGCAATATAATAATATGATGTGCCTACTGTGCCTCCTCACTATAGATATATTATATATATATATATATATATATATATATATATATATATATATATATATATATATATGTAAATGTAATTACACCATTACCCAGTGATCCCTATTCAGTGGATAATGTTATTAAGTTATACCTAATCTATTTATTATAGAACAGTCATGTGGGTATAGATAGACTATACACTATAGAGATCATGGTTTGATTTTGCTCTCAATGTAACAGTTACATTATATAGATGTGTTATTACATTGTATTTGTTTAATATAGATAGTATTAGGTATGTAGGTAGGTGCTCCATATACTATAATATGTATCAATAGGTATTATCATTATCAGCATTAATGTGGATTGCTTCTGTGAAGTGAATCATAACTCCCTTTGTCTGCGATTAACAACATTATACGTTGGGATTGCTATCGGTATATAATAATAATACATATTACCACACTTTACAATAAGTACTTACTATGTCTTATGTACTCGTATATTTGCAGTTCCTTCAAAATTTACAGTACATTCGGATTTGGAGACTCTTCTTTGGTTCACATTCAAATGATGATTTTTATACAATTTTATGTACATAATAAGTATCTATCAACTCGGTACAAGCACACGAGCATCATTAGTAATGTTTTTATAATAAGTATACCTACCTTATAATGAAGAGAAGAAGTCTATAAAATAATAGTAATAAATATAATGATGATGGGTAGGTCCCCCTACTCTATACAAATCATATCATATAGCTAATAGACAACATTCTGCTGATAATACTCTGTGCGCTGTGCACCAGTGGCATGTCTTCTAGACAAGCCCAAAAGCCGGGCTTTCTACCTGAGTTTTTTCAGCTTTAAATTAAAAAGTATTCGCGTTAGCAATTCAGAATTTAAAGTTTCTCGCGTGCTTATTGAGCTCCCCGTTACGATATTGTTTGAGTGCAGCTGTATCTAAGAGTGCGGAGTTGTAATCATAGGAAAGAAGTGAGTCATAGCATTTTTTCTCTCGTGCACATGTGGTTGATTACATGGCTCATGGATGTCATCGTTTTATCTTGCTCAACCAATACTATTTGTACCTACCCAAATTCAGCCATATTACAGTAATACCAAATACTATTAGCACCAAAAAGTGATGTGCTAATAAAGGTACGTATATACCAAAAGTATTATTTCGCGATTTTTAAATGGAGACATAATCTCGGAGGGCTCACCCGCTATAAAAGCTCTCGACACGTCATTGCTGTGTAAGTACAAACAATACATAATATTGTAGGAACTATGTAGTTCATGGCGCTTTATTAAGATTTATGTGTATGTCTTTATAATACGCACTGGAGTACTATTACTAGAATAATTCAAATAGGTACTTACATATACATGCATTATACATAGGTATATTATGTAGGTACCTATATATCTGAGCTAGGTAATAATAAATTCAATGTGTGTAGATTGTATATTTACTTACTGGGAAAAGCCTGTGGATCGGTCAAAATTATCAACGAAGGAAGAAACATTTTGTCGGGTAAGACTTTTTTCATCTTCCTTTTATCCTATCATTCCTTCCTATCATCCAAGTTCGATGAGTTTATTTTCTACACGGGGAAAAAAAACTTATCGAACAGACGGTATAAGTCCCTCATCGCGCAGTTATAAATACGAGTATTAATTAATGTTTTGTACGATATTATGTGTTACGATATTGTAGATTATGTAATGGATGCATTCACCCAGTTAGTGCAGCGACCTTGTTGAAGGCAGTTATGATATCTGTCATGTCATACCATAGTAATCAGTAATAGCTACATATCATGTGCAAGTATCTGTACCAATATGGTATTGTCCATGGGATTGACAAGTCAGACCATAACAGTCAACTACTGTGATAATAATTATGTAATATAGTATATCTCTTCTATCCTATCCTAACAGAGATATCTTCTGCGGGTGACATATTAAGTATTATCATTGTGATGTGCCGCAGCTGCGTGTGTCTCTGAGGCCTGCGGTATACAGTATTGCCTTCACATGGTAGATAATATGTAATTTGTATCAGTCCAAGGTATGGAGATATTTGCTATATATTACCTTGTGCCTAATCAGGAATAAGTTATTTGTCTATTATCATAATAATATGTCAAATTCAATGTAATGTAAAAATGTATTTTTTTATAAAAAGGAAAACCTACCTTTATGAATTTCAATGATTTTGTTATTAAAAATTACATTTTATGAAAAATGTATCGTATTTTAAATATGATATATTGCGGAGGTGTTCTGATTTGAATTAGGTATATTTGAATATAAGTTAATACCCACGCATATCCACCAGGTCAATTTTTCCCAGCATTAGACTTATATTTTTGTGTGATCATGACTGATCTGGAGACATTCTGGTTGTATAATACTGACAAGTGTGGATGGCAACTCTGCCACCTCGTTAAAAAAAATAGGTTATATTTCATTCCAATTCAAAAATTAGTTAATAAATTAATGTTACCGACATAATTTAGGATAGATATTCCATAAAGGAAGAAATAAGAATAAATTTTCTGTAAACAATTTATTAAGCGATGGCATCGATATCCATTACAGTTTGTAATAGTACCTACACTTGTGTGATGAGATGTGAGTTGTGTGAAGTGCAGCTTCTGAACAAAGGAACGGGAGAAGAAGAAGAATAACAGAAACTTCTTGCAGATATTTAAACATCAGTAAAGAAGAAGTTCACAGTGAATGCTTGGTGTATTTTACAGAAACAAACCTCTCAAGTATTCCTTCATTCCTATTAGATGGGTACAAGCAGAAGATGCAGGTACATATCTGTCTGTAGGGTAAGTGTAGGTAAAGCATTCGTATCCACCCTCTATGAAGATTTATTCTTTGTACAGTCAAATCTGATATAGTAACGAAATAATATCAGACTCAAAAACAAACAACTTTCCCCTAATCAGTCTTAAATACAGATTATATATATATATATATCTGTTGATCTGTTTTCAGTGGAATAAATTATTTGATGTGAAATAAGTGTAAGTTTTGAAGGTGTATAAAAATTGTTATAGAATGATTTAACATTGTAAAAGTCGAAAACCGTTAATTACCTGAATAAATAAATAATCAGTTCAATTGTCCAAGTTCAATTGTAAGAGATAATTATAACAAAATAACAACACAACGAGAAAAAAAAATGAAAACGACAATCTTGAATTATGAGAGGTAGTACCTAAGCATTTCGTTTTATTATAATAATGTACCTAATTAAGTTTTAGGGATTTTAATTTTTAAGATATGTTAGAAGCGGTCTCGTGTGAAGTAAACATGACATATTTTAGTGAGTATTGAATTTCAGTTATTGTTGAATACAGATCGTATGCATGATGCATCCCTTAGAATGTAGGAGATGATATTTTACGAATACCTTGTTACATATTACGGACTAGGTACTCTTCGCGAGTTATCAATATTTGAAAATTTGCAAAAAATGTTGGAAGGTCTAAGTATATTTTTTTCAAAGACTTCTCGAATAATTCCAGAGAATTTGTGAAATTTATTTTTTCATTGTAGGTAGATATACCTTGGTTATAAAAATTTACAGGTATCCATTATTAATGAAACAATTTCTGTATTTCGGTATAACGAGACATGACTGTATAGTGTATGTAATGTATGTTGCAGTGAGTATGGTATTTAATTCTTATTGTATCCAGCGAGCGAATGAATGAATGAATGGATGGATTCTAGTCGGCTTTCTGGATTTTTCTTTTTACAAAGAAAACTCTTCACTGTGCAGTGTGCACTTCTCACAATTATCTATTATTCTAGTAGACTAGACAGACATACAGACAGACGTCTTAACACACATAAATTATTCCATTTACACAATATGTATGTAAAAATATAATGTAAAGTACTACTACTGTACCTATACCATCACGGCATAATATTCCACTAATAATAAAATAACCAATATACCAACTGCATATAATAAACATGCTAGCCGTACTCTCCGTGTCAACATAAAATTAGGACATTCTGGATGAGTAGCAAACCTCATCGCTGAATTTAAGAAGTAACCTGTTTTTTTTATTTTCGCCTTTTATAGGACAATTGAAAGTTTAATATAAACTTTTTAAAAAATATATTTTATAGAAAGAGATAAATTAAATCTATGTTAAGAAATATCATCATCATCATCATCTCCATCGGTCCCTCAATCCTGAGGATCGTGACCATCGTGTTTCGTTTTGTAGACCATCTAAACATACTTATTTGAAATTTAGTTTATTCTATAAAGTTTATTTTAAGCTCTGATTATGAGTATATAAATGCTAATGATAGTTGTTAATGTTCATTTAGTATAGAGCGTGTGAAATAGCATATTATAATATTATGTAGGTAATTATCATTTATACGAGAGTTTCATGACGTCACTGCCTGAAAAAACAAACGGCAGTGACAAAATGTGGTGACATAATTATATAACTACCTATAAGATACCTACATAATAACATTCCACAATAAACAGCATAAAGACAGTCATCTTCATATTAATAACTAGCAATTAGATAATAATACAGAGATATAAGTACTAAATTTTCTTTAGATAAAATTAAATGCTTTGTGAATTATTTATAATCACGTGAAACTGGAGAGGTTGGCAGCGAAATTTTCAATACTCATCTAATTGTTTGAGTGAATAAGATTTTTGATTGCTTTGCTTATTAAAAATGAACAAACATTTGGAGAAATGCGGTTAACGCATCAAAAAAATACACTGGACGGCTTTGTAAGATAGATCTAATTATGATATTTATAATATTATACCATTATGACGTGTCCCAAGTGGGATAGGCAGAGAGGACAATACACCATATTTATATATCGTTACAAATTTCTTTCATTTCCACCACATTTATGCAATTTCTCATAGGTACATGCACTATAAGATTTAGTTTACTCAATACGTGGTTGTCCACGAGAATTTGATCCACGTGGTCAAGCCTCGTAGTTCTCGGACGTTTTTATACCACCTCTTTTAGTCAAATACATCTTCTACGTCATCCTTTCATCGTCCATTCGCTTCACATGTCTAAACAAACGCAATTTATTTACTCGCATTCTGTCCATAACACTCCTCTCGCATCCGCTCATTCTCCTCATATCCTCATTTCTTTATAATAGAACCACTTGTAAAGTAGAATAAATACTTGAATAATAAAATATAATTTATATAATAATAATAATAATCTGGACAATTTATTGAGCGCCGTTTTGTGGTACAAACCACCGCAAGGGCGCATTTTCAGTTTTTTTTATTTTATTTATTGTTATGTATCAAATTTTAGCATGTTTTATAAATTTAATTTAACTGTTAAAAAAATTTAATGCATTAAATATATATAAATCACAATACGCGAAAAATAAGCTAATTAATGAAAATATAGTAAAATGGCTTGTGCATACGATTTGCATATGACAAAGACATTTTTTTATATTTATATAGGTATTCTTGTTTTATATTATATTCTATTTTCTGTATTTCCTGTGTATTTTAATTGATCTAAATTCACTTTATGCTAAAATATACTTATCAACCATCGTAGTAGGTTTGCTGGGAGACATTGCCACAAGGCAACATGTACGCCTTTTGTAAAAAAATATTTTGACAATAAAGTGTTTTTTCTATTATTAATATAAAAGACATTAAAAAATCCGGTATGCTTATAAATACTCATAGACAAAAAAAAAATCAGAATATATAACATTATAATATATCGGTATCATTTATCCATCAAATCTAGAAAATGTAGAGCTACAAACGAATCTCATCCATCTGTATACCAAACCAAACAAAACCTACACTAACCTTCATACACTAATGAATAGAATATATTGGTACCTGATTGTTAAACTAATTAGAATATGTGGTCGATAGGTAGTTACTATCTGGTAAGAGATAGTTATAGGAATTAGGAACAGGCAAGGTAAGTGGTGATGGTAAAGGAAGTAGATCCTAAAATAATATTGATCGGGGAGATGGATGACGTCAACACACTATGACGTAAATAAATAATACGTATAGCTATCAACTTTACATAATATATATATGAGAGAAGCATAAGGGAGAAAAAGGTGGAATTGGTGAACGTTGCCATGGTATAAAGCGCTTAAGCCAGCCAAAGCCGATTCGTAAGCATCGGAACACCTAATACTCTCTTCTCTACCCTGCAAGTGATGCATAGATTGTGATTTGGTTCATACCTATCGAAAAAAAAAATACATCATATATATATATATATATATATATATATATATACTATATTATATAAAAAAAAACACCGTGACAAGGAGAAAAATGACATTTTAATAATTTGGTATTAAATAACTTAAGTAGGTATGCACCTACTCCTGAATGTAAAAATATTGATGTAGGCGCATATAATATTATGTAGCAACCATACCTAATGATATGACAGGTATCTACAGAATGTTTCCAGGAGTATTGTCTCAGTACTGATAACTTCATGCAGAAATTAATAAATTATATATATGGACAATTTGTAAAGCGCCGTTTACTCATAACATGACCTCAAGGGCGCCGTATATCGTATCCATCACCCGAAACTCCCAGCAAAAAGGTGTGTCTTCAGTCCTCTTTTAAAACTCTCTCCATTCACCTCCTCTCGCAGACACAGAGGCAGCTTGTTCCAACATCTGGGACCCGCAACACTAAACGCTCTATCTCCAAAGCCTGTTTTGCGAGATCGAGATGGCTCAATAAGTCTGCATTTTGCCTCACCCTGTGCTGAGCGAAGCATGAGCCGTCTTTCACTGTGGTCTCGATCACAAATCACAATAATTATCACAAACATTTCAGTTGAAAACACGTAGAGGACAAATTATTCGAATAAATACTAGGTACATGCAGTTATGGGAGATGTTATGATGATATAGACACATTGGTACATGAATGGATGGATGGCGTACGTATTACCTACTACTATTGTTTACATTTTTCTACAAATGATTTTATTAGCATCTATTTATTTATTTCAATTTTACAGGATACATACAGTTGATACAAAAAATACAATGGTCTATAACATATTTAGCAATAAGCAAACCAGTGAAGATCCCTATATTTCCCTTATGTGCTCTACAAAACATACATAACTAAACACAACAGATAAAATCAACAAACAACAATTACAATAGAATAGAGTAAATTATGTTAACAAAATTAATAGAATAATGCTCACAAAGCAATAATCGCAGGATTAAACAATAAAAAAATAAGCAATAAAAACAATACAATGAGTCATGAAAAATAAAATTAAAAACACAAAATTATCATACAAAATCTTTCAAAATTTAACATCTATGTATATAATGATGTATCGTTCATGTAATTGATATATTTTTTCATCGGTAGCCTGGAGGTAGAGCTTCGGCCTCATGAACAGGGGTCCGTGGTTCGATCCCAGATGCCGGCAAACTCTCCTTTCACGACACAAGCTTTTAGTTTACTGTGAAAGGTGTATACCTAAGGTTGTATTTGGGTTTATAACAAAACCCAGATATATCTTTCTTTAAAAATAATTGTTATCTTAAAATAATCTATTTGTGGTGTATGATAAATAATCATAGCTTTTAAGTTATATTATCTAAAAAGAATAATGTCTTATCTATATGCATACTTAATCCAGTTTGGTGTATCAGGTCAATGTAATTGTAATCTATATGTAGTAGGTATGTATATAATATGTAACCACATATAAATAATATTGCGATGATTCTGTACTCGGTACTCTGTACTCAATATTGTACTGTACTGTTCTTTAGATCGATGACTCCATAATAATCTTATCAATAATAATATCTTGCAATGATTATCATTATGAGAGCAGAATATTATATTAACTATTGAGGTATGTATTATGAAATGGGTGACTGGTTGTCTCATCTCTAGGAATTTGGTTTGGAGGCCTCCGCCACTCACCACTCACAGCTATTTATCTATTATTATATAGGTAGAGGCAGGTACGTATGTAGGAATGATAATAGTATCTGACATCACAATACAACTAGATAGGTAGGTAACTTGCTTGCTTGCTTCATGATGTGCAGTTATTTTGTTTTATAGACTTGTAATGATATGCCATCAAAATACATTACTACAACATAACCTATTATTCAATATTATATTAAATAGGTATATACATAGGCAGAGGTACCTACTTATCTATGTTGAGATCATACTCCAAAACAGATATCAGTCTTAGGTAAAAAAATAATATCTTAGTTTATTCCAAGCAAATGATCCAATATATCAATTGAATGTATTAATTATACGATAAAAAGTTAAACACAAATTTATATTAGCTTAATGATGAGAGCAGGCTCACTATCAATAAAGTCACTGTGGAACCAATCAGGTATCTCGATTGTAGAACCATGTTTACACAATGCAACATTGTGCAAAATGTAATCGGAAGAAGTGAGAAAGACGTCCCAACGTTTACGAATTGGTTCTAGGCTGGCGTAAGTGATCACTTTCGGCGTCCATGAACAATTTACACCAATTCCACCATTCTTACTGTCACGATGTAAGGTCCACCAATTGAGAAATGCTTTATGCGAACCTAAGAAGCAACTGTGGAAGTTCTTAACATATAGATACATAAGTGTTTCAATTCTAATAGTTTTGATTATTGATTCATGGGTTGAACGGAGTCGGGTTTTATTATTTATAATCAGTCGTTTCTGGTCGATGACAATATTCAGGATTCGATCTCTATGTATAAACCTAAATGTATGTAGATCTCAGACACAGTGGATATTATCTTATAATAATTATACAATATGCGTATTGTGTAATTTGTGAATATAATATTGGTATCTATAATATATTAGTGAAGTAAATAGATAAACACATACTAGAGAGTGTAAAATAAAATATCTACATAGTTGTATATGTGCATATGTATATATGTATGTAGGTACATATTATATACTTACTTCTCGATTCACTGTTTTAGTTCATGATTCCATCGCTCCACTAGTAAGTATAGTGACTCATGGGATGGGATGGGATGTGTTTTGATACGGAAATAGCACAGCATCATTGATACTAACTCATGTACCTACTAACAAAACATCATTATAATATTATTATATCTAAACTTATAGTTAGGCACTTACCTACATAAATAGCTATAAATGCATTTTTAATAATATCTATAATAATATATTATTCTACTCTACTTCTCCTCCATTAAGAGTGATTTTATATCAATTGAAAATATTGCTGTTGTTTGAACATAGTACGGAGCTAATGGGTGAAGAAAGAGTGATAGAAGAAATAGTAGAGATATATATAATGGGTTACAATCCACTGGATTGGTCTGCAACGAGTTTGGTTTTTCTTCTCCATTCGTCTCTATTCTCAGCCAGTCTTTTCCTACGTATGAGCCACAGTTCATGTCTCTCTTCAGTTGGTCCATATATGCTTCTCTTGGTCGGCCTCTGGCATTTGTCCCCTCGGTCTTACCCTCTTAGTAGACATAGATACTTGAAAGAAGGGATGTATAATGACGAAAATGTAACGCTCTTGCATTTGAGTCACAAGTTCTCAGGATCGATTGCCGGTCAGAACAAAATAAAAATAGCTTAATTCAATTATCCTCTGGGGTTGGCTGTCATATTTTTATGTGTATTGTATATAGGTACTTATGCATCGTCACATTAGGTTAAATTTTAGTTTGGGACTACCTAGATCTACGGGAATTGTCAAATAACCAAATATACACGTCCATGTGCTAAGCAAAACAAATCGATTCAAGATAAACTGCATAATTTTTCCGGAGTGATATTTTGAGAGGATGACCCGTATATTGCATACGTTATTATATTGGTTGACTGAGTTGTAGGAGAGGTCTTTCACATATCTTACATAGGTATAATATGTTTATGTTAATATTCGTGTTTAATTAGATAGACTTTGTTTTCAGTACATTATGTATAATGGAAATATACAGATGCTTTGTTTATATTGTTTGGTGTATTCAAACATAAAAAACTATTTATATTCTACTAAACTCTATTAAATTTTTATCGCTTCTCTGTGTCGTTCATTGTCCCAATTACAGAATGCTACTTATCTATGTGTATGGAGGTACTTGTGTGATATGTTTAATTACTCATAACTATTTTGTGTGAGATTAAAAACATTTGTACACAACTTATCACCGACAAAACATTGACTCAGAATCTATATAATTTTATATACTGCACAAAATAAGCTTTGATATAATATTATTATTTAACTCCCGTCTTTATTTAATCTACGTAAGCTTGCATCATACTCAACTCATCGTTGCTACATTATATACATATACAAATGTTGAACTTTTAATCTGTTATTTTAGAGTTTTAATTCCACTTTAAAAGTTTCCTCTATTAAAGCTACAATCCTGAAAGCGTTTCATTCAAATTAACTTAAACATTTTAATTATTGCTTCCACTGCCAATCCTCAGCGGATATGACTACTGATATTTTGAAAACTTTCTTTTTTAAGCTTTCATGTAAACAGAATAATATAAATAACCATCGCTGAATTTAAGATTCAGAATGTATTTATTTTTTCTAACATGTCCTGCCTTTTATGGGATACTCAAAAATTTATAAAAAAAATATATATCTGTCATTTTATCTATTATTGATAAAAGTTGTATTCAAGCACTTCTCATATTTTTTAATTTGTGTTCTATATTTTAATTTCCTTTCATATTGTTTTTTCTCTCAAAAAATAAAACGATTTAGGTATATTTGATTTATTCGATGGTAAAACTGTAAAGTTTGTTTAGACATATCGATAAAAACGAGTGAAACTTAAACACTTTTGTCTTTCACTTTATAATTTAATCAACTGGCTGAAGCCTTTCGGAACTGGTTCATCTTCAGTGCCAGATTCTTAGAAACTAAAAAGAAACATAAATTCAGACTTAAACCTATGGTAACTACAAATAATATTGTGTGCTGGGAGAGTTGGGGGGTATTGGTGAGAGGGGTACCTAAAATGATATTAAATTTTTTCATGTTGTATATTACACATTCTACGTTAAAATGTATTAATAATATGCATTTGTTTGATACCGAACTGAAAATGACTACATTGTAGACATATGTTTTACTACTACTACTACTATACCATCACGGCATATCCCACAAGTGGGGTAGCCAGCAGATCAGCTGCATGTAAGAAACATGCAAACTGTCCTCTTCGTGCCAATATAAAATCAAGACATTCAGGATGGGTGGCAAACCTCATCGCTGTTTTTAAAATGTGAAATGGTTTAATTTTTTCGAACACCTGCCTTTTACAGGACACTCGAAAACTTACGCAGAAGAGTGGGAGACCAATTCTTTACCGGGTGCTCCACGGGATACCGGGTGCTCCACGGGATATATTTTAACAATAAACAAATTGATTGTGTATTTAAACATTATGAATTTCCACAAAATTACACTTGTAAATATAGAGCATTCAAAAATATATCCAAAAATACGGTCCGTGTAATTCTATACGGTGTTTTTTTATTTTTTTATTTATATCAAGAATTTCCCAGCAGAACTAGGTAGGTACGAGTATAGCAACATGACTTCACATCAATTTATTATTATGTCATTTACGAATTTGAACTGGAACACGAAGTAATCATAGCATAATGATAGAGTCTCGGACTTTCATATTGGAGATTCTGGGTTCATATCTTCTGACTGCCCATCTACTCGACTTTAATATCAAACATAAATATTATGTTAAGTTTAAGTTTACTGTGAAGGTGTGTGGAATACATTTGAGTATATTTTAAAGACGTATAATTATACGAATTGGTACTGATGATAATATGATAACAGATTACTGTTTTAGTAACATCTAGTATGATTATATACAAATCACTCAGTACGGGTGGATTGTCGAAAAAAAAATGATTATCATCTTAACTATCGCGCAACTAAAAATTAAATATTTTGTCTTTAGCCCCAAGGCGGTACATTGGTTGTCCGTTTGTCCCCGTACCATTACACACCGCCACAGTGCCACCTGCTATACATTATTATATTATTATGCAGACTCCATAAATAGACACAGTGGGCAGGTAATGAAATTTTTGCTAAGTCAATGATCTCTTTCCATATAATTAGGTTGACTGCCTAATATATCATTCTGTACCTAATATATCGTGTAATTGCTTATGTCAAGCAAACAATCAAGCAGGCCGGGAGGGGGGAGGGGGTGCAACAAGCAGCTTGAGTATGGCAATAACCTACGGTATAATACGATGTAATATAAAAATGATTACGCGGGAAGGTATACATATAGGTAAGTGTAAGTACGTATATAGAGGACGAGATACCTGAATATATCTACTCGTAATGCGTCATAATTATGTATTTCCAGCTTGTCACAAAAGCAATTTGCGTACGTTCATTACGCCAACTTTACTCTGCTTATACTTTATACATGCGTCAATATTTCCACGATAATATAATATTAGGTCTATTTATGTACTTAATATATATTTCTTCACTCCACGTTAAGAGCGAACGCCAGATGACCATTTTCTTGCAATAAAAACATTGATAAAGTTCTATTTCCGTGGAGCACTCGGAAAAAAAAATGGTCTCCCACTATTTTCCGCATATTTTCGAGTGTCCTGTAAACGACAGGTGTTAAAAAATGAGGACATTTTACATCTTAAATAATTCTGGAATGAAGTTTGCCACCCATCCCGAATGTTTTAATTTTTAGTTGGCACGGAGAGGACAGTTTGCATGTTTTTCTCCTAGCTCCTTCACATGTGGTATATGTCTTGATCGTACAGTAGTAGTAGCAGCAATAGTAGATAAAGTTTTTCAAAATATTCAATTGATTTTTATTTTTAGCCGAATGCAGTTTTATAAAAGTCATAAGTTTATCATCAGCAGCCTCTTGGCGTTTATTTATGAACATAAGCTTTCTCTCATACCTATTATGTGTACATTAATTCTCTGTCTCGGGCAGACTAAAATTCCATCACCACCGACAACTGCACATACCACTTATCAGATTACATTCCCTCCACTTGGTAGTTGACCATCAAATCTCACTCAACAATAACGCAATATTTCATAAATATCTCTATTTGTTGTAAAATATTTACCACTGCATTAATTTCTCTTATATTGCGTTATTTTCAGTGGCTGTAAAATTAAAGGAATATGTTGTGGTGCTACGAGGATGATTTTGTGTATTATAGGTCTGTCTATAAAAATTACATTAAATTTTTCAAATTAAATAATACATAATTATTAATATCTACCAAAGCCCCTGCGTACCTATGTATAGGTATATATATTGCAAATATGTATTATATTCATTAGTCTGTCAAGTCGGTGTAACAGGGAAATGAGAGAAATAATATTCAATTAGATACCTTCCTTCACCCACCCTGACAGAGAATCACAACTGTGCAGGAGCAGTGTCATGTCACTCCGTTGTTATGTAAGATTTTACCTACCATAATATTACGCATAATATCTGACAGATAACAAACAGGTGTTACACCATTCCTATGACAAGGATATATTGTGGAAAGAGGTGACTTAATTTGTGTAAAATCACTCGGAATGGATGAAACTCGTTTTTAACTTTCTACTCTATGCTCCCGAGAAAATGGTTGGAGCTTTAGACGAATATAAAACAGAAATGAGTGGCGCCCGATCTTTTCTGTCTACCCCTAAAGCGAAAGACGAAATTGTGATGCTTTGAAAATTGTTTGAAAAACACTTGAATATAATTGGCAATTTTTATGTGTATGTAGTTAGAACATAACATAACATACATAGACAATTCACAGAGTTCGAGCTAGTCCCAAACTAATATGAATCTTGTATTATGGGTAGTTTAATGATTTATAGAAACAGCACAAAATCTGAGAGAAATAGATTGATGGTATATTCGACTCCGAATGGACGAGAAAGATCAATCGCTAATTACATGGTAATGAATTTTATTATATTTGTGATGTGATGTCAAATTTCTGGCGCGACGCTTCCCTATACAGTATAGATGTAAAAAATAATCGGTTTTAACACGAAAGACCTTCTTAATAGATTGGAATATATAGAGTGGGTAAATGATAATCACTTCTAAACTCTCGCTTAAAGAGTTAATGTGAACGGAAGTACTCGAGATTGAATCCTATTCTGATATGGAGACGAATAAGATAAACAGGAATAATGTTACACATGACACAATAGCTGGATACCAGCGGCGTGCCTCCCATATATGCAACGCATGTCCTGAAATAAATAAAAAATCTTAAAGAATGACATTTATTAACATTAATCTTTGAATTTTCCGACAAATCCACGAAACTTGCCGCAGGAACTTCATTTCAGTCTTAGCGCATAAATTTAATATCTATTCAAGACGAATATCACGCAATATTTCCATCTCTATCATTTCGTTTGCTTTACACAGAGCGCGTAAATTTCTCGCTAGCACCAATTTTTCATTTTATGCATGAGCGCATTGGTACACACTAATTAATGTTGGTATGGGTAACAACTTCTCGAATATAAGCGAAATATATTCGCCGCTTGTTCGAGATTGGTGGCGTACAGACAGCTGGATGCGAACGTCAAACATCAAGCATCAAGCAAAAATCTTAAATCTTTCGGCGACAATTCGGAGCATTCTCCGAAGAAATATTCGAATGAATGCCTTCGTTACGTCTCATGGACAGGTAACGAAGGCATATATTCCAATATTTCTTCGGAGAATGCTCCGAATAGTCGCCGAAATATTTAAGAGTTTTGCTTGATGCTTGATGATTGACGTTGGCATTCAGCTGTATACATATGTACGCCGCGCCGCAATAATCGATGTATTGGTTACAATATTATAATATGAACAATACGAAGATATTATGCATTTTTTATTTGTGCTAAGTTTCTGATTTTTTTTAAAATAAAATGAAGAATTTCAGTGTGTATCTAAAATAATATATCATTTTGATCATGTACTTAACCGTACCTACTCAAATTGAGTTCATTTTTAATTTTGTTTTTGAACATCGATTAATATACAAATTATTATTTATATATACCTAGGTATATTAATTTGAGTCGATATAATATAGGTGTATTATAATAGGATATACACTTACATTTAAAATATTGATTGATTAACCTGATCATTTGTTTTTATATAGGTAGTGTTCAAATTTATCGGCACAAATATTTCTGATTACTGATTCTGGTTTCTAGATAGAAAATCTGAAGTAATTACTGAGTATCTTATAAAAATACGTACTTACATAATATATTTATAATTATGTTATTATTCTCAAGGACATCCTGATGTTTACGAGTAAAATAGTACATTTTTTCTTAAATCCTGCCCGATATGTAAAGTCTAGTCCCGCCACTGGTAGATACATATATGTAGGTACCTACTTAATAATGTAAAACTGTTCATCATACAAACAAACAAACACAATACAGGATGCACCACTGCTAACTGAGCGTATTGTTCAAATAAAGAACAAACAATGCAATACATACACTCAGCCAACCATCTAAACATCGAATAACCATAGACAATTAGTTACATGCATATATTACACACGTGCACATGCACATATTACATAGGTATCCAGCGTACATTATTACTAGAGACTGGATTATATGCAACATAGAAATGTAGGTATATAATAGTTATGTAGATGCTAAAAATATGCTAAATTGCAAGTTATCTATGAAATAAATGTCATATAGATATAGTATATTACCTAGAAGATATTGTGTTGACAATGATTAGGTTTGAATTATTTGATCCTTTGGTGCTTTTAAACTATTATTCAACTTATGATAGGTTCTGATATTATTTATATTTTGATACAAGTTTAAAAATCGTTTTATCCTTTGAAAGTGGGTCCAAAACTTTGAATGTTTGACAAATATCTTTTATAGTATTAAAAAATAACGGACTTATGTATAATCGTAGTTGATTTTAAAAATTATTGACAACTGCAAATATTTTTTTCCATATTATATTACTGTTTCTAATTATTACAAAACCTACTAGGCATCGGCAATTAGTACATATTGTGGGCTCAATACTATGACTAGACATTTCAAAATCAATAGTTTTAAAATAATGGATAAATCATGACATTACACTCAGAAGATTAGTATATATTATATATTATTATTAAAACATTTTGATTACAGTACATGGAAGCCTCTATTCATAATTATTATTACTACAAATAACTCAAACATCAAAGGCAAATATAGGGAACACACAATTCAAAATCACACAAATTCGAGATTTCTAGTTCTAATTTTGTTATATTATCTATGTACCCACAGTGTTTACAGTATACACAGTAAGTGATGATATATTATTGTATACTAGGTATACTCGCCACTCGTGTAGGTAGGTACTCAGTGAATGAGAGAGGGAGCATTGTGTTTTCAATTCATCTCCTCTTAGTTCTTTGCATAAACACGAGCAGACAGTTTACAAAACAATCCCATAATAAGAAGAATAACATGCGCTTGGAATGTTCCATCAACCCCCCACAACAGTGCGATGAGTATGAGGAGAATTCCACTGCACAAAACTACACATATTATTGTAATAGGTACCTACCTGTAGCATCATACGTACATAATAATATATATACCTAAGCAGCAATACATCATACCATCACACACACGCGCGAGACAATTCCAACTAGATGTATGTAGTCAGTTCGATGCACCATGGCATGGCAGGCAGGAGGCAGGTTAGTATGATATATCCACGCTATAGGACTTGTTTTACTGCTCGCTAAAAATACCCTCTTGGTACCTACATATACCTAAGTCTTTGACAAAGTTTCCCAACCATATACACGCTACCAAATGTTCAAATAATGAAACAAAAAATATAACTTGGTTAATCATGAAAAGTGTAATTTTTGAAAAAAGGAGCTCTCAATATCGAGGAAAACTTAAATACGAGTATTTCAAATTCCTATACCAAACTGAAAATCTAACGATGGAGATGGAGGGATAGAAACTCTGCAAGGAAGTCAAAATAGCATAATTCACTCGATATCGGGTGCCTTGCCGGAGAAAAGAAAGAAAGAAGTCAAAACATCGCAAAAGTGAAAACTTACCTAAGACCATTTTTGGTAGAACACAGAAAACAGGACTTCATTTTTGGAACAAATTCTTTTCTCAAATCGAAAATTAAAATGAAATCACGAAATTCTGAAAAATATAAACCAAAAAACACGGAGGTAAAAATTTTTTCACTTAATAATAAAATTCCATTAATTTTTTAATCAGACTTGTACCTACCGGCCATTATTTTCTATACTCTCATTTGTGTCCGCGCTACAAAAGATTGGGAACCCATGCTCTATTGCAATCACCTTGAAACGATGGGATATAGGTAATCTGTGAACATGAAATTGGTAACAAATATATCATTTATACCTATCACTTATTAACTTATGCAACTATTCCTATTCATTGCTGAACATTATATCGCATTCTAATATTTCTCCAGGCATCTTCTCTGTTCCCGGGTTTTCTTCAACCAGTCTAGTGACTGTGCATTGTGCACCTGCTAGTGCATTCCATATTTTATTATGTCATCAAACCATCGTAAAGGAGACCTTCCTTCTAAAATTAAATTATCAATACTTAATCACCTAATTAATCGTAAACAAGTAGAGTCCTATAAAAAGAAGAAAAGAATAAGTTAAAACGATATCAATATAGTAGATATATAAAATAACTGGAACCAGGTAATAAATACCTAAGTATGTTTATACAATCAGTGGGTGGTGAATACATTGAAGGAGACCCACCGTCCACCCGGATACCGCAGAAGTCTGGGGACTTCCATTTATCCGAATTATACACTTAACAAATCTTGTCCACACCGAAGGTGCCATTGTGGGCAGCCTGAAGGGCTGGCCGGTCAAAAACAACCCCATGTGTGGAATCTTTTGACTACACTCCTTCGATGTCCCTCTAGTCGAGAGAAACAAACAAAATGATAAAAGAAGTACCTACATAGTAAGTGTAATGTCTACAATACTATACCATCACTGCATGTCCCACAAATGTAAACCAGCAGACCAGCCGACCAACATACGAGCCGTCCTCTCCGTATCAACAAAAAATTAAGATTGGATTGAAGGAAAAAACCTCATTTTTTCGAGCACCTGCATTTTACATTACTCACAGAAAAGATTGGTAGAACAAATCTTTGCCGGATGTTTCACAGCGCTGTCTTACATTAATAAAAAAAAATCGTCAACTAATCATACTGTGAGAAATGCTTGGAATGATCTCTCTCTTTAGTCGTTTCCCGAATTTTGGGGGTCGTGATCTACAGATAGCCCCTCATGGAATACCCTGCGCTATTGTCTTCTGTTCTCACCCAGGTGAAACGTTTTGCAAATTGGCGGAGTTACAGCCTGCTTGATCTGATCAATCCAACGCTTTGTTATCCTGCCTCTAGGTCTACGACCTGGCGAGATTCCTGTCATGATCAGTTTTTAGATGCTCTCAATCTTCTATATAGATAGATGGAAGGAAATAAAACACATGTTTTCAAACATTGAATACAGCATAAATATACGTAAATACTTACAAAACTACTTCAACCAGAAAACTGACAAGTGAGCAGCGGACTCCCTGAGTGAAGTCTTTCAGATAAACTACAATAATTACGTATGTACGTACATACATGATACTATATACATAGGTTGCATACTTGCACCAACTTGTGGTACCTACTTTGTGTGTCTCCTCTCAGCTGTATGACACATCCACCATACAGGCCTGAGTCAACAACACACTTTCGTCTCACGTTCCCGCTCCGTTAGCGTTCGGGTGCAGACGATGTTGCAAGCAAGTGTCAATTTCGTTGCTAAAGGGTCGTTCACATACGTTCACTTTCAGTGATCACTCCGGATGATCCTCCAAGATGAACAAGTGTGAACGGGCGTTTCATCGCTAGTGATCACTAGCGATGACGGAGGAAAGAGATTACCACTCGTCATAATTTTGATGAAAGGTCCTTTCACTGAAACGACCATAAACAAGTTTCATCTTATTATTTGTTTTATTCTCTATGAATTTGTATTGAATGTCAGAATCATGTACAAAATTATTATGCAGTCGAGAGCTATATTAACTTATTTTTAAGTGTTATTTTTCATTTTTGATTTTTTTAAATTATTTTTATACGAAAATACGTCAAACTACAGACAACATGAGTGAGAAAGTAGACATGGTAGTGAAAGCATAGGATGAACAAATGTGAACAGACGTGTTCACTTTCGATGAACAGGTTTGACCCTGACACTCTGGATGATCATCCAAAGTGAAGCAATGTGAATGCTACTTAAGATACACAATAGTTACGAAAATTAACACTTTGGCGCACCATCGTCTGCACCCGAACGCTAACGGAGCGGGAACGTGACGCGATAGTGTGTTGTTGACTCAGGCCTCGTTCGGGTGCAGACGATGTTGCAAGCAAGTGTCAATTTCGTTGCTAAGATACACAATAGTTACGAAAATTAACACTTTGGCGCACCATCGTCTGCACCCGAACGCTAGCGGAGCGGGAACGTGAGACGAAAGTGTGTTGTTGACTCAGGCCTCTGGACACATGTAAATACATATCTACTAACAATGATAAAACAAAGATTGACAATGTCCTCATAAGATGAAAGACGTCTCTCTCACAAATTAAATCTTTAGTAGAATAAAACACCTGTTTTATTTTTTCGATATGGAATTCTACTACCTAAACACCGACACAGTGAATACATACTAACAGCATACATACATTTATTATATTGGGTCTATTTTAGTATCTGTACCTATTATGTACAATTGTACATACTTACATACATAGTATCAATGTGTGATACTTCTTACAATATATTCTCAATACTCCGTGTATTTGGGTTGTTGATTCAATCTATTTTATTTAGTACAAAGAGTTATTTGTAATTATGAAGTTTTTGTCTTTAGGTAGGTATATTATATTTTTTTAGTTATTTATTTTTATTTTACCAACAATAACAAACTGAACGGCTACAAAAATCAACATAACTAAAAATAAACTTTTTCTTAACCTAGTTATGCACAGATGTTCTAAAAACAAAAAGGAATGAAATTTAGAGATGCGATCGTTGAGAAGAATGGTTGGTAAAACGCTGCGTGATAGAGTGAAGAATGAGGATATTAGAAGAATGAGCGGATGCAAGAAGAGTGTTGTGGACAGAATGCGCGTGAATAAACTACGGTGGTTTGGGCATGTTGAACGAATGAACGAGGTAAGAATGACAAAGAGGATATACTTATCTGAAAGAAAGGGTGTGAGGAAACGCGGGCGTCCGAGAACCACGTGGCTTGATCACGTGGATCAAATTCTCAAGGACGGCCGCGTGTTGAGTAAGAGGAACCGACGTGCGTGTATGAGGAACTGTATGAATGTGGAGGAAGCGAAGGAAGTGTGTAAAGATAGATCTGTTTGGCGTTCCGTTCTCTCTGCCTACCCCACTTGGGACATGGCGTGAGGGTATAGTATAGTATAGTATGAAATTTACTGCCTCACTAGACTATTATCTGTGCTGAGTCAGTATGTTATTTGTTATTTATATAATATTCTTGTTATATGTAGGTACTTTACCATTATGGACCATGATCTCAATGTCACCTTGTTGTGTATCTATCGTTTGAAACTCTCAACAAAAAGATGTGTCTTCAGCTTCCTTCTGAAGCCCTATCCATTTGCATCTAGGATCCGCAACGCTAAATGCTCTGCTCCAATGCCCGTCCTGCGAGATCGAGATAGCTTAATAAGTCTCCATTTTGCTTCACTCTGTACTGAACTGTTGCAACCATTTGCCTCCTTTACAACCTTTCATGTTTTTCTGTCCTGGAACTTGCAACTTTATTATCTTCAAATTATTTTCAAAATAATGTTGTAAAACATCTAAGATAAGAAAAGAGTTTACTCATCGTATAAAATGTAATTACATTGGTAAAAAAATATCTTTGTAGTGAAGTTTTCCAATCACCTGCCAATTATTACCGAATATGTACCGTAATTCTTATTATAACGAGTCTATTATGTAAATAATTATGAGTAGATAGGTGGGTACCCACCAGTGGCGTTTCTTCCATGCAAACCAAAAAATCGGGTATTACCTGAGTTTATTAAGCTTTAAAATAATAAAAATACGTGATAACGATTCGAGAATTTAAATTTTTTTGCGCTCTAGTTAAGTAAATTCGTACGTAGCGTCTTAGTGCAATTTTAGGTACTTTTATTTGTATAATCATAAATTAAATACAATTTTTTTAATGTATAATGTTGTCTAAGACACCTTAGGTTGTTTATGGACTATTTTTCTGTTATATTTCTGTCTGCTACTAAGATCATTACACGGTACAAAGATTACGCTACATATAAAATTGATGTGCTGTAGGTAGCCACAATATTATTTCTCAATTCGTATAGAAATATAATTCAGGATCGGGGTTGAATGCATCGTCCGAATTTAAGCGACATTGGAAGCGGTCAATAATTGGATGGTAAACATTACAAATGTTGTCTTTATTTACAGTTTTATTGTTTTATATTTTTTTAACTCTAAACACACCACTGGCATCCACTCAGTAAATAATAATTTAGTAATACTTAAGTAAGTAAGTATGTACCCAATGTAATATTGAATTGTTTGTTTCTATTACTATTGCTGTGTGCTGTCATCTGTCCGACTGTTTTCGTAACGAACAATAGAAGAGCTACTTCATCAATACTGTATAGGCAAGATATACATAGTTACGTAATTCCAGGGTCCGCTGATTATAATATACATATATTATATTATTTCTAGAGGTGAAATCGAGTAACGGATATCCATGACTATTATCATGACATATTTAGAGTAGAGTAAGACAATTATACATATGTACATATCTTGTGAATATTGCAAAGACAAAAGTGCACCATCACTTGAAAGGGAAAGAGTTCATTTGAAATGGAAAACGAATAAAAAATTTGGGAAATAAATATTGACGATTAATGTTTGGAGCAAATGAGTGAAAATCTACCTATATTTGGGAAGTTATTTGCGAGGGATGGAAGATGCGATAGAGACATCGAAAGAAGAAAAGTGGACGGGCACTTCGGTCCATTAATATAAATAGTAATGTGTCGAAAATAAAAGAAATGCTAATGCACAAAATAATTCTTATAACGACACTTATGTATGCAAGCAAATATTGGACATGGTAGAGGAAGGACGAAAGTGAAATAAATGCAGTGGAGATGCGATCGCTGAAAAGAATGGTTGGTAAAACCCTAAACATTAATTTATCCTGAATTTAAAAATACTTATCCTGTATTTAGTTGAATAATGAGCTACTATCCGTCATCCGGCGAGATATTAGGTATAACTAAACCGAATAGATCAAATACCGGATAATTACTGTGAATGTAACATCCGTTTCATAATTATCTAAGTGTATCTTCAGATATTAGGTACATTTAAAGATCACTAGCAGCCCGCCTCTGCCCCGATGACACTTCACGGTTCACGAGTGACTAGTAGAAAAGTGTTCCACATTGCCACAGCGCCTCGTCGCTATTTCGTAATAATTTTAATAATTTCACTGGCAATGAGGGGTGACCACTAACTAACTAACTAGGTAGGTACTAATCAGATCACTGCTGTGCTCTACAGTATGATTACAATTCTGTTACATACATAATAATTGTACAAAGTAATAAGAAAACAAATAATAATTATGTAAGTATCCTCGTACTTTTATTTCACGCAATTTCTTTACACTTGACTATTTTGTAATAATTATGTAATCTTTTCTTTAATTAAGTTAGTTTCGACGTATTATTTTGTATAATGTAAAAATGAAATTTTAAAAACTCCAAATTAGGCACTTGTGCTGTAATAACTACATCCATAAAGATATCCAGAGAAAAAATGAACTGACGTCAATTTTTCTAAGAGTGAATCCATGGTGATCATGTGCTTGGGAACAATTAAATTAATTACAAAGTATTTTGAAGCCTATGATTAGACAATACATAGGAAAAAGGAGAGTAGAGTATAAGTTTTTAGACATATTGTAGTGTGTAATACAATGTCCCTCCAGGCCTCCAGGTTATATAAATATAGTTTTTTTGTTGCAAAATATTATATGCCTTCACTCATTTTAATTATTAAATTCATCAATTGTGTAAGAATGTATTTGTATAATTAATATTTTGATATTATATTTACTTAATTAAACTGAATATAATCAACAGCTTCGTCATAATTTTCTCTGTGTGTTGCAATCTAGTATTAGTGCATCATTAACTTCATAATAATGTATAGTGTAGAGGTGTTTAATATAATAATGTACATAGATTGTAGGTACCTACCTTCCTAATATACCCCATGTCACCTGGCCGCGAATGTTGTTTACTTTAAAAATAATAAGTCATCATTTCCATTCTCCCTTAGCTTTCTTATATTTCTCCATAATTTCTCATACCTATATATAATTATATAAATGTATAATGATGTATGTATATGCGCAAGTGCCGTGTCTTATGATAATATTATCATGTTAGATATATATAGATAGCTACATACATACCTACCTACATATTAGTTGGTAGGTATATTATATGTTATTAAACATCTTGTTACAGATCATAAACCTCTCCACATAGAACATTAATATAATATCTATCCACATACGTATTCTGCACTCAATATTATTATAATACTAGGTACATACAAATGTATGTTTGTTTGATAATGTTTTATACGTCACGTCTACGTTAAGATAGGCTGTAGCAAAATAAAAGAAATTTAAAAAAAATAAATCCCGTGGAGCACCCGGTAAAGAATTGGTCTCCCACTCTTCTGCGTAAGTTTTCGAGTGTCCTGTAAAAGGCAGGTGTTCGAAAAATTAAGATATTTTACTTCTTAAATTCAGCGATGAGGCTTGCCACCCATCCTGAATGTCTTGATTTTATATTGGCACGAAGAGGACAATTTGCATGTTTCTTACATGCAGCTGATCTGCTGGCTACCCCACTTGTGGGATATGCCGTGATGGTATAGTAGTAGTAGTAGTATAGTAGCATACATATTAATGTACTATCTATGATTCTGTAGTTTACATACAATCATATTTACCTATATGCATAGATGTTATAGACATTAGACACCCACTCCTAGAACAGTCGCGTGTAATAAGCACGACAGACCAGTGTATGTACCTACCTGTGTAACGTAATATCCATGTAATGCCTGTAGGTAACAGTTGTATTTATCTACAAATATTATTATAAATGTATGCAATAGGTACACATGTTAACTGACACCAAACTAGCTTCCTATAGAATAGGGGGATCTCCAAATACCAATGTTTATAAAAATAAATTTTACACCAAATATCGATACATCATACAAATAACAACTTTCTTTGACAATCATAACAATACCGTGTTAAGTCTAATGCACACTGCACGTGACTGCATACTGTGTGAACTATTTATACAATCATTTCATATACAGTAAATACATAAATACTATATAGATAGGTACCTACACATTGTTAAAGATCAAATGATTTTATCTAAATCAAGTCACTTCAATATTGAAACAAAAATATAATTTGAATTTAGTATAGGTACATAGATGCAGGAAGGTAACTCATGAGAAACAATCTGAATACGATCTTAATCTTGGCTTGATCTTAATCTTAAACTCTACGATACGCGATATGACTAGGTAGGTCTAGTCTAAACTCTACGATGCGCGATATGACTAGGTAGGTCTAGTCTAAACTCTACGATGCGCGATATGACTAGGTAGGTCTAGTCTAAATATTTATTAGACGTCTGAACAATTTTTTTACGAAATTAGAGGATATATTTCATAAAAATGATAAATATCACAAAACTATTAATAATAATACAGTATATATGTACATCAATGGCTGGTACATTATTGAGGTTATGTCGCATCATAATCTCGTATAACCATAATTAATATACTCGTGTAAATGTTGAAAATGATTAAGTACACACCTATCCTCAGTTTCCGCGAGATTAGCATGCACGTAATTTTGGTATATAACTAAGTATAATCAGATGCATATACTTTTCTCATACGTTATTAGGTGCAATATTATAGAAAGAGCAGAAGGCATAATATTATGAACCAACCAATCAATTATATTGGGTATAGTATGTAGATAAGTAGTACCTACCTACATGGTTACATATGGTTGTGATACAAATAATATTAAATTAATAAAATTGTTTCTTTACATACCTACTTTAATACGAGTAATGTGAAACGTGTCGAACCTTTATAAATGTAGCTATGAAGATAATGTATGTATTGTAATGTTGATACAAAACAAATTGTTTCTAGGAAGAAACACCACGCGACCCTGCACTTGTCCGTGAATAAAAGAGACGCTATACCTACTCCATGCACTGCACTCGGCGCGGCTTCAATAGAAATCTAACTACCATAGTAATTACATACCTACATATATTATATCCAGTACCCATATTATTATAACATACTGAATACAATATTCTTACTACAGTGGTGATATGTATGTAGGTTCATAATACTGCACTGTGCTGTGTGTACATTGTCCTAAAGCTAATGATAACAACATCTATTCTGTAAACATATGGACATCTCTCAAACAAACACTCAGATACTCGGGCAGTGTATATAGATAATAGGTATGTATTAGGTCTACTTACGCAGTGTTGTTTGTTAGCAGTAGACTAAAAGGATATTTAACTAGACTTACAATAATAAATGTTATTGTATCATAAAACATTTCAACGTACAGCAACGAATGAAACGATGAGAATTTCTCAACTGTAGGATACCTATATGTCTGTGTCATTATAATAATGGGTGTGTATGAAAGTTGTGCGATTAATGGATTGAGAATGAATGCAAAAAAGACAAAAATCATGGTGTTTGAAAGAGGAAGTGAGAGAACAGTATGCCAGGTAATGATTGACAACGTAGTTTGTTCCCGAGAGATGGGAAGTGTGAAAGCGATATTGAAAGGAGAAAAGTTGCTGGCAATAAGGTAAATGGTGCAATCCGACCAATAATTGCAAATAGAAACATATCCACCACAGCTAAAAGGTTGGTGCACTATGCTATCTTAGTGCCAACACTTATGTATGCAAGTGAGACGTGGACATGGTTAAAGAAGGATGAAAGTGGCATAAATGCAGTTGAAATGAGATCGTTGAGAAGGATGTGTGGTAAAAGTCTGAGAGATCGTGTGCGTAACAGTGATATACGGAAGGAATGTGGAATGAAAGTTGGTGTAATAACAAGGATGAATGTAAATAAGTTAAGATGGTTTGGGCACGTGGAAAGAATGAATGAGGACAGAATGACTAAGAAGATATATTTGGCTGAGAGGAATGGTGCTCGGAGACGTGGACGTCCGAGGATTAAATGGCAAGATCATTTAAATCAAATCCTACAGGACGGTCACGTGTTGAGAACATTGAACAGGAGAGCATGCATGAGGAATTGTGACAGTGACGGAAGCGAAAGATGTATACAAGGATAGAAGGAAGTGGCGCTCGATCCTTTCTGCCTACCCCGCGAGGGAAGCGGCGTGATGGTATGTATGTATGTATGTATCGGGATACATTTAAATAAGCGTTTTCTTCTATTATAATATAAAAAAAGAAAAGAGATTATTTCAACTTACAATGCCATAATAAATCAATAATATTATTGTTTCTTATTAATCAATTAAATAGGTCATCATCATATTTTGATTCAATCATTTTATTGATTTATAATGACCTAAAAAGTGTAAAGACGTCTTTCTCATGTCAATCTATAGTAGAAGGAAACGTTTGTTTCAATATACATATCCTATCACTACTGCTACTACTATACCATCAAGACATAATATCTATATAGGAAACTGTCCTCTCTGTGCTAATAAAATGCACAACAGGTGGCATACCTACTAGTGATGTAACGAATATTCATATTCGCATTCACATATTTCAAAGTATTCGTATTCGCATTCGTACTCGCAAAAAAATATGCGAATGTTTTGCGAATATTATTTCGGTAATAAAGTATCGGATATTCGGTAAAAGTACCGGATACTTACCCGGTACATTGTAGAAAAAGGTACTTCAAGAAAATGTTCTTTAAGAAAATCGAGGAGTTTTGAAATACTTTAAATTCCTATACCATTTTGAAAATTCGGCGACGGGGGGGGGGGTAGAAATTTTAATGATTGAGCAATATTGTAGAAATCTAAGCAAGGCAATATTCGCTATTCGAATTCGCATTCGCGAATGTCGGAAACAAATATTCGCATTCGCATTCGCGAATATCCAAAATCACACATTCATTACATCACTAATACCTACCTACCTCATCGCTGAATTTAAGATGAGTTTTTTTTCAAACAGCTGCTTTTTACATGTCACTCGAAAATTAAGTGGAAAGTGGGAGACCTATTCGTTACCGGGTGCTCTAAATAATATATCCAATTATGGAATGTTACTACCACCACCAACACAATAAATATATGAATATCAATCACGATGAGGACATGTCCACGTACCTACATCTGTATTATTTAAATGTAACGGAAGGCGAGAAAAAAGTGCACTTCTTACGTCATTATCATTTGATCAATTGATAATGAACTATTTTTTATTATTATACCTTATGATTAATAATATCATTGAATGTTTATGCCTTACTATCCATTCTGATTATTCCACGATGAATGAAATAATGATATGCGTGTGAGCTCATTATACATATCCCTGGATGTAAGGTAATCTCAATCATCTTTTTGGTTTATACAAATAGGTGTGTACACACTGTTTCATATCTTTTGCCTAACTGCCTATATTATTCTCCTACAATTATTGGAACGATCACGATTATTATTAAATGTTCTGATTTACTATTGCCATAATTTGATATGGAAGAGCGACCCCGAGGTTGACACTAACGGATTCATGATAAAGCAGATGACGTATTTATTATTCAATAGTATTTATGTAACAATTTATAGATTTCCTAACAAATAATAATTAATAGCAATCATTACTTTTATTGGAAAGGTGAAAAGTAATTAGACAAAGAGATGTTTTTTCATTGCATTCAATAGAATTTCTATAAAATAATCAATTTAAGCAAATTAATAAGCGCTTTTTAACTATTGTTCCCAGACAATATTGTTTCCATTTCGTAGTTCAGACCAAACATTCTATAGTAGGTAGGTACTACGAGTAAACAGGGTTGTAGATATACAGCATATACAGCAGCTATTACTATTTCTATTTGTTTAGTAAGTCTGTGTCTCTGTGTGTAACCTCGAAGCTATATTATTTAAGAAATCAATTAGATGTTGTATCGTAACGAGATCGCGTGGCATCGACAACCATTTACCTACCACGTCAAGTGTCTAATTAATATTATCATTCAATACTATACCTAAGAACTATTCCTTTTTGCAATCAGATCTGAATAATATCTATATCAATCATAAATAGTAAATAATATGACACTCGAGATGTATGTACCGGTACCCATTGCAGAATTGAATAAGACAAATATCTTGTGCATGATGTTTCTCGAAGATCTACCAATTAAAGACAATGGTAAATTCACAAAAAGTGGAAAATTTTATACATTGCAACATACATAGGAAGATCGGAAAGGCAAAGGATGCGACATTGGCACAAACGTATCTAAGGAATGAACTATTTATTAACTCTTCAATAATTTTGTAAAGTACCTATAATTTTTAGGAAATTCATGATGAAAATGACACGTGCCATTTTGTTATTTGTGAAAATTAACTCTCGGAATCAGATGAATATAATATTATGTAGAATTTATTAGTATGTGTACCTTTGTATTTAAAAAAAACACAATGAAATAGAATTGAATAGAAATATGAATATATATCAAGATACCTAATAAAATTGTATATACAGGCAGGTATGTCACTAAGCAGTTGTGTTACTGTTAGCACCGATTATGTGCGGTATTTGTTTGTAAATGTTCATATTTTTCTTGAGTAGGTATATGTCTACAAATACGTAACTAATAAGTAAGTACATATTATTCAAGACGTATAATCAATGAAGCTTGATCATTTGCAAATATTTCATTTTCAAAACAACATCTCTAATACTAATACCTTATACAAAACAATTATATTATTAAACATTAATATTATGTATGTATAGTTACTTAACCTTAATACAACAAGAACAATGTTAATAATAATTATGTACAAAATGTGTGTACAATGTATCTACATATTGTGTAGGTACTGAGTGATGAACTCATGTTGTGTTCCGAGTGAATGAACATCCACCAATGCCGGCAAATTGAAATGATATTACCTATACTGTATTATTAAATTAGCTGAATCTCTTGTGACGAATCGTGTTTAATATAAGATAAATCATTTTCCAAATTATAATACAGTATACCCATTAGTACTGACTAACTACATTATTAAAACCTATACAATATTAGGTTCTTACAGAACATACTCAGCTGTACCAGCCAGAGGAAAATATTTTAATGGAAATATAACTTTACGTTTGTCAATTAAAATTATACATGTGCGAGAGAGTGTATTACCTTCCCAGAAGAAAAAAAAAAGGAAAAATAGAACATTACTCTCTTAAAACTAGAATTTATTCAATACTCTTTGCTTTGAACACATTGACAAAAAATAATGTATTTCTTATAGCAGTATTGTATATTATTTTCTCATTGAGTAGGTACTTGAGTAATTATAAATATGATCGCAAAGGGCTCTAAATCAAATAATAATTAAGGATTCAGAGCTTTTCAACTCCAAAATTAATGAAAAAAATATTCATGTAGTTATTTATATTAATATTATTATACGGCTTACAAAATATACCTACCTTATAAACTTAATATACTTTATGCCAGCAATAACACTGGGAGAAGTTATCGAACGAAATAGGCTGGCTCCTTTTCAAAGTTTGAAACTGAAAAGGGGAAAAAAGAAGATATGGATGTCTATAAAATATTCATTATGTAAACTTTCAATATGTTAGCACAAAACACTGTATACATACTAACCTATCTAAAGCATTATGTACAAGTGCCTAATATATTGTACCTTAGTATTTTTAGACCTACAGATGCAGTGATGTAGGTAGGTACTCCTTTTAGTGAACAAGGAACTGACAATTAAAGTTGAGTCACACTTGACTGCAGTGTTACCAAAATAACGTGTTATAGAGTCATGAAAATATGACGTGTCACAGTCAGGAGCTACTCGCGCCTTCTCTTGGGGGAGAGTTTAATGATGCGGGTCATACTAGTAAAGCAAAACAAAAAAGTTATTTTAGTTCTAGTGAAATACAAAACACTAACATGTTATATATATTATAGAGTAGGAGTAGTTAAAAGGTAGGAACAAACATACTTCCAAGTCTTTAATAAGGGATAGTTCCGGACCAGATGATCGTGTAATAATATTTTATAGTAATGAACCCTTACATATATTATATTCGGCACTAATAGTCCACACAAATACTAACTATAATTGGACGCAATATGACTAGTGACTTGACTACAATAATTTAATATTGTAGAAGGCTACCTACCTATGTTTACACTGTAAAAATTCATTATAAATCATTTAAATTTATGAAAAAAACGCGGTTCAATTTTTACTGTATATTTTAAAACTCTTAAGTTTTCAAAATTTTCATATTACTGACCGAAGGTACATTTGAAGGTGAATTGAAAAAAAAAATAGTATTTAGTTAACTTCCAATTGATTGTCACACTTGTGGACATTTTCAAAGTACCTACTATTGAAAATGTCCACAAGTGCGGACGTGAACGTTAGAGTTTTAAAAATAGATATAAGTATAGTAAAAAAAATCTCAGTTATTTTTTATAAATTGAAGTTATTTACAATATAATATTAAATTTACTTTCATTAGGTACCTAACTATAGTATATTATTATATCAATGAAATCAAAATAATATGGTGATAATTAAAAATGTTTTATTCAACTTCCTCATAAAGTTTTACATATTTAATTTAGCGACAAGCAATATCCATTATGCCTTTAACATTATTATATTTTCCCAACTTTTATGATAGCTTATGATTCATGATAATATGATAAATTGCCACTAAATAATTATTAAAAAATACAAATATACTATGTATACATATTATTTACCAAGTTAAATATTCATTCATACGGCAAGTGCACATAAATATAATTGAATACGATCGAATTAATAATTTGGTATTGACTGTTTATTTATTTAATATAATCTCATAATACAGAGACTGTGTACGTTTCTATATACCTATATATACATTGTATGTACAAAAAATAATGACGAAATTAAATTAAGTATTCACCAACCGCATCGTACAGAGATCGTAGAATTAATATCAATATCTAATGAATATTATGTTAATGTGTAATCTCATTCAGAACAGTCATAGGATGATATTAATATGTAGGTATTATGAATTCATTCAAACAGCACTCAGTTCGTAATAATATGATATTATGGATAGATAGATGGATATTAATCTAATATGTTTATGTAGGTACCTACGTGTGTATTATATTTTATAATGGCATCAACATCAAGATGTAATTACCATCATCTGGTGTAAACATCTCAATGAAAGTGATTTGCATAACGAATACATATTTACTTAACAATTACCTAGTACAGTAGTAGATAGTTATGTGTGTAAACGCCTCCCTGAGAGACGTGCTCTTAAATTTCACTGGAAAAATCTTAACGATCTTCGCTCTGATAAGCAGACCACATCACGTGACAGTACCGACAGCTGATCTCACTGTTAAACTTGTATTAGTAACACTGTAACACTGTAACAGTAGGTACCTACTTACAGCTCTCTGTATCAATTGATACATTTGTTTCACAACACACTGGAGCAATTCAAACTTATTAAAGGATGAAATTTGCAACAATTTCTTATTTTGACATTATCACTTCTCTTTATCAATTTCTCTTAGAAGTTTATCAATTTCAATCAAAACTACCTTTTATAAACTTGGTCATACTTTCCAAAACATTTTCCAAACATAAGTGTTAATCAGTGTCAGAGATAATTATTATTGGATAATTTGTATTGCGCATTTACACATTATAAACAATACCTACACTTTATTTTTATTAATTGTACAAAACAATTTAGAGATTCTGTAGGTTATCAAATATGATAATATTTTATATTCATGTTAATATTCAACGATCATTACATAAAATAGTCAATAATATTATTAAAATCAATATTATAATGTTCTACCTTCGTTATTCTATATCAGTCAAAAATACAAATCTCTTTAAAACATACCAATAAATTTGTCTGCGTTTTGTGTATAAAGTTTTCATAACAGTCTGGTAACGGAGTACAAATGTTCTTAAAATATATGTTACAAAATGATAAGAATTATATCAAGCTGTTTCACTGCATAATCTCAGTCGACCTATATACCTGTTAAAGCAATAAAAAGATCTTGATAATATAAAAAATAATGTCCTTCAACTAGCCGCAAACAATGTGCCAGTAAGAACCCGTCAACCTGAAAGACCTGCAAAGAGATGGCGAGACAGCTGGAGCTCTGTTTCCCAGGAGACCACGACGCCATAAAAACAGATCTACTAAAAGAGGAAGAAGAAGAAGAAGAAGAAGAAAAATGTCCTTCAAGTCTGCAGTACAAAGGGTATCATGTACCGATTTATATGTGTACCTATGTATATGAACATAATGTAAACAAGCAATGGTGATTGTTGTAAAAAGGAGCACTTCTAATACAATTATGAACCTTCAATATATTCTGAATCAACAGTAACATTTATTAAGTAAGATTCGAAGGAAATTTTATGAGCATAGAATTATTTTTGAACTAATGCTCGGTCGAAACTGACTGATATGAAATTGTTCTGGTTGCATTACCAATTTTGTCCTTTGAATATCCAGTCTACGTTAAAGGTCATTGATAACAATGCATGAATTCAAGTTGCAAAAATCTTTGATAGTTGACAAATCTGTATTCTGAAATCAAGAACATGAAAAATCATACAAACTCACAATGATGGACTGTGGCCATTGTCCAATAAATAGCCATTCATAGAATAATAATATATAGGTATCTACTTCATCTCATTACAGGGATTATATACCTACTTACTTACTTATTATCAATAAATAGTTATCTATAATATCTACCTGCCTCTACCATGATACATCATTTTCAGTTAGATGTCGTGGGCTAACTCATATAACTAATCTTTTGTAAAAAGTCTAAGCCATTAGACACAAATCGTAATAACTTATTAGAGTACTCAGTTACAATACATATTTAAATATATTTACATTCATCATTCTTTGCCGTTTTCTTCAAAAAATATTCAAAATATTTCACAGAAGTCTAGAAAGCCCGTTGAAAATGTTATTTTTTTTATATTCTGTCTACTGTTAAAGCTAAATACAGACACATATCTAATTATATTTTATGCTTACGGAGAATGTATGACGTAGTAAAAATCCTTATGACGAATGTTTGGAGTCAAAAACCTTACTAATTACAACTAATATTTTTAATTAATCAAATGTTTTTGAGTTAACGCTTTGGAAATTCATTTTATGTAATTAAAATGATTTTAAAACACTGTGTAATTTCCAAATTAAATTTATTCACCTCAAACGTATTCGCCAAGGCTTCTACTTGGCGAAAATAATTTTAAATACTAATATTTTTTTCTACGCGCGACCAAGATTTCTACAGGGATCCTGTCTTTCTCAAGTGCAATATTTGACTAATCTGTATACTACAATCTACTGATCTACAACCCTTATGCTAATGATGACCGTTATGTGTGAGATGATGATTTCTCCGCATTGGGAACAGACTGTGTAAGTGGCGAATGAAAATCGAGGGTTTTGTTTACCGCTGTGTTGATAGTATTGACGCTTTTGTTTATTTCATCTCCAAAGAAGTGTGTCTGGGACAATGGTTAATATTTGAAAAAATTGTAAGTAGATACTAAGTTTTGTTATTATCAAATTCATTTCTCAAGTTTTTTTTTATTATTATTACCTGTTATGATTTTTTTTATATTAGACCCTAGGGTCTTAACAAAAAGACGACTTAATACAATTTGTTGTGGCAATACAATAACATTACTTTCATCTCTCGTGTCTACGAGATCACTATCTCTTGAGATAGTATTTCCCGTCCATGCAGAACATCTCCCAGTCAATCAGGCGGTCATGATGGGTGATCATGCGGAGCCACTCTAACTCTGTTCTGTACAAAGCATTCTTCACAGTACAATACAGAACAGATACGATATTCAGTTTCTTTTGTTGTAAAATATTGTGATTCAGTTGTATCTAGTAGGTACTAATACATTTAAGTGGAAGTTTGAAGAAAATTGTTGTAATACATGTCACGGATATACTGCTGTGTGCTGAAAGCATGAATGTTCCTATAGATACATTACTACTTACTCTATGTACATACCTAACTAGTACCTACCTACACTATATTCTCGTGTTAATTAGTTTATTACTATTGTTTCTCTGATATATATTTATTTATAACACGGTACTGTTAGGGCTGAGAATATAAGAACTCAGCGAAGATAATACCTATATTTTTTCAAAAAATAAAATGACAATCCAAAGTTTATATACAAAGACACGTAAAGAGTCACCAATAGCAAAGGCAATTCGACTGTTCAATAATATTGTCCACGATTGTGGACATATTCCATATAACATACCTACGGTGAATTTGTAAGGAAAGTGAAAACACTACCTATTCTGTTTGTTTTCTCAAGGGATCGCATTGGCCGTAGAGTGTAATTGACACTTTACAACAATATTTAGGTGCATTATAAATATTCGTGTTCCTTTCAGGTTATGTATATCAAAAACATTTAAAGACTACTACGACCATTTATAAAATATTATTTAGTACGAGTATTCCCTCACACCGCATCCCAAGTGGATAAGGCAAAAAGAACGAAATGCTTTATAGCCTTACATACTTCTTTCGTTTCTTCTACATTCGTACAATTTCTCAAAAACGCACGTCGATTTCTTTTACTCAACTCAAAGCCGTGAAAATTTGATTCACCTGATCAACCCACGCGATTCTCGGACGCACACCCTCTCTTTTAGATAAGTATATATCGTCTTTGTCATTCTTTCATCGTCCATTCATTCTACATGTCCCAACCATCCTTATTTATTTACACGCATTCTAGCCACAAAACTCCTCTTGCATCTACTCATCCTGCTAATATCCTCATTCACCATTCTATCAAGCAACGGTTTACCAACTATTCTTCTAAGGGATCTTATCACCATTGTACTTATTACACTTTCGTTATTACATAACAAAATCAACAAATCAATTTACGTAGAAATATGATGATATGCAGTGGCGAAATTTTCACTATATCAATTATTATTATTATTTGGATGATTTGTAAAGCGCCGTTTTGTGAAAAAAATCCACCTGAAGGGCGCTCTTTGCTAACTAAGGTTGTGCTTGAATTACAATGATTTCTTCTATCTAATAATTTTTTTAATATTCTGTTTTTAAATAAGTATACCTACCCTATCCAATCATGATAACAAACATAAGAAGTGAATTACGTAAATCGAAATAAAAATGGTAAAATACTGAAACCGCCCCATTTATATAAGAAAATTTCTTATACTTCTAGCATACAAATGAGAATATCAGATTTTTTTTATTAACATGTGAAACGGGACGTGGAATCATTTCTTATAGCGTATAGAATAATATTATTATGTACCTACCAACATCTAGACAATTGTATTAACATTCTATTTCAAATTCATGCTGAGTACTGAGTACTATCCTATGATCCTTGTAATCTGCGGAATAAATTTATCTGTAATAGATACTACAACAAAATTATATTATAATATCACTAATGCATACCTAATACTTGGTCACTATATAAAAATAGCCTTCAGTGTTTTATTTATTTATTTATTTTATTCTTCACTGTACATTGGTTACAATATTACATAACAAAATAGTGTCATAAAAATAACAGTTATGCAATTCAATGTACAGAGGGCGAGTTTATCGCTAAAATGCAATGTCTTCCAGCTAACCCGGTAACTAAAATTAAAACAAAAAAAAAATACATGCATACATATATACACCCTTACATATCAAGAGTCATAATAGAAACAAAAATACAACACAAAGTAAACAAAAGAAAAGAAAAAGAACACATGCAAGTAACAATGCATTTAAATAACCAAATAAAAAATCCTAGTGAAAAAATATCTTATTAAACTTGTTCCAATCGGATCAACTTATTAATAAATTTCATTAATTGTATCGGCATTAAATTATCAAATAAAATAAAATAAATATTTATTATTTTTGTTTTGTGTTACTATTAATGTTTATTGATTTAGTCAAGAGAAGATTTAAGTAATGTTTGCTTGTATTTTTAATAACGTATGATCTCTAAAAATATCCATAAGATACTGCAACTAGAATGATATGAAAATAAAAACAAATAATGAATCACTTTATAAAATGCAGTTAATTATATAAATGCCAGTTAAATTTCATAATACCAACCTAAGTCAACAATGTTGTAAAATAAGGAGAAGAAAATAAATTAAAAATATTATCTGATTGAAGCGAATATTACATTTCTATATTTAGAAATTTCATTTCATTTTTAACAAAACTTGAAATTGAATCATAATAAAAGTCGTCATGAGGTGGTGTGGAGTGAGTTGGCAAGGTAAGGGCAGGGTGGTGTTATCCTCAGTCTCCCCTCTACCGCTCACCCATTCCTCCGCTCCCGTCCTTCATCCCTTAGCCTCCTCTCCACTCTCTCAATATCCGTTACAGAAAAAATAAACTTATGTTTTTTTGTAGTGAAATAATGAGCAGCTTTAGGTTGGCATGCTGTGGTTCTACCTGACATGGGAAGAGAAGGAGGAGAATGTTCTGCTTTTATAGAAAGGTATTCCTCCTTGCCCCCCCTTATTCTATGTATACCCACACCTACCTATTTACTTACTTACACACCACAATTCATATTTTAATATATTCATCTACAACACAGGAGGACATCATGTTTAGTATGCATAGTACAATATAGCTATACGTATATTATATCTTTCAAGTTCTCTTGCCCTTATACGATATTTCACTCTTGCTTTATCTCAAAATTCCGTTTTTATTTAAAAATAAGTAGGTACCTATATTATTGTGTATAGGTATCATAAGTTGTAACTCATTTGTACTTCACAATAAATATTCGCGTATAGGTGTATACTTATTTATTATTATTTTATACAATAATAATACAACCCCGCAAAGCACCCGATAACAAAAAGGTCTGCCACTCTTTTCCATACATTTCGAGTGTCCTGTATTCGAAAAAAAAAATACATTTTGCATCTTGAATTCAGCGATAAGGCATGCCACCCACTTAATTTATTATTGGCAGAGAGAGCACAGTATACATGTTATTATTGACAGAGAGAGCACAGTATACATGTTATTATTGACAGAAAGAGCACAGTATACATGTTATTATTGACAGAGAGAGCACAGTATACATGTTATTATTGACAGAAAGAGCACAGTATACATGTTATTATTGACAGAAAGAGCACAGTATACATGTTATTATTGACAGAGAGAGCACAGTATACATGTTATTATTGACAGAAAGAGCACAGTATACATGTTATTATTGACAGAGAGAGCACAGTATACATGTTATTATTGACAGAAAGAGCACAGTATACATGTTATTATTGACAGAGAGAGCACAGTATACATGTTATTATTGACAGAAAGAGCACAGTATACATGTTATTATTGACAGAAAGAGCACAGTATACATGTTATTATTGACAGAAAGAGCACAGTATACATGTTATTATTGACAGAAAGAGCACAGTATACATGTTATTATTGACAGAGAGAGCACAGTATACATGTTATTATTGACAGAAAGAGCACAGTATACATGTTTTTATTGACAGAAAGAGCACAGTATACATGTTATTATTGACAGAAAGAGCACAGTATACATGTTATTATTGACAGAGAGAGCACAGTATACATGTTATTATTGACAGAAAGAGCACAGTATACATGTTATTATTGACAGAGAGAGCACAGTATACATGTTATTATTGACAGAAAGAGCACAGTATACATGTTATTATTGACAGAGAGAGCACAGTATACATGTTATTATTGACAGAAAGAGCACAGTATACATGTTATTATTGACAGAAAGAGCACAGTATACATGTTATTATTGACAGAGAGAGCACAGTATACATGTTATTATTGACAGAAAGGGCACAGTATACATGTTATTATTGACAGAGAGAGCACAGTATACATGTTATTATTGACAGAAAGAGCACAGTATACATGTTATTATTGACAGAGAGAGCACAGTATACATGTTATTATTGACAGAAAGAGCACAGTATACATGTTATTATTGACAGAGAGAGCACAGTATACATGTTATTATTGACAGAAAGAGCACAGTATACATGTTATTATTGACAGAGAGAGCACAGTATACATGTTATTATTGACAGAGAGAGCACAGTATACATGTTATTATTGACAGAGAGAGCACAGTATACATTTTATTATTGACAGAGAGAGCACAGTATACATGTTATTATTGGCAGAGAGAGCACAGAATACATGTTATTATTGACAGAGAGAGCACAGTATACATGTTATTATTGACAGAAAGAGCACAGTATACATGTTATTATTGACAGAGAGAGCACAGTATACATGTTATTATTGACAGAGAGAGCACAGTATACATGTTATTATTGACAGAAAGAGCACAGTATACATGTTATTATTGACAGAGAGAGCACAGTATACATGTTATTATTGACAGAAAGAGCACAGTATACATGTTATTATTGACAGAGAGAGCACAGTATACATGTTATTATTGACAGAGAGAGCACAGTATACATGTTATTATTGACAGAGAGAGCACAGTATACATGTTATTATTGACAGAGAGAGCACAGTATACATTTTATTATTGACAGAGAGAGCACAGTATACATGTTATTATTGGCAGAGAGAGCACAGTATACATGTTATTATTGACAGAGAGAGCACAGTATACATGTTATTATTGACAGAAAGAGCACAGTATACATGTTATTATTGACAGAGAGAGCACAGTATACATGTTATTATTGACAGAAAGAGCACAGTATACATGTTATTATTGACAGAAAGAGCACAGTATACATGTTATTATTGACAGAGAGAGCACAGTATACATGTTATTATTGACAGAAAGTCACAGTATACATGTTATTATTGACAGAGAGAGCACAGTATACATGTTATTATTGACAGAAAGAGCACAGTATACATGTTATTATTGACAGAGAGAGCACAGTATACATGTTATTATTGACAGAAAGAGCACAGTATACATGTTATTATTGACAGAGAGAGCACAGTATACATGTTATTATTGACAGAAAGAGCACAGTATACATGTTATTATTGACAGAGAGAGCACAGTATACATGTTATTATTGACAGAGAGAGCACAGTATACATGTTATTATTGACAGAGAGAGCACAGTATACATTTTATTATTGACAGAGAGAGCACAGTATACATGTTATTATTGGCAGAGAGAGCACAGAATACATGTTATTATTGGCAGAGAGAGCACAGTATACATGTTATTATTGGCAGAGAGAGCACAGTATGCATGTTATTATTGGCAGTGAGAGCACAGTATACATGTTATTATTGGCAGAGAGAGCACAGTATACATGTTATTATTGACAGAGAGAGCACAGTATACATGTTATTATTGACAGAGATAGCACAGTATACATGTTTTTATTGACAGAGAGAGCACAGTATACATGTTATTATTGGCAGAGAGAGCACAGAATACATGTTATTATTGGCAGAGAGAGCACAGTATACATGTTATTATTGGCAGAGAGAGCACAGTATGCATGTTATTATTGGCAGTGAGAGCACAGTATACATGTTATTATTGGCAGAGAGAGCACAGTATACATGTTATTATTGACAGAGAGAGCACAGTATACATGTTATTATTGACAGAGAGAGCACAGTATACATGTTTTTATTGACAGAGAGAGCACAGTATACATGTTAATAAAATGCCACTGGTCTGCTGGCTATTCACTGATTTCACTTTGTATTTGGACACGCCGTATTTTTTATACAAAGCAAACTAGTCCAAGACTCAGATATGAATCTTATATTATGAGTACTAACACCACGATATGCAATGCACTAAACACATATGTATACATTTATCACCCAGATCCAGAACAATATAGGAAAAGTCATTATTGATTTTGTCCCGTCCAGGAATCGAACTGGAATTGAAACTGTACTGGAACTGTAATTGTTTCATGAATTTCAGTAGTTACTAAAGTTTCTTATTATTACTTTCAGAATATTAATAAGTCTAGTGTTCTGTATGCAACAAGCTAAAGTAGTATTACTCCTTTTAAATTTTACAATGATCTCACACCAACTATTGTACATAGTATTGTAGCATGGCGATATGGTGGTAGGGTAGGTGCGTCAATTTATTTTCCGCTCGCGTCCATTTATAAGCTTTGCTCCGTTTGCTAAATGTAAATCTACCTATTTAGGTACCTTCATGAACACAGTACGAGTACACTATATCATATAGAACTAGAGGAAGAAAGGAACGTAGTAGAGATATGACCTCTAAAATAGACTGGAAGTTCGAAGAAAAATTGGTAATGCCACCAATCAAATTTTGCGACCAATATAATTTCTCAACGATGAGTTTTAAACATGTAGTTGGTTCAAAATATACGTTTATATCTTCATCGAGGCCCTCGTTGTAGATGCATTTATAAAAACATGTTACTGTTAATTCAGAATATTTGATGTCCCATATGTTAGAAGTGCACTTTTTTTACAATAATCACCACAGTTTGTTAATAATAATGTTCATTTAGGTTAATAATATGTATAATATATCGATACATAATAACTTGTGTATTGCAAAACTGAAAGACATTCATTGATTTTTTTTATTGTTAAGGTTTTTTTTCTTTTTCAGGTATAAGGTATGCTATATACATATTCCAGCATTAGTAGAAAAGAGACCATTATCATCTTAATTTTATTGAGTGAAACAGCATAATACATATTATTATAATAATTATTAATTTCGGAACATAATTTTACAACAAATTTGTAGTAGGCTACTAGTCTAGTAAATCTATGTAGAAGAGTGAGATTTGTGAGTATAGCTCCTTTTATATGGAACATTAAAGTTTGTTTTTACGTCTCACCTTTATAACATTTTTCGTAGAAAACTCAACATACTTCGTGTCGATCTCGACATAAAACAAGCCGACATAAAATAATTATATTGGCAGTAAAAGCAGTAAAAGGAGTCACCGGCCGGTGATAGTCAGCTCTTAGCTGCAGAGTCACAAGACTCACAAGACTCACAAGTTGTGAGCAATGTGTGGAGAGTGGAGAGAGATGCTGCCTGCGGAGACATTAAACCCAAACGGGCCTTACGGACATTTTATTAGGTAATATTTCTTGCTTTGAACTGTCCAGCACATCGTAAAATATTCATATTGTGCATTTAACAAACCATCATTGATTCCTGAGAAGGTGGGAAGATAATAAAAGTCTAAATATATTATATATTCTGTAGGAATGTGAAGTACCTACAATATAGTCAGTACAATATGAAAATTTTATCCATACCTATATGAAATACATACATTATTATTTTTATGTACCTACTCGTAAGCAGCTTAATATCATATTTGCTCCGCGGGGTCCTCGGCAACAAAATAAGTCTCCAAACTTCATTTGGTATTTTTTAGAGTGTTCTGTAAAAAGTAGGCAGGTATTCATGAAACATCACATGTGAGACATTTAACATATACAATTCAGCGATGAGACATACCACACATCTTATATCTTATTTCCTAAAGGTACAGAGAGGACGACCTGTATGCACAAAAAATTTAGCTAGTCCATTGGCTTTTCCACTTTTGGCAGATGTCGCGATAGTAAAGATGTACAGATTTTTTTGGTTTTAAAAAACTATTGTTAAAAATGCGTGGATAGGAAATGTGGAGAGACCACAAAAAGACACTGGAAAAAGACGATATTGTCCAGATGATGAGAAAGCAGTGGATTCGTGTTGCTCGAGATCGCAAAGCATTTTGAAGAGGCCTATATCCAGCAGTGGAGAGAATAGGGCTAGCAGTAAGTAAATAAGTAGGTAAGTGTTCGTCGGTAGCCTGGAGGTAGAGTCTCGGCCTTCAGAACAGGGGGTCCGTGGTTCGATCCCAGGTGCCGGCAAACTCCCCTTTCACGGCACAAGCTTTTAGCTTAGTGTGAAAGGTGTATAAGGTTGTATTTGGGTTTATAACAAAACCCAGATATATCTTTTTTAAAAAAAAAAAAAAAAAAGTAGGTACTGTTTCATGATATTCTTAGAAATGACAGGTAAATATACTTACCTACTAAGTTACTTCATTCTCAGATATTAAATTTTCTCTTCTTCAGTGTTTGCCATTGTTTGTTGTCAGGAGATATTAATCAGTTCAATGTTCTGTTTAAAATTATTTGGGAGAAATACACACACACACAGTGGCAGTAGGTAACTATACTGTAATATTCTAGTTAGGTAGGTATAGGTACCTATTGAATTTGTCTAATGAAACATCTCTCTCCTCTCAACTCGGTAGGTACCTCTACCTCTGCCTGTAGGTAGAGGTACCTACACAGTGATCCCGTAATGAATGAAGTAAATGCTTGTCAGTGGAAGAATCTTTGTTAAAAAGGAAATGAAATTCTTCAGTTAAATCATTTCAAATGAGCCTTCCTACACCCCCCTCCCTCACCCTCTGCTGCAGCCAGCAGTCTATCTGCCGCCTGCCGCCTGTGCCTGTCTTCTTGTCTATCTGATGCGAAGGTGTTTTTGTTTGATTCATCAGCATCTGTTTACATCTAGGTAAAGGTGAATACACAGTCTGAAAAAGATTATGAAATTTAATTTTGTTTAGATGATATTCTCATAGACTCATAGTATCCCTTTGAAGAAAGAATAGTGTTAAGAGACACAGTGTAGGTATAATACAGTACAATGTTACTGAATAGATTGACACTTTGATAATAACAGGATGTGTATTTTATATGGAGATACTCTTACATTGTTGCACTGGCGACTATAAGCCTTGATAAAACATCTCTCAAGACGCCCAGAATGACGCCAATCGCCAATACGACGAAGATGCTTTTATTGTACCTACCTACCTACATACCTAGGTACCTATGTATAGCTGTGTATCTGTCGCGGGGAAGTTATGAAAATCGAGATTTGATAAAATCCCTAAGAGGGCTGATCAAATCGAAATAAGTGATTTGATCAAATCCCTTAACTGCTTTTTTTTGTAAAAAGATATATATCTGGGTTTTGTTATAAGCCCAAATACAACCTTATACCTACACCTTTCACAGTGACATAAAAGCTTGTGTCGTGAAAGTGAAGTTTGCCTGTATCTGGGATAGAACCACGGACCCTCTGTTCACGAGGCAAAGACTCGACTTCCAGGCTACCGACGAACTCATGGAAAAAAGTATTTAGAGAAAAGGATTATTTTTTAGTAAACCATTCATCATCGCATGCAGAGTAAGTTATATGATAATATTCATTGAAATTTAATTACTTCTTCAAAACTAATTAACAAGAGAAATAAGTTCTTAGGGTCATATTTTTAAAGACAAAAAAAAATGTTTTTGGTGAAATTTTAAACATTCATAGTGAACGTAATAATCATATAGGAGGATACTTATATTAATATTCATTGAAATACGTTGTTGAATCATCCCATAGAGTTGTTATTTTAACATATTCCGTGAATTGATCATCCCCCTTAGGGATTTGATAAAATCTCGATTTTCATAATTTCCCTGCGACATTGGTAGGTATTATTTAACTGCGTTGGATAAGTGAAGTGACATATATAAATTATTTGTCTCAACTGTGCTGAGATGATCAATAAATCGTAAATATACTTTGCTTCGTTTATCATTCCAGTGTCTAAATGTCTGCCACTCTTATATAATCGTCTTTTATGAATTGGACATCCCCTCATACCTCTGACCTAAACAAATCAGGGCAGGGCCATCATTGAACACCATTCAGTAAATAATTAATATTAGAACATTTGCAATATTTTATATTTTGATGGCGTGATGTTGAGCATTTAAAGAATAATGTATCGTCATTAGAATTATATATTTATGTTATATAGGAATGTTGCTACAAGATAATATTACTTTTGATTCACCTGTATTAATCACGTACATGTTACAATATTCATGTTTTACAAGATGTACTTAGTAAGCAGCAGCTAGTGTTGTTTGTATGGGATGGAAAATGATGGTGAATAATTACCTAAAAATAGCGACTGAATCTGGAGCACGGCTCTCCTATTGATTGAGTTATTTCTGTAAAAATATATGTGTATTGAATATACAGAACACTCTGATAGTAAATTTGTAGTTATTAGTGAATGATCACCTCCACTTCAACAAATCCGGAGATGTTACACAAATATCTAGACGTAATTATATTATCATATACCTACAGCCGCTGACTACGCTTCAAACATGTTGAACACTACCTTCTAAGAGTAATAAGACAATCTTTAACTGACTGACTGACTGCGACTGTACCTTATTTCATTTATATTATATAGTTATCTACTGTATACAGTAAATTAATCAATAAAATCCAGAGCACCTAGAACAAAGAATAATTTGATCTGAGCTTTACAAACCTCACGTTTCCACTTACCCTTAAGTAACGATACTACAACAGTCTTAAACGGTAATAAACTCCATCTGCTTTACTCAATTTACTCATTTCTCTACAATTATGTATGTAGACTACTTCAATCAACTTGCTGCCTGTGTCCTAATGAGACAGTATAATGAACAAATGTTAAAGTATAAATTCTTTTCTACTTCTTATACCTCTTGTAGGTAGGTACAATAAGAAGTAGGTATAAGAATTTCTGAAATTACATACATATATATGTGTATATCGTATGGATGGAATTTAATTAATTTTAAGTAAAATGGAAATTCATTAAAAAATGTGATACTTAAACAAAGTAATTATGTGGACAATTGAATGTAAAATAAAGAAATGATAGTGAAGCAGGTGAAACAATTATTATTATTAATTATTTAGGTATATTGGTGATGTAGGTAGGCTATTACTACTTATATATATATGGACAATTTGTAAAGCGCCGTTTACTCATAACATGACCTCAAGGACGCCGTATACCGTATCCATCACCCGAAACTCCCATCAAAAAGGTGCGTCTTCAGCCCTCTTTTAAAACTCTCTCCATTCACCTCCTCTTGCAGACACAGAGGCAGCTTGTTCCAACATCTGGGACCCGCAACACTGAACGCTCTATCTCCAAAGCCTGGTTTGCGAGATCGAGAAGAAAATTCCCAAAGAAAGCTATTGTCTCTGTTTCATTTATATTTATTTGGAATAAATTCAAATGTATATCCATTTCACTGGGTAAAATCGGGCAGAAACTTGGTTAATTTTATTTTATTTATTTATTCTTCTTGCACATCATCATTACATTACAGTGTTAACAAAATAATATATTTTTTTTAAAACTAGGACGATGTGCAGTGGCGAGATTATCACTATAAAGTGATTTCTTCCATCTAACCACGACTTTGTATATGGTACGAGACTTGATCCGTCGCCAGAATATGCAGTTTGGATTCGTCGAAAAGATTTAATGTTTCGACATTGCTGCTTGTGTCTCGTCAGGAGTATCTCACATAATGGCCGACACGACATCGAATCCTGTATGCGAGGAGTATCGCATATTATGAATGGCTTATGAATTCATTTTCGTCTGAAATGCATGCGAAAAACCAACATTGCATGAATGATAGATCATATGATTTTGCGCAGGAGATAATATGAGGTAAGAGTTTTACTCCATTTCATTACGCACAGTCGGGCAGAGTCTTGACTCATGCCTTTGCATATTGTACGAGACTCGACATATCGCATTACGTGAAGTTTTTACAAAGTTAATATAGGTCGGTATAGGTATTTAACAAACAATATCATTCAGTAATGATTAAAAGAACAATTATACCTACAATTAGGTATTGTATATTATTGTTGAAATGTCTATGGAGTAAGTACATAGCTGTATTCTAAGAACAATCATATTTTTTTGTATTAAATTCAAACTATCAAATCCTCTATGAATGTATACAAGTAAGTAAGTATGTACCTATAATGATTACCTATAAATTGATATTTTTATTCTTGGTACGCATTAAATAATTCATAATAACGTCGCATTTGTGATGAATATGTACGAGTATTAGGTATTCTCGTTACAATAATTGTATTGATAATAGTCTGTGAGCTATCACCGCAAACATTATGTACCTACCTAGATATGTGTATTATATGTAGATACATAAACGGTATAAAATATAACATAGGTACCTATATGTGTATATGTGTGTATACATACCTACATACATAGGGATATAAACTATATTCCAATGAAGGAACTGTATGTGCAGATGTACATTATAATATGTATGTAACTATGTAGGTATACCAATGTTCATACAAGTAATGATAAGCTGTAATTAAGTATAGGATTAATTATTATATTTTTATTACAAGGAAAATATCATACATACATACATAGGTACATATACTAAGTACCTACATATAAACAGATGATCAGACGAGTTGCGTGAGTGATTCATTCGGATTGCCAAACAATATTAATATCGTATTATAGGCAAGTGGGGTGTATATAAATAGTTTTTGTATATGTATTATGTAGGTAGGTGCGTTTAATTTTTACACTCTTTTCCCATAGGTAAGTAGGTGTATATCTATAACACATGTAGGTAGGTAACTAATGTAGTTGTACGTTTCTGAAATATTTTCTTTGCTCGCGCGAAGTATTAAATATCAGTGATATAAGTAAAAAAAATTGACTCTAAAACATTCCTATGAAACTATCACAGCGTTACCGTTAAATCAACTAATAGGTGATATTAAATTTATCTGAAGTCTAGGTACTTCCTACTCTTAAAGCAATACATCAATGCTCTTTTCACCCTCATAATGCACGGTTATGAAGATCAACTTACTGATTTTTATGGAGGATCGTACAAATTGATAAAAAATTACTTAAAAATACCAAACATTCCTATCCATCTGAAGAAGACAACAGTCGATCTGTGTGTACTCTCGATCTTCACCTATAAAATCGATACCTACATTGCCCGAACAAAAATGAATCATTCATAAAATCGAAGTAACACAAAGAGCAATTACAAGATCTTCTTTATTATTTAGCTTAACATCTCATTCATGGGGCAAACTGGGGAGGTCATGTGTCACGTATATCTGATGATAGATGGACGAAGAAGATTCTGGACTGAAGGTCTGGAACAGAACGCAGAAGTGTGGGTAGGTTGACCCTAGATAAGATGGTCTTATTACATTAAAAAAAAATGTCGGGCATGCACTAGAGGGATGTCTTTGTTCACCTCTGAACACAAAAAGAAAACTTAAGTGAGGATAAGGAAGTATACAAATATAGTGAAAATACATCGCACATCTGACGATATAATCTGATTAGATATTATCTATTTACATACATTTAGTAAGGTGTCACACAAAAGATTGACTGACTTCATTACTCATCAACTGTCTTTGTCATAAATCGGATATAGCACGCAATCATTTATTTTATCAAAACACATTTTAAATATCTACTCGTATTATACTTAGACCTTTTAATTTCCTCAATTCGGTAGAAAAAAAATGTAACAGTCACATCTGAGTACAATAAAGCTAAGTAGTTACATAGATAACAGGAAATGTATACAACGGTATGTCTGTACTTAGCTATACGAGAATATATTTGTGTATTCTACATAGCCAGCCCACTGCAACGTTCAGGAGTAAGCTGAAAACACTGCTTTTCAAGAAAAGTCATGGCGCCCTTGAGATGGTCACGGATCATTAAACGGCGCCAAATATAAATTGTCTTTATTATTATTATTATTATTATAGAGCAACTATGGCTTATACATTATATCATACATAATTAGTTTCATTCATTCAATAATAATTTCATCAAATCCGGTGTACAAAGGTGATTAACTTAATGACAGCTCAATAAAACGCTGCTTCTTATTACATACCTTGATTTCTCCTTTTTCATTTCTCTGAAACATGTCCATTATACAAGTATAGTAAGTCACAATCTATTGGATTGTTTATGTATGAGTCACAGTTCATGTCCTTCCTCACTTGATCCATGTAGGTGTCTCTTGGTCGACCTCTACCATTTCTTCCTTCGGTTTTGCCCTCCGCGATGGTGATGTGCAGGCCTGGGTACTTGATGTTATGTTCAATCCTCGTTGTTGGCGGATCTTTTCAAGGAGTTGCCTCATTAAGTTGTACTATCCCTATCAACGCATACCTACACTCGTAAAATATATGGAATTACCTCTCTAGTCTTTCCCATAACAAGTAGCAAACGGTGTTCTGTGAAATATATTACTAAACTAGCGATTATAATAAATAAATAATATGGGTACATTCCATTGAATCAAATTAGTGATAATAGACTACCATAAATAAAATGTAAGCACTCGTATATACCTAATGAAGTAGGCAATTCTGATTTGCAAATTCGAGTCTGTAAACATAAATAAACACCATTGTATCAAATGCAGAGAGTGTGAAGATTTTTCTGGAATAAAATAAATAGCTTCATGCTATTATATAAATTATCACCATATCAGTTATACAAACGATTATATTATCTTACTGGCACAATAGACAATACATACATACCTACATACATACATACATACATACATACATACAATACTGAGAACGCGGTCATCCATTCAGCGATTATTATTAAAATCTGTACTTACATACATATAACATACAGCTACGAGGTAAAGAGTTATAATGTAGTAGTTACTTATACTGAGTACACATCTCACCTCTATGCTGTAGGTACTTACTTACTGTACGAGAATTAAATTTAGTTTTATTTTGGTGTTCACTTGTGGAGATTTCCGTTAAATTTTAGAAAGAAGCGGATTTTGTGCGGCTTAACTCTACTAAATAATGAAAACCTAATCTGATTAGAACTGTGCACTGTGAAATATATTATAGATAGGTAGGTAGGTACTCTGAATACACATTCATTATCCAATATTACGAAGATACATACATTATACTGTAATAATAAGTATTCTCTAAATAATAATATAATAGTAAGTATATACCTACCTACCTACCCACTAAATATTATACAAACAATACAATATGTAGGTACATACCTATGTGTGTACGTACTCACTCACTCAGTATGTATGTACATACATACTGAGTGAATAGTAGGAGTAGATTGCCGTCCGTCTAATTGATATTATAGGTAGAATTAGTGTTAAGACTTTTAGGGAATGAATTTCAACTTGATGCTTAATTATTATTGTCACCATACCATACCTGCATGGCACATCCCACAAGTAGGGGAGCAGGCAAACCAGTCGCAACAAAATGTGTCAACAAAAATTGAGACATTTAGGATGGATGGCAAACTTCATTGCTAAATTTAAGTTATAAAATATATTTATTTTACTGAACTCCTGCCTTATACAGGACATTCGAAATCTTATGGAAAAGTCTGGGAAATCAATTCATTACTAAGTGCTCATAGGAAGTATAGTAGGTATGATACACGTCCATTATAATTATTACCAGACTAGCTTTACCTGGCTTCACTCATGACATTGTCATCAAACAGACAAATTATGTCACATTAACTGATAGCATAATAGTAAGTTCTCCTGAGAAATAGCAAAAATTGTAGGAAATTAATTACTAAAAAACTTTCAATACCGTGATTCAATTTTTTTTTTGTATTTTGACATTTGTAATACGCAGAACAATATACCTACATACTTATTCAATTCCCACACAAATCTGATAATACTAATATCTCTGTCATTATTTATTGAGTCGACGTTAATTTTGTAAAACTCCATGTTTATGCATGAAAAAATCACAATATTGGTTTTGTTTTACTTTAAAAAATATTGAGTAGTGACCTAGTTTCGACTTATAAAGTCATTGTCAAACTTAGTTGTCAAACTTAATATTTTTTTTAAATAAACCTGAAACAATTGTTTTTTTTTACATATGTTTCTGTCACTATTTATATTTAGGTATGAGATATTTACCTATTAAAATATTTTTATTCTAAAACGGGCCAAAGGGAATAAGACCTCGTATAGAGTGTATTAGGTATTTGTTACATAGCAGCGTCTTTTGATGACATATGAACATATATATACTTACACGAACGGACACAAATATTTATTAGATTAACACTCTAAAGACATTCGGTGACAATACCTTTGATCATTCGGTTGTGTCTATTGCTGTGCGGTGTTATTTAAAATTTATAATAATTTAATTATTATTTTTTCTACATTCCGGTTGAGGGCCGGCTTCAGTTGATTTTTTTTAGTTTTATTTTTCATTTTTTTTTCTTGTTTTTTGTTGCAGCTCTGGTAAGACTATCTTTGGTTATTTTTAACATTTTAATTTTATTTTAATAGAGATGGATGGCGATCCACCTCACACTCTTCCACCAGCTCCTCCTCCTCCGGATCCCCCCGATCCAAAGAGAAAGAGAACACATCAAAACTTAGAAACAGACCATACACTTAACATGGATTTTGATTTTGCTAATCTCGCACCTACTGATAAGACCTCAGCTACACCTATTTCTTCTTACTCTGCTTCTAATACACCCGTCAGGGAGTATTTTTACTCAAACAAATCATGTGGGCCCTATATCGTGTTCGTGCAAAATGCTGAACAGGGTAAATCTATTTCCCCCTTGCAGTTCGGTAAATTTCTTTATACTAGAAAAACTCAAGGCGTCGTAAACGGTTCTTTAAAAGCTGAAGGGAAATTTAAAATCTCTCTCGAGTTCACGACGGGAATTATGGCCAATACTTTTATAAAAAATATATTTATATCTTCGAACTCTAATTTTAGAGCATATATTCCCTCGTTTAACGTCACAAGAATGGGCTTAATAAGAGGTATCCCACTAGATATCACAAATGACGAATTGATATCGTCCATTCTAGAATCGAATCCAGAAGTGGAAAACGTAATAAAAATAAGACGACTGAATTACAAAGACAGAACATCTGGTTCTGTCGAATGGAAACCATCCAGGAGTATAGTAATAACATTCGAAGGCCAATTTCTACCATCCCATATTTACATTCTCTACAACTCTTTCAATGTTGAAAAATATAATTTCCCAACAATTCAGTGCTTTAATTGCTGTAAGTATGGTCACGCAAAAGCTGGATGTCGTTCGCCGCCAAAATGTTTTAATTGTGGGGATAACCACTCCTCAGAAGAGTGTAAGACGGCAGAAATTAAATGTTTTCAGTGTAAAGGAGCACACAAAGCGATAAGTACTTCGTGTCCTGAATATTCCAGGCAAAGAGCTATAAAGAATTCTATGACTGTTTCTAATATTTCATATATTCAAGCAGCAAAACTGCACCCTTCAATTAAATCTTCATACGCTGAAGTTCTTGCTACCCCTCCAGATCCCCCAACAATATCTGTCAACTCTCGAAATTTTTCCACACGTCATAGTAGAACAGTAGTTGGTAAGCCCCATAAAATATCAACAAATGGTGGGTATGACAAAGAAAAGCACAATTCGTTCCTCTCCTATACCAATGGATCTCCTTCTCAGAGTTCTAATGGTTGCGCAATTTCACAAAGAGTACTCGTACCTGACCAAGATGTAGTTGAAAATCTCAAAGAAACTTTGACACTTGATAACAATAATTTTCTTTACTCACTATTAACAATGCTTATTGAAATACTTTCACGAAAAAATTTGACATCGCCAAACGCTGCTTCCTTAATTCCTGCACTAAACGCACTCCTCATCGAAAATGGCCAACGCAACGAACATAACCAGCATCTCGAAAAGTAAGCTTTCTAATTTATCCATCCTTCAGTGGAACTGCCGTAGTGCAGTTTCCAACAGAGATGACATTCTGTTTTTGCTCAAAACTCATAACATTGATGTAGCTGCTTTATCAGAGACATGGTTTTCGCACGATTCGTTTGTATCTTTCCCAGGTTATTCCTGTTTTAGAGATGATCGCTTGGATGGTAGGGGAGGAGCAGCTCTTTTAGTAAGGGACTCTCTTGAGTTCAACAGGATTTCTCTGAATATTCCATCAAATATACAGTTGGTGGCAGCGAAAATCAATAATATATCTGTAGTGTCCGTATACGCTCCTCCCAGAACTAATTTCGACAGGAGCTTCTGGTCTGAAATCATTTCAGAACTTTCCCCATCTTACATGATCCTGGGAGATCTCAATGCTCATGCTCCCTCCTGGGGAAGCCAGTCCCTGGACTCTCCAGGAAAGGCTATTCTGACCTGGACAGATGACTTTAATCTCTGTATCCTTAATAGTGGAGATCCCACTCGCTTCTCAAATCCAAATCAGAGACAAAGTGCGGTAGATATATCAATCTGTACTGCGGACATTGCTCCTATGTCAACATGGGAAATCCTTGAGGACCCGCTCTCCAGTGACCACTTTCCCATAATCATTGATTTTAAAGTAACCTCCAAAAGCACCTCAAACGCCCCATTTAGGAGTAAATTTATTACAAAGAAAGCTAATTGGGATGAATTTCAGAATCACATTCTATTGGATGTCGCTGGTGTGCAGGGTGAGCATCAGGGGGTCGACGAATTTGCGAACGGAATCCATGATGTGATTTTACGTGCTGCAACAGCCTCTATACCAATGTCCTCTAATCGAAAGCCCCGCAAAACATCCCCTCCTTGGTGGGACAAGGAATGTTCGGAGGCAGTCGAACAAAGAAAGGCAGTGATTAAATCTTTTAAAAACAATATGTCTTGGGAAAACTTTTTACTCGTTCGGAATGTGCAAGCTCGTACCAAAAAATTTCTCAGGAAAAAGAAAAGAAAAGGTTGGCAAGATTTTTGCACTTCTTTATCCCCTGACACACCTTCATCGGATGTGTGGGAATCCATTCGACGATTTAGAGGTTCTTTCTCCCCAAACCAAAGACAAACCAAGATAGGTCCATGGATTGAAAACTTTATAGATAACTTGTCCCCAGCATACGCACCTGAAATGCTGGAACTTCAAAGAAGTCCTACATCTCAGGAGCAATCTAATGTACTTTCATCTCCTTTCTCATTTGATGAACTGTCTTCCGCCGTTCACTCTGCAGGGGATTCTTCTCCCGGACCTGATCTCATACCATACTCTTTTTTCCGACATGCTCCTAAACTTCTTTTAATAAAACTATTGGAATTATATAATTTAATACTGAGGAGTGGAAACATTCCTTCTTCCTGGAAAAGGCAATCCATTGTTCCAATCCTTAAGCCCGGAAAAAACCCTTCTCTACCTTCATCATATCGCCCAATCGCATTGTCTTGTTGCTTTTTGAAGATCCTAGAACGCATGTTAAAAAAAAGACTGGAATATTTTTTTGAAAACTCTGGTACATTTCCCTCCTTTCAATTTGGATTTAGAAAGGGAAGATCTTGTATGGATAACTTGAGTATTCTAGTAACTGATATACACATTGCAAGATCTAATAAGAGTGATCTAGCGGCCTGTTTCCTAGATATTTGTGGGGCATATGATAGCGTTCTCTTACCTGTATTGTTTCAGAAAATGTCATCTGCGGGCTTACCCAATTCATTATGTTGTCTTATTTTTAACATAATGTGCGAAAGGAGTATGCTAATTAACTCCTTCCATGGGCTTGTCGAAAGAAAAGTGTATAAAGGACTCCCACAAGGATCGGCGCTTAGCCCAATTCTTTTTAATCTATACACTCACGACATTGGAAACGCTCTGCCTCCTGAAGTCAATATACTACAATACGCAGATGACTTCGTTATCTATTGTTCTGTTGGTTCCACGCTCACTGCGGGTGAGAAACTTGAAGCATCCCTTAATCTCTTAGGTGAATGGTTTAGTGCCAATGGTATGACTCTTTCACCTTCCAAAAGCCAACTCGTTGTTTTCTCAAACAAACATAAACCCTCCAATATATCTTTAAAGTGCAACAATTCCACTATTTCAAGTTGTGAATCAGTAAAGTTTTTGGGGGTCACTTTGCACAGAAAACTCTCTTGGAACCTTCATATTGACAATATAATAGCCAAGTGCGAAAAAAATATAAACATCCTCAGAGCGGTTTCTAGAGTCTGGTGGGGGGCCCACCCGACTACTATGAGAATGCTTTACTCATCCCTCATCCGAAGCCTCATCGACTATGCATGCTTCCTAATGGATCCCCTTCCAAATTATTTAAGCGCAAAACTAGAAAGAGTTCAGAATAAATGCCTGAGACTGATACTGGGAGCCATGAGATCGTCTCCAATAATAGCCTTGCAGGCAGAGTGTGTAGAGATGCCCCTTTGCCTAAGGCGAGTTTTTCTATCTCACAAATTCGTTTTGAGGAGATTGAGCATGGGTCCTCATATGTTGCTCCTCAAATTACAAACATTGTTGGAGCTTTGCTTAAATTCTCCTTATTGGCGTAATAGAAAGTACCCTCTTTTGTGCTCCTCTTGGGAGTATGTAACCCAAAGTTTCTCTTCTTCAATTCACCTTACACCTTCAACTCATCATTCTATTCCATTCAATTATTCATTGCAGGCATGCAATATTGTTGATTCGATAGGTTTGGATAAATCAGTTTTTACATTGAGCCCGCAGGTCGTGAATATCCTTTTCCTTCATAGAGTGAATAGTGAATGGCCTGCCCATACGATCTTCTTTACGGATGGGTCTAAATCTCATACAAATGAATGTGGATCGGCTGTTTACTCTCCTTCTCTTCAAGTCGAACTTCAATTTCAACTCCCATCTTCTGCATCTGTTTTTACAGCAGAATGTTTAGCTCTCAGAGAGGCGTTAGGGGTAATTGTCGAAAGATTACTTTCACGGGCAATTGTCTTTACTGATTCCCTTAGCCTCGTATCTCTTCTAGGGCGAAAGGGTAGTTTGTCATCAAATAATTGTATAATCCACGATATTTTAAGATTGATGTTCGAGGCATCAAGTAAAAATATTGAGTTGGTGATTGCTTGGATCCCTTCTCATGTGGGTATTGCTGGAAACGAGAAAGTAGATATTCTGGCTAAGGAAGCATGTTCTTGTGGTATATTGCCAAATGCATTTGTACTTCCTATAGGAGATTGTCTGGGTGTTGTAAGAGATAAAATTTATGAGAAGTGGAATTATTCATTTATCGGGTCTGTATCTGGGTCTCATTATAAAGGAATTCAGCCTTCAATCCCCTCGCAACCTTGGTTTCAAGAAACAAAATGGCCAAAATTAAACATTTCGCTTCTCTGTAGAATGAGGATAGGACATTGTGTTATTGCCTCTCATTTGGCCAGAATCAATATTCTGGATTCCCCTATGTGCGAATGCGGGGAGGACACGGAAACTCTGGACCACGTTTTCTTTGGTTGCCCACTCCTACCTAATCAAGAATTTTCTCAGACGATTAGGAAGTTGGGTTTTAATTTTCCCATTTCTGTCCATTCTCTTTTGGCCCAAAATTGTAATAAAGTGAACCTAGCCTTAATAAATCACCTTAAAAAATTTAATAAGAACATCTAAATTATTAATTTTAATAAGAATAAATTTCAATAATAAATTATACTTAATGATAAATTGTTTTATAGTAAATGTTTTTGAAACAAATTATCATTATAAAAATAATAATAAATTTTGACAATGTTTTTTTTTTTTGGAAGACTACGATGTGTTTAACATCAAATATATTCCTGAAAACGGCCCTGTGATTGCAACGATGTCGACACACAAGCGGTGTGCATGTATTGGTTACTCGGGCGGGGAGTTCATTGATCCCAATGCCCTTGAGATGTACTTGCCGCACGTGGCGACTGAAACGGCAGTTACTATGTAGCTATGTACTAATGAATACCCACTACGTTAAGACATTGTACTCACAGCAGTGAGTATATAGGCATAATTCACTCGATGTCGGGTGCCTTGCCGAAAAGAAAAAGAAGAAGAAGAAGAACACTCTAAAGAGGTGAGATAAGGAAACGAATGTAAATGCTTACATACCTACCTATAAATAAATATTAAATATACCTTTCTACATTATACATAGTTATATTATATAGATTCTGTGTCACACTTACAGTACACTCACCTTCACAAATTTTATCAACATTTTAACTTATTCATTGATTTATTAATACTTACTTACCTTATAATTTTTTTTTATCTACGCCATATCTGTGAGCTCTTGTACAGGTTTTTTACTGATAACTGACATGTTCATATTTTTTCTTGTTCACCTTATACCGATTTTTTACCGATTAAATAAACCAGCTGATTTTATTTATTATTTTTCAGAAAAAAGAAGTTTACATATTAATACAACTTACTTTTTTATAATTCTCGTCCCTTCCCCTTAATCTAATTTCCCTTATCAAACATGTTTTCTTTTTTTTTATTCATTTATTTATTCTCAATTCACGACCTGAGCCTTTTACATTATAAGTTTTTGTATATGTACAATTCTTGTGGGCTTCCTTCACTCTGGGACCTCTTTCTCTCAGATCGGACTCTTCCTGTTGCATCAGCTTGATCTCCCGGCGTTCTCAGGTCTGGAGATTCGATAGGTGCTTCAATTGTACTAGGGAGCATATGTCTAGGGGTGGGTGGTTCGGGTAATAGGTACTACATCCATGCCTGTAAAAGAGTGCAGCATAAACTTATCTTATAACTGGCATTGTATAATCTTTATGTTGTGCCTATTAGCGTATGATTGTGAACAAATAAATATATACCTATAAGTTGTGTAAGTTATGTACCTATGTCCCGTGGAGCACCCGGTAATGATTTGGACTCCCACTCTTCTGCGTAAGTTTTCGAGTGTCCTGTAAAAGGCAGGTGTTCGAAAAGACATTTTACATCTTAAATTCAGCGATGAGGCTTGCCACCCATCCTGAATGTCTTGATTTTATATTGGCACGAAGAGGACAGTTTGCATGTTTCTTACGTGCAGCTGATCTGCTGGCTACCCCACTTGTGGGATATGTCGTGATGGTATAGTAGTAGTAGTAGTACCTATAAGTTTTTTTTTATTGTTATTCTAAAAATATCACCCTGCACTGAGACCATAACAGCTTTTGGCCAAGACGGTCTCAGCAGGAATGTAACTTAACATCAAACACCTTTGTACTTTATAGTGGGTACCTATGTATTAGGTATAAAGACCTTTACATGACATATCCTACATAATGCAGTCAAAAGATTTCACACCTACTGCGTGCTGTATGAAATACTTTTTATATTGGATTTTATGGCTATGTTAAGTATGTGCTACAACTATCTACCTTTTTTTTATTATTTTCCATTCACATTCCATATTTTCCTCGTGTTATCTCCAGTAGACCTCACTAATAACACATTATACAATATAGGTAATGTCTGTACAGAATGGCAGAAAGGCAGGCAGGTATACTCGTATGGAATAGGTGTTCTTTGTATTTATAGGGAGGGTAGCTTGTGAAATGAGTTAAGTGCTCACCATGTGTAATAGTCGTCATAAACTGAGACGTTCCCTATAAGTCTTTTATTACAGAGATATTTCTGAGGGAACTACAATAGGTAGGTACATTGTAATATTATTTCACGTTTATGTCATTCGTCCTGCATTCAAATATTTTTTATTGTCTGATTTGAATAATTTGTTATAATTTTGTTGATGAAAACCTTTCCAGTTTCCACTGTGTAAGGTCTGTAATAAAATGTAATAGTCAACAAGGCATGCCCATCCCATACTAATAAGACATTACAATATTTTTAATATATCAGGAACATCATCACCATATATTATAGATAATGGTTTGTAGAATCGTAATTGAATGTATCTATACTTATACCTAATATTAACTGAACAATGAGTGATAGTCCTATTCCATTCAAGGACCTGAGAGTATTTATTTTCTTATTCGAAAACCTTCTTTCTAAGGATAAACATCGAGGTACAAATACAATACATAGTTGTTGTTATCTAAAATGTTAACATTTGTACTTAACTGCCACAAGCAAATAAAACTGAGGAAATAATAATATCACTTACCATCGTAGAGAGACAAAGAGGATAATAGAAAATATCAAAAGCAATCATAACTTCTTAAGACAGTCTCATAAGAGAGGCTCCACTTTACCTATGTAGGTACATATTATTACCTATCTGAGGAATATTGAGGAGACAATACTTATTATTTACTTTTTTATTATTAAGTAAAATATATTATTGAGCACTGTTTAATCTCCACTATGTTAGGTTAGATACCGAACGTTTTCGCCTAAACTTGTAGGCATCTTCAGGGAAACTTGTAGGCATCTTCAGTTTCCCTGAAGATGCCTACAAGTTAAGGAGAAAACGTTCGGTATCTAACCTAACATAGTGGAGATTAAACAGTGCTCAATAATATATTTTTATATTTTCTTTAATAGAATTAAAAATGGATTTCCACAGCGTAAACACAAAAATTCTTGAATTATTACTTATTATTATTATTATTTTATCCTTCTGACTACAGATTTTTGTTCGATACTATGTTTTTTTTTTAAAAATGGACGTGGATGTTGATCCTAGATGTTGTAAAGTGTCCTTGAAGTGATATTATCACGATACGGCGCTATATAAACTGTTATATGCATTGTTCATAGAAAATGCATAGTATACAAACATATAGATGACAATACACATTATAAAGAAGACGAGCTTTTGACAATGTACTGGTAATGATACATATTGTATGATATTATATGACCTGCCTGTCAATGATCTAATAAATCCTGAAGTACCTACATATCTCACTAAATCACTTACTTCGATCTCACGAGAAAACCTTACCGCTGAATATAATTATCTAATGATATTATACATATACTTGGGAATGCATTAAGATGTAACTACCAAGGTGCTAGGTGGTTACATGGTTGAAACGTAAATTTGTTTTATACTGTCACTTGCATCCATATTATGTTTTATCAGTAGGTATAATGTTTTGTTATGTTAGACGAGATTATATTATATGAATGTATGCTACTTAGATATGAAATATGTTAAGTTCATAGAGGAAGTGACTAATATGTTTATTGTACAACCTTGATATATCAACACTGCACTACCTACAGATGTGTTGTTTGATGTACATACTGTACTACTTACTATTTAAAAAATGATATGATTTCTTTATTTAGAAAATAAATCAAAAATATTTGTACACTTTATGTTTTCAATCTAAAATTTATATTTAAAAAAATATCTATCGCCAAAAATTTAAAGTGTTTTAAACCAAAATACCTTTGATCATTTTGAAAATAGATAATATTATGTATTGTCAACATTTAGCCTACAATACACTGAACCTGTAAATAAAGTGAAACTTCACATATAATAGGTATAATTGTACATAAGTGATGTGGTTTCACTTGTTCAGCTGATAAGACTTAGCTTCAGTAACACTCCTTACTCACCATTTACCACATTGAGGTTCCCACTCAAGCGGTCTTATCAAAATCGTATAGGTACATACAAGCACCTATTTACTATGTATGTACCTAACCTTACCTAATAGATACCTACACGGCATTATTTATTATATAATTAAAGGGCAAATCACACCATCAAATGAAAAATTCTAATTGCAACAAAATACGCTCAAGTCTTTGAAATTATGCCAGAATTATCATGAAGAAATGCATAGGTAGATACCTACTTCCATATACTATCTGTGTAAATTTTATCAAAAAAAAAAACTTATCATTTAACTTGGTACTTTAATGATCGACCGATATTAAATAAATTAACTATATATTAAAAATATTATATACCTACCAGCTACCTACATACTTAATCATGAACATAGTTAGCTGTTGAACCAAATCCATCATGTATTAAAATTCAAATGATTTTAAAAACACTGTATAATTTCCAAATTAAATTTATTCACCTCAAACGTTTTCGCCAAGGCTTCTACTTGGCATCATCAGGAGGACTAATTAGTTAAAGTTCATATTTTTAGTGAGTATGTTTTCTATTACTAACTTATACTAAGGGTGGGGGGGAGTTTGAAGGTGGGGGAGAAAGGGCGGAGTTGAGGGTGTTTGATAAGAGGGAAGGAGATGGGTATATCAACAAAGGAGATGCATATGGTATTTGGATATTCACCAAATTGTTCTTGTTTTTATGGATTTCAAGAATCTCCAAGGCATTTAATTTGCTAATCTTAGACTCGGAGTGCAAGACCTTAGTACCTTGCATGTCAATAGAATGATCATGTTGTATACAATGGTCTGCAATCTCCGAGTATCCGGATAACCCCCTGAATGCCCTGTTATGTTCCTGAATGCGAGTTTTAATTGCTCTACTTGTTTGGCCTATATACTTCATATTACAATCCTTACAACTAATACAATAAACCCCACTATTATCCATATTATCTACCCTATCCTTATGATTAAAAAGTAATCTACTTATGTTATTATTGGTATAATATGCACATTTAATATTTTTATTTACATGTTTATTTACTATATGCGAGATTTTACCTAAATATAAAACTTTTCTCCACGGTTTATTATTATTTTCCTTGCAATATGGAGCATAAATGTAATTTTTAAACATGATGTGTTTTTGTTTTTTACATAAAATTTTATCAATTATGTGAATATCGTATCCATTGTTCCGGGCAATACTTTTAATTACATTCAGTTCTTTGTTGAATTCATCCTTATCTAAGGGTATATTCAACATTCTGTGGATCATAGAGTTAAATGCGGCCATTTTATGTGACACTGGATGACAGGAAGACGCATGAATTATATTGTCAGAATATGTGGGTTTTCTGTAAATCCCAAATTTGAATTAACTATTATTAATACTTATATTTAAATCTAAGAAACAAAGTTTTTTGTCCTTTTCAATTTCTAATGTAAATTGTAAGTTTTTATTAATAGAGTTCAAGAAAGTTAAGAAAAGATCTAATTGCCTCTTACTGCCAGTCCATACACAGAATATATCATCCACATATCTTTGGTACTTAAATATACATTTTAACAATGGATTTTTTGATGAGAACAGAATTTCTTCAAAGTGATCCATGTATATTTCACTAAGTAATGGCGACAATTGATTGCCCATAGGTAATGAGTCATTAATTTTATAGAACTTGTCATCAAACTTGAAATAATTCTGTTCCATGCAAAGTTTGGTTAAATTTATAATTTTAGTAGCTGTATCAATATCAACATTTTTAGAACTTAATTTATCTCTAAGAATATCAATTACATCTGTTACAGGTATATTTGTAAATAAATTCTTAACATCAAAAGATACAAGTAGTGAGTTCTCGGGTGGTGAAAGATGATGTAATTTACTTGTTAACTCCACTGAGTTTTTAACACTATATTTTGATTGAAAATTAGTTAAACGAACAATTTCTTCATTAAGATATTTAGCGATGTTTACCGCTGGTGCACTGACATAAGAAACTACGGGTCTAGCAGGGAGATCAGGTTTATGTAGTTTAATTAATCCATATAAGCGTGGTGCTGTAGGGTTTCTTATTGTCAATTTCTTCTTATCAGATATAGAATAATTATTACGATTTAAAAATTGTGATATATTTCGGTTATACTTATTCGTTGGATCGCCAGTTAACTGTGTACATTTGTCATCAATAATAACACTATTAAGTTTGTTTACATATTCACTTTTATCTATAAACACTATTGAATTTCCTTTGTCAGCTTTTGTCACAATAATGTTATTGTCTTTAACTTTCTTTCTTATACTCGACACCACTTTATAGAGTTTATTGTTACTAGGATTACTGGGATTACCCAATTCTTTGTTTATCGTATTGGCGCACAGGTGTTTGGTAAATGATTTATCAATGTTATTTTTATCAGTATTAATTGCCATATCCAAATCAACTCTTAAGTTATCAATATTTTTAATGTCATTATTTTTAATAATATTGAACTGTGGGCCTTTTTCTAACAAGTTTACTTCATTATCATCTAATACAATGTTAGTTAAATTCACAAATTTCTTATAGAAAACTATATTATCTTTATTTAAGTCTGGAATATTATCATTAACAACTTTATGCTGTGATAACTTTAAATTATAAAGTTTTAATCCAATAATTGTTTTTTCTTTTCACCCAAATCTGTCACTTTATTATAAATTGAATTATCAATACATTCCCATTCAAGTGGATGTAGATTATTTATAAGGCTCAAATGTAACACTTTTATATATGTTCGTAAAATGTCTTTCTTAATGTATGCTGATTTAATTTCTTCTTTGATCCAATTAATTTTCGCACTCTTTATAATTTTATTAGCAATATGGTCTTTGTTGTTAGATTTTAGGTATATATATTTAGGAATTAATTTACGCTTCAAACAACACTGATTAAAATAAATTTTCAACGAACACATTCTCACTTTAAACTTTAACTTCTTATAATAACACACTTGTTTTGCTATACTAGCTGAATTTAATAAATCAAATGTTTTTGTGTTAACACTTTGGAAATTCATTATAATTAAAATGATTTTAAAAACACTGTATAATTTCCAAATTAAATTTATTCACCTCAAACGTTTTCGCCAAGGCTTCTACTTGGCATCATCAGGAGGACTAATTAGTTAAAGTTCATATTTTTAGTGAGTATGTTTTCTATTACTAACTTATACTAAGGGTGGGGGGGAGTTTGAAGGTGGGGGAGAAAGGGCGGAGTTGAGGGTGTTTGATAAGAGGGAAGGAGATGGGTATATCAACAAAGGAGATGCATATGGTATTTGGATATTCACCAAATTGTTCTTGTTTTTATGGATTTCAAGAATCTCCAAGGCATTTAATTTGCTAATCTTAGACTCGGAGTGCAAGACCTTAGTACCTTGCATGTCAATAGAATGATCATGTTGTATACAATGGTCTGCAATCTCCGAGTATCCGGATAACCCCCTGAATGCCCTGTTATGTTCCTGAATGCGAGTTTTAATTGCTCTACTTGTTTGGCCTATATACTTCATATTACAATCCTTACAACTAATACAATAAACCCCACTATTATCCATATTATCTACCCTATCCTTATGATTAAAAAGTAATCTACTTATGTTATTATTGGTATATTGTTTATTGTTTATTGTTTATTGTTGTATATCGTCCTTAGACCAAAGTTTTTGGTACTTGGACTCGTCAATTTACAGAAGACAGGATCATACAATAGATTATATACAAAAAAAAATAAAATACAGAATCATAGATCAAAACACAATATCATTGCTAAGCAGAGTGTAAAGGGCTCTGTTAGCATTTCGTCAAACAGCATTCAATACAGATTCCATCATCAATCATCATAGATCAAATAAAAACAAAAAACATCAGGAAATTATTTCCATGCTGAAATGAATGTATATGGTTCAATTCAGCATTTCGTCGACACAATAAAAAGCTTTTTCAACGAGGTACAACTTCACTACTCCTCGAAATTTTTTCTCATCCTTCACGGACTTTATTTCTTCAGGCAGCTTGTTAAACAGGCGCACACTGAGACAGACAAAGCTTTTGGACAATTTTGCCAACCTGTGCTCTATAGGTCGGATACTTCTTTTTGAGCGAGTGTCGTAATCATGGTATTCCAAGTTGAGAGGGGTGTTGGGCATATTTTTACGTGCGTATAGCAAGCATTCATAGATGTAAATGCCAGGGAGCGTGAGTATGCCAAGTTCCTTAAAGTGTTCCTTGCACGACTCTCTTGGCCCCAACCCTTTTAATCCCCTAATTGCACGCTTTTGAAGTCTGAAAATTCTGCTCCAATCAGCCCCCCTGCCCCAGAATAACACTCCGTACGACATAATGCTCTGGAAGTAGGCAAAATAAACTGATCTGGCTGCCACCTCGCCACAAGTATCCTTAATTTTTTTTATAGCATAAACTGCTGAACAAAGCTTCCCAGATATTGTCTCAATGTGCGGTGTCCACTGTAGCCTTGAGTCAATCATTACGCCGAGGAATTTTATATCATTTCCTACTTCCAGCTTGCGCTGGGAGAGACCAGACATGACTGGATTATTATCTACGTTTCTTTTCAAGGAAAAATGAATTGCACCCGTTTTCGTCACATTAAGTGCGAGTCCGTTATCTCCAAACCACTCACCCACGCCATCTAATGCCTTGAGTGTATTATCAAGTGCTGTATTCTTGTTGTTATTTTCCTTAATTATTATAGATGTATCATCGGCAAACATTATCATAGTTTGATCCTTGGAGACACATTCTGGTAGGTCATTCACATATACAAGAAACAGTATTGGCCCCAGTATAGAGCCTTGTGGTACACCACGATTTATTTGGGCTCCATTGGACCGCACACCATCCATTTCAGTCACCTGCTCACGATTCGCGAGGTAAGATTTAAAAAAGTTGATTTCATTACTGGCAATTCCATAATAATTAAGCTTATTGACAAGAATATCATGGTTAACGCAGTCGAAGGCTTTGGAAAGATCACAGAATATTCCATAAGCATCCGACCTTTTGTCCAGTGAGTCGAGGACCGTTTGAACAAGATAAGCTATACCATCGGATGTGCTTTTGCCCTTCTGGAAACCAAATTGTTGGGGGTGTATAATATTATTTTCGACAAGGTAGTGGGTGAGTTGCTCAGAGACAACCCTCTCGAATATTTTACTTAAAACAGGCAGTATTGAGATCGGTCTATGGTTACTTGGGTCAGTTTTGTCACCCTTCTTATAAACTGGAATAACTCTTGACTTTTTTAATTTTTCTGGAAATACGCCTTGTTCAAGACATTCATTAATAATTTTAGTAATTCTCGAAGCAAGTCCGTCAATAATTAATTTTAGAAAATATGTAGACATGTGCCATAGATCATCTGAATTCTTTGATTTAATCTTTTTACACAATTTTATTATTTCCCTTTCTGTGACGTTTCTAAATTTAAAAGCAGTCTCGGGTTTACGAGTTCGAACTAAATATTTCATCGCGTTTTCTGTCGATATATTTTGGGTAATGGAAGATGCTATGTTTACAAAGAAATCATTGAACTGATTGGAAGTTTTTAATTTCTGAGATTCGTCAATTAAGTTTAGTTCATCGTCATCAATTTTTCTATCTCGGCCAGTTTCATGCTTAATTATCTCCCATGTGGTTTTAATGGGATTTTTTGCATTTTTAATTTTATTAGCTAGATAATTTTTTTTTGCTTCACCACAGACCTTTCTGAATACCCTGCTGTAGGTTCTTATATTATCTTTCAGTAGCTCTGAGTCGTCAAATCTTTTTTTGCTATACAATTCAAATAGATGTTTCCTAGATATTATAATACCAGGAGTAGCCCAGTTATCGAACGATTTATGATTCACCTTTAATTTTATTTTTCTAATTGGAAAATGATGATTTGTTTCTAAAACCAATGATTCAAATAATTCATCAAATTGGACATTTGCACAACAATTCGAAGAGAGAGGGGTGTTAGGTATAGAATTGTTAATAGACTCAAGAAATTTTTTTACAGATTCTTCACTGTAATTTCGCTTATAGAAAAACTTTTGATTGGTGTTTTTGTTACTTATTTTTGTTTTTAAATTACAATTAATTATTTGTCCTAAGTGATCTGATCTCACAAAGTTCAATAGTTGAGTTTGTTTGACATCAATATCTGTAAAAATATTATCAATACAAGAGGATGAGTTTTTCGTAATTCGTGTTGCGTCTTTAATGCAACGGGTCAATAACAATGAGTTCATTAAATCAACTAAAGAGCTACACTCTTTTGAGGTATTGTCAAAGTTTATATTGAAATCCCCACACACGGCAATGTGTTTGTTATTTTTGTGAGTTGCTCGATTTAGGGCATTTTCCATGATATTGAAAAAAGTATCGAAGCACCCAGATGGGGATCTATATACAGATAAAACTATAATGCTATCAGTTTCAATGCAGCTAATTTCACAGTGTTTCTCTGCTGACAATTTCACAATATCTGGTCTATTTTTCGATTTATAGTTATTTTTAACCATAACCAATGATCCCCCTCTGATTGCCTTTTCCCTACAAAAATAGCTTACAATATTGAAATTAGGAATTACATAATTGTTTACTTCTAATGTCTTTAACCATGTCTCAGTGATGCACAAAATGTCCACGTTAGCAGCTGAAGATAAGGTGCCCAATTCATGGAGCTTCCCAGGAAGCCCCTGTGCATTCTGATGGCCGATACTAAAGACCGATGTTAGGTTGTTGCAGCCGTTGGTCCGTGGTAAGGCCGAGTCTGGTATAAAAAAGACGATTCGCCTGTCCCTGCTGCATTCATCGGCTTATTTACATTAGTGCTATTTATCTCTATTCGAATACAATTCTTTATTTTGTGACCACTGTGTTGTAGATTGAACATTATATGATCAGATAGATTTAATCCTTCTTGATTCGATTCGATTATATAACAGTTATTACACATTCTAGTTAGGTTGTACAAAAGACAATTCATTCTGTATATTGAGTCATTCCTATTCAAAACGTAATTTTTATTATATTTTAATGTTGTAATATACAGAGTGATTCCCATTTTTTCACTTTTGTCAATAATTTTTTCTACGGACTCTTTATATTGTCTAACATACTTCACATTCACGCTTTCCTCCGCTGCCATTACAATAATGTCAGAAGAAGTCGCTTTATCTATAGCATTACTTAAATCGTTAAGAAAATTACATACCATTGCTCCTGGTTTGGATATGCAACTCACATCATATTTTATGGTTCCCTTAAATTTATATCCCAGTCCCTTTGCACCTATATCACCAACAATCATTAGCCGGGGTTCTGCTTTTTTGTTCGTACGATTCTGCATTTCCTGTATTTTCCATTCGTTAAGCCCTCCGTGATTACTGTCATCTGTATAATGTTTATTGGTATGTGAAGATTCGTAGCTTTCCATCTTCTCGTACAAGTCATCGTAAGCAGTTCTTAATGTTCTATTAGTATCCTCCATTTCTTGAAGTTTCGTCGATATGATTTTATTGTTTTCCATATACGTCTTCAATTCCCGCTCTCTATCCTCGTTACTTCTCTCTAAACTACGCTTAACATCTGCAAGTTCCATATCCCTGGCCTGAACATTAAGGTTCAGTGCAGTGTTTATCTTTTTATATCTATTTAGATCCTTTTCTAGATTGTTGAGTGCCGATATTTTCCTCTTCAGTAAAATGATTTCCTTGGTTTTTGACTTAAGCTCCCTGTTGCTTAGTTCTAATTCTTCTTTAATTCTCTCTTTTTCGGTTTCTATATCTTCGAGCTTATTTTTCAGTTCCGTTTGGATATCAGGAACGTCGTTCTCACGTGCTACATTCTCTTGTGAACTATCAAACATAGTTATATACAGATTCTTAGTATGACTTCTAGTTACTATGGGAGGCATATTTTTAAAGTTAGGTATTGCGTAGTTTTAAACGCAAACTAAAGCAATATACCCTGTGTACTGTGTAGGTAGTTAGAAGGTACTTATTATATAGGGAAAATATTATTCCTTCCTATATCTCACGCACTGTCAACTTTTTAGGGTTACACCCGCGGACCTTTTTATTCAGTTTTTAAAGGGCTTTTAAATGATATATATCAACACTTCGTACTATCGCCAATAAAAGTGGCACCACGCAAAAAGTTATATTTTTTACACTTAACTCGGTATATCTCACTTAATATTCATCTCACACAAAAATAAAAAACACCATTGGATTGTCCACTTGAAAGCGCGTTGAATGATATGTATAAAAGTTTTCACAACAATTTTCCAAAAATTTTCACTTCGGAAAAATCAAATTTTCATGGAAGGTAAGCACTTTATGGTATGACTCTCGCGGGATTTTTTATGCGGGTAGGAGTGCTCTATTTAATGACACCAGACACGACACCGCAACTATTTTCTCTGGAGTAGCGTTTCAATTTTTCATAAATTTTCCAGCAACAATTCACTTTTCACTGAACAATTTTCACAAGTGTACTTCAACTAAAATTCTAATATCACCACTAGAATCCTCATAATTTTCTGCATCGAAACATGTATATAACACAAGATTTTCATCACTTATACCACAAAAAAATTATAAAATCGTTATGAACTACAGGAGCAATAAAAATAGCGTCCACACAGTCTAGCGTCCACATATAATATGCACATTTAATATTTTTATTTACATGTTTATTTACTATATGCGAGATTTTACCTAAATATAAAACTTTTCTCCACGGTTTATTATTATTTTCCTTGCAATATGGAGCATAAATGTAATTTTTAAACATGATGTGTTTTTGTTTTTTACATAAAATTTTATCAATTATGTGAATATCGTATCCATTGTTCCGGGCAATACTTTTAATTACATTCAGTTCTTTGTTGAATTCATCCTTATCTAAGGGTATATTCAACATTCTGTGGATAATATAGTTTTCTATAAGAAATTTGTGAATTTAACTAACATTGTATTAGATGATAATGAAGTAAACTTGTTAGAAAAAGGCCCACAGTTCAATATTATTAAAAATAATGACATTAAAAATATTGATAACTTAAGAGTTGATTTGGATATGGCAATTAATACTGATAAAAATAACATTGATAAATCATTTACCAAACACCTGTGCGCCAATACGATAAACAAAGAATTGGGTAATCCCAGTAATCCTAGTAACAATAAACTCTATAAAGTGGTGTCGAGTATAAGAAAGAAAGTTAAAGACAATAACATTATTGTGACAAAAGCTGACAAAGGAAATTCAATAGTGTTTATAGATAAAAGTGAATATGTAAACAAACTTAATAGTGTTATTATTGATGACAAATGTACACAGTTAACTGGCGATCCAACGAATAAGTATAACCGAAATATATCACAATTTTTAAATCGTAATAATTATTCTATATCTGATAAGAAGAAATTGACAATAAGAAACCCTACAGCACCACGCTTATATGGATTAATTAAACTACATAAACCTGATCTCCCTGCTAGACCCGTAGTTTCTTATGTCAGTGCACCAGCGGTAAACATCGCTAAATATCTTAATGAAGAAATTGTTCGTTTAACTAATTTTCAATCAAAATATAGTGTTAAAAACTCAGTGGAGTTAACAAGTAAATTACATCATCTTTCACCACCCGAGAACTCACTACTTGTATCTTTTGATGTTAAGAATTTATTTACAAATATACCTGTAACAGATGTAATTGATATTCTTAGAGATAAATTAAGTTCTAAAAATGTTGATATTGATACAGCTACTAAAATTATAAATTTAACCAAACTTTGCATGGAACAGAATTATTTCAAGTTTGATGACAAGTTCTATAAAATTAATGACTCATTACCTATGGGCAATCAATTGTCGCCATTACTTAGTGAAATATACATGGATCACTTTGAAGAAATTCTGTTCTCATCAAAAAATCCATTGTTAAAATGTATATTTAAGTACCAAAGATATGTGGATGATATATTCTGTGTATGGACTGGCAGTAAGAGGCAATTAGATCTTTTCTTAACTTTCTTGAACTCTATTAATAAAAACTTACAATTTACATTAGAAATTGAAAAGGACAAAAAACTTTGTTTCTTAGATTTAAATATAAGTATTAATAATAGTTAATTCAAATTTGGGATTTACAGAAAACCCACATATTCTGACAATATAATTCATGCGTCTTCCTGTCATCCAGTGTCACATAAAATGGCCGCATTTAACTCTATGATCCACAGAATGTTGAATATACCCTTAGATAAGGATGAATTCAACAAAGAACTGAATGTAATTAAAAGTATTGCCCGGAACAATGGATACGATATTCACATAATTGATAAAATTTTATGTAAAAAACAAAAACACATCATGTTTAAAAATTACATTTATGCTCCATATTGCAAGGAAAATAATAATAAACCGTGGAGAAAAGTTTTATATTTAGGTAAAATCTCGCATATAGTAAATAAACATGTAAATAAAAATATTAAATGTGCATATTATACCAATAATAACATAAGTAGATTACTTTTTAATCATAAGGATAGGGTAGATAATATGGATAATAGTGGGGTTTATTGTATTAGTTGTAAGGATTGTAATATGAAGTATATAGGCCAAACAAGTAGAGCAATTAAAACTCGCATTCAGGAACATAACAGGGCATTCAGGGGGTTATCCGGATACTCGGAGATTGCAGACCATTGTATACAACATGATCATTCTATTGACATGCAAGGTACTAAGGTCTTGCACTCCGAGTCTAAGATTAGCAAATTAAATGCCTTGGAGATTCTTGAAATCCATAAAAACAAGAACAATTTGGTGAATATCCAAATACCATATGCATCTCCTTTGTTGATATACCCATCTCCTTCCCTCTTATCAAACACCCTCAACTCCGCCCTTTCTCCCCCACCTTCAAACTCCCCCCCACCCTTAGTATAAGTTAGTAATAGAAAACATACTCACTAAAAATATGAACTTTAACTAATTAGTCCTCCTGATGATGCCAAGTAGAAGCCTTGGCGAAAACGTTTGAGGTGAATAAATTTAATTTGGAAATTATACAGTGTTTTTAAAATCATTTTAATTATAATGAATTTCCAAAGTGTTAACACAAAAACATTTGATTTATATTAAAATTCATTTGTGTTTATTTATCAAGAAAATAATTGTTAATCTTTTTTTTTAATTTATTATAGGAAATTTTCATCTACCTATGCTATTTTATTTTCAAAGGCCATTCACTCGTTTACGAGTGATCAGGGTTTGACATTCTAGAATTTGGAAAGTTTAATTAAATGTGACTTAACTTATTTTATTGAATTCAATGTAGACGCATAACTTAATTAAGTATCTTATTGTTTTTGCTAAGTACCTGCACTATGAATGGGTATGAGTGGGTACCTATTTTGCTGATTTATTTAATGGCAAAAAAAATCCTATGGTTTATTTAATTTGACTGTACGTATCTGCAATATTGGATACCTACCTAAATAAATTAACATGAACATAACCTATAGCTCGTAGGTGTAAACTAAAACCACATAAAATAGTTATATATAATCATAGGTAGGTATAGCTACAGGTAGGTATTAGGGTGCTTCTTAAAATTGAAGTTTCGAAATATTAACGGGACACCCTGTTATTTTGTTCTCCTATATAAAAAAATAATTTACAATTTTTTTCAGATTTTTTAAGCATGGTTTAGGGGTCGCTACCGGATGTTGAATATTTAATAATTTGGTATTTCGTATAGGTAGGTATAATAATTTTATAAAAAATACATATACTTCAAATCACCACAAAGGTAAAGTGAAAACTATATCTCTGCGTACCTGCTGTCGTATAATATAGTGAAGAAGGGGGGCTAACAGCCCTCCTTCACCACCCGCTACCCGTAACATCAACCCTGGATCAACACTGAAATTCACATTCAGTGTCAAAAACACTTGCAAGTCGACCGCACGCACGATTTTTAGAGTTCGCGTATTTTTTTGTTATTTTTATACATACCATAATGGCATCTACAAGTAGTCGTGTAACATTTACTAGAAGTAAAACAGACGTGTGGTTAATTGGACAGATATCTCCAGTCCTAGTAGAAACGAAGCTTCCATCAATTAAAGAAGTCTTGAAATTATTTTTTTATTATAAAATAGAAGGAAAACAAAACAATAGTGTTTCAGCGGATTATACTACCAGAGATGTTATGATTGTATGGGAAAAAGCGAGCATACCCACTACGAAGAAACAACACGTAAAGGAGAAAATACTTAAATATTTCAAGCATTGGCAATATTTAAAAAAGAACAAAGAAAATACAGCAAAGCGGACTGTAACATTACAACTAAAAGAGACAAGATGGCAAATTGAAATAGAAGAACTTTTCGACATAGCTCATGCTAGGGCTTTGGAAATCATTAAAATCGAAGAAGACAAGAATTTTCTGTTAGCGCAAAGAAAGAATAGATCAGGGAAAATCGGAAATTTAGATAAGAAATACGCAAAAAAAATATCTGAAGCACAAGAAAAGGAAGAGCGCCTAAAAATTTTAAAAATGCGTGAGGAGGCAAGTGTGAAAATTTTAACTGAAAAATGCATTCTTGAATCTTCTTCTTCGTCTTTAATGGGCAGTAGCAGTGAGGAGGGCTCTACAATGTCGCCACAACCGGGACCTTCTTCTCGTGTATCTCCACCATTAAAACGCGCCAGAAAAAAAATTATAGACGACCGATTAGCTGTTAGTCTTGACGTCGCTAAGTTGAGTGATAGGAAAGCAGCTGTTGTTTTAACATCTGCGCTTAAAAGTGCCGGCTGTGACCCATCCAAATACAGCATAAACTCATCGTCTATTCGTCGCCAACGAATTCACCATAGAAAGAAAATAGCGCAATGTTTGAAGACGGAATTTAGGCCGGAAGTTCCCCTCACCGTTCACTGGGATGGGAAAATGATTGAAGACATTTCTGGTCATGAAGTTGTAGACAGATTGCCTATTTTAGTTTCGGGTCAGAGCGTTAATCAACTTCTTGCCGTGCCGAAATTAAGCCGAGGAACAGGAGAAGCAACTGCAGCAGCTGTTTTCGAAACAATATTATCTTGGGATTTGATTGAAAAGATTAAGTGCATGTGTTTTGATACAACGGCGTCCAACACAGGTCACAGAAATGGGGCTTGCGTTCTGTTGGAGCAAAAAATTGAAAAAGATCTACTCTGGCTTGCTTGTCGTCATCATATACTTGAAATAGTTCTCGAAGCAGTCATGCTCTTAGCATTGAGCCCTTCCAGTGGACCTGATATTTTGATTTTTAAGCGATTTAGAAGCATTTGGATGAATATAAATCAAGACGAATACAAATCAGTTTTCACTGATAAATCGTTATCTAAAGATTTCAAAAGTATTTCAAATAAGATAATTACTTTTGCCAAAGAACAACTGACGGTGTATCAACCTAGAGACGACTACAAAGAACTTTTACAGCTTGTCATTTTATTTTTGGGAGGAAGGTTAGAGAAGCCTACATCATTTAAAGCTCCCGCAGGCTTACACCGGGCTCGGTGGATGGCCAAAGCAAGTTATTCTTTGAAAATATTCTTATTCAGAGATCAATTCCAGATGTCCAAAAGAGAACAAAAGGGAATATTCGATATTTGCGTATTCACAGTTCGCGTCTATGTTAAATATTGGTTTGTAGCACCTTCTGGACCGTCTGCGCCGCGAAATGATTTGCAGCTTTTAAAAGATCTCAAACTGTACGAGGAAATCGATGAACAAATATCAAAAGCGAGCTTGAAAAAATTAATGGGTCAGTTGTGGTACTTATCAGAAGAACTTGTGGGCTTAGCCTTTTTCGACGACGAAGTGACATTACAAACTAAAAAGAAAATGGTAAAAGCGTTAAGCAATGAAGGATTAGAGGATTGTCCTAAACGAAAAACCTTAGAAAGCGATTTGATTATCAACAAAAACCTTGAAGATTTCGTGACAAGCAATACATACCGATTTTTCGAGTTAACTGGAATGTCATCTGAATTTTTGAAGACTGACGTGGAAACTTGGAGTAAGGATAACATTTACCGAGCCAATAAGGCTATAGTATACGGCATGCAAGTTGTTAATGACATTGCAGAAAGAGGAGTTGCACTTATGGAAGAGTACAACAAATTACATACCACCGATGAAAATCAGAAACAGTACCTGTTATTGATAGTAAAAGAATATCGGAAAAAGTGTCCTAACACGAAAAAATCATCACTTTTATTGTTTTAATTTATGTTTTCAATATTTTGTTAATCTTGAAATGGCTGTAGTATTTGATTATAAAAAAAAATACATAAAAAATTGATTGAAATTAATTTTTTTTTTTTTTTATACTTATTAAATTTTTTTCTCGTGGTAGCGACCCCTAATTTTTGTTGAAAAATTCTGAAAAAAAATCGGCAGCGCTTATTTATAGCATAGAACAAAAAAATGGGGTGTCCCTTGAAAAATTCAAAAAAAAAAATTTTTCGGCCAAATAAGAAGCACCCTAGTAGGTATAGATATCAGAGCGCAGGGAATGTCGTGGAAAGAGGTGACGTAATTGGCGCAGAGACACTCTGAATGGAGGAGGCTGGTTTCTGCCCTGTGCTCCCGAGAGAGAGAGAGAGAGAGAGAGAGAGAGAGGTATAGCTACAGTTGAATTAGTTTCACGATATTAAATGAGACTCAGTAAGAATTAAGTCTTCATTTCCAAATGGAAAATTGAAATATTCCTTGAATCATAAGTGAAGAATATTCAAATAATAGAGTAGGTAGGTACCTAAGTAGGTAGGTACTATATTATCATAATACTGTAACATGAAAATGTTTAAAAGATGAGTAGGTATACTGTGAATATAGTGGGTAGGTATATAATAAAATATATCACAAAGTTGTATTTAATTGATACGAGCAAACTATATTCACTCACAGGTGACCAAGTTCATATAATAATGTACAGAGTTAGTACTAACCTACGATAAGTAACAAGGATGATAAATATACATCGAAATAAATAAAACAAGTGTTTTATTCTACTATTGATTTATTCGATGAGAGAGACGTCTTTCGTCTTATGAGGACATTGTCAATCGATTGACAATGTCCTCATAAGACGAAAGACGTCTCTCTCATCGAATAAATCAATAGTAGAATAAAACACTTGTTTTATTTATTTCGATATGGAATTCTACTACCTAAACACCGACACAGTGAATAAATATACATTGTATTGTACCTTATATATTATGTGTATGTTAATTTGATTAGAGATTGTGTAAACTTAATCCGGACATCCCCATATAATCGCGGTTCCACATCACCATACATATTATTATTATTATTAGACTAAATGTTACCAACTATTGTCCATTTGTAGAATATGTATACTATGATTGTGTACTTATGTACATCGTGTTCTACGTGTTAATCTTTTGTATTACATTCTATATAGGTAGGTACATAACATAGGATCAATATGGGATTCGGTGACAGTAATATGTACATAAATACATTACAATACATGTATGTAGGGTACCTACCTATTGTACCTACTTCCGTAAAGCGATATCTTTAATCTTATTCTAATATCCTCATGTATGAAACTCCTCGATATCTCTTTTAACAATTTGTTCCCCTTTCAACTCATGGTCTATCGTTATGGTTCCAAAATAATCACTTTCTAGAATTCCTATGTAAAAGTGCATCTTATTACTCATCATATTTCACCACACATATAGGTTCTACAAGAATTTGGAGCTCGATATTCGGTCTTCTTTATCCATTGAAAAATTCAAATATAGATACCTACAGTGAGATGCCACCGTCACTCTCTCAGCAACATCCTACCACCTCTTTAATAGTAGATATTACTCACTTAGATACATGTGTATTATCTCCGTAGATATAGGATTATGGTTGTGAACGGTTACATTTTTATACTGCAAATTTTTATACCTATAGTATTCTTGTTCGATATTCTACTACCACCGTACCATTACGACATATTCCACGAGTGGAGTAGCCAGCAGACCAGCTGCGTGTAGTGAACATTATGTAGGTACATTTGATATTCTATTATTTTTATTTCTGTTTTATGATTATGTCCTATACATTATACGTACTTTATCTAAAGCCATTTTATCCTAAAATATGTTTATCAAACATTATACTAGGCTTACTCGAAGACATTGCCTCAAGGCAATATGTACTCCTTTTGTACAAAATTTTAGAATAATGTGTTTTAGAGTAAAGTTGATACCCTAACACAACCGAAATCCTGTTATTTAATTTGTTTAAATATGTAAATACAGTACAGTACCTACATGGTATACACAATATTTCTTGCATAACATTATTACATAAATAATAATATATGATATAACTTACAAGACAGCAGCACCCAGCACTCAGCCCTACCCTACCCATGCATTGTACATTGTGTTCCTTTTGTTCCATTGTTATAATTAATTGTTATATACATATTATTACTATGCGGACTGTCACACCACAATAATTATGGTCGGTTCCAATAAATAACCTATATATCTCCCAACATTTGTTAAAGACTAGCTATAAAGCAAAATAAATTAACCTATATTCCTAAATAGAAGAGATTGTGACTCTACTATACTACTACTACTATACCATCACGGCATATCCCACAAGTGGGGTAGCCAGCAGATCAGCTGCATGCAAGAAACACGCAAACTGTCCTCTTCGTGCCAACACAAAATCAAGACATTCAGGATGGGTGGCAAACCTCATCGCTGAATTTAAGATGTACAATGTCTTAATTTTTTCGAACACCTGCCTTTTACAGGACACTCGAAAACTTACGCAGAAGAGTGGGAGACCAATTCTTTACCGGGTGCTCCACGGGATAGATTGTGACTCATATGAATTATTTATCATTACCTATTTTATTTCAACATTACAAAGTTTACTAAGACTTACTTAAATACCTACCTATGTAGTAGGTACATATGTACCTATATGATAAATAAAATATTCATTCAATGTGGCACAGTCTATAAAATTACCTATAACTAACTGTCTACAATAATTATACAATCTCAAAGTCTACAAAAACTACAAAAAACATTTTGTTTAGTTATCTATTTACTTACTCACCACGCAACTACATAAATTGTAACCACTTATCAACTTAACTGGGTGTATTCGTATTGCATGTTGAATGTATGTTTTTACCTTACCACTAACCCAATTCGCGATGTTTTGATATCTTGTGCAAATATTGTTTCGTAAACTTTATTTTCGCCTACATTCAACAATAGGTAAATTGTATAATATAATATAATATGTGCGATATGACCAACCAACACTCTAATATAATAAAATATATTTGCCTTGTACCTACCTATCAACTACATATCTACATATTTTGTATATTTACAGGTAGGTATACTTGAGTTAGTTACCAGAGATAATATAAACCTACATAAGTCAGGTCACATTAGAATAGTATAATGTTGTGTTATATTGATTTGTTAATAATTTTACATAGTTCCAGATAAGTGATAATATGAGTTTTTACATAGGACCAACGTAAATGTTATTATATTATCAAATCTTCAATTTAGCGGTGATGTTGTGTGCCACTCACCCTTGATGTCTGCACCTCAATACATATAGCACAGTGGAGAAGATCTATATTATGTTTATTACATGGAATTGGTCTACTGGATTCGTTACAAAAAAAACTAGAATCACAATGCATATTTTGTAGCCAGTACCTACCTTATAATAATTATTATAATGACTATTGTCGACTCTCTGTGAGCTTCGAAAATATTATTCCATTACTTCACTCAGGAGCAAACTGAAGACATCGTTCTTCCAACAGAGCTTCCCGCATCCTTGTGATGGATAGATACTTATTCCATTGTTTCCGTAGTAGATTAAACTCTGTGAGTATTTGAGTCAGATCTGCTATAAGATGCCTTTCACCGTTTTGTGTGTTCCATTAATTTCGCTAAGCCACATCGATTGTGAATCCCTCCTCAGCTAGTCGGTTCCCTAGTTTCCAAGATGCCTGTCTGGATTTCAGTCGTAGGGAAAAATTAAGATGTAAAGGTACCCTGATGAAGAGGAAGGTCTGGATAGTTATTTTATTCTGACCATTTCCTCCTCGTTGCGTGCCTTCTACGCAAATCAGGTGATGGGATATTGCACGGTACAGAGGGGTCCCAACGAGTGAAGGTTCTTAGATGCATATTAGTTATGTAATAAGCTGAAGGTGCAATACAGTATAGCGCACTGCAATGTGATTGGTTGTATACATAATATTGTATTAGGTAGCTATGTAGGTAGACATTATAATATATGTGAATACAGAGTATGGTGTGATATGGACACAGTGACACCTAGACCTTCTCATATTATACCACATACATAGATATGTATTATTGCAATAGCAACATCACGATCATTATATAATATAACTACATGCAATTTAATGTAACCTACATTCATATTATCATATAGATACATACCTTTCATACTACACAGTGTGCACGATGTATTAAATATCAATTTCTTTTTATGTATTATTTTAAAATTTACGATTAAATTGCATTTAATTACCTTCCTATATAAGCATAATGAGAATAGATTACATAAAGACTTCAAAATTAAATAAAGCAATAAAAAAATAACTATAATAACATGACATAATAATAATATGAATATAGGTAGATATACATCACACAGTAGCAATACCTACATGTACTCAAATCAATCAAACAATATAAGTTAGGTAGATGTAGGTAGGTAAATAGTATAATATCTAATTAGATATAATATAAACAATAATAACTCATAAATCTGCAAGTTTGACTGAGGCTAATTATATAATAATACACTCAATATCTATTCTTTACTTTTTTATGTATAGGTACCTTTAGTATAGGTATACTTATATACTTACTACAATAGCTGATGATTTCATATGACATGGCCGATCCTATTACATTTATGAATTATTCATTATGACATATTCTTCTGATGCCGTTTAACGATCGTTAGACCTTTTCAAAGGCGCTGGTAAGAGTTGCAGTCTTCATTTTGCCCCTGAAGAGGTCAGTTAGTTGATCATATTCTGAGAAAACCTGTTTCATAAATTTCTCATAGAAAACTTGCTTCTGTATGTTTTACAAAGTAGGTAACATATAAAGTAAACACGCTACTGCATATTCATTCAAAAGGAATGAACAGAAAGTTAGTTGGAGCCGGAGACTCTTGTAATAAATATTTAAATATTGTGTGTGTTATTTGCAAAGACACATGCGAACTCTATCAATTAGTTTGTGTAACATAATATGATATGACATGACACCAGCTGGTTGTATGTATGTACATACATACAATACATAATACCTATCGTGTATGCACATAGGTATGTGTTACATTACATCAATTGCACTGTTATGCAAGCACATATATTATCTGACCTCTGCTTCTGTATATTGCACTATATGTAGGTACCTACCTACCATATCTACATACATACATATAGGTACATACCTTACAATTTATTTCAAATACATACCTACCTATAAGGAATATCTGGTCCTACATATACCGGATGGTTGGTTGATATTCCGTGAGTAGATACATAATTTTCATAAAAAATACTAAACTAACGATCATGAAATAAATAAATATACATAGGTAACATTTTCTGTAGGTACATAAGATTGTTGATCGCAGGTGGAATGTTAAATTAATATAAATAAAATACTAATTATGTTAGATGAGAGCGGAAGCTCTTGAAAGCCGGCTCATAATTAATGAAAGTAGGTACCTACCTACTAAATATATTATCTGTAAGTACCTAAATGTTTTATTTTTATTAATGTTAAATTTTCTGAAAACTCGGATGTGTTTCTCAAATTCCTATATAAAAATATATGAAAATACCCGACATATTCGTGAAAGGTAGGTACTAATTTCACGAATATGTCGGGTATTTTCCCATTGCTTTATAAATAGAATTTAAAAAAAAGGAAAAATTCTCATAGCATTCTCTAAATTATTCAGCTCGTAACCCTGATCGGATATCCAGCTATAACATCCAGTTTAAGTTCTCTCCGAATATTGGTAGGTATCTGTTTAAATCGCTTTACGTTACATCTCTTGCACAGTCATATATATAATGAGTTACAATCCATTGGATTGGTCTGCAACGAGTTTGGTTTTTCTTCTCCATTCGTCTCTATTCTCAGCCAGTCTTTTCAGCTCTACGTATGAGCCACAGTTCAAATCCCTCTTCAGTTGGTCCATATATGCGTCTCTTGGTCGGCCTCTGCCATTTGTCCCCTCGGTCTTACCCTCCGCGATGGCGATGAGTAGTCCTGGGTGCCTGATGTTGTTGCCAATCCAGTTAGCTCGTTGTTGGCTGATTCTCTTAAGGAGTTGCCTTTTTTCGCCTACCCTGGTTAATACTTCTTCGTTATATTATTTACATATTGTAATTATTATAGTATTACGTGTAGCAGTAATAAACACCTTCCCAACATTAGGTAGGTACCATCTGACTACTGAGTGGTAGATAAATACATAATATTATGTAATTATGATTATCTTAGGTAGGACAACACAGGGCAGGACCCAGTGTAGGCACATACATATTATTATAATGTACTCGTACAGCACCCGGAGCTCGGAGTGCGTGTGAAATATCATTATTTTCTCTACCAATATACCATTTCACAGTGTTAAATTTAGGTACCTATACCTAGTTATTGCCTATGTAGGTTCTTATTTATGTTTAACCGATTGTTACAATCACATCATGTGGTATTATAAAACATTTATTTATTTATTTCATTGTAGATATATACCTATACAGCGGTTATACACTATAGCACGTGTGTAAGTAGACATAGGTACATAAATATTATCCTCACATTATAATACATACATATACATAATATAAATACAGGTAGGTACCTACCTACACAATAGTGCAACTATTTTACAATAATAAGAATTCTTTTAAACTGTGCCAACATTAAGTATGATAATACAGTCCACTATATATGCCTAATATTGTAGAGTGTCAACGATTTTATGTATTTTATTTTTATTTTTGAGATGGTTTGGTCGTGTGAAACAAATGGAAAGGGAAAGGATGAGGAAGAGGATATACTTGTCTAAAAGAAGGGGTGTGAGGAAGCGCGGGCATCCGAGAACTACATGGCTTGATCACGAGATCAAATTCTCTAGGACAGCCGTGTGTTGAGTTAGAGAAATCGACGTGCGTGCATGAAAGATTTCATATGAATATAGAGGAGGCGGAAAGAAATATGTAGGGATAGATCTATATGGCGCCCTGTTCTCTCTGACTACCCCACTTGGGATGCGACGTGAGGGAATAGAATATGTAGAATGGAAAAAAATGACTACCAAATAAGGTGACGTTGTCTTTTCTAAGCCTTGTATGATAATTTCTTGTGTTAAATTTATATGCCTATGTGACCTCACATAATATAGTTAATTGTAAAAACAAAACTCGCAAAAATAGCGAGAATCTACATATTCATTAGGTCTCATAAAGTTACCTACACCGTCATGATAATATTATAGGAATATATTATTATTTTCTTAGACCCGTTTACACTCACTGCTAGCCATATAAGTCTCTTCATGAGCTCCTCACTTATTTCTGTGCACTGGCAATGTCTTCCGCCAGGACACCTTCCCTTTTATTTTATTATTTCGTCACTCCATCTCATCTACTGTCTACATCCTTTTGTGGACGCTTTGCCAAGGTAGGTACCTGCATAATAAGACCCACACACTCTTTATAATATAATAGGTATACAATACCTTATATAAGTTGATGCATACAACACAACAACGTGTTACATCAGCCCTCCTAAGTAGCCACCTCAGTGCGTTGCTCTATTCTGCGATAACAGAGTGACCTACCAATCGAATGAACTCTTAATGTTTCAGTAATAATAATAAATCATAGTAAATGTATACCATACCTATATAATATGTGAAAAACGTATTACCCACCGCTGAATGTATATATTATGTATAAGATACGACCTTCTTATAATATGTAATAATTACATCAAATAAATAATAATAATTGCCATATGTAATTAACTCGATATAAAATATTTTATATCTTAGTATCATCATTAATACAGTAGTAGGTAGGTACCTTAGAGGAAGACCTCCTACACGATGGTCTGATGACATCAAAAGAATCGCTGGTGACTGGTTGCAAGGAGCCCAGGATAGAGACGCCTGGAGAATTATGGGGGAGGCCTATGTCCAGCAGTGGACGGAAATGGCTGCATAGGTAAGGTAAGGTAAGGTAGGTACCTACTCTATGAAATTCATAAAATTATATTAGGTACGTGGATTTTATCCCTCTAAGAATAAGATAATACACTTTTATTACTATACTCGTAGACTATTGTGAACAGAAAATATACCTAATAGTATTTTTTCATATTCCTAATTATGATGTGATTTGTATTGGTGGTGCTTATGTCTGCTGTATCTTTGTTTTTTTTTTAATTTTGTTTTTACTTGAATATTTTTCTTTTTTTTTAATATAGATGTTTTTTATTAATTTTATTGTTATTCCATACAAAACATTGTATATTGCAATTAAATAAAAGATGCATTCCAAAACAAACCCGTTTCAAATAGCATAGGTACCCAGCATTTTTTTAACCTAAAACCCATCACTCCTCCCCCTTCCCTCAAAGTATTTTCTTGTTTTTTTTAATTGTTGTGTTTATATAATGTATATGAATGTTTATTTTATTATTATTTATTTTTTGTAAGATTTTTTTACGCGGCGGCAGAATTGTCATCCACACTTCTCAACATTATACAACCAGATAAGTCTCCATATGATCAGTCATGATCACACAAAAACTTAACAGTCTAATGCCGGGAAAAATTCATCTATCCAGATATACAGGATATCAAAGGATTAGGCTCAAAACGCGGGATCAAAATACCAGCATTGTGCCTGAAATATCTGTGTTCAAAAACTTTTTTACAATATTACAAGTGTTTATTATAATAGATTTTTGTATTTTAATGTACAAATTAACCAGTAAATCTAATTTTTGTAAATTATTTATTAAAGATTTCGGAGTTACCCCTGTAGCTGACATGACTAAAGGTATTATAATTATAAACGAACCTAGAATGCCAAATATTTTTTATTCTCCTGGTAGTTCTGTATATTTACGTATTTTTTCTGCGACGGTTGTTTGTATATTATGTGTATTTGGGACAGCGATGTCTATTAGATACGTTATTTTATTACGTTTATCATGTAATACTAAATCGGGTCTATTACGATGTATTTGTCTATCTGTTATTATGGTTTTATCATAATAGAGCCTGTAATTTTGATTTTCTTAAACCGGTTTCGGGTTGTATTTATAATAAGGTATTACATTTTGTGAGTTTAAAAGATTATTTATTTTTTATTTATTTATTTATCACTTGTACACGGCGTGAGCCTTTATACGTTAAACACATAACAAAGTATAAAAAAACAATTTGACAGACAACAACAATATAAACAGATAAAAAATGAATTGGTACAAATTTATAAAAATAAACATTAATTATGTTTAATTGCTAAATTTTGATGTATTATTTTTGCGACATGATTATGTCTATAAGTATACTCAGTTTGAGCGAAAGTAGAACAACCCGAAATTATATATGTTGTATTGTTTCCGGTCTGGCCAGACATTTCCTACACGAATCATCGATTATATTTTGATTTTTTATGATATATTTTTGATAATTTTTTGTATTTATTACCTGATCTTGAATAGCTAACATAAAACCCTCGGTTTCCCCATACAATTCCCCAATGGTCAACCACCTGTTTGACGCATATTTGTCAACATAAGATGGGTTGAGATCATTGAGGTGTCTAGCATGAAGTTCCTTCCTACCCCAAGATTCTAACAAAATATTTAAATAGTTTAATCGCGGACCTACATACTGTTTCGTCATTTAAATTTAAAGGTTTTATTTACTTATTGTTTTTTTTTTTACTATTTGGTTTGTATTACAATTTGGTTTTTATTTTTAAACCTTTGGGTTAGTTGGAAGAGATCGTGCCTTTGCGATAAACTCGCCCTCTGTATATTGTTTGTATCTAACTTGAATGTTTACCTTTATGTAATTGTTTGTAATCAATGTACAGTAAAGAATGAATAAATAAAAAAAATATAAGAAGGAGAGGAGGGGGGGGCAGCAGCTTAGCAAATTGATGCTTAGACTATATTTAGTCCGACAGCTTATTGTGTGGAGGTTTTTTAGGTCTCCGTTTTCACAATTTGATTCGGTTCTCATCACTTATAAAACAACCTTATATTTAGTCTGGGGGACAGCTTTCCACTTCAATACTATTTTTTCATACTATTTCCATACTTAAATACGAATTTTGCTTACTTTCATACTATTATCGAGATCCTTAAGGGCTTAGGAGCATCCCCCTGCATAAAACGAATAGTTATTATACTGTGTAGGTATGCTATTGTAGTGTAGTAGTAACAAGACCAAAGGACATTAAGGTGTATAATTTACAAGGGGTTGTATATTGTAATAAAACATAATTATGTAGGTACCTATATAGGTACCTACATAGGTATAATATTTTAGGTACTTTATGCTAAAAATTGACATATTATATAATGAAGATAATATCTCAGTTAGTATCCTAATGTTATTTATTGTAGGTATTGTCCATCCGTAATATTATTAAAAATATAGTCTAATACTTACTTTTCTTTGATACATTAGTTTTATACGTACCTACCTACCTACATTGATTATTATTTTTGATAGGTATTAGGTATAGTTCCAATAATCGAATCCGCGTACGTCAAGGAGCCAAGGTCCTGTCTGACACGAGATGGTTTATTGTACAAGACAAAAGTATATTTGACCTCCGTTGTGCATATCTGATATCACTTCACATCCTCGGGGGCGGACATCTCCTCTAACAAACTGACTGCCTTGTGTCTTGTGGTCATTATGAGTGATGAAGTGTGATTGTATCTACAATACACAATATAACTATGTTTGTGTCTTAATTTGTTTTTATTTGTTTGTTTGTTAAATATATATATATACATATTATTATTAGATAGATAGATACATACCTACATGCCTATTGGTAGGTACATATGTTCCCACGTAAGTATCATAAAACAACACCTAGGTAGGTATATATTTTGGGTAGGTGCTCCCAACACACCTGATACAACCTAATAGGTAGTTCGTATCATCATTATTATCACCATCACGCCGCCTCCCTTACGGGGTAGGCAGAAAGGATCGAGCGCCACATACTACTAGGTATTCTTGAAAATACCTATCACAACAAATTCTCACTTTTGAAAAATCGACCGACCCAATAATACCAGATTCAGGATTCTATGTAAGTGAAAATCTCATAACTGAGACCATAAATGTTATAAAACGATATTAGCGTGAAAATGGACGCCACTAGAGCATTTCTCCCAGGGCGTATTTCATTCTAACTCGGGGCCTGCCTACAAGTACTTTAGGTATATTCTATAACTGCGTATAACACAATGCCTCTTTTAAAGAGGGAAGTAGGGTCCAGCTGCCCATAACCTCGTCAGAATTTAAGTGCAGGGTGAGAGAGAGAGAGAGAAACAGGGATGAGGGTTGAAGAAGAAATGTAGAAGTTTAGTGGAGACTGAAGTGACTGCATGTACCTGAAGAGCAATTATATTTGGAGAGTCACTCCAGGACCTGGGACTCGGAACTAATGTCTTGCCCGACCATGCAGCATATCATAAGTCACAAGTACCTACATATTAGTTACCTGACTTGTTATATATGTGCAAGTAAGACCTATGTTTTCTTATTCGTGTCTATTGATATTACAAAAACTTGAAAACCTTTCAAAGTTTTTCGGAAATACATTTAACAGCACAATCATACACATTATTATTATGTAGGTAGGTATGTGGGCATTGTAGATCTTCCCTGTAGGTACCTATAGCTAATAATATTTATTATCTACACAATAATACTGCATACAGTATAATGCAATAGAATCCTGCGGAGAAATGGCCTGGATGAAGAGGATATAGGAAACAGAAGAGTGTACAACCTCAGAACGAGAAGAGCCGACCCCAACAGCCTTCAGCGGCAATAAGTGGGACAGTGCCAGGAAGAAGAATACTGCATACAGTATGTAGGTACATAGGTAGCTATACATTGTAGTAGGAAGGAAATGTGATATTGTGTTGTGTTGTGTTGTGTTGATAGTATGAATATTCATTACTTTCAAACCAATCATACATACCTACCTATATACCACTACCAGTATTCAATCAGTAATCATATACCTACCTACCTACCTACATAATATGCCTGACATTCATTAGCTTACATAAGTATACCCACTTACCTGCCTATATTTTAGAATAAATTGACCATAGTGTTTTGCAAAAGACGGCAAGACTTTGAGTTACGTTATCCATCCTGAATGCAGTATTTTTTTGCACGTAATGGATGACTGTTTGTTTATTGCAATCAACATTTAGTCTACCGGCAACTCCACTTATTAGTGATTTGTAATAACTTTTGTACATCCTATGGCAGAATCATTCTAAGTTATAGGTTTGTAAAGGTATAGTATAGGTACTACTTAATATATGTGTATATACAAGTACCTTTAATTATTTAGCCAATATATGTAATATAACGTGTAAGTGATATCATCCTATGGCATGTCTTACCCCGGCAGTAAACTGAAGACCGCAATATAATGAGATGATAAGCAAACCACATGGTAAACCAACCTAAATATTACTATATAATATCATATTATTGTACAGCCTATCACATCACTCCACAGTACTGCTGTACTTTGAACTGTTTAGTTAGTACAGTATAGGTATTTATTATTATAGTAGCAATATGTTATGTCCTAATACTGTATGTACCTACTTACTCCTATTAGTAATATTACAGAATACACTCTCTGTGTACCTTGAAAACACCTACACAATGTAAACATGATCATAAGAAAATTTACATTAGTCAATATTGTTGTTCAACTCACCTGCCTATATTGTAGACATATATTTTTTTTAAATTTTACCACCAAGTTCATCAGCAAAGCAAAGATACCATATAGGTACCTACCACTGGAGTGCCGATAATTGAATCAAAATTTAATTCTCAATACATAGATCCAGAATATCATATAATTACATTATGAAACATTAGTACTAGGTACATAGAAGTAGATTTAGTTGTTCTAGTGATAACATGTCCCCATTATAGGTTATTCTATATCAGATCATTATCAATCTCATAATTACCTGATTAGTCGAAACACTCGCGTCAATCTCGCGATCAATAACTTATAGTAGAACTGTAGAAAGAAACACTTGTTTCAATTTAACTAACTATGGAATTCTACTACGTGTGCACCGACACAATTATTTATTAAAAGTCCCCATTTTACTCATAATTTAGGTATTTTTATTTGCCGACAAAACGGTGAGTAATGTACCCCGCAATCAGTTATCAGGCAAATACAACTCGGTACATATTTCACTTGACATAGTAATATTGCAATCACATGCCAGTTACAGTGTTACATACTCGTATGTTGGAGGTTACAGAAATATTCATGACAATATTGGTATTTGCTCACAGTTTTTCTCTTTTTTATTGTAAATTCATGACAAAACAGATAAATCAATTAAGCCAAGGGTGTTTTAAATTTGGATATTTTGCTTAACTCTTATACAAACAATGATAATGTATTTAATGATAATAATTGTGTAAAAACATGAATAAAAATTATTACTTTAAATAATCAGAATGCAATATACACACATACATCGCGAGTGAATCATTACATACCTAGGTATATTGTAAAAGTTGATAAATGTTTACATTAGAAACATGCCTGTAAATTTATTATAAGCAGTCAATTTATTGGTTACCTCACTTGTACATAAAGAAGTTGCTGTTAATAATATGTATATATATATACTAAATACTCTCGCAGGTGTGAAAATCCAGCTAAATGCGAAAACTTCGTTTAACATATGCCAACAACTCGACAAAGTGAGTATCGTGAGCGCTTCTGGATCTGTCTATGCTGCATCCACTCTGCTGTGCCATCTCAGGTGGCTAAATAGGCCAATCCGAACAAGCTATATAGTTACAGCCAAAATAGAGATAATAATGTTTATAAGTTGGTATAAATGCAAACATTGAAAACGCCGTACGTACATGTATAGTGTAACTATCGTGTAAAACGTTATTGCATATCTGCCTATATAAATATACTGTTATTGTTTACAAAATATAATAGGTAGGTACTGTCGATTTCTTCCTTTACGGTAGGTAGGTACCTATAACTACATAGAGTTATAAGTAGCAGACTGCATAGGGAGGGAGGTAAGTCCCTTAACCGCAAGTAACAGGCAAGTGGGTGTGGGTGCATTGCGGGATGTCGAAGGATTGTATTCGAGTGACTTGTTCCTCTCTCTCTCTTTAGAGTAAACATATTATTTCCATTGTCTCAGGCCCACTACAAGATACTTACAACGCTACCAATAAATGAAATTATAAACGCAATATTGAAAATGTAACTTATGTCGTAAAGTTATAATAAAGTTCTCAACTTCTAATTATAATAACCACACATTGTCATATTGTGTATCAAATTGAATTTCTGGTTTGCATTATTTTCAAATAGGTAGGGTAGGTATATCTCCAATGGAGATGGGCAACATACAATAGTTGTAATAAATTTACAATTGAAGCGCTAAGCACTTGTTTAGGCTCACTCAAGTGTTCACTGATTCATATTATCGTCTCATCATTCTATTTATGTAGAATATATGTAAGTTACTACTACTACTTTTTATATTGGATTTTTTTTTCTTCTATCTACATGACATCTCCTACATTATTGCAATTTTAATTCTTGACATATTAAATACTAAACATTTCATTGACATTCTGTACTGACACTTTAATATTTTATGATTTGACTTAAATTATTATTGTTATGAAATGATTCTCTTTTGTGTTTTGTTAATTCTTGTTTTCCAACTGTGTTGTGAATGAGATATTTGATTTGTGTATTATTTATTCTTGAACATGTAAAAGGCTCACGCCGTGGATTGTGAAATAAATAAAAAGTTAACCAAGAATTTCAAAAGATTATCGAAACATGAACACTGTTTATTTTTCACGATGATTAAATGCTCAAACGCTTTCATCAAAACATTAAAAAGTGAACTAATTTAATTCTGTTCTCTTGATAATAGCAAGCTAGTTTGACGAGAGCGCTCGAGCATATCGTAAGCAGTGTTTTTGTAATGATACATTTTTGAAATTCTTAAATATGTTATTTTATAATGTCATACATAATGTACATAAACACACAAACTGTCGAACAACTAAGTTAATCAAACTAGTGAGCATTCGATTGAATTATAGTGGTTTGAGTCTATGTAAATATAGACTCCTAAATAGAACCTGATGTAATGTGAATGCAATCATTTTCTCGGTTGAAAAGTGTAAATCTTTATTAGTATGATACATAGCTATAATTATAATACCTAACAATTTATAGTTGAAACATTTCCTCCCCTGCCCTACAGCCTGCAGCCTCCAGATGCAGACATCCTTTCCGTTATCATTCCAGTCTTCCTCAACACACCCACCATCAGACTGCACCACACCACACCACATCACACCTAACTCCCCGTCTATAGTTGTAAACGTACCTACCTACATATTTCATTAATTTATACAATTCACCCGCCCTGTCGCTAATATTATCTTCTGCATGGTGACAGACTCGACACTTGGTATTTTCATCATAATTATTGTTGACTACATAACAGGTACATATGTTGATTTCACAAGAATTTTGAGTTTTATGCATTACATAGTACCTACTGTAGGTATGTGCATATATTATGACATATCAAATGTTATAATCTTGCTTTGTTATCTTAATATTACATACATATTATTTTTCATATTCTGATGCCTGATCAACATGTAGGTAGGTAAAGTTTAAATTATTGACCGACGGTTCTCGGTGGAAGTTCATATAGTAATAAGTTACAAATGAAACAAGGCTATATACTATAGTATTCAATTACTGTTTATTTTGTAAAACTCCATAACCTTATAAATAAAAATGAATTAACCATGTATGTCACTCCATAACTTGAGAACCGAATTGGGTGATTCTTTTTTTGTTATGTTCCTAATTATCGGGAGACGGTTTGCATGAAAGAAAATTTTTGGAAAATCCAACGGAAAAGTCGAAAATTCGGATTGTATTTTTGTATGAAAATGACGTTTGTTGTGTTCAAAAAAACAAGTTTAACTAGTCAAATTCAATTTTTTTTTTAAATTCAAATATATTTATTATTGATAAATATACAATTTACAACAATAATCATTATCTTATAATTATACAGTAAGCAAAACAATTCATTCCCTCAAATATGAGCAGAGCTCGTGCTTTGAGGGATAGTTATTTTTTACACGTAGGTACTCTTTCTCATAACAAATAATAAATAAAACAACAACAAAAAATAGAAATAAAATAAAAACAAGATAAATTAGATGAAATATATAAAAATATAGCAAAATAGGTACCTAGTGCAAAATAAAATAAAATATAAAAGCAAGAAAAAAGAAAATCCAAAATAGACAAAATGAAGTAAAACAAAAAACTTTGTTGAGTTTTACTATGTACTTTTATTTTAGTGACCAGAATTCGACATGTTATGTCTTCGTCAAACTATTATACAAAATGTTGTTCTCTATTAAATTATTTGAGGAAGATTTAGCATGTCGAAACCTGGTCATTAAAATAAAAGCACCTACATCGTAAAACTGTACAAAGTTTTTTTTTGTTTGATTGACATTAAGATATATATAGTAGGTATATTTCGACTTTATTTTTCGTTTCATTAATAACTTATTATTATTTTATGTAGGTGTTGTGAATTCACTTTATTTAGATTAACTATTAGTAGAGCCGCAGCAGCGCTGATATCGTGGCCACTATTAGTTAGTTATGTAGGTAATTATTCATGGATACCTATAGGTATTAGGTATTGTTCGCCTCCAACAGCGGCCTTACCTTGAGTCATGAGAAGCCTTTTTCGTCTTTTCCGATTTAAAGGTCTTCCTCAGTATTAAAGGATATAATCAGATCATAAAACATACAATACATACATATATAGATTTATTATTTATTGTATCTGGTATAGTGGTAAGATGGGAATGAGGTACGTATACCTAAATATATAATTAAATATATCAGTAGGCCTAGTCAAAACAACACATTTCAGCGTTACGTTTTCGTTCGAATATAGACGACGTTGCGAGAAAAAGTCAATTTTCGTAGCTAAAATACACAATAAGCTACGAAAATTTACACTTTCTCGCAACGTTGTCTAAATTCGAACGAAAACGAAACGAAAACGTAACGCTTAAATGTGTTTTGACTAGGCCTACAGGTGTTTACAAAATAATTCAACTAAATAAATGTTAATATTATAACATATTGTAAGTAAAGTTTAAACAGATAAACCCACAACAAGTGAATATGAATTTTTTGTAACAGATCTTTCCTTTGTTTACATGTTTTGTATGTATACAGAGGTTTAACATGTTAAAGGCTTTGGCCGTAAATATTTGTAAATAAATAAATAAATATACTTTACAATGCAGTAGGTAGGTACATACATATAATAGGTATATAGTGTGGGCTCCTCCTAGACTAGGAATACCCAGTTATTGGTCTCTCCAGTGTCCACTGTGCTGGCACCTGGCACCTGGCACCCTCCCCCCCCCCCCCCCCACCATCTCCCGCAAGGTCACTTCTGTGATTTTAACCCGCGGAACTGATTCTACAATACCTATCTAATTATGATTACATGAAAATTCTTCGAAATACAATTGTTCGAATTTACAATTGTTCGAAAAAATAATTATTCGAATTGGCAAATCTTCGAATAACATTTGTTCGACTATCAATTATTCGAATTACAATTCATGGAAAGTGAATTGTTCGACTAACATTTGTTAGAAAACCTTATTTATTCGAATTATTTTATATTAATCTAAATTCATTTTATTTTGATCTTCAGAAGCAGGTTATTGCCACAATTATATTACGTTTCATATAAAACTCCAGCCATACTCATCCAACTGTGGACGAGTTCATAAGGAACAAATGTTATTTTAGTTTAAGAAAACGAGGCAATTGCGTTCATACCTAATTATAAATATATTTAAATTATTTTTCCAAACGTTTGACATTATTTAAATAAATCGATTGCAAACTGAGTCGTATTATATAATGTAACTTAGCCAGCACGTTACTTTTCGCCGAAAATAGAAGCAATATTACTACTACTACTACTATACCATCACGGCATATCCCACAAGTGGGGTAGCCAGCAGATCAGCTGCATGTAAGAAACATGCAAACTGTCCTCTTCGTGCCAATATAAAATCAAGACATTCAGGATGGGTGGCAAGCCTCATCGCTGAATTTAAGATGTAAAATGTCTTAATTTTTTTCGAACACCTGGCTTTTACAGGACACTCGAAAACTTACGCAGAAGAGTGGGAGACCAATTCTTTACCGGGTGCTCCACGGGATCTAATATTATCTGTTTCGATAATAAAAATTCGAAGAATTGTGTTTCGGATAATTGTCGTTATCAATATAACGTATGAAAATTCGAACAATTGTGTTTTCTGATAATTGTGGATTCGAATAATTGCCATTCGAATAATTGTCATTCGAAAAAAAGTTAATTCGTACAAATGTTTTTTCGAAGAATTGTCCATTCGAATAATTGTGATTCGAATAATTTTCCTGTCACCTCTAATTATGACAACAGCAATCACGTAGGTACCTACTGAGTGAAGTTGAGTTGAATGGATGAGTATTGTTGTTTATTGTGTAGCCATGAGACGTGTGGCAGGTAGGTACTGCAGAGTGCAGATAGGTATATATATATATAGATACAGTGTGTGGTGTGTAATAATGTGTTATATTGTAGGTATTGTGTAGGTTGGGAAGGTCGTGCAGCCACAGAGCAGTCGAGTGAAGCAACTGTACCTGGCGTAGTTATAGTGCGAGACGCCTCCTCTTCTATGTTATATTTATACTATTATATAGGTAAATACATAATAATAATATTATACATTTATTTATTATCATCTCATATCTCACTGACCTGAGAGTTACGCCTTCACGATTCAGCCAACGATCTTATGATCGATGTTATCATTGAAGCTTCACTACCTTCATATCACAAGTGGATACCCGGTAGGTAGGTACATCACAATACATAAATATTTCTACATCTTCCAATCGTTTCTACCTACCTGACATCTACCACCTGGTAACAGGAGGAAGTATCACTAATTAATATTAACTCACTGGTCCATGAGTGTCACGTTATTTGTATTTTTTTGTGGAAACTGAACAAAACAATTTATACAAATGGCTATCAGGATCGCCATTTGTTTAAATTGAAGTATAGGTACCTGATTATTTTTTTTATTTTATTTTTTTTATTTTTTTTTTGGGCGTGAGCCTTTTACATGTTTAAAAATATACAAAAAAAAACATAGGTACAAATCAAATTTCTCATCAACAAACACTGCTGGAGCAAAATAAGAACAAAGAACTGTCGAAAAACAAAAACACAAATGGGAATCAATACAAAATATCAATAATTTTAGTCAAATCACAAAATAGTATAGAATGTCAATGAAATGTTTAGCAATATGTCAAGAATTAAAATTAAAATTGAAATTAAGTTTGGAGATGTCAAGTAGATAGAAGAAAGAAAAAAAATCTATGAGAAATGGTTGGTACAAATATATTAAATGACATAAGAAATGTAGTCAATAGTTGAAATGTCATAAGAATTAGTCTATAATAGATTAAAATGTCAATAATAAAATAGAAAAATGTTAATTATAATTTAAATAATCAATGATGTTTTATCACCAGATAAAGGAAACAATCTAAAAATAGTACAATGATACAATTTAGATAACAAAAGACCAAAAAAATAATAAAAAAAATACAAACATTCTTCGAAATGCCCGTTGTTAGTTTATACATTAAAGTAATTTATTACGTCATGTTTATATTTAGGTAAACTGTCAGCAAAAATGTCTGTATCATCACCCACCAGATTACCCAGTCTGTGGATTCTAACCATAGGAGAGTAAAATGTGTAATTATTCCTAGTGATGGGTTCTCGAAACAACAAAGTTTGTCTGGTACTTCTAGTAGGTATGTTGAATTGAATAAGTTCAATTAATTCAGGAGAGTCAATTTCTCCACTGAGAAGTTTATCGAGGAAGCAAAGATCAAACACCTTTCTACGATTTTCTAGGCTGAGGAGTCCAAGCTCGTCCATCAAAGCCGGGTAATCAATGTTCTCCACTGGTATCCCTAATTTATAGTTGATCAGTCTCAAGAATTTTCTCTGCACTCTCTCTACACAATTAATGTGAATGTTATAATTTGGAGACCATATTATAGTGTTATACTCCAATAATGGTCTCACGAGAGTAACAAAAAGTAGTCAATAAGACCGGATCAATCGAAGATCGGTCACCAGTCTGAAAACGAAACCTAAAGTCCTCATGGCCTTATTGACAATTTCCTCAATGTGTAAGTTATAAGTCAGATCTTCAGAGAAGGTAATACCCAGATCTCTCAAATTTGAGACACACTCAAGTACAATACCATCAATGGTATAATTGTATGAAACATATAACAATTTGGAGAAGGTGAGGTCCGTGGACATATTCTGTATGTCCAGAAGCCTTTTTAGGAACCACATTAGACAGGAATGAAATATTTGTTTAGTTTTTCTTTTTCTTTTCTTTTTTCTTTCTGTGTTTGTACTGTACTGGCAATAATAATAATGAACTCAAAGATGGGCTGGTCAAGTACAAGAAATATGTTTAACGGTTATTATGTTATATTTTGTAAAATTTTATTGTATGTTGCCCATTTTTTTAAATAAATAAATAAAAAAAAAAAAAAAACCTTAGATCTGGTTTTATGGAATTGAATGACTTGAGACTTGGCTATATTAAGGTAAAGTTTATTTTTCTTACACGAGTCACTTAAATAATCAAGGTTCTGTTGTAGAACTATACAATCATCTGTGTTTTTTATAGATTTATACAGCTTCAAGTCATCAGCAAATAGTAATACCTCTATGTCTCTGAAAATCTGAACTATGTCATTTATAAAAATATTAAACAGCATTGGTCCTAAGTGCGATCCCTGCGGAACACCACTATATATGCATTTATTGTATCTGACACGCAACTACCTATTCTAACCTTGAGAGTCCTTTCACTAAGGTAACTTTCTAACCAGCTATAAAAAAACATCGTCGACTCCGTATCCACGTAGTTTACATAGTAGCATGTCATGTGACATCTTGTCAAAGGCTTTATAAATAATAAATTAATTGTTTGCATATATTATAAATCAAGTATATAGATAAGTAGGTACATACTACCTATAGATACTTACCTATTTTTAATGCATTATGTACCTACCTACCTAATATTGATGTATGATGTACATAAGTATCTACACAGAGTGACACAATGTTATATATAATTATATATCTACAGTATTAGGTATGTCCGGATGTAGAATAGTGTCTGGTAGTCAGCTGTTGCAGAGGATATACCTACTGTTCTCTTAATTTGATGTTCCTATAGTACCTACCTACCTACCTAATACATATACATACATTGTAGGAAGGTACCTACATACATATTATATCATTATACCTACTTATCTACCTCTCCACCAGTGGCGGAACTAGACTCTTTTATATTAATCAAGCTTTCATTACGAGAATTATGATCATTTGAACCTTTGGTAGAGAAATTTAAGAAAATACTAAACTTTTCACAGTCTAGTGTGATCATGGTTGTCGCGAGCGAACTCGTTTATTTGTTTTTGTGCTGTCCCCTCTCCCTTGGTGGAGAGTCTTAGGTCTGGGTGGGATGTCCCCTAGGGAGGGAAGCGTCTCTGCAGCGTTGACGGTATCGGCGACTCGCGTGCTCGCCGACCTAAAAACCTGGAAAAGTTTCTGGACACCTCAATTCAGCCTTGTGCTCAAATATGTATATAAATTTGTTTTTCTTATTTTATTTTATTTCTGTTTAATTGTTATTGTATGGTTTGTAAAATTGGCTAGGAATGTTTTTGTATACTTTTATTTTGTTTTGTTTCATATTGGAGAGTTGAAATTGCTAACTATTAGGGCTATTTTTTGTTATAAATTGGGTATGGAGAATTTTCGGGACAATAAATTTAAAAAAAGATTAATACATATTCATAATACACGGTTCACAAAAAATGAAGGTTTAAAAATACCTAAAACCAACAATAAGTATGGTGATCGCACTCTGGAGTGCTTGGTTCCTAAGCTGTTCAATTCGCTGCCACTCTGCATAAAAAAGTGTGACAAAATTGGAAAATTAAAATTATTATTTAAGAATTGGCTCAGAAAAAATAGAAATATGTACATATAGCTGTAGTGTGAGTGTTAAATGGATTTGTGGGCATTTATAGGAGTAATATAGTTGTATTTAACTTTTTTTTTTTTTAGTTATAAGTTGGATGTGGAGATGAGCGGAGCCTGTTGACAAGTCATTTCAATGACTTAACGGGCTTCGTTCGTTGGTTGCACAGTTTTTGTGAATATGTCTTTGTATGTATATATGTTGTTTGCTTCTCTCGTATAGAGGTACATCGAAGGAGTTTAGTCAAAAGATTTCACACGGAGGTTTTGGCCGGCCAGCCCTTCAGGCTGCCCACTATGGCGCCTCCGTTGTGGACAAGATTTGTTAAGTGTAGAATTTCGGATAAATGGAAGTCCTCAGACTTCTGCGCTATCCGGGTGGTCGGTGGGTCCTTCAATGTATAAACTTTTCACACTTCTATCTTACGATAATACAGAAATTTCAGATATTTCACCATCCTATAGTTTTTGTATTGCAAATTTAAACGCAATCTAGTTATTACATACGTATGCAAGCGAGACATGGACGTGGCTGAAGAAGGACGAAAGTGGAATAAATGCAGTGGAGATGCGTTGAGAAGAATGGTTGGTAAAACGCTGCGTGATAAGAGTGAAGAATGAGGATATTAGAAGAATGAGCGGGTGCAAGAAGAGTGTTGTGGACAGAATGCGCGTGAATAAACTACGGTGGTTTGGACATGTTGAACGAATGAACGAGGTAAGAATAACAAAGAGGATATACTTGTCTGAAAGAAAGGGTGTGAGTATCGCGGGCGTCCGAGAACTACGTGGCTTGATCCTGTGGATCAAATTCTCAAGGACGGCCGCGTGTTGAGTAAGAGGAACCGACGTGCGTGTATGAGAAACTGTATGAATGTGGAGGAGGCGAAGGAAGTGTGTGAAGATAGATCTGTTTGGTGTTCCGTTCTCTCTGCCTACCCTACTTGGGACACGGCGTAAGGGTATAGTACCTACCTATAGTATAATCTAGTTATTTTGCAGTCGTAAAAGCACTTCATTGCGGGAATACGGTGCTTTTTTGCATGTATGCAAGGCATGCCATTGCTCTCTACATATAGGTACCTAAGGTTGTGATGTGATAACTGCGAAGATTTCACTATAGTGATGTACCTACAGTGTAGGGTGTATGTAGGTACACCATACAGTTAGTGGTAGAATACATACATAGCTATACAGTACCTATACATATACAAGTACATGTACTTTATTACACTGTACACTGCACTGTGCACTGCACTCTGCATAAGTACCTATGTACTACACAATACATATAGGTAGGTCTGTATACTGTATGTAAGTATTCATAATACAATACAATCTGATATAGGTACCTATACCTACAATGAATGAATGAATCGCTTATTATTACGTTGACCATGTCATGTCACATAATTACACTGTATCGTACTATATATAGTCTATAGGTAGGTACTCACTAACCTGCTATGTACAGTTACAAATTAGTGTTATGTTGTGATTGTGATTCACACATATTATGTGGATAAAGAATATACATAGGTACCTATATTACATAATATAATCAGATAGTATTATGTATAGGTATGTATATATATGTACAATACAAGGTACCTATACTGACATAACATCACTAACTTGACACTGCGCTAGTCTCACAATGAATGTAATTGTAACATTTACTAATATAATACCTAGAGGTACCTTCCTATATAAAGCTAGGTAGGTACGTTGCACAGTTTATTCAACTCTTTTATTTCAAATTAACTATCTAACTATGTATACTTTTACTGGTGCCAAATATTAATTATTAATCGGTGACACAAACGGAGATCAGTGAAAGTACCTACCTAATAATTATTATAATCACTTCGGAGTATTTTTATATTTGTAACTAGTTGACCCAGCAAACTTCGTACCGCCTAATAATCAATGAGTGATTTATATTATTTTTAATCTCTTTACAAACTCCTGAGGCTCCTAAACATTTTTTTCTCATAGACTACTTTCAAAAATTTGCTGGTTCCAGTGGACCCCCTGTATTTCTACCCTTCCCCCGTCCCTAAATTTTCGGAATGGTATAGGAGTTTGATATAATCAAAAAACTCCTCGGTTTTCTTACAGAGTATTTTCTCACAGTACATTTTTCTACTATGTAACGGGTATTTGTACCGAATATTGTTTACTTTAAAAATATTACGCTGGACCACTTTGGGAATCACTGGTAAAGTGTAAAAAAATAAAATTCATTTATGTTGAACAATTATATTTAACTTTGTTTATAAATTATCTGCTGTACATAATATAATATGTAGGTACTAATTTTTTTTTTTAAGTTGATACCTACTCATTCATTTCAAATTTATAAAAAATCTTTCCATGATTTTTTCAAAATTGAAATTTCAGAACCACGGATGTTAAATTGTGTGGATAACGATTCTAATTTGAAAATGTATACAAAAATTATTCTATAAATAGGCCAATCTTTGAAAAAACTTCATCGTTGATTTTGTATAATTTATCCATATCGTTTGTGTGACAGCGGAACTGTCATACAAACGGCATTTTCATACAGAAATACAATCCAAATATCTGACTATTCCGTTGGATTTTCCAAAAATTTTCTTTTATATAAACAGTCTCCTGATAATTACGAACACGACATAAAAATAATTAGCCAATTCGGTTCAGCCGTTCTCAAGTTATGGAATGACATACATGATCAATCGATTTTTATTTAAAAGATAATACTTATATGAAGATATGTAATACTTATATGAAAGTGCCAACAAAATCAAACAAATTACTTAAATATGAAAATATAGATTATTGTAAGTAGGTAATTTTATGACGTATGAGTTACTTAATATCAATGTTTGTAGGTAAATATATTTGTAAACATTTATTTATTTATTGATACATCAACGGCCCACAGGTTGGCATATACAATAAACATATACATATAATTCCATTTCTATTCCTCGTATTTAGTTTCTTATGTTTAGCTGTGGAGCACCCGGCAAAGAATTGTTCTCTCACTCTTGTCCGTAAGTTTTCGAATGTCCTGTAAAAGACAGGTGTTCGAAAAATAGAGACATTTTACATCTAAATTCAGCGATGAGGTTTGCCACCCATCCTGAAAGACTTATTTTTTCGTAGGCACAGAGAAGAAGGCTTGCATGTTCATTAGATGCAGCTGGTCTGCTGGCTACCCCACTTATGGAATATGCCGTGATGGTATAGTAGTAGTTAGTTATAAAAACTCACTGATGATGAGTGTCTATACAGTCCTACACGAAAGGCCTCTTAGTGTACCTAATGTTGTTCACAGGGTATTCTATTCTATTCTATTAAGTTTATTCTTTTCAAGACCATCCACTTGTTTGCGAGTTGTTCACAGGGTAAGTATAACAGTGTTTTATTTAAACCTATTTTAATTGTATTATAATGAACTTTCATAAAGCTACACAATCATTATTGTCACTAACCTAGGTATAAGTTTATTTATTTATTTATTTATTTTCTCGAAGGGAACAAACAGTCAACACAACAAGTATTACAACAATTAAAATTAAATGAAATATAGACCACAAGAGTCCCCCTATATTACCACAGTTTAAAAAATTCAAAGCAACTAAGACAAACACACAAAACCAACAACAAAAACAAAGAAATATAATAATAAGATAGGATAAGACAAGATATGACAAGATAAGTTGTTTGTCTATGTACCTATATACTTATATAGTATATACCTATGTCATAGGAACGGTGTATTGTGAGAGAGGGACGCCCGGGCCTACGGAACCCCTGCGGACGGAAGAACAGTGCTCTTTTTGGCCAACTATCATTGGGCATTCTTAAAACATCCCAGCCAGGACCATCGTCTCTCTTGTATTACGGAGATTACAGGTCTCTGCTGGGTGCGCCGGCGCACAGCATCATTTGTAACATGTACACGATATCAGAGCGCAAGGAATGTCGTGGGAAGAGGTGACGCAATTGGCACAGAGACGCTCTGAATGGAGGAGGCTGGTTTCTGCCCTGTGCTCCCGAGAGGAGCGTTGAGGGCGATGATGATGATGATATAGGTACCTATGTAGATACATATACATGTGTATTATCTTGTAAATAATAAATCTTATAAGCCGTAAGTTAAATGATAAAAAAGTGACTTTTACCTAATTTACATGCGAGGGTTGAGAATGGAAATAAACTTGATGGGAGATTCTTTTGCATATAAAATATATTTCAAAGTAACAATGTAACATTGTTTTGCACCAATGATTATGAGGATCATTAATAATTGGACTGTTGTCTCCATCTCTAGCATATCCATGGTTTGGGCACATACTCCATAACGACATATCCAGTACAATATATATAATATGTCCTCTGTACAAAGGAAAAGGTCAGGACTAGAATGCGAGAATTATCGGGCCATCAGTCTGCTGAGCTCGGTGGGGAAACTGTATGCTATGTAGAGTATTGATTGAAAGAGTTGGAAAAGTAATGGTAGGGGGTGTATGGACCAGATCTTCTCCGTGTGATGGTGACAGAGATTTTCTGCACGTTAAACAACAAAAGATAAGTAAATAATATTATTCTAAACAACAACTAACCTCTCCCCAGACATTCCCGATAGTGTATTGTGAAGAGGGACATCTAGGACGTCGAAAGTCTTATTGTGTAAAGAAGAGTGTTATTTTTGTGTGACCATCATAAAACATTCATAAAGAATGACTTACCAATACCACCATCTCTCCTACAGGATTACGAATATATGGAACAGACTACAGTAGTTAGTTACCTACGCACTACAAACCTTAATCACTATCTTAATTACAAAAAAGGAGAAGGTATGTATTGTTCTTCTTTTTTAATGTTCCCTTTATGCTTTGTGTGGAAAGAAGATAATTCTGACTTATTTTGAAATGTTTTTTAAGCCTCAGACTTCAAAGAATCAGTAGACCTTTATTATTTCTTAGTATTTGTGGGAATCGGCACAAATATTTGAGCCCGTTCATATCCTCAATCTTATGTATAGAGTTTATTATTTAACATCCCTAATTTAGGGATTATAAATTTGATTTTCAAATTTACATACTACCGAAGACCGGGCTATACTCGCCCATTTCAAGGAATTTGCGTTCCATTGACTCGGCCGTTTCAAGACGAGATACCTATTTGAAATAAAAACTCACTAAATGCAGTACTTTGTTTTTTAGAAGTGAGAAAAACGGCAAAAAAGAGTGTATGAAAAAAAATGTGAAAGAGACAAAAAATACGTTTTATGCGTGAGTTTGAAAGAGTGAGAAAATGTTCTTTACCGCCAAAAGTGTGTACCATAAGATATTGCCATATTAAAATTAATTATGAAAAGTACTATAAATATTTATGATTAATTTGTCAAAAATAAGCACAATCAGAATAATTTTAAGTTTGTGCAAATAAACACATTTAAAATATTTTTAAGCTCGTGCAAATAAACACATTTAAAATATTTTTTCCGTAAATAATCCAATTTAAAAATATTTAGCACGTGCTAATTGAATAGCCAAAAACAATATTTATTCATCTGGCAATTATGTGTGTCATTATAACATTACAAAATGGCGATCAATGAGAGGTGTGTCAAAAAGGTACGTTCAATATTGAATTTAACATCAGAGCCCGTAGACAATTTGTACTTGGCGATCGCCTACAAACGAATTTTCGTCAATAACTGCAACAATAACGCATAATTATACGGTACGTGTAGGTAGATTGTCGAAAAGTTCGCCAGTAGACGATCGCTAAGTACAAATTGTCTACGGGCTCAGGTGAGAATTAATTTACGTTTTCTATCTAAATATAATCTATTAAACCTACTTTACATTTTTGTTACTAAAGAGTTAACATTATATATTTTTGCAGAAACACCAAAACTTTTACTTCATCCGAAAGTATTGCGACTATCTGGATGCTCCTTTTTCACAATGATGATGAAATTAATGATTTATGAAGAAATTATAAATTAAATTGAAAATAAATTAATGACAACGACATTATGGCTTTAGGAATGTCGTGGGAAGAAGTGACACAATCGTTGCAAAGAATCTGAACGGAAAAGACTGTATTCTCTTCTCTTCGTTCCCAGGAAAATCTTGAAGGTTGATCGAGTAGTTGTTTTATGAATTTTTGATGCAATAAATGAATTAACATAATAAAACTTTCTCTTTTCCTATGATATGTTTTATAAAATATGTAGTTGAATAGGAAATTAAGTAAAAATGGTTGAGTATCCATTATTTTTTTGCAACGATTACCTTCTGGTAAATGATAACATGATTTATATTTTTGCAAAGTATCTTAATTACAAAAAAGGAGAAGGTATGTATTGTTCTTCTTTTTTAATGTTCCCTTTATGCTTTGTGTGGAAAGAAGATAATTCTGACATATTTTGAAATGTTTTTTAAGCTTCAGACTTCAAAGAATCAGTAGACCTTTATTATTTTTTTTATTTGTGGGAATCGGCACAAATATTTGAGCCCGTACATATCCTCAACAATGTCCCTAATTTAGGGAATACATGTTAAATAATAAACTCTATACGTAATCACATCCCCTGGGCAGACTCCAGGCCAAAAATATTTCAAATATCTTATTTATTGACAAAGATAACAACATTTTAATGAATTTTACTGAGGTAATGTATGAAAATTTGATTTCATAATTGCAGAAATCGTAGACAAAACGTTTTCATTATATTGAATTAATTTCAAAATGGAAGTGATAAAAAATACAACAAAACTGAAACTAAAAGCTTGGAGATTATTTTGTTTATAAAACATCATGCTTGCAAATCATGAAAACTCCTAATTTGTGTAAATTAGAATTGCATAATTTCGGTATATTTTCATTCAATTTCATAGATCATAGAAATATGACACATGAGAAAAAAAAAACAAAGAAATATAATTGTGAAAATGGAATTATGAAATCCATAGACAATATTGTAGGTATGAGTTTTCCTATAAGTACATAGGTAGGTACTAGATTTTTCTCAATCAACGAGTAGTATTTATTTTGACCTAATATTTTATTTATTTATTTTATTCTTCTTGCACATCATCATTCATATAACAAATTAAATAAAGCAATATACACACGAAAAATGTGATGATGTGCAGAGGCGAGATTATCACTATATAGTGATTTCTTCCATCTAACCATGACACATTGAGATATTCCTAGTTAAAAAAAATCTTATAGGATCACATGAAATAAATATACATACATAATATGTTAAGAATATGTAATTAAAGCGATGATAGTTTCCACAACGAGTACAGCTATTTACTATATATTATGACATACTACAGCCTACACTACATACAACTAACATGAATGTCTACTTCAGAATATTGAAGAATGTATATTCATTCATCAAAGTTTCTTGTGGGAATACAGGGAGAGAGTACCTAGGTAAAATTAATTGTTTCGTTCCTTTTTTAGAACTGTTTTCCGCATAGGTACCTATATATATATTTTTTTAGGACTTTTATCCAAGTAGGTACCAACCCATTTTTTTAATGATATATGGGCATGAAAGGTGTCATACTTCTAGATTTTACAATGGGAAGAAGTTTTTAGTAGGTACTTTTTTCCCACGTAGGCACCTACCCATTTTTTATTGAAATATGGCCGTGTGGGATGTCAAACTTTAAGATTTTACAGTGGGAAGAGGTTTTCGGTACTTTTATCCACTAGGTACCTATCAATTTTATTTATTGAAATATGGCCGTGTGGGATGTCAAACTTCAAGATTTTACAGTAGGAAGAGGTTTTCATTACTTTTAGCCACGTAGGTACCTACCCATTTTTTTTAAATTTAAATATAAGCTGAGAAGGATGTGTGGTAAAAGTCTGAGAGATCGTGTGTGTAAAGTAGCATTCACATTGCTTCACTTTGGATGATCATCCAGACTGTCAGGGTCAAACCTGTTCATCGAAAGTGAACACGTCTGTTCACATTTGTTCATCCTATGCTTTCACTGCCATGTCAACACTCTCAGACATGTTGTATGTAGTTTGACGTATTTTCGTATAAAAATAATTAAACAAATTCAAAAATGAAAAATAACACTTAAAATAAATTAATATAGCTCTCGACTGCATAATAATTTTGTATATGATTCTGACATTCAATACAAATTCATAGAGAATAAAACAAATAATAAGATGAAACTTGTTTATGGTCGTTTCAGTGAAAGGACCTTTCATCAAAATTATGACGAGTGGTAATCGCTTTCCTCCGTCATCGCTAGTGATCACTAGCGATGAAACGGCCGTTCACACTTGTTCATCTTGGAGGATCATCCGGAGTGATCACTGAAAGTGAACGTATGTGAACGACCCTTAACAGTGATATACAAAAGGAATGTGGAGTGAAAGTTGGTGTAATTACAAGGATGAATGTGAATAAGTTAAGATGGCAAGCTCATTTAAATCATATTCTACAGGACGGTCACGTGCTGAGCACATTGAATAGGAGAGCATGCATGAGGAATTGTATGACAGTGACGGAAGCGAAAGATGTATGCAAGGATAGATCGATCCTTTCTGTCTACCCCGCGAGGGAAGCGGCGTGATGGTGTGTATGTATGTGTATGTAATGTAGGTACATTGTTATAATTTTATATACTGTTTAGTCTCACTAACATATATTCTATTATCTGTTCTCTACTTTAATGTGACACTGTGTATATAGTTGATACATAAATTATTGCTGCCTACATAAAATAATTTTTATTTATACATACCTACTTACTGTTTTTTATTTTATTTAATATATATGATTCCCGTGCAACGCCTTAACGCGTATTTAAGCTAGTACTTATTATAAGAACGTACTAAAATCATCTTCTATTTTAGCCTACACTGAATACGTACATAGGTAATGTATTGTATAAATGATGGCCTTACTGGTGACCTGGTTGCAGGTTGAAAAGTACTTCATACAGCCCATTCAGCAGTGCTACTCTTTATTTATCAAAAGAAAAATAATAATTTAATTTGTATTAATCACCTTGTCAATGGCAATATTTTACACGTAATAAATTAGAAAGAAGCCAGTGGCAAAATTCAAATCAATGTACCTACCTACCACCTACGATTAGTGTACCTACCTATAACATCCGTTTATCAGTAGCGAAATATACATATTTAAATCTACGTATCTGCCAATTAACATTAATCGATCCCAGATGCCGGCAAACTCCCGATGCCGGTATCATTTTTAAAAGCTGACCTGCATACAAATTCTAAGGATCACAGAAGATTATCCATTATTATTATCTCATATCTCATTTATTAAACAAAACAATATTAGATTCTACATTTGAACACAATATAAGATTAACAATAAAATTTAAATAAAACATTAAATAACAAAAACCATAAAATATTAAAATAAATTTAGGTATATTCAAATGTAGAACCCCAACATTATTCGAGTTGATTCTTCCATGATGTTCTATGAAATAGTACAATCATGGGAGATCACTTACAGAGCTACAGGGACAAAAACCTTCTTACTATCCTGGTGGACGATAAAAGTACGGCCTTCTGCATGCTGTATTTGAGCCTGTCATCTACTCCCAGTTTTCTGAGATTGTTTGACAGACTCTTAGGTATTAAACCATTCACAGACAACTCTATAGGCACGATGATTGTGGTAGGTGTTCTCCACATATCTTTGATTTCGTGAGCAAGATCAAGATATTTTATTATCTTATCTTGCTCAGCTTTATTTAAATTTTCATCGTGCGGTATAGTGATGTCTATGACTATGATGTATGTTTTACGGCATCTGCGATCAACCAATACAATATCTGGTCGATTAGCTAGAATAGTTCGATCAGTTTGAATTGGTCGATCCCAGTAGAGTTTAGTGTCATTGTTTTCAAGTACCGATACTGGACAATAATTATAGTATGGTAATTTTGATTCCTGTTCAATTAATTTAAATTTCAAAGCTAAATTTTGATGTAATATTTTTGCTACCTGATCATGTCTTTCCAAATAGTCTGTTCCGGAAAGAAGAGAACATCCAGACAAAATATGTCTTAATGTCTCTCCCTCCCGATAACAGGCTCTGCATCTATCCGAAATATTTTGTTTCATTATAAATTTAGAATAATTGTTTGTGACTATTACTTGGTCTTGAATGGCACAAACAAATCCTTCCGTTTCGCCAAAAAGATCTCCAAATCTCAACCAATGGACCGAATCCACAGTATCAACATTCTGAGATGTTAACACTTCATAGAATCGACCATGGAGAGACTTGGATTTCCATATATCCATTCTATCATAATTATTCAATATCGGTAGTGAGACACTAGAGTTCGACAAACACAACGGTGAATAACCCTGATCACAAGATATTATATCATCATACCCATCTTTGTTCCTAGAATTTTGAAAAAAAGTTTTTAAAGATTGAATTTCCTGATTGTGTAAATTTTTAATATTCAATAAGCCCCTTCCTCATTATAGATGATCTTGGATGATATATACGATACCTTGTCATCATGGTTCTGAACTTTCTGTCGATGACATCCAGCTCCGTCTGGTTCCATTTGAGTATCCCAAATGTATACAATAATAAAGGAATAGCCCATGTATTAACTGCCCTAATTTTATTGTGTACCGAAAGATATGTATTTAAAACTTTTTTGCATCTAATAATTATTTCTTTAATAACTCTAAAGTTTGTACATTCACAGAGTGAAAATTCATTATGATGATATTATACTTTAAATAACACACAGTTTACTTTTCACTAAGATTTATTCTAACCTCGAGCGCTTTCGTCAATGTTAATGAATTGACATTTTCAAGAGAACTAAACTAAAAAAACAAAAGTTTTTTTAGTTTAGTTCTCTTGAAAATGTCAATTCATTAACATTGACGAAAGCGCTCGAGGTTAGAATAAATCTTAGTGAAAAGTAAACTGTGTGTTATTTAAAGTATAATATCAATTATTTTTTTCTTAATATCATTTTTTAATACTTTATGATCTAAACATAATAATATTCATTTAGGCCCAAGTATTTATAATGTTCATCTAAATTTAACATTCTAATATTTATTATTATTATTATTATGTATGCATAGGTATAACAATTTTATAAGGCAATAAATTTATATGAAATCGATATGTAATGGATTGTCAAGTGAAATGAAGTTTAATAATTACCTATTATAATATGTTTGCGTGAGTTGAATCAGAGTAGTTACCTAAATACTTAGTTTTAATACAAGATAATTACGTACCTACGTGCTGTCCATTGTGGATTGTCGTATATTTGGTTTTATGTATATTGTCACATCAGTTAAATAATAGCAAAGAATGTTTGATGCAGAACATAAAGAAAAACATCAAGGAGCCTTTATTTGTAAATGAATGATAATATATTTAATAGTAGATAATGATAATAGCAAAGTAATTATGCGACATTGCAATATACCTACCTATGTACCTACGTAGTAAATACATAGGTAGGTACGTGTCCAATAGATCATAATTATAATAATCATTATTTAGATAATCGTAGGTAGGTACTGTTTAGTATATAGGTATACGCATTTTATTGAGAGAGTGGTATCTCATTTTCTACTTCAATATCGAGTGACTGAGCCTCCCCCTTGGTAGTCTTGTTAGAGTACTGATCGTAATGAGTCTGGCCAAAGTGTCCCATGTCTGCCTCAAATAAGATGTTGTTTATCGCGTGCTTAACACATGAAAATGTCCTTTGGTCATACTTCCGTAATTCGTGCGTCAACTGCAATGCGTACGAGTAATACGGATCATCCGTGTCTTTATTGTTCTTCTTGAGAACTGTTAAGGTCTCTGCGACATTTGATTTGCGTGAGCGTTTATTTGCAGGACGAAATTTCTTAAGTGCTGAGCTTTGTGTAGGGGTCCTCCCATCTTCCATCAAAAGTTGAATATGTTCCTCGGAGTCTTCATTACTGCATTTGGCATCGTCCAGCTGTAATATAAATTAATATCTATTCACTTACATAGGTGAACCTATATTGTGATATATTGCAATAAAGTAGGTAATTACCTATTATAACAGCTAACTAACTACATAGGTAGATATACCTAATATTATATTATAATATAGTCAGTACGTAGTACTTACGTCTAACGGGTCCATGCTGGATATCGGGTAGTCGACTCTTTCAAATGAAAAAAATTTGGAATCCGGAACAACGTCAAACTCTGCAAAGAATAAAGAAAGAAATACAAAATAAACTATTTATTGTGTTATTTGTTAATGAGGTACCTAGATAAAGTTAATATAGCCGTAGAGCATCCGGCGAAGAATAGGTCTCCCATTCTTTTTCGTATGTTTTTTAGTGTCCTGTTGTTGTGTAGGTGATCGAAAAATACGTTTTATTTTTATACAAATTCAGCGACAAGGTTTGTCACCCATCCTAGATGGCTTATTTTTTTTGGCAAAGTGAAGACAGCTTTCATGTTTTTTATATGTACCTGGTATGCTGGCTACCCCACTTGTGAGATACGCCGTGAAAGCAGTGGTGTACTGTCAATACATGCAAATAAGCAATGCATGGCTAAGGAATAAATCTATAATTTGCGGAAAAAAACTTAACAAAAAAACTATATATATTATATTAAATTTAAATTTATTTGAATTTTTTGTCAAACGTAAGCAAACCTTTCGCAAACTTCAGTTCATTGAATACCATAGACAAATTCGTATAAACCTCAAAACTATTTTCGTCTCATTTTACTTATTATTTATGTTCTCTGTCACACGTAGGAAAAGTACGTTAGCAATATTAAGACCAACACAAGCCTTAGTGTAGTGTAGCTGTACGCAGGCGTAGCGGTATAAAAATATATTCGATCTAGAAATGCAATGCATGTTGATAAGGTTTATAATTATGGTTTGGTGCAAGACTCTGTATTTCGGCGTAGAAAATAATGTTATATTTTAATATGACACACTGTACACGTATTAGGTCATGTTATTTTTAATGATTTTTCTTGAAATAATTTAAACTGTGTAGGTATTGCGTAAATTCATTAGTATAACGTTGATATAACTTTATTTGTCGGATATTTCAGGAGTCTAAGGACTCCTATTTATCCGTTTAGGTGACAATTTATTTATATTTCAACTCTCTCTAATCTAATACCACTATGCCAGTGTTGGCATCTCCGACCCTACCACGTCAGTGGGCGGGGGACACGGCTGACGTAGCAGATCTCATCTTGAGACCCACTTGAGATCCACGAATGCCTTAAAGTGTGAAGCGTTTGTGGCATTTACAAACATTTCCCCAAACCAGATGGGTCGAGGATTGTCAACAGTCATACCCAGAATCATTTCCTCTCTTGCATCCATCATGAAAGGACATTCCCAAAGCTCCTGTCCCACATGTGCACCATGGATTATTAGTCAATGCTAACTCAAAAAGTTTACCTCTTAACTGGCCATGTCCAGTGATAAGCTGTACAGAAAAATGATCAAGGGACAAGAAGCTCATTCTCAGTCTTTCACGGACATCTGGAAAGAACTTATAAACAAGTCTGCCCGTTCTTCCAGTGGTCCATCTGTCTTGCCAATCACTCATTGTCATTAAAACAATAATATTTCTTCAGTGAGACGTGGACATGGTTAAAGAAGGATGAAAGTGGCATAAATGCAGTTGAAATGAGATCGTTGAGAAGGATGTGTGATAAAAGTCTGAGAGATCGTGTGCGTAACAGTGATATACGAAAGGAATGTGGAATGAAAGTTGGTGTAATAACAAGGATGAATGTAAATAAGGTTTGGGCACGTGGAAAGAATGAATGAGGACAGAATGACTAAGAAGATATATTTGGGTGAGAGGAATGGTGCTCGGAGACGTGGACGTCCTAGGATTAAATGGCAAGATCATTTAAATCAAATCCTACAGGATACTCACGTGTTGAGCACATTGAACAGAAGAGCATGCATGAGGAATTGTATGACAGTGACGGAAGCGAAAGATGTATGCAAGGATAGAAGGAAGTGGCGCTCGATCCTTTCTGCCTACCCCGCGAGGGAAGCGGCGTGATGGTATGTATGTATGTATGTATGTATATTTCTTCAGGAATCGTCGAAAGATATTCGGAAATTTTCAATTATACGAAAGAAGGCAAAATAAATACTCAAATTACTTAGTTTTTGGGTAGAAAGCCTTATTAAACAAAAAACCATGTAAGGAAACATCTAGGTATATGGTGTTCCTTCCTCACTGACTTCCCCGCATGAGATGAGATCTTTACAAACTTTATAATATTCATCAAAGCAGTTCATATTTATTTTAACATAGGTAATATTTCGAATACTGGAGTTTATTATTTATTTTATTTATTTATTTATTTATTTTCTCGAAGGAAACAAACAGTCAACACAACAAGTATTACAACAATTAAAATTAAATGAAATATGGACCACAAGAGTCCCCCTATATTACCACAGTTTAAAAAATTCAAAGCAACTAAGACAAACACACAAAACCAACAACAAAAACAAAGAAATATAATAATAATAAGTATAATAATAATATTAGACATAGTGTTCTCAGAACTATATAAGTATAATTATGATTGTCTAGAGCAGGGGTCTCCAAACTACGGCCCGAGGGCCACATCCGGCCCGCGGACAGATTTTGTCCGGCCCGCGGAGAGCTAGCATACTTGAAAATTCCTTTTAGAGAACATATTTTTTATAGCAAATTAAATTTAGTTTACTGAAGTATTCTAATTTTATGTTGAATAATTATTAATATGACATCTACATTGATATGGTCATGGGCTAACTATTCATAACATTGTTGTAGGCTTATTGTTATTGTTTTTGTGATAATTTGGATAAAGAAACACAGAATTGTAATGAGTAAAGACATGTATAATATGCAGAAAATTTAACTTCAATATATAATAACTAACAAATTATTGAAATGAATCCAACTAACATTTTATACATTTTAAATAAAAACATAACTTATAACAAGCATAATGACATATAAAATACTAATGAGATTTATGTAATTGAGATTTTCCACTGACAATAGTTTGTAGTTGTGTACTAATTTTACTTGTACCAATTATTAAAAGAGATTTAAGATGCTCATCAGTTAATTTAGATCTGTAAACATTTTTTGTGTACTTCATTTTGGAGAAGGTCTTCTCACACAAATAAGTAGTACCAAAAACAGAAAACAGCCCACGAGCAATATGCAGTGTTGCCGTTTTGCGGACTTTATTCCGATTTGCAGCCTTTTTTAAACGTTGCGTACTTTTTCGGACTTTTTTTTCATCAGTGGACTATTTCACTTTTTACCACCGGCAACAATGATAATATGATTTTGGCCCTCGGAACTTACTAGAGTAATCAGTATGGCCCTAAGGCTGGAAATTTTGGAGACCCCAGAGGCCTGAGTCAATAACACACTTTCACGTCACGTTCCCGCTCCGTTAACGTTCGAGTATAGACGAAGTTGCAAGCAAGTGTCAATTTCGTTGCTAAGATACACAATAGTTACGAAAATTAACACTTTGGCGCAACATCGTCTGCAGCCGAACGCTAACGTTGCGGGAATGTGACGCGAAAGTGTGTTATTGACTCAGGCCTCTGGTCTAGAGGTGCGTCAGCTGAATGAAGATTTTCAGCCCATACGTACGCCGTACGCGTATTCATACGTATTTAAGAATAATACTGTACTCCCACACAGGAACGAGAACGTTTAACTGAACTTGCTAGCATCTCAATAGAAAACATAATGTTAAACGAAAATCACTTCAATATTTAAAAAATAAATAAACAAAGAAGGTTAAAATTCTAATAACTATGGCAGGTACTTATAATATTTTTTAATTGTATTTGATTATTATTAAAACATATCACAAGTACCTTTTCATTATGCTATTATTATTATTGGACAACATTAAAGTGTCGTTTTCGTGCCAAAGCACCTCAAGGACACTGTACAATTTATCAATTCTAAGACATTACATCCACATTATAATATAAATAAATAAAACAATTTAATGAGAATCTCGGATGATGTCCACGTCAGAAGGTACACACATAATAATAATTAATTACACTAAATATTTAGGTTAGGTTAGGTTAGTATGATTGACAATGTCCTAACAAGACAAAAGACGTCTCTCTAGTCAAATAAACAAATAGTAGAATAAAACATTTGTTTTATTTATTTCGCTTTCGTGTGGCTGATAATAATTATACTGTTTTTATTAATTTGCAATTTTATAGAAATGCCGTGATGGTGTAGTAGTAGTAGTAGTAGGTACCTAGTAGTAAAAATTTATAGCATTGTATTTCCTTATTTTTATACCTATTTGAGGATTGTTTAATGTTTTATGCTTATATGTATTGTAAATAGGCAAATGCCGTGTATTGATTGAAATAAATAAATAAAAAAAATCCGGAGATCTATATTCATTAAAAATCACTCGCTTCACGAAACAAAAATGGTCCACAAAAAATTCCCAGAGTAAAAAATAATAATACATTTTTGAAATTTTCACCATATCAGACAATTTATTAACAAAGTTTAAAAAAAAATAATAACATCGAGAAACGATTTTTCCATTTTCTGGTTGGTCTGGTTTTTACATTCGCATCTGATTGCTGGTTTTTGAAAAAAAAAAATTTATTACTTGGCTTTATGTAATTGAACTGTTTATTTTATTATTTACCAACTTATCTGAAAGGATAAATTTATTTTATAATATGACTTCAATTTTTTTTACGCATTTAGGTATATTGATAACTTAATTTTTGTAATTATAAATGGGTGTTTGTTTATTTTTTTATTTTAATTCTGATAATATTCCCATTTATTACCTGGATATAATATTTTAACAATCTCTAGATTATACTATCATTCTATAATTCAAAATTTTTAGGGGTTTTCGTATTCTCTAAGTTCAAACTGTGTGGTGAGAAGATGCCTCTGGATGCCTCACTTAAGTGGGAGTAAGTGTATGTTGGGTAATTTAAAGAATGTCTTAGTATTGTACCTACTGTGAAAATGTATCATTCTTTATTTTGTTATAAATTTATTCATGTTATTTCTCTTGTTCTGATGTTGGTGTCACAAAACGGTGTATTGTAATAAAGGGTTATTAAGGCTATTGGGATTATTGTGGACAAAAAATAGCTATTTTTTTTGCCCAGCAGTTGGTTTCCAATATTTCGAGCATAAATTCGCAGAAAGTGTAGTCCCGCCACTGAGTGTTGGCTGTGTTGGTACCTATTGTAGGTATAATTATTATTTGGTGTAGAATATTGTAATACCTACTTGTACCTACATACTTCCCATAGAGAAGACTAGAGTAGATAATAATAAGGTACCTACACATTATGCAATTAGGTGCTAGGTGCTACTTACCTTTGTCTGGATCTGTATTTGGTTCCCTCTTGATTGTCTTTGGTTTGATCACCTTCAGCACCTGTGTGTTGTTGGTAGGAACTTCAAATGAATATTCTGCCTTTGCAGATACGGTATTGGTGGATGTGGTTACAGGGAAATCTATTTCAGCATATTTTTCCTTGTGTTTTGTTCTGAGATGATTTTTCATCGCCGATGTACCTGCAACAATAATATTTACCTAAATAATTTATTATGCACATAACTTTCTCTGTTATAATATTTATCATATAGGTATACATACATAGGGAGATGTTTATATATCTGTGGGTAGGTATGTTATTATGATTGGATGTTGCTTTCTTATATTCTATTCTCACTTACTCCTTTACGAGTGATCAAAGCCATTATGGAATTATTCTATAAGTTTTATAATAGAATACCTACAGACAAATATAAAAATACTAGAAATAAATATCTACCTATTAAAGTAGGTACCCACATAATAATATAATATTATTATGTGGGTACCTACCTATTAAATGATTACGTATATTATAGGTACATCGCAGTGTGTAGAGTTAGTAATAGTAAGTAAGTAAGTAGTGACTCACCCGCTCTCTTTCCTTCACCCCCGCGGGATATTTTAACATGGCAGATTGTACATTCAGAATAGCGGCTATTTTCTTCTGATATTTTAAAATATTGCCATATTTTAGATCTAACTTTCCGCATCGCCATGTTGCCGGATACCGAATAATACAAATTATGAAGCGATGTGCTGTGATGTAACACGGCGTCCCCTCACCGAGCGGGCGAATGCGCAACTGCTATTCGCTATTCAGCTATTGGCTGCCGGAGCCGGTGTTTGTTGCCCGCAATGTTCGATCCAGTCCCGTACCCCGCTCCTCACTGCCGGAGCCGGATATTCAGCATCCGGCCCTTCACCTCACCACTCACTGCTCTACCTACCCGTCGCCCATAGACAGTCGCATCGCGCATCGACACTCGCTCTTATAAATCTATACTGTACTCCTCTATATTATAATGTTACAATAGGTACCTACTATAGACACCTATCTATACTACTATGTAGATATACAGTACGATACGTCACACCTAGGTATAGTTGATGTATTATGTTATGTGTATAGGTACATGATCACCTTGAATACATTATAGTGCAGTATTAGGTATATGTACCTACCTATATATTATAATTTATATTATATGCGTGTGTTATATACATATATATAATAGGAACCTACCAACATACAGGTAGGCTATGCATTACACCAAATATTATAACTGGACGAATATCTTTTATATACCTACCTATAATAATATAATGTTAACTGGTTAGGTATGTACTTGGGTCTAGGTACATACCTACATCAAGATGGCCTTAGTATTTTAGCAGCAACTAACATTGAATAATAAACAATGTAATCGCAGGACACTTACCTAAGTACCTACCTACCAATCTATATGTAGGTACATATAGCACGTGTCTATAATATACCAACCTAATAACATAATCTAAGTAGATTCTACCTATTTGACTTAGTGATTCTCATTTTTCAACGCTCCTCTCGGGAGCACAGGGCAGAAACCAGCCTCCTCCATTTAGAGCGTCTCTGTGCCGATCGCCTCACCTCTTTCCACGATATTCCCTGCGCTCTGATGTCGTTGTCATAGGAACGGTGTATTGTGAAATAGGGACGCCCGGGCCGACCTTATTTACATCTTACTTATTGACCATATAGCTATACCTGTACCTACATATCTATATATATTTTCTAATTTTGTATTTTTTTTAAATTCTCAGTGCTCTGTTGACACTAGATATTTTAATTTTTTTATAATTTTATTAAATCCACTTTTAGACATTTTATACTTTTAGTTATTAATTTATGCAAAATGAAAGAAACATTGTTTTTAACATAATAAATATGGAATTCCACAGTGTTAATCACAAAACACTTGATAAATTATTATGTACCTACTAGTGATGTAATGAATGTGTTATTTTGGATATTCGCGAATGCGAATGCGAATATTTGTTGCCGACATTCGCGAATGCGAATAGTGAATATTGACTTGCTTAAATTTCTACAATTTATTGCTCAAACACAAAAATTTCTACCCTCCCGTCGCCGAATTTTCAAATTGTATAGGAATTTTAAATATTTCAAAACTCCTCGGTTTTCTTAAAGAATATTTTCTTGCAGTACCTTTTTCTACTATGTACCGGATAAATATCCGGTGCTTTTACCGAATATCCGGTACTTTATTACCAAAATAATATTCGCAAAAGATTCGCATATTTTTTGTGAATACGAATGCGAATGCGAATACTTCAAAATGTGCGAATATTCGCGAATAAAAATATTCGTTACATCACTAGTACCTACTACTTGACATTCCATATATTTATTTTTGTTTGAAATACTTAGTACCTATATAATTTATTATTTAGTTTATGCTGTAATTATTGCAGTAAGTATTCTTTTTCTACTAAGATAGGTAACTTTTCATTAATTTTGTTGTTATTAACTTATTTTACTGGTGTAGTGGTGTGTTGTAGGTGCCTACCTACAAAATATATAAGATGAAATTAGAGAGAATGAATTGATTGTGTAAAAATGAGAGAGAAGAAAACATGTTGAAATGTTAATTATTCATATATACATAAATTGGATGACTCGACATCATAAAAACATTCAATATCTTTTTTAAATATTTTATTGGGTTAGTTGGAAGATATCGCGTTCCTGCGATAAACTCGCCCATTGTGCAAAATATTTGTATATACCATGTTATAATCTAATTATATAATTGTTTAAATATTTTGTACAATAAAGTTTATTATTATTATTTATTTAAAAATGTCTAGAAATTGTTACATAGTTAATGCCTCTAAAATAAGTGAAAATATATTTGTTTAAAACTAGAACAGACATATACATACCTATAGGTAAGTGCCTACCTACATTTTTTTTTCGCAGAAATAACCTAAATTTTAAAGGCATAAATTTGTATAGAGAACAATGTTTCCAGTTTCCATATTACTTTTCTCTGTACTATGTTAACAAACATTTAGGTACCTACCTACCTATAATTATATACAGAGAAAAATATTTTTATATAAATATCATTAAAAAGATTGATATATTGGCGCTGGGTAGGGTACCTACCCCACCTACATAACGTAACAACATATCCACATTCACCTACTTATTGCACAGAACGCAGGTAACACCTCTATAAGAATCTACTTACATAGTTATAGGTACATACATATTTTTTTCTGTTACATAGATTTTCCTTCTTTTTAAATTTCCTTTTTATAATCGCTTCATTCATTAATGGGTAAGAGTGGACACTTTACCGGTTTACTTATTGCTCATTGTGTACACTTGTGATATTTTTTGTTTCAACTGTCTGTATTTTTATTAATATAATAAATATATTGCATTGTATTAGTAGATATCCATACACAATGTTGGTGGGTAGGTAGGTACCTATACTGTACTGTACTGTGTATATGTGACCTCAGAGCTACTTACCTATGTACATAGGTAGGTAGGTACAATAATATTAGGTAGGTACCTATATTACTCTCTCCGTGTCTCGGAATGGTAAGGAGTAGGTAGGTAATAAACTCGCCCACTGTGTAGGTAGGTAGAGTGTGTGTGTACTCACCTCACTGATAATAAGTTATATGGGTACGTATAGGTATGGACCTTCGTTATCTTCACATCATTGGAACATCTTCTCTGATACTCTTAGGTAGGTACCTACTTACATTACATACATACCTATAGGTATCTATAATACACATCACACAAACTATGAAAATATAGACCTGCATTAGTTTTCTTATAAACAAACATAAATCATAATATTGGTACATACCTATAGGTAGGTGTGTGTACGTATTAGGTATACCATAATACTGTATTATGATTGTAATACAATGGCAATGCACTGACTA